>JAOPSE010000010.1:94452819-95702819 GCA_029449295.1 Zea luxurians | reverse complement strand
ATGAGTTAAGAACAAGGCAACACGAAATGTTAATAGTTAAAGACCTTCGTCCTTCGAAGCATTATCTCCCTTAGGATATAATGATCTTCGGACGAAGGTTATGAAGGATGTACCTTCATCATCACAGTGTACAATAATAAAAGTAGAAGCATATGAAACATGAGAATTATTGTGGATAATTGTATGTCATTATTTATATATCTTTATTATAACATCATGGATGAATATGAACAATATTGAATTACATATATACCTTCGGCTTAACAGAAGGCAAAAATCCAAGTGTGACGTGCGAGTGAATATCAGTCCGCGTGAACAGTATGGTGTCACTGTTCATCTATTTATAGGCACAGGACGTAGCCTGTGTAGAATTACATTTATGCCCTTGACATCTACTATTGACTTAGGGATAATCTATCGAGGACTAGACAGCCTTTTCCCCTTTAAGTCAGTTTCATTTTCCATCTCTAAGCCGAAGCTTCTTCACGGGTAGCTTCGGCACTAGTTCGTCCACTTGAACCGCGCTCTTTATATCAAGTATAACTTCGTCCCATGTCTGAAGGTTCCTGTACATATATTATACTTGGGAAACATGTTAGTCGTGTTTTTGAGGACCTTTGGAAGACGAAGGCCCCCAACAGTAGCCCCTCGCAGTATTAATTTGTTATAACAACGAATTTAGACTACAACGTGAACGAAGGCCTTAAGCCGAAGGTCCGAAAAAACACCTTCCCTTCGCTAGAATAGCAACAGTCAACGATAGATGGGGCCCGCCAAGTTGCAAAGCACTAGGCGTATAAATATGAACCCATAGCGGCAGCATTTGGTACACTATTTCTGCTATTTGCGTTATTTTCTCAAATTTCTATCTCTTGCTCAATAGCTCTCGCCTGATTTTCGAGCTTTTAGAGCTTCGGTTTAAAGGCATGCTTGTTCCAAATTTGAAGAGAAGAAGATGAGTGGGGAGAAGAAGATGACTGAAGAGAAGAAAATAACCGAGGAGACGAAGCTGTATGAAAAGAAGAAAGTTGCGGATCCTTTCATCGCTGGGTTTTATGAGTCCATGGCAAAACGAATACAGAGAAAATTACTAAGGAGATCATGGAGGGTTTGTCCGAAGATTCTGATGACAGTGATAGTTATGACGTAGAGAGTGGAGATGAAGACTCCGAGGACCGGCCCTAGAGGCCAAACCATACTATCTTTGGAAAGTCGACCATCAAGCAAAGTCATGTTGACGCCATGAGAGGGAGATATTTTCGTGACATGTCTATTGTCAGAGTTGGAGGAGACAACACTGCCCCTGCTCCTGAGGAAAACAAAGTTATTATTTATCGAAGCTTCCTGAAAGCAGGTCTCCGGTTCCCACTGAGCAAATTTGTGGTTGAGGTATTAAAGATTTTTTAGATTTTTCTTCATCAGTTTACCCCCGAAGCTATAATTAGGATGGGGGTGTTTGTCTGGGCTGTAAGAAGCTAGGGGCTGGAGCCAAGCACCAAGTGCTTCTGCAGTATGCACGAGCTTTTATACGAGACGAAGGCTATTCGCAAAGAACAATACCACAACAACTTCGGCTGCTATGGGTTCATTGCCCGGTCTAATGCAAGTTACCCGGTGCCAACATACCGGAAAAAATGGCCCAGGGCCTAGATGGAGGAGTGGTTTTATGTTAAAAATGATCTAATTAAAAGAGAATATATCAAGGAAATTATCCAGCGCCCCATATGGTCTCGCTTCGGCCTCCGAAGGCCGAAGGTGGAAATTGATGGCGATGTTGAAGCATGCCAGAAGGCTTTTAGTACTGTTTGCACCTTCATTGGCACGAGGGATTTAATTCAAGAGCACATATCCTTCAAGGTGTGGCCACTTGTTGAGAGCTAGGATATGCCGAAGGAAACTACTGCCGACTCCAGTGAGGGTGGCCTGGTTCGATTGAAATATACCTTCAAGTTTAGAGAGAAGTTTGACAAGCCAAATGATGACTGGTTGAAATATATTGAAGCTACCAGCGACGAGCTGCTTGGGACATATTCCAAGGCCGAAGATGATGCCTTGTCCACAGCCTTCGGGGGCCGGGGGAAGAAAAGATTGAACAGGGTATTTGATGCAATCGGCTTCATATACCCTGATTATCACTACCCGCTGTGAAGGCAAGGGAAGAAGAGAAAAACTATCGCCTTGGCCACCACTGCTGTGCCGAAGGGCAAGAAAATGAAGGTTCTTACCCACCGGTCGCGATATATTGAACCGGTCGTAGTGCCTGAATTTGGCGAAGGGACCTCTTCAGTTGCCAAAGCAAAAGAAGCTGCTCTGATTGTGTAGAGCGCTGAAGAGCCGATTGTAGTGTCGAAGGTGCCTACGGTCGGGCTAGCCGAAGCTATGGATGATAAGGCTGAAGAGCCACAGATGGAAAAAACAGTAAAGATGCCAGAAATTCTGAGCCCATCAGTAGAGGCAAATTTGCCGAAGATGCAAAAAGCTCCTGCCGCAACTCCCAAGAGGAGGAGGATGGCCAGCGTGCTAGACGCTGTTAAGGAGACTACAAAGGCCTTGACCCCTGCTCCTATTAAGAAAGTTGCTGAAGTTGCCAAGGGCCAGGCCGAAGCCAAAGCTGAGCCTAAAGTACTCATTGAAACGAAGACTGTCGCGCCTGAGGACAAGACTGATCAGAAAATTTCATATACCGGCATAACAGCAGGGCAAGGTATGATAGAAAAAGTAAAATCTCCTGTCCTCGAAGCTCCAATCAAAGATGTTGATTACATTTTTCGACATGCTTCGGGGAAGAAATTATCCGAAGAAAAAGTTCTGGAAGCCAGACACTATGCCCAAAAATTAAAATATCCGAAGGGGGCCTTAGTGTTTAACGGCACTAATGAAGATGATTTCATGTACTGTATCTCGGACAACAAAGAAATATTCGTTTGGCGGGAGATAGCTAAAAGTATGGGATTTCCGAAGCTTGAAGAAGGCCTTTCGGCTATGTCGAAGGATGATCTTGCTGATAGCCTTGCATATAACAGTATAAAGGTATAGAAGTTAATTTTTAAAGTTGGAAAAGAAAAAAATCATTGCTATATTTAATTGTTTCTTTTTATTGCAGGGCTTAATTCTTAGTAATGCCTTGAGGGCACAAAAAAGTGCCGAAGACGAAGGTTGCACAATAGCTCTCAGCAACCTTCGCTCAGAGGTAATTGAGCTAAGAAATGAAGGTTTGGCAAAAGACAAGATTTTGATTTCATTGGTGAATAAAATAAAAGAAGACGAAGCTAAGCGTAATGCTCAGGCCGAAGCCCAAAAAGCCAAGGTTGAAGACCTTCGGAGACAACTGGCCAAAGCTAAGAAAAACTACACGCTCGCACAGGCTGACCGTGAGATTAGTGAATATTGGAAGAATAAACTAGAAAAAGATGTTGAAGAACTTCGCGAATCCAAGGAAAAGTGTTTTGAAAAATCCTTGGATTGCGTGAAGAAATTAAAAACTAGCTTCTCTAAAGTGGGCACCTATTCTTCTGAAGAAAATTTTATCCGAGGCGACCCGGAAGGCGTTATTGAATGGATAAGTGGAGAAGTCGAAGCCTTCGAGGAAATCTTGAATGATCACGGGGATATTTGTGCGTTTTTCGGCGCTTAGGGAATCTCAGCTATTCTGGAGAAGGCCGGATGTGATCACGTCAAGGCTATAGCCCAGGCCGAAGCTGCCTTCTCTGTAGACGATACGAAAGATCCTTCAGCCGAAGCAACTTTGATGGGTGGAAAATTCTATTCTAATGACTAGGTGAACGGTGGCCGAGAATTGGCCCATGACATTATAAAAAAGAATGAAAAAGACACCCATGACGCTCGAGAAGAAGCTAGGCGAGCTAAAGAGGCTGCTGAGCGCGAAAGACGCATAGGTATTATTTTTGAATTTCACCTTCGGCACTTGCTTTGTGTCTTCGAACTAATAGTTTATCTATTACAGCTGAGCTGTTGTAACACCCAGATTCTGAATTTGGAATTGGTAGAAGAAATCTGAACAAAGTATCATAATGTTTTGGAAATTGGGAAAATAAGAAAATGAGGAGAAAAAGGATTTTTCTTTTAAAGGAAACCATTTATACATTCCATGAAATAGATAGCAAGGAGAATAAAACTTAAATTGGTAATATTAAAATAATATGGTTTATACTCACCTTTGGATTTCAATTGATACATTTGAAAAATCTGAAAACTAAAGTAGAAGTATAAATTTGAATTTGGAATAGAAAATAGAAAATAAAAGAGAAGGGGAAAACTAAGAAAAATAATACATTAAATAAAATAAAAATCAGAATAAACATCCTTCACACTTAAATTATTAAATTATACCATTCAAACTGAGGACAAGTTATTTTACAAAGTTTGAATTTAAACTTGAACTCAAATTGGTTTGAAAATGGAGAAAAGAAAATAGAAAAGATAAAAGAAAAAGAATAAAACCTTATGTGGGCCTAGGACACTAAATTCGGCCCAACAGCCATTTAACCCAGCACAGCCCATTCTCGCCCGCGCCCTCTCTGTCATCTCACTGGCATGTGGGTCCCGCCTGCAGGCTCGCTGGTTTCGCGCGCGGGTAGCTCATCTGACTGTCGCGTGGGGCCCTTCTCGCCAGTGTCTCAGCTCCATCGGCGCGCGCAAAGCCCTGGATTCCAGGCGCCGACACGCGGGCCCCATCGCTCGGCTCCTCTCTCACACCCGCGCCTCCCTGGTTGGTGGGACCGTGCTGTCAGGACGGTCTTCCTCGTCGCGCTCGCGCAACAGACCTCGCGCAAACGACGGGCTCGAGCGGATCTCGCGGGAGGTTGTGAACAGATGACGCCTTTGTGCCGGGAATATAAAATTCGTGCTTCCCCTTCGTCTTTCCCTAACCTGCGCCGCTATTCCTACGTCGCCATTGCCAAAGACTGGTCGCTTGTTGACCGCCACCATGGATCTCGTCCAGGAGCAACTCTCCGACCCTGGCGGGTGTTCCTGGCACGTCGCGGGATGCCGCCGCCTGCGTTAGACCAACTTCCGGGGAGGATTCACCTGCCATCGTCGACGAATTGCTCGCCGTAGCTCAAGCGCCACCGCGGGTCCCCTCTTCTCCGTGGCCAGCATGCTCCATTGCCCTCCAGCTGCGGTGAGTAGCTCCATCGTATTCGAATCATCCTCCTCATTGCGAATCAGGGCCTTGATGCGTGCGGGGAGCGTCGTGGCTTCGATTTTGGCGTACTCCGGCGATGGCCCCGCCGCGCGTGAGGGCGGCGCCGCCGTGTTTGGGGCAGGATTGGGGGTGGCGCTTGGGTGCCGTCGGATCCTCGATCGACGTCGTAGATTAGAGCCATTAGCGTACCGATTCGGGGGTGAACCTGGACCGTTGGATCGTAATGTTGCGGTCGCGATTAGAACACCAAATAACGTTTTGGTTGATGCGTCCGTGGCGGTTGATCCCGGATCGGAGGGTGTGGATCTGTCCGCGCCCAAATTAAATCCGAGCCGTACGATATCCATCCGATGGCTAGGCTCTGTCAGGGACGTGGACCTTCCTCGGCCATGGATCTCATATCCGAGGGCCTTGAGGGCGTACTGATTCATAAAGTTGTATGATTTAATCCGTGCCGTCCAGATCTAATCCTACGGCTGAAATTAGAGAATACCCCTTCGCGTGGCAAACTTCATAAAGAACCCCTCGGTTTTCACACAATCAACCCGCCGTCCACCGCGGGTATAGTCTGAGTCTGTGGAGTCTTACACCGTAGCCCCTGCGCTTTCTGGAAATTGTGGCCCAGTCCAGTGAATAGGGAAATCATAGAAAATGATTTAGAAAATGATTTTTAGTGTTAAAATAAATCCAGAAACTTAATTAATTCATAACTAATTCATTTTAGCTCCAAATTGAGTCATTCCAATTCCTAAAATTTTGTAATAATATTCTCTACCATTTAGAATCACTGTTTTAACATGAACTCTGTCAGAAAATTTATTTATCATTTAATCATATGTTAATCACATTAAACCTTAGGAAAATCATAACTTGAATTCTACAACTCCAAAATTAATAATTCTTTTTCCTGTGATCTTATTTTAATATGTAGATTATTAATATGTATTTTGCATATATGTTTGGTGTAATGTTAATTTTGCCTATACCATGTATGTTTGTATTGCTACGACTAGCAGTGAGGTCACGAATCATCTGAAGATCATCCTAGTACCTGGATTCTCAAGGCCCAGGCAAGTTGTGCCCTTGATCACTTCTTTTCACCTACTCATGTTCTAATTAATCATAATGATCTGCATAGGTTAATTTTGATGGGACCCAATAGGTTACCCTAGTTTGTCTATCTTTATACCTTGTTTACCACTGAACTTTCTGGGTAGTACTTGCTAGTGCTATATGTGGTTTTGGGTATGGAGATACACCATTCATGATTATACTTTGTTATCAGTTGTTATTTATGGTTCATGTTGAGATCATTATGTTAATTGGAACATGGAGAACCACCCGGGAAAACAGTGCTACCACGAGGGTGGAATGGGACGCCCTTGGCTGATTAATTAGGAAAGCTAGTGGAAGACTACCTTACCCGAAAGGGGCAAGGGCAGTAGGGGAGAGGTCAGTGTAGGGAGGCCCTTGGGAGGATTTTGCTGCGATGGCGGTCCTGCAAGGGATTCCTGCACTGGATCTTCCTATAAACTGTAGCGGGTTTTCGGAAGCTAGTGGAACTTTGTAAAGGCCTCGTAGTGGATCCCTAGCCATTCACCTCGGTAGTGTCTAAGGGCCTTGCAAACCCTGGCGACATGGGATACACGACTTGTGGGTAAAGATGCGCAACCTCTGCAGAGTGTAAAACTGGTATACTAGCCGTGCTCACGGTCATGAGCAGCTCGGACACTCACATGATTAAATTATGAAACTTAAACTCAATTTGTCATATGCATTGCATTGCAGGTGATGTTGTTGTTACTTTTGTTCTACTATTTAATTGGGTTTGGTATTTACTTATACTTAGTAACTGCTAATAAAATTTTGACCAACTTTAAAAGCAATGCTCAGCTCTAACCATCTTCTTTGGTAAGCCTTACACTTCACGTGAGCTCCCACCTTTGGCGAGTTCATGCACATTATTCCCCACAACTTGTTGAGCGATGAACGTATGTGAGCTCACTCTTGCTGTCTCACATACACCACAGGTCAAGACCAGGTACTGCAGGATGATGCTCATGGAGGATGCTGCGATAAGTTCGTGAGAGGTCTAGGCCGTCGTCTCCCAGTCAACTTTGGGTTGCTGGACCGTTGTCTCCTTATAATGTAATTATTTATTTTGTATAGAACTCCTGTTATGTATAAAGATGTGACATTCGATCCTGTGCCACTTTACATCATATGTATGAGACTTGGTCCCAGCATACCTGGTGTTTATGTTGGCACCCGGGTTTTGGACCCCTATAATCCGGGTGTTACAGAAGTGGTATCAGAGGAATGTTGACTGTAGGACGAAACCTAGATAGAACTGGACAACCAATACTTACTTACCTTGGCTACTCTGATTCTTTCTAAACTTTTCTTAATCTTTTCTCATCTAATTCCGCTTTACTCTGATTATTCTTACCTTTTTCTTCTAAAGACAAATGTGGATTTCACATTTTGAAATCCTGTGCCTAAAGTGACCATTAGGAATAGGAGACCTACTCTTAGGGACAAAAACAAAACTATTATTTTTATGCTTGAATGCTTGTTCTTATGATATTTGTCTGATTTGGATCTTTGATTGAGTGTGATGAGTTGTGGAGTAATGTCCACAATTGCATCTGCATATACACATAGGTATAAAAAATATAATTATAAAATAACTAGACAACCTAGATTGTCCCCATTGGAACATATCTAGCTTATGAGATTTAACTTATCCTAAAAGATCTCATTCTAACCAATTCATCTTATCTTAAAAGATTCTCCCTTATCTTAATAGATCCATCTCATCTTAAAAGATACTCATCTTATCTTGAAAAGATTTTATCCTTATCCTAATAGATCTAACTGGCCTCAGAAGATTCTATCTTATCTTTATGGATCTGTCTTATCCTAATAAGCATACTTATCCACCCTAGTTTAACAACCATGATCTAATGCAAATTAATTAGATCTTATCTAGTCAAACTAGTCACACCAATCTAACCTGGATCTGATCAAATCTAAAGTGACTTATCAAACATGTTAGATAATACTGATGAAATAGTTTAGACTCTACCCCCATAGAACAGGATTTAACTTAGTTCACCCTGCACTAAATTAAGAATGACAGATCGACTTGGCTATATGCAGCTACCTTAACCATCTGATAGTTGCATAACCCCTCAATTTCAACCTAGCAAGAGATTCTATCTTATCATAACATATCTAATTAATCTTAAAACATCCTAACATATCTTAATAATACATATTCTACCCTGTTGGACCTATCTAACCTAAACTAGTCCAATCTAGTCATATCCAATTTAATCTAGATCTTATCTTACCTAATGTGACCTGATCTAGTGTGGTCTAATGTTATCTAACTTAATGTGGTTCACTTAAACAGATTAATGACACTAGTAGAATAGATTAGACCCTCTCCACATATTTTAACTTAGTTCACCCTACACTAAATAAGGAATGATAGACCAACCCAACCAATAGTGTCTTGATGGATGGCATAATCTGTCTATCTCCACCTAGCATCAAGCAAACTTTTAACCTATATCATGTAGTCAATCTCACCCATATCTATTTTAACCATATTCCCCAACTCGATAATATACACTAACTCCTAATCAATGAGAAAAGACCGAAGAAGATGATCAACTTCATCAAGAGAGGATGAGCACCAACTCAAGTCTTCAAGGATCAAGTGAGGTCACCAAGATGAGTCAAGATCCACAATCTTGGATGGAGTCTTTTCTTATCCTATTCTTTCTTACCCAAACCTATATATGCCCTAAAGACATCTTCTATCCTACATAATAAAGTGGACATACATATAATACCCATGCTTTCCTATAATAAAAAGAGAGACCCTTGATTTAGAAATTAAAAAAACTAAATTGCAAACCAATCCTTTTGTATTCCCTCTTCTTACAAATCTCGAGGACGAGATTATTTTTAAGAGGGGTAGGATTTGTAACACCCAGATTCTGAATTTGGAATTGGTAGAAGAAATCTGAACAAAGTATCATAATGTTTTGGAAATTGGGAAAATAAGAAAATGAGGAGAAAAAGGATTTTTCTTTTAAAGGAAACCATTTATACATTCCATGAAATAGATAGCAAGGAGAATAAAACTTAAATTGGTAATATTAAAATAATATGGTTTATACTCACCTTTGGATTTCAATTGATACATTTGAAAAATCTGAAAACTAAAGTAGAAGTATAAATTTGAATTTGGAATAGAAAATAGAAAATAAAAGAGAAGGGGAAAACTAAGAAAAATAATACATTAAATAAAATAAAAATCAGAATAAACATCCTTCACACTTAAATTATTAAATTATACCATTCAAACTGAGGACAAGTTATTTTACAAAGTTTGAATTTAAACTTGAACTCAAATTGGTTTGAAAATGGAGAAAAGAAAATAGAAAAGATAAAAGAAAAAGAATAAAACCTTATGTGGGCCTAGGACACTAAATTCGGCCCAACAGCCATTTAACCCAGCACAGCCCATTCTCGCCCGCGCCCTCTCTGTCATCTCACTGGCATGTGGGTCCCGCCTGCAGGCTCGCTGGTTTCGCGCGCGGGTAGCTCATCTGACTGTCGCGTGGGGCCCTTCTCGCCAGTGTCTCAGCTCCATCGGCGCGCGCAAAGCCCTGGATTCCAGGCGCCGACACGCGGGCCCCATCGCTCGGCTCCTCTCTCACACCCGCGCCTCCCTGGTTGGTGGGACCGTGCTGTCAGGACGGTCTTCCTCGTCGCGCTCGCGCAACAGACCTCGCGCAAACGACGGGCTCGAGCGGATCTCGCGGGAGGTTGTGAACAGATGACGCCTTCGTGCCGGGAATATAAAATTCGTGCTTCCCCTTCGTCTTTCCCTAACCCGCGCCGCTATTCCTACGTCGCCATTGCCAAAGACTGGTCGCTTGTTGACCGCCACCATGGATCTCGTCCAGGAGCAACTCTCCGACCCTGGCGGGTGTTCCTGGCACGTCGCGGGATGCCGCCGCCTGCGTTAGACCAACTTCCGGGGAGGATTCACCTGCCATCGTCGACGAATTGCTCGCCATAGCTCAAGCGCCGCCGCGGGTCCCCTCTTCTCCGTGGCCAGCATGCTCCATTGCCCTCCAGCTGCGGTGAGTAGCTCCATCGTATTCGAATCATCCTCCTCATTGCGAATCAGGGCCTTGATGCGTGCGGGGAGCGTCGTGGCTTCGATTTTGGCGTACTCCGGCGATGGCCCCGCCGCGCGTGAGGGCGGCGCCGCCGTGTTTGGGGCAGGATTGGGGGTGGCGCTTGGGTGCCGTCGGATCCTCGATCGACGTCGTAGATTAGAGCCATTAGCGTACCGATTCGGGGGTGAACCTGGACCGTTGGATCGTAATGTTGCGGTCGCGATTAGAACACCAAATAACGTTTTGGTTGATGCGTCCGTGGCGGTTGATCCCGGATCGGAGGGTGTGGATCTGTCCGCGCCCAAATTAAATCCGAGCCGTACGATATCCATCCGATGGCTAGGCTCTGTCAGGGACGTGGACCTTCCTCGGCCATGGATCTCATATCCGAGGGCCTTGAGGGCGTACTGATTCATAAAGTTGTATGATTTAATCCGTGCCGTCCAGATCTAATCCTACGGCTGAAATTAGAGAATACCCCTTCGCGTGGCAAACTTCATAAAGAACCCCTCGGTTTTCACACAATCAACCCGCCGTCCACCGCGGGTATAGTCTGAGTCTGTGGAGTCTTACACCGTAGCCCCTGCGCTTTCTGGAAATTGTGGCCCAGTCCAGTGAATAGGGAAATCATAGAAAATGATTTAGAAAATGATTTTTAGTGTTAAAATAAATCCAGAAACTTAATTAATTCATAACTAATTCATTTTAGCTCCAAATTGAGTCATTCCAATTCCTAAAATTTTGTAATAATATTCTCTACCATTTAGAATCACTGTTTTAACATGAACTCTGTCAGAAAATTTATTTATCATTTAATCATATGTTAATCACATTAAACCTTAGGAAAATCATAACTTGAATTCTACAACTCCAAAATTAATAATTCTTTTTCCTGTGATCTTATTTTAATATGTAGATTATTAATATGTATTTTGCATATATGTTTGGTGTAATGTTAATTTTGCCTATACCATGTATGTTTGTATTGCTACGACTAGCAGTGAGGTCACGAATCATCTGAAGATCATCCTAGTACCTGGATTCTCAAGGCCCAGGCAAGTTGTGCCCTTGATCACTTCTTTTCACCTACTCATGTTCTAATTAATCATAATGATCTGCATAGGTTAATTTTGATGGGACCCAATAGGTTACCCTAGTTTGTCTATCTTTATACCTTGTTTACCACTGAACTTTCTGGGTAGTACTTGCTAGTGCTATATGTGGTTTTGGGTATGGAGATACACCATTCATGATTATACTTTGTTATCAGTTGTTATTTATGGTTCATGTTGAGATCATTATGTTAATTGGAACATGGAGAACCACCCGGGAAAACAGTGCTACCACGAGGGTGGAATGGGACGCCCTTGGCTGATTAATTAGGAAAGCTAGTGGAAGACTACCTTACCCGAAAGGGGCAAGGGCAGTAGGGGAGAGGTCAGTGTAGGGAGGCCCTCGGGAGGATTTTGCTGCGATGGCGGTCCTGCAAGGGATTCCTGCACTGGATCTTCCTATAAACTGTAGCGGGTTTTCGGAAGCTAGTGGAACTTTGTAAAGGCCTCGTAGTGGATCCCTAGCCATTCACCTCGGTAGTGTCTAAGGGCCTTGCAAACCCTGGCGACATGGGATACACGACTTGTGGGTAAAGATGCGCAACCTCTGCAGAGTGTAAAACTGGTATACTAGCCGTGCTCACGGTCATGAGCAGCTCGGACACTCACATGATTAAATTATGAAACTTAAACTCAATTTGTCATATGCATTGCATTGCAGGTGATGTTGTTGTTACTTTTGTTCTACTATTTAATTGGGTTTGGTATTTACTTATACTTAGTAACTGCTAATAAAATTTTGACCAACTTTAAAAGCAATGCTCAGCTCTAACCATCTTCTTTGGTAAGCCTTACACTTCACGTGAGCTCCCACCTTTGGCGAGTTCATGCACATTATTCCCCACAACTTGTTGAGCGATGAACGTATGTGAGCTCACTCTTGCTGTCTCACATACACCACAGGTCAAGACCAGGTACTGCAGGATGATGCTCATGGAGGATGCTGCGATAAGTTCGTGAGAGGTCTAGGCCGTCGTCTCCCAGTCAACTTTGGGTTGCTGGACCGTTGTCTCCTTATAATGTAATTATTTATTTTGTATAGAACTCCTGTTATGTATAAAGATGTGACATTCGATCCTGTGCCACTTTACATCATATGTATGAGACTTGGTCCCAGCATACCTGGTGTTTATGTTGGCACCCGGGTTTTGGACCCCTATAATCCGGGTGTTACAGCTGTCACCGCCACCAGAGCTGTACAATCCCCTGGCTGATCCAGAGATGAAGGAAGCACTGGATATAACATGCATTGCTAATTCTATTATGGACGAAGTTGTTGATAAACTTTTGAACGAAGTCGCAGAAAAAGTCCTCAAAGAAGAGTAGACTTTTTTATAAGAATATTTTGTAATATTTAACGTATGAAATAGTTTGAAGGAAGATTAAGCTTCTATTGTAACAGAACTATGTAACATTTGATGTATGTAACATTGAATCGAATATGTAAGGTATTGTAATTTATTTCTTTGCGATGCATGAAACATACACACATACCGCTTTTTGAGCCTTCGGCGAAAAAACACCTTCCCTTCTTTTCATTCTTTGTAAAGAAGGATGCCCCTTCTAGGGCAGATCTGATAAAATTGTCACCCGAAGTTTGCTTTGTGCCTTAGCACATTTTGATTCAACGAAGTGTTGCCGAAGATTTGCTTTGTATCCAATCGTCCTGTTGATGTGATATGATGTATGATGTGATGTTGTGCTCAATGATGCAATGATATGATGCAATATGATGATGCTTCAACACCCACACATACGCCCACACCCACACTGGTACGCTGAAGATTCTGCATCCCCTTGGGAACGTCTTTTGAATCTAAGTTCTGCATTCCCTTATGAACAACTTTTGAGCTTCTTCACCTTATATTTCGGTGGTATAAGTTCTGCATCCCCTTAGGAACGACTTTTGAACTTCTTCGCCTTATATTTCGGCGGTATAAGTTCTGCATCCCCTTAGGAACGACTTTTGAACTTCTTCGCCTTATATTTCAACGGTATTTGGCTCTGCATTCCCTTTGAAACGACTTTTGAGCAGAAAACTTACGATGCGCTCCCTTAGGAACGACTTTTTGTAGCTTCGTCAATTTTGGCTCTACATTCCCTTAGGAACGACTTTTGAGCTTCGAAAACTTACGCTGCGCTCCGTTAGGAACGACTTTTTGTAGCTTCGTCAATTTCAGCTCTGCATTCCCTTAGGAACGACTTTTGAGCTTCGGAAACTACTTCGTTCCTTTAAGGGTCATCTTTCAAGCTTCGTAAATTTATGAAGAAGATATATTTCATTCTGGTGTAGGCAAAATTATTACAAGAAATTGAGACTGAGTTTTTCATTACTTGTTTTTCGTACAAAAAGTAAAATGGCATAAAAGGTAAAAGTACTTCATAAGTAGGATATTTCTCAGTATATGTGCTTCGATTCTAGTACAGTGCTGTTGACTGTACAAGCTTCGAACTCCTCCCTGAAGTCGCGTTGCTGTTGGGGGTGCTGGCGCCCTTCTGGTTGCTGGCTTTGGGTATGAGCAGGTGGCAATGGTGGTGACAGTGGAAGCTGAGGCCAGGAAGCTTGTGAATGGCTTGCCGAAGCAACGGAAGCTGCAGGATGATTGCCCACATATTTTGGTATGTAGGGAGAGTAGCACGAAGCAGTATGTAAAACCTGCTTCGGCTGGTTCTGCCGGGCTTCTGCTTCGGCAATCTCTTTTTGCTTCTAAATGGTAATCTGGCATGTTCTTGTAGTGTGGCCTTGTCTTCACCACAGAATAAGCAATAGATTTTCTTGGGCTGATCCCCATATCTTCCTCCGAAGCTCATGACGCCTCTGCCCCTTGAAGCTGGTGGCCTGAAGGAGCTTTGTTGTTGCCCTGAAGACTATGAGTTGTGCTGTGGCCTTTGAAATTGGCTTCCTCTGTCCTCACTCTGACTAGAGCTGTGGATTGATCTAACATGCCTAGGGTGGATTCTTCCTCCGAAGCCCCTAGTCATCTCAGAAAACCTATAAGCTTCTTCCCTTCTCTGGCGAAAATCATTGTCGGCTCGGATGTACTCATCCATCTTCTGAAGCAGCTTCTCCAGGGTCTGAGGGGTTTCTTGGCAAAATACTGAGCCGTAGGTCCTGGCCAAAGCCCCTTGATCATGTCCTCAATGAAGATTTCATTGGGCATTGTAGGCGCTTGTGCTCTCAGACGCAAGAACCTTCGGACATATGCCTAGAGGTATTCTTCGTGGTCTTGCGTGCACTAGAACAAAGCTTGAGCAGTAACTGGCTTTATCTAAAACCCTTGAAAACTGGTGATCAGCATGTCCTTTAGCTTCTGCCAAGATGTGATTGTTCCTGGCCGAAGGGAGGAGTACCAGGTTTGTGCAACATTCTTAACTGCCATGACGAAGGATTTCGCCATGAATGCAGTATTGCCCCCACATGAAGATATGGTTGCTTCGTAGCTCATCAAAAACTGCTTCGGATCAGAGTGCCCATCATACATGGCAAGCTGGGGTGGCTTGTATGATGAAGGCCATGGTGTAGCTTACAGTTCTGCTGACAGAGGAGAAGCATCATCAAAAGCGAAATTTCTATGGTGGAAATCATCATACCAGACGTCGTCATCATAGGAATTGTCCTGGCGAAGCTCTGTGCGTTGAGGTCGTCGGTCTTGGTCATCTTGGGTGAGACGACGCATTTCCTCAGCGGCTTCATCGATCTTCTTCTGAAGATCGGCAAGACGAAGCATCTTCTCCTTCTTCCTTTGGCCTGTTGATTGATTACTTCGAGGTCCCTAATTTCTTGGTCCAGCTCCTCCTCCTGAGGCGTTGGACTTGTTGCCTTCCTCTTTCGATTTCTGGCTTCATGTAGCGTTTCCTCATTGACGTCCAGTGGCTGCAATGCAGCCCCTAGCCCTGAAGCTTTCTTCGGCGGCATGACGAAGGTCACAGCTTGCCGAAGGTGGTTAAATGAGTTCACCGGAGGTGGGCGCTAATATTGGGGACTTATTCTCAAATGCTATGAGTTAAGAACAAGACAACACGAAATGTTAATAGTTAAAGACCTTCGTCCTTCGAAGCATTATCTCCCTTAGGATATGATGATCTTCAGACGAAGGTTATGAAGGACGTACCTTCATCATCATAGTGTACAATAATGAAAGTAGAAGCATAGGAAACATGAGAATTATTGTGGATAATCATATGACATTATTTATATATCTTTATTATAACATCATGGATGAATATGAACAATATTGAATTACATTTATACCTTCGGCTTAACAGAAGGCGAAAATCCAAGTGTGACGTGCGAGTGAATATCAGTCCGCGTGAACAGTATGGTGTCACTGTTCATCTATTTATAGGCACAGGACGCAACCTGTGTAGAATTACATTCATGCCCTTGACATCTACTATTGACTTAGGGATAATCTATCGAGGACTAGACAGCCTTTCCCCCTTTAAGTCGGTTTCATTTTCCATCTCTAAGCCGAAGCTTCTTCATGGGTAGCTTCGGCACTGGTTCGTCCACTCGAACCGCGCTCTTTATATCAAGTATAACTTCGTCCCATGTCTGAAGGTTCCTGTACATATATTATACTTGAGAAACATGTTAGTCGTGTTTTTGAGGACCTTCGGAAGACGAAGGCCCCCAACAACCAGTGTCACGCTGCTCTCCTGCCAGGAGACGGCACCACAAAACCCTACTGCATCATGCTGCGATGCCCTCCTCTATTCCATCGACATCTGGTCAATTCATGAACTAGAAAAAGGTCTTTGCTGTCTATGTGTGTACATAGTTTCACGGAACACTACCTTTGACCTGCCTACGTCTTACGTCTCATGCGGGGGTAAAGACTCAAGTAATGTGCTGCAGTGGAATGCCATCATCCCTCGCCCTATAGACTGCAATGGTAAGTCTCGGACATTCCTTAATTAATCACTACGTACTCCATTCCATCATATTATTATTATTATTATTATTATTATTATTATACTACGTGCATACTCCTAAAGATCCATGCTCCCGACTGCTGGAGAAGAAGGGTGCGTCCCCACTGCCACCGCCAGCTCCCGGCAGGCTCGGATCAGGTGTTGAAAGCTCTCTTGTGAGTTTTGGTGTTTGGATGACAACTCAATTAAAGGACTAAAAAGTGTACTAAGTGTTGAACAGGTGCTTAAGGTAAAGCCTACAGGGTTCAACACAGTTGAACAAATGTGATGGTCCAAGAACTGGATTATGGATATATAATGGACATCACAAGTAAGTTGGACATTGCAAAAGTGATACTCGGGTGCGTAGCTCGGAGACAACTGATCATGCCAAGGATGGAGGCAAGAAAAGCTTCGAGGTACCAAGTGCACGGGAGAAGGTCAAGGAGGCTGAGGAACCCAAAGCCAAGGGTGAAGAAGAAGGCTTGCAAAGTCAAGGGTGATCGAGTTGAGAACAGCTATGGCACATCAAGGATCACTACATAAGGACGTGACTTACAGCCAATGAGGTAACAGCTACAGTTATGTGGTGTAAGTCATAAGGCTCAAGATCAAGCTCTAAGAAGGAGATCAAGGTCACTAGAAGGAGAACAAGTGTCAAAATCAGAACTGGAAGCAGCCCAAAAGAGCTAAGTTCACCTTAATCTTTAGTTTGGGTTGTTCCTATGTTTGGAGATGTTCTATGTGACCTTTGCAGGATGTTGGAGCCAAGAAATGTCAATCTAGATCAAGTCAAGCAGACTTGATGATTTATGAGTCCAACATCAAAGCTCAAGCATGTGAAATGCTATAGATTTAATGATTAAGAGAAGGTATGTTTCTATACTTAGTACATTGGTTTTGTGGACTAATATACTTGTCTAAGTGTTAGAAACAGAAAGAAGAAGAAAAGAAAAGAGGAGAAAAAGACTTGGCTGAGTGCAGCCAAGACTCAGCTCAGTCTGGCACACCGGACTGTCCGGTGGTGCACCGGACAGTGTCCGGTGCGCCAGGCTGGCTCGGCGTGAAGTAGCCGCTCTCGGGAATTCGCCGACGGTGTACGGCTAAAATTCACCGGACTGTCCGGTGTGCACCGGACTGTCCGGTGAGCCAACGGTCGGCCGGGCCAACGGTCGGCCGCGCGATCTGCGTGGGACACGTGGCCGAGCCAACGGCTAGATGGAGGCACCGGACTGTCCGGTGTGCACCGGACATGTTCGGTGCGCCAACGGCTCCAAGACTGCCAACGGTCG
This sequence comes from Zea luxurians, assembly GCA_029449295.1. Lineage (NCBI taxonomy): Eukaryota > Viridiplantae > Streptophyta > Magnoliopsida > Poales > Poaceae > Zea > Zea luxurians. The sequence goes on along the minus strand of JAOPSE010000010.1, from coordinate 95,685,130 downwards.
GCTTCGACGTAGAAGGAAAGAAATCGGGCATCGGACAGTGTCCGGTGCGCCACCCGACAGAAAGAAAGTATTGCCTTCCAAATGGGATTCCAACGGCTCCTAGGCCCCTTGTGCCTATAAAAGGGATCCCTAGGCGCCTCAAGCAACATACAAGCGCAGCCAACAAGTGTAGACTTCACTCGAATCAATTCTCACTCTCCCTCTTGTGTGTAACTCTATAGTTTGTGTAGAAGGCACAGCTATAAGCCTTAAGAGAGAGGAGAAGTGCTGCTTAGAGCTAGAGCAAGGTCTTGAGCGTATCGTTACTCTGCCGGGGTGCTGCCAAGAAGTTTGTAAGCAGCCGCGGTTCTGTTGTAACCCCACTCAATAGTGAAAGGCTCTATCTATCATACTGACAGATCTGAGCAAACGGAGGAAGGAGTTGAAATAGACTCCAAGCCCAGGTGTGGCTAACTCCAACGAGGACTAGGCAAGCATTTCAGGCTTGGCCGAACCTCGGGATAAATCCTTGCGTCTGTGTGCTCTGTTCTGTATTGTACTCTGACTCTCTGTCCTACTCGCTTATATATCTGCACTTCACTACTTACTTGTGGTACTAGCTTTCCTTGAAGTGCAGGATATTCGTAAGACAGGAACTTCAATTCCACTGCAACCTACTCGAAGGATTCTTCACTCCACTGCGATCCTGTCTTCGAGTAGAGTAAGATTTAAGTTTTAAAGTGATAATTTTTATTCGCCTATTCACCCCCCCCCCCTCTAGGCGACATCTAGATCCTGTTCCCGGGCCAAAGGGAACTTTCAATTGGTATCAGAGCTAGGCCTCTCCAGTGTGGGCTTAGCCATCCGGAGATAACGATGTCGTCACAAGAGGTAACTTTAGAAATTCTTTTAGGCGATGGCTCTAATTATAAATCTTGGTCTGTCTCTATTTATAATGCTTTCATGAGTGTTGATCCTGATTTGAGACAGATCTTTAGGAGAAGTATTTTTCCATCTGATATTAGTAAAAATCCCTCTAATGATGAACTAAGATGTTTTTCTCTCAATCACCGTGCTTGCAGCATCTTAGTTGATTCTCTTTCTAGAGGTGCTTATTTTGCCATCATGAGTAGTGGTAATGATTTAATTGTTGATGCTCATGATTTATGGAATAGAATTAAAGTAAAATATTGTGTGGCAAATTGTACTGCTTCTACTCCCCATATTGCTTGTGATACTAACCTTTCAAAAGGAGAAGATCAAGAACGATGGGCACCCAACGATGAATCCACCTCGTCGACAGGTTTGTCTTCCACTAGTTATAAGTGTCTTATTGCTAACAATGATGATGGAGACGAAAGCGATGATGAGGAGGAATATGAGGATGATAGCGAGGATGAGTCTTCATCACCACAAGGTACATTTTCCTGTACCGCTTCCACTAATAATAATGACAGGGAAAATAAGACCGGTGATGTGGAAGAAGAGGAGATTCGCCGGTTCTACACCCATCTCAACAAAGAAGACAAAGTGCTCTTGGTTAAATTGTTGAGGAGGAACAAGGAACAAGGCGAGACGCTTCTCAGGCTAGATGAGACTCTCATCAAAACCAACGACAGCCTGGAGAAGATGACCAAAGAACATGAGGAGCTAAAGTGTTCTCATGATAATTTGGTCCAACGGTATGAATCTATCTTATTTGAGCAAAGAAATAATCATGATGTATTATCTGATGTTGCTCAACTTAAAACTGAAAATTCTATGCTTAAGAGTCAAGTAGAAATGATAAATTTAGAAAAACTTGCTCTAAGTGAAAAATATGATATGCTATCTTATTCTCATAATGAATTAGTTGATGACCATATCATGCTTAATATTGCTCATGAGGTTGTAATTTCAAACTTAAATTCATGTGAACCCCATTCTTGCACGTGTGCGCATTTGAATTGTATATCATCATGTGCTAACCCCTGTTGCTCAAAAGAAAGCCAATCATTGATTGAGCAACAAGTTTTAGGGTCACAAAAGAAATTCTGTGGGAATAAGAAGCAACGACAACTGAGGAGAAGACGCTTAGCTCAACTCTCTCAAGATATCCACGGGCGCGTGGTGAAGAAGCTTGAGAAAGGAAAAACTGCAGCAAGTGTTAAGCTCAATAAGAAGAATGTTCCCAAAGCTATAAATGAAGAAATCAACATGAACGAGGAAAAAGGTAAAAATTCAATTAGTCATGTTGTTTGTACTAATCATCTCTCCATGTCCTTCAAGCACAAAAAGGGAAGAGGAAAAAGGAGGTGTTTCAAATGCAAGGAGATAGGCCACCTCATCGCATCCTGTCCATACAAAGACAAGGATGAAGGGACAAGAAGTTGCTTTGGATGCAACAATAAGGACCACATTATCACTTCATGTCCGGTCATGAAGAATCAAGGATGTGCATCCTCCAAGATGACCCTCACCAAGGAAAATGACAAACAGCAAGTGTCATGTCAGGTTGAGCGACGCTTCTGCTACAAGTGTGGTGAGCGGGGTCATATATCAAAGGTATGTTATAAAGGTAAGATTCCTAAAGAAGTGAATGTGTGTCAATCTCATTCACTTAGGAGACCCAAATCATACACTTGTGCTAGATCTATAATGAGATCACCTAGAACTAGCACAAAGGCCATTTGGGTACCAAAGGCACATTTAGATGATCATTATGGACCCATCCCGAGATGGGTACCAAACTGTGCTAACTAGACCATGCAGGTGTGTAATACTCAAAATTTTATAAAAAGCATTATATGGTGATTTCTTTATTTTATGTGCCTTAATTGCATCATGAATAGAGCATACATAAAATAAAAAGTGATTAAATCTAACCAATGACACTAAAATAAAAGAAAGTGCATCATATTGGGGTTTTGTGTGTGCATCAAATAATGTTCACAATAATAATAATAATAATATAATAATTGACTTGAATAAAGTTTAAATCCTAACTTGAGAATTAGGGTTTTAGAAATAATATGTAAAAGAGAAAAGAGAAGGAAGAAATTGCTATGTGAATAAAAATAGTTATAATATATATATTATTCTTGTACAGATTTGAGTTTGTACCTTTGACTCAAAGGTGAAGTCCATAACAAGATTCAAATTCAAATTGGAGATTCAAATGAAAAGAAAATAAATCAAAAAGGAAAAAAGGAAAAGAATACTATACCTGGTTGGGCCGCAAACGCCCTATTCGGCCCACCTACCATTTCCTTCTGCGCGGCCCAAACGACCTCTTCACCTGCGCGCGCGCTCGCTGGTTGACCGGGCCCTCGGCTCAGTCCCTCCCACGCACGGCGTTTAGTCACCGCCCGGTGGGACCCTCACGTCGGGACCTTCTTCACCCGATCGAACTCTGTAACAAACTCAAGCGAAGGTCACGGTCTCCGCTGTGATCTCTTCGCGCGTGTTTCGGGAGGGTCGGGGCGAAACTGGGTTTCCACATCGGACTCTGCCGCTGGGTATAAAAAGAGTCGAAACCAGCACCCCTTACCTTGTCCATCGCATGCTGGGGATGTTGCCCCGCCGCCGTGTTCGATCGAGTGATAACAGAAGAAGAGAGAGTGAGAGCGGTGGTTCGCCGAACAGCGAAGGAATCCGTGCCCCCCCATATCTGTCCTTCATCGCCGATTTGGAGTCTGCGGGTGGTCGAGGGCGCTCGGCCGAACGTGTGGAGCTCCGTTGTAGAGTGAAGTTGAGGGATGGATCGCAGGTCTGCTATGTGCTCGTCGCGGTGGTGAATGGAAGTCTTCTCGGCGTCCAATTTGGTGGTGGCAGGGGCGGTGTTGGGCGAGCCCTCGCCGGTCATCACACTCCATGGCAGAATCTGTGCCACCGTGTGCCGTGAATCGGGCTGTTGCGCGCCGTGAACCACTGACCCCGCTCCACGGCCGCCGGCAAGACCCTTCCCAAAGGTTCGCCTTCTCCTTCCTCCATGCGTAGCTCTGGTAGAAGTCGGGTTCATGGACTTGCGTGTCTGTGCGGTGGTGCTCCGTCGGACGGGCGTGGCGGCGCCGCCGTCCTGGTCGGCCAGGATGGAGAAGACGACCGGGTATCGTTAATTTGGTGATCGACGGTGGAGATGGGATTGGGAGTACCGTTTTGCGATACAGTGAGCCTTACCGTTGATCAACCGATGGAGGGATAGGATTAACTATCGTATCATAAAACCTCGGCCGTGGATTCTGGATCCAAGGGTTGCGAAGGCGTACCGGTTCACCTTGTGAAGATCTAATCGGTGCCATCAATTCCGGATCCAACGGCTCAGCCACGCCCATACCGCTTCACCATGGACTGTTTGCATAAGAGCCCCTGTGCTTTTATGAAACCAACCCGCCGTCCATCTGTGGGTTAATCTGAGTCTTGGGAATATTTGCACGCTTGCCCCTGTGTTTCTCTGTTATTGGCGCCCAGTCCAGAGCTCAGGGAAAATCAGATTAATGAATTTGGAATTTGATTTTCAATACAAAAATAATGCTAGAACTTGTTTAAATCATAGAAAATCCATTTTTAGTCCAAATTAATCCATTCCACTTTCTAAAATTTTGTAATTTTATTCTCTACCACCTAGAGCCTCTGTTTTGTCATGAGAACAATTAGAAATTTAATCTCTCACTTAATCCACTTTAAACACATAAAACCTTTGAAAGTTCATAACTTAAAATCTACAACTCCAAAATTAATAATTCTTTTTCCTGTGATCTTATTTTAATATGTAGATTATTAATATGTATTTTGCATATATGTTTGGTGTAATGTTAATTTTGCCTATACCATGTATGTTTGTATTGCTACGACTAGCAGTGAGGTCACGAGTCATCTGAAGATCATCCTGGTACCTGGATTCTCAAGGCCCAGGCAAGTTGTGCCCTTGATCACTTCTTTTCACCTACTCATGTTCTAATTAATCATAATGATCTGCATAGGTTAATTTTGATGGGACCCAATAGGTTACCCTAGTTTGTCTATCTTTATACCTTGTTTACCACTGAACTTTCTGGGTAGTACTTGCTAGTGCTATATGTGGTTTTGGGTATGAAGATTACACTATTCATGATTATACTTTTGTTGTCAGTTGTTAATTATGGTTCATGTTAAGATCATTATGTTAATTGGAACATGGAGAACCACCCGGGAAAACAGTGCTACCACAAGGGTGGAATGGGACGCCCTTGGCTGATTAATTAGGAAAGCTAGTGGAAGACTACCTTACCCGAAAGGGGCAAGGGCAGTAGGGGAGAGGTCAGTGTAGGGAGGCCCTCGGGAGGATTTTGCTGCGATGGCGGTCCTGCAAGGGATTCCTGCACTGGATCTTCCTATAAACTGTAGCGGGTTTTCGGAAGCTAGTGGAACTTTGTAAAGGCCTCGTAGTGGATCCCTAGCCATTCACCTCGGAAGTGTCTAAGGGCTTTGCAAACCCTGGCGACATGGGATACACGACTTGTGGGTAAAGATGCGCAACCTCTGCAGAGTGTAAAACTGGTATACTAGCCGTGCTCACGGTCATGAGCAGCTCGGACCCTCACATGATTAATTTATGGAACTAAATTCAATTTGTCATAAGCATTGCATTGCAGGTGATGTGGTTACTTTTGTTCTATTACTTAATTGGGTTTGGTATTCACTTATACTTAGTAACTGCTAATAAAATTTTGACCAACTTTAAAAGCAATGCTCAGCTCTAACCATCTTCTTTGGTAAGCCTTACACTTCACGTGAGCTCCCACCTTTGGCGAGTTCATGCACATTATTCCCCACAACTTGTTGAGCGATGAACGTATGTGAGCTCACTCTTGCTGTCTCACATACACCACAGGTCAAGAGCAGGTACCACTGGATGATGCTCATGGAGGATGCTGTGATGAGTTCGTGAGTGGTCTAGGTCGTCGTCTCCCAGTCAACTTTGGGTTGCTGGACCGTTGTCTCCTTATAATGTAATTATTTATTTTGTATAGAACCCCTGTTATATATAAAGTTGTGACATTCGATCCTGTGCCACTATACATCATATGTATGAGACTTGGTCCCAGCATACCTGGTGTTTATGTTAACCCCGGGTTTTGGATCCCTAAAATCCGGGTGTTACAGAAGTGGTATCAGAGGAATGTTGACTGTAGGACGAAACCTAGATAGAACTGGACAACCAATACTTACTTACCTTTGCTACTCTGATTCTTTTCTAAACTTATCTCAATCTTTTCTCATCTAATTCCGCTTTACTCTGATTACTCTTACCTTTTCACTTCTAAAGACAAAAGTGGATTTCACACTTTGAAATCCTGTACCTAAAGTGACCTTTAGAAATAGGAGACCTAATCCTAGGAACAAAAACAAAACTATTTTTATCCATGCACTTGAATGTTTGTTCTTATGATACTTGTCTGATTTGGATCTTTGATTGAGTGTGATGAGTTGTGGAGTAATGTCCACAATTACATCTGCATATACGTATAGGCATAAATAGAAATTCATAAGATAACTAAACAACTTAGATTATCCTCCACTAAAAGGTATTTATTTCGTAGAAGTTCTTCTTATCTTAAAGGACACTCTCTTATCTTAATAGATCCATCTTATCTTACAAGATACTCTCTTGCCTTAATAAATTCATCTTATCTTGAAAAGATTTTGTTATCCTAATAGATCTAACTGACCTCAAAAGATTCTACCTTATCCTTATGGATTCGTCTTGTCCTAATAAGCATATTTACCCCACCCTAGTAACAACCAAGATCTAATCCAAAGTAATTAGATATTATCTAGTCTAATCTAGTTACATCCAACCTAATCCAGATTCTATCTAATCTAAATATGACCCAATCTAAAGTGTGTTATTAACAGGTCAGATAATTTGGTTAGACACTGTCTCTACAAACATATCTTAACCTAAATTAATGTCTTACACCAACTCATCCTTGAACAATGGCCTACCTATATCATATAATCCATCCTATCTTAAAAGATTCTATCATATCCTAATAATATTTATCCTACCCTGGTAGATCTAGCTAATCTTAACTAGTTTAATCTAGTCATACCAACCTAATCTGGACTCCATCTAATCCAATATGATCTAAGCCAGACTAAGTTACTTAATGCAGATACAAAGGATAAGGCCATACCCCTGAATCACTTAAGCCTAATTTGGAGACTTATAACAACTTGGCCATACACAACAACTCGACCTATATAACAAGTTACATAACTTACCCAATCAATAGAGTCTTAATGGATTGCATAATCTATCAACCACCACCTGACATCAAACCTTGTTGGGCCTACCCATCCCAAGCACCGACAACTATCTTAACCATATGTCCTTAAATCGGATGGCAACTCCAAGAAGAAAGACCAAAGAAGACCAACCACGTCAAAGAAGGATAAGTATCAACTCAAGCCTTCGAAGATCAAGCTAGATCATCAGATGAATCAAGATACACAAATCTTGGATGGAGTCTTTTCTTATCCTACTCTTTCTTACCCAAACCTATATATGCCCTAAAGACATCTTCTATCCTACATAATAATGTGGACATACATATAATATCCATGCTCTCCTATCACTAATAATAAAAAGAGAGACCCTTGATTTAGAAATTAAAAGCTAAATTGCAAACCAATCCTTTTGTATTCCCTTTTCTTACAAATCTCGGGGACGAGATTATTTTTAAGGGGGGTAGGATTTGTAATACTCAAAATTTTATAAAAAGCATTATATGGTGATTTCTTTATTTTATGTGCCTTAATTGCATCATGAATAGAGCATACATAAAATAAAAAGTGATTAAATCTAACCAATGACACTAAAATAAAAGAAAGTGCATCATATTGGGGTTTTGTGTGTGCATCAAATAATGTTCACAATAATAATAATAATAATATAATAATTGACTTGAATAAAGTTTAAATCCTAACTTGAGAATTAGGGTTTTAGAAATAATATGTAAAAGAGAAAAGAGAAGGAAGAAATTGCTATGTGAATAAAAATAGTTATAATATATATATTATTCTTGTACAGATTTGAGTTTGTACCTTTGACTCAAAGGTGAAGTCCATAACAAGATTCAAATTCAAATTGGAGATTCAAATGAAAAGAAAATAAATCAAAAAGGAAAAAAAGGAAAAGAATACTATACCTGGTTGGGCCGCAAACGCCCTATTCGGCCCACCTACCATTTCCTTCTGCGCGGCCCAAACGACCTCTTCACCTGCGCGCGCGCTCGCTGGTTGACCGGGCCCTCGGCTCAGTCCCTCCCACGCACGGCGTTTAGTCACCGCCCGGTGGGACCCTCACGTCGGGACCTTCTTCACCCGATCGAACTCTGTAACAAACTCAAGCGAAGGTCACGGTCTCCGCTGTGATCTCTTCGCGCGTGTTTCGGGAGGGTCGGGGCGAAACTGGGTTTCCACATCGGACTCTGCCGCTGGGTATAAAAAGAGTTGAAACCAGCACCCCTTACCTTGTCCATCGCATGCTGGGGATGTTGCCCCGCCGCCGTGTTCGATCGAGTGATAACAGAAGAAGAGAGAGTGAGAGCGGTGGTTCGCCGAACAGCGAAGGAATCCGTGCCCCCCCATATCTGTCCTTCATCGCCGATTTGGAGTCTGCGGGTGGTCGAGGGCGCTCGGCCGAACGTGTGGAGCTCCGTTGTAGAGTGAAGTTGAGGGATGGATCGCAGGTCTGCTATGTGCTCGTCGCGGTGGTGAATGGAAGTCTTCTCGGCGTCCAATTTGGTGGTGGCAGGGGCGGTGTTGGGCGAGCCCTCGCCGGTCATCACACTCCATGGCAGAATCTGTGCCACCGTGTGCCGTGAATCGGGCTGTTGCGCGCCGTGAACCACTGACCCTGCTCCACGGCCGCCGGCAAGACCCTTCCCAAAGGTTCGCCTTCTCCTTCCTCCATGCGTAGCTCTGGTAGAAGTCGGGTTCATGGACTTGCGTGTCTGTGCGGTGGTGCTCCGTCGGACGGGCGTGGCGGCGCCGCCGTCCTGGTCGGCCAGGATGGAGAAGACGACCGGGTATCGTTAATTTGGTGATCGACGGTGGAGATGGGATTGGGAGTACCGTTTTGCGATACAGTGAGCCTTACCGTTGATCAACCGATGGAGGGATAGGATTAACTATCGTATCATAAAACCTCGGCCGTGGATTCTGGATCCAAGGGTTGCGAAGGCGTACCGGTTCACCTTGTGAAGATCTAATCGGTGCCATCAATTCCGGATCCAACGGCTCAGCCACGCCCATACCGCTTCACCATGGACTGTTTGCATAAGAGCCCCTGTGCTTTTATGAAACCAACCCGCCGTCCATCTGTGGGTTAATCTGAGTCTTGGGAATATTTGCACGCTTGCCCCTGTGTTTCTCTGTTATTGGCGCCCAGTCCAGAGCTCAGGGAAAATCAGATTAATGAATTTGGAATTTGATTTTCAATACAAAAATAATGCTAGAACTTGTTTAAATCATAGAAAATCCATTTTTAGTCCAAATTAATCCATTCCACTTTCTAAAATTTTGTAATTTTATTCTCTACCACCTAGAGCCTCTGTTTTGTCATGAGAACAATTAGAAATTTAATCTCTCACTTAATCCACTTTAAACACATAAAACCTTTGAAAGTTCATAACTTAAAATCTACAACTCCAAAATTAATAATTCTTTTTCCTGTGATCTTATTTTAATATGTAGATTATTAATATGTATTTTGCATATATGTTTGGTGTAATGTTAATTTTGCCTATACCATGTATGTTTGTATTGCTACGACTAGCAGTGAGGTCACGAGTCATCTGAAGATCATCCTGGTACCTGGATTCTCAAGGCCCAGGCAAGTTGTGCCCTTGATCACTTCTTTTCACCTACTCATGTTCTAATTAATCATAATGATCTGCATAGGTTAATTTTGATGGGACCCAATAGGTTACCCTAGTTTGTCTATCTTTATACCTTGTTTACCACTGAACTTTCTGGGTAGTACTTGCTAGTGCTATATGTGGTTTTGGGTATGAAGATTACACTATTCATGATTATACTTTTGTTGTCAGTTGTTAATTATGGTTCATGTTAAGATCATTATGTTAATTGGAACATGGAGAACCACCCGGGAAAACAGTGCTACCACAAGGGTGGAATGGGACGCCCTTGGCTGATTAATTAGGAAAGCTAGTGGAAGACTACCTTACCCGAAAGGGGCAAGGGCAGTAGGGGAGAGGTCAGTGTAGGGAGGCCCTCGGGAGGATTTTGCTGCGATGGCGGTCCTGCAAGGGATTCCTGCACTGGATCTTCCTATAAACTGTAGCGGGTTTTCGGAAGCTAGTGGAACTTTGTAAAGGCCTCGTAGTGGATCCCTAGCCATTCACCTCGGAAGTGTCTAAGGGCTTTGCAAACCCTGGCGACATGGGATACACGACTTGTGGGTAAAGATGCGCAACCTCTGCAGAGTGTAAAACTGGTATACTAGCCGTGCTCACGGTCATGAGCAGCTCGGACCCTCACATGATTAATTTATGGAACTAAATTCAATTTGTCATAAGCATTGCATTGCAGGTGATGTGGTTACTTTTGTTCTATTACTTAATTGGGTTTGGTATTCACTTATACTTAGTAACTGCTAATAAAATTTTGACCAACTTTAAAAGCAATGCTCAGCTCTAACCATCTTCTTTGGTAAGCCTTACACTTCACGTGAGCTCCCACCTTTGGCGAGTTCATGCACATTATTCCCCACAACTTGTTGAGCGATGAACGTATGTGAGCTCACTCTTGCTGTCTCACATACACCACAGGTCAAGAGCAGGTACCACTGGATGATGCTCATGGAGGATGCTGTGATGAGTTCGTGAGTGGTCTAGGTCGTCGTCTCCCAGTCAACTTTGGGTTGCTGGACCGTTGTCTCCTTATAATGTAATTATTTATTTTGTATAGAACCCCTGTTATATATAAAGTTGTGACATTCGATCCTGTGCCACTATACATCATATGTATGAGACTTGGTCCCAGCATACCTGGTGTTTATGTTAACCCCGGGTTTTGGATCCCTAAAATCCGGGTGTTACAAGGTGCCTTGAGATGGACTGGAGACCATGGGAGAGATTAAGACGGTTATCTAAAACTCTATGCCTAAGCTGTTAATTGTTTTGGTGTTTATTGACCCAAGGTTGAATTATTGTGAAACACTAATCCCATGTTCATCTCAAGTAAAATAAGGTGTATAGGTCCTGAATCATTATTGGTGAATCAAGTAAAGGACCTTGATGAGAATCTACAACATGCTCTCCAAAGGACGGTACCCCGTGTATTTTAAGTACATAATTACAATTTAGTATTGCTCTTAAGTTGGCTTGTTGTGCTACCTATCTTTGGAGTAGTTATGCTTTATGATTGTCTGTGTTAAATGAATCATAATGATGTTTGCTTAATCATGACTGGTGCTATATAGGATATATCTTTTGAATCATTCATGGGTAACTATTTCATTTGTTATATCCACAACGATTAACTCTCTTAGTGTATATGGATAAACCTGTAACTTTTTGTAAGTCATGCTATGTGCAAATATGACATTTTGTTTAGTGCATGTTCACATGATTACCCTAGTTTAGTATTGTGTGAACTTCAAATCCATGTCGTGCTCTTTTGAGCTATGAGGTGTGTGAGCAAAAGGAGTCCTGAATTGGTGATAACAAGTGCTCTCATAAAGGCAAAGGTATGGAAAATGGAGCTATACAATTTCATTAAATATTCTTGAAATTCCATTCATTGTGATCATAGCTATGTTCGTGTCTTTCAATTGGTAATATCTTGGTGTAGGTAATTTATGCCTTTAAAATGTTGTTTCTTTTGTGCACCTAATAAACCTTCTTAATCATGACATGCTTAGATATTTTGCTTTATATACATGATTGTGTTGATCTTCAATTGGTATATGCAATGATAGTTAAATATGAAGCATGTACAGGTTGAGTAAATGTTAGACTTCCTTGAGTATTGAATTGGCTTAGGTGCCACTGAGGCATGCATTGTTGAATTTAGTCAACCTTTCATTTAGCCTTAAATTGGTGTTAAGTGGTTCTACAATTGATATTCAAATTGGCATCCTTGTGTGATGAAAGTGATAGAGTATGCCTTGACCAAGGTATGTTGTGATCCCCTCTAGTTCTAAGGAAGCTAGAATGTGCAAAGTGCAAGTCATTCAAATACTTGATGCACAACTTGAGGGGGAGCACACATAACTTGTGTCCTTTGAGACTAACTATTTCTTGAGCGATCTTGTACAGTCTCTAGGTGGAAAAGAGAAGATAAGCAAGAAATGGAGCAATCTGGACTTGGGTACCTCTGTAAGTCAAGAAATTGGTATCTCAAGTTGTGAGTAAGTGCATATCTTTAGATTGCTCATGCTCTATAATATCTGGTGATAATAGATGCTTAAATATCATGGAGCCATGATAATAAATGAACTTTGCAATTGGTATCTTTCAATCGGTAGCCGTAATAGTTCGCTTCAATTGACATCTTTTGATAATCATGAGAATAGAAGTTTCTTCTTGTGCCCAATACTATAACTTGTTCTAAGTTTGATGTCTTAGCAACAAGAAAAAGTAAGGATAAAGAATCAGGCACAAGTGTGAAGAAGCTCTTGAGAGATTAGATACTTTCAAGATGGGAAGTACACTACAACATGGTAAAGGTACAAAGGGAGTATTAATCTTTTTGCATATATATATCTTGCCTAAATGTTGATCGGGCATATGCTCAATAAGTAAGGGGGAGGTTTGATAGTCGTGTTCCTCCTTAACACCCTGCTGTCCCTTGACATCATCATATGTTCTTGCTTGAGTATGGTTTTTGGTGTTTGATGTCAAAGGGGGAGAATTTGTGTATTAAAGCTTATCTCAACCTGAGAGGAAAGCTTATCCTAATGGGTGATGTGCCTAATGGGTGATGTGTTAGTTTGAGCTTTGCGAAGTGTGATATTCATATGTTTCTTGCAATGTTGCTCATATGGACTAGTGTTTCCGCTGCGATGAATTATTTTTGGCTTCTATAGTGTAATAGATAGTCATGTGGTTAATGGTGCTTTAAGATTGCTTTAAATTAGTGTCTTAGTTTAAATTGGTGGTTAATGGTGCTTTAAGATTGCTTTAAATTAGTGTCTTAGTTTAAATTGGTATTAGTTTGAATTGGTATCTTAATGATGAATAGTGGTAGGTTGATATTCCTGTGATATATTCACTAAAGTGAATGATGTTTAACTCTGATTACATGCATTTGTGTGGTATAGCATCATGGCTTGATTCTTGACACAATGCATACTAAAAAGTGCTAAGGTGTAGAAATGTTTCGATTTGCCAAGTATGTGCAAATTGGCGTCTGAGGCCAAAATTATGTTTTTGAAGTAAGCACTTATTTAGGGGGAGCATTCTATAATCTTAGAATTCAAATTTGTGCTTCAAATCTTATGTAAGCTTTAATTGTGTTGCCATCAATCACCAAAAAGGGGGAGATTGAAAGCTCTCTTGTGAGTTTTGGTGTTTGGATGACAACTCAATTAAAGGACTAAAAAGTGTACTAAGTGTTGAACAGGTGCTTAAGGTAAAGCCTACAGGGTTCAACACAGTTGAACAAATGTGATGGTCCAAGAACTGGATTATGGATATATAATGGACATCACAAGTAAGTTGGACATTGCAAAAGTGATACTCGGGTGCGTAGCTCGGAGACAACTGATCATGCCAAGGACGGAGGCAAGAAAAGCTTCGAGGTACCAAGTGCACGGGAGAAGGTCAAGGAGGCTGAGGAACCCAAAGCCAAGGGTGAAGAAGAAGGCTTGCAAAGTCAAGGGTGATCGAGTTAAGAACAGCTATGGCACATCAAGGATCACTACATAAGGACGTGACTTACAGCCAATGAGGTAACAGCTACAGTTATGTGGTGTAAGTCATAAGGCTCAAGATCAAGCTCTAAGAAGGAGATCAAGGTCACTAGAAGGAGAACAAGTGTCAAAACCAGAACTGGAAGCAGCCCAAAAGAGCTAAGTTCACCTTAATCTTTAGTTTGGGTTGTTCCTATGTTTGGAGATGTTCTATGTGACCTTTGCAGGATGTTGGAGCCAAGAAATGTCAATCTAGATCAAGTCAAGCAGACTTGATGATTTATGAGTCCAACATCAAAGCTCAAGCATGTGAAATGCTATAGATTTAATGATTAAGAGAAGGTATGTTTCTATACTTAGTACAATGGTTTTGTGGACTAATATACTTGTCTAAGTGTTAGAAACAGAAAGAAGAAGAAAAGAAAAGAGGAGAAAAAGACTTGGCTGAGTGCAGCCAAGAATCAGCTCAGTCTGGCACACCGGACTGTCCGGTGGTGCACCGGACAGTGTCCGGTGCGCCAGGCTGGCTCGGCGTGAAGTAGCCGCTCTCGGGAATTCGCCGACGGTGTACGGCTAAAATTCACCGGACTGTCCGGTGTGCACCGGACTGTCCGGTGAGCCAACGGTCGGCCGGGCCAACGGTCGGCCGCGCGATCTGCGCGGGACACGTGGCCGAGCCAACGGCTAGATGGAGGCACCGGACTGTCCGGTGTGCACCGGACATGTCCGGTGCGCCAACGGCTCCAAGACTGCCAACGGTCGGCTTCGACGTAGAAGGAAAGAAATCGGGCATCGGACAGTGTCCGGTGCGCCACCCGACAGAAAGAAAGTATTGCCTTCCAAATGGGATTCCAACGGCTCCTAGGCCCCTTGTGCCTATAAAAGGGATCCCTAGGCGCCTCAAGCAACATACAAGCGCAGCCAACAAGTGTAGACTTCACTCGAATCAATTCTCACTCTCCCTCTTGTGTGTAACTCTATAGTTTGTGTAGAAGGCACAGCTATAAGCCTTAAGAGAGAGGAGAAGTGCTGCTTAGAGCTAGAGCAAGGTCTTGAGCGTATCGTTACTCTGCCGGGGTGCTGCCAAGAAGTTTGTAAGCAGCCGCGGTTCTGTTGTAACCCCACTCAATAGTGAAAGGCTCTATCTGTCATACTGACAGATCTGAGCAAACGGAGGAAGGAGTTGAAATAGACTCCAAGCCCAGGTGTGGCTAACTCCAACGAGGACTAGGCAAGCATTTCAGGCTTGGCCGAACCTCGGGATAAATCCTTGCGTCTGTGTGCTCTGTTCTGTATTGTACTCTGACTCTCTGTCCTACTCGCTTATATATCTGCACTTCACTACTTACTTGTGGTACTAGCTTTCCTTGAAGTGCAGGATATTCGTAAGACAGGAACTTCAATTCCACTGCAACCTACTCGAAGGATTCTTCACTCCACTGCGATCATGTCTTCGAGTAGAGTAAGATTTAAGTTTTAAAGTGATAATTTTTATTCGCCTATTCACCCCCCCCCTCTAGGCGACATCTAGATCCTGTTCCCGGGCCAAAGGGAACTTTCAGGTGTCATAGCCGCCATCGTAGTCGTAGCATGTGTGGCCAATGTAGGCTTACTCAGATAGTGTGTCTACTACTCCTGGTTTTGCAGTCCAGCGGCCAAAGCGCGAGGTAGCATCCAGTAGGTCCACCCCTCAATTTCTGAATTAATTAATTATTATTACAACCGTGTGCATATTAATTAATTCAGCACAGGTGAATTGGAGATGTCGCGTATCCTCTCATCTCGGCGCTCCACCTCAGCTCGCCTGTGATGCGATTTCGCCTCCCTACAGCTACAACTTGCTCAAGCATGCGGGAATGCAGCAATAGTATAGCCGGCAGGCAATGCTGCTGCTAGGCTAGTAGTGGTACGATAATGATGAGAGTATGCTGCTGCTGGGCTGGTTGTACGATAGTACTACTAGTGATGAGAGTGACGCTAGCTAGCTGCTCTGCGTTGCTCTACTCTGCTCTGCGTCCCCGATCAAACGAGAGAGGGATGACCCATGCAGACACAGCTGTGTCCGGCTGTTTGCATGGGCTATAAAATGGACCACCACCTCAATCGATAGGGATGGTCGGGTCACAATCGCCACTACCCTACCCACTAGTACATACTAGAGCAGTCGATGGCCTCCTTCTCTGTTTCGCTGCTTGTCACCATCATGCTACTGCTGCTGCCGCTGGTGTCACCTGCTTGCTTCTCGCTGAGTTGCAGGCTTGACTTCACCAGCGTGGTGCTGCTCTCCTGCCACGAGACGGCACCACAAAATCCTACTGCCTCATGCTGCGACACCCTCTTCTATTCCATCGACATCTCGCCAATTCATGAACTGGAAAAGGTCTTTGCTGCCTATGTGTGTACATGATTTCAAGGAATACTACCTTTAACCTGACGACGTCTTTCGTTTCATGCGGGGGTAAAGACTAAGTAATGTGCTGTAGTGGAATACCATCATCCCTCGCCCTACAGACTGCAATGGTAAGTCACGGACATTAATCACTACGTACTCCATTCCATCGTATTATTATCATCATCATCATCATCATCATCATTATTATTATTATTATTATTATTATTATTATTATTATACTACGTACATATACTCCTACAGATCCATGCTCCCGGCAGCTGGAGAAGAAGGGTGTGTCCCCACCGCCACCGCCAGCTCCCGGTGGGCTTGGATCAGGTGCCATAGCCGCCATTGCAGTCATAGCATGTGTGGCCATTGCAGGCTTCCTCGGATGGTGTGTCTATTACTCCTGGTTTTGCAGTCCAACGGGAAAAGAGCGAGGTAGCATCCAGCAGGTCCACCCCTCAATTTCTGAATTAATTAATTATATGGTTGCTTCGTAGCTCATCAAAAACTGCTTCGGATCAGAGTGCCCATCATACATGGCAAGCTGGGGTGGCTTGTATGATGAAGGCCATGGTGTAGCTTACAGTTCTGCTGACAGAGGAGAAGCATCATCAAAAGCAAAATTTCTATGGTGGAAATCATCATACCAGACGTCGTCATCATAGGAATTGTCCTGGCGAAGCTCTGTGCGTTGAGGTCGTCGGTCTTGGTCATCTTGGGTGAGACGACGCATTTCCTCAGCGGCTTCATCGATCTTCTTCTGAAGATCGGCAAGACGAAGCATCTTCTCCTTCTTCCTTTGGCCTGTTGATTGATTACTTCGAGGTCCCTAATTTCTTGGTCCAACTCCTCCTCCTGAGGCGTTGGACTTGTTGCCTTCCTCTTTCGATTTCTGGCTTCACGTAGCGTTTCCTCATTGACGTCCAGTGGCTGCAATGCAGCCCCTAGCCCTGAAGCTTTCTTCGGCGGCATGACGAAGGTCACAGCTTGCCGAAGGTGGTTAAATGAGTTCACCGGAGGTGGGCGCTAATATTGGGGACTTATTCTCAAATGCTATGAGTTAAGAACAAGACAACACGAAATGTTAATAGTTAAAGACCTTCGTCCTTCGAAGCATTATCTCCCTTAGGATATGATGATCTTCAGACGAAGGTTATGAAGGACGTACCTTCATCATCATAGTGTACAATAATGAAAGTAGAAGCATAGGAAACATGAGAATTATTGTGGATAATCATATGACATTATTTATATATCTTTATTATAACATCATGGATGAATATGAACAATATTGAATTACATTTATACCTTCGGCTTAACAGAAGGCGAAAATCCAAGTGTGACGTGCGAGTGAATATCAGTCCGCGTGAACAGTATGGTGTCACTGTTCATCTATTTATAGGCACAGGACGCAACCTGTGTAGAATTACATTCATGCCCTTGACATCTACTATTGACTTAGGGATAATCTATCGAGGACTAGACAGCCTTTCCCCCTTTAAGTCGGTTTCATTTTCCATCTCTAAGCCGAAGCTTCTTCATGGGTAGCTTCGGCACTGGTTCGTCCACTCGAACCGCGCTCTTTATATCAAGTATAACTTCGTCCCATGTCTGAAGGTTCTTGTACATATATTATACTTGAGAAACATGTTAGTCGTGTTTTTGAGGACCTTCGGAAGACGAAGGCCCCCAACAACCAGTGTCACGCTGCTCTCCTGCCAGGAGACGGCACCACAAAACCCTACTGCATCATGCTGCGATGCCCTCCTCTATTCCATCGACATCTGGTCAATTCATGAACTAGAAAAAGGTCTTTGCTGTCTATGTGTGTACATGGTTTCACGGAACACTACCTTTGACCTGCCTACGTCTTACGTCTCATGCGGGGGTAAAGACTCAAGTAATGTGCTGCAGTGGAATGCCATCATCCCTCGCTCTATAGACTGCAATGGTAAGTCTCGGACATTCCTTAATTAATCACTACGTACTCCATTCCATCATATTATTATTATTATTATTATTATTATTATTATTATTATTATTATACTACGTGCATACTCCTAAAGATCCATGCTCCCGACTGCTGGAGAAGAAGGGTGCGTCCCCACTGCCACCGCCAGCTCCCGGCAGGCTCGGATCAGGTGTCATAGCCGCCATCGTAGTCGTAGCATGTGTGGCCAATGTAGGCTTACTCAGATAGTGTGTCTACTACTCCTGGTTTTGCAGTCCAGCGGCCAAAGCGCGAGGTAGCATCCAGTAGGTCCACCCCTCAATTTCTGAATTAATTAATTATTATTACAACCGTGTGCATATTAATTAATTCAGCACAGGTGAATTGGAGATGTCGCGTATCCTCTCATCTCGGCGCTCCACCTCAGCTCGCCTGTGATGCGATTTCGCCTCCCTACAGCTACAACTTGCTCAAGCATGCGGGAATGCAGCAATAGTATAGCCGGCAGGCAATGCTGCTGCTAGGCTAGTAGTGGTACGATAATGATGAGAGTATGCTGCTGCTGGGCTGGTTGTACGATAGTACTACTAGTGATGAGAGTGACGCTAGCTAGCTGCTCTGCGTTGCTCTACTCTGCTCTGCGTCCCCGATCAAACGAGAGAGGGATGACCCATGCAGACACAGCTGTGTCCGGCTGTTTGCATGGGCTATAAAATGGACCACCACCTCAATCGATAGGGATGGTCGGGTCACAATCGCCACTACCCTACCCACTAGTACATACTAGAGCAGTCGATGGCCTCCTTCTCTGTTTCGCTGCTTGTCACCATCATGCTACTGCTGCTGCCGCTGGTGTCACCTGCTTGCTTCTCGCTGAGTTGCAGGCTTGACTTCACCAGCGTGGTGCTGCTCTCCTGCCACGAGACGGCACCACAAAATCCTACTGCCTCATGCTGCGACACCCTCTTCTATTCCATCGACATCTCGCCAATTCATGAACTGGAAAAGGTCTTTGCTGCCTATGTGTGTACATGATTTCAAGGAATACTACCTTTAACCTGACGACGTCTTTCGTTTCATGCGGGGGTAAAAGACTAAGTAATGTGCTGTAGTGGAATACCATCATCCCTCGCCCTACAGACTGCAATGGTAAGTCACGGACATTAATCACTACGTACTCCATTCCATCGTATTATTATCATCATCATCATCATTATTATTATTATTATTATTATTATTATTATTATTATTATTATTATTATTATTATTATTATTATTATTATTATTATTATTATACTACGTACATATACTCCTACAGATCCATGCTCCCGGCAGCTGGAGAAGAAGGGTGTGTCCCCACCGCCACCGCCAGCTCCCGGTGGGCTTGGATCAGGTGCCATAGCCGCCATTGCAGTCATAGCATGTGTGGCCATTGCAGGCTTCCTCGGATGGTGTGTCTATTACTCCTGGTTTTGCAGTCCAACGGGAAAAGAGCGAGGTAGCATCCAGCAGGTCCACCCCTCAATTTCTGAATTAATTAATTATTATTACAACCACGCGCATACTAATTAAATCAGCACAGGTGAAATGGAGTTGCCGCGTATCCTCTCATCTCGGCGCTCCACCTCAACTCTCCTGTGATGCGATTCCGCCTCCCTACACCTACAGCTTGCTCAAGAATGTGGGAATGCAACAGCAGCGTAGCCGGCAGGCAATGCTGCTGCTGGGCTCGTAGTGGTACGATAATGATGAGAGTCTGCTGTTGTTGGGCTGGTTGTACGATAGTACTACTAGTGATGAGAGTGGCGCTAGCTAGCTGCTCTGCGTTGCTCTGCTCTACTCTGCGTCTTCGATCAAACGAGAGAGGGATGACCCACGCAGACGCAGCAGCGCCCGGCTGTTTGCATGGCCACCACCTCAATCGATAGGGACGGCCGGGTCACAATCGCCATTACCCTACCCACTGTACATACTAGAGCATTCGATGTCCTCCTCCTCTGCTTCGCTACTCGTCACCATCATGCTGCCGCGCGCTGATGTTGCTGCCGTCACCTGCTTGCTCCTCGCTCGCTGAGTTGCATGCTTGACTTCACCAGCGTGTCACTCAGTAAAGATTACTCTTCGGCTGTGTTGGTAATGGCACTCAGTAAACATTACTCTTGGGCTGTGTTGGTAATGGTTGGCGAGTGCGGACTCTTATTGTTGGGAAGCAGCGACCTAGCAGCAACAAAAGTCGCTGTATAAAGGAGCACGCATACGATATGATGTGTGGAAATGACGTACCAGTCATCAGTGTTCCAGTCGACGTCGACATGACAATTGAATGTTTTCTCGATATCCATCGTCTTCGGTGGTGGACCACATGCACTCCCAACCGCTCAGCTTGCTAGCTTTGACGTCAAGGCGACGTACGGGTAATATATACACTGCTTGTAGGTCGATGTGAACAGAGTACAGAGCAACGTCAGCGTATATATGTGAGCTTTTCATGGTCACTCGTAATCGAACGATAGTGTACAGTAGCAATCAAGCTACTGAAGCTTTTGTACGTAGCTTCACCCCCACACACACCTAAACACACTTAATAAGTAGGTGTAAAAAGGAATGCACGCGCGCGTATACATTGGTGCACGTAACATCGTCTATATTTATATTATCTAGCTGCGTGGTGCTGCTAGCTTTACGTTTTTCTACACTTGCTTGACGACGCCTCGGGAGAGCTAGGCCTCCAAAACATCCATCTTGTCGATCAGCTCGTCGTCACCCATCCCAACTATCGATCATCTCCGTCCAGGCGTCCATCGCCGGCGTACGTCCTCCGTCCTCGGTCCAAATAAAAAGTAATGGGGCGCCTCCGTTGTGGGTCGTTGGCCGAACCCTCCTCGCTCGCTCCATTTCCACCCGCCTTTTGCATCTCGACGGGGCCTACTTGCCTTCACGCCTCCACTCCTCCACTTCAATGGACGGAGCCTATAAAACGGGAGCACCCCCGGCGGCCATTGCCAACCACCAGTCCACTCATCATCGCCATCTCTTCTCTTCTTTTGCTCGCTCTATACATACCAGAGAGGTAGGTAGCTAGCTAGCTAGTGGTGAGCATACAATACAATCATCAGCAAGATATAGTAATGGCGCAGCGGCAGGGAAGAGGCAGTGGTGCTGTGGCCCTTGCGGCGGTGCTCCTCTGCGTGCTCCTTCATGCCCACGTCGCGGAGTCGGCCGTGTTCACCGTCGGCGACCGTGGCGGCTGGAGCTTCAGCACCGGCACCTGGACTAACGGCAAGCGCTTCAAGGCTGGGGACGTCCTAGGTACTGTACCAGTGACCTTCCTTCCTGTCGCATCGATCGATATATATCCAAGGCAGGGCGATATGTCTTATGCTTATGCAGCAGAGAATCTTGGCGTGTTAAGGCGTACGATTAACTATATAGATTCGTAGCTCTGTATACTACATAGACTACAGCTGCATGGGTTGAGATTTTAGATCGAATTATTATCTGAACTTTTGGTGGTGGTGGTGGTCGGCGCCGCCGGCCGCGGTGCAGTGTTCAAGTACGACTCGACGGCGCACAACGTGGTGGCGGTGAACGCGGCCGGCTACAAAGGCTGCTCGGCGCCGCGGGGCGCCAAGGTGTACACGTCCGGCAACGACCGCGTCACGCTGGCCCGCGGCACCAACTACTTCATCTGCAGCATCCCCGGCCACTGCCAGTCCGGCATGAAGATCGCCGTCACCGCCGCCTGAGTCCTGACCGATCGCGGCCGCCGCCGGCACGCCTGCCGCCGCGGGCTACATACATCTACCTATCGACTGCCTGATTGTCAGTTCGACTCCCTGATTGTTATATATATGAATAAAACACACCATCATGATTCGATGTGTAAAGTAACAATGTGGTGTGTGCACTGCTGAGTACTATCTATACGCAACACCTAAATGTTGGGAGATTAATACTGGGCGGGGACCAAGGGAATTTTAAAAGTTGTTGTGCAAGGTAATTAAGATACAGTGAATCATCATTGCATACGAGTAAACAAAAACAGATCAAGTACCAGATTTAATCCAACCACCACGAAGATACAAAACCAGCTCTATTATATTGGTGAAATGATGTACCTAAGCAGCTGCATCCTTCCGAATTTTAAGATAACAGGAAAGATGGGTACATAAAAATTTTCAAATGAACCAGAATCTCGCCAAAAGTCGCAATGATTTTCAGGCCTCAGAAAGACAACTTCCACAGAAGCTTAGCACGAGGACGAAAAGAAGAGAGAAAAAAAAAACACAAAATGGTACTGCCATTATTTTTTCTTTTTCCCGCCTTTTGTGTTCTTTGAACTCCCACCGGGTAACGAATTGGGCGCTGCCTCCTGCTTCTTTGTCCTTCCGTGATGTTTGGGAACTAGCTCTGCTATTTGCATCATCATCAGCTTCTCTGTAACATGTGAAGGCATGTCAGTAAGATACAACTGGTGGACTCCCACATCTACAACTGGAAGCTGCAGAGCCTCATACTTCATTTTTTTTTTACAAAATGGGCAAAAAAAAGGCTTAAGCAAAAAAAATATGGCATCGAATTTCAAGGTAAGCGATTGGAATGAAGCATATATCAGTGCACGCCCTTAAACACCTCTATCCAGCTCAGCATAAACCACCTCTAGGTGGTAGGAGATAGATGTAGAGTCGCCATAAACGCAGGTACTGAAAAAACATTCTACCACTCATTCACACAGCTGTACCTAACAAAGGCTGTGGTCTACAGATTGTTTGCACAGAAGTACAGCAATATCACAAATTCATATCGAGATCAGTATCAGAACATTCAGCATTCAAGAAGAGTTCAGAGATGATTCTAGATCATGGCAGACCACCACGGGGAGGAGAGTGGGACAATGATTATATGAGAACTGAAGCAGAATTTTAACATACTCAGTCGCCCATGCTCATGCCTCAACCAAAGCTAGAAGTCAATGTCATGCCTGACGACCAAGGAGGTGGAGCACCTATCGCTGATGGAGCTGGGACTGAAGGCTGAAGATGGGCCGTGTGCGTTGGGTGTATTCCGTTGTGGGTATTGAGGTGTGTGGGCTGTTTGTGGGCCGTCCCCATGTGGGAATAAATATGCTGTAACAGAACAGAGGAGGTTACGAAAAATCTGAATAGAAACACCTACCAAATATTCTCTCGTTGTCTCTCCCGGCAACGGTGAATACTCTGCTCACGTCCCGGCGATCACGTCGGCTGCCACGGGCTGTAACAACCTGGTATCAAAGCTCGCGCTCCTCAGAGTGGGTCAGTCGCAACGGCGCCCGTTCCAAAACCCTCGGTGCAGACCCGGTTTGTACTTGAGGCCATGGCGAACAAGGAGAAGGAAGACGGGGATCGGTGGGATCGGATGATGGCGAAGATCGATCGGCTGACGGAGAAGGTCGTTGGAGTGGAGGAGGTACAACAGCAGCTGATGATGCAGTCGGAATTGGCGGCGGCCGTGGCTCAGAAGGCGGCGGAAGAGCGGGTCCATTTGGCGCAGCAATTGGAGAAGACAGGACGAGAGGTGGCCGAGATCCGACTCGAGTGGATGGCGCGGAACATGGAAGGTTCAGAATCGGTGATGGAGGAGCGAGCTCGCGGGGAACCTCGACATCACGAGCCGAACGCCAATCGAAGGTATCGCGGTTATTCTCCTGTTCGCGATCGGGGAGGTGGGAATGGTGGTGGAGATGCGGGGGAGTATCCACCTGTATCTATACCGAAGTGGACCTTCCCTAGGTTTGATGGATTGGAGCCGAAGATTTGGTTGAGGAAGTGTGCTGATTATTTCGCGATGTATCGAGTCCCTGAAGCTGTCTGGGTAACATCAGCCTCACTGCATATGGAGGGGAATGCTTCACGATGGTTTCAGATTTTTAAGTTGCAGTATGGATTAGTAACGTGGGAGGAGTTTGTGGATGCTGTGATGAAGAAGTTTGGGGTGGATGAATATTCGCAGGCGATGAACAACCTGATGACGGTTTACCAGAAGGGGTCGGTGGAGGAATATCTGAAGGAGTTCCATGAGGTGAGGTATGCAACTGCGGTGCATAACCAAGGCTTGGATGAAACATTGTTTGTGGCGCATTTTATCAAGGGGTTGAAACAAGAACTGCAGGGTTCAGTTCAGTCGCATATGCCCACGACTGTGGATCGAGCTGCTAGGTTGGCACAGATACAACAGAAGATTTTAGAAAAGCAGCGACAAAAATCTCTAAAGATAGTATCTCAACCAAAATTCAATGGTCCAGTTGGAAGGACAGAAGGCAGACCACAAGCCCCAGCAATAGAGTTATCCAAGGAGAGGTTGGTCAAGGAATATAGACGGCAAAATGGTTTGTGTTTCTCGTGTGGGGAGAAGTATGAACCAGGCCACCAGTCTAGATGCCCAAAAAAAATTCAGATGCAACTAAATGCTCTGACTACTGAGGAGCTGGGAATGATGCTGTCTGATGAAACACTGAGCCATGTTGAGAAAGAGGAGCAAGTGGAGGAGGAATTTCGGCTCTCTTTACATGCTATCAGCAGGGCTGTGTCTGACGATTGTATGGGAGTCAGGGCCCTTGTCCACAATCAGGTGATGTTGGTATTGGTGGATTCAGGAAGCTCAGCCAGTTTCATTAATAGGCTGATGGTGGACAGACTTGGTCTCGTTACATCCAAGTGTTCTCCGGCTATTGTGAAGGTAGGTAATGGTGAAACTCTCAGAAGTGACCAAATGGTGCATTCACTGGAATGGTGGGCAGATGGACACACTTTCAGGACTAACATGAGAGTCTTGGAGTTAGGGGCGTATGATGCTATTTTAGGTTATGACTGGTTGAAGCAACACAGTCCAATGCACTGTGATTGGGAGGAGAAGGTGATCAGTTTTTCAGTTGATGGAGAAGAGGTAAAATTGAAGGGGACTGAGGGACAGTGTGGAAGAGTGGTGGAGGTGTCTACTATACAGGTGGACAAATGGTTAAAAGGAAATGATGTCTGGGCTTTGGCCTTGCTGGAAGTAACCCCCAAGTCTGAGGAACCAGCTGTTGGTGTGGAGTTGCAGAATCTGTTGGATGAATTCAAAGAGATGTTTGCTATTCCCACAACTTTACCCCCTGCTCGGCCATTTGATCACCACATTCCTCTAATTCCAGGGTCAGTCCCTGTGAATGCCAGGCCCTATAAATATTCACCAGCCCACAAAACCGAGATAGAAAGGCAAATTTCTGAATTACTGAAGGCAGGCCTCATAGAACATAGTGTTAGTCCTTTTGCCTCTCCAGTTTTGTTGGTTCAAAAGAAGGATGGTACGTGGCGTTTTTGTGTGGACTACCGCAAACTTAATGACATGACCATCAAGAATAGGTTTCCTATGCCGGTTGTGGAAGAAATCTTGGATGAGCTGGCAGGCACCAAATTTTTTTCTAGCTTGGACATGACTTCGGGATACCACCAAGTAAGAATGGAAGGAGAGGAGTATAAAACTGCCTTTAAAACGCATCATGGTCATTACCAGTTTAAGGTTATGCCCTTTGGCTTAACCAATGCACCTGCCACCTTTCAATGTGCCATGAACATGGTATTAGCTCCATATCTCAGACACTTTGTGATGGTCTTCATAGATGGTATCCTTGTGTACAGTCCTTCCTGGCAGTCCCACTTAGAACATCTCAGGTTGGTGTTTGAAGCAATGAAATCGCATCAGTTCTATTTAAAACAAAAGAAATGTGTTTTTGGCCGACAGGAACTGATCTATTTGGGCCATGTCATATCTGCTAAAGGGGTGGCGACAGACCCAGCCAAGACTTCTGCAATGCTGCAATGGCCACAACCTAGCAATGCTACTGAGCTCAGGGGTTTTCTCGGTTTAACTGGTTATTACAGACGCTTTGTCAAGAATTATGGCACTATTGCTAAGCCTCTTACTCAGCTGTTACAGAAGGGACAATTTGTGTGGACTGAACTGGCAACTGGGGCATTCCAAGCTCTGAAACAAGCAATGTGCACTACACCTGTGCTGGCACTACCTGATTTTCAGAAGACTTTTGTAGTTGAGACAGATGCTAGTGAGCACGGTCTGGGAGCAGTGCTGCTACAGCAAGGTCGACCCTTGGCTTATTTGAGCAAGGCACTAGGAGTAAAAAACAAGCAGTTGTCCATTTATGAAAAGGAGTTTCTAGCTCTCATTATGGCTGTGGATAAGTGGCGCCATTACCTTCAGAGAAGTGAGTTTGAGATTCACACAGACCACAGGGCCTTGAGTTTCTTGGGTCAGCAGGAGTTACATTCTGAACTTCAAAGGAAGGCAATGGCTAAGATGATGGGCATGCAATTCAAGGTAGTTTATAAGCAAGGCAAAGAAAATATTGTGGCTGATGCACTTTCCAGAGTGGGACCCTTGCTGGTCATGACTTTAATTAGTGAGGTGCAGCCTCTATGGATGCAGGAAGTGCTCAATTCTTATTTCACTGATATGGAAGCGCAACAGTTGCTCGCCAAACTCAGTTTACATAGTCCAGACGAGCACGGCTTTCAGCTCAGTAAAGGGGTGATTAAGAAAGGTGAATTGATATGGATCGGTAACAACTCAGCTTTACGGACCAAGCTCGTGTCAGCTATGCATGACAGTGCCCTTGGTGGTCATTCTGGCGTTCAGGCGACATATCAACGCATAAAAAAGTTGTTCTATTGGAAGGGATTAAAAGGAGATGTGGAGAACTTTGTCAAGCAATGCCAGGTGTGTCAGCAGGCCAAAAGTGAAAGAATCCACCCTGCAGGGCTGCTTCAGCCTTTACCTGTTCCTGCAGGTGCCTGGCAGGATATAACACTGGACTTTATTGAGAAGTTGCCCAAATCTGAAAGTTATGATACAATTTTGGTGGTTGTTGATCGCTTCACAAAATATGTCACTTCCTAGCTTTGAAACACCCATTCACAGCTGCTCAAGTAGCTCAGCTCCTGTTAGATCATGTGATTAAGCTTCATGAGTTGCCCCAATCCATGGTCAGTGATCGTGATAAGATTTTTACTAGTACTTTTTGGACTCATCTGTTCAAGCTTTTGGGCACCAAGTTGAATCTGAGTACGGCCTATCACCCACAAACGGATGGCCAGAGTGAAAGAGTAAACCAGTGTGTCAAAATGTATCTACGCTGTGCAGTACATGCTCAACCAAAAAATGGAAAGCTTGGCTTCCGTTGGCAGAGTTCTGGTACAACACATCCTTTCACACTGCGTTGGGGGTGTTCTCCTTTCAAAGCTTTATATGGATATGAACCTCCTTTTGCTGCAGCACCAGTGCTCTCTGCGGATACAAACCAGGATGTGGGTCAGTTGCTTGCTGACAGGAGTGCCTTTTCTAGTATGCTGCAAGAGCACTTGGCTGCTGCCAGAAACAGGATGAAAATGCAAGCTGATCGTGCACGCACTGAAAGACAATTCCAAGTGGGGGAGATGGTGTTGCTCAGACTTCAACCGTATGTCCAGTCTTCGGTTGTGAATCGACCATGCCCCAAGTTAGCCTTCAAATTTTTTGGGCCTTACAAGGTTTTGGAGAAGGTGGGCGAGGTCGCATATCGTCTGGAGTTACCTGCTGATGCCCAGATACACCCAGTGTTCCATGTCTCTCAATTGAAGCCTTTCACCCCTAATTATTCACCAGTGTTCTCCTCTCTTCCCCACTATGATGATTTGGCTTATCGCAGTATGGTTCCACTAGAAGTCTTGGATCGCAGATTGGTGAACAAAGGAAATCGTACCATTCCTCAAGTGCTCATTCGCTGGAGTCATCTGCCTCACGATTCCACAACTTGGGAGGACTTACATGTGGTGAAGGCTCGTTTTCCTCAAGCTGTTGCTTGGGGACAAGCAACTTCGCGGGAGGGGGCAACTGTCATGCCTGACGACCAAGGAGGTGGAGCACCTATCGCTGATGGAGCTGGGACTGAAGGCTGAAGATGGGCCGTGTGCGTTGGGTGTATTCCGTTGTGGGTATTGAGGTGTGTGGGCTGTTTGTGGGCCGTCCCCATGTGGGAATAAATATGCTGTAACAGAACAGGGGAGGTTACGAAAAATCTGAATAGAAACACATACCAAATATTCTCTCGTTGTCTCTCTCTCCCGGCGACGGTGAATACTCTGCTCACGTCCCAGCGATCGCATCGGCGGCCACGGGCTGTAACAGTCAAGCTAGAAAAAAAAATCTTTTATATAGCATAGTTCCAAAGAAGTAATCCATCATAGTTACACAGTGATGTCATCAAGGCACACTGCTCTTGGCAACATTATAGCATGATACATCCTAAATGGTATAGCTGTGGATTGAACCAAAGGCTCTCCAACATTACAGAAATGCCCTAAATTTCATTGGGTATCCACTAACAATGATTCTAGAATGTTAGAAGTATAGTTGAATGTAAATATATTTTGCTTACCTATGCAAAAAAAAAACATATGCAGGTCGCATAGAAAGAAGATTTAGTAAACTCTAGTGTCAAAGGCATGGAGACCCTGAATTACTTAATATATATAAATAAACACAAGAACCCTAGAAAGACATGAATATTGTAGCAATTGGAGTCTACCCAACTAAAGGGAGGCTCTTGGCAACATTATAGCATGATACATCCTAAATGGTATAGCTGTGGATTGAACCAAAGGCTCTCCAACAGTCCAACATGACAGAAATGCCCTAAATTTCATTGGGTATCCACTAACAATGATTCTAGAATGTTAGAAGTATAGTTGAATGTAAATATATTTTGCTTACCTATGCAAAAAAAAACATATGCAGGTCGCATAGAAAGAAGATTTAGTAAACTCTAGTGTCAAAGGCATGAAGACCCTGAATTACTTAATATATATAAATAAACACAAGAACCCTAGAAAGACATGAATATTGTAGCAATTGGAGTCTACCCAGCTAAAGGGAGGCTGACAGTTGAAGTATTCAAGGACCCAGACTCAGGGAGTTCACCGAACAAGGTGGAAAGTGATGAAATAATTGCCCTTCTCTGAAATTATTATTGTTAGCTCTCGTAAATAACAATTAAAATAATTCCATTATAGAAACCTGGAGTTTAGTGGATAGAAGAAAATCTGAAAAAAAAAAGTAGCTCAATAGTCAGCTGGACGTGATTCTGAAAGACTTGAACATAGATGTACTACTCACCAAGTAATCAAGCATACAGTTAGGAAATCATTTAGTATTGATTCAACGTTCAAACAAGAGGCTACTAATTGAGGGGATGCTGCACATGCAAAACCTCAAATACTTTGAAAAAGAAATGGGCCCATATTGTTAACAATCATTCAAATGCAGACGAAGCTCTGTGATGAAACCTCAAATGTTCAATGCAGCTAAACCGGTTTTGAGGTCAATAGAAAGATAATGAAGACTCAAACGTCAGGCAGAAGCAGACACATAGGTTTTCCTGACTTGTAAAGTGATTCAAACCTAAGTAATGAAAAACAAAACAAAGTGCATCAATAAATTTGGTCTCGAAAAGAAAATCATGCAGAAATAATGAAGCAATTCTTGGCAATTATAAAGCTGGTGTTGATAGTCAATATACATAAAAGTTGAGGGCTTGAGGCATCAAGACAAAGCAGCAACTTTCTGATAACATTCACACGAGTTTGGCATAAACCAGATCAAACTAATAACAGTATGTATACAGCTATACATCCATAAATCATTATCCTTACTAATATAAAGCATGAGTTTCGTCGTGCGTTGTCCCCTTCCCCACGCGCGTAGCGAGCGTCGACAGTGTTCCCCGCGCGCCAGCAAAATATCAAAAAAAGTGTGTTGTCCTCCTCCTTCGCGTTGCCGGCGGCCACCGCCGCGAAGAGCGAGTGCCCCGTCGAGTGCGACCACGGCATCCTGGCGGCCCGCCGCGCCCTGCGCAGCATCTTCAGCTCGATGGCCTCTTCCTTCCTGTCGTCCTCCTCGTCGTTGTCCTCCTCCGACTCGTCGTCCAACACCGATACTGCCATGGCCTCCGGTGGCCGCAAAGGCTGGCACGGCGCTAGCGCCACCGGCGGCACCAGCACCGGCACCGGAACCGACTTCTCAAGGTTGGCGCGGCAGAGCGGGCACGTGGCCCCGACTGCAGCCAGGGGTCGATGCACTCTAGGTGGAAAGCGTGGGAGCAGTGCGGCAGCAGGCGGAGGTCATCGTCGTCCTCGAACGCCGTGAGGCACACCACGCACTCCAGTACTCCCTTGCCGACCTTGTGCTCCACGACCTCCCTGTACGACACGATCAGGAACGTGGCGACAACCGCGAGGTCCAACCCGCGCTTCCCCCTTCTCGATGTGCCCCCACCCCCTGCCCCGGCTGCCGCCGCCGCCGCCCCGAGGTCGACGAGGCGACACTAGTTGATGTACGCGCAGATGAAGAGCAAGAAGAAGAACACGCTGATGGCCACCGTGATGAAGGTCGACATGGTGCGCCCGAACGACGTTTGTTGTGGTGGTGCAGAAGGCGTCTGCTGAGGCGCAGCCA
The DNA here is from genome assembly GCA_029449295.1 of Zea luxurians. NCBI lineage: Eukaryota > Viridiplantae > Streptophyta > Magnoliopsida > Poales > Poaceae > Zea > Zea luxurians. The sequence continues at coordinate 95,654,374 of JAOPSE010000010.1, read as the reverse complement.
CCGGCGGCGGCGACGATGAGAACGAAGGCTGCGCGCGTCGACGGCGGCCATGCCGGTGCCGAGGAGGCAAAGCACGAGGAGCAGCTCCCGTGTGCGGCGTGCACATCGCTCCTCGTGAAGCACGCACGTCAGATGGGCAAAATTGGAAAAAGGGCACCACTACTACCGTCGCTCTGCTGCGGGGCGATCTACTCTAACGGCACGAGAAAGTGAAACGATGAAACCGATTGGTGTAGCTAGACGCTATGGACCTATGGTGCTGCGGAACGCGGATGCCTACATCCCACGTCAGATGGGCGAATTGCCTGCCCAGTTGCCCCTCTCTTGAGTCTTGCCTAGTGCTAAGAATATGGGCAGAGCTTTTTGGGTTAGCACGAGCACGGCCCGAAAACAGGAGCCCAAAGCACGATCCGGGCACGAAATAATACGGGCCAGGCTAGCACGGTCCGTAGGCAGGCCTAGGCTGGGCCTCAAATTCCGGCCCGCCAGCCCCTGACACAGCCCGCACCGATGGGCCAGGCTTAGGCCGGCACGGCCCCATGAAGCCCAAGTTGTTCAATTTCTTTAATTTAGTAAGTTATCGACTTTATATTATTGTGATATTTGGAGTTTATGTGGTCAAATGATGTTAGGATTGTTTAATATCTTTAATTTAGTAAATTATGGACTATATGGGGTTGTAATATTTTGATCTTATGTGGTCAAATATATGGGTCGGGCTTGGGCCGGCACGGCCCAACAAAGGCACGACGTGGTTTAGGGCCGGGCTAGGCCACTGTTTTTACACTTCAGGCTGGCACGGCATGGCCCAAAAGTTTTTTTTTGGCTTTTCTGACCCGAACCCGTTCGACACGAAGTATGATGGGCTTGGGCCGGGCCGGCCCGACCCGGCTCAATTCCCAGCACTAGTCTTGTCGATCCCTGAGCTTTGTTCTTCCTAGACCCGCTTCCGGAGACTCTCGTACTTTTATCTCTATAAAATAAATCTCACATCAAGATTGAACTACTTTCACGAACTTTCGCGGAGAAGACGACCCTCTGCGCCATCGAAGACCGTCCGCTCAACGCACAGGGAAGATCCGCTCAACACAGGAAGAACCGCTTGGCGGCCCGATGACCTATCATAAATCGCCATCGCCACTCACTTCGTAGAGCCAAACCCAAGGTATTGCTCATCACAAGAAGGCCCTAAGCTTCGTTGCTATTTGGCCCAAATAGGTGGTGGCCATCATAAATGTGGTGTCCTGTAAAGCAGGGATAGAGGTAGAGTTGAAGACTGGATTCGAGATAATGTTATTTATCTTACATCTTATCTATTATCTCCCTCTCTAAGGTCTCGACCCTCGTGGGCGGGACCTAGGGATCATCCCAAAGTCCGGAGGAGATTCTAGGGATCATTAGGGCATGTACAATGGTGATTAATGTAGAGGCTCTAGAGGTGTTTAAAGGGGCTATTTGCAAAAAAAACGTGGAGCCGTCTCTCTGTGAAGAGACGCCTCTTTCTCGTAACCCAAGTAGCAATAGATGCCACACCTCCCACTGTACGAATTCGTCATTTGTTCTATCGATGCGATGTTGTAAAAGCGCATTTACTTCTGTATTTATTAATAGACTACATTTATAGACACTCTATTATATAATAGAGTCTCTTGGTTGTCTTTTGTGCTTGAAGAACTATTTTGGTGTCTGTCCACTATACATGCCTTTAGTGATCGGCGCCAATAGTTTGGTTTGTAAATGGATGATAAGATTTGGTTTAGAGTTTTTGCCCCTTGAACAGAAATAAGGGTGCGTTTGGTTGCGGGACAGCCAGGACAGGATCGTCCCCTGGTGTCCTCTCTCGTCCCTCCAATTTTGAGGGATAACTGAGACAACACTGGGATAGTCTTGTCCCAACCCTTGACACTGAACCAAACAACCTTATTTGAGGGATCGTCTCATCCCGTCTCGTCCTGTCACTGCAACCAAACACATCCTAATAGTATCGTTTGTTTTTTGGATAGCTGGATGGGCTGGACCACATCGCAGTAGATGGGCCAGGCTACATGGTAGGACGATTGCTAGATGGGCCAGTCCACATCGCGGTGTCTGTCTTGTCTTCGAGTGGAAAGAAGACCATCCGACGGACATTGACATGCGTTGATGAGATCCGACGGACACGTGTTGGCCGGTGACATGTTCTGGCCCCCGCATCTCCTAACGGGTGTCCACGTCACCCTGCTTGACCTCCCCATCCAATCGTTCGCTCTTCCGTATAAAAGGATGTCTGTTCAGCATTCCACTCCATGACAGCAGCGACGGCGTTTGTGGTCCCTGGTCGAGCCCGAGCGCCTCCCTCCCCGTTCGTCTCGCTCCTTCGTAGAGGTACTAGCTATCATCATCTTCTACTTAGTTTTTGTCGGCTACGGTTTTGGAAAGAAATGTTGCGCGTCGTCATCCATGGCGGAGCAAGTCAACTGTTGAATGGCGGCGTCGAAGCCCCCATCCAGATCGCTGTCTGAGAAGCGAACGAAGTGCAGTCGCGAGAAGTGCTGATCCGTCTCAAACATTTAGGACTGTGATTTTCTTTTGTTTTCTACAGCAGCAATACCATTTTTCTCTGTTTGTAGACACATACGGAGTTAATAAACTAAAACATTTGTATTACTCGAAAAATTCAGTGGTGAGGACAAGGTCAATATAATAACGTAATTCTTTGTTTTATTCCTGACAATTGAGAGGAATGTTCTGATAGTAAATGGTTACTCTATTACTAGAATAATTCAGTAACAAATCAAGATCTTGTATCGTTCGGTAGAAAGCATTAATTGTGGTTGTAATCCAATACGGTTTTTACCACACTTTTGACTGGAAACACATAAATAGTTAGTTGGGTTACGATCCTGATTAATTTGCCTTTTGTCATCGCTAAGCATCTTTTCTCCGTCAGTATATATGGACATGATGGGGCGTCGTCTTCTTGTGAGCCTTGTACCACTACTCATGGTGGTCATGGGTATGTATGTATGTAATTCTTCTTATTAGCTTTTTTGACTATGATTGATCGAGTTCCATTCGACGAATCGATCTTGCATTGCAGTGGCGGCGGCGGCGTTCGACATCTCAAGAGCCCCGTCGGCGTTCGGGGTCCGAAGAGGGGCTCCGAAGGAGTACTGCGAGTGGCGCGGACCTTGGGGCGTGGCTCCCTTCCTGCTGGGGTCAGCTGCGGCCATCCACCTCGGCAACACCAACTCGTGCATCGCCGCCTACGACATTCGCCCCGGGAGCCACGAGTACTACCAGCTCTGCATGCCCTCTTGGGTGGCCGTCACGGACAACGGCACGGTCCTCTCCAGCGAGGCTGCTATGAACCACACCACCGTCAGCCCCAGGACGGCCATCTCGGGCTTCACACGCCTCCTCGACCAAAAGCTTAAGGACAATGTGGTGAAGAGCGAGATGAAGCTTTCGCCGCCGTACGTGGCCATCTAATTTAATCATCCAATTTAATCATCCAAGTCGGTGTGGCCAGTGTTAAGGCCCATTAGGCCCAGGTCTACTGCCTATATATATATTATATAGTCCTTAGGGACTAATCATCATTTGTCAATCCTAAGGTTAGTAACATGGTATCAAGCAGGTTACGATTAGGGTTTTTCCTAATTTTTTAGCCGCCGTCGCGGCCTTCCCATCCTCAGCCGCCGGCCGCCGTCGCGGCCTCCCTATCCTCAGCTGCCGTCCGCCGTCGCGGCCTTCCATCCTCAGCCGCCGTCGCGGCCTACCCCATCCTCAGCCGCCGTCGCGGTCCCCTCATCCTCCGCTGCAGTCGCGGCGCCGCCGTCCCTGCACGGATCTCCGCCCTGCGCTGCGCCGTCGGCTGCTGCGGCGGATCCGTCGCGGCCACACATCCTCCGCTGCAGTCGCGGCGCCGCCGTCTCTGCGCGGATCTCCGTCCCGCGTTGCGGCCCGCACGGATCTTCGCCCTGCGCTGCGCCGTCGGCTGCTGCGGCCTGCTGTCGCGGCCACCCGGTGCCGCCGCTCCTGCGCGAACTCCGCCCCGCGCTGCGCCGTCGGCTTCTGCGGCGGCTCCTGCGCGGACTCCGCCCCGCGCTGCGCCGTTGGCTTCTGCGGCGCCATCTCCTGCACGGATCTCCGCCCCGCTGCTCTGCGTCATCCATCTGCGCTGGTCGCCTGCACCGTCGTGGATCTGCCCCGCCACTCTGCGCGGATCTCTGCCCCTGCGCGGATCCTTCTTTCTGCGCGGATCTCTGCCCCGTTTATCGTCTGCTGCGCCGTTGCTGTCGCTGCAGTCTCCTGCGCGCTGTCCCCGCAGGCTCCTGCACGGATCCGTCCGGACTCCTGCTTGCCATCAGCCGCACACAGGCCTGTGCACTGTCTGCAGCGCCGGTCAGATCTGCCGCTGCAGCCCCGGCCAGATCTGCTGCAGCAGCCCCCGTCAGATCTGCTGCTGTCCTGTGACTTCGCACAGTCTCGGACTCTCGGTACCATCAAGCCAGTTTTTTTTTCAGATCTGCTAATCTTCAGCATTTTATTGCTATTCACTATGTCGACCAACGCTATTGTTGTCAATATTGTGCTTGATGGGCAGAATTATCCAGAATGGGCTTTTTGTGTCCAGACTGCATTAAGAGGTCACGGATTACTATTTCATTTGACTGAAGATTCTCCAGTTTTAGCAGCTGATAGAAGCAATGCTGCTGCAATCAAGACTTGGCAGATAAATGATGGCAAGGTAATGGCTGCAATGGTCAACAGCACTAAACCAACTATGATTATGAGTCTGTCCAAATTTACCACTGCTAAGGCTATCTGGTCACATCTGAAGGATCGATTTGTTCAGGATAGTGGTGCTCTTCTACATACCCTTATGCAACAGACTCATGTGATTGAGCAACATGATATGTCCATTGATGAATATTATTCAGCTTTTGATCGGATTATGAGTGCATTGACCTCCATGGTGCCCGCTTGTACCGCTGTGCCTTGTCCAGCCCACAAGTTCATTGACAAGTTCTTTACCTACAGATTTGTTATGGGAGTTCGACCTGAATTTGATTCCCTTCGTGCAAGGCTCCTTCACAGTTCAGATACTCTCACCATGGCTCAGGCTTTGTCCGAATTGCTTGCTGAAGAGACTCGTCTGAAGTCTATGTCCTCTATTACTGGTGTGAGTTCTCATAGTGTGTTGGCTGCTACTCAGAGGTCTAGGAACACTTTCTTTCCGCCTTGTGAACACTGCAAAAAGACCACTCATCGGTCTGAGAACTGTTTTGCTAAGTTTCCAGAGAAGCTGGCTGATTTTCGTGTCCGTCGTGCTACTCGTGGTCGTGGTACAGGACCATCTTCTAGAGGCTCAGTTGCGGTTGCTGCTACTTCATCTGCTGGTGATTTGTCATCATCTTGGGTTCTTGATTCTGGAGCTTCCTTTCATGTGACATCTGATAAGTCACGGCTGACGTCTACTACACCTGTCACCGAGGGTACTTCTGTTCAGACTGCTGATGGTACTTTATGTCATGTCACCCACAAGGGTTCTCTTTCTGATTCCACTTTTACTGTCCCAAATATATTTTTTGTACCTCAATTATCCATGGATCTACTATCAGTTGGTCAAATTACCGATCACAATTGTTTTGTTGGATTTGATGACTCATCTTGTTTTGTACAGGATCGCAAAACAGGGGATGTGATTGGGACTGGCCGTCGCCGTAAATCTTCGCCTCGCCTTTACATCTTGGACACCTTGCGCCTTCCTTCATCCCCTACAACTACACCTCATGTGCTCGCTGCTTCGGGCCCCACGACGTCATTCGCCCAGTGGCATCATCGTCTAGGTCACTTATGTGGATCCCGTCTGTCTACTCTAATAAAGTCAGGATGTTTAGGCTCTACTCATGTTGAGTCTAGTTTTCATTGTAAAGGTTGTCATCTTGGAAAACAAATACAACTTCCATATTTTACTAGTAATTCCCATTCTGCTAAACCTTTTGATCTAATTCACTCTGATGTTTGGGGTCCAGCTCCGTTTGTTTCTAAAGGTGGTCATAAATATTATGTCATTTTTATTGATGATCATTCTCGTTATACTTGGCTTTACTTCATGAAACGTCGCTCGGAATTGCCTTCTATTTACAAGTCCTTCACTCGCATGGTTCACACCCAGTTTTCTGCTACTATTAAAGTTTTTCGTTCAGATTCTGGTGGTGAATTCCTATCTGATCATTTTCGCCAGATATTGACCATAGAGGGTACTCTAGCTCAACTTTCTTGTCCTGGTGCTCATGCCCAAAATGGTGTTGCTGAACGCAAACACCGTCATATTATTGAGAGTGCTCGTACTCTTTTGATATCTTCTTTTGTGCCTTCACACTTTTGGAGTGAAGCTGTTTCCACTGCCGTGTATCTCATTAATAGACAACCTTCATCAAAACTTTCTGGTAAATCACCGGGTGAAGTTCTTTTTGGGACTTCTCCACGATATGATCATCTTCGAGTGTTTGGATGTATATGCTATGTCTTGTTACCACCACGTGAGCGGACTAAATTGACTGCTCAATCTGTAGAGTGTGTATTCCTTGGATACAGTCCTGAACACAAAGGCTATCGTTGTTATGATCCATCTACTCGTCGTATTCGGATTTCTAGAGATGTGAGTTTCAATGAAAATCGCCCCTTCTTTCACAACCAGTCTACTCACTCCACCTATTATCCCACAGAATCGACTTCTTTCATGTGTCTTCCTTCCATTCCTCCATCTGAACCATCATCTTCTACATCCACATCTGATATTCTCATTCCCATAACACCACCTTCCACCTCCACGTCATCCACCTCTTTCTCTTCCAAACCACCTATCATCCAAACCTACATTCGTCGTTCCCGCTCTATCCCTACGGCTGGTCCTGATACTGATCCTGTACCCGAGTCTTGTACTAACAACTCTGAGTCTAATGATGTTTTTAATCAGGGATATCGTCTTCGTGATCGTGGTACTATTGAACCTCCAGATCGTTATGGTTTCCCTCGGACTGCTGTGGCAATTGTTGAACCCACTACTTATCAGGAAGCTTCTGGGATTCTTGAGTGGCACTAGCAATGATTGATGAATTGGCTGCTCTTGAACGCACTGGTACATGGGATATTGTTCCTTTACCCTCACATGTTGTTCCTATCACATGTAAATGGGTCTTCAAAGTTAAAACAAAATCCGATGGTTCCATTGAGAGGTATAAAGCTCGTCTTGTGGCTCGTGGTTTCCAACAGACTCAAGGACTTGATTATGATGAGACTTTTGCACCTGTTGCACATATGACTACTGTTCGAACCTTGATTGCAGTTGCAGCCTCATCTTCTTGGACTATCTCCCAGATGGATGTTAAGAATGCTTTTCTCAATGGTGATCTACATGAAGAAGTTTATATGCATCCTCCTCCGGGGGTTGATACTCCATCAGGGCACGTTTGTCGTCTCCGTCGTGCATTGTATGGACTGAAACAAGCTCCTCGTGCTTGGTTTGAGAGATTCATCTCTGCCATCACAGCTGCTGGTTTTTCTTCTAGTGAACATGATCCTGCATTGTTCGTTCATGTCTCTCCAAAAGGCCGCACTTTACTTCTATTATATGTGGATGATATGCTGATTACAGGCGATAACTCAGAACATATTTCTCATGTCAAGCAGCATCTTAGTAAGGAATTTCAGATGTCTGATTTGGGTCCACTTAGCTATTTCTTGGGCATTGAAGTTCAGCAGACTCCAAAAGGTTTTTACCTGTCGCAGTCCAAGTATATACAAGACCTTCTTGATCGCTCTGGAATTACTGATACTCGCACAGCTGCAACACCAATGGATATTCATTTAAAACTTCGTCCGAAGGATGGGACACCTCTAGCAGACCCCACTCGATATCGTCATATTGTGGGTAGTCTTGTTTATCTCACCATCACCAGACCTGATATTGCTCATGCTGTTCATATGTTGAGTCAATTTGTATCTACACCAACTTCAGTTCATTATGGTCATTTGCTTCGGGTGCTTCGATATTTACGTGGGACACGATCCAGATGTTTACTCTATGCTTCTGATAGCCCCCTTCGGCTACATGCGTATTCTGATGCCACTTGGGCAAGTGATCCTGTTGATCGTTGTTCTACTACTGGTTACTGCATTCTTCTTGGATCCTCTCCTATTGCTTGGAAATCCAAGAAGCAAGCGGCCATATCTCGTTCCAGTGCGGAAGCCGAACTTCGTGCCCTTGCTACTACCACTGCTGAAATTATTTGGCTCCGCTGGCTATTGGCTGATCTTGGTGTCTCTTGTGACACTCCTACACCTCTGTTATGTGATAACTTGAGTGCTATACAGATTTCTCATGATCCAGTGAAGCATGAACTTACTAAACACATTGGTGTTGATGCATCATTTACTCGGTCTCATTGTCAGCAGAAGACTATTGAGCTTCAATATGTACCCTCAGAATCTCAATTAGCAGATTTCTTCACCAAAGCACAAACAAGAGCACAACATCAGTTCCACTTGATCAAACTCAATGCTTCAGATCCTCCATTTCCACATTGAGTTTGAGGAGGGGTGTTAAGGCCCATTAGGCCCAGGTCTACTGCCTATATATATATTATATAGTCCTTAGGGACTAATCATCATTTGTCAATCCTAAGGTTAGTAACAGCCAGATCATAGAGTTCTCCCCCCTAGATCTCACTGTCGTCCTCATCTCCGAGCTGAAGCACAGGGCGGAGGCTCACCTGGGCCGTGACCTCTCGGCTGCTGTCATCGTCGTGCCGCGTCACCTCAACTATCACGGAAGGCATGACGTCGTCAATGTGGGACGGTACGACGCTGGCTTCCGCCGAGCCACCAAGGCCATCGACCGGCAGATCACGGCGGCCGCGGCCCGCGGCGTATCACCAACACACGGAGCAGGGTGACGGCAAGGCTATCCTTGTCTTGCGTGTTGGCGGCCGCACGTCCGACGCCACCATCTTCAAGTTCATCGATGGCAAGGCTCGCTACATCGCGGCGCAGGATGATATCTACTTGGGAGGCAAGTAGTCAAGCTCGATGACGGATCAATACCTTGTAGTGTACTACTACTATAGTACTTGCTTGCTGGCATGCCATCGCAGGTCGCGGATCGTCGACTACATGGCAGAGCTCATCAAGGAGAAGCACCAGTGGGACATCAGGCAGGACACGGAGGCGCTGCGCAAGCTAAGGGTGGCCTGCGAGCACGCCAAGAAGGCATTGAGCGACCAGGAAGAGACGATGATGCAGATATATGTCGCCGGCATCGAGTCGTCGGCGCCCCTCACGCGGGCCAAGCTGGAGGAGCTCAACCAGGACCTATTGGACAGGGTCATGGGACTTGTGGAAAGGGCGGTGATGGGGACAGGGAGTGGGTGGCTGCCCCGGCCCCGCGACGAGAGCCGCAAGGACATGGTCGACGAGATCGTCCTCGTCGGCGGCGGCGCGAGGATGCCCAAGCTCCGTCAGCTCGTCGAGGACTACTTTCATGGCAGGCGGCCAAACAACCGCAAGGGAGTGGAACCAGAGGACGCCATCGTCCGGGGCACCGCCATTCTTTCCCGTCCTAAGGCGGCCGCTACCTAGAGGAGTGCTTTGACTATCTTTACGGCAAGGATGGTAGGGGTCTTCCAAGTTTTGTATTCAGAACGTCGAATTAATCCCAAAAATAACCTGGTCGTAATCTTGCATTCTCATTCCTTCTCTGTGATCGACCCCTGGCCAAGGAGTCATATTGTTTGTTTTAACTGTTCTGTTAGGTCTTCTTTAGATGGTAGGATCGGTAAAAACATATGGATATGAAAAATATAGTATTAGAGGTTCAAGACACTTGCAATTCTATAGGAACTCAATCCTTTGTTTTGTTTCAAACGACAACATAGGAAAAATAAAATTTTCTATAGGATTGTAATCCCTCAAAATTCCTTCATTTTTACTTTATTCCAAAGGAGTTAGTAATATATTGGTAATGATGGATAAACTATTGCCTATTAGAAATCTGATTGTCAGTGCTAGATAATGGTTTAGATTTATTTTGTTATGAAACAATTATGTGAGTGCGATGAACGAGATCGATCAACGCAGGTCTGAGCTTTTAACTCTGTTCTCGATCATACACTAGCATTGCTAGCTGATACGCTTGTGGTTGGCTGCTAGGATAGATTGTTGATTGGAATAACAAATATAATCAAGTTCCCCTTAATGCTGACTATAAAAATGTGTGCTTCGTTCGTGATCATAGCACTGCTCTCACACATTCATTTGACATCGATGACTGCAATAGCTAAAGCTCTCGCCTGCATGTATGTTAGCCACTGAATGACACACACGCACAAAGCAGTGTTTAAGCTCACAACAATCAGGCAGCCTCTCCCGGCAAAGAGAAATATAATAGTGCTAAACGTACAACACCAAGGTCCTACTGATAGATAGACCCCCCAACAAACTACCAAAGCCTATCGATGATCTAAAAATAAATTAAAGCGGACAAGTTAAACACACCAACACAATAACAAGCATCAGTCTGGTCGTACTAGCTCACTCACTATCTGAGATAATATAGCGATCTTCGTCAACTAAGCATGCATGCAAGCATACTTGAACTCCATCGGCAGGCAGCCTCCTCCTACAACCACCACAAAAAGAAATGGTCAACATGTGATCTATAAAACTAGCGCATCGAGTCAAGTCTGTTCACCTGCGTGTGATAAAAACAAACCAAGACTAGTGATATTCTCTGTTACCAGGAAAAGGAACTAGAAGAACTATTCAAACAAAATAGATGAGAGTTGAATACTCACGTGAAAGCACACGTAATCAGTATGTTGAATATTGAAAGCCAAATATCATGCCTTGAATGTCGAAGGTAGTTCCGAAGGACCTAGTCGTCCGATTCCCCAATATTTGGACTCCCACATCAGTGGTCTTCATGACGGTCATGCACAGCCCATAGGTTGAGTCAGCATAGAACATATTCTAGGGTGGAAAAATCATCGTCAGCGTAGCACCGGTGAAGACCATCTCCACTAGAGGCAAACTGGACCAGCTACTAAAAATCGAAGGCTTGCCTTTCTAGCTCATATGGTCGGCATCTGATTCGAAGCAAATGGTGCCTCCACTACTTGCTCGTCGATAGTTCAGTGATTTCATTGACTCTGTGATCACGTTATCGAGATGATCGAATGTGTCGCTCGATAGGATAGTCCACAATGACCCAGAGTCCACGACTATCTGTGAAGGTGCCAACCCTAGGTTCTGGCTGTTGGCCACGATCCCTTCTACCGTCAGTGAATAGGTCAGTTTAGAGGTGGTCCGGAACAACGAGGTGTAAAGAACATCTACGCCCTGGCCACGGTAGTCACCAAGATTCATGTATCCTATGGTCGTCTCATTGATGGACAGACAATAGCTAAAAGCTTTATAGTTGATCTGACTTGAAACTTGCTCGAAGAATGAGAAGCCTGAGTAGCCAAAACCAACAATCTCTGCTTCTTCATAGTTCTTGTACTCCACGTCCAGGCTGCAGCCGAACATGAAGCTGAACCTGGTGTTTGTCCCAATGGTAAGTTTGTCCCAAACCACTTTGTCAGTCGTGTACGCCCACCTGGCCCCGTATGTAACTGAGTACAGACAAGTATTCTCCTCTATGCAGTTAGCAAACTCGAGACCAAGGGAATCCTTGACTACAAGGCATTCTCTTGATTTGCAACCCGCATGATGAAATATGGTTGATCTACTAGGGTCAAAGATATTGACCCGCCTTGGCGGCTTGTTATGGCAATGTGGCTGACATGGCTGGCACTGTACCCAAGAAAGTGTCGATCCTGTGTCGATCCCGACAAGGTTCATAACAGGTGGCGTGCCGATGTTGATGGGCATGAGAAATAGAAAATTGTTAATGCTTCTATCCTCTGTCACATTGATGGATATGTCTGCTTTCATCTCGTCATTAGAAGTGCCCTTGGAACCAACACATGGATGATTCCTATAGAACACCGAAAACTTTATACTACCATCCGAGTCTATGCAAAAGAAAAAAAACATCAAATAGTATTTGCCAATAGGGGTGAGTGCAGCGGGTAGTTAGCCCAAAATATAAATGCTTTGATCGAACATTTTTTCCCGATTAATATGGTGAATATGATGGCTTTTCTTTTTACATTCGAATAGCTATATAATACATAGATAGAATAGATTAAAAAGGAGTGCGCTCAGTCGAATTACCATAGACGGAGGTGTGGCAGCTGGAGTGGGCGGTGGAGCTAGCAGCGCTGCTGCAAGCAACAGCGGGCTGCGGAAGAGGAGACGCAGAGCAGCTAGCAGCAGCTCCACACAGACACAGTTGTTGGTGATGGTACCTTCATCACTATTAATTAGAGTGATGAAGGTCAACCAGAGCACCGACAGGCGACAGTAGTGTTGCAATAAAGCTGTATGCATGTATATGGAAGGATTTCCTGCACACTGTTAATTAGAGTGCTATCTTTCTTTCTTGCTATATGTACTGTGATGTGATCTGTACGTGTAGCTTGCTCGTCTTGCATTGCATGCAGGTTAACCAAACCAAATCCTAAAGATTGGTCTTGTAATGGGATGACTTGCAAAATTGTTTGCACAGGACTGGGAGGTTGATGTGACCATGGTTATGCTAGCAAGCAGACCGCTATGCTTTTACAATGCAAAATTGGATTGGCTGGCTGGCTGGGTGGGTAGCTAGCAGTAAAATCAAAGCACTCTAACACATGACGTTCAATACTTTAGCAGTTGTTTGGGTCAAAATTACCCTTGCATGTATACAGTACGGAGAGTAGTTATTACTATGTAGGTGTAATTACTACTATCACTCAGCGTTTCCTCTCCACGTGAAGTAGCTAGCCACGCATGCAACGTTTCATCTCCTACCGTTCCAACAAAAACAAAACAAAACCTTCCTAAATGCAGGAATCAAACCTACCTATACTACAGTAGGTGCTAGACATTGCCAACTCATGTAGCAAACCAGAAGGCACACGTACAGAAGACTTGTTGCATGGGCTGAGAAAAAATGCTATTTAATATGGGCAAAGTAGGAAAATGCACCGCTAATTAATCGTTCATTGGTATGTGTTATCATGTCCTAATTAAACGACTTGTTTTTTTTTTGGCTCAGCAGGCCTACAGTGAAGTAGTAGGACGTGCGTACCGTAGTTGACGCCAGCGGTGGAGCAGCCGGTGAAGCCCGTCGCGGCAAGCAAGAGGCAGAAGAGTTCCATTCCTGACGAGCTAGCGCGGCGTGACAGACGAGGAGAATCTTTCTTGCCGCGTCCCGCGCCCGGCGACAATGTGGAGTGGAGTGGAGAAGAAGCCAGCAGACATGATGCCCGGCCAGCCGGGTTTTCATAGAACGAAGCAGCCTGCTTCTTCTAACCAACAGCGCCACATGCGCTGCTGCAGGCAGTGCACAACTGGGCTGGTAGTGGTAGGATAATGATGAGAGTATGCTGCTGCTGGGCTGGGCTGCTCTGCGTCCCCGATCAAACGAGAGGGATGGCCCACACAGACGCAGCAGCAGCGCCTGGCTGTCTGCTGGGCTAGGATGGTAGTATAAAGTTTCCGGTGTTCTATAAAAATCATCCATATGTTGGTTGCAAGGGTACTTCTAATGACGAGATGAAAGCAGACATATCTATCAATGTGACAGAAGATAGAAGCATTAACAGTTTTCTATTTCTGATGCCCATCAACATCGGCACGCCACCTGTTATGAACCTTGTCGGGATCGACACAGGATCGACACTTTCTTGGGTACATTGCCAGCCATGCCAGCCACATTGCCATGAACAAGCTACCAAGGCGGGTCAGATCTTTGACCCTAGTAGATCAACCACATTTCATCGTGCGGGCTGCAAATCAAGAGAATGCCTTGTAGTCAAGGATTCCCTTGGTCTCGAGTTTGCTAACTGTATGGAGAAGAAGAATATTTGTATGTACTCAATTACCTACGGGGGCAGGTGGGCGTACACGGCTGGCAAAGTGGTTTGGGACAAACTTACCATTGGGACAAACACCAGGTTCAGCTTCATGTTCGGCTGCAGCCTGGACGTGGAGTACAAGAACTACGAAGAAGCGGGGATTGTTGGTTTTGGCTCCTCGGGCATCTCATTCTTCGAGCAAGTTTCAAGTCAGATCAACTATAAAGCTTCCAGCTACTGTCTGCCCAGCAATGAGATGGCCATAGGATACATGAATCTTAGTGACTACCGTGGCCAGGGCGCAGATGTTCTTTACACCCCGCTGTTCCGGACCACCTCTAAACCGACCTATTCACTGACGGTAGAAGTGATCGTGGCCAACGGCCAGAACTTAGGGTTGGCACCTTCACAGATAGTCGTGGACTCTGGGTCATTGTGGACTATCCTATCGAGCGACAAATTCGATCGTCTCGGTAACGTGATCACAGAGTCAATGAAATCACTAAACTATCGACGAGCAAGTAGTGGAGGCACCATTTGCTTCGAATCAGATGCCGACCATATGAGCTGGAAAGGCAAGCCTTCGGTTTTTAGCAGCTGGTCCAGTTTGCCTCTAGTGGAGATGGTCTTCACCGGTGCTGCGGTGACGATGATTTTTCCACCCCAGAATATGTTCTACGCTGACTCAACCTACGGGCTGTGCATGACCGTCATGAAGACGACTGATGTGGGAGTCCAAATATTGGGGAATCGAGCGACTAGTCCTTCGAAACTACCTTCGACATTCAAGGCATGATATTTGGCTTTCGATATTCAGCATGCTGATTATGTGCGCTTTCACGTGAGTACTCAACTCTCATATATTTTGTTTGAATGGTTCTTCTAGTTCCTTTTCCTGGTAACAGAGAATATCACTAGTCTTGGTTTGTTTTATCACCCGCAGGTGAACAGACTTGACTCGATGTGCTAGTTTTATAGATCACATGTTGACCATTTCTTTTTGTGGTGGTTGTAGGAGGAGGAGGCTGCCTGCCGATGGGAGATCAAGTATACTGGCATGCATGCTTAGTTGACGAAGACTGCTATATTATCTCAGATAGTGAGTGAGCTAGTACAACGAGACTGGTGCTTGTTATTGTGTTGGTGTGTTTAACTTGTCCGCTTTAATTTATTTTCAGATCATCGGTAGGCTTTGGTAGTTTGTTGGGGGGTCTATCTATCAGTAGGACCTTGGTGTTGTACGTTTAGCACTATTATATTTCTCTTTGCCGGGAGAGGCTGCCTGATTGTTGTGAGCTTAAACACTGCTTTGTGCGTGTGTGTCATTCAGTGGCTAACATACATGCATGCGATAAATACCCCCCAACCACCACAACACCAAGCACCCAAGCATTCTGAACATTGCATTCAATACAAGAGCAATAGACTCCACTCCAAGACACAATCAAAGCGATCGATCCACTCAAAGTCCCCAAATCAACTCTAGTGCATTAGGACTTGTGAGAGAATCTCTTGTGTTCCTTTGTTGCTCTTGTTTGCTTGGCTTGGCCTTCTTTTTCTTTTCAATTCTTACTCTCAAATGCTTTGTAAGCAAGGCAAGAGACACCAATTGTGTGGTGGTCCTTGCAGGGTCTAAGTGACTCGTGAGATTAAGGAAGAAGGCTCACTCGGTCTAAGTAACCGTTTGAGAGAGGGAAAGGGTTCAAAGAGACCTGGTCTTTGTGACCACCTCAACGGGAACTAGGTTTTTTAGAACCGAACCTCGGTAAAACAAATCACCGTTTTCATTCGTTTGGTTTCCATTTGATTTGTTTTCCCCCTCTCTCTCGAACTTGACTTTAATTCTAACGCTAACCCTCGCTTGTAGTGTGTGCTTAAGTTTATAAATTTCAGGATTCGCCTATGCACCACCCTCTAGGCGACTTTCAAAGATGGTGGAGTCGGACGTGCGGCCGCCAACACGCAAGACAAGGATAGCCTTTCTGTCACCCAGCTCCGTGTGGTGGTGATACGCCGCGACCGCCGCGATCTGCCGATCGATGGCCTTGGCGGCCCGGTGGAAGCCAGCGTCGTACCGTCCCGCATTGACGACGTCCTGCCTTCCGTTGTAGTTGAGGTGACGCGGCACGGCGATGACAGCAGCCGAGAGCTCATGGCCCAGGTGAGCCTCCGCCCTGTGCTTCAGTTCGGAGACGAGGACGACGGCGAGATCCACGAGGGAGAACTCTATGACCTAGTCGCGCCAGCTTGGATGATTAAATTGGATGGCGACTCGTCCCGCCTTCTCAGAGAACTTGTATGGCGACGAAAGCTTCATCTCGCTCTTCACCACATCGTCCTTGAGCTTTTGGTTGAGGAGGCGCGTGAAGCCCGTGATGGCCGTCCCAGGGCTGACGGTGGCGTGGTTCATAGCAGCCTCGTCGAAGAGGACCGTGTCGTTGTCCGTGACGGCCACCCATGAGGGCATGCAGAGCTGGTAGTACTCGTGGCTCCCGGGGCGAAAGTCGTAGGTAGCGATGCACGAGTTGGTGTTGCTGAGGTGGATGGCCGCAGCTGACCCCAGCAGGAAGGGCGTCGCGCCCCAAGGTCCGCACCACTCGCAGTACTCCTTCGGAGCCCCTCTTCGGACCCCGAACACCACTGGGGCTCTTGAGATGTCGAACGTCGCCGCCGCCACTGCAATGCAAGATCGATTCGTCAAATGGAACTCGATCAATCATAGTCAAAAAAGCTAATAAGAAGAAGAATTACATAAATACATACCCATGACCACCATGAGTAGTGGTACAAGGCTCACGAGAAGACGACGACCCATCATGGTGTCCATATATACTGACGGAGAAAAGATGCTTAGGATGGCAAAAGGCAAATTAATCAGGACCGTAACCCAACTAACTATTTATGTGTTTCCAGTCAAAAGTGTGGCTAAAAACCGTATTGGATTACAGCCACAATTAATGCTTTCTACCGAACGATACAAGATCTTGATTTGTTACTGAATTATTCTAGTAATACAAATGTTTTAGTTTATTAACTCCGTACGTGTCTACAAACAGAGAAAAATGGTATTGCTGCGGTAGAAAACAAAAGAAAATCACAGTCCCAAATGTTTGAGACGGATCAACACTTCTTGCGACTGCACTTCGTCCGCTTCTCAGACAGCGATCCGGATGGGGGCTTCGACGCCGCCATTCAGCAGCTGACTTGCTTCACCATGGATGACGATGCGTAACATTTCTTTCCAAAACTGTAGCTGACAAAAACCAGGTAGAAGATGATGATAGCTAGTACCTCTGCGAAGGAGCGAGACGAACGGGGAGGGAGGCGCTCGACCAGGGACCGCAAACGCCGTCGCTGCTGTCATGGAGTGGAATGTTGAACTCCTTTTATACGGAAGAACGACGAACGATTGGATGGGGAGGTCAGGCAGGGTGACGTGGACACCCGTCAGGAGATGAGAGGGCTAGAACATGTCACCGACCAACGCGTGTCCGTCGGATCTCATCAACGCATGTCAATGTCTGTCGGATGCTCTTCTTTCCACTCCAAGACAAGACAGACACCGCGATGTGGACTGGCCCATCTAGCAATCGTCCTACCATGTAGTCTGGCCCATCTACTGCGATGTGGTCCAGCCCATCCAGCTATCCAACAAACAAACGATACTATTAGTTCTGTTCTGGGGGCAAAAACTCTAAACCAAATCTTATCATCCATTTACAAACCAAAATGTTGGCGCCGGTCACTAAAGGCATGTATAGTGGGGAGACACCAAAATAGTTTTCCAAGCACGAGAGACAACCAAGAGACTCTATTATATAATAGAGTGTCTATAAATGTAGTCTATTAATAAATAGAGAAGTAAATGCGCTTTTACAACATCGTATCCATAGAACAAACGATAAATTCGTACAGTGGGAGGTGTGGCGTCTGTTGCTACTTGGGTTACAAGACATAGGCGTCTCTTCACGGAGAGACGGCTCCAGTTTTCTTTTTTTTGCAAATAACCCATTTAAACACCTCAAGAGCCTCTACATTAATCACAACTGTGCATGCCCTAATGATCCCTAGAATCTCCTCCGGACATCGGGATGATCCCTAGGTCCCGCCCACGAGGGTCGAGACCTTGAAGAGGGAGATAATAGATAAGATGTAAGAAAAATAACATTATCTCGAATCCGGTCTTCAACTCTACCTCTATCCCTGCTTTACAGCACATTTATAACGGCCACCACCTATTTGGGCCAAATAGCAACGAAGCTTAGGGCCTTCTTGTGATGAGCAATACCTTGGGTTTGGCTCTACGAGGTGAATGGCGATGGCGATCTGTGATAGATCAACGGGCCGCCAAGCGGTTCTTCCTGCGGGAGCGAATCTTCCCTGCGCGTTGGGCGGACGGTCCTCGATGGCACAGAGGGTCGTCTTCTCCGCGAAAGTTCATGAAAGTAGTTCAATCTTGGTGTGAGATTTATTTTCTATAGACTCAGATGGTAGTATAAAGTTATCGGTGTTCTATAGGAATCACCGTAGGCCTCCGTTTCGCTGCTCGTCACCATCATGCTGCTGCTGCTTCTGCCGCCGTCACTTGCTTGCTCCTCGCTGAGTTGCAGGCTTGACTTCACCAGTGTGGCGCTGCTCTCCTGCTAGGAGACGGCATGCTCCTACAGATCCATGCTCCCGACAGCTGGAGAAGAAGGGTGTGTCCCCACCGCCACCGCCACCGCCAGCTCCCGACGGGCTCGGATCAGGTGCCATAGCCGCCAATGCAGTCGTAGCATGTGTGGTCATTGCAGGCTTCCTCGGATGGTGTGTATACTACTCCTGGTTTTGTAGCCCAGCGACCAAAGAGCGAGGTAGCATCCAGCAGGTCCACCCCTCAATTTCTGAATTAATTAATTATTATTACAACCACGCGCATACTAATTAAATCAGCATAGGTGAAATGGAGATGCTGCATATCCTCTCATCTCGGCGCTCCACCTTAACTCTCTTGTGATGTGATTCCGCCTCCCTACAGCTACAGCTTGCTCAAGAATGCGGGAATGCAGCAGCAGCGTAGCCGGCAGGCAATGCTGCTGCTGGGCTGGTAGTGGTACAATAATGATGAGAGTCTGCTGCTGCTGGGCTGGTTGTACGATAGTACTACTAGTGATGAGAGTGACGCTAGCTAGCTGCTCTGCTCTACTCTGCTCTGCGTTGCTCTGCGTCCCCGATCAAACGAGAGAGGGATGGCCCATGCAGATGCAGCAGCGCCCGGCTGTTTGCATGGGCTATAAAATGGACCACCACCTCAATCGATAGGGACGGCCGGGTCACAATCGCCACTACCCTACCAACTGTACATACTAGATAGCTGGACAAGTCTTAAACTACTAATTGGGAGAAGATAGGCAATCTACTCATCACTTCAGCACTAGATAGCTGGACAAGTCTTAAACTACTAACTTTAGCTTGATAAATTCTTATGTACTGTGTGACTATGTGCGCGGCCAGGTGTCACCTACTCTGGCTACTCACCTATGTGTTATGTGTATTTGTATTGTCACTATTATCTACTATGTGACTACTTATTGCTTCCTGCTGAAAATATCTTACTTATTTTGGCAATAATTTGCATGCTATTGTGTGTGTGAAAATGTTATATGCCTTAGCACTTCTAAAGCGGCCGCTACGGTGTGTTTAGCGTTTTCTCTGAAGGTGCCGCTAAATGCTTTAGCTCACAATTTAAAACACTGCAAGTCTGAAACAGAGATACGCATTTCATGAGTTTCGACATCAAATGGTAAGTTCCCTAACTAATAAGCAGGGCTGGGCCGGCATAATTCAAGGCCCTGTATCGATTTTTTTTCTTTTTTTTTCTTTGTTAAGAATAGATGGTACAGATTAATCTCATTTATTAACAGTGATTGAATTATTAATGTGGGAAATGGCTTAATAACGGTAACGAATGGTCTTAACGTTTGGATGTTATACCAGCATGTGCTAGCTGCACTTCGCCATATAGCCAAAATGAGTTGCATGAGGGATTGGTACTCGGTTGTTACGACAAACACTATGTTTTATTCTTGTCGAGCTGACTAGCTAGACCTTCTAATCATTACTAAAATTTATATTGATTAAACTATCGCTAACTATTATTTTAGGGGCCCTTGGAGGGAGGGGCCCTGTTCTTGTGCACCGGTCGCACATGCCCCCGCTCGGGCCTGCTAATAAGTGGAGTAAAAATATGAACTATAACCCACTACCAGTTCGCCATCTTCTTTCCTAGATGCAATCATCAATAAGCAAAAACTAATTGATATTTACATAAAGGAAGCGCTTGAATACTGCGTACTTGTCTCCCAGCTGAATCAGTAGCAACTCATGAATCCATGATGGTATCTTGAACACATGCTTCAGAACAGAGTATAATATGTATGCAGTCCCATTCTAAATTCAGCTTAGGTGAAAGCAAGTGTGCAGTTCCAGTTCAGTCACTTACTTGTTTTAATAGAAGGATTGACCGGGGAGCCGTCATCTTTCTTGAGCTGCACCCTGACCCTCCCCACCCTCCCTACCTAGAAGAAATCCCGAAGGTACGCCTTATCCAACTTAGGGCTTGTTCGGTTAGCTCTCAATCCATGTGGATTAAGTGGGATTGAGTGTGTTTAAATCCCAAACAAGTCAAACGTCTTCTTAATTTTTTTCAATCACATCCAATTCATGTGTAACAGGATTAACCGAACAAGACCTTAGGGCTTGTTCGGTTAGCTCTCAATCTATGTGGATTGAGTGGGATTGGGTGGGTTTAAATCCCAAACAAGTCAAACTTCTTAATTTTTTCCAATCACATCCAGTCCATGGAATCAAAAGAAGCGTATTACTGCAAACAAGTGAATCGCGTTGCAAGATAGAGCCAGACCATTAAATCGTATTACGTAGCCTAGAATATCAAGTATTATAAGTTTGTGCATAGTATCTATAATTAATCAAAATTACTTCTCTTTGGCATCTCTCTTGCACTGAATTGCATTGTCCTACACTGAAATATCATGCCAGGCTGAACCAAGAGACATCACTAGTGATAATTACACTACTGTTGCTGAAAATTATTGTGCTCCATGTTTCCCACGAAACAAACTAATTATATCTAATATTCATAGTATATGAGAAACTTCATCAAATAAAGAAAAAAATATGGAGGAACAAATATACAAGCATGAAGAGTTGTTAAGTAATAAGCCTGATTTGGTTCCTAACATCGTTTATCCATGGATCAAAAGTAAAGAAGTTGACACTAGAACTGAGTATGTTTCACATCTTTAGCTTTATCCCATCCTTTAAAATAAAAATCTAACGTTTTCCCACTTGATGTCACTGCTAAAAGTCGCCAACTCCAATTACTAGCTATAAATAATCACCTTACCTGATGATCCTTCATTCCTCCTTGATTACAAAGCTAGTAACAGTGTTATGAAGGCTGGAAAGGAGCCAAGGATCATCAACAACACTAGAGAACAAAAAAAGTCCCCAAATCGTAACCAAACTGAAACACACTCACCGTGGAGGTGTGGACCTTGGGGCGCATGTTGCAGTGCTTGAAGATGTTAGGCACCTCCAAGTCGCTCTCTACACATCGAATCTACCTCTCTTGCCTGCACCAACCATCTGGTAACTCACAATCAGATCAAATATAGGAAGCCAATCATTATTTTTTTGAGAGATCTAGATGAATCGGGGATGTTGTTGGTGTCATCGTCCTCGCACAGCTGGATTTGCTATTGTCTCCCATCAAGTCGTGATGCCACTGCCCTGCGCCCGTGAGATCGATGACTGTCGTGCCGGCGGCACGCGATGTCGAATAGAGTTGGGGGCAGCGACGTGGGTGCCACGAGACGATAGGGAAGATGCAGCAGGTGGAGAATGGTGTGCGTCGGGTACGGGGGGGCGAGTGGATCGAGTTGAAGTAGTTGCGGGCGCACGGCGGCGGCGAGGGCACCGCGATACGAGGGGGAAGGGGAATGGGAGCAGGTCTGCGCGTAGGTGTGCTAGGCTTTGGCTAACTCTACTGTTAATGGATAACGGCATTAACTGAAGAAGGGCTTAAGCGTAGCAACAATTGGCCCATCAGATGTGCAAACAAACGAGTCCTGAACTGGAAAAAAAAGGAAACAATCGGAGGAGGGATAAGGGGCACGTACCTCAATGGCGTGGGAAATTTTGAGGTGCGAACAGCAGTCAGCGATCTCGACGCAGGTGGGGTCCGGACAGGCCTTGGCAGCGGCGATGCGGCGGCCCTCAGCGACCGACTTCTTGGAGTTGAGGTAGACAGGGTAGATGACGTTCCACTTCTTGATGGCGCTCCGCAGGTCGCCGACGCCGACGCCGCCGTCCATCCACGTCACCTGCCGCCGTCGGTCGGAGCTTCTGATCTGGAAAAGAGTTTTCACGAAAAGAGAATAGGGGGGGTCGGTTTGGCGTTCACGGGGAGCGGAGGGCATACAGCTCTGTTGGTCGCTCACGAGCAAGGTACCGGATGGATGTCGTGGTAGCGGATTGCGGACAGCAAGGCCGAGGCGCCCGCTAAATTCCAATAATATTATAAATAAAATCTAAGTATATCTCTACTAACTATATATGTCTACTAACTATCAAGAGGACAGTGTAGACTGCCCCCGCCACGATTCCCCTCTCTCCCTGTGCGCATCGCCGCCAGCAGCAGCATGCGCGCGAATCTCTCGCCACCACCACCCGCTACGCCCGCTCTCAACAACCTCCGCCTCCATCGTCCAAGAACTTCTCCCGCCTCGTGGGCCGCCGTAACCCCTCCTGCCTGTAGATCCACTCCGTCGCGAACCTCCCCATGACTCCACCGCCCCTTCCATACCTCCTCCTCCTCCTCAGGACACACGGCCAAGCACCAAGCAATCAACTCGCTCGCCGTGGCAATCGCGTTGTACCTCCTCGCCGCGAACCTCACGAGGCTCGGCGGCGGGGGCGGGGTCGTCTTCGTCGTCGTGCTCCTGGTGCTCCTCACGTCCCTCGATGCCGTGCCGGCGATCCTGGCGTGGAGATCGTGGGCGGAGACCCACAAGGCCGCGAACGCCGACCTCGAGGAGGCAGACTCCTTGGTGGTCGCGGCCGCGCCGCTGCTTCTCGTGGCGAAGGAGAGTTGTTCCTCAGCCTCTGCATCGGTGAAGGTCAGAGCTCTCTGCAGCTTTTTTGAAAACAAAATCTCCACATCTGCCATGTACACAAAATAGATAATCATCAAGCCATTTAGGTTAGTGTGCATTGTAGATGGATGAATGGTTTAGGAGGTTACGTTCTATTTGATGATTTTTCCTACATAAAATGACATTTGTCGGGGACCATAATTAGGGGTACCCCCAAGGTTCCTAAATCTCAGCTGGTAACCCCCATCAGCGTAAAGCTGCAAAGGCCTGATGGGTGCGATTAGATTAAGGATCCGTCCGTTCGAAGGACGCGATCACACCTCGCCCGAGCCTAGCCTCGGACAAGGGCAGCCAACCCCAGAGGATCTCCGTCTCGTCCGAAGCCCTACCTTCGCCAAGAAGCAACCCTAACCAAACCGCCACACCGACCGACCAAATCGCAGGGACATTTAATGCAAAGGTGGCCTGACACCTTATCCTGGCGCGCGCCCTGCGGCCGACAGAGCTGAAGTGACCGTCGTCGCTTCGCCACCCCACTGACCGGCCTGATAGGAAGACAGCGCCACCTGCGCCACTCCAACTGCAGCGCCGCCCGACAGAGTGAGGTTGACAGGCAGTCAGACCCGGCCGCAGACACCATAGGAAGCTCCGCCCGACCCCAGGGCTCGGACTCGGGCTAAGTCCCGGAAGACGGCGAACTCCGCTCCGCCCGACCCCAGGGCTCGGACTCGGGCTAAGTCCCGGAAGACGGCGAACTCCGCTCCGCCCGACCCCAGGGCTCGGACTCGGGCTAAGTCCCAGAAGACGGCGAACTCCGCTCCGCTCGACCCCAGGGCTCGGACTCGGGCTAAGTCCCGGAAGACGGCGAACTCCGCTCCGCCCGACCCCAGGGCTCGGACTCGGGCTAAGCCCCCGAAGACGACGACTTCCGCCTCGCCCGACCCCAGGGCTCGGACTCCGCCCAGGCCTCAGCCGACCGACTCCGCCTCGCCCGACCCTGGGGGCTCGGACTCGGCCTCGGTCACAGGAGACAGACTCGACTTCGGCTTCGGAGGAGCTTCCACGTCACCCAGCCTAGGGCGTGGACTGGCCACGTCAACAGGAGGCGCCATCATCACCCTACCCCGAGCTGACTCGGACCTCGGGGGACAAGACCGGCGTCCCATCTGGCTCGCTCTGCCAGATAGGCAATGATGGCATCCCCGCACGAACAATGACGATGGCGGCCCGCGGCCCCCTTACGGAAGCAGGCGGACGTCAGCAAGGACTCGACGGCTCCAACAGCTGTCCCTCCACCAGGCTCCAGCGCTCCTCTGACGGCCACGACATCACACCAACAGGGTGCCAATATCTCTCCGGCTGCCACAATGGCATGTACTTAGGGCGCTAGCTCTCCCCCGCTAGACACGTAGCACTCTACTACACCCCCATTTGTACACCTGGATCCTCTCCTTGCGCCTATAAAAGGAAGGACCAGGGCCCTCTTAGAGAGGGTTGGCCGCGCGGGGACGAGGACGAGACGAAGGCGCTCACGTGAGGCCGCTCGCTCCCTCTCCCACGTGGACGCTTGTAACCCCCTACTGCAAGCGCACCCGACCGGGGCGCGGGACGAACACGAAGGCCGCGGGATTCCCCACGTCTCTCTCTCTCTCTCTCGCTCTCCCCCCTTCGCGCTCGCTCTCGCGCTCGACCCATCTGGGCTGGGGCACGCGGCGACATTCACTCGTCGGCATTAGGGACCCCCGGTCTCGAAACGCCGACAGTTGGCGCGCCAGGTAGGGGCTTGCTGCGTGTTGACGAATAGCTACCCGTCAAGCTCCAGATGGGCAGTCTCCAGCGACCTCTTCGACCCGGAACGGTGCTCCATTTCGGGAGCCTCGAGTTCATGTCTCTCGACGGCGGCTACGACATGATACTCCTTCTTCCGCCGCGCGACGGCGACAACGGCGGCCAATGACCGGCATGCCGACGGCGGAATCGACGACGTCTTCCCCACGTGGCGGAAGAGCAACCTTCGAGCTCGTCTCGTCGCCTTCCCCGCCGCCGGAGGAGACGATGTGGTCACCAAGGCCAAGCAGGAGGCGGCGCCGCGTCGGCTGTCGGGCGAATCGACGACACCAACGCTCCGCCAAGGGGCGCGTCGGGCATCGACATCGCGCCTGAGACGAAGGCGAGCGCCATTTCCCCGCGACACGTCTACTCCAAGCGGACGGACGACGCCAGCACGCTTGCGAAGGACTTGCTGGACGTCACCCTCGTACCTGCGACGACGGCGCAGTCTACTCCCGACGCGACACCATCACCGCCCGTCGACCAAAAGGTACCGACCGACTCTCATCTCGTACATTTTGGATCCGGCCTCGACCCACCGAGCGGCCCCGCTTCGGTGGGAGCCCTCATAGAGGCATGTCCAAACCCTTTTGGGCTTCGCATGCGGTCCCCTTGGGACCGACTGACGGGCGTCTCGACCTACGGGCCCTCTGGGTCCGAGGAAGACGACGAACCCAGCTTCGGTTGGGATTTCTCTGGACTTGGCAACCCCTGTGCCATGCGGGACTTTATGACCGCATGCGACTACTGCCTTTCCGACTGTTCCGACGGTAGCCGCGGCTTCGGCGACGAAGACTGCGGCCCAAGTCGTGAATGTTTCCACGTCGATCTAGGAGGGCCCGCCGAAGGCAACCATCTTGGCATGCCGGCGGATGGTGATCCCCCTAGGCCGGTGCCTCGCGTTGACATCCCTCGGGAGCTAGCTGTGGTCCCAGTCCCTGCGGGGGGTCAGGTCACACAGCTCGAGCAAATCCGCGAGGTACCGGCCAGGCTCGACGAGGGAGCAGGAACGCTTGAGCCGATCCGCCGGGACGTCGGGCAGGCATGGGTAGTCCAACCTCCAGCCGGAGAAATACGTCATCTACCCCAGGGCTTCCAGCACCGCATCGCCGACGATGTCAGGGTCAGGTCGCCACCCACATCCAGCGGGGTAGGCCAGAACCTGGCTGCAGCAGCAATGCTCCTCCACGCAATGCCGGAGCCATCAACTACCGAGGGGCGGCGCATCCAAGGAGAGCTCAAGAATCTCCTGGAAGGCGCCGCGGTCCGACGGGCCGAGAGCTCCGCCTCCCGAGGGTAGGGCTACCCCTTGGAACATCATGTCGCGACTTCCCGCTTCATGCGGGAGGCCTCGGTCAACACCGGGCGCACGCGCCACACAGCGCCTGCGGCCCCGGGTCACCTCGGCAACGAGCAACCTCGTCGCGACCGTCGAGCCCACCTCGACGAGAGGGTGCGCCCAGGCTACCACCCCAGGTGTGGGGGGCGCTACGACAGTGGGGAGGATCGGAGTCCTTCGCCCGAACCACCTGGTCCGCAGGCCTTCAGTCGGGCCATACGACGGGCGTCGTTCCCGACCCGGTTCCGACCCCCGGCTACTATCACAAAGTACTCGGGGGAGACGAGGCCGGAACTGTGGCTCGCGGACTACCGTCTGGCCTGCCAACTGGGTGGAACGGACGATGACAACCTCATTATCCGCAACCTCCCCCTGTTCCTCTCCGACACCGCTCGTGCCTGGTTGGAGCACCTGCCTCCGGGGCAGATCTCCAACTGGGACGACCTAGTCCAAGCTTTCGCCGGCAATTTCCAGGGCACGTACGTGCGCCCTGGGAACTCCTGGGACCTCCGAAGCTGCCGACAGCAGCCGGGAGAGTCTCTCCGGGACTACATCCGGCGATTCTCGAAGCAGCGCACCGAGCTGCCCAATGTCACCAACTCGGATGTCATCGGTGCGTTCCTCGCTGGCACCACTTGCCGCGACCTGGTGAGCAAGCTGGGTCGCAAGACCCCCACCAGGGCGAGCGAGCTGATGGACATCGCCACCAAGTTTGCCTCCGGCCAGGAGGCGGTCGAGGCTATCTTCTGGAAGGACAAGCAGCCCTAGGGCTGCCCATCGGAAGATGCCCCCGAGGCGTCAACTCAGCGCGGCGCCAAGAAGAAGGGCAAGAAGAAGTCGCAAGCGAAACGCGACGCCGCCGACGCGGACCTTGTCGCCGCCACCGAGTTCAAGAACCCTCGGAAACCCCCAGGAGGTGCCAACCTCTTCGACAAGATGCTCAAGGAGCCGTGCCCCTATCACCAGGGGCCCGTCAAGCACACCCTTGAGGAGTGCATCATGCTTCGGCGCCACTTCCACAAGGCCGGGCCACCCGCGGAGGGTGGCAGGACCCACGACGACGACAAGAAGGAAGATCACCAAGCAGGAGAGTTCCCCGAGGTCCGCGACTGCTTCATGATCTACGGTGGGCAAGCGGCGAATTCCTCGGCTCGGCACCACAAGCAAGAGCGTCGGGAGGTCTGCTCGGTGAAGGTGGCGGCGCCAGTCTACTTAGACTGGTCTAACAAGCCCATCACCTTTGACCGAGCCGACCACCCCGACCATGTGCCGAGCCCGGGGAAATACCCGCTCGTCGTCGACCCCGTCATCGGCAACGTCAGACTCACCAAGGTCCTCATGGATGGAGGCAGCAGCCTCAACATCATCTACGCTGAGACTCTCGGGCTCCTGCGTGTCGGTCTGTCCTCCGTCCGGGCAGGCGCTGCGCCCTTCCACGGGATCATTCCCGGGAAACGCGTCCAGCCCCTCGGACAACTCGACCTTCCTGTCTGCTTCGGGACGCCCTCCAACTTCCAAAGGGAGACCCTGATGTTCGAAGTGGTCGGGTTCCGAGGAACCTACCACGCGGTACTGGGAAGACCGTGCTACGCGAAGTTCAAGATGTCGGGCCCCAACGGGGTCATCACCGTCGGCCACACGTATAAACACGCGTTCGAATGCGACGTGGAGTGCGTGGAGTACGCCGAGGCCCTCATCGCCGACCTGGAGAGCCTCCCCAAGGAGGTGCCTGACGTGAAGCGTCACGCCGGCAACTTCGAGCCAGCAGAGACGGTCAAGTCCGTCCCTCTCGACCCCGTCAACGACAACTCCAAGCAAGTCCGAATCGGCTCCGAGCTCGATCCCAAATAGGAAACAGTGCTCGTCGACTTCCTCCGCGCAAACGCCGACGTTTTCGCGTGGAGTCCCTCGGACATGCCGGGCATACCGAGGGAGGTCGCTGAGCACTCGATGTACAATCGAGCCAGAGCCCGACCCGTCAAGCGGCCTCTGCGCCAATTCGACGAGGAGAAGCGCAGAGCCATAGGCGAGGAGATCCACAAGCTGATGGCGGCAGGGTTCATCAAAGAGGTATTCCATCCTGAATGGCTTGCCAACCCTGTGCTTGTGAGAAAGAAAGGTGGGAAATGGCGGATGTGCGTAGACTACACTGGTCTGAACAAAGCATGTCCCTCTGCCTCGCATCGATCAAATCGTGGACTCCACTGCTGGGTGCCAAACCCTGTCTTTCCTCGATGCCTACTCAGGGTATCACCAAATCAGGATGAAAGAGTCCGACCAGCTCGTGACTTCTTTCATCACACCCTTCGGCATGTACTGCTATGTCACCATGCCGTTTGGTTTGAGGAATGCGGACGCGACGTACCAGCGGTGCATGAACCATGTGTTCGGCGAACACATTGGCCGCACGGTCGAGGCCTACGTCGATGACATCGTAGTCAAGACAAGAAAGGCCTCCGGCCTCCTTTCCGACCTTGAAGCGACATTCCAATGTCTCAAGGCGAAAGGCGTCAAGCTCAATCCCGAAAAGTGTGTCTTCGGGGTGCCCCGAGGCATGCTCTTGGGGTTCATCGTCTCCGAGCGGGGCATCGAAGCCAACCCGGAGAGGATCTCAGCTATCACCGGCATGGGGCCCATCAAGGACTTGAAGGGCGTACAGAGGGTCATGAGATGTCTCACGGCTCTGAGCCGCTTCATCTCACGCCTCGGCGAAAAGAGGTCTGCCCCTGTACCGCCTCTTAAGGAAGGCAGAGTGCTTCACATGGACCCCCGAGGCCGAGGAGGCCCGCGGAAACCTAAAGGCGCTCCTGACGAAGGCGCCTATCTTGGTGCCCCCAACCACTGGAGAAGCCCTCCTGGTCTATGTCGCCGCAACCACTCAGGTGGTTAGTGCCGCGATTGTGGTCGCTGATGAAGACAGGGGCAGGCGCGGGCCTGCTCTTCGTCTCGCCCCTCGGGAAGCACATACGCTATGTGCTACGTCTCCATTTCCCGGTGTCCAACAATGTGGCCGAGTATGAGGCTCTGGTCAATGGGTTGCGGATCGCCATCGAGCTAGGGGTCCGACGCCTCGACGCTCGCGGTGACTCGCAGGTCGTCATCGACCAAGTCATGAAGAACTCCCACTGCCACGACCCGAAGATGGAGGCCTATTGCGATGAGGTTCGGTGCCTGGAAGACAAGTTCTACGGGCTCGAGCTCAACCACATCGCCCGACGCTACAACGAGACTGCGGACGAGCTAGCTAAGATAGCCTCGGGGCGGACAACGGTTCCCCCGGACGTTTTCTCCCGAGACCTACATCAACCCTCAGTCAATACACTCGGGGGCTTGCGGCCATCACGCAGCACCTCGAGCACTCGTCGGAAATGCTTTCCGACAAGGTTTCTACTGGCCAACGGCGGTGGCCGACGCCACTAGAATTGTCCGCACCTGCGAAGGGTGTCAGTTCTACGCAAGGCAGACCCACCTGCCCGCTCAGGCTCTGCAGACCATACCCATCACCTGGCCTTTTGCTGTATGGGGTCCGGACCTCGTCGGCCCCTTGCAGAAGGCACCCGGGGGCTACACGCACCTGTTGGTCGCCATCGACAAATTCTCCAAATGGATCGAGGTCCGACCCCTAAACAGCATCAGGTCCGAGCAGGCGGTGGCGTTCTTCACCAACATCATCCATCGTTTCGGGGTCCCGAACTCCATCATCACCGACAACGGCACCCAGTTCACCGGCAAAAAGTTCCTGGACTTCTGTGAGGATCACCACATCCGGGTGGACTGGGCCGTCGTAGCTCATCCCATGACAAATGGGCAAGTGGAGCGTGCCAACGGCATGATCCTACAAGGACTCAAACCTCGGATCTACAACGACCTCAACAAGTTCGGCAAGCGATGGATGAAGGAACTCCCTTCGGTGGTCTGGAGCCTGAGGACAACACCGAGCCGAGCCACGGGCTTCACGCCGTTCTTTCTAGTCTATGGGGTCGAGGCCATCTTGCCCACAGACTTAGAATACGGTTCCCTGAGGACGAGGGCCTACGCTGATCAAAGCAACCAAGCTAGCCGAGAAGACTCACTGGATCAGCTGGAAGAGGCTCGGGACAGGGCCTTACTACACTCGGCACAGTACCAGCAGTCCATGCGACGCTACCATGCCCGAGGGGTCCGGTCCCGAGACCTCCAGGTGGGCGATCTGGTGCTTCGGCTGCGACAAGATGCCCGAGGGCGGCACAAGCTCACGCCCCCCTAGGAGGGGCCATTCGTCATCGCCAAGGTTCTGAAGCCCGAAACGTACAAGCTGGCCGACAGTCAAGGCAAGGTCTACGGCAACGCTTGGAACATCCAACAGCTACGTCGCTTCTACCCTTAAGCTGTTTTCAAGTTGTTCATATACCTCGCTACTACACAAAGTTTAGTCATCAAGGAAGGGTCAACCTTGCCTCGGCAAAGTCCGACCCTCCCTCGGGGGCTAAAAGGGGGGCAACCCCCTCTGCGTCGAATTTTCTCTTCGAAAAAAAAGATCTTTTCTGCCAGAGTATCTTTCGCGGTTTTTGGCTACTTCGAAAGTGGATCCCGAAAACGACGGAGTACACGTAAGCAGCCAAGGCTGACCGAGCCGAGGGACTCCTACGCCTCCGGGATACAGATACCTCACTCATCACCTTCTGCGATAAGTAACTCGCGCTCGGATAAGTAACTAAGCAAGGGAGGCCTCGGGCAATAAGGTCGGCCGAGCCGAGGGACTCCTACGCCTCCGGGATACGGATACCTCGCTCGTCACCTTTACATGGGGCGACCCGCGCTTGGTGAAGCGGTTCAAGCAAACAACAAACGAGTCTTAGCGCTCGAAAATGAGAAACAAACACGGCTCCGCGCCGAAACTACATACATGTTCAGGCCTCGAAAGCCACAATGAACAGACTCCGGCACACAAGGTGCCATTACAAGCAGAACTCCGGTTCCGCCTCCGCAGGTACGAACAACCCCACGCGACTAGGGAGGGGCCTACGGAGCAACAGAAGACTGACGAACGGCTCGCCGTCGCCCGCCCCGACAGCGGCAGCGACGACGACTTCTGCTCCGGAGGGCCGAACAGCAGCAGCGATGACCTCAGGGCGGATGCTGCTGCCACAAGGCCCTCGCCCGTGCCCCCAACTCGAGAGGCAAGGACGGGCAGGAGGCCGTAGAGTTGGAGGTCGGTCCATGGGTGGCGCCGGCAAGCTCGTCGGCGTCGGAACCTCTTCCAGCTGCCGTGGCGGAGGATGGCACCGAGAGCGGCTCCGAAGCTGCTCGGCTCGGAAAGCCGGGCATGGTGCGGCTACCCATGCCGCGGCCACCGCACGCACGGGGACCGACCCCAACTCAGCACACTCCCCTCCCCAACACCAATGACGAACGTCCTTGAAGCTGAGGGAGGGGCACGAGCCACGGCCTGGCTCGCTTCTCCCCGCCATCAAGCTGGAGGTCACCGTCTTGGGTGGCCCCCGGTGAGGGGATGCGGCCAGGCTGCCCAACGAAAATCCTTGAAGTCGAACGATGGCTGAAAGGTACCAACCTCTGCGAGGTTGCGCCCCAACAACAGCAAGACGAAGATGACAAGGCGGAAGAACCCTGGGCGCTCCCCGCCTGAGGGCTTGGAAGGAGGAGAGACACGATGCATAAGGGGAGCACGAAGACATGGCCGTTTTCCAAGGGGGTCGCCCTCCTTTTAAAGGCGACTCCCCCCACTTACGTCCTCAGCCATCGCGGCCCGAGTCTTCTCCAGCACGCTTCGAGGTCCTCCCCTACAGCACGGGGGCTGGGGCCCACGCGTCATGCAAGCTGCCCCAAGGCAGAAGGAGCCAAACCGCCGCGCGAGGCGCGCGTAACTACCCAGCGGTTACAGGCGCTCCTCCACTTTTGCCCAGACCAGCGGGCGAAAGGGCGGACCACCATGCAGGCGGCATGCAACCACGCCAAGTGGGCGCGCCCCTTCGACTCCAACGGGCCTAGCATGGAGATCCAGGCCCACGCGTCGTGCAACCGGCGTGCCGGTTGCCATGCGCAAGCAACTGCACCGCCGCTCACGCCACTACCGCGCCTCCTCGACTGCGGGGTCAAGACCGTGACTCAAGGCAACCCAGCGGCGCCAGCCTGGCGCGACGGTCAAAGGCGGTCAAAAATGGGCCGACAGTAATGGCGGTGGCAGGCGGGCAGGGGCACCGGTCAAGTTGTCTGCAAGCTAACGTCCCCTCCGGGGATAGCGGGAGAACTCTCTCCCACGGCGTGAAGACGACGCGCCCGTGATCCGTACCTCGAATGGCTCGCGCGCGCGCAACGGCTACCCCACGAAACACTCGTCCCGTCGCATTAACTCCATGGCGGGACACGCGGCGCTTCGGCAGGAGAAGCGAGCGACGCTCCACCTTCGCCACAATAACCGCATCAAAAAAAGGTACGCCACGTCGTTCAATTTCACATCCTTTTCCCTTTTTCCTCTTTCTCTCTCTTGCAACAGGGACCGGGAAAGGGGGAAACCCCGGAAAGGATCCTTCCCCGTGAAGGAACCAGGCTCCGAGCCTCCCTACTGATCAGAGGTTCGAAGGCTAGCCCCCCGAAAGGGTTCGACAGCCGCCTCAGATCGCGTGGGCTCTACACCCACTACTGGTCAGGGGTTCGAAGGTCGGCCCCTCGAAAGGGTTCAACGACCGCCTCAGGCTACTCGGGCTCCGCGCCCATTACTGATCAGGGGTTCGAAGGCTGGCCCCCGAAGGGTTCACAGTCGCCTCAGACGCAGAGCGAGGGATGACCAGGGGTACGTTCGATACATAACCAAGGCTCGGGCTACGCTCCCGAGGTACCCTAGGACATTTCCGAGACCAGCGGGAGCGATCCTGTAACAGAATCCCATCGGAGGGAGGCATCGAGCCCTCGGTCCCCGTCGCCAGGGGACCGGGTCTGGCAGGTCACCCGCAGGTACTTTTGGGCATGCCTCCGGGCCACAGCCGACCCCTAACGAATGGGGCACGGGCGTCCACTCGGATCACCCGTTCGCAGCTCACTGGAGACACCATGTTCGTCGCCCATCGAGGGCAACATGGCGCTTTCCCCCCCTCCTCCTTGCGAAAAGGGCGACACAGGGGCGTATGTAAAAAAGTCGGGTCTGTCCTTGATCGTTCTCTCGCTCTGTGCGGAGGCTCGGGGGCTGCTCTCGCAAACTAGGTTCCGGCCAAACCGTTGACAGCGTCAACATACCAGCCCGAGAACTCGAGACTCGACGGTGCACCCGGGCTACGGCCAGCTCGCATGAGGGAACGACCAGACCAGCCGAGCCATCACTCGAGGCATTAAGACCTCGAAGGAGTCAAACCACTCCTCCGAGGCCTCGGGGGCTACACCCGGCGGGTGCGCTCGCGCGCCCCCGCCGGAACAAACAGCAACCGGGAAAGGCTGGTCCCCTTGCAAAAAAGTGCGACAAAAGCCTCCAAGCGAGTGTTAACACTCCCTTGGAGGCTCGGGGGCTACTGTCGAGGACCATAATTAGGGGTACCCCCAAGGTTCCTAAATCTCAGCTGGTAACCCCCATCAGCGTAAAGCTGCAAAGGCCTGATGGGTGCGATTAGATTAAGGATCCGTCCGTTTGAAGGACGCGATCACACCTCGCCCGAGCCTAGCCTCGGACAAGGGCAGCCAACCCCGGAGGATCTCCGTCTCGTCCGAGGCCCTACCTTCGCCAAGAAGCAACCCTGACCAAACCGCCACACCGACCGACCAAATCGCAGGGGCATTTAATGCAAAGGTGGCCTGACACCTTATCCTGGCGTGCGCCCTGCGGCCGACAGAGCTGAAGTGACCGACGTCGCTTCGCCACCCCACTGACCGGCCTG
The DNA here is from genome assembly GCA_029449295.1 of Zea luxurians. Classification (NCBI taxonomy): domain Eukaryota; kingdom Viridiplantae; phylum Streptophyta; class Magnoliopsida; order Poales; family Poaceae; genus Zea; species Zea luxurians. Next base: position 95,620,197 of record JAOPSE010000010.1, on the reverse strand, counting down.
ACAGGAAGACAGCGCCACCTGCTCCACTCCGACTGCAGCGCCGCCCGACAGAGTGAGGTTGACAGGCAGTCAGACCCGGCCGCAGACACTATAGGAAGCTCCGCCCGACCCCAGGGCTCGGACTCGGGCTAAGTCCCGGAAGACGGCGAACTCCGCTCCGCCCGACCCCAAGGCTCGGACTCGGGCTAAGTCCCGGAAGACGGCGAACTCCGCTCTGCCCGACCCCAGGGCTCGGACTCGGGCTAAGTCCCAGAAGATGGCGAACTCCGCTCTGCCCGACCCCAGGGCTCGAACTCGGGCTAAGTCCCAGAAGACGGCGAACTTCGCTCCGCCCGACCCTAGGGCTCGGACTCGGGCTAAGTCCCGGAAGACGGCGAACTCCGCTCCGCCCGACCCCAGGGCTCGGACTCGGGCTAAGTCTCGGAAGACGGCGAACTCCGCTCCGCCCGACCCCAGGGCTCGGACTCGGGCTAAGTCCCGGAAGACGGCGAACTCCGCTCTGCCCGACCCCAGGGCTCGGACTCGGGCTAAGCCCCCGAAGACGACGACTTCCGCCTCGCCCGACCCCAGGGCTCGGACTCCGCCCAAGCCTCACCCGACCGACTCCGCCTCGCCCGACCCCGGGGGCTCGGACTCGGCCTCGGTCACAGGAGACAGACTCGACTTCGGCTTCGGAGGAGCTTCCACGTCGCCCAGCCTAGGGCGCGGACTGGCCACGTCAACAGGAGGCGCCATCATCACCCTACCCCGAGCTGACTCAGACCTCGGGGGACAAGACCGGCGTCCCATCTGGCTCGCTCTGCCAGATAGGCAATGATGGCGTCCCCGCACGAACAATGACGATGGCGGCCCGCGGCCCCCTTACGGAAGCAGGCGGACGTCAGCAAGGACTCGACGGCTCCAACAGCTGTCCCTCCACCAGGCTCCAGCGCTCCTCCGACGGCCACGACATCACACCAACAGGGTGCCAATTTTTCTCCGGCTGTCACAATGGCAAGTACTTAGGGCGCTAGCTCTCCCCCACTAGACACGTAGCACTCTACTACACCCCCATTTGTACACCTGGATCCTCTCCTTGCGCCTATAAAAGGAAGGACCAGGGCCCTCTTAGAGAGGGTTGGCCGCGCGGGGATGAGGACGAGACAAAGGCGCTCGCGTGAGGCCGCTCGCTCCCTCTCCCGCGTGGACGCTTGTAACCCCCTACTGCAAGCGCACCCGACCGGGGCGCGGGACGAACACGAAGGCCGCGGGATTCCCCATGTCTCTCTCTTTCTCTCGCTCTCCCCCCTTCGCGCTCGCTCTCGCGCTCGACCCATCTGGGCTGGGGCACGCGGCGACATTCACTCGTCGGCATTAGGGACCCCCGGTCTCGAAACGCCGACAACATTAAATGTGTTTTTTGCTAATTTATGTTACACGGTCTTTTGTCTGAGAAGCAACCGCGAGCAAGCTACCGATGAAAGGCAGTGGTATGCATCTGTTTGGTGAATCTCTCAGGACTGCATTTCTATGTGGCACACATTGTTTCCTAGCTCCAAACGGGCGGAAGGCTGAGGTGGAGTCAGTGCTCTTGCTTGTCAACCTTGGGTTGGCAAGGAAGGCAAACCGGCATCCTTGTTGCTAGATCCAGTTCCATCCTATCATGCAGCTCTTCGGCAAGATCAGGGGAGGTTTGGTGCCTACGACTGCAGCAGTGAATGGTGTGATGAGGACTGGAAACCACTCGGTATACTCTGACCACTTGTGGGCTAGCGCGTTCCTTGTGTTTGGTTTCAAGTCCGAGCCGCCCGCCGTCCAGCTTAAGGCGGTCGACATGGTCCTCTTCATCAAGAATACGGCACTACCCCTCGCGGTCGACTCCTTCATGTTGTTCTCGCAGTGCGGCTCGGCTCTAGAGCTGTTCAAGGTGTGCACGAACGTCCTGGAGGAGGTGGATAAGTCATACGCGTCGCGGATGCAGAACTGGAGCCACGGGTCGTTGTGCTGGAGGAAGAAGTTGTAGTCGAACCTAAGAGCACCTAGAGGGGGGTGAATAGGTGATCCTGTAAAAACTTGAAACTTAATGCCACAAAACTTGATTAGGAGTTAGCACAATAAAGCCAAGTGGCTAGAGAGGAGTTCTTGCAAAACACAATAACCACAAGGAGATCAACATAGAGAGGCACAGTGGTTTATCCCGTGGTTCGGCCAAGTCCAACACTTGCCTACTCCATGTTGTGGCGTCCCAACGGACGAGGATTTCACTCAACCCCTCTCAAGCGGTCCAAAGACCCACTTGAATACCACGGTGTTTTGCTTTGTTTTACTATATCCCACTTGCGAGGAATCTACACAACTTGGAGCCTCTCGTCCTTACAATTTGATTATCACAAAGAAGCAAAGAAGTAAGGTTGGGATGAGCAACACACACAAGACACAAACTCAGAGCAACAATACGCACACAAGTCACAACACGAGCTCTCAACACAACTCGAAGAGTTCTCTACTCAAATGGAGCTCTAGTTGCAATCACAAAGAATCGAATGCGCGAATATGAAGTCTTGGTGCTTAGGAATGCTCAAGGGATGCTTGGTATACTCCTCCATGCGCCTGGGGGTCTCTTTTATAGCCCTAAGGCAGCTAGGAGCCGTTGAGAGCAATCCAAGAAGGCAATTCTTGCCTTCTGTCGACTGGCGCACCGGACAGTCCGGTGCACCACCGGACACTGTCCGGTGCGGATTTCTTTCCTATTCTGGTGCAACCGACCATTGGAGACTTGGAGCCATTGGCGCATCGGACAATCGGTGCACACCGGACAGTCCGGTGCTCCCATCCGACCGTTGGCTCACCACGCGTCACGCGCAGATTGCGCGGCCGACCGTTGGCGCGCCCGACCGTTTGCTCACCGGACAGTCCGGTGACTCACCGGACAGTCCGGTAAATTATAGCCATACGCTGTTGACTTGGTTCCCGAGAGCGGCGACTTCACCGCAGCTGACTCACCAGACAGTCCGGTGCACCACCGGACAGTCCGGTGATTTATATCCGTACGCCACCGTCGAGACCCGAGAGCAGCCATTTCACCAGAGCCAGCCTGGCGCACCGGACACTGTCCGGTGCACCACCGGATAGTCCGGTGCACCCAGACCAAGCAGAGTCTTAGTTGCTCGAGCCAAGACTTATCCAAACATATTTTCTCTTATTCTAGTACTTAGACAAATATGTTAGTACACAAAAACCAATGTACTAAGTCTAGAATCATACCTTTGTATTGATTTGCACTTTGTCCACCATTTGGCATAGTTTAACACTTAAGCATTTGTGTTGAACACTAAATCACCAAAATACTTAGAAATGGCCCAAGGGCACATTTCCCTTTCAATCTCCCCCTTTTTGGTGATTTATGCCAACACAACATAAAGCAACTAAAAGAAGTGCAATATCAATGCAATTTCAAACAAGAAATGATTTTGATTCAAATTTGGCATATTTGGATCATTCTTTGCCACCACTTGGTTTGTTTTTGCAAATCAAACTCAATTTCCTATCTCTAAGACAAATTCACTTGTAGAGACATAAAGAGAGGTATTTTGAGAGAAATTGATCAAAGATTCAAAAACTCCCCCTTTTTCCCATAATCAAACATTCTCCCCACAAGAGACAGACTTTTAGCACTAAGAGACAATAAGAGCATTTTGACAAAACAAAACTCTACTCTACTATTTTCAAAATTCTCAAGTGGTAGTTGATCCATTTCTTGCTTTGGCCTTATTTTCTCCCCCTTTGGCATCAAGCACCAAAACGGGATCAATCTTGGCCCTTAAACCCCATTGCCTCACCAAAATCTTCAACTAAGAGTAAAAAGGCAAATAAGAATAAGAAGACGAACTTGGAGTGAGTTACCCTCTCATCGAAGTGCAGTGGAAGTCTTGCATGGTCCAAGTTCACCTTTCCCTTTCAATCTACCTTTGAGACAAAATCAAGTAAACTCAAGCACACGGTTAGTCTCAAAGGGTCAAGTTGTAGCATGCCTCCCCCTAAATAAGTGCATCCCTTGCAATTGGACTTGTGAGGTCCAGGGAGAGTTTGTACAACTTGAGCACCAAACAACTTCATGCTAGCTGGTTCTCGGTGCTAACATGAAACACTTCGATATCTCCCTTTTGCTGGTGGTCTCTCAAAAAGTGATGCCGGATGTCAATGTGCTTTGTGCGGCTGTGCTCAACAGGATTTTCCGCTATTCGGATAGCACTCTCATTGTCACATAGGACTGGGACTTTGCTCAGATTGTAGCCAAAGTCCCTGAGGGTTTGCCTCATCCAAAGTAGTTGCGCACAACACTGTCCTGCGGCAACGTACTCGGCCTCAGCGGTGGATAGGGCAACGGAAGTTTGTTTCTTAGAGTTCCACGACACAAGGGACCTTCCTAAGAATTGGCACGTCCCCGATGTACTCTTCCTATCGACCTTACATCCAGCATAGTCGGAATCTGAGTACCCAATCAAGTCAAAGTTAGACCCCCTTGGATACCAGATCCCGAAGCAAGGCGTAGCGACTAAATATCGAAGAATTCGCTTCACAGCCACTAAGTGACACTCCTTAGGATCGGATTGAAATCTAGCACACATGCATACGCTAAGCATAATATCCGGTCTACTAGCACATAAATAAAGCAAAGAACCTATCATGGACTGGTATGCTTTTTGATCAACGGACTTACCTCCTTTGTTGAGGTCGGTGTGTCCGTCAGTTCCCATCGGCGTCTTTGTGGGCTTGGCGTCCTTCATCCCAAACCGCTTTAGCAGGTCTTGTGTGTACTTCGTTTGGGAGATGAAGGTGCCGTCCTTGAGTTGCTTCACTTGGAACCCAAGGAAGTAGTTCAACTCGCCCATCATCGACATCTCGAATTTCTGCGTCATCATCCTGCTAAACTCTTCACAAGACTTTTGATTAGTAGAACCAAATATTATGTCATCGACATAAATTTGGCACACAAATAAATCACCATCACAAGTCTTAGTAAAAAGAGTTGGATCGGCTTTCCCGACCTTGAAAGAATTAGCAATTAAAAAGTCTCTAAGGCATTCATACCATGCTCTTGGGGCTTGCTTAAGTCCATAGAGCGCCTTAGAGAGCTTACACACGTGGTCGGGGTACCGTTCATCCTCGAAGCCAGGGGGTTGCTCCACGTACACCTCCTCCTTGATCGGCCCATTGAGGAAAGCGCTCTTCACATCCATTTGGTACAACCTGAAAGAATGGTGAGCGGCATATGCTATCAAAATACGAATTGATTCTAGCCTAGCCATAGGAGCGAAAGTCTCCTCAAAGTCCAAACCTGCGACTTGGGCATAACCTTTTGCCACAAGTCGAGCCTTGTTCCTCGTCACCACCCCGTGCTCGTCCTATTTGTTGCAGAACACCCACTTGGTTCCCACAACATTTTGCTTGGGACGTGGCACCAGTGTCCAAACTTCATTGCGCTTGAAGTTGTTAAGTTCCTCCTGCATGGCCAACACCCAGTCCGGATCTAGCAAGGCTTCTTCTACCCTGAAAGGCTTAATAGAAGAGACAAAAGAGTAATGCTCACAAAAATTAACTAATCTTGAACGAGTAGTTACTCCCTTGCTAATATCACCCAAAATCTGGTCGATGGGATGATCCCTTTGGATCGTTGCTCGAACTTGGGTTGGAGGAGCCTGAGGTGCTTCTTCCTCTTCAATTTGAACATCCTGTGCTCCCCCTTGATCATGCGCCTCCACTTGAGGTACCTGTTCGTCATCTTGGGTTGGGGGATGCACCATAGTTGAGGAAGACGGTTGATCTTGCTCCAATTGTTCCCGAGGCCGTACATCTCCAATCGTCATGTTGCGTATCGCGGCCGTTGGAACGTCTTCTTCATCTACATCATCAAGATCAACAACTTGCTCTCTTGGAGAGCCATTAGTCTCATCAAATACAACGTCGCTAGATACTTCAACCAAACCTAATGATTTGTTGAAGAATCTATACGCCTTTGTATTTGAGTCATAACCTAATAAAAACCCTTCTACAGCTTTGGGAGCAAATTTAGAGGTTCTACCTTTCTTCACAAGAATATAACACTTGCTCCCAAATACACGAAAATAAGACACATTGGGTTTGTTACCAGTTAGCAGCTCGTATGAGGTCTTCTTGAGGAGGCGGTGAAGATAGACCCTGTTAATGGCATGGCAAGCCGTGTTCACGGCTTCCGACCAAAAACGCTCGGGGGTCTTGAACTCTCCAAGCATAGTCCTCGTCATATCGATGAGCGTCCTGTTCTTCCTCTCTACCACACCATTTTGCTGAGGTGTGTAGGGAGCGGAGAACTCGTGCTTGATCCCCTCCTCCTCAAGGAACTCCTCCACTTGAAGATTCTTGAATTCGGACCCGTTGTCACTCCTTATCTTCTTCACCTTGAGCTCAAACTCATTTTGAGCTCTCCTGAGGAAGCGCTTGAGGGTCCCTTGGGTTTCAGTTTTATCCTGCAAAAAGAATACCCAAGTGAAGCGGGAAAAGTCATCAACAATAACAAGACCATACTTACTTCCTCCTATACTCAGATAGGCGACGGGTCCGAAGAGGTCCATATGAAGCATCTCCAGTGGTCTTGACGTGGTCATCACATTTTTGGTATGATGAGAGCCTCCCACCTGTTTCCCTGCTTGACAAGCTGCACATGGTCTATCCTTTTTGAAATGCACGTTAGTCAAACCTATCACGTGTTCTCCCTTTAGAATCTTGTGAAGGTTCTTCATCCCCACATGTGCTAAGCGGCGATGCCACAGCCAGCCCATGCTAGTCTTAACAATTAAGCATGCATCTAGACCGGCCTCCTCTTTTGCAAAATCAACTAAATACAGTTTGTCGTCTAGTACACCCTTAAAAGCTAGTGAACCATCACATCTTCTAAAGACAGACACGTCTATATTTGTAAATAGACAATTATATCCCATTTGGCATAACTGACTAACAGATAACAAATTATATCCAAGCGACTCAACTAAAAACACATTAGAAATGGAGTGCTCAGATGAAATAGCAATTTTACCTAACCCTTTTACCTTGCCTTGGTTCCCATCACCAAATATTATTGAATCTTGGGAATCCTTGTTCTTGACGTAGGAAGAGAACATCCTCTTTTCCCCCGTCATGTGGTTTGTGCATCCGCTGTCGATAATCTAGCTTGGGCCCCCGGATGCATAAACCTGCAAGGCAAATTTAGGCTTGGGTCTTAGGTACCCAACTCTTGTTGGGTCCTACAAGGTTAGTCACAATTGTCTTAGGGACCCAAATGCAAGTTTTATCGCCCTTGCATTTTGCCCCTAATTTCCTAGCAACTATCTCCCTATCCTTTCTACAAATAGCAAAGGAAGCATTTAAAGCATGATAAATTGTAGAGGGTCCATTCATAACTTTCCTAGGAACATGAACAATATTCTTCCTAGGCACATGATGAATATTTTTCCTAGGCATATCTCTACCATGCATATAGGAAGAACTAGAAGCAGACATAGCATAAGAATCATAGGCATGTGAATCAAAAGCATTACAACTCCTATGAGACTGTCTTCTATCATTGTACATAAAAGCATGGTTCTTTTTAGTACTATTTGCCATAGGGGCCTTCCCTTTCTCCTTGGCGGAGATGGGAGCCTTATGGCTCGTTAAGTTCTTGGCTTCCCTCTTGAAGCCAAGCCCATCCTTAATAGAGGGGTGTCTACCAACCGTGTAGGCATCCCTAGCAAATTTTAGTTTTTCAAACTCATTTTTGCTAGCCTTAAGTTGGGCATTAAGACTAGCCATTTCATTGTTTAATTTTGCAATAGAAGCTATGTGATCACTACAGGCATCAATATCAAAATCTTTACATCTATTGCAAATAACAACATTTTCTACACAAGTTGTTGATTTACTAGCTATTTCTAACTTAACATTCAAATCATCATTAATGCTATTTAAGCTAGAGATTGTCTCATGGCAAGAAGATAATTCCAAAGAAATCATTTCATTTCTCTTAACTTCTAAGGCATGAGATTTTTGAGCTTCTACAAATTTGTCATGTTCTTCATATAACAAGTCCTCTTGCTTTTCTAAGAGCCTATTCTTATCATTTAAGGCATCAATCAATTCATTAATTTTATCTACCTTGGTTCTATCTAGGCCCTTAAATAAACATGAATAATCAACTTCATCCTCATCACTAGATTCGTCCTCACTCGAAGAAGCATAAGTAGAGTTTCGAGTACATACCTTCTTCTCCCTTGCCATAAGGCATGTGTGACGCTCGTTGGGGAAGAGGGATGACTTGTTGAAGGCGGTGGCGACGAGTCCTTCATTGTCGGAGTCGGACGAGGAGCAATCCGAATCCCACTCCTTGCCAATATGTGCCTCGCCCTTTGCCTTTTTATAGTTCTTCTTCTTCTCCCTCTTGTTCCCTTGATCCTGATCACTATCATTGTCGGGACAGTTAGCAATAAAATGACCAAGCTTACCACATTTGAAGCATGAGCGCTTCCCCTTCGTCTTGGTCTTGCTTGGCTGCCCCTTGCGACCCTTTAGCGCCGTCTTGAATCTTTTGATGATGAGGGCCATCTCCTCATCATTTAGCCCTGCCGCCTCAACTTGCGACACCTTGCTAGGTAACGCCTCCTTGCTTCTTGTTGCCTTGAGAGCAACGGGTTGAGGCTCGTTGATTGGACCGTTTAGAGCATCGTCCACGTACCTTGCCTCCTTGATCATCATTCGCCCGCTTACGAATTTTCCAAGGACTTCCTCGGGCGACATTTTGGTGTACCTGGGATTCTCACGAATATTATTCACCAAATGTGGATCAAGAACGGTAAAGGACCTTAGCATTAGGCGGACGACGTCGTGGTCCGTCCATCTCGTGCTTCCGTAGCTCCTTATTTTGTTGATAAGGGTCTTGAGCCGGTTGTAAGTCTGAGTTGGCTCCTCGCCCCTTATCATTGCAAATCTTCCGAGCTCGCCTTCTACCAGCTCCATCTTGGTGAGTAAGGTGACGTCATTTCCCTCATGAGAGATCTTGAGGGTGTCCCAGATTTGCTTGGCATTGTCCAAGCCGCTCACCTTATGATACTCGTCCCTGCACAAAGAGGCTAACAACACAGTAGTAGCTTGTGCATTTCTATGAATTTGTTCATTAATAAAAGTGAGACTATCCGAGCTATCAAATTTCATTCCATTTTCAACAATCTCCCATATGCTTGGATGGAGAGAGAATAGATGACTACACATTTTGTGGCTCCAAAATCCGTAGTCCTCTCCATCAAAGTGAGGAGGTTTGCCAAGTGGAATGGAGAGCAAAGGTGAATTCAAACTTTGAGGAATACGAGAATAATCAAACGAAAAGTTCGAATTGACCGTCTTCCTGTAGTCGTTGTCGTCGTCCTTGTGGGAAGAAGTAGACTCATCGCTATCGTCGTAGTAGATGATCTCCTTGATGCGCCTTGTCTTCTTCTTCCCTTCCTTTCGCTTGTAACCCGAGCCTGAGTCAATAGGCTTGTCATCCTTTGGCTCGTTGACGAACGTCTCCTTCTCCTTGTCGTTGATCACAACACCCTTCCCCTTAGGATCCATCTCTTCAGGCGATTAGTCCCTTAGTGAAGAGAACGACTCCGATACCAATTGAGAGCACCTAGAGGGGGGTGAATAGGTGATCCTGTAACACTTAAGACTTTAAGCCACAAAACTTGGTTAAGGTTAGCACAGTAATTGCCAAGTGGCTAGAGAGGAGTCTCGACAAAACACAATAACCAACAAGAGATCAATCACAGAGATGACACGGTGGTTATCCCGTGGTTCGGCCAAGACCAACGCTTGCCTACTCCACGTTGTGGCGTCCCAATGGACGAGGGTCGCAATCAACCCCTCTCAAGCGGTCCAAAGACCCACTTGAATACCACGGTGTTTTGCTTGCTTTTCTTAGTCCCGTTTGCGAGGAATCTCCACAACTTGGAGCATCTCGCCCTTACACTTGAAGTTCACAAAGAAGCACGGAGTAAGGGAGGGATTAGCAACGCACACAAGACACAAGAATCACAGAGTCAATACGCACACAAGTCGCAACAAGAGCTCGCAACACAACCCAATGAGTTTACAACTCCACTAGAGCTCTATATGCTATCACAATGAAACAAATGCGAGAAATCGATGTCTTGGTGCTTAGGAATGTTGTAAGTGTGCTTGGTGTACTCCTCCATGCGCCTAGGGGTCCCTTTTATAGCCCCAAGGCAGCTAGGAGCCGTTGAGAGCATTCTAGGAAGGCTGATCTTGCCTTCTGTCAACTGGCGCACCGGACATGTCCGGTGCACCACCGGACACTGTCCGGTGCCCGATTTCCTTCCAAAAATGGCACAGTCGATCGTTGGCAGTCTGAGAGCCGTTGGCGCACCGGACACTGTCCGGTGCACACCGAACAGTCCGGTGCCCCCTTCTAGCCGTTGGCTCGGCCACGTGTCCCGCGCAGATCGCGCGGCCGACCGTTGGCCCGGCCGACCGTTGGCTCACCGGACAGTCCAGTGCACACCGGACAGTCCGGTGAATTATAGCCGTACGTCGCCGGTGAATTCCCGAGAGCGGCCAGTTCGATCGAGCCAGCCTGGCGTACCGGACACTGTCTGGTGTACCACCGGACAGTCCGGTGCTTCCAGACTGAGCAGAGTCTCGGCTGCTCGAGCCAAGACATTTCCAATTGTTCTTTTCCTGTTTCCAGCACTTAGACACAATACATTAGTCTCTAAAACAATGTACTAAGTCTGAGAAACATACCTTTACACTTGATTTGTATTTTGTCCACCATTTAACACTTAGGCACATGTGTTTGACACTAAATCACCAAAACACTTAGAAATGACCCAAGGGTACATTTCCCTTTTAGATCCCTCCGCTATGGATCTTGAACAACGAACTCAACCAAACGTCAAGTTACCGAATCTGATAGCGCTGTTACCGGAGCTAAAACGTCTAACCACTACCGGAATCCGAGGCTTTACCGAGTGTCGGCTTCTTTATCGAGTGCCTTTTGTCGGGCACTCGACAAAGACGACTTTGCCGAGAGCCGCACTCGGTAAAGTTAGGCTCTCGGCAAAGAGCCTCGTTACCGAGTGCTGGGCACTCGGCACAGGACTCCACTCGGCAAAGACACGTTTGCCGAGTGTCAAACACTCGGCAAAGGGGGCGCTCGGCAAAGGGCCGTCAGCGACCGTCCCAAAGCTGACGGTCGTCAGTCTTCTGCCGAGAGCCAATGGTTGGCACTCGGCAAAGAGTCTTCTTTGCCGAGTGCCAAATAGTGGGCACTCGGCAAAGCTTTCTTTGCCGAGTGTCTTCTCTAGACACTCGGCAAAGTATATTTTTTTATTTTGTCTCCCAAACTTTTTGTGGTATGTTCCTACACTATGTAGACCTACATGTATCATTTGTGGACAATTATAACAGAGTTTTCAATCGTTAGTAGATTTAGTTCGTTTATTTGAATTTCTTTGGAAAATTCATATTTGAACTGCAGGTCACTCGAAACTTGGAAAACCGTGCATGAAAAAATGATATTCATGTTACTTAGCATAAGTTACGATCGATTCCAGAAGCGGGCCGAAAACTTTGAGCAACATGCTCACTAAACATGGTCGTGAACTTGCCATTCACATGTTTAAAAATTGTATAAAACACTAAACAAAGTCAGAAAATCATGAAACTTGTCCACGTGTCATGATATCATATGTATAGGCTGTGATAAAAATTTTAGAATGTTTGGAGAAAGTTGTGAGACACTATGTGTAGAAACCTAAGAGATCCACATTGAAACTCTATGATTTCATGTGTAGTCCTCTTAGGTTTCTACACATAGTGTCTCACAACTTTCTCCAAGCATTCTAAAATTTTTATCACAACCTGTACATATGATGTCATGACACGTGGACAAGTTTCATGATTTTCTGACTTTGTTTGTGTTTTATACAATTTTTAAACATGTGGATGACAAGTTCACGACCATGTTTAGTGAACATGTTGCTCGAAGTTTTCGGTACGCTTCTGGAATTGGTCGTAACTTATGCTAAGTAACATGAATATCATTGTTTTATGCACAGTTTTCCAAGTTTCGAGTGACCTGCAGTTCAATTATGAATTTTCCGAAGAAATTCAAATAAACGAACTAAATCTACTAATGATTGAAAACTCTGTTATAATTGTACACAAATGATACTTGCAGGTCTACATAGTGTAGGAACATACCACAAAAAGTTTGGGAGACAAAATAAAAAATAAAAATATACTTTGCCGAGTGCCAACTGGGTGGCACTCGGCAAAGAATAGGGAAAGAGTCTTTGCCGAGTGTCGCCCAGGGGACACTCGGTAAAGACAGCTTTGCCGAGTGCCAGAGATCTGGCACTCGGCAAAGTGTATTTTAAAATTAAAAAAAACTTTGCCGAGTGCCAGATCACGGGCACTCGGCAAAGCACGGGTACATACCAACGGCAACGCTTTCTTCCTCACTCTCTCACTCACTCTCAATCGCCGCCGCCGCGCCCTCACCATCGCCGCGCCCTCGCCGCCGCCGCCGTGCCCTCCCTCGCGCCCGCGTCGCCATGCCCTCGCGCTCGCGCCGCGCCGTCGCAGCCACGCCCACCGTGCCCCTCGCCCGCCGTGCCCGTGCCCGCTGTGCCCCTCACTCGCCGTGCCTCTCGCCCGCGCCCATCGTGCCCCTCGCCCACCGCGCCCGCGCCGCCGTGCCCGCAGCTCACCGTGCCCACGCTCGCCGTGCCCGTGCCCGCAGCCCACCGTTGTGCCCACGCTTGCCGTGCCATCGCCCGCGCCTGCCGTGCCCCTAGCCTAGCCCCTCGCCCTCGCCCGTGCCCCTCGACGTGCCCCCGCCGCGCTCCTCGCCGTGCCCCCACCCACCGCACCCGCCGTTCCCCCGCCGTGCCCCCGCCCACCGCACCCGCCGCGCTCCTCGCCGTGCCCCCGCCGTTTCCCCGCCGTGCCCTCACCCGCGACCCATCGTCTAGCCCGCGACCCGTCGTCTCGCTCGTGCCCCGTCGCCTCGCCCGCGACCAAACCTCCAAGGTGATTGCTTGATTTATGTTCTACGTGTATGATTTATATGAAATGATTAGTTTTAATATTGTGTTAATTATATACGTGTAAGATTAGGTTAATATGTAGTATTGTTGATTGTCGGCCATCGTACCGTTGAATTATGCGTGGATGTCAGCCATCGTGCTGATAGTTTTATTTGCAGGATTTTGAAACCTCCCCGTGCAGGGGAGGTGCTGCTGAAATTTTCTGTTGCTAGGCTTCTGTTAGAGGATGGAGGACCGTGAGTGGATGTACACGGGCCGTAGAGGAAGGAACGATGTCACCACTGAATGGATTAGAAAGATCGATGATTTCGTGGAATGGGCATATGGCGAAGCTGCTAAAGGAGCGAGTCTAGTCCCTTGCCCGTGTAGCAAATGTGACAACCGGAAAAGAAAACCAAAGAAGGCCATGATAGAACATATTTGGAAGAATGGATTTACGCTGGACTATACTCGGTGGATATTTTATGGTGAAGCGCATCGTACGAGAGAGGAGGTGTTGAGACAACATGTCGAGGATTATGATGTGGATGCGTGGGTAGCGAATATGTTGAACGACTATCAGGAGGCACAGTGCACGGGAGGATGTATGGATGACGAGCCAGAGCCGACTGCAAAGGCGTTCTACGACATGTTCGACGCGGCACAGAAGCCCCTTCACGGCCAGACAAAGGTTTCTCAATTGGATGACATTGGGCATGTAATGGCGTTCAAGTCGCAGTACAACATGAGTAGAGACGCATTCGATGGCTTGTTGACGAGTATTGGGAGTCTGCTTCCGGATGATCACGTTCTGCCAAAGAGCATGTACGAGGCACAGAAACTCCTTCGTGCACTCAAGATGACGTATGAGCAGATTCATGCTTGTCCGAAGGGCTGCGTGCTATTTAGGAAAGAATACGCGGAGGCAAAGTACTGTCCCAAGTGTAATTCGTCTAGGTTCATGGAGGTAGACTCTGGTGATGGACAGAAGAGGCAGCTCGACATCCCCTTGACAATCCTACGACACCTTCCGTTCATACCAAGGATCCAACGTCTTTACATGACAGAGGAATCCGCGAAACAGATGATATGGCACAAAAATGGAAAACGATACAATCCTGACAAGATGGTGCACGCATCCGATGGTGAAGCATGGAAACACTTTGATGACATTCATCGTGAGAAAGCCGAAGAGGCTCGTAATGTACGTGTTGCGTTGGCCACAGATGGGTTCAATCCCTATGGAATGAGCGCTGCCCCGTACACATGTTGGCCCGTGTTTGTTATCCCAATCAATCTCCCCCCTGGTGTGTGTGCTTTCAAAGGCAGAATATATTCGTGTCGTTGATAATTCCCGGACACCCGGGGAACAAAATGGGCGTGTACATGGAGCCTTTGATTGATGAATTGGTACGTGCCTGGGAGGAAGGGGTATGGACGTATGACCGAGCTACGAAGACAAACTTCAGAATGCATGTTTGGTACCAGTACTCCATGCATGACTTACCGGCGTATGGGCTATTCTGTGCCTGGTGTGTTCACGGTAAGTTCCCATGCCCAGTTTGCAAGGAAGCTCTCAGGTTCATTTGGTTGAAAAAGGGTGGCAAATATTCGTCCTTCGATAAACATCGACAATTTCTTCCTGCTGACCATCCATTCCGCCTAGACATCAAGAACTTTACGAAAGGTGTCGTAGTGACAGACCGCCCACCTGCAACGATGACTGGTGCCGAAATTCGTCAACAAATAGATGGGCTCGTGGCCAATACAGAAGGTGGTTTTGTGGGATATGGTGAGCGGCATATGTGGACACATAAGTCTGGCTTGACTCGGCTCCCCTATTATGACAACCTGCTCCTTCCACACAACATTGACGTGATGCACACTGAAAAGAATGTTGTCGAGGCACTGTGGGCAACAATTATGGACATTCCTGATAAGTCAAAGGATAATGTGAAGGCAAGAGTGGATCTGGCAGCGTTATGTGATAGACCAAAACTAGAGATGAAGCCGCCAAGTGGCGGAAAGACGTGGAGAAGGCCTAAGGCCGATTTCGTCCTAAGCAGGGCCCAGAGGAAGGAAGTACTTCAGTGGATCGAGATGTTGATGTTCCCTGATGGGTATGCAGCTAACCTGAGTAGGGGGGTGAACTTATCTACTATGCGAGTCTTAGGGATGAAGAGTCATGACTTCCACATATGGATTGAACGGATTCTTCCTACGATGATTCGAGGCTATGTCCCTGAGCATGTCTGGCTAGCGCTTTCAGAGTTGAGCTATTTCTTCCGTCAGCTTTGTGCAAAAGAGTTATCTCGGACCGTGGTTGCAGACTTGGAAAGATTGGCCCCCGTGTTACTGTGTAAGCTTGAGAAGATATTTCCACCCGGCTTCTTCAATCCAATGCAGCATTTGATTCTTCATCTCCCCTATGAGGCACGAATGGGGGGGCCCGTGCAGGGACATTGGTGCTATCCAATCGAGAGATGTCTAAAGACTATTTGAAAGAAATGTAGAAATAAATGCAAAATCGAGGCTTCCATTGCAGAGGCATACATTGTAGAGGAGGTCTCAAACTTCACAACAACTTATTATGGTGACAAACTGCCGAGCGTGCATAATCCACCCCCTCGTTACAATGATGGCGACAATGAATCGAACCTTAGCATATTTCGAGGCCAATTCGGAAGCGCAAGTGGCTCGACCACCAAGACCCTGACACATGAAGAGTGGCGGCATATCATGTTATATGTATTGACCAACCTTGAAGAGGTGACGCCATACATGGAACAATTTCTTCATAAATTCTAGCGTCGATCAAGGGACCCCACTCCACAGGAATATGACGCTCTTCTTAAAAAGGGTGCGAAAAATGGGTTGCTCGATTTCATTTCCTGGTTCAAACGTAAGGTACGTGCTTAGTTTGTAAAAGAGATACGTCTTTGAACTCAATTTAGCGTATTTTAACTTGCGAACACTTGCAGGGCCAAAGAGATCCGTCTATGAGTGCCGAGTTGAGACAAGTAGCCAACGGCTTTGCTTATAGGGTCAAGAAATATTCTGGGTATGACGTCAATGGATACCGTTTTCGCACAACACACTACGACAAAAGTCGGCCCAATCGGAAAACAACGTGTTCTGGAGTCTTTACGTCGGGCCTTGACAATGTCGATTATTTTGGATGAATCGAAGAAATATATGAGCTCAATTTTTATGGTTCCAAACCTCTTACTCCAGTGATATTCAAATGTCATTGGTTTGACCCTCAAGTGATGAGACGGACACATTCTAATCTTGGGATAGTCGAAATTCGATAAGATTCCACCTTAGCAGGAGACGATGTCTATATCATGGCCCAACAGGCCACACAAGTTTATTATCTCCCATATGCGTGTCAAACGAAAGAACATCTTAAGGGTTGGGATGCTGTGTATAAGGTATCACCGCACGAGAGGTTACCTGTTCCTAACGATGAAGATTACAACTTAGACCCGGACACATATGATGGAGAGTTCTTCCAAGAAGATGGGCTAGAAGGGCGATTTGAGATAGACTTAACTGAAGCTATCGGAATGGACGTAGATATTGAAATGGTTGTTGATGAGGAGGATGATGAGGTGCAAAATGATAATGACTTAGTAATCCTTGAAGGCAATGACATTAATGACGAGGTTGCGTCTTTCGATGGTGTTGAGATTGAAATGCTTGATAGTGATGATGAGAGTTATGATCCGGCTAACCCCGACACATATGAAGATTATTTTTAATCGATGTAATGCTATATGACTTTTTATTTTGCACCTATTTTAAATACATCTTTTTATATGTGCTTATTTGTTTACTCTTAATTGCAGGTTGTTGGACAAATATGGTGGGCGGTTGGCTGAGTAGGAGGAGGGGGAGGAGGCGTAGGACGGCGGATGAGGCAGAGCAGGCAGCGCAGCAGGACGAGGCAGAGCAGGCAGCACAGCAGCAGGAGGCGCCTAAGGACGACGACGACCAGCAGCATGATGACGACGACCAGCAGCAGGACGCCTTAGGTTCAGGCGGCTCTAGTTCGAGGAGCATCTACCTGCGAGGCCCCGCGAGTCTCCCTCAGTGTCCCATACTTCGGGACAGGCGGCCGCTGATTCGGCCGGAAGGGGAGAGGTATGTAACTTTATGTTCTTCATTCTTGTTCATATTATGTGTTCAAAATCATAATATAAACGAATACTTTTTATTTATCACTTGGACAGGTCTTGGACGATTTTGGATTATGCTGGGGGTCATCGTCGCCCCCCCAATGGCATCCTCGGCCTGCTGTGCAGGGAACACTTCCCTGGACTTGTGGAGTACGCCGGAGTGACGGGCCCAGCCTTCACCTTCGACCACTACGCCGTCGCCCCCGATGCAGTAGACCGGGACGGCAGGGAATTCAATAACAAGGCGGAGTGGGTGAAGCAAGAGCTGTGGGTAAGTCTTAGTATAATGTAAAATATGTCACATTCGTTGCAAATTCTTGAAATAATGTATGGATACATCGTTTTTGTATGCAGGATTTCTTCAGATGCGATGCTGGATACGAGGCTATGGCAGATGTGGTGGCCACCACGAGCTGTAAGAAGCTCGTCGTGGACATGCACTATGAGGCCCGCATCCAGACCATCATCACCTGCCACGGCTCCGTCCTTGGGGAGAGGGTGACCAAACCTCAAGCCCGAACCATGTCGTTGACCAGGGAGCAGTACCTGCAGGTAAAGTCATGCATGTTTGGTACCAGTACTCCATGCATGAATTTTATTTTATCTTCTGATAATGCACTTTACGTGTTTACTTTGTAGATGATTCCACATTGGTGCGCCGCACATCCTCTGTGCTGGGAGCAGATGGTGGATAGGTGGTGTTTGGCTGAGTGGGACGAGGCGCACAACGTTAGCCGGGGACGACGTTTGATGATGCAAGGCCCCTCCCACCACCAAGGCAGCCGGAGCCTGGGCCAATATGCCGAAGCATGGGTACGCCACCTTTTTATTTAGATATATAGCACTAAGTTAGATATTATTTCTAACTATCTCGTTGGTTTTCGTTGCAGTCGGTGTCACATGGTGGCAGGCCTTGCTCCACCTTCTCGGCCTATGCTATGGCCCATAAGGATAAGGCGACGTCCGACGTTACCTACAACCCGGATGACGGGCCCGAGGCCTACGCCAACCCCACCGTCTATAGCCGCCTCCATGACTACACCGCCATGGCGCAGGAGGTCCATGGCCCAGACTATGATCCGAGCACCGAGCCGATCGACCCCGATGTGCTCATGAGGGTCGGAGGAGGCAAGAGACATGGGCGGTACTGGATTGCCGACGAGGCAATCGACTCGTCCTCCACTTCCACTATGTCTTAGGTGAGAGCAAGGAGCACGGGCTCGAGTCCAGCCATACGACCTCGGCACGACAGCTCACAGCATCGCATACAGCAACTCGAGGTTAGTGCTTCTGTAACTCGTCCTTCCTTGAGTTATATACCTACTCTTTGAGTTACTATAACGTTGGCTTGTAATATTACAGACCCAACTAGAAGAAGAGAGGAGGGAACGTCAAGAGATGGAGGCGAGGATAATGGCGGAGCGGGCGGCGGCTGATCAGAGGATGGCGAAGATGTTCCAGTAAATGCAGAGCCTTGGCGCCGCACAGGGCATCGCTCCGCCACCTCCATTGTTCCCTCCAGTTGACCCTGCTCTCTTCCACACTCCTGTGAGTATCAAAACTGTAGTTAGATGTTTGTAATGCATCTAGTATAACACATGCAATCTCTTCTCTGTGCAGGGCCAATTTGAGGCGGCATCCAACAACCCTCCGGAAGGGTTCAGCCTAACGCAGCCTCGATCAAACCGCCCACCTCCATGAGTGTTGTGTTTTCATGTTTTAGACTTCAGAACTTATGTATAATACTTATGTCTGTGTTTGATACTTATGTGAGAGCTTGCGACGTTTGAGACTTATGTTGAACACTTATGTTTGTGATGGATATTTATGTTTGTGGTGACGGTTTTATGTTTGTGTTGGCTATTTATGTCTATGATGTTATCTGTGATGTATATATGTGATATATATGTGATATCTTCTGTTTGTGTGGATGGAATACAAAAAACAAATAAAAAGGTATATACTGGTCACTTTACCGAGTGTAACACTCGGCAAAGAGGCTCTTTGCCGAGTGTCAGAGTCATAACACTCGGCAAAGAGCATAGACCTAGACACCGGTTTAGTTTCTTTGTCGAGTATTATATCGCTGGCACTCGGCAAAGAGCCTGACATGGGAACCCTCCCTGACGGGCTCTTTGCCGAGTGTCCCAAGTGGCACTCGGCAAAGATGGATTCGTTGCGGTTACGGAGCAAGTATTAGATATCGACCGACCGATTCGTTCAGCTTCTGCCTTCTTCTTGTATATGCATGATTCTCGATGCTGTAGGCCTGTAGCCTATGTAGTAGTAGGCGTAGCAGCTTATTTTAGCAGCTGATGATGACGTCAGTGAGGAGCTTGTACCGCGGCACCCTAGCCCTGTGCACGCGCGTCTTACGCGCGCGCAGCACCTCCTCGCCCTTGCTGCCGCCGCTGGCCGCACCAGCTGAGCTACCAACCACCTCCTTCCTCCGCCCGGCCACCGGCGCCCCGGGCGTCCTCTCCTCGGCCCGGTGCCTCTTCTTCTTCACCGGGTGGCCGAGCTTCGCGGGCGGCGGCGGCGGCGGCGAGCACGCCTTCTCGTCTGACGCGGCCGTCTCCCACTTCTCCTCGGGCTTGTTGTCATTCGCAGCCGCAGCTCGGCCGACGGCGGCGCCCTGGCCCTGCTGCTGGTCGGGCGTCGGCGGCGCCCGCAGGCACCAGCTACACAGCTGCTGCCTGTACACGGCCGGCCGCGGGTACAGGTGGCTGCAGTACCTGTGCTGCAGGCGGGCGCGGCAGCACCTGCACCGGAACAGCTCGTCCGCAAGGCCTCGGTCGCCGCACATGCAGCACACGGCGGCGCCCTCGCCGTGGCCAGCCGCCATGGCGCGCTGAGCGGAGGTCGAGAGGCTGGCGGTCTGATGGAGCTAGTGAGGAGGCATACTGGCGCTTTTGATGGTGGTGGCTCGCGCGGTCCCGTAGCTAAAATTTATATGCTGTGTTGTGTGCCGCGCGGAGATGGAGAAAGGGACAGAGTTTCCTACAGTATGTGATATTGTGATGTGAACGCGGCTGTCGTGAGTCAGTTTCTTCCCTGTAGCAGCATGGAGGGACCCATGCATCTTGCTCTTGTCCGATCCAGACGGTACGTTTGGTCGTTCCCGTCCAGCACGGACACGGCCCGTTTTTGACCCGGCTGTTTGGTTGGGTGCCTCCCGCGCGCGCCTGGCTCCTCAGCGATCGTTATTAGCGCCATCTCCACAAGCGTAGGCTGGTAGTGAA
Organism: Zea luxurians; assembly: GCA_029449295.1. Taxonomy (NCBI): domain Eukaryota; kingdom Viridiplantae; phylum Streptophyta; class Magnoliopsida; order Poales; family Poaceae; genus Zea; species Zea luxurians. The sequence goes on along the minus strand of JAOPSE010000010.1, from coordinate 95,599,695 downwards.
AAAGAAAAGGCCTAGACTGCACGCCCACATGCTGGCGAGCGTCCTCATATCCAAGCAACCAATCATAATCTCGTGTTTGATCAAAGCATTCTGTTCACTGATGCCAATTGCCAAAGTAACGCTCATTTGTGTCTGCCACCACGTCAATTCCATCAGGCGGGAAAACGTACTCGACCGTCCGGCGTCCATGTCTTTCGATCGGGCGCCCGATTGATGATGAAAACTGTTGTTTCTCTTCTCTTCTGGCACGAGAGTCGAGAGGGGAGATCGACCGACGCGTTCAATTCTTGGGAGACGCACGCACGCACGCACGCACCCCTGCAACTGCATGCATGACAGCATGACGATGCATGACCATTTGATGTGCCAACGTACAGTGCGTGGCGAGAGCCGCCACACGACACGACTTGGACGCGCGACCTGGACTTTATTCGCGCTGCGTTCAGGACCTTGCGGATGACGACGGAAGGAGTGATGGCACTCGCTCTACTTTCCTATAGGCTATCAACCTCCTGTGCGAACCGGACGAACGGTTGGGTTGCTTAATTAGAACCGATCCCGTACGTAGGAGTATAGGCTGCTAACCTGCTAGTGCTATCGCAAGACCGTGAAATGCATGATGTCATGCATGGCACCGCGTGTCGAGACTCCGAAAGTCTATGGACCCGGTAGCAAAGGTGCGTGCGGTTTTCCTTTTTTTTTTACAAGGTACGTAGTTGCCTAGACGATGGGTTGGGTGTTTCGTCAATAAGTTAAGCACGGCTGCATGCGGTGCCACGAACGAGCGCGGCGCGTCAGTGGCGGCGACGAAGCTGCGTGCCATTTGCCTCTTTCTTAGCTTTTTTCAAACAAAATAACGCACGATCAACCTTCAGTATATATGCCTCTCCTTTCTCCTTGTGGCTGGACATGCTTCAGTCGATCATCGTCAAGCAGGAGGAACACATTAGCCACACATGTTTGGACTATGGGTTATTTTAGAAAGAAGTATAAGGACTTTTTTTAAAGAACGATGGTGCAAACAAGGAAAACTAGTGCTTTAGAGCAACTCCAATAATTATGTAAATTTTAGCTCTCTAAATTATAGATTTAAAAAATTGTTAAATGGTCTTTGGAGTAAAAAAATATGAGTTCTCCAATAGTTCTCTAAATATAGGTTGTAATTTTGTTTTGTATCTATCCATATAAAAAAATAAGTTACAAAAACTATATAATGCAATCAATATTTTTGTTTAGAGAGTTGCTAAATGATTACTAAATGTAGAGAGAAAATGAAGTTAGATGACAAATTATTAAATTTAGAAAGTTCATTTAGAGAACTGTTGGAGAATAGTTTTTATGTTAACTACCTAAATTATTGATTTAGAAAGTCTTTTAGAGAACTATTGTAGTTGCTCTTATAGGAGTAAATATAAAAGATCTCACATAGTTGATGTCTCAGCCCACATGTCTCTCTCCTTTTTGTTCTTGTGTGTTGGTTCATCATTCGTTGATAAGTAGCAAAGCCAACTCGTAGCTATTATCATCCCCATTGCTTTGCTTCCATTAGGATATACTTATCTCTAGTGATATGCTGCTTATATACTCTCGCTATTCTATCATGCAATGTCTCTCGGTGGCAACTAAAGTTGGGCGAAGTCCGCGAGTACGGCCTGAGGCCAAGCCTCGAAAGGTTTAGTTGACAACATGCACGGAGTCAGGGGGAGTCAGCCGGCAGAGTTGTCTATGATTCTTGCATACTCTGTCGGGGCAATGTTCATGGCAGGTATTGTTAGTATAGCTCGGAGTCGGTTATGGCTCAGACCAAGCATTTGGACCTATCCTTGTCTAGTGGGGATGAAGTGGATTATGAAGTTAGGGGGGAGGGGCTTAAGTACGTAATACCATAATAAGGGGACATATATACAATGGCAAGCACAAGATAAGTTTTATTTTGCTTCAAATAACATCTTTTAGTATCATATGATCTTGATGTTACATTGCATGCTAGCAAGTAAATAGTATCCATTTTCTGTTGGTATCTATTTTTCGCTTGTTTTGACCATTCTGCCATAAAACATCAAAAGGAGGCATATTATAAGGAAAATGAACCCCATGGAATATTTAGTTTGGTTTTTTTTTGTGTTTGGTTATTAACAAGGCCATTTAGACTAATGTTGTTCACTAGTATATTTATTATAGTTCAACATGATGCAAGTAGACTTGGACTAAGGTGGACCAATAAATCAGATGATCAACACCTCAAGAAAAACCTTAGAAGACTTGTTTAAGACCTAGAAGACAAGCTAAGAAAATTCAAATGTTCGAAGCAATCAACAAAGATGGCGTGAAGGAGCTAAGGGTAGCCTCTGACCTACCTCACAATCGAACCGCCCCTAGTGGCAGTGGGACCGCAAGGTAGCCCATTTGGTCTAATGGTTGATGGTGTGGAGGCTGTCAGATGAAGCGCTTGGACTATTCACGATGCTCATAATGGGACTGTGACATCCATCGGTTGAACTACCAGGTTAAGGCCAAACAGGTGGAGTCCCTACTATGTGCAATTGTTGGTGGCGCAGAGGAGTCAATAGGGCGGGTCATTGCCAGACCGCTAGGTCCGTGCGATTGACACATGGGACTAAACAAAGCTTATGACTGTTGCTTGCAGTCGACCATTGACGGTGTTGGCGGTTGGACTATCAGGATAAGCCTAAGGTCAGTGAAGGCCCAACAACTATATTGAGTGGGTGGGGCTATATATATCCCCCTCCCAAAATTGACACATGTGGAAGGACTTGGAAAGTTGTTGTAGGGTATTGCTACAACATTTTAGAGCTCTCCACATGCATGGTGCTTTAGTGAACACTTGCTAAATAATGTAGGTGATTTACAAAGTGCTTATGTTAGTTAGACAACTACTAAATACGCTTGCTTTAGGTTTAGACCTAGCGTTAGTGAGGTTTCCATACTTCTTGCTATTAGGTGCTTGCTTGTATAGTTGTTATACTTTGAGGAGCTTGTAGTTTTGTGAGACCACACTAATTATGGGCCTGTTTGGTTCAGCTTTTCTGAATAGCTTTTCTGAGATCCAGCTGTGGAGAAAATCTGGTTGTGAGAAGAATTTAAGTATCGTGGGGATTACGTACAGGAGAAGATGAAGTGGTCCAAATGGTTCAGGATCTAGAATGCAATGGATTCCTACAATTGCGATGACTCGACCGATTCTGTGTTCATGTTGATTTTGGACAGTTTTTACCAAAGCGATTCTTGAAACGGGCTAAAAAGCTGGAGCGTTTGGCAGTCCGCAGCAGATTTTGGTGGCCAGAAGCTGAAGAAAGTCCAAACAAATAGGGCTTATGTGTGTGGTGTGGCCGCCACCGTGTACCAAAGAGAATGAAACATTCGACGGTTTGGTCAAAAAATTAGTAGTGAAAACAACAAGTAGCAGTTCGATAGAGGCTATCTCGGAGACCCACTTGCGTGGTCCGAAAGCTATCCACGGAGTTACTGAAAGCTTAGTCCTCCTGAGAGCATCTTTGCAAGGGGCTTCAACAAGAGCTAGAAAAAAGTGAGATTTTCGATGTCTCGATAAGATTATCGGAGTTATCGATGAGAGTTTGCAATCTCTCTTTAGTGCCCACACTTGTTTTATATACCTTGGTTATGAACTTATTTTCCTAGCTTAGTTTGATATGGTAGTTATAGGATTAGAACCTAATGCTATCTCCAATAGATGCCCTATCTCGTTCCCTATCACATTCCCTATTTTAAACTTCTCTCTACAAACATTGTTAAACAGTGTCATCTACAGTCTACATCCCCTATTTTCCACACTCTGTTGGAGACAGTCTAAGTAGCATAGCTTATAACTTTTTTTACAGTACAAATAACAACACACCTAGTAAAATCTTAGTTGGCATCTAAGGGATATTTGAATGCACTAGACATAATAGTTAGTTGGCTAAAAATTGCTAGTGAAATTAGCTAGCTAACTATTAGCTAATTTGCTAAAAATATTTAATAGTTTAGCTATTAGCTAGACTGTTTGGATGTCATCAGCTAATTTTAACAGCTAACTATTATCTCTATTACATTCAAACACCCTCTAAATTGATTATTTCTATACTATACTTAAAGCACCAGTTTCAACGGTCGTCCCACGTCGTCTTTTTACAAATAACCCCTCACAGATATTTCAAATTAATCCGTTGCACGTCTATAGATGGCCAAACGGCGGCCCGACACGGACTAGACGCCCGTGGGCCACAACTCTGGTCCAGGCACGTCATGCCGGTGTGCTAGGATTTGGACCCATGCCCTGATGGAACAAAGGCGTGAGACACTAGGTGATGCTATCTAACCATTAAAACATCATGCTCAGATGTTTTTAATATTGAATATAAATTGTATATATGTATATACGTTTTTTGTAAAGTAAAAAATATATAATCGTGTCGGGCTGGGCCAGCACTACGGGCCAAGGCTACAGACCAAGCACGACACGACGTTCTTGGCTCTTGTAAGCATTAGGTCGTTTCTGAGACCACATTGGCGTAATGGACTCTATAGTGTTTGAGGTTGCTGAATTGGATGGAGCAACAATGATTTGTCACACTAACAGTAAAATGGAAGATTATTTATTGGTTTTAAACGTTAGTAATTGGTACAAATTAGCATAATTTATATGGAGCGTATCTAGTTTTTATTGATGCCTGACTTTAGCAATCACTACATATTTTGATTTATCTTTTTTATAAGTTTGAGTTTATGTGACTTATTTTAGAAACTTGAGCTTACAAACTTTCTCTTATTTGGTCTCTGTATGGTGGAATTATATCATTTTATAATCTCTGTTTGTTCAGTTAGTCGTTGTGAACTCTCTTCTAATCGCTCACTTTATTAGTCGTGTTGTATCAAGACATATTACATTGAGTAAACAATAACATCAGTTAACAAAATCAAAAAAAATATTATACGGAGAGCGGCAATAAAAAATGTTGAAATTTTTTTAGTGGATAGTTTACGTATGTATTATTGTAAGCCGTCGCAACGCACGATCAACCGACTAGTATTATATAGATTTTGACTAGACAAAAAATAGAGGAAAGCATTTTTTATAGTTACCTAATTCACACCTATAGACGTCACGGTCCCTCCAGCCTTGAAAAATATACTACCTTCATTCTAAATCGTTACCGATAGTTTAGTTTATATCGTAATATAATTTGTACCCAAGGTCTTCTATCATGCATTAAGATATATGAATTAAAAAAATACAAATTACATGTAACCAATAGCATGAAAATGATTGCCAACCACAATCAAAAGGGGAAAATGGACGCACAAACAATAGTTTAGTTTATTACCAAGTCAAAATTTCTTGAAAGAATAACATGACTCTCTGATGTACTACAACAAGCCACGAGTTGCATTCCATCCAATTCTTCCGGACGCACACGGCACACACAACAGTTACAGGCACCATAACGATGCAACAACATATCTCGCCCACTTCTTAGGACAGCCTTATAAAGGCACCTTCTCACCTGACGCTACTATGCTCACCGGACCAAAACCTTTGTTTCCCGTCAGAGGGGACACGTCGGAGGGGAGCTCTCTAGCTCACTAGCTGCTGGTTGCCATATAGCGGGTACGTGCCATACGCTGCAGCGTACATGTTTGGGTGTGGCACCGGGGAGGCATAGCCATATCCGCCGTAGAATGGTGTGCCATAGTACATGTTGTTCCTCCTGTTGACGGAGTCACCCCTAGACTGGAAACAGAAAAGGAAATTGGTGTAAGGGGAGGAAGGAAGCAAATGATTTCACAAAAACATATACTACCTTTCACCGTTGTGAGGAATTATAAATGTGCCAAAAAAATATGCAATGCTAAACACCAACTCATGCTTTGGTAGATATATGGTGGATGGTATTAGAGCATCTCCAACAACGTGACCTATAAAAATGCTTTATAATTTAAAAATAAGTAAATTTTATAGAATTTAGGGCACCAACAAAACACTTCACTCCAACAGTAAAGCCCTAAATCTAGATTATAGGGCAGCCCACTACGGTGTAGTATATTTGAGGCACTTGAGAAGGTGCCCTATAGTTTTTTGACAAAATTTGTTGAATTGAGGCACTATTGGAGTGGTTTTTCTTGTGTAGAGCCCTATATTTCAATTTGAGGCACTAGTTTGAGGCATTGTTGGAGATGCTCTTAAATATAAATACACCTGTGCTGACAGAAAAAAAAACAATAACTACCCTATTGCTGCTTAAAATGCACTGCAAGATGCAGCCATATTTTACCTTTTGTTTCCATTAGGATTGTAGGAACAAATTGTCAGTACTCGGTAGTTCCTTACAACTGCGGTAAGCTAGTTGCAATCAAGGTTACAATTTTCAGATAACTGGTTTTTAGTCTAAACGTAAAAAGAGAATTCTGCAGCAGATTGATCAAGTTAGTGTATTCGGGAACATAATAAGTGGAGAGTTGAACAACAACCAACAAACTCGTGAGGGTCGGTTTGGGGATTCCTCCCCCATGGATCCCCTCCATTTCCCTGGTCACCAAACCAGAGAGTTAGCTTATTCCTCCACCAACCCTATGAATGAAACTGACCATGGTGAGTGCAGTAGCAAGGCTAATGAACACAATCTTATATGTGAAAAGGTTAGTTTTGACGCACATCCAAAGTTAGGGTGCTCAATAATTTACTGAATTGCTGTTAAGTTAGCAATCCGAACTATTGCAACGCTACAATTTAACAAAATATGATTGGATCAGTGGAAACTGGTACTATAACAAGCAACTAGAGGACGGGTGGATAACCCGGGTTGGTAGCAACGATAGAGTTGGAGCTAGCGCCTTGGGTTCTGATCTCTTTGGCCACGAACTCGTTAGAGTTGTGGGCAGGACAGATGTGGAGTTCAGACCTTGGTTCCCATATTTCACGATAGGGGTGGGAGTGCGGGTAATCTAGCTTATAGCCCCTATAACAAATGATTATAGAAGAAAAAATAACGCTCACCGAATGTAACATATTAAAAGAGAGGAAGGTGATGTCAATTGTCAAACACGACAAACCTGCTTATGCGATGGGCTGCGGACCCATGAAAGGCGAACTGCCTGCTTTCCAATGAGTGATCCATTTAATCCTTGTAGTGCTTCTTCAGCATCAGTTCTACAAGAACAGTCGCACGACTTAAACATACTTCAGCAAAGTTACGGACAAAAATAATAGGAAATCATGTAAATGCTTCAAGTACATACCTGCTAACAAATTGAACAAAGCCACATTGCTTTCCTAGAGGAATTTTCACAGAGGCAAGATCATATTTGGCAAAGGCTTTTCTCAGTTCATCTTCACTGACATTGGGATCAAGCCCACCAACATATACCTAAGAAGGATGACAGCTACATATTAAAAACTATCAACTTAAAGGTCACAAACATGACAGGTAAAGAGTACCACAAACCGTTCTGTTAGAAGAATCGCCATCTGAATGACCAGGAGTCGAGGAGCCAGAATCACCTGAGTACAGTAGTCATCAAGTTCAGTGAACAGATCATAGAAACTAGAGAGATTACACAAAACATGAGCAACATCATGGTACATAACACATAACATGCTCTGGAAACATTAAATGGGTTTAGATTGACTATCCGTGGAATAACATATAGCAAGTTTGAATCAAGGAACCTAGCTATAAAGTTACTCAAGGAGTAAATGTAGAGACGTTTATGCCAGTTTAGTACATGCAGTGCTAGCTACACATTGATTTTTTTTTCAAGCACTAGGTTGTTTTCCTGATACTATTCATTAATTTCAACAGGCTACATATTTGTTCCTGAAAAACAGAGTACACATAGATATATCGCAGTTTGGTAAATCAGAGGAAAACATGGCTCTGTGGTTAGAGGTGAACAGAATCCAGGATATCTAGCCTTGCAGGCTTGTGACAACCACAGGATTCATGGTTCAAATGTATATAGATGCATCAACTACATGAAATCCTTGAGCTAAAAAGAGGATCAGACAAGTAGCAACCGTATCAGCAGGTCAAGAGAATGAGTCCTTAGTAGACTGGTGCTAGAGTTGAGAATCAGATTTTTTTTTCCAGAACACTAACCATATAAATCAGGCTTACATTCCACTAGTCAATTACAAAAAATGTTTTATAGTTACAACCATAAAACATGTGTTTCAGTAATTCAGTTTTAAATATCATCAGAACTTGAGAAGTACTAAAAAAACTAGTTAGGACCCAGGAGGATGAAACGGATGATTTGGCAACTTAGTCCCCTAGGAAGTGAAAAGGAAAAAAAAACAAAGTGAATTTCGAATGTGTCAGCAGTGGTTTTTGCCAAAATGCAGTCATGAATTCAGTCATCAATAAAATAAAAACCAGACCATCAGCCTACCCAGAATTTAAGATGGATAGACACCTCCTCTGGTCAGGTACATGCTGTTGAGTCGCTTGGGCAATCTGTTTGGCCCAGACGCTTGCAGACATTAATTAACAAAAAATACATGACTGCTAGCGTTCAGCTTGCCTATGCAGCCTTGCATAAAGGGACCGATCATTCTAGCCAGCTGGATGGATGAGGGTAAAGAGGTGTCTATACTTAAAAGAGAAACACTTAATAATGGTTAGAACCTACTAATCAGAAAAGGATGGTATGTAATATAAATAGAATTATTCAAATGGTCTCTATAAAATACTGGTCAACAGATGACACGGTAACACGAGAACTTGACTGAATTGGTGACCATGAAAATCTGAATCGTTGCATTCCAAAAAATAAAGTCATATTGAGTAATACTCCTGCAGGTCCAGCTTCTAAGGTGCGAGTGAGACGGGTAAAAAAAAATACCAAGATGGGGCCATCAATCTTTGCACCTGTGGATATGAGTAACTCCCTGACGGGTGCGTGTTAAGGTGCCACATTGTGATCCACAGAGGTTAGCGTCCAGCAATTTCGCATGGATACATGCAGGCTAAATGCTTTAGTTTGCTTTTAATTGCAACTCCACAGTAATCACCAAGTAAACAATCCTTTAATCAAAACTCCATCTCAATTGCCATGCAACCGCCTGTTCGGTTTCGTTCCCGCAAATTAACCACACATCGGTATCCAAGTAACCCTTAATATTACATACTTAAGCAAAAACTAAAGGACACCTTAGAAACAGGACAACAATCACAAAGTTCCTAGATCAAGGGGGTCAAAAAACGGGTTGAGGAATATTTCTATCTCTACTCCCTTAAAGCATAAGTTTCGTGCGTCGTGCATCACGCGTGAAGCGAAGCGCGTAGAGTACATTTGTTTTTCTCCACACATCTCACCTAACAACCAGGCCGTTACTTTCCAGATGGACCGTGAGAAAACACCCAAGCCAACATGACATGAAGCCACGCGTAGCACAACACTTCCGGATAGTACCACCCCGCTAGCGGAAGGAAGACGAGCGAGCTATAAAAAAGGGGCAGATCGCCTTTTCAACACATACATTTCTTGGCCTTTTGGCTAAGATAAAGTGTAGTATCTGTAGTTTAATATCTAGTATGTGGGTCATATGTCCACTTTGATTTAAAATTTATTTTTGTGAGAATCCATCATACTGTCTTGCCACTGGACCCTCGGGTGTCATACAACTATACCATCAAATATGATCGGTGTACCGTCGCAACACAAACATTGTACTAGTTCAAGCATAAATAGAAACAATAGCAATGTACGAGCATTTTGCCAGGGTACTTGTGAGCATTGAATTTTAGTCCTATACGAATTGTATGTTTGCGAGTATTCACACATGCTCTTTAAAAGCATTGTATGTTTGTGGAGGCCTGTTTGGATCTACCTGACTAAATTTTAGCCTTGTTACATCAGATATTTGAATACTAGTTAGAAGTATTAAATATAGTCTATTTATAAAACTAATTACACAAATAAGGACTAAACGGTAAGAACAGTCTATTAAGCCTAATTAGTCCATAATTCGTTCATGTGGTGCTGCATTAAACATTTGCTAATCATGAATTAATTGGACTTAATATTTTTGTCTTGTTGTTTAGTCTTCGTCCATGTAATTATTTTTTTGTAATTAAACTATATTTATTAATCGTAATTGACATTCAAATATCCGATATGACACGGACTATACTTAAGTCAAGGGAACCAAAGACCGCCTAAATCGCTAAGGCGGACAGCCATATGCAGCTAGGTGGTCCAAACGGCCAGAAGCTTTTTTCTCTTGCATGACTAGGCGACACCTTTAAAACCATGGTTGTTGGAGGTTTTTACATGCTACATTGCTAGGGTCAAATATGGACCCCCCCCCCTTCCCAGGTTGAGGGTTGATGCCTTCAGTCCTAGGGAGTAGCTAAACCATTCATAGCATAAAATATTTGGCAATCTACAGTTCAATGAAAAAACGAAAAAGTGCTATACCTTATCAGATTGTGGAACAACAACAGAGATGGATACCTGAAGATCTTCTGGGAGTCGCAGGTCCTATACGAATTGGCCTCGTAGAGCAATATACACCATTCATTTCAGACATGGCATGAGATTTGTCGTTGTCGTCTCCAAACCTAACAAATCCATAGCCCCTGGAACGGCCTGTGTTTGCATCAATAATAACTTTAGCTCCTTTCACCGAGCGGTACTTGCTGGAGAAAAGCTCCAGCAGCATTTCATCAGTGACATCAGCAGCTAGATCGCCAACAAATATCGAGTGATCAGAAGCCACTTCAGATCGCTTTTCACCCATGCTATACGATGCCCAGTTCAATTTAAATGCCCGGTCAGTGTTTGGCATCACATGACCAGTAAAATTCTGAAGAGCTTTCTCTGCTGATGCATGAGAAAAGAACTCAACAAATCCATACCCCTCTGACTGTCCTGTTTGCCTATTGCGGATAACTTTTATTGTAACCACCTGCAAAAAAATGTAAGGCAGCAAAAGACAGTAAGATTACTATAATTAAAAGGTTCTGGAAGCATAAACACACATAAACAGAAAGAAGAAACAGTAAGTGATGGCTGATTGGCAGTTAACCTCATCTGTATTTCAAGTATGTTTGAAGAAAGGTTCCGATTAGCTACTACTCCTAGCTAGTCCAAAAAAAGAATACATACAAGTCACTTTGTCCATTTATCTCTGCTCTTAAAGAGACATTGTACCAGTACCCACATAGGGATCCTATAATCAGGCATCTTTTCTCTTCCTGTCAACATCAGTGAGCATACCCCGAAAAGGATAATTGGCCCAGGGCTGAACTTATTGCTTCCTTTTGCTCCTCAAAAAGTTATTCTACTCATACAGGATCGATCGAAGTGAAGCAGCTAACTTGGCCCGTTCAAAATGTTTATTACTTATCAAGAATCAAGACCATTTCCGCCAAGTTATATGCATATATTCTACCAGAGGTCAGCCCGTTTGTCACCTCGCATACCCCAATCACAGAGAATAAGATGAACCCTTCTTCTATAAGAAAAAAAAACAATACAAAAAAAAACAATTTGAAGCTAGTACACGGCTCTAAACCAAACAGGAGATACTAAGGCCCTGTTTGAAACTAATAGTTAGCCAGCTAAATCGTTAGCTGGATTGAGCTTGTTAGCTGTAAGTTAACTAACAATTAGCTGGGATGTTTAGAAACTCTACAGCTAATTTTAGCAGCTAACCTCTAGGTTCTAAGAGCCAAACAGCAACAGTATTTCTTCCGTACGGCATTGAATGGCCTTGAACTTGGCGACTTAAGCAACTTTGCAACGGCTAATTCTAGAAATGTTATTCCGACCAAGCAAAAAATAAGCGTAGTTTGAGCTTACATATCAACTTGCGGAGAAAACACGCAGATCAACGCGCGGAAACGATACAAATCTAGCTGTATTCATGAGATCCAGTGCAGAGGAGTCCGGATCCAGGGAGAAAGCAAACCTCGCCGCTGGGCCCGAAGCAGTTATGTAGGTAGTTTTCATCCATCCAGTACTGGAGGTCACCGACCCAAATGGTTTTATTTTCTTCGCACCCGTTCCCGCCGGATCCAGACGAGGGCGGGGTCGGCGTGCGTCGCCCAGCAGCAGCTTGGGGCGGCGGGGGCGGCCCAGCAGCGAAGTGCTTGGCAAACTGCGGCGGCGGTGGTGGCGCGGCCACCATGGGCGGCGGCGGCGGGTACGGGATGACGACCCACCGTGGCTGCGGCATGTGGTGGTGCGGGTGAGCATGCTGCGGGGGCGCGTGGGGGTGGGCGTGAGGGTGTTGAGGCGGCACGGCCGCCTGGGACTCGGTGGTGGTCGCCGCCATCTGCATCGCCGCCGCCGCCGCCGAGGAGGGTCGCGTGGAGGGGTGGAGAGCTCGCGAGGGGTGGAGGGCGGAAAAGAGAGGGAGCTCGTGGCTGGGGTGTGGCTGAATATATACGGGTTTAGAAACGGATCTGCGCCGTCAGATCTTGGAGTTCGTTATGGTCATGGCCGTCTGATCGCGAGGGTGGGTGGCTGACGCGTCGGCCGGCGACATCTGGTTTCTAGTTTCGGGGTGAGTGCGTGAGCGAGAGATAGTCAGATAGGTATGCTTTTGTGCGTGTGCCTATTCAGTACCATCAGTCCATCACTAGTCTTAAATATAGTAGGAAAAATATAATCTCAGAATTATGTTAAGCCAATTTTTTATAAATTTAAATAAATTTACAAAATATGTTAATATTTAAGCGACCAACTGGAGGAGCTATAGACATGGTTGTTCATGCTTTTGTGAGAAATGATGGATAAATTAGACAAGACATAAGGTTCCAACTAGGGTTAGAAAATAAGTTAGAGGCTAGTCAAGCCTAGCTGGCTCATTCAGGCTCGTGAGTCGGTGTTCGCAGGCTGCTCCAAATTAACTAATGCACAAAACGATAATGGATGTTGGATAATTTATATATAATTGGCTTGTTTTTTATATTTTTATGATGATTATATGACAATTCATAACTTAGACAACTGAATGATGATTTTATATTTCATATTTACATATTTTCAATATAATACATTAATATATTTATCAGTATGCGGCTCGCAAACCGATTCGAGCCAGCTTACGAGCCAACATCGAGTCAAGTCGAGTCTCAATCTTGAGCTCATGCAATGGACGAGCTGAGATTGGTCAGCCACTGAGTCTCGTTATTGAGACAAGGCGAGCCAGTTCGATTCCTAGTTCCAAGCAAGAAGGGGTACCAGATAAAGAAAGCAAGAAAAAGGTGGTTGGTTGCAAAATATTTTGAAGGGCGTGTTCGGCTGGCTTGTAGCCGACACTGTTGCAGCTGTTTGGACTGCTGCAGCTGCAATCCATAGAGAGAAAAATACTGTAGAAGCCGCAGCCGCAGTCGGATTGCAGCCGCAGCAAGCCGCAGCGAACAGCCTGGAAGTTTCTAATATAAAATGATTCCAAAAGTTAGGATATAAAACACGTGGAGAGGAAGAAAAATGAAGGTTGCTATTTGTTTTGCTAACTTGCTAAATTCAATGGTTTGGGGAGTGCTCCAAGACGTGGTCTGCCACTATACAAGCATAAGAAGAAGAAAAAAAATATGTTCGATTGATCGTGATCGTGACAGCCAGATCGCGGTCTTTTCCCGTCCGGCAAGCCCTGGCGCCGGGCCGGCCATGCAGGCACGTGGTCGGTCGTCTCGTCGTCGTCGTCGTCGATGGAATGGAACATGGAACAAGCAAACGCGCGCTTTGCTTCTGCCGTCCGTGTTGCTTGACTTTTATGCGAAGGCTCCTGTCGCTGCTCTTCTCGCCTGTTGGCCTGATGATGGTGTTGGAAACTTGCCCTGGTCCACGGCCACTTTTGCCGTTTCTCCCAGCGTCTTGGACCAGGCCCACAGCCAGAGACAGCAGCCCTTGCCTTGCCTACCCGGCCGCCCGTTCCGCTGCACCACCAACCGCGATCACGTCGTCGGCTGCGCAAGCGCAACCAACCACCCCTATCTCTGCCTGCGGCTCTCGGGATCCAGAACGATCCAGTCCCGCGCCCGTGAACCTGAACGGCTCGTGAACCTGAACCATGCCGCTGGAGCGGAGGCGTAAGACTGATTGCAACTGTGTCCCGTAAAATGTGTATAATACGGGTTTGGCGGTAAAAGTAAGGCTGCAGCGATATCCTCTAACACCTCCTGTATATTTTTAGGCTAGAGATCTCTCCTTCAAATGTACAGGCATTGTCTCGTCCTCCAAATCCTCTCCCGATCGAAGGTAGCCGCATGCCCGCATCCATATCCTGAGCGACGGTCTCCGCTCCCGAGTGACCGCGGCCGATCTTCCTTGTGTATCTGTTTCCAAGCGATGACGGACGGTGTACTTGCAACAGCAACCATGGTTGGTCGACGGTTGAAGCTGGTGGTCTAGCCTATTCGCAGGAGCACAGCTGCACAGTCCAACCTAGAGAGCGTCGGATCTATCCACTCGGAGGCAGTACCAGTGAAGTCACCGACAAAAGGTAAGAATTTCATCCCTTCAGACTTTTGAACATATCCATGCTCCCATATGGTAGGCTACCTAGCCATACATGCACAAAACTCATATGGAAGACCGGAGGAGCTTCAAAATCTTTGGAACTTGAAATGTGGAATCTAGAATTTAGAACCTGGCGTGGATCTTGCAGGAGAGAAGACGTGGAGGGTGCAGCAAGGGTGTGCAGCGAGCTCGGCGTGGCTGGCAGCGTGGGGCTCGGACGCGTGGTGCTGGCGCGACGACGCACGGCAGCGCGAACGCAGCGTCTATAGCGCTAGGGGTGGAAACGAGCGGAGCTGAGCTCGGCTCGGTTCGGCTCGCCCATCTGGCGAGCTCGGAAAAGCGGCTCGGCTCGGCTCCTGGCTCGCGAGCCGGCTCACCGAACCAACGAGTCTAGCCATAAACGTCAATCTGCTCTCTAAATTATAATATAAAATCTTAAAAATATTTTAAATAACATATTTTAAATTAGTAAAATAGATATATCACTAATATAATATAGAAAATAGATTATTTTTTTATAGTAATATCAAATAACATAAATTAATTATCTACTCGGTACTAATATTATATGATAATTAAGATTTTATGCAATAAATTGTTGTTGGGTCGAGCCACGAGCCAGCTCGCGAGCTGCACCGAGCCGAGCCGAGCTGGCTCGCTCTTTTCACGAGCCACAAAAACAGGCTCGGCTCGGGCTCGTTCTGAGCGTCGAGCCGGTCCAAGCTGAGCTGCTACGAGCCCGAGCTAGCCCGTCGAGCTCGAGCTTTTTTCTAGCCCTATATGGCGCAGCACAGGACGAGTCTAGAAGGCCGGGAGGATAGTTTACAGGTTACTGTCGCAAGAGTTTAGTGTTTAGAGGTTGGAATCTTTTTAGAGGGGCACTTAAATATTCCTATACTGCCTGATTGGTTGCTTGGGCGTTACAGACTACGCTCGTGCCATCCAGGCCGGCTAGAAACCAAAGTTTTTGACGTATGAGCGGATGCAGTCAAACAGCCTTAAAATAAATTATTTTGCATTCACTCATACAGCTTACGCTTCAGACAACCAAACAAAGACTTAAATAAAGTCAATACACACAGTGATGCAGGATGAGACAGTGCGACTAACCAATTAAATGGATAGAGGATATAATTTAGGGTCCACCGTTGCAGTCAGGCGTAACGACGGGACGGAACGGAACGGAACTGGGAGCGGTTTGACCCGGCCCAGCCGCTGCCCGCACCGCGATTCTCTGCCGGCGTGGCAGGATCCCGCGCGGGAGTCAAATCTAGGGCATCCTTGTGGTGGTCCGAGGTTCGCGGCGCACCTCTAGTGCTAGGAGCGTAGCCTACGCAGATCCTCAGATTCTGCGTGGAGGCACGACGGTGCGTGTGCCCTAGGCGACGCAGCTTTCGTCTCGGGCCGGTCCAGTCCTACCCCGATGGCCGATGGGGTCGGTCGGATCGATGCCCCTTGCTATCTCGCGTCTCCACCCAGCTACCCGATAGCAGCAGCAGCAGCACCCCACACGGGATTCCTGTAGCAACAGCTATCTGCTCTCCATTGTTCAGAGAGAGATTTTCTTGTTATTTCCCTTCCTCTACTTGTATTGGAAGAAAATAGTTTTCTCCTCCTGTTTATAGTTCAGACGATATGGCTAAACTGGGCTCAAGGCCCAGCTAACGCTTCCTTGCATATGCAATCGGTTGGCGTCTTGGCGCTGCCCGTGAGGAGGATGGGCCAAATGATATTGTGGCCTGACCGAGCCGTCCTGTATTTCTTTGTTTTTAATAGATTTGAGCCGTCGTGTTTTTTTTAATGGGAACATGTGTGTTTGGTTTGAATGGCTAAAGTTTAGCACGTGTCACATACAATGCTGCTTAGATGACTATTACGACTATTAAATATAGTTTAATTATTAAAAAAACTAATTATATAGGTGAAGTCTAAACGACGAGACAAATTTATTAAGCTTAGTTAATGCATGATTAACAAATGTTTACTGTAGCATCGTATGATTGAATCATGAGCTAACTAAGTTTGATAGATCCGTCTTAACCTTTAGTCCACACCTGCGTGATTAGTTTTACCGGAGAAGTCAACAGGGCCACCGGTTCGAAGCTTGTCAGTTCAAAGCCTGTCAGTTCTAACAGAGGAGTAATCACACAGCTAGCACTGAAAGCAGCAGACCATGGAATTCAGGCCGCGTGATTCATGGCATGAATCGTACAAGTACGACGCGAAGTGTCGGAACAACGACCCTCGCGCATGGGAATAAAAAAGGTACTGGAATACTAGCACACAATCACATACATACTATACGTGATCGTCTCTATAACGTTACATACATGCAATGCTGCATGGCGGGCTGGCGGCGGCGGCTGCACGCGGCACCACCGACCGACCGCCTTGGCCGAGGAGCTCCTTGGCCGCCTCCATCTCGGGATCCAGCAGGAAGAAGACGTGGCCGACCGCCGACCCCATTCGACTCCTCCATCTCCACCTCCAGCTCGTCATCGCCCTTCACGCACGCCACCACCGCGTCAGTCAACTCCGCAGCTCGTGCCGCCGCCACCGCCGCTGTCCGCTCGGCACCCTTCGCCCGCGCCACGGCCTCCACAAGTCCGCATACGCCTTACCGCGCCACCACAGCTGGATCTCCCTCTGCCACGCACACCATCACCTTCCCGCACGCCAGGCTCTCCAGCCCCAGCGCGCCCAGCACCGTCGGGTTCATCCGGGTGTCCTCCACGCCGTCAACCGCGCATGAGCACACGTATTGGGTGTGTCTTCTACGACTGATCATCTTAACCCAACTAATTATCTTTTTATTGGGCTCTTGATTAGGAGGATCCACGCTAACCTTGATTGAAGCCCTGATCACACGATGCTATATAAAAGATTAAAAAGTCATAGAAAAGCCAATGATAGTACCACACAAAAACCCCATCGCCTAGGCATCGGAGTGACCGAATGTTACACCCGGATTTAAGGAACAAATCTGGGTGCATCTCATATATGCGCCAAGAAAGAACAACACACATAATAACAGAGTGCATAAAGATAAATGTCATAAATATCGTAAATGTACTTATTACATAGTGGAAGTCTTACAAAAATAAATGATAAAACAAAGCGAACTAAATATTATTCCCTGGCGCCACAAAACTGACTGAGAGACGCCACCTAGATCAAGTCGAAAGCCTCAGTGTTAGACCACTGGTACACACAGCCTCTATAGTGGCGGTTCTAGAGACGTTTTCACTGGCGCTTTTCAGTGCCGCCAGTGCTAGGGGCCAGTGGAAATCGTCATTTCCACTGGCGGTTATTCTAGAACCGCCAGTGGAAATGCTATTTTCACTGGCGGTTTTCCTAAGCAACCGCCAGTGGAAATGCTGGCGGTTTGTTTTATTTAGCCGTCAGTGGAAAGTTTTCCCGTCTTTTTTTAAATTTTCAATCAGTACTGAAATTTATATATATTTACACACACAAAACATATATATATATTGATATTAATAAACATATAGTATTGATATTAAAAGCAACATGGAATTAAATTTTATCATACATTTATATACATCAAAGTCTTGTTTACAACCATGTATGCATCACACATTATATACATCAAAGTTTTCACTTAAGATTTAATAACTATCTCGGCTAAGAGATAGTCTACTAATTTCTGTTAGTATTCTAAACTCTGGCAAAGCTAATGTTCCGGAAGCATCGTGATATTTCCCTTCTGCGAGAATGACCTCTTTCAATATGAATGTGCACAGGTCCTCAACTATGCCATACAATGCACCTTCAGTCAAGTTCTCCGGGCTTCCTTGTTGAAATTGCTGTAAAAGAAGTTTATAAACATCATCTATTTATACTCAATAATAACACATTTGCATCTTTAATGACATAAATACATACGTGACTATTACTAATAATACCTTGCTAGGGTTCGTGATGTATCGTCCGTTCATTCTCATGAACTCGCACACGTAGAACCCACATAGGACCGATCCGGGTGGTTGCTTGTGGCACTACATAACGGGAGATTGGTTATTTAGTTGCAACATTGTCCTATGTACGTACATGTATGATATGTATTCATAAATTCATATACTTACTGGCCAGTTATAATGGATGTCTAGTGGCACGCCTTTTTTGGACGTGTCGTACTTTCCACCTTGTAGCTTATAAAACCTAAATGCCCTGTGATCTCAAATAGAATCACCATGTTATTCTACAATTCTCATCGATATAAGTATGCATGCATAGAAAAGGCTTACAGCTCTAAGATGCTGAGGAATTTTGAATAGGCCGAAGGCTCGGTGTGCAAGGAGTCGAGCACCAGCACCTTTCCAACCTTAGGATAAATGAAGAAGCATATCCAGTGGTCCCTGTACGAATCAAACTTGTGATACATGTGTATTGAAATTATTAATTTTATTTATGCAAAATCACACTTACTTGAAGTTGTATGGGGCCACTATGGATTCCCTGTCTTGAAATTGAAGCATTGCGTGTCCTATGTAGGTGGCGTATCTTGCTTCAAAATCCTTCTTCAGATCCTGGATACGCACCTCAATTTCTTCGTCTCTTAGCCCCTGTAATGCTTCGTTGCCTTTTCCGATTCTAAAAGTGTGGCTATCCTCGCATATCTTTATTGGGTTCAGATACCCAACCCTTTTACTGGCACTAGCATTGAGATTGGTACCATAAAGGATCTCCTGCTGATCATGTTGCATTCTGCAACGCACACGTGCATGTCAGATATTGAAAATTTATACAACTCACTAATAATAACACATATATGTGGACTATGAGTGACACTTACAATGCAAATATGGTTACAAGTTGCACGTCGAGCCTCTGAAGGTTCATCATTAATCACATGTCCTCGAATGCAACAACGGCCTTTTGATTTGAACCAATAAAAGCATGGGCTGGTATATTAACACTGATGGTGTCGATGCTAACTGAAGATGCCCGCATGTACCAATCATGTAACCTTTTAATATTAGCCGGGACCTTCCTTAGTTTCTCAAAAGTGAGTAGTGGTATGCCCGGCACATATTTTTTAGGCACGTTTTTATAATCTGTCTTAGTTGGCTTCTTTATCTTTGCGGCCATTGCTTCAGCCTTTTTTGAGGACTCCTCGAGATCGGCCAAATCAACATTGTCTGACGTGAGGCTCCGTCCAATCCCTTTCAAAAAACGAACAGTGCCAACAGTGGATTTACTCTTCTTTCTCCTATCTCTCTCTCCTCTCTCTCCCTCTCTCTCTCTCCTCTCTAGAAAGTCACTAGAATGCGCATTCTTGCAGTGTTTAAATACTACATCGTCTCCTGGCTTCGCGTCTCTCGTCACCATTGGTGTGAAGTTCTTTCACAAGTATCAGATCTGGTAAACATCTTTCCAAGTTCTTTCACAGCATGTTCTTTGAAGATGCTTGTTTCTTACTGCCTAATATATATATTAGTCGAATAGTCCTTCCTGCTTTTATTTTACCTCGCGTTCTAGGTGATAAACCATGACCGGGAAAAAGACCACGGCTTCCTCTGACGGTGGTCGTGGTCTTTTTCCCGGTGGAGGGAAACACATCTCAAACTGTGCTATTGTCTCCACTGCGAATTCCTGAAGAGATGCCAACTCATCACGGTCAATTACCTTTTTGTGAAATTCTGTTGAAAAAGTAGCACAACCGTGTGATTGCCATCTTTAAAAACAAAGGATTTATAGCCCTGATGGCAATAGGTAGGAATGTAGTCAGCATGACATGACAATCATGTGAGTTGTAGTTGGTGACTATCAGGTCTTTCATTGACACAATACTTCGTATGCTAGAGCAGAATCCGGATGGGACTTTTAAATTCTTAAGCCAAACACACATCGCATGTTTCTCATCTACATTGAGATTGTAGCTTGCTGCTGGGAGATGATACTTCCCATTTTCTTGAAGAACATGATGTAGTTCTTTTTTTATGCCTAAATTTACCAAGTCCATGCGTGAATTGAGCCCTTCTTTTGTTTTGCCCTTTATGTCTAGCAAGGTGCCAATTATGCTTTCAAACACGTTCTTCTGAACGTGCATACCATCGATCGCATGCCGCACATCTAACTCTTTCCAGTAAGGCAAGTACTCAAAGAAAATAGACTTTTTCTTGAATATAGCCCCCGGAGCTGGTTTGACATCTTTCCTTGTTTTTCCACCTTTTGTCTTCTTCCCGAAAACAAACTTGATATTCTTGACTATTTCAAAAACTCTATGACCTTTATTGTTACCCGATGGAGCAGTAGAATGTAGTTCACCATTATTGTCAAAGTACTTATCCATCTTTCGCATGCGGTACCTGTGTCCTTCCAATAAAAAGCGTCTGTGCCTCATGTACACTATCTTCTTAGATGCAGTAAGGGACACGTAAGCAGTTTCATCAATGCATACTGTGCAGCCAACCTTTCCCTTAAACTGGCCTGATAATGTGAAGAGTGCAGGGTAATCGTTGATCGTAACAAAAATAATTGCTCTCAGCGTGAATGAATCTTTACGATACTCATCCAACATTTGAACACCCGTTACCCACAATATTTTCATATCCTCCATTAAGGGCTCTAAAAATACATCCATATCAACTCCAGGTTGTGTAGGTCTAGAAATAAGCATGGTTAGCAAAATGTACTTCCGTTTCTGCATCAACCATGAAGGAAGGTTGTATATGGTGAGGATCACTGGCCATGTGCTATGCTTGCTGCTCCTTTCAGCAAATGGATTCATTCCATCAGTACTCAGTGCGAACCTAACATTTCTTGGTTCATCGGCAAAGTCTCGGTGGTTCTCATTGAAATCTTGCCACTGCTTCCCATCGGCTGGATGTCGAAGCTTCCCATCGTTTTTGTGCTCATCAGAAGCATGCCAGCTCATAAGTTTGGCATCCTCAGGGTTAGCGAACAAACACCTCAATCGATCGACGACGAGGAGGTACCACATCACTAAAGCAGGAATCTTTTTTAGCTCATAATAGTCTACTTCTTCCTTTTCTTTGCTCGTGGATTTTGAAGTCTTCTTTTTGGCTTTCTTTCGCTTCTTCCCTTTAGACACAGATGCAACACACTCTTCCTCTCGATAGTCTTTATTCGTCTTGTACCTACTTGCACCACACTTTGGGCAGCTCTCCAAGTCTTTATAATCATCACCTCGATAAAGGATACAGTGATTTCTACACGCGTGGATCTTCTCCACGCCTATAGTGAGTGGACTGATTAGTTTCTTTGCATAGTACGTGTTAGCAGGCACTTTGTTCTCCTTTGGAAGCATGTCTGCGACAATACTCAAGAACGTATCGAAGCCAGCATCAGACAGACCATATCTAGCTTTTAACATCAACAACTTTAACACAGAACGGAGCGTCGTGAACTCTTTGGTACAGCCCTTAGACTCATCGTATAAAGGCTCTTCTGCTGCCTTCTTCAGGGACTCCATACCTTTCATGAAGAACATCGATGAATCTATATGACGACGCAACATTGCCTCTAACAACTCTGCATCTTCCTCGTCCATAACATTTGGCAGAACATGGGTTCTTTCACGTTCATTTCCTCCGGCGTAACCATGATCAGTAACATTTGGCACTACATGTTCGCTCTGTGGAAGAGGTTGTTGTGTCTCGTGAACGAACTGAAAGCTGTCGTCGATGTTCGCAAGGTTTCCAGCTGTATAAGGCGAAGAGCTACCCTCTCCATGCTTTGTCCAAATTATGTAATCCTTCACAAATCCTCGGCATACCAGATGAGATATGATTTGTTCTGTGTCATCAAATACAACAGCATTTTTGCAGTCCATGCATGGACAATATATGTGCTTTGTCTTTGTTCTCCAAGCATGGTTCTTAGCGACAACAATAAACTTATGGACCTCAGATATGTATGATGGATCTAGCCTTGATAAGTTATACATCCAGGATATCCTCTCCATCATCACCTGTAAAAAAAGTAACATAAAACACATGGTGAAACCCTATATCCAAAAATGTGGCTAAAATGTGAAACCCTCTCTCTCTCTCCTCTCTCTCTATCCTCTCTCTCTCCTCTCTCTCTCCTCTCTCTCCTCTATCTCTCTCTCTCCTCTCTCTCTCTCTCTCCTCCCTCTCTCTCCCTCCTCTATCACTAGAATGCTCGTTCTTGCAGTGTTTAAATACTACGTCGTCTCCTGGCTTCGCGTCTCTCATCACCATTGGTGTGAAGTTCTTTCACAAGTATCAGATCTGGTGATAAACCATGACCGGGAAAAAGACCATGACCGGGAAAAATACCATGGCTTCTCTATGGAGGATGAGGAAGAGGCGTGCTTCTCTACGGCGGCACTCCAAAGAAAGCCGAGGTGGTGGTGGAGGATGAGGAAGAGGCGGGGTTGGAGGATGAGGAAGAGGCGACTGTGACACTATCCATGGAGAAGGATGCGCTAGAGTGCGACATCTGCTGCCTACCCTTCCAGTCCGAAGTTTTCATGGCAAGTCAGATTACCATGCATGTATATATACAATACATATTGATCGGTAGGCTCCAGCATGATGCTCTGCTCTGTGTAAAATCAGTGCAAGAACGGGCATTCTGGATGTGCAAATGAAAATGAACTTATTTGAGAAATACATTCAACCTTATATATCCAACCTTCCATACAACACATTCACCATTCATAAAGCAACTAAATATGTGTTATGGATAAACTTATTTGAGAACTAAACATGAAAAAGGAGAGGGAATAGACAAAAACTAACCATCTTAAGCAACCTCATTTGAGGAAATAGAGAAAATTACCTAGCTATACTCTTCTCTCTCACATGTAAAACCCTAGATCCAAAATGTGGCTAAAATTGAGCAAGAATGAACAAAAATTAACAAAGAAACATAAACCAACCTTTCTTATCCACCTTCTTCCAAGAAATGAAGACCAAAACCTCCCCCCTTATATTTTTGTGAAATCTGGACCTCCAAAATCGCCTCCAATGGAAGCTGGCTGCGAGCATACAGTTCACTGCCGGGGGGAAGAAGAGGGCTATTTATAACAGACAGTTCACTGGCGGTTGGCTTGAGAAACCGCCAGTGGAAATCAATTTCCACTGGTGGTTATCTTAACACAACCGCCAGTGGAAATAGGGTATTTCCACTGGCGGTTCTGTTACACCAACCGCCAGTGGAAATTGGTTTCCACTGGCGGTTATGTGACACCAACCGCCAGTGGAAACATCCCATTTCCACTGGCAGTTGTGTTAAGATAACCGCCAGTGGAAATGGGTTTCCACTGGCGGTTCCAAAGCCGGGCCCGCCTCGTTTTTTTACTGGCGCGCGATAACTGAAACCGTCAGTGATAATTTATGGGTGCCGCAGGCTATGAGCTCTTTTCTACTAGTGGACGGCTCCTCTTCGACCACCTGTTCTTCTCATGTGGGGGTGTGAGACAGCAAGAGTGAGCTCACATACGTTCATAGCTCAACAAGTCGTGGAGAATAATGTGCATGAACTCACCAAAGGTGGGAGTTCATGTGAAGTGTAAGGCTGGTCAACAAAGTAAAGACTGAAGGTGAGCATTGCTTTTATAAGTTGGGCAAAATTTTATTAGCAATTACTAAGTATAAGTAAATACCAAACCTTAGTAAATATAAGTAAAGGTAATAATAAAATAATCCCAATGCGATGCAAAATGACAAATTAAGTTTTAATTCCATAGATTAATCATGTGAGGGTCCAAGCTGCTCATGACCGTGAGCACGGCTAGTATACCAGTTTTACACTCTGTAGAGGTTGCACATCTTTACCCACAAGTCATGTTACCCGTCTGCCAAGAGACGACCAATCTCATACACCTCGATCGAGGAGGCGAGGCAAGGTAACACTACGAGGCCTTTACAAAGTTCCACTAGTTTCAGAAAACCCGCTACAGTTTATAGGAAGCTCCAGTGCAGGAATCCCTCGCCTGACCGCCATCGCAGCAAAATCAACCCAAGGACCTCCCTACACTGACCACTACCCTATTGCCCTTGCCCCTTTCGGGTAAGGTAGTCATCCACTAGCTTTCCTAGTTAATCAGCCAAGGGCGTCCCATTAAACCTTTGTGGTAGCACTGTTTTCTAGAGTGGTCGCTCCATGTTCCCATTAACATAATGATTTTAACATGAACAGTAATAATAAACAGATAATAAAGATGTAATCATGAATAGTGTATCTCCATACCCAAAACCATAATAAGCAATAGCAAGTACTACCCAAAAATATCCAGTGGCAATAAGGTATAAAGATAGCCAAAACTGGGGTAACCTATTGGATCCCACCAAAATTAACATATGTAGATCATTATAATTAATAAGAACATGGCTGGGAAAAAGTAAGTGAACAAGGGCACAACTTGCCTTCAATGAGCTCCTGTTCAGCAACTTCTACCAGCTGAACCTCAGGATCCATAGTAGCTTGTTCGTCTACTTGCATCAACACAATACATACATAGTATAGCAAAAATTAACATCATATCAAACATATAAATAAAATGCATAATACTAATCTACACATTAAACTAAGATTCTAGGAACATGAATCATTAATTTTGGAGTTATAGATTTTAAGTTATGAATTTCCAAAGGTTTTATGTGCTTGAAATGGAATTAAATGAGAAATAAATTTTTTTACTGTTTTCATATTAAAACAGAGACTCTACGTGATAGACATTAATATTACAAAATTTTAGAAATTGGAATGGATCAATTTGGATTAAAAATGAATTTTCTATGCATTTTACAAGTTTCTAGAATTGTTTTTGTATTAAAAACTAATTTCTATAATTATTTCTCTATTTCTAACCTTCTCTGGACTGGGCGTAAAATTTCAAGAAGCTCAAGGGCCTCGGTGTAAGATCCCCAAGACACAGTGAATAGTACCCTGAGGACCGTGGGTTGTTTCCAAAGTTTGGCGGTGTCTATTTAACAAACTGTACCCGTGGAGGGGTATTCTCTAATTCGAGCCGTCCGATCTGATTTCTACGACCTAGATTAGATCCATATAACCCTGAACCGGTACGCGATATCAAGCGCTGGATTAGGTATCAACGGCTCGGATTCAAATAGTTACGATTTAACTTGGGCCTTACGATCTCAATCCTACGGTCCAGATCTGACCGCGTGAACAGGTACGCGCAATCCAATCGGACCCGTTCGTGAGTAGATCGACGACAACCGTTTCATTGCGCGGGATCTAATCCTACACGTCTATCCCGAATCAGACGGTCTCGGGGGGCATCACCCCCACACGACAACGACGGCGGTGGCGCCGCCCGTCAATACGGTGGCGCCATGACCGGGATCTGGCCAATTGGTGTCCTGCCGAACTAACAGAGCGAACTTACACCAAAAGGAAGGGGGAAGGAAGGCGGACATGGATGGGCAACTCATACCGGGATTCGTGCGCGCATGCGTGCAGTCCACGACGAAGCGCGATCCGCGGCGGCGGTGCAACAACGGCGAGGAATTCGCCCGGTTTCGATGCCCAGCAACTCCCGCCAAGGCCTTGAACGGCTTCACCATGCAGTGCGCAGGACTTGGGCTGATCTATCGGGTCTGACCTGTCGAGTCCACCGGCAGCGACCCAGGGCGAGTTCAAGAGGGCGCGCAGACAAGTGGGGCCGCGTGACAGCGTAACAAGCCCCCGGTCAAGCGCGCGCGGGACTTGGGCTAGCACGAGGGGGAGCGAGATGGGCCAGAATGGAGGTAGTCGACCCATGAAGCTTTTATTCTTTTTATCTTTTCTTCCTATTTCCTTTTTATTTTCTTCACTTCTAAGGTTAGTTTGAATTCGAATTTATGCCAAATTCATTCTCTATTATTTTTGTGAAATTAAGAATACCAATTTTAAATATATAATTGTATTATTTATATTTTTATATCATTTCTCTTCTTCTTATTTTCAAAACCCTAATTCCAATTTAGGGTTTAACCCAACTTCTAGTAATTATTACCTTATTATTATTAACAATATTATTTTATTTAATGCACAAACATATAAACTCCAACATGATGCATTTTTCTTTTATTTTAGTATCATTGGTTTTAATTGATCACTCTTAATATGTATGCTCTTTCTATGATGCAAATATGGCACATAAAATAAGAATAACCAATATAGTTTCCCTGTATACATTTTGGGTATTACACCGAAAGAGCGACAACCAACGAAGGCTCGAATCTCGGTGTCCATTGCTTCTCTATAGGGGCAATGGACTATGACAGCGACAACTCTTCGCCACCACTTTACCGGACACGTCAACACAACAACAATGAAGGTATGTTTCCCTATTCCTCTTAGTAGAACAGATCTACTCGTCATCGAAGATTTCCCAGTTACGGAATGGTATTTTAGAGGCTTAAGAATCGATCCTAGGCACCATAGAATCTAGCGATGGTATCAGAGCCACCCTAAGACCCTTAGATCTCCTAATCCAAACATGGTTTAAATATCAAAAAAGGTCTGGGGTCAAAGTGATTGAACTTAGTTTTGTTCATCATCGTTCATCACCTCGAAAATAAAAAAGACATATCAGATCAAGAGAAATAAAGAATAGATCGCTCGAGTTAGGGTCTCGACCACACTCATGAACCGAGAGAGAGAGAGGAAACTCACCATCTAGGCCTAGGGTTTCAATAAATAACCCTAGTTTATTTATATTTTATGCAATTTCCAGTTAATTATGAAACCCATGTGGATTAATAATTGTTTAAATTGCATAGAATTCAAAAATATTGTGGTAATTGAGTATTTTAACCAATGATAGATATTGTTACCACATTTTGAATAGAAATATATATTTTTCTAAATCATCTAATGATGGTTTAGAATTTTTAGGACCAGATTATTTTTCTATGCATTGCTGTTTATTATGAAGCCAACATGGATTAATTCTCATTAAGTGCATAGAAATTCAGAAAATTTTGTGGTGATTGAATATTTTAACCAACGTTGAATATTGTTGCCACATTTTATACAAAAGTTAAGTTTTATAGATCATCCAACGATGATTTAGATTTTTAGAACCAGAAACCTTGCTTTGAGGCATGGTTATTATTTAACCAGCGTCGAATATTTAATTCATGCAAGTTCTATGTTTCAGTATTTCACTTGTCCGAAATATTTTCTGCTTTACTTTGGAAAAGTGCACATACTGGCCTACTAGTTGGTAAGATAGGACAGGTTAAATCGCAAGATGGTATTAGTTACCACTTATGGTGGGAAAGGATTAAAATGATGACTACAGTGGGTGAGATAGTTTACTCACTGCGTTTTGACAAACCTACTGAGCCTATAGTGGGCTCATCTCAATATGACCATAAGATAATGCAATATAGCATCGATAAGGTCAAGTGGAAAAGATCCAAATGTAAAGTACTTGTTCATAATAATAGTCTCATCAAGGACCATTTTATGGGTGTCATTCCAGAGTTTGAGACAATTCATGTTTAGTATAACACCAGTGTAAATGACAAGTGCAACATAGATCAACTCATGACACATTGTGTCCAAGAGGAGGAAAGGGTGAAGAGTGGAAAAAGTGACTCCGACAATCTTGCCAAACTCAATATCCCCAAATAGACACAAGAACTCAATGAAAAGTTTGTGAAAAAGATGAAGCGTGATCACGAGGCTTCTACTAGTAACAATGAGCCAAAGCAAACATGCAGTTTCTAAGTTCCCCCCAACACTTGCCTCTACTGCAAGAAGACAATGCATTACAATAGAAAGAGCCCAGAATTCCTGCAGTACCTTCTACAGAATGTGATTCCGTATAACCCCAAGGCTCCCAGAGGACAAAAAATGATTACAGTGGCTAACAGAAAGGAAGCAGACACTTAACTTTAGTTTCATGATTAGATGATCAGCACATCCAAAGTCACTTTGATGACAAACAATGACAGACATTGTATATTATCCAGTTTGGTAATAAAGATGTTAGTCTCGTCGTTCGACAAGACATGCTTTATATAATCTCACACTATGATGTTGTTAACATCTAAGATACATCAGAAAATGATTCAGCCAATAGTGGCAAGAAAAGAAAGAGAAGTGATGGAGACACCTCATCAAAATTATGGCACTATCGTTTGGGTCATATTTTAGGGGGGAATAGTGTCTCATTAAGGAAGACATTCTCCATCCCTTATGAAAGGGAATTAGGCTTACACCTATTTCCTAATTGATTTTGGTGGTTGAATTGCCTAACACAAACAATTGGACTAACTAGTTTGCTCTAGTCTATAAGTTCTACAGGTGCCAAAGGTTCACAATAAGTCAATAAAAAGACCAAGAGAGGTCTCAAAGGAAAGGAGCAAAAAGGAAACCGGAGGCTGCCCTGGTCTGGCGCACCGGACTGTCCGGTGCACCAGGGTGCTTCAGCTCGAACTCTTCACCTTCGGGTTTCCCAGGCGCATCTCCGCTATAATTCACCGGACTGTCCGGTGCACCAGCGGAGCAACGGCTACCTGCGCACAACGGTCGACTCTGACAAATGAACAGTACAGCGGCAGATGTCAGAGCAGCGGTCAGAGGGGGCACCGGACTGTCCGGTGCTGCACCGGACTGTCCGATGCCACATGAGGACAAAGCCTCCAACGGTCGACCAGCTCCATCCTCGACGAACTGTCCGGTGGCGCACCGGACTGTCCGGTGCGCCCATCGCCAGCAAGCTTCTCCAACGGCTACATTTTGGTTGGTGGCTATAAATACCACCCTAACCGGCCACTTCAAGGTGTGGGAGCCCAAGCAACATTCCAAGTCACCTAGTTGACACACTCAAGCCCTCCCAACCACACATATTCATTGATCCATCCTATACACAAGATTTAGACCACTACAACCAACACAAGTGCCACAAAAGAGAGAGCAAGCAATTGAGAGCTACTCAATTGAGTTTAGCCCTAGTGCCTTGTGAGATTCACTGAGAGATAGTGTGTGCTACATCTTTGTGTTCATTTGAGCGTGGAGTTTTTGACTCCCATTGAACTTCCTCCAAAGTTTTGGAGGCTTGTAAAAGCTAGCAAGAGACACCAAAGAGTGTGGTGGTCCTTGCGGGATCGAGAGTGATCCTTGAGAAGAAGAAGAGCTCGCCGATCCTTGTGTGATCGGTGGAGAGAGGGAAAGGGTTGAAAAAGACCCGTCCTTAGTGGACTCCTCAACGGGTACTAGGCCTTCGAGGGCCGAACCTCGGTAAAACAAATCACTCGTGTCATTTGTGTTTATTGCTTGTGATTTGTTTGCTTTCCCTTACTCTAAGTTTTCTTGTGCTATTATTTGTCAATATCATTTGGTGTTGCTTCAAGTTAAATTCTCATTTAGTGAAGCAACACTTCGCAAGAAACAACTTAACTTATTGCTCTTCCCATATAAGTCTTCTTGCTCTAATGTTCATATATCTATCAAGTTGTATTGATTATCAATTCCGCATTATTTAAGCGCAATACTCTTTCCAAGCAAGAACTTAGTTTTTATTCTCCGATAATTGTATATCTTGTTCTAACCACTAATCGGGGGATCTAGTTGGGGGATAATGTTTTAATTTTCAGGTTCCGCCTATTCACCCCCCCTCTAGGCGACTTTCAATTGGTATCAGAGCTAGGCAGTTCATCTTGAGTCTAACAACTCGAAGTGATGGCTCGAAGAAGATCCCAAAAGAACAAGAAGTCCAAGGAGAACAAGGAGGTAACTCTTGAGATATTACTTCCCAATTGTTCTAATTATGATTCATGGTCTACTAGAGTGATAAATTCCTTTAGAATGGTAGATCCACAATTAGAACAAATTTTAGACAAGAGTATTATTCCTCCTAACTATGCTAGGGAAAATGCTTCCGAAGAAGATTTAAGATGTATTCGCTTAAACTATCTAGCTTATGACATCTTAAGTAAATCCCTTAGCAAAGAAGATTATCATGCCTTCATAATAAAATATGACAAACCTATTTGTGATGTGCATGATATTTGGACTAGAATTAAAAGCAAATTTGATGAGTCCAAACATGATAGTTCATTTTGTGCTTCTACTTCCTTTGGTCTTTGTGATGCTAACCCTTGCAAGGAAGAAGAAAAAAATGAACGATGGAGACCAAACGTTGAATCCACCTCTCCAAAAGGTTTGTCTTCCCATTTCAATTCCCACATATGTTGTGTGGCTAATGGAAATGATAGCGGAAGGACAAATGAGGATGAGGAGGAAGAAAGAAGCTTCTTGCATCTCTACGCTCGCCTAAGCCAAGAAGACAAGGCGATCATGCTCAAACTTCTAGAAAGAGCAAGAGAGCAAAGCGAAGCTCGTCAAAGGCTAGAAAGTATTCTCTCCATGAAAATGCAATGCTTTGACGAGTTGACTAAAGAACATGAGGAGCTAAAGTGCTCTCATGTTGATTTGGTCCAAAGGTATGAAACTATTTCAATTGAGCAAGATAACGCTTTACATTGTATCGCTCAATTAGTAAATAAGAATACCTTGCTTAAGGACCAAGTAGAAAAGCTAAAAGTTGAAAATATATCTTTTCAAGAAAAATATGATATGCTCCTTTGCTCTAATGAAAATCTTATGGATGATCATATCATATTAAATATTGCTCATGAGGTTGTGATAGAAAATTTAAAATCCCAACAACCTCACTTATGCACATGCATTCAAATTGATACTATATTATCATGTGCTAATGCTTGTTGCCTGTCGACAAGCAAATCTTCCTTTGAGCTAGAATTTGCAGGAACAAAAGATGATACATATCAAAAGCTCAAAGAAAAGAATGAGAGGCTAAAAATGAACTTGACACAACTTAAAGGGAAATGTGTTGCTCAACCTTCTCAAGATAACCGTGATCACATGGTGAAGAAGCTTGAGACGGGAACAACCGTGGCATGCACTAAATCCCTTAAAGAAAATGTCGAGGACTTGAGGATTGCCAAGAGGAGGAAACAAAAGAAGAAAATCAATACCTCTTCCAAAAGCCTCAACCATGCCTCCATCCATACAAGGTAACATCCAAGGTAATGATCAAGCCACACTTCACACTAAGAAAAATAAGAAGTGTAGTGAATGCTTTACAGAGGGACACTTGATTAGGTCTTGTCCCTACATTAAAAATGGCTTGATTATTAACAAGGATGATAAACTTTGTTTTAAATGCTCTAAGAAGGGACACTTGTTTAGATCTTGTCCCCATTTGAAACAAAGAGGCATAGGGTTAGAAAAGAAAGTTTTTGCTAACATGTAGCAAGCAACAAACAAGGAAAGAAGAAAGCTTCAAAACTTGAAAAACGCCTGTGCTACACATGCCGAAAGAAGGGACATCAATGCAAGGATTGTCCCATTGGTAACAATCCCTCTCCTAGCTTGTCAATTAATTCTCATATAACTAGGCAACCCAAAATTGCAACTTGTGCTAGAAAGGTAATGAGTTTACCTAGTGCTAACACAAAGGACTTTCGGGTTCCTAGATCTTTGTTGACTAACCTTGATGGACCCATCAAGCGATGGGTACCAAAATATGCTTGACAAGCTTTGTAGGGGAAGGAGATGAAATGAAACCTTGGGGTGCTTGAGAGAGTCCATTCAATTCTTATCAACTCAAGCTATCAATCTTCAATAATCTATATCCGTGATTGACCCAAGGTTATTCTTCAAATTACTATATCTTAAACTCATATCATCTCGAGGAAGATATTGATGTTGTAGGAAATAAAGAATTATCTTGTGCGGAAAAATCAAGGCCTACAACATGGAGGAAAGCCGAAGAATGGTAACACTTGTGTTTTGAGTGCAAGTAATTTAAATTATCATTTCTTATGTGTCTTGTGTAGTCACATAGAAAAATGAAGCACTTCAAATGTCTTTAAATTTGTATTACCATTCTTTCAAGAATTTCCTCTCATATGGTAGATTGTATACTCATTATTTCCATTTTATGGCAATTTACATGTTTTAAATTATTACAAGTCTCATGGCATGTTTTTCGCTAGTCTTTCTATTATTGCCATGATTCTAGATATAGAGAGATATTTCATGTTCTTAAAGAAATAAAGTGTCATGTAAAGAACTCAAATCCTTAGGACACTTATAAAAGGAAAACTCTCTCTATAACTAGAATAGTGAGACTAATGATTTTATCTAAATAACCCAAGTAGTCTCACTTGTAGAGAATATGTTTCTCTTTGGAAAAGCATGTAATCTAACATGAAAAAGAAAAATCAATCCAATGATTTATGATGTACTTCTACTTGCTTAAATTGGATTTGATTCTTCACATTTATCGCTTTCCATATCATGAATTAGATTTATTCCCTTAATCTTAAAGGATTGGTTATGCTTGTTTTATGAGTTAAAATTGAGCATAACGTCATCTATGGATAATCTAGTTCATGCTATAAAGTTTCCATGCTTTTAGTAATCTAGTTTTTCATTCCTTATCAAAAATGATTGCAAAAATGGAAACTAGTACTTGTGTTACTAATAACGTATCTCTTGAGCCTACTTATAAATATCCAAAAGAGAAAGTGGACAAGCCTCATGGGTTGCTCTTCACCCAAAGGAAGAAAGGTAAAAGCAAAGGTATGGGAACTCATCCTCCAAATCAAATATGGTTCCTTTCAATGGTGATTTATTCTAAATTATCATTCTTAAAGAATAGATTCTTTGTTGGACAAAAATTTATCTAGATGTGCATTCAATCTCATTCTTTTAAATGCACTTGTCCATTAGAATCTAATTCATGCCTTTGTTACATTTGTATTCATATTGATATGCTTCTAAATTATGATGTTAAAATTCAATATGAAGAAGTAAAATTCCTATGATTGATCAAAAAGTTTAAAAAGGTGCTCATTCTTCTTTAATGATAACGTGCACTAACGTTAAGGTTTTTACTTCATGTCTATGTGACTCATGGTTGATGAATTGTATTTATTTCCTATCTAAAGTAATCATCTTCCATCATATACTCTCTTGAGCTATTAACATCTTTCTTGAGTATTTTCAATAAGATTGAAAGGAAAAGAAACAACTGCAAAGGGAGGACACTCACATGAAAGAGACAAACATGGAGGACAACAACACCTACCTGGACAATAAGGTCTTCAAAACAATCAATGGTGTGGTTGTGAGTAATCTAAATCCTTTCATAATGATATTACCAGGCTTAAGTTGTTTATTACAAATCTTATAAGCCTTGATCAAGATGTATAATGCTTCTCCCTATTTGTCTTTAAAGTAAATGCATCCATTCAATTCAAATACTTGACGCATATCTTTAGGGGGAGTCTATTCTTATATCTTGATTTTGTTGAGACTATTGCTTTATCTCAGTAATTTCATATAGTCTCTTGCATGAGAATAAGTTTCTCATGAAGTATGCTACTATTTTTAAATTCTTGTCCTTCACTCTAAAAGTAGCATATTTACTGGATTCTCCTACTCTAAGCTTAATTGATAATCTAATGCGTATGTTGTTCTTTTGATCACATCTGTTATTTGTTTGATCATTGAATGACTTCAATCAACAATCATGCTTCTTAGTGCCGTATATACTATCAATCGATATCTCTCTTGATATGCACTAAGTTAAAAGGAGAATTCATGATACATTTATGCAACTTGTGATCCATTTGATGTATGCTAACAATAACTTGAAAAGATCACTAGTTGTAGAACTCTCTCTTGTGCAAAATATTTTCATATATTGTCATTAAGAATGGGTCTTAAGCATCTAAGACTAAGGACAAAGCACGATGAAGAGAGCGTCCCTATGTAAAGGTACAAAAAGGTAAAACTATCTCCTTTCATTTAAACTTGTACCTAAATCTTCCTTTTCTATACTCTCTTTACATATCTTGTTTAAAAGGTAGAGAAAGCATGCCCATGTATATCCCTGCTTCATATCTAGTTTAACTTCTCAAAAAATTCATTCATGCTTTAATGCATCCTTGTTGAAACTAGATGAAGTGATTTAATTGTCAAAGAGCTTAAAGCTTAACCTTGTAACGAGGATAGGCTGCCTTTGTTCCAAAGGTGGATGGTCCTTAAGCCTCTTTGAAATCCTTAAGGGAAAATGCTTGAAATGTTTACAACATGCTTTCATAAGTGCATAAACTGTCATGCACATCACACTTATACTATGACACAATGCACTTCACATTCCGTATAATATAGATATGTTCTCATTAACCTAATTATGTGCAATTGGCATTTAAGGCCCAAATATATGTTCCTCTCCATGCACATATATAGGGGGAGCAATCTATGTTATATAGAATTATGATCATGCTTAATTTGACATATCCTTTGATCATGTCTCTCTCATTTGCTATGACTGATGTGTTTTCAAGTGAATTTCAAACCAAGTCATAGGCATATTGAAAGGGAATTGGAGTCTTCGGCGAAGACAAAGGCTTCCACTCCATAACTCATACCTCGCTGACGCTCTAAGTCACGCTTCATCTCAGGGGGAGAAAGTATGAAGCAAAAGGACTCCGGCTTTGGTATAATCTTCACTCATATGTTTTATTTGCCAAAGAGGAGAAAGTAGTTAGGTAAAGGGCTTATATTTCACTCTAAGTATCCGTTTTTGGCGATTCATGCCAAAGGGGGAGAAAGTATAGAGCCCAAAGCAAAAGGACCGCACCACCACCTAATTCAAAATTTTGGAGATTTTCACTTGGTAAATTTCAAATTGGTACCTTATTGTGTTCAAAAAGGGGGAGAAAGTAGAATTTCAAAAATGATATATCAAAACCCTCTTGAACACTAAGAGGAGGATCTCATTTAGAGGGAGTTTTGTTTTAGTCAAAGGAAAAGCATTTGAAATAAGGGGAGAAAAATTTCAAATCTTGAAGATGCTTCGCAAAATCTTATTCACTTACCTTTGACTATTTGCAAAAGAACTTTGAAAAAAGAATTTACAAAAGAGCTTGCAAAAACAAAACATGTGGTGCAAGCGTGGTCCAAAATATCAAAAATTAAAGAAATAATCCATGCGCATCCTAAGCATTTATATTGGCTCAATTCCAAGTAACCTTTGCACTTACATTATGCAAACTAGTTCAATTATGTACTTTTATATTTGCTTTGTTTTGTGTTGGCATCAATCACCAAAAAGGGGGAGATTGAAATGGAATTAGGCTTACACCTATTTCCTAATTGATTTTGGTGGTTGAATTGCCCAACACAAACAATTGGACTAACTAGTTTGCTCTAGTCTATAAGTTCTACAGGTGCCAAAGGTTCATAATAAGTCAATAAAAAGACCAAGAGAGGTCTCAAAGGAAAGGAGCAAAAAGGAAACCGGAGGCTGCCCTGGTCTGGCGCACCGGACTGTCCGATGCACCACCGGACAGTGTCCGGTGCACCAGGGTGCTTCAGCTCGAACTCTTCACCTTCGGGTTTCCCAGGCGCATCTCCGCTATAATTCACCAGACTGTCCGGTGTGCCACCGGACTGTCCGGTGCACCAGCGGAGCAACGACTACCTGCGCACAACGGTCGACTCTGACAGATGAACAGTACCGCGGCAGATGTCAGAGCAGCGGTCAGAGGGGGCACCGGACTGTCCGGTGCTGCACCGGACTGTCCGATGCCACATGAGGATAAAGCCTCCAACGGTCGACCAGCTCCATCCCCGACGAACAGGCTGACGTGGCGGCTCACCGGACACTGTCCGGTGGCGCACCGGACACTGTCCGGTGGCGCACCGGACTGTCCGGTGCGCCCATCGCCAGCAAGCTTCTCCAACGGCTACATTTTGGTTGGTGGCTATAAATACCACCCCAACCGGCCACTTCAAGGTGTGGGAGCCCAAGCAACATTCCAAGTCACCTAGTTGACACACTCAAGCCCTCCCAACCACACATATTCATTTATCCATCCTATACACAAGATTTAGACCACTACAACCAACACAAGTGCCACAAAAGAGAGAGCAAGCAATTAAGAGCTACTCAATTGAGTTTAGCCCTAGTGCCTTGTGAGATTCACTGAGAGATAGTGTGTGCTACATCTTTGTGTTCATTTGAGCGTGGAGTTTTTGACTCCCATTGAACTTCCTCCAAAGTTTTGGAGGCTTGTAAAAGCTAGCAAGAGACACCAAAGAGTGTGGTGGTCCTTGCGGGATCGAGAGTGATCCTTGAGAAGAAGAAGAGCTCGCCGATCCTTGTGTGATCGGTGGAGAGAGGGAAAGGGTTGAAAAAGACCCGTCCTTAGTGGACTCCTCAACGGGGACTAGGCCTTCGAGGGCCGAACCTCGGTAAAACAAATCACCCGTGTCATTTGTGTTTATTGCTTGTGATTTGTTTGCTTTCCCTTACTCTAAGTTTTCTTGTGCTATTATTTGTCAATATCATTTGGTGTTGCTTCAAGTTAAATTCTCATTTAGTGAAGCAACACTTCGCAAGAAACAACTTAACTT
Organism: Zea luxurians; assembly: GCA_029449295.1. Taxonomy (NCBI): domain Eukaryota; kingdom Viridiplantae; phylum Streptophyta; class Magnoliopsida; order Poales; family Poaceae; genus Zea; species Zea luxurians. The sequence continues at coordinate 95,562,771 of JAOPSE010000010.1, read as the reverse complement.
ATTGCTCTTCCCATATAAGTCTTCTTGCTCTAATGTTCATATATCTATCAAGTTGTATTGATTATCAATTCCGCATTATTTAAGCGCAATACTCTTTCCAAGCAAGAACTTAGTTTTTATTCTCCGATAATTGTATATCTTGTTCTAACCACTAATCGGGGGATCTAGTTGGGGGATAAGGTTTTAATTTTCAGGTTCCGCCTATTCACCCCCTAGTATTTAGAGACTTAGAGAAATGCAGATATTACATTAAGGGTAAATTTGCCAAACAGATTAAGAAAAGATGCTAAGCACAATACGAGAGTGTTAGACATTATTCATACGATAGATGGCATATATGGTCCTTTTCTAGCTAGGACAGTAGATGGGTTCGATTTGTTCATAACCTTCACAGTTGACTACTCTCGCTATGTGAAAGTCACCTAGAGGGGGGTGAATAGGCGAAACCTAAAATTTACAAACTTTAAACGCGCACTATGCCTAGGGTTAGTGTTCGCACTAGCCGCCTCACCCGCTCACGAGGTTGACGAAGACGGATCTAAGGATGCCAGTGTCGCCCCTCTCCGAGCTCCCCCTATGGCTGCTACGGGCGAGTGCCCCTGGGCAGCCGGTCGCCCCACTCTCGTTGCCTTCGAGCTCCAGCAACCATAGAGCTAGCAGGCCGCGACCGACGCCACAATGGACATGGGTAGCCGACATCCGTTGTTGGCTACTGAGAGTGAGCCCCAAGGCGCGGCTACCCGATCGAGCTATGTCTAGATCTGATCATCTTGGGCGAGGTGACCCCCTCCCGGCGATGAGCGAGACAGCCCCACTCCTGCACTCCACCCCATCTCGCAACAGCCGTCGGAATAGCCCCCTCCCCACGCCGGTATAAGCAGTTTGCATCATCCTTGACTGGATCTCTACTTCCTCCACAAACTTGTCTAGCGTACCTTGAGTGACCTCGTTTGAGGCCTTGACTGGATCTCTACTTCCCCTCTTTGGTCCACACATAATTTTTCTCCAATATCCATGCAAGATTTTTTTTCAGATTAATAGTACCAAACCTTTGTTTTATCTCATTGGCACGATCAGCCCAATGAAGCATGTTCTGTGTCTCCCCAAAGGTAAGATTAGAGGGGCCAATGTTGGCAATCATGGCGGTGTTGCAGGATCCTCCAACGGAGTCCTTCAGGAGTTGTCTTAGTTTGGAATTGAGATATGGTATGTGCTTATTACCCTCAAGGCATTAATGCAACTGCTAAGTGCAAGAAGAGAGCGATTAATGTTTGCTCCTTCAATCTACCTCTACGTGCGTTGATATGTTGCCAGAGCCCTTTCAGATCCAGCAAGATCAATGAGATAGTTTTCTGGCTCGTTTTACGTTAACTCCATCCAAGGATCTATATTCCACGACAACCTGTATATTTCCAAAGGCGATGAGTGATTTTACTCTAAACTCTAGAAATTATTCCCCACAGGTCAAGCATGTGTATGATTTTTTACCTGCAGACTGTTGTGCCGCATGAGAACATAATGAGGTCTCGTTTACTCGAGTCGATTTAGTTTTTCGATTCTTGTTGCCTTTCTGAAGTAATTCCATAACTTGGAAAAGAAACATATATAATTTTTGCTTGAAACCACTGCAAGCTATCATGCCTAAGAAACAATTTATACCTCGTCCATGGAGTATACACTTCTTTGGGTAAGACCAGCAACAACAATTCCTTAAAATGCCCCAAACATTTTTTGGTTAGAATAGCGTTAACAAGGAGGCTTATCAAAACATGTGGAGAAAACGTAAAAAATGGGCATGTGTTCAGAACTGATGCATTGAGCTGAGGATTTTCTACAACAGGGTTAACCTTTTACCAATGTACCTTCTTTCATTGAATAATTTGTGTATTGTTGCAACGTACATGCATATGCTGACTCAAATAGAATTTTGCATATCATAGTAATGTTTTGTATCTATGTTTTATACTATTTTTAACTCGAGATGAATCGCACGGGCACATTTACTTTTTGTCTCTCACTTCCCAGAGATATTTCTTTTGCATGTTGTTGTTACCTTCTTGTGTAAAATTTGACCTATGCATGTTCCAATTCCCTTTTCATGACATGTGGGTCGATCAATGACACATTTTCGGATTGCAAATTTTGCAATGGCAAACAACTAACCTCTTTCAGCACAAAGGTAACTCCATGTTCCATGTGTATTTCAGAAAATATGGTTTAAGTGATGATACAGTGGATTTCGTTGGACATGCACTTGCTCTTCATATAGATGATCGTTATCTTGATGAACCAGCACTTGATATAGTGAAAAGGATGGATGTAAGTCTTGGCCAAAGCTGCTTCTAGTTGTTGCTATGGATAAACTCGTGTGCTTCCTAACCTTTCAATTATTCATTCTTGCAGCCCTGCTAATTAGAAAACATGCATGTTCCACATTTTCTCCCTATTGTTCATAGAAGGAAACATTGTCGTTTATTTTGTACCTGAAAGCTGTTTAATTATCATGTATTCCCATCAGTGCGCATGTAGTTTATTATACCAACTTAAATGAAGGGATAATTTAGTTGTTTAGAAAATAAGAGGATAGTGGGTGGAGGGAAATCTTCTCATTCTTAACAAATTCGAGCTCTCGCACCAATAATAGGGGTAGAATCGTGAATAAAAATCGAGGAAGTACGACCCCTAATGCTTGAGAGGGATATGGCAGCACTAAAATTTGCTGAAATTGATCACCTTGTAGAATCTTTCCTTGACTTAATTTTATGTTGATGTAATGAAGTAAATACCATGTGGATTTGTATGCTACTTGTTGTTTCCCTAATAGTTGATCACCAAATTAAATTTAAACTTCATAGTTTTCAGTGTCTATACAGTTGTTACAAGCTATGAACTAATCTGTGCTAATATTTCCCAGTGTCATTGTAAAATTAACAACTGATGCCTGATCATCTTGTAGGCATTTTTCTTTTTTTTTGATATACCCCCTATCCTTTAGTTTAAATACCGTTATTCTAGAAATTTAAAAATAATGTCATTTTCTTCAGGTTGCCATATATGCAACTGGGTATAAAACTAATGGCATGGTATTGTACATGGTTGGCAAGGTTGTTGATTTAAACGAAGTGAATGACCGTAGATTCCATGTATGCTATGATAGCTACTTTAGAACTATTTCTTTCCCTCGCACTCTTAGTATTTATGTATTTGTTTTGGAATGAACTCACTCTATTTAATAGAATATGTATCGAAAAATTGCATATGGAATCAGATTAAGCATGCCCAACATCTGGCTCCAGGTGCAGACGTGTAGCAAACCGTTAGTTCATTTTTAAACTAAACAACGACAAATAAAAAAGAACGGATGAAATATGTAGTAGTAGTAGTACGTTAACGCTAGCTACATGATGTTCAGTGTGACAGTGTCTACCGGACCACCACCACCAATGCATCTCTCCTCATTCCGTCCTGACAAATGCCGCAATCCTGTCCAATAGCTCCTTGGCCTTCTCCTGCACGGGCTCCAGCAGGTAGAACACATGCCCGACCCCTTCGGATTCGAACAGCTCCACGTCCTTTTCGGCGCCTCTCGCCCGCGCCGCCGCCTCCGCGTACAGTTTCCCGCGCCACCGAAGGACGTCCCCCTCGGCCACGCACACCATCACCTTCTGGCACGCCAGGTTGTCCAACCCCGGCGCGCCCGGTGCCGTCGGGTTCATCCTGGGGTCGTCCGCGCCGTCCACCGCCTCGGGGCACACGAACTCCCACAGGCCCTTCTGCTGCTCCGAGGCGGGGCTCAGCGGTGCCTCCCCAGGGATGGGGTCCCTGCCCCAGAACCAGGGGTGGATGAGCACGACGCCCCTGAGGCCAGCGTCCCGGATGTCCGGGTGCATGGCGAGGTGGTGGCAGATGTTGCCCCCCGCGCTGTCGCCGGCAAGGAACACGCGCGCGGGGTCGCCGTGCGCCGCGAGCCACGGGTCGGTCGCGGACGACGGCGCCAACGCCCACTTGAGGGCCGCCAGGGAGTCCTCGTACGCGGCGGGCACCGGGTGCTCCGGCGCGAGGCGGTAGTCGACGGAAACGGCCACGGCGGGGCAAGCGGCGGCGAGGTCGTTCAGGCAGCGGTGGTACACGGCGGACCTGGCCGACCCGACGACGAAGCCACCGCCGTGGAAGTACACGACCACGGGGAGCCTCGTTTCGGGCGATGTGGTAGCGGCGGGCGGGAGGTACAAGCGCACCGATAAGGAGTGCGGCGAGAGGGCCACGTCCTTGGACACGACGCCCGTGTCGGCGTCGCGGCCGGACGAGACCGCCGGCATGGCCAGTGGGCGTTCCAGGCGCCCGCTCTTGTATACAAGGAGTAGCGGGGCGAAGTCGTGCACGACCACATCGTCCCCTTTCGCGTCGGTCATGACGCTCGACATTGTGTTACCCTACCCTGGCTTTACGCTGCTCTGGCAGTGCGGTCGAGCCGTCGAGAGCATGCGTCCTCGGTTCCGCTATTTGTAGATGATTCAGTTTTGGGTGATGAGTGAGGATGCTTAGGTGGGTGAGTCACACCACACGAATGCTGCCACTTTGCGAGAACCGGTAGAGCATGCTGCATGCATTTTTTGTGGTGTTCTTCGCTGGTTTCCATGTGTGCACGTACGTGGGCTGGATTGGACATAACACTCCGCGGCTCGCCGGCTCCTGTGTTGCACACACTGCCTTGATCCGTTGAGGGTTTTATAGGCTGGCCTGTCAATTCGAGGACACCGTACATTACTTTTCAGCTAAGCATGTCTGCTCCTCTACTATGCAAGCCAGAATTGAGGCACATGGGCTAGGATAGAAAAGAATGCAGTGACTTTTTGTATTGGGCCTTGCTTCCTCTATGCTCTTTATTGTTCGAGGAATTGTTTGACCTGCGTCATTGACAAATGTTGTAAGGGATATTAGCAGCACGTACGTTTATAATCTCTCTGAGAGCTCTAGTCGTATAGGCCCTATTTAGCACATCATATTTTCAGCTTCATCACAGATTTAAGCAAAAACTATGCAAAATAGAGTGTTTTTGCAGCAACTTATCAGTTTAGATGTTTCTCGTAATAAACTAAAAGCAAACAATAAATAGAAGTTGTTTTTTTTATCAGCTTCTCGTATAACAAGGCCATAGTCTATTTGATATTTGATGCTCAGCTAGAACTGCTGCCCAAGTCCCACCTCAAGGGCGATGCACTGTACACCGTACACATTTGCTTTTGTACTGTGTATATAGCACTGTACAAGCACAACTGTACATATTTTTAAAAATCTCTTCCAAGGCTGTATAGCCTCTTCTGTGGCACGGCTCCTTCTTTATCTATCTATACTTGTAGCATATGGGGAAAATAATGCCTTTCGAGAGCTGTGGCATACTGGCTTGGCGGCACCGGCACCTGACGGTACAGCAGCAACCAGCAAACAGGACTTGGTAGTCGTGGACTCTGCCGGTGCTGAAACCAAACACAAATGAACACCCCAGATTTCCTCCTCCGCTCGGCCAATCCCGGCGAGATTCACGGGCAGTACAGTAGCAGAACTTCCACGTGTATTGGCAGCTCGGATTTGTCGTTGAAACCGGGGCCTGAAACTGATTACTATTCTGCTGGTTCTTTCTACGTTTATGCCCGGCCTGCTGTCACTAATAAATGCGTTTCTCAGCTCGGTGACACACGTAGGCGACGAGGTCTCGTGACTCTCGTCGGTCGTCACGTCACGTCACGTCCACCGGATTCGGAACAATGCAATGCAAGGTGGCAGCGCGACCAGACGATTTGCCCGTACCGGTACCGCCGCCGGCAGTCGTTGCAGTCGCCGGCCGGCCTCGCACGGGCTCCGTCGTCTCGTCTCGTCTCTCCAGTCTCCACTCTCCACCCACCGCGGCCACGGAGAACAACCACCGAGTCATCATAAAACAGAGACGGCTAACAAGAACTGGCACTATATAATATTATAAAACACAGCAGGGCCATTTCGCCTTGGAAGAACGTATGCAAGAGGAAGAGGGTTTTAACCAGTCCCGAGCTCGAAAGTGAGGTGACAGGAACACTACAAAAAGGTTGCTGTTTTGGATCGAGTCATGCAGGCACCTCGCGTCGATCCCCTGCCTGCCCAACTTTTTTGTAATTTGGCCCTTTTTGTGTTTTTTTTTGCACAAATATGCCCCTGGCAGTTTCATTTCAAAAAATAGACCCTTAGCTCGACGCCATCATCATTGGCGCCGAGCTTGTGTGTGCCGGCGCCAACAATATTGGCGCCTGTCTGCCTGACGTGGAGACTTGGCTGGCAGCGACGTGTCAGGGGGGTCGGCGCCATAGATCTTGGCGCCGACCCCCGTGCCGGTGGCGCGACACGTGTCAGGGGGGTCGGCGCCAAGATCTGTGGCGCCGACCCCCTGTATTCACCGTGTGAGACAACCTTCTGTCCCAAAAAATTGAACTCGCGCCGACCCGAGACCCCGAGCCGCCCTCCGTCCTGCTCCCCGGCGGCGCTCCACCACCCGCCGGCGCCGCCCCGCCCGCCCCCGGCCGACCCGGCAGCGCCGCTCCTCCCCCGGCCGGCGCCGCCCCGCCCGACCCGGCAGCGCCGCTGCTCCACCGGCCGGCGCCGCCCCGCCCAGCCCTGGCCGCCGCCGCTCCTCCCCCGGCCGGCGCCGCCCCGCCCGCCCCCGCCCGCCCCCGGCCGCCCCGCCACGCCCGCCCCCGCCCGACCTGGCATCCCCGCCACGCCCCACAAGCGCCGCCGCCGCCCCGACCCGGTTGCACGGCCGCTCCGCCCGTCCCGCCACGGCCGGCGCCCCACAAGCGCCGCCGCCCCGACACGGCCGGACGCCTCCCACCGCAGTCGGTCCCGTCCCGGCCGCGCTCCTCCCTCGGTCGTCGACGTTCATCCCCCACCGTATAGGTAAATTTTATATGGTTTTTGTTATTTTGTAAGCATTTTCTGTTAATTATGTTAGATTGTATTGCTATGATTTGTTGTTTCTTGAATGTAATGAATGTTAGTTATTGTGATAAATGCTAATTTGATTGAATATTATGAATGTGAGTCAAATGTGCATGTTTTTTATCCTCCCCGTGCAGGGGAGGTGCTGTCAAAATTTGCAATTATTATATATGAGTATTTTATAAGGTGGTTACTATATTAGTGGGTGGTGGTTATATTTATACTTATTTAGGTAGTAATTAGTGGTTTGTGGTTACGTAATAACCATCCACAGTTTATATTAAATGTTTAATTGGTGTTTCAAATAGATGGACAATTTTTTGAGCTTGTATCATGGAGGCAATGTGGAACAAGATCCGTATGGAAATGCCAAGTTCATTGACATGCGACACGTGCCAGTACTATTCGATGGTAGACCCTCCTTGAGAGATGTGTTTACAAAGGCTAAACAAAAGTTAGGTTACCATGAAGCTGATGACATTGCGGTTGACGGAGTGCTTAATATTGGTCATCCACCAAATGTCATAAGACGAGTCATCCCAATTGATTGTCAACTGGATTGGGATAATTATATTACTTCGGCTATGAAGACCCATTTGCAACTCATGGAGGTTGTGGTGCGTCCGGTTGTAGTAGACCGTCCCCCTGAAGACTTTGATCGTGCTATCGATTACGTGCCAACTGTTCCTGATGCTCAATCTGGCCCCAATTTGATCCCATTAAGTCAGCCAGGAGATGGTCTGCAGACAGATTTAGCTGCGTGTATCCCTTTGGCACAAACCAATTGCAGTAAGACTTATTGCCATTACATCTTCATTTTGGACCATGAGCACTTTGCTCATTCCATTTGACGTGGGACTGATCATCTTGTACATGTTGCAGGAGAGACTCCTACTCCTATGGTTGATCCTCAGACTGAGGCACGTGGCTGCTTCGGTGATGGTTTTATTGCCTCCAACAGTCCTGAGTTTAGGAATGAAGAGGAGCCATATGCCTTTTGATAGTCGCCTAGAGGGGGGGTGAATAGGGCGAAACTGAAATTTACAAAATAATCACAACTACAAGCCGGGTTAGCGTTAGTAATAAAGAAACGAGTCCGCGAGAGAGGGCGCAAAACAAATCGCAAGCAAATAAGAGTGTGACACGAGGATTTGTTTTACCGAGGTTCGGTTCTCGCAAACCTACTCCCCGTTGAGGAGGCCACAAAGGCCGGGTCTTTTTCAACCCTTCCCTCTCTCAAACGATCCCACGGATCGAGTGAGCTTTCTCTTCTTCTCAATCAACCGGGAACAAAACTTCCCCGCAAGGGCCACCACACAATTGGTGCCTCTTGCCTTGGTTACAATTGAGTGATGATCTCAAGAACAAGTGAGAAAGAAAAGAATGCGATCCAAGCGCAAGAGCTCGAAAGAACACAAGCAAATCACTCTCTCTAGTCACTATGGAGTTGTGTGGAATTTGGAGAGGACTTGATCTATTTGGTGTGTCTAGAATTGAATGCTAGAGCTCTTGTAGTGGTTGAGAAGTGGAAAACTTGGATGGCAATGAATGTGGGGTGGTTGGGGTATTTATAGCCCCAACCACCAAAAGTGACCGTTGCTGGAACCTGTCTGTTCGATGGCGCACCGGACAGTCCGGTGCACACCGGACAGTCCGGTGCCCCTGCCACGTCACCATTGCCGTTGGATTCTGACCGTTGGAGCTTCTGACTTCTGGGCCCGCCTGGGTGTCCGGTGCACACCGGACATGTACTGTTTGATGTCCGGTGCACCGGTATGGGCGATCCTGACGTCTGCGCGCGCTGCGCGCGCATTAAATGCACCGCAGGGAGCCGTTGGTGCCGCAGAGAGCCGTTGCTCCGCTGGCACACCGGACAGTCCGGTGCACACCGGACAGTCCGGTGAATTTTAGCGGAGCGGCTGCCGCGCGAACCCGAGGCTGGCGAGTTCCAGAGACCGCGCTTCCTTGGAGCACCGGACATGTCCGGTGCACACCGGACAGTCCGGTGAATTTTAGCGCGCTGGCTTCCGAGAAATCCCGAGGGTGAAGAGTTGGAGTCTAAGTCCTCTGGGCGCACCGGACATGTCCGGTGCACACCGGACAGTCCGGTGCCTTCAGCCAGAGGTGCCCTCGGTAGCCTCATTGCTCCTTTGTTGAATCCAACACTTGGTCTTTTTATTGGCTAAATGTGAACCTTTTGCACCTGTATAACTTATGCACTAGAGCAAACTAGTTAGTCCAATATTTGTGTTGGGCAATTCAACCACCAAAAATTATTTAGGAACTAGGTGTAAGCCTAATTCCCTTTCAATCTCCCCCTTTTTGGTGATTGATGCCAACACAAACCAAAGCAAATATAGAAGTGCATAATTGAACTAGTTTGCATAAGGTAAGTGCAACGGTTGCTTGGAATTGAGCCAATATAAATACTTATATGATGCGCATGGATTGTTTTCTTTGTTTTTGACATATTGGACCACATTTGCACCATAAGTTTTGTTTTTGCAAACTCTTTTGTAAATCCTTTTCAAAGTCATTTTGCAAGATAGTCAAAGGTAAATGAATAAGATTTTGCAAAGCATTTTCAAGATTTGAAATTTTCTTCCTTTGTTCAAATGCTTTTCCTTTGACTAAACAAAACTCCCCCTAAATGAGATCCTCCTCTTAGAGTTCAAGAGGGTTTTGATTTATCATTTTTGAAAATACTACTTGCTCCCCCTTTGGAACACAAAGAGATACCAATTTTGAAATTTATCATTGAAAATCATCTAATTAAAAAATTAGGTGGTGGTGCGGTCCTTTTGCTTTGGGCTCATATTTTCTCCCCCTTTGGCATGAATCGTCAAAAACGGAATCATTAGAGCCCAATGAGGTACTTTCTTCCCCGTTGGTCATGAAATGAATGAGTGAAGAATATACCAAAGTTGGAGAGATGATGCGGAGCGACGGCGAAGGATGAGTAGTAGAGTGGAGTGGAAGCCTTGTCTTCGCCGAAGACTCCTATTCCCTTTCAATATACCTATGACTTGGTTTGAAATTCACTTGAAAACACATTAGTCATAGCATATATAAAAGAGACATGATCAAAGGTATAATTGTGAGCTATGTGTGCAAGACTAGCAAAAGAAATTCCTAGAATCAAGAATATTGAGCTCATGCCTAAGTCAGGTAAAAGATTGTTCATCAAGAGGCTTGGTAAAGATATCGGCTAATTGATCTTTGGTATTAATGTAAGAAATCTCGATATCCCCCTTTTGTTGGTGATCCCGAAGAAAATGATACCGAATGGCTATGTGCTTAGTGCGGCTGTGCTCGACGGGATTGTCGGCCATTTTGATTGCACTCTCATTGTCACATAGCAAAGGAACCTTGGTTAATTTGTAACCGTAGTCCCGCAGGGTTTGCCTCATCCAAAGCAATTGCGCGCAACAATGGCCTGCGGCAATATACTCGGCTTCGGCGGTAGAAAGAGCGACCGAATTTTGCTTCTTTGAAGCCCAAGACACCAAGGATCTTCCCAAGAACTGGCAAGTCCCCGATGTGCTCTTCCTATTAATTCTACACCCCGCCCAATCGGCATCCGAATAACCAATCAAATCAAATGTGGATCCCCGAGGGTACCAAAGCCCAAACTTAGGAGTAAAAGCCAAATATCTCAAGATTCGTTTTACGGCCGTAAGGTGTGATTCCTTAGGGTCGGCTTGGAATCTTGCACACATGCATACGGAAAGCATTATGTCCGGTCGAGATGCACATAAATAAAGCAATGAACCAATCATCGACCGGTATACCTTTTGATCCACGGACTTACCTCCCGTGTCGAGGTCGAGATGCCCATTTGTTCCCATGGGTGTCTTGATGGGCTTGGCATCCTTCATTCCAAACTTGCTTAGTATGTCTTGAGTATACTTCGTTTGGCTAATGAAGGTGCCCTCTTGGAGTTGCTTCACTTGGAATCCTAGAAAATACTTCAACTCCCCCATCATTGACATCTCGAATTTCTGTGTCATGATCCTACTAAATTCTTCACATGTAGATTTGTTAGTAGACCCAAATATAATATCATCAACATAAATTTGGCATACAAACAAATCATTGTTAAGAGTTTTAGTGAATAAAGTAGGATCGGCCTTGCCGACTTTGAAGCCATTAACAATAAGGAAATCTCTAAGGCATTCATACCATGCTCTTGGGGCTTGCTTAAGCCCATAAAGCGCCTTAGAGAGCCTATAAACATGGTTAGGATACTCACTGTCTTCAAAGCCGGGAGGTTGCTCAACATAGACCTCCTCCTTGATTGGTCCGTTGAGGAAGGCACTCTTCACGTCCATTTGATAGAGCTTGAAGCCATGGTAAGTAGCATAGGCCAATAATATGCGAATTGACTCAAGCCTAGCTACGGGTGCATAGGTTTCACCAAAATCCAAACCTTCGACTTGTGAATACCCCTTGGCCACGAGTCGAGCTTTGTTCCTAGTCACCACACCATGCTCGTCTTGCTTGTTGCGGAAGACCCACTTGGTTCCTACAACATTTTGATTAGGACGTGGAACTAAGTGCCATACCTCATTCCTCGTGAAATTGTTGAGCTCCTCTTGCATCGCCATCACCCAATCCGAATCTTGAAGTGCTTCCTCTACCCTGTGTGGCTCAATAGAGGAAACAAACGAGTAATGTTCACAAAAATGAGCAACACGAGATCGAGTAGTTACCCCCTTATGAATATCGCCGAGGATGGTGTCGGCGGGGTGATCTCGTTGTATTGCTTGGTGGACTCTTGGGTGTGGCGGCCTTGGTTGTTCATCCTCCTTGTCTTCATCATTTGAATCTCCCCCTTGATCGTTGCCGTCATTTTGAGGTGGCTCATCTTCTTGTTCAACATCTTGAGCCTCATCCTCAACTTGAGTTGGTGGAGATACTTGCGTGGAGGAGGATGGTTGATCTTGTGCATTTGGAGGCTCTTCGGATTCCTTAGGACACACATCCCCGATGGACATGTTCCTTAGCGCTATGCATGGAGCCTGTTCTTCACCTACATCATCAAGATCAACTTGCTCTACTTGAGAGCCGTTAGTCTCATCAAACACAACGTCACAAGAAACTTCAACAAGTCCTGAGGACTTGTTAAAGACTCTATATGCCCTTGTGTTTGAGTCATATCCTAGTAAAAAGCCTTCTACAGTTTTAGGAGCAAATTTGGATTTTCTATCTCTCTTAACAAGAATGAAGCATTTGCTACCAAAAACTCTAAAATATGAAATGTTTGGCTTTTTACCGGTTAGGAGTTCATAAGATGTCTTCTTGAGGATTCGGTGAAGATATAACCGGTTGATGGCGTAGCAGGCGGTGTTGACCGCCTCGGCCCAAAACCGATCCGGTGTCTTGTACTCATCAAGCATGGTTCTTGCCATGTCCAATAGAGTTCGATTCTTCCTCTCCACTACACCATTTTGTTGTGGAGTGTAGGGAGAAGAGAACTCATGCTTGATGCCCTCCTCCTCAAGAAAGCCTTCAATTTGAGTGTTCTTGAACTCCGTCCCGTTGTCGCTTCTAATTTTCTTGATCCTTAAGCCGAACTCATTTTGAGCCCGTCTCAAGAATCCCTTTAAAGTTTCTTGGGTATGAGATTTATCCTGCAAAAAGAACACCCAAGTGAAGCGAGAATAATCATCCACAATTACAAGACAATACTTACTACCGCCGATGCTTATGTAAGCGATCGGGCCGAACAAATCCATGTGAAGGAGCTCCAGTGGCCTGTCGGTAGTCATGATGTTTTTGTGTGGATGATGGATGCCAACTTGCTTCCCGGCTTGGCATGCGCTACAAATCCTGTCTTTCTCAAAATGAACATCGGTTAGTCCCAAAATGTGTTCTCCCTTTAGAAGCTTGTGAAGATTCTTCATTCCAACATGGGCTAGTCGGCGGTGCCAGAGCCAACCCAAGTTAGTCTTAGCAATCAAGCAAGTGTCGAGTTCAGCTCTATTAAAATCTACTAAGTATAGCTGACCCTCTAACACTCCCTTAAAAGCTATTGAATCATCACTTCTTCTAAAGACAGTAACACCAGTATCAGTAAAAAGACAGTTGTAGCCCATTTTGCATAATTGGGATACGGAAAGCAAATTGTAATCTAAAGAATCTACAAGAAAAACATTGGAAATAGTATGGTCAGGAGAAATAGCAATTTTACCCAAACCTTTGACCAAACCTTGATTTCCATCCCCGAATGTGATAGCTCGTTGGGGATCTTGGTTTTTCTCGTATGAGGAGAACATCCTTTTCTCCCCTGTCATGTGGTTTGTGCACCCGCTATCGAGTATCCAACTTGAGCCACCGGATGCATAAACCTACAAAACAAGTTTAGTTCTTTGTTTTAGGTACCCAAACGGTATTGGGTCCTTTGGCATTAGATACAAGAACTTTGGGTACCCAAACACAAGTCTTGGAGCCCTTGTGTTTGCCCCCAACAATTTTGGCAACTACCTTGCCGGATTTGCTAGTCAACACATAAGATGCATCAAAAGTTTTAAATGAAATGGCATGATCACTTGATGCATTAGGAATTTTCTTTCTAGGCAACTTGGCATGGGTTGGTTGCCTAGACCTAGATGTCTCACCCTTATACATAAAAGCATGATTAGGGCCAGAGTGAGACTTCCTAGAATGAATTTTCCTAATTTTGCTCTCAGGATAGCCGGCAGGGTACAAAATGTAACCCTCGTTATCCTGAGCCATTGGAGCCTTGCCCTTAACAAAGTTAGATAAGTTCTTTGGAGGGGCATTAATTTTGACATTGTCTCCCCTTTGGAAGCCAATGCCATCCTTAATGCCAGGGCGTCTCCCATTATAGAGCATGCTTCTAGCAAGTTTAAATTTTTCATTTTCTAAGTCATGCTCTCTAATTTTAGCATTAAGTTGTGCTATGTGATCATTTTGGTTTTTAATTAAGGCTAGGTGATCATGGATAACATCAACATTAACATCTCTACATCTAGTACAAATGGAAACATGCTCAACATTAGATGTAGAGGGTTTGCAAGATTTAAGTTCAACAACCTTAGCATGCAACATGTCATTTTTGGTTCTAAGGTCGGAAATAGTAGCATTGCAAACATCAAAATCTTTAGCCTTAGCAATTAGTTTCTCATTCTCATTTCTAAGGCTAACAATAGAAACATTCAACTCATCAATCCTAGCTAGCAAATCAACATTATCATTTCTAGGATCAATGCAAACATGAGAATCAACCTTAGCAATTAATTTAACATTTTCATTTCTAAGGTTGGCAATAGTGTCATGGCATATGCTTAGCTCACTAGATAATTTGTTACATTTTTCTACTTCTAGAGCATACGCATTTTTAACCTTAACATGTTTCTTGTTTTCCTTGATTAGGAAGTCCTCTTGGGAGTCCAAGAGATCATCCTTTTCATGGATGGCACTAATTAGCTCATTTAATTTTTCTTTTTGTTCCATGTTAAGGTTGGCAAAAAGAATACGCAAATTATCCTCCTCATTTTTATCATTATCCTCATCACTAGATGTTTCATATTTAGTGGAGGACCTTGATTTTACCTTCTTTTTGCCGTCCTTGGCCATGAGGCACTTGTGGCCGACGTTGGGGAAGAGGAGGCCCTTGGTGACGGCGATGTTGGCGGCGTCCTCGTCGTCGGAGGAGTCGCTTGAGCTTTTGTCGGAGTCCCACTCCCGACAAACATGGGCATCGCCGCCCTTCTTCTTGTAGTACTTCTTCTTCTCCTTCCTCTTGCCCTTCTTGTCGTCGCCCCTGTCACTATCACTTGATAATGGACATTTAGCAATAAAGTGACCGGGCTTACCACACTTGTAGCAAACCTTCTTGGAACGGGATTTGTAGTCCTTCCCCTTCCGTTGCTTGAGGATTTGCCGAAAGCTTTTGATGATTAGGGCCATCTCCTCATTGTCGAGCTTGGAGGCGTCAATCGGTTGTCTACTTGGTGTAGACTCCTCCTTCTTCTCTTCCGTTGCCTTGAAGGCCACGGGTTGCGCCTCGGATGTGGATGGTTTGTCAAGCTCGTTTATTTTCTTGGAGCCCTTAATCATGCATTCAAAGCTCACAAAATTCCCGATGACTTCCTCGGGGGTCATTAGTGGATATCTAGGATTACCACGAATTAATTGTACTTGAGTAGGGTTAAGGAAAATAAGTGCTCTTAAAATAACCTTAACCACCTCGTGGTCATCCCATTTTGCGCTTCCGAGGTTGCGCACTTGGTTCACCAAGGTCTTGAGCCGGTTGTACATGTCTTGTGGCTCCTCCCCTTGGCGAAGACGGAAGCGACCGAGCTCCCCCTCGATCGTTTCCCGCTTGGTGATCTTGGTGAGTTCATCACCTTCGTGCGCCGTCTTGAGTAGGTCCCAAATCTCCTTGGCGTTCTTCAACCCTTGTACTTTGTTGTATTCTTCCTTGCTTAGAGAGGCAAGGAGGATGGTTGTGGCTTGGGAGTTGAAGTGCTCGATTTGGGCCACTTCGTCCGTGTCGTAGTCCTCATCCCCTACGGATGGTACCTGTACACCAGACTCAACAACATCCCATAATCTTTTGTGGAGGGAGGTTAGATGAAATCGCATCAAATTACTCCACATAGCATAATCTTCACCATTAAAAGTTGGTGGTTTGCCTAATGGGACGGATAGTAAAGGTGTATGTTTAGGAATGCGAGGGTAGCGTAGGGGGATCTTACTATACTTCTTACGCTCTTGGCGTTTAGAAGTGACGGACGCCGCGTCGGAGCCGGAGGTGGATGTCGATGAAGTGTCGGTCTCGTAGTAGACCACCTTCCTCATCCTTTTGTGCTTGTCCCCACTCCGATGCGGCTTGTGAGAAGAAGATTTTTCCTTCTTCTCCTTGTGGTGAGAAGAGGAAGATCTTTTCTCCTTCCGCTTGGAGGAGCTCTTCTTCTTCTCCCTTCTCTTGGTGCGGGACTCTTCCGATGAAGTGCTCCCTTGGCTTGTAGTGGGCTTGTTATCGCCGGTCTCCATCTCCCTCTTGGTGTGATCTCCCGACATCACTTCGAGCGGTTAGGCTCTAATGAAGCACCGGGCTTTGATACCAATTGATAGTCGCCTAGAGGGGGGGTGAATAGGGCGAAACTGAAATTTACAAAATAATCACAACTACAAGCCGGGTTAGCGTTAGTAATAAAGAAACGAGTCCGCGAGAGAGGGCGCAAAACAAATCGCAAGCAAATAAGAGTGTGACACGAGGATTTGTTTTACCAAGGTTCGGTTCTCGCAAACCTACTCCCCGTTGAGGAGGCCACAAAGGCCGGGTCTTTTTCAACCCTTCCCTCTCTCAAACGATCCCACGGATCGAGTGAGCTTTCTCTTCTTCTCAATCAACCGGGAACAAAACTTCCCCGCAAGGGCCACCACACAATTGGTGCCTCTTGCCTTGGTTACAATTGAGTGATGATCTCAAGAACAAGTGAGAAAGAAAAGAATGCGATCCAAGCGCAAGAGCTCGAAAGAACACAAGCAAATCACTCTCTCTAGTCACTATGGAGTTGTGTGGAATTTGGAGAGGACTTGATCTATTTGGTGTGTCTAGAATTGAATGCTAGAGCTCTTGTAGTGGTTGAGAAGTGGAAAACTTGGATGGCAATGAATGTGGGGTGGTTGGGGTATTTATAGCCCCAACCACCAAAAGTGACCGTTGCTGGAACCTGTCTGTTCGATGGCGCACCGGACAGTCCGGTGCACACCGGACAGTCCGGTGCCCCTGCCACGTCACCATTGCCGTTGGATTCTGACCGTTGGAGCTTCTGACTTCTGGGCCCGCCTGGGTGTCCGGTGCACACCGGACATGTACTGTTTGATGTCCGGTGCACCGGTATGGGCGATCCTGACGTCTGCGCGCGCTGCGCGCGCATTAAATGCACCGCAGGGAGCCGTTGGCGCCGCAGAGAGCCGTTGCTCCGCTGGCACACCGGACAGTCCGGTGCACACCGGACAGTCCGGTGAATTTTAGCGGAGCGGCTGCCGCGCGAACCCGAGGCTGGCGAGTTCCGGAGACCGCGCTTCCTTGGAGCACCGGACATGTCCGGTGCACACCGGACAGTCCGGTGAATTTTAGCGCGCCGGCTTCCGAGAAATCCCGAGGGTGAAGAGTTGGAGTCTAAGTCCTCTGGGCGCACCGGACATGTCCGGTGCACACCGGACAGTCCGGTGCCTTCAGCCAGAGGTGCCCTCGGTAGCCTCATTGCTCCTTTGTTGAATCCAACACTTGGTCTTTTTATTGGCTAAATGTGAACCTTTTGCACCTGTATAACTTATGCACTAGAGCAAACTAGTTAGTCCAATATTTGTGTTGGGCAATTCAACCACCAAAAATTATTTAGGAACTAGGTGTAAGCCTAATTCCCTTTCACCTTTGCTATGGCTGCCGATTCAGATGATGATCGCCCGGTTGGTGAACTCACAGAGAGTGACATTGAGATGTTGCAACGTGTTTTTCCAGACGGTCGGGATCCTAGAGTGCATGAGTTCAGCGATCTTAGTCTTTCTCATCAGGCAAATGCAGAGGGCAGGGATGATGAGCTGCTTGACGCTTCTGAGGCCGGTCCTAGCATGATGATTGAAAAGGGTAGGGTCTTCAAGGACCTAACTGCCTTAAAGAGGTGGTTGCAGCATTACGCAGTCTTACGTAAGAGGCCGTATAGAGTACTTCATTCGTACGAGAAACGTCGTTACACGGTTGTATGCGACAAGGATAACTGTTCATGGAGGGTTTGTGCTAGGATACAAAAGATCACCGCAAAGTGGAAGATAACAAAAGTAGTGGGGCCACACACATGTGCTGAACATGAGTTAACGATGAAACATCGCCAATTGACATCAACCCTCATTGGGAAGCGACTTATGGGAATACTGCAGTCGGAACCAAATATGAAGGTTAGGACAATCATGAGGATCGTGGAGAATGTGTTTGATGGGTACAAGATAACATATGGTAAAGCTTGGAGGGCTAAGCAGTGTGCGTGGAAGATGATATATGGGGACTGGGAGTCTGGGTACGAGCAGCTACCTGTTCTTTTGAATGCAATGAAGGCGGTCAATCCAGGCATGCATTATGAGTACATCCCTAAACCAAATGCATGGATTGATGGGAGACAGATATTCTTCCGTGCGTTCTGGTGCTTTCCCCAGTGTGTGGATGCCTTCCGGCATTGTCGTCCTGTCTTTTCAATTGACGGCACATTTCTTCTCGGCAAGTATCAGGGCACTCTTCTAATTGCCATATCCGTTGATGCAAACAACAAGCTAGTTCCCCTAGCATTTGCTCTGGTTGAGAAAGAGAACAAAGACAGTTGGGGCTGGTTCCTGCGACTGGTCCGGATACATGTGGTTGGCCCAGGACGGGAAGTTGGTGTAATATCAGATCGGCACCAGGGAATACTCAACGCGGTCCGTGAGCAGATCGATGGGTACCCTCCTATTCATCACAGGTGGTGTACTCGACACCTTGCTGAGAATCTTCTGCGTAAGGATGGTGTCAAGGATAACTTTGAGCTTTTCCAGGAGACATGTCGACAGCTGGAAGACAAGTTCTTTAGAGAAAAGTTAGAAAAGCTCAAAGTCGCAACAAATGCCGAAGGTAGAGATTGGTTGAATGGATTGATGCCGGATTTGGAGAAGTGGACGAGAGCTCACGACTTAGGTGGATGGAGATATGAGTTCCAGTGTAGTAACATGGCCGAGTCATTCAACAAATTATTGTTGGGCATACGTGGTATGCCGGTCACTGCTATAGTGACATTTTCCTTTTACAAGCTTGTGGCATGGTTTAATGATAGACACACCCATGCAGTTGGATTGCAGAATGAGGGAGAGAGATGGGCTCCAAAGCCTAAGACCTTTCTAGAGAAGGCAAAGGAAAGGGCAAACACACACACACTGTTGATTGTTTTGACTTACAATCAGGGACATATGAGGTATTCCTTCAAGCTGGTACTACTTCTGACGGCGAGTCACAAGAGTCGAGGAAGCATGTGGTTGTCCTTAATGACTTGTCTTGTACATGTGGCGCACCCAGGCAATACCATTTTCCATGTTCTCATCTAATCGCAGCTGCTCGAGCTCGTAACTTTGACTTAGAGAGGAGGATACCTCAAGAGTTTACTATTGATAAACTAGTGTTGACTTGGAGTCCAAGATTTATTCCTTATCGTGACGCGGGTGAGTGGCCTCCGTACGATGGCCCAAAGTATGTCGCTGATCCAAGCAGTCGTTGGACCAAGCGTGGATCCAGGAAGAGGACGAGGCACAAGATGGTTATGGATCAGGTTGGTGGTAGGAGTAGAAGGGGAAGGAGAACACCATTTCTTACCGACCCCGAGCAGTATGAGTGTGGCAAGTGCGGTAGACTTGGTCATAATTCACGCACTTGTCGTTGGCAGATTAGCGAGGTTTGTATTTTTAGTTTAATGATACTACCTTAATTTTATTTAATAAGGCTATATTACTTACTAACATTAATTTCATTTTGTAGGATGGCACAGTTCCACCTCCTCGACCCGTTCTACGACGAGAGCCACCGGGGGCGCCTTCTGTCGGAAGGCCAGGTATTTAATTGTAATTATCTGTTGTAGATTTGTTGTTGTACAAATGGTGTTGCTTATATAATATTTTTCCGTGTAGGACCTAGCAACGCTTCGTTCTAGGACACACAATGGGTTCCAAGACATGGTGTTCGACGACAGGTACACTAATTACCTCAGACGAGCAGGTCTAGATGTAATATCGTACCAGTTACGACGCGGGTTGCCTACTATTGATTCGGCGGCCATTACTGCACTTGTGGACAGGTATTGTTAGGATTTTGTAAAAATATTCTTTAATCATTGAGCTCGTTTACACTAATTTTTTTTAATTATGTAGGTGGCGGCCTGAGACACATACTTTTCATCTTCCTTTTGGTGAGATGACAGTCACATTAGAGGATACACAGAAGATACTTGGACTCGATGTTGGTGGCAGAGCAGTGACAGGCCAATGTGACCCTGACGGTTGGAGGGCTAGAGTTGAGGCCTTTCTTGGTAGAGAGCTTCCTGCTGAGGGCGTTGAAAGGACTGCTGGAGTAGGCATCACATGGCTCCGTCAGTCTTTTGGTGTGTGCCCTGCTGATGCTGATGAGGCTACAGTCCAGTTCTATTGTCGAGCTTGGATCCTGCACATGTTTGGTTGTGTCCTCTTCCCAGACGCCACAGGAGACTGTGCGTCCTGGATGTACATCCCATGTCTCACCGACTGGGATACAGCTGGACACTACAGTTGGGGCTCCGGTGTGCTTTCTTTTTTGTACCGGCAGCTTTGTGAGGCTTGCCGTCGTACGTCCTCCTCTTCGTCTATAGGCGGTTGCGTCTACCTCCTGCAGATTTGGATGTGGTACGTCTTCGACCGACGTCTTCAAAATTTTATTTAATAAGGCTATATTACTTACTAACATAAATTTCATTTTGCAGGTTTCGCATACCAGTTGGTCGACCACGTGTTTTCCAGCCTAGACCCTGGCCATGGATGATTTATGGAAATGCACGTCTTCGACCGACGTATGCTTATATTTGGGACCAGGTGGCAGCTCCTTTTGCGAGAGCTAAGAGGGCATACATGGAGTATGTTAACGAGTTTGACACCCTTTCAGCCTCTAGCGTAAGTACTCAACATGTATATCTTATCATTATGAAATTTGTTTTATTATACTAAACATAGATTGCTTCATTTTTGTTTCAGGTCACATGGCAGCCATACAACGCACCTGAGTATGCTGGGATGATCTTTAGTGTAGTATGCAGCAGTGAAGATGAAATCTATATGATGCAATGTCCTTTGGTCTGTTTCTGGTGTGTTGAGTGGCACCTACCTCACAGGGTTCAAAGACAGTTTGGTAGGAACCAGCTATGGCCGGTTGAAGATGTTCCTACTTCAAAGGAGCTACACAAGTAAGTTCGCAATCTATAAATCCAGTTTGCAATTTATAACATCAATCATTCTTAACTTTGTGTTCTTTATATGATATGATTTGTGTGTAGATTTGACCGGCGGAAGCAAAAGAAGATAACGGACTTTCGTCAACATCATCTGGCATTTATAAATGATTGGGAATCGGGTGCTGAGAATGTATATTCCAACGATGAGTTGCACAACAACAGTGATTACAGGCGGTACCAAGCTTGGTACCAGGGTGTGACTCGTTGTAAGCTTCGCCAGCAGTGGACAGCGGAAGACTACGCCGACATTGATTCTTCTGACGATGAAGAAACGGAGTATGACCTGTCCACTAGACTGGGAACCCAAGTGGAGGCGGCACCCATATTAGATCGAGTGGTAAGTTTAACTCGATTTTAATACTCGACATGTATAAATTGTATGTGTGATGCAAATTGTGTTGTACAGGGTAACACATTGCGACGGTCGGTAGAGGACATTGATCGCCAACTTTTGACTGTGGGCGACAGCAGCATGCGCAGCTTCTTGCAGGTAAGCCCACATGCATCGTTTATAGCCTTAAGCGTGTTATGAATATGTTGTAAACTAATATGTCTTTGGCATGCAGCGTTTATCTAGGCACCTACGTGGAGCTGCTGCTCGCTGTGGCTGCAGGACTACTGTTGCACATGACGTCCATGTTCCATCGTGTACCGACACAGCAACGCCCTCCACAGGTCTTGGTGCTGGCTTCGACTACGATCAGGACGAGATAGGACCTTCACAGCTTCAGGGGGCTCCTTCGACACAGCCATTACAACCACAAGATCGTAGGCGACACCGCTCTCCACAACGTTACACTCCAGGCACCGACGCTTTAGGCAAGGGTAAGACTAGGAGACGTTGAATTGGTTTGGACTCTATGGACTTGTTATGTAACGTATGAATTATATAGACTTGTAATGGACTCATTTGGCCTCTACGGGCTTGTATGACATTTTAATGGACTTGTATGAATTCTATGGACTTGTAATGCACTTGTTTAGACTTTTATGATCTTGCTTGGAATTGTTTACAATTGTATGCACTTGTATGTTATGCTTATCTATGTGTCTATGTTGGATTGACAAAAAACAGAGAAAACTCTGCCGAAATTTTCTGAAATTGTTGGTTATGTCATGTAGCCTTTACATAACTATTACATAGCCTTTTCAGAAGCATTAATTTTTGGACTAGCATCTAGACTTTTCAGATCCATTTCGTAGCCTTTTCAGGAGTGTTTATATAGCCTTTTCAGAGTGTAAAAATAGCCTTTTCAGGATTGTATATATATAGCCTTTTCAGGATTGTATATACAGCCTTTTCAGAATCAACTATATCCTACGTTAGCGTAGGACATGTAGCCTTTTCAGAACAAGAACATAGCCTTTTCAGAGTTTTTGTACATATCTGATGTTTATAATCTATTACACTATCTATCCTTTAGCCTATATATACATGATCCTTTGTACATTTGCTTCATTGTGCAATACAATGGCTTCAGGGTCTTCTAGGGGCAAGGGTGCGGTAAATGAGAGACGAAAGGATGGAGGGAAGTTAACTCCAATGTGTTTTGATGGCCCTCTTGGTCCAGATTTTTTTGAAGAGGCGGTTTTTAACTTTCCAGTTCAAAGTAAAAAAGATTTCAACAAAGAGGATAGACTTAGGTCCTACGATAATAGGAGAGAAGATTGGCCGAAGTGCATGCATGGCGAGGATTGCTTGGTGCAGATGTTCGTTGAGGGTGGAATTGATGGAGGCCGGCGTTTCTTCAGATGTCCTTATGCATATGTACAAATTAATTTTTAGTCCTTTGTTCTAAATACTTTTGTTGTTCAGTGAAACTAACTATAAACATTTATGCAGCATTCATTGGTCAAGGAGAATTGTGGGTTCACTCGTTGGGTAGATCCTCGTCCGATTTTTCCTCATGCGGAATACATATCCTACCTACAGAATAGGATATTTGATCTAGAGAGAGAAGTAAGCAACAAAAATGATGAGGAAGAAAGAGACAAAAACAATGGTGGTGCTTCACAGGTGCAAGTATGCCCAGATCCATATTGTTGCTGCCCTTGTCACAACAAGAATGTTGGTCCTCCGTCGTCTCCACCGCACCCACAGCAGACACCAACAATGGGAGGATACTATGGGGAAGGGTCAACTCAATTTGGAATGTGGGAGCACTACTAGAAAACTCTTTTGTATCAATTGCTTTCAGCGTGTTGATTATCTATTTCAATTGCGTCAAGTCGCCTTCAAGAATTGCTTCAATTATGTATTTATGTAATTTTTCATCATTTTGAAGGTAATTCATTACGAAATATCATTATTCGACAATACATAATACCGAATAATAAGTTCATTATTACATAACTTCAAATAAAACACCAATACTACTGAGTACAACGGGGCCATTTGCCTTTGCGAAATGCATCAGGGTTCTCCTCCATTGCTTCCTTTGCACGACGTGCACGCTCAAGCTTCTTCTCCTTATCTTCCCTGCATTCAGCAACACGCCTCATTTTCTCTTCGTCTTCACGTTGTTGCTCGGCAGCAAGCTCCTCTCGTCTTTTTTCCATCCTCTCTTTGTCCTCTGCATCCCACTTTTGTAGATTCTCCAACCACTTCTTGTCTTTCTCTGATATTTCTGTGTCAATCCACTGCTCAAAATCACATAGCGGTGGAGGAGTCTACAAAATATGCAATTATTAGTACGCAAAAAAACATTTACAAAAACATTCACAAATTGTAAACATATTACAAGACTATTCTCACCATTAAATTCATCCGACGTTGAACAATAGTTGGCTCAAATGCAAAGTTAGCACACATCCAATACCTCTGTCGATAGGTGTCATGATCTTCAGACTTATCGACCTTACAAGGATCACCACAAAAACACATAGGCACTGGAACACCACTTGGCAAAGGCAGCGGGTCGAAGGCAGTTCCGGTCAAAGGACCCTTCCTAAATTTTTATAAACTCTATAACAATCAGAAATATAATAGACTAACAAAATAAAAGGCGGATCCAAAACTTACCTTGGTTTAGCATATTTACCACGCTTAGACATCCTATAAATCAGACGATATCTCTAGTTTAGAAGAATTGTAATGAGCACAGCAACACGCCAGACGTAGGGTGCTATTTATAGGCACGTACCTCGGCGCCGTAGATCTTGGCGCCGAGGTAGGTGTCGTTGACCAGTATAAAGGGGGTCGGCGCCATAGATCTTGGCGCCGACCCCCCTGACACGTGTAGCGCCGCCGACACGGGGGTCGGCGCCATAGATCTTGGCGCCGACCCCCCCGACACGTCACGGCCAGCCAAACCTCCACGTCAGGCAGACAGGCGCCAATATTGTTGGCGCCGGCACACAGAAGCTCGGCGCCAATGATGACGGCGCCGAGCTAAGGGTCTATTTTTTGAAATGAAACTGCCAGGGGCATATTTGTGCAAAAAAACACAAAAAGGGCCAAATTACAAAAAAGAGATCCTGCCAGGATTTTTTTTTCACAAGAGATCCTGCCAAGTTGACGCGAGGCAAGAAGCAAAGGAGGGGCCAAGTCACATACTGGTTGCATCCACGGTCAACTGGAAACATTTCTTCTGCAGATCAGAGTACCTTAGGAATTCGATGCTAAGATGAAAGCCAGCGTCAACCGGAAATATTTCCTGGTCATTCTAGGGCCGAAAGCAAACGGTAATAAAGGAGAGTTTCCGTCGGCTTTCATCCTACCATCCAATCCCTAACACCTGTCGTCTCCGTTTTTTTAGTTATTGTCACGTTTTAATTTAAAAATAAGCCAGCAGATGAAAAATATTGGAGAAGACAAGTATTTCACACTCCCTATTCATATATAATGGGCGATGGTGTACGACTCATACAAAGTTGGTAATCGTGTAAAGAGACGCACTTCCGTAACACTAAAACGTATATACTACAACATATTGAAATGCAAAAAAAAAAAAATCACTCTGGAACTAGTATTAGTCATTAAATGGAAAATAATAGGTGTTTTCTGAACTACGAGTTTTCTTTGTCAAGAAACTATGAGTATTCTATACATCTTTCTCAAAATTTGTAGTGTTTATAATTGGATTATCAAAGCATACATGTTAGATGTTATGGTCAAAAAAATAATCGGTGATCGTGTACGACTCATATGTAGAGTTGGTAATCGTTTAAAGAGATACTTCAATACCACTAAAACGCATGTACAACCTATTGAAATGCAAATAAAAATCACACTATAGGAACTATAGATGTCCATCTGAACCGACCCAGGCACAAGAGAGGGAGACAATGATTTGCAAAGAGTTTACAAAGTATTGACGCGCTTTGGGAGCTTTGGTGTCCTGAAAATGGCGCTTAGAGAATCCTTTTTATAGCCTTAAAAGAAATCCTAGTCGTTGCCTCTTCTTTTTAGAAGTTATTGGAAAAACTGCACTGCTCGTGGGGGCACCAGACCGGTGCACCACCGGACATGGTCAACGTGTCCCCGGTCTGGGATTTGATTGCTGTTTTTCTTCTGTGTTGCGGGTTTAGGGTTTATATATAATAAAAATATATAATTTATGCTCTAAATTGGATTTGGTGTGGCGGCTCGCGAGCCTGATTTTTAAGCTCGAATTACGACCGAGCCGAGACGAGCATGTAGCTTGTGGCGTCGAGCAAAGAGTAAAAAACGAGAATAAATATTCCAGATGACCAAAGTAAAATTTTATAAAAGGGGTTAAATTTCAAAAAAAAAAAATCAGACCCACGCCAATGCTATCGTTGGACTTCGGGAAGAAATGGTTCCGGAATCTAAATGCACATTTGATCTTACCAGTTACCACGCAGGACAGTAATGCTTTCCCAACCACATGCTAGGAGGCAGAAAATTCTCGTCGGTGTATGGATACAGGACACTGCCGAAGACCTGGACGACTGGAGAAAGACCCTTCAAAAAAACCACGTCCTCCTCCTCCATGGTGAAGACCAACAAGACGAGCGGAGCTGTTTGTGCCCGGCGCGCTCCCACTGCCCGGTCAGGTACCACCCCACCACCCGCCTGACCCACTTCCCCGCCTCCCGCGTCCCGGCGTTAAAAACGCACGCGCCCCGCCCAGTCAGTCATTAGTGCGCCGCGGCCGCGGGCTCCCGTCTCCACCCTCCTGCCGCTTTTCGGGATTTCGTTTCGTTTCACTCGAGGGCGAGGCTGGATTTGCGCGTCCTGTACCGAGCGTTCCATGTGACAGGTCGCTCGCTTGCCCCCGCCCCGCCGCTCCCCCTCCTCGTCTCGCAAAGCAACCGCAACGCGCCGAGCCGGCAGCGGGGTCCCCCCAAAAGACGAGGCAGCGAGCAAGGTAGGCAGGCAGGCAGGCAGCGGGCTGGCGGAAAAGGCTAGTGCGCGCTCGTGCTCGTGCTTCCCGACCAGACTAGACCAGCTTGCTAGCGCCAGCAAGGCGAGCGGCGATGCTCGCACGATCTACTACAGCTGCCGCCGCGGCCGCCGCCGGGATCTGTCTGTGATTAAGGATGTCGGCGTCGCGGAGCGGGAGGCGGCGGACCGGTAGCGTGGCGCTCGGAGACCTTCTGCAGCGGGAGGCGTCGGCGGAGCGGGCCGCGCTGGGATGCGGCGAGCGGCCCTCGGTCGCGGCGGGGCAGGCCTGCCGGGCGAAGAAGGGCGAGGACTTCGCGCTGCTCAAGCCCGCCTGCGAGCGACGCCCCGGCGCGCCGTCCACCTCCGCCTTCGCCGTAAGCGCTCCCCACCTCGACCCACTCCGTCTTCCCTGTCCCAATGTTAGCATGCTACTATGCTCTGGAGGCTCGTTCTCAGAAAGGCGCCCCGCCCGTGTCTGGTCTCGTCCGCTCTCGCAGCTGTTCGATGGGCACAACGGCAGCGCCGCCGCGGTGTACGCCAAGGAGCACCTCCTCGGCAACGTGCTCAGCTGCGTCCCGACCGATCTGGCCTGGGACGACTGGCTCGCCGCGCTGCCGAGGGCCCTCGTCGCGGGGTTCGTCAAGACCGACAAGGATTTCCAGACTAAAGGTAACTGAAATTCCTTCCATTCATGGGACTAAAACTGATTGGTGTCCTCCCTATCAACTATAGCAAGTACCGCGCAGTACTACTAGTTCAGTAGAGTACCGGCACATCTATTGCCCAACTTGGCATCTCTATGGCCGGGCGTTAGGTGGCTGTTTCAAATTGACCGTGTAAATGGTCTGGTGGTACACCCTGCAGAAAACCAGTACGAGAGCTGAGTCTTTTTGTTTTTGAACCAACAAGAGATGAGATGAGCCTCGTTTGCCTGTTCCGTGTATATATTTCAGCTCATTCCTCGGGGACAACCGTGACGCTTGCCATAATTGATGGCTCCGTTGTAACTGTTGCATCTGTTGGTGATTCACGTTGTGTCCTTGAAGCTGAGGGATCCATCTACTATTTGTCGGCTGACCATCGCTTCGACGCTAATGAAGAGGAGTAAGACCGCTTTCTCATAGTGTACTGTTGCTCTATCGTTGGTTACATGTTTGGCTCTTCTGACTTGTTGGTTTTTTATTTGTAGGGTTGGACGTGTAACCGAATGTGGAGGTGAAGTTGGAAGGCTAAATGTCGTCGGTGGTGCTGAGGTTGCTCTTTGCCTTTTCACTCACTCCAAAATGTTCCATCTAATTTATGCAGCGGGTAGCCAAAAAATGATACATTTGTTGAAAAACAACAAACATGTTTTTTTATTTTTTATGTTTTCAGTGAAATATTTAATATTTTTTTGCTAAAGTTTCTAGTGCAATGGTGAGAGCTGTCTCATGGAGCTACCGGGTCACATATGTTCGCATTTTCGGGTGAAGACTCGCCTCAATTTATCCCTTCCTTAGACCCTACCTATGTGGGAGCCTCCGACACTGGGTCTGCCTTTAGGCAGTTAACTCTTTTTAAAAGTGTTTTTTTTGTTCCGAGGAAAAGGCTTTGCCAGTTTGCTCCCTGTCAGTGACTGATTTGTTCAGCAATCTATTAGATGTAAAGTATTTTCATTGGGTAAGTGGGGCTTTAAGTGCGAGATGATAGCTTAGCTGGATGGAGTTCTTGGATTGACTGAGAAATTATGCTTGTGCAACTAGCCACCAACTCTCAATTATTCTCTTTTTTACTGTTTTAATCTATTTGACCAATGTACCAAACTGTATGTGAGTACTGGCTTGAACATTTTAATACCTGCTCTATGTTGGACATCTTCCATAGGTTTTCCTTTAGAGTCCTATTTTTTGGTTTGTAGATGTGATCCATGCCTTCTTTTGATCCTTAGTTCCTTTTTTTATCCATCCAGATTGGTCCCCTTAGATGTTGGCCAGGTGGTTTATGCCTCTCAAGATCGATTGGTGATCAGGATGTAGGTGAATTTATTATTCCGGTTCCTTATGTGAAGCAAATTAAGGTACACTGTTGGAAAGTCGTTTTACACCATTTCTGGACAAAACTGAATTGAAAACTCTCACTGTAGTGATATCACATTCAAGTACCAGAAGTTGTGTTGTTTGGATTTTTCTCATTATCATTATCATCTGAATTTTCTATCGTTATAAGAGGCTGTCCTTGTAAATTAGCTCTAATCTTTGAGGTCAAACTGTATTCTATACTGTACCTGTTACCTGACTATTCAGACATACATCACTTTATCAACACATATATTTTCCAGTATTTATAAACTGACTGCCAGATTTTTGTTCTTATTTCCTTTGTTTGCAAAGTTTGTTCGTTGTTATACACAACTATAGTTATGTTTTCTTTTCTGAGAGGATTATCCTGTGATTTTCTCTGGAGTGATTCTTTGTTCATTTAAATCGGATCGAAATTTGAAAATAATGTTGTATTGCAATGCTTGTAGCTGTCTAATGCTGGAGGCCGTCTTATTATTTCAAGCGACGGTGTTTGGGATGCTTTGACTGCAGAAATGGCTTTTAAATGTGCACGAGGGCTTCCTCCTGAGGCCGCAGCTGAGCAAATTGTTAAAGTACAATACTAATACCCTTCCCACCCATCCTAACACAAGGTCTCAAATCCTCAGTTGTACTTGTACTGTTCCTAACTGGTGTATTGTTTGCAGGAAGCAGTTGAAGCAAAAGGATTGAGAGATGATACAACTTGCATTGTCATTGACATAATATCACCAGAGAAACCAAAACGCACTATACAATCTCAAAGAACGCCAGGAAAAGGCCTTGTGCTTCTAAAAAAATTCTTTTTAAGGAAAACAGCATCTGACTCGTTGTCTCTCCCTGATAAGGATAATTATCCTGAGCCAGATCTAGAGGAGGTCTTTGAGGACGGATGCCCATCCCTTTCAAGGAGGTTTGTACCCTTACCTCATCTTGATTGTGGATGCATTATAGCTGGCAAATAATTATACTATAAACTTATGCTTTCCAATTAATAAATGTATTGTCATCTATGGAGTACTGCTTCAATACTGGTTCTAAGATACCTGTAATTACTACTCTAATAAAGAAGTACGATGTTTCCTGCTACTAATTTGATGCCACTTGAGCCGGAAGTATTTTACCTACATGAGGAAGTTGTATGTGCTCAAATACAAAATACATTAGATTGTTTGACACTGCTCGATACCATACCTTGGCTACAAAAGTTTAATTCCTGATAGAGCATAATGAATGCTGTTGTCAAGTAAGAGTAAATAACACCTTCACAAAATGTTGAAAAAACCAGGGTATTGCAATCTTGTGCTGAATTTCTAAAGGGAAGTCAATAGTATTACAATTTGTGACTATGTGCTATGCTTCTCCTTCTCCTTCATTAAGTGCATGCTGTAACCATGTAGTTCCTCACACAGTAATCAATTACTCTAGTCATAAATAAGTGATATTTTGGACACTGACCTGGTCTCCAAAACAATAGTTTTCATAGTGTCATTTCTTACAGAAGTATTTACATTCAATATAGTAAAAGTAATACTTTACTAAACCACATTTTGAGACTATGCTCATCATTTTTTTTCAAATATCCAAACTCAACACATAGAAAGTTATATTCGATCAAATTTTCAAATGGTTTTCTTAGGACAACCCCAAAACATAACTGCTTTCAGCAGTGTTTTCATTTCATGTCTCGAAATAGATGTTTGTTGGAAGGAACAGTATCTCATCAAGAACTATCAACCATGGCAAAATTGTGCGAAAGCCATGACATCATAAAATGTTGAAAACAAGCTTGTTTTGTCAAAATGGGGTGTTGGATTCCAGAAGCATCCAAAACTTTAGATCATGATGCCATGCCTAACATTTGGTTTCCAATGAATGCAGGCTTAATTCTGAGTATCCTGTCCGAGACATGTTCAAACTTTTTGCATGTGCAATTTGTCAAATTGACTTGGAATCTGGCCAAGGCATATCCATACACGAGGGTTTGTCAAGGCCAGGAAAGCTGCGTCCCTGGGATGGCCCTTTCCTTTGTCACAGCTGCCAGGAAAAGAAAGAGGCGATGGAGGGGAAGCGCCATTCACGAGGTATAAAGTATAAACTGTCCTAATTTTATTACTACAAACTGCCCTAGTTCCTTTTCACACAGCTTACCGAATCCAGATTGTGTTAGCGACAAATCAAACATTATATTCTTACATCTGCAGATTCCTCGTCGAGAAATAGCGGGTCAAGTGAATCGTGACTGAAGCCGAGAATCATCTTGAGGCAAACGCCTAACGGTGTGACGAGCTAATTATTGTTGCTGCTGTCGTTCTTGCAGCACTTTCTCATGGATTACCATTGAATTGAAACATGTTGGAAGTCGCCATGCCTATATATATGTTGGAGCTGTACGGTACTGGACCATAGAGCAAATCCAATCGCCTCTAGATAATACAACAGCGTCTTCGGCAGGGCTTGTGGCAGCAGCTCATGCAGGGAATGATGACAAGAGGTTGTTATTATTAGTGAAGAATGTCGAAAGTGGCCAATAGTCATGTAAATTATTCGTCGTGTAGAGGTGCAAGTGACAAATAGCCACGGTTTTGTAATTCTCAACTAGGATTAGGTATTGAGACCTGTAATTCGTCTGGGCAGACCTCAAACTGAAGGTCAACAACGTAGCGTGGCCCTATTGTAGAATGTATGTTGCCCCACAATCTAAATGATTCAACGCTGCAATTAAATCTAAGATCTTTGCAGACCACTATAATTCTTTTTCTGTTACTATACTAGTGTAATGTTTGTGAGTTTCGACGGCACATCAATCATATCTGATAGTATAGTGCAACGATGATGTAGACATGTGAGGGGCCATGTAATGTTTGTGCGTTTCTGCGACACATCAATCATATTTAATATGTGTTTCGGCGACATATCAATCATATTTGATGGTATAGTGTGACGATCATATAGACAAGGAGCTAGTTCGATGGACATTCTTCACAAAAATTAAAATTAAAATAAATCATCCAAAAAAATAAATTTAAAATTAAAGTAGACATATGATCTACATATCATATATTAAATTGTAGATATTGTACTTTATCTTAATAAAAAGGTCGAAAAAAATATGTCTTGAAAAAAAGATTTGCTCTTTTTTTATAACCAACTCGACCGCTAGTATTCATTTAGCTAGTGAGGTGGTACTATCCGAAAGCGTTGCGTTGTGTGCAGCTTCGCGTCATGTTGGGCTTATGTGTTTTCTTACCACCCATCTAGGAGGTGGCAACCCATGTCACTTAACGACACACGACGATGGTGAACTACATGTTAGATTAGAAAGAAGTATAAGAACTTTTTGCAAAAGGGACAAAGATGAAAACCATAAAAACAAGTGTTTTATAGGAGTAAAGATTTAAGCGTCTACTTTGCCATAGTGCGCCAACCATCCTCCCGCGTGACCCATCTAAAAGGTAACAACCCACGTCACTTGACAACGCACGACAATGATAGACCATAGATTAGATTACAAAGAAGTATAATGAATAAATATTTTATTTAATCGAGTAGAAACGCTAGTAATGTATGTGCAACTAACTAGTATATATGTAATACAATGTTAAAAGAAGCCTTACGTTTATTAAGAGACTAGAAATTACGAGATAAACCAAATAGAAAAAAAAGATGCATGGATTAATTTATAATGATATAACTGTTTTGATTAGCCTAAAGAATTCATTAAAAAATGCAGTCTCATAACAAAATTTGCAAAAATGATTACCATACAAACAGCAAAGTAAAATATCTGAACAAAGGATCCATATGAGACAATAAATTACCTAAAATCGCAACAAGAATATTTGTGGCAATTGGTGGTAAAGGCGAGACGATCATGCAACCTAGCTCATGCATGTACGTTCACGTAACCTCATTCTCTACTATACTTAAAGCACCAGTTTCAACGGTCGTCCTACGTCATCTTTTTATAAAAAAGTCCCTACATTTCTTCTAAATTAACTGAGCGTAAAATATTAAAAATCAGTATACGAGGTGGGTTATGTTAAAAAACGATGCAGGAGGTAGGGTTTGAACCCACACCCTAATAGAAGTTGTCTAACCAGTAGAACATCATGCTCAAGTGTTTATAATATTGAATATAAATTATATATATGTATATATGATTTTTTGTAAAATAAAAAAATAATCGTGTCGGGCCGGATCAGCACTACGGGCTGAGGCTACAGCCCAAACACTGCACGGCGCTCGTGCCGGGTTGGCACAGTTACTATTAAATGGGTCGTGCCTCGGGCCGGCTCGCCAGACACGACTCATTTGGCCATCTATACCTCTCACAGGATAATGATGGTCCTCGCCTCAGCCACCACCTCGTTCGACATTCTACTTTTCTCTCTCCCCTCATGCCTCCACCTCCGCGCCACGCCGTCACCCCATTCTCGGCAGAGGGCGTAGGAGCAGACGTTTCCTCCCCGTATTCGTCCGACACCAGTCCCGACATCGACTCACGTAGTGGCTATTGCACGTCCACGATGACGTTTCACATCATGCGCGCACCATCGTTTTCGTCGTCGTCGGACGTCTCGTTCGTCTTCCCGGCCTTCACCCTATTTTTCCTTCCCAACCTGAAGCCCCCCGCCCACGGTCGCAGCCACGAGCCGACCGACGCTCGTCGACGCGGGTACGGGGCGAGTCGGTCATGCTCATGGCCTTTCTCCGTGCGTGCCATCGAGGAGGACATGGTGGCGCCTGCCATGTTTAGGTTATCTTAGCGATGAGGAGTCCAGGTCTATTGGACAACTAAAGCCCATAGTGTGACAACAGTCGGCATATGCTACGGAGTTGGTGGTGTTGTGTCGGTTCGGCGGGTCCAGGGCTGAGAAGACACTCGCATTCTCTCGCCCTTCTCGGACTGACACCTAGTGCGGGTGCCTCTTGGTTTAGAGCTACTCCGGCTGGGCTTCTTTCTCCGCTTGCGTGCTCTCTCCCTATATATCTAGCGGTATACTACCTATGTCGTCTCCAGATGTCCAGGTCTTCATCCTGTCCTTCTCCAGCAACGAACAGGTATGTCCGTCTCTTCCCTTCCCCTCCTGCTCTACGAAACATTGGAAGTGGGGGAGGCAATGGATGAAGGTCTCAGATTTGCTGCCTATGGTACTCGTGCGTTCATAAAAAATATTATTGTGCGAAGAGTTGAGACAACCAATAAAAGTTTTGAGATATTTTTGGTGGATAATTTACGTGGGTATTGTTGTGAGCCGTCGCAACGCACGGTAGTAGTTGTCAACGCGCGTGTTGCCATGTGCACTGCACGCGCACAAAAAATGCTAGCTACTACATGCGTGTGCTATTTGCATATGACCCATTTGGCTGGTTGTAAAATACTATATGGCGATATATACAACTAGGCCGTAGTGATGTGGCTATGTGTAGTTAATTAATTAAGGCGCCGCGTGCGAGTTCAGAAAAGGTGCTGGCGTGCTGCGCTCGCTAATAGTAGTGTTTTATTTAGAATGAATCCTATCGAGCTTCCGGAGGCTTGGCACAGTATGCAGCAGCTAGCTAAACACCAGTAGCTAGCTAGGATTGGAGATGTTAATGAAACCCGATACCCGCTAACCCGTAAGGAATTCCTCTATTAGTTTGTATGGGTATAAGACAAAAATTGTCCCATTGTTCTATGAGTATGAATGACTCAAAATCTCCACCCATTGGGTAAACAGGTATGAGTTTGTGAAGCAATAATCCGAACTCGATTACTCATGTGTATTTTATCCGTGTACACCTGTCCTGTTTGTATGAATGAGTTAAGGCTGAGTCGGCCACCAAGCCAAGCACGACAGCGCACCAGGCCCCATGTCTTAGCCCAACAAGGTAACACGGCAAGACAACTAACAGACTAGAAAAAAATAAAACCCTAAAATAACCAGTCATATGCTACGCCCTGCCCAGCCGGCCAATCGCCGCACGCCTGGACGTTGCGCTGGCACTGCATACTGCGACTTCACTAGCGACGAGGATCACCACCGACTGGTAGGAGCCTAGGACGACGGTGACGACCATGGATTCTCAGGCGCTAACGAACTCAGATGGTGACCAAGGAAGGTGAGGAAACTCTATTTCTCCATTTCTTCTATCGATCCTGAATTACTTATTTCTTTTCTGATGGATGTATGAATAGATTATGGTTCATGGATTAGTGCTTGCCGATGTGGTGATGTATGAAATCTGAATAGTTTGTGTTAGTTGTTAGTAACTAGTTATCTCTTAATTGAGGATGGGGACCCATTGGAGACCCGAAACTCGAATGAGGATAGGTATGAGATGAGTTTTGCAACCATGATAGGTACGAGGATGGATATGAGAATGAATCAAATATGATGAAGATGCGTCTAAGATACTATAATACGGTGGGGAATTTCCTATTTACATCTGATAAGACGACGAAGAGAGCGAGGTCTCCGTGCCTCTTTGCTGAATCGCCAAGCTGCTTCATTCGGAAGCTCAAATCGCGCCGAACCCGCGCTGGGAGGGTTTTGTTCTGCGCGCGGTCTTGTATATGGAAAGCCTGCGACAGTAGAATACGGCCGGCCGTGTCCCTGCCTCCATTCATGCATGCCCATATATAGCTCTGACTGGCTAGCTCCATGGACTTTGGCACGATCATCGAAACATTGACCTAGCAAGTCTGTCCCTGTTGCGTCTTCAAGCTGCAAGCTATCGCTAGCTATCAGCATGCATGCAGCAAGCCGGCCGGAGCAGGCGGCCGAGCCACACAATAAATAGCTAGCCATCATAGTTCGTTCCCGCCAGTACGTGCTAGCCAAGCAGCCGAGCCATGGATCAGAAGAAGGCGATGAGGTCTCACCACTCTCACATGTCACCATGGCCGCGTGGGTTAGCGGCGCGACGGGGGTGGTGCCAGCAGGCGGCTTCGCGGCCGACGACGGTTCTTGTGATCGTGCTGACCGTGTTTGCCGCGCTGCTCTTGGCCGTCGTCCTCTTCGGCGTCCGGCTCACGCCCTTGGGCGCCAACAATACCTGGGTCTCGGCCGGGGTACGCGTCGTCCTCAAAGCCGGTACGTGTGCGTATATATGCGTGCTGCGTGCATACGATGTCATGCATGGCTCAGCTCTCGCTAGCTTATTATTGGTCACATGTCGTCGTCAGCAACCATGACAAGCATGCACTATATATATATATCCCTATCAGCAATAAAATACACGCGCGTACACGAAACTGAAGCAGCACCTGCTTTATTTTGTGCATGCATGCATGGCGGCAGTGTCCGACTCCGACCACGGCCCTGATCCACTGGCGAAGGTGCCGGACCCCAGCGACCGGCTGCTGGGCGGCCTCCTCTCGCCGGACTTCGACGAAAGCTCCTGCCTCAGCCGCTACAACGCCGCGCTCTACCGCCGCCCGTCGCTGCACGCCGTTTCAACCTACCTCGTCTCCGCGCTCCGCCGCTACGAGTCGCTGCACCGGCGCTGCGGCCCGGGCACTCCAGGCTACGCGCGCGCCGTCGAGCTCCTGCGCGCGAACGCCTCCGCTGCTGCTTCTTCGTCCTCCGGATCATGCAGCTACGCCGTGTGGGCCCCGATCGAGGGGCTCGGCAACCGCATGCTCTCCATCACCTCCGCCTTCCTCTACGCGCTGCTCACGGACCGCGTGCTCCTCCTCCACAGCGGCGGCGAGCTCGACGACCTCTTCTGCGAGCCGTTCCCGGGCTCCACGTGGATCCTGCCGGCGGCGCCGGGCTTCCCCATCCGC
The DNA here is from genome assembly GCA_029449295.1 of Zea luxurians. Taxonomy (NCBI): domain Eukaryota; kingdom Viridiplantae; phylum Streptophyta; class Magnoliopsida; order Poales; family Poaceae; genus Zea; species Zea luxurians. The sequence continues at coordinate 95,526,591 of JAOPSE010000010.1, read as the reverse complement.
GACATCGAGCGGCTCACGGACCGGTACCACCACCAGAGCCTGGGCTCCGTGCTGAGGCGCGGCGAGGACCCCGGCGCGGCGCCGTGGCTGTACGTGCACCTGCGGCACGACTACACCAAGGACAGCCGCGACCAGCAGTTCTTCTGCGACGACGTGCAGGCCAGGCTGGGGGCCGTGCCGTGGCTCGTGTTCCGGTCGGACAACTACTTCGTGCCGGGGCTGTTCCTGGTCCCGCGGCACGACGCGGAGCTGGCGCGCATGTTCCCGCGCCGCGACGTCGTGTTCCACCACCTCGGCCGCTACCTCTTCCACCCGAGCGACACGGTGTGGGGCATGGTGACCCAGTACCACGACTCGTACTTCGCCAGCGCGGACGAGCGCGTGGGGATCCAGGTGCGCAGGTTCTACTGGGCGCCGATCTCCACCGACGACCTCTTCGCCCAGATCCTCAACTGCTCGCAGCGCGAGGACATCCTGCCCAGCGTCGGCGTTCCGGCGGCCAAAGGCGGCTCCGACGGCCAGCAGCCTGCGAAAAAGAAGGCCGTGGTCGTCGTGTCCCTGCACGGCGAGTACTCCGAGAAGCTCAGGGACCTGTACCAGGGGCACGGCGGAGCGGCGGGCGGCCGGGAGGCGGTGAGCGTGCACCAGCCGACGCACCTGGGCTCGCAGCGGTCTGCCGAGCAGCAGCACAACCAGAAGGCGCTCGCGGAGATGGTGCTGCTCAGCTTCTCGGACGCGCTGGTCACCTCCGCGGTCTCGACGTTCGGGTACGTAGGGCAGGGGCTAGCGGGGCTGAGACCTTGGGTGCTCACGAGCCCCGTCGACAGGAAGGGCCCCGGGATGCCGTTGCCGTGCCGGCGCGCCGCTACCGTCGAGCCTTGCTTCCATGCGCCGCTCGACTACGATTGTCGGGCCAAAGCAAAAGGTGACGCCGGTAGGAGGGTGCGGCACATCCGACACTGCGAGGACTTCCCGCAAGGTGTGCAGTTGGTGGAATGATGAACTACATGGGCGCTCAGGAGCTACCAAGCACCAGTTTTTCATTATATTACAATTAAACATGGGGAATAAGGGGGAATAAATACGGCATTCAGTCTAAGAGGTTACTGTGTAAAAAAAAGTTACGTAAGATGACCATCGCAAAATAGCGTGCGTCGCTAGGTTTTCTTTTACCATAAAATTTGATTTTTTTATTAAAAACATTTTTATTAACAAATTTGTTTCTTTGTTTGATTGTATCGGTTTTTCCTCCATATGTCTCCGTTGTATTTGTAGGCACAAACTCTATAGCTATCCTCCAAATGAAAGGTAGTATCCGTTTCAATGTGCTACGGTATTCGATAAAACCATGGCTCAAGTCACTTATAAGTTGTTTAATTTTTTGATCCTCGTATAAATTCAAAACTAGTTAAGTACCCATGTGTTGTAATGACATACAAATTATTCAATAAAACGATAGTGCACAACGATTACATGGTAACAAACACATACCATTGAAACATATATTATTACAACGATCTCATGAATTTTTTGTCAACAAACAATCACCCTAACTACAATTTCTTAATTATGTATAGAAACCATATTAATCTAATGAAGTCCCTCTGTTCCTATTCCTCGTAGAAAAGAATTCTCAGACACAACATGGCTGACCGGTTGTTCCCATTGTCTTTAAGCCCATGTATCTTGTGTTGTTGTATCTTCTCGTTCAACCCAATATGAAGGAGAATGCTCATGATTTCTTCATTGGACACCATAGACTGAAGCTTCTTCTTGAGTTTCTCACAACCTTTTACATGAAGAAGGATTGGAATTGATATCATAGAAGGTAGAAAAGGTAAAAATGAGCTAGTAATCACCAAGAAAGCAAAAATATCTGAACACTGGGAAATTTTGGAAAGGCTTACAATGTCCACACGAAATTAACATGTGATGTATCTTGTGCTGCTGCAGCTTCTCGTTCAGCTCCATATGGAGGACAATGCTCTTGATTTCTTCATTGGACACAATAGACTACCTTCTTGAGTTCCTCATAGCCTTTTACCTACAGAAGGATTGGAATTGATATCACCGATGGAAAAGATGGAAGTGAGCCAGTAATCACCTGAAAAGCAGAAATATCTAAACACTGGGAAATTAAGGAAAGACTTACAGTGTGCTCGCACTAAATTAACACGGAGAGAAAAAAACTTGTGTGCGGTGAGAGATCGAGTAATTAAGATAGTAATTTCTACATGCCCCACAATAGCACACTATAAAACTAAAATTTTCTAGTCATGCCGGTAGCTTGGCGAGGAGTCTTACTGGAAGCAAAGTGCTTGGCCTGGACCGCGTCGGCGACGATGAAGAACTCCTAGATCTCTTGTGTTGGTGGCACGATCAGCTCTACAGCCAGCGTTGCCAATCTCCTTCACCACCAGATCTGACTCTAGATCACTAAGCTCGCCATTCGTCTGGCTCGATGGCTTCGTCTCCCTCCCGAATTTTCCAAAAAAAACAGGAGCAAAATGATGTGGCTATCAATAGTCAAAATAAGTCAGATCTTTTTTAGGAGTAGAGAAATGCAGCTTAGCATATACGAATGTAAAAGAAATAGGTAGAGTGATTACATGGTTGGCAGAGAGCTATTCTATAACATATGGAGCATAATCTCCAAGGAATTGAAAGTAGTTTAGGATGTGATTCAAGACTGCACTTGTCTATACTTGTGAGAGAGCAAAAAGTAATTGTATTAAAAAACAAGGTATCTCATAAAGCAGATCTCCCAAATCTTTCTTGTTATCCTATCCCAATGCAAGGATGTTGATTCCTCTATTCAATCACAACGCAATAAACTTGAAATGCGCAAAATCAATTAAGCTCACAGTCAGCATCTGGTGTTTGAGAATAAGGTTTTATTCTGGTTCCTCCAGCTTAATTAGCAAATTGCGGTTGTGCAAAAGCTGGCAATGCTGTCTGTGAGCCTGAAACTCAAAGGGAACAAACAATTAGTCTAACAGGTAAAAATAGATGAGCTAGCCAGTGTAAAAAACAGTTGAAAAGGGAGATCTACAATAAAATGGGAAAACCTGCCAAATGCAGGAACTGGTGCACCAAAGGGTGAGGGAGTTATTCCAAAGGGAGTGCTTCCAGAAGAAACTGTTGTTTGTCCAAAAGATGGTGAAGAACCAAAACAGAACACGCTAATTGATGTGCCAAATGAAGGTGTGCTTGAAGATCCAAAACCCAGAGTAGTATGACTGACACCAAATGTTGTAGTTCCCCTGTGTACCGAGAAATCAATTCAATACGACTGCCAGTATATAGCTCCGAATTCAATCAGAGTTTGGTTAAATCTGAAAAGGGAATGAAGAGACCTAATAAATATCAGGATTTCAGATGTTGTAACAATGCGGATTTGTAATTTCACAAAAAGAACATATAGCATAAATAAATTTGAATTGGTAGGTTTGTTAGGGAGACTCAATAGCCAACAGGCAACAATTACATCATCAGACAATTTAGGCCTAGCACAACATGACAACTAAATACGGTCAGCTCTGCCAACTCCAATAGTTCACACATCTAAGTAGTAATGCAAATCAGGATATGCCATCGTACAAAGACTAAATAGACACGTATATATTTAATGCATTCACAAGTTGTCAACTGGAACACATTTTCTTATCGAAATCTAGCAGCATATTAAGACATAACCAAAGCAGGTTTACTTAGGTCCCGGTTTTACCAAAAAAAAGTATTGAAATGAGACCATTTCCACCAGATGGTGTTCTTCTCACAATGTAAACAAAATAAATTGACTCTACGGCAAGGATATGAGACATCAAGTACCATATTACCAGAAGAACGAAGGTTTGCTCCCTACAAGACCTTTTTCTCTTCTTGGAGAAGCTTATAGAACTTCAATCCAGGGTAGAGGATAAAAGAAAGGTGGGAGAGGTTATATATATAGGGACGAGGTAATGGAAGCCCTGGGCTTCCATTAGTACCAGGAAGCCCCAGCCATGTATAGCCACGTCTCGTACCAGCGTGCGTTCCATCGGGCACGGGTTCTTACTAAGACAAATTTTAGCGTAAAACATGAACTAAAACAGCGTAAATGATTATGAATTTTAGCGCCAATCGTATATCTGTTTCGAAACGGTGAATGCGGGCCGAAAATCACGGCGTAAAAATCTCGCGCATCCCATCGTGATTGGGTTCTGACTCGGACAGATTTTAGCGTAAAACATGAACCAAAACAGCGTAAATTATTATGAATTTTAGCGTAAATCGTAGATCTATTTCGAAACGGTGAATACGGCCCGAAAATTACGGTGTAAAAATCTCGCGCGTCCCATCGTGATCGGGTTCTGACTCGAACAAATTTTAGCGTAAAACATGAACCAAAACAACGTAAGTGATTACGAATTTTAGCGTAAATCGTATATCTATTTCGAAACGGCGAATGGGGCCTAGAAATTACGGCGTGAAAATCTCGCGCGTCGTACACGGGTTCTGACTCTGGTAGATTTCAGCGTAAAACGTGAACCAAAATAGCATAAATCATCGATCTGTTTCGTAACAACGAATGGGGCCTAAATTACTGCGTAAAAATCGCACGCGTACGATCATGCGTAAGTTCTGGCTCGGGCGGATTTAAAGGTAAAACATGAACCAAAACAGCACAACGTAAATGGGTATGAATTTTAGCGTAAATCGTCGATCTATTTCATAATGGCAAATGCCACGCATGAGGTTGCCGCAAAACACATCAATAAATGTCGTAAATTGGCGTAAACCATATCAATAGATGTCATAAATTGGTGAAAAAGGCAACACGTAATTTGAGGTAATTATAGCATAAAATGCAATCTAACCATCTACAGAACAAATGTTTCAGATTTTACAATAAGATACAAGAGATAATTATTCTTGTACTCAACAATGAGAAGGACATCTTCTTTTGGCAAGGCTTTCATAAAAGAGTACGTAGTCATCATCAGTGTTACCACTGAACTTCTACGGTGAACTCCTATGTTCAGTGCTCCGAATTAATGCAATAAAAAACATAATTAATAAGGCGTCTTTGAGGTGGTATATGTATGAGTACATGATGAACTGCACAGTCCAAATACTCAGCTGACTTCAAGAAGAGATCAACAGTGGCTTCCCTACTCCCTGCATGCAACCACAGGTTTTATGTTGTCATGAGTCGTCACAGTACACGAACTGTAAAATATTTAGATCCAAGCATGTCATAGATCTACAACAAAGATATAAAGGAGTCAATCATCAACAACATAACTGAAACAAAGATAAAAGGAGTCGGTCATCAATAACATAACTGAACCAAAACCAAATAAATCTTATCATTTGTATTTCATTCACAAAATTCTAGGTCATCACCTTCACTAGACATGAAAAGGAGCTTCCAGGTATATGATGATCGCCTCCATTCATCTCTGGAATGGTTCCTGCCACTTCAGTTGAACTGGAAGAGACATGAACATCACCTTCCTTCTGTAAAGAGAATAGAGATTAAATCAGATTAATAGTCACTTCGTATAATTTAACATTAGAAGAAAATAAGCAGATATGCATAACTAAATCAGATTATCAATTGTCCTATTTTGTTATGATATCTGACTATATTCGGAGCAATTACAAGACAACATATTCAGAGTTATTGCTAGATGAAGCTCCCAAATAAAAAAACAAGCAAGAAACTGATACATATACATTTATGAAATTCTGGTGTACGCACATCAACATATAAGAAAATATGAATATATGCTTCGTGAGACAAACATGATCATTTAGTATTTACCGTTAATAATGTGACTGAAATCAAATAAATGTCAACTCTTACCGGCTTCTTGCAGAATGAAGAATTGCCATGGCCATTTTCTGAAACCTGTCAAAAGATAGAAATACAGCTAATGTCAACATTTCAACAGTGAGTATTAGGAATACTAGCTGCATTTTATTTACAAGAAACATGTGAAAACATACATCCATGGCATCGTCATCTCCATCTCTCTTCCTTTTCTCTCTTAATTCAGGTGCCAAACAGTTCGACATCCTGCAGACATCAGGTCCTGGTGAAGACTCCAGTGTCCAAGAATTTTGTCCAGGTGCCTGCAATAAACCAGTTACAAATCCTTGTGAATTCTCATTTCCATCTGCTGGTCTGTTGATAAAAAAAACATAGGGTTACGGAATGGAGAACAAATGCCATGGAAGCAGTAACATACAGGCACACAGTGGGAGAGATGGCGCTCCCAAAGATGTGAATCACAAGGATGCAGCATCCAAATTAAATGGGACACGATTTCTGCAACTACTAATCAATTTATATCTTGAATCGCAATCCCCAATGGCCAGATCCATAGGCAAATCAGTGTCAAGTACCGGGGGAAACAGAAAGGACAAGGACTGATCCTTCACCTTGCCAAGACCGTCTTGCTCAAAGAGGAAGGAGCGAAAGAGGTCGACGACACCCCAGTCTTTGCCACAGAACACCACCACAGGGTTAGCTCCTCCAGACTCCACCGCAGCGGCGGTGAAAGGGAAATAGGCTTTTCCTAAGTGATTTTGGTGGTTGAATTGTCCAACACAAATAATTGGACTAACTAGTTTGCTCTAGATTATATGTTCTACAGGTGTCAAAGGTTCAACACAAACTAATAAAAAGAACAAGGGTTCAAAAGAAAGGAGCAAAGGAAACCGAAGTGCTCCCTGGTCTGGCGCACCGGACTGTCCGGTGTGCCACCGGACAGTGTCCGGTGCACCAGGGAGGATCACCTTCAAACTCTTCACCTTCAGATTTCTCTAGCGCAGCTCCGCTATAATTCACCGGACTGTCCGGTGTGCCACCGGAGCAACGGCTACCTACGCGCAATAGTCGGCTCTGCAAAGTGAACAGTGCAATTTAGATGTCAGAGCAGAAGGTCAGAGGGGCACCAGACTGTCCAGTGTGGCACCGGACTGTCCGGTGCCGCATGAAAACAAAGCCTCCAACGGTCGACCAGCTCCAACCCTGACGAACAGGATGACGTGGCGGCACACTGGACACTGTCCGGTGGCGCACCAGACTGTCTGGTGCGCCCATCGCCAGCAGCCTTCTCCAACGGCTACAATTTGGTTGGTGGCTATAAATACCACCCCAACCGGCCACTTCAAGGTGTGGGAGTCCAAGCAACATTCCAAGTCATATAGTTGACATATGCAAGCCCTCCCAACCACCTCTATTCATTGATCCATCCTATACACAAGATTTAGACCACTACAAACCACATAAGTGCCACAAAAGAAAGAGCAAGCAAAAGAAAGCCTCTTGTGAGAGTTTAGCTCTAGTGCCTTGTGAGATTCGTTGAGAGAAAGTGTGTGCTACATCTTGCGTTCATTTGTGCATAAAGTTTTGACTCCCATTGAACTCCCTTCAAAGTTTTGGAGGCTTGTAAAGCTAGCAAGAGACACCAAAGTGTGTGGTGATCCTTGCGGGGTCTTAAGTGATCCTTGAGAAGAAGAAGAGCTCGCCGGTCTTTGGTGATCAGTGGAGAGAGGGAAAGGGTTGAAAGAGACCCGTCCTTAGTGGACTCCTCAACGGGGACTAGGCCTTCGAGGGCCGAACCTCGATAAAACAAATCACCCGTGTCTCGTGTGCTTATTGCTTGTGATTTGTTTGTTCCTTCCCTTTCTAAGTTTTCTTGCACTATTCTTTGCTAATACTATTTGGTGTTGCTTTAAGTTAAATTCTTTTGTAGTGAAGCAACACATCACAAGAAAGAACTTGTGTCATTGCTCTTCTTCTCTAAGCCCCCTTGCTTTATTCTCATAGATCTATTAGTTGTATTATTTTATCAATTCCACATTATTTGAAAGCAATACTCTTTACAAGCAAGGACTTAGTTTTTATACTCCGATAATTGTATATCTTGTTCTAACCACTAATCAAGGGATCTAGTTGAGGGATAAAGTTTTAATTTTCAGGTTTAGCCTATTCACCCCCCTCTAGGCGACTTTCAGGCGGCGGCCGTCCTCTCGAAGGTGGCGCGCACCGCGCCCAATGGGTTCCCGACGAGATCGTACTGCAGCCCCACCATCTCCCTCCCTCTCTCTCTCTCTCTCTCTTCTTCTTCTTCTTCTTCTTCTTCTGGATTTGGGCAGGGTCGTGCAACCGTCGCCACTGAAACCCTAGTTATCTCGCACACAGCAGCCGTCGGGGAAGGTTGGATAGAGTAGACGGTTTTATACGATGATGTTAGGACGAAATAAGCATAAACTTATTTACAACAAAGCGTAAAAGGTTTACTGACAATATTGGGTGACGAATGAGCGGTCAGGGCTTTCTCCAACTAAAGAGAGCCCAGGGCTCCTAATACCTAAACTATATATATATATATATATATATATATATATATATATATATATATATATATATATATATATAGAGAGAGAGAGAGAGAGAGAGAGAGAGAGAGAGACTTTATGGGATAAAACTCCAACCACAATACTCAGCTCCCAACTCCCAATCGAAGATATCTATCAATTGAGTGAACAACCAAACCTGTAGGGCCAGAAGCGGCCATGAGCTGGTCCACCATATTCTGCTTCTGCCCCGTCGGTCTTAGCTGCGTATCGATGGGGTGCACGGCGAAGGCGGAGGCTCTAATCACCGCCACACCGGCTAACAAGCAGACGGAAATTGGGCAGGGATCGCCCCACACGAGCACACTGCCAGCACTGCACAAACTAAACAGTGATGAAAAAAGGAGAGGAATTGATACTTGGAAAGAGTAGAGATCGATCTCGCGGAGGTTGGGATCTGGGATGAGATCGTCGCCATGCCCACGCCCATGCCAGGTGATCTCGGCGATGTGGTGGGATTGCGCCAGCGAGCTAGTGAAGCAGTGTTGCCGCCACCACCGCCGGAGGCCCCAGAGCCTGCTTCGCCACCGGTAAAGCCCTCACCCACGTCGCCCTAGAAAGTGTGCCCTCCGATGTCGAGCTGGCGATGGTGGATGAGACAGGAGGGGTGGCGGCTGTGACGAGGACGGGTTTAGGTTTTAAGTCATTTAGAGATGGGATGAAAAAGATTGGATGGCGGGTTCATTTGAAAGAAATATAAAGGTTTTTTTTGTAAAAGATGACGTAGGGTGACCGTTGAAACTGGTGCTTTAAGTATAGTAGAGATTTAAACTTAAAAAACTTAACCAGCACAAACTTCATAAACATACTTGCTGTGATAGTAGAAATCTCATCAGGTCATAAAAATATTTTTATATGGTATTTTTGTTCCTGCATGAATTTCAATTAAAGTCCAGCGATTCAAGGAGCTGGTGCTCGTGGAAAAACAAATCATATCCTATCTGACAAAGCTAAACAATGGCTTCTTAATGTACAATATTTTCGGTGGTGGTACCAACAATGCAAAGTATAACAACAGCTAAATTATTCCTATAATACAACTCGGTTACTATCGTACAACTCAATCCGTTAGTTGCGAGGATTCAAAATCCTGTTTCACCTCTGCATGGATGCAAAAAAAATAAAAAAAACATCTGCTTTGACGTATCTTCTATGTCCTTTATGTGTTTAGAGTGTCGCACGGTCGCACCTCTACCGAATGCGATACAGTACAGGGTAGCAGATGTAACTTATGTCAACGGGAAATTCTCCACTAGGTCATAGTATCTCATCTCTATCCTCATCATATTTGATCCATCTTCATATCTATCATCATAACCATCATGAGTGCAAAACTCATCTCATATCCACCCTCATTCGGGTTTCGGGTCTCCGTCCCCAATTAAGAGATAACTAGGTACTAACAGCTAGCACAAACTATCCGCATTTCAGACATCACCACATCGACAAGCACTCATACATGAACCATGATCCATTCATCCATCCATTAGAAAAAAATCAGTATTTCGGAACCGATAGAAGAAATGGAGAAATGGAATCTTTTCACCTTCCTTGGTCACCATCTAAGTTCGTTGGCATCTGAGAATCCATGGTCGTCACCGTCGTCCTAGACTCCTAGTTGTCGGTGGTGCTTCTATTCGTTGGTGAAGTCGCCAGTGTGCAGTGTCAGCGCAACCGTCCAGACGTGTGACGATTGGCTGGCTAGGCAGGGCATAAGATATGACTGGTTATATTAGGGTTTTGTTTTTTGATAGTCCGCTGGTTGTCTTTTTGTGTTGCCTTGTTGGGCTAGGACATGGGGCCTGGTGCGCTGCCGTGCTGGGTTTGGTGGCTGGCTCGGCCTCAACTCATTCATACAAACAGGACAGATGTACATGTATGAAATACTCATATATAATCGGGTTCAGATTATTGCTTCCTAAATCCATACCCGTTTACCCAATAAGTGAAGATTTTGTCTCATATTTATACCCATGGGACAATTTTTGTTCCATACACGTACCCTAATAGGGGAAATTCCCACGGGTTAGCGAGTATCGGGTCCCCATTGACATCTCTAGATGTAAGAATGGTGACGAGGGTCTCCATTCATGCTACCTAAAGAACTTGTTGGTGCTGCGCCTGTGACTTCCCACATCTCACGGATTCGTGTGGGAATGTGTTCGGCATCTACCGTTGGAGGTTTTTTTCTTCTAAATGTCCTCAAAAACATGATTAATCATTTGTTTTCAACATGATATAGATTATTAAAGGGAGCTTCGGCTTCAGAATAAGAATTTTCTCCCTATAATGAAGACATACGAGGTGGAGATATAATCCGAAGATGATAAGATTAAACGACGAGCTATTGCCAAAGAATGACAGCTTCGACTTATAATGATGATGAAGACTAAAGATGATACTAGCCGATAGAGAACAAGACTAGCTAGTACTTAATGATTCATGTTATAATCATAAGTAAATGCCAGAAACATAAATGTACTTTTAATCGGACAACGTCCTATGTCTATAAATAGATGAACAGTAACGCCATACTGTTCACGCTGAATTGTAATCACTCACATCAACAGCTTCGAGAAAGCCGAAGGTATCAATGTAATACAGATTTTGTTAATAGCCATACATACTTTATGAAATACAAATATAGATGAATCAATGAGTTATGTTTGCTATCATCTCTATGCATTCTTATTTATCTATAAGATGATGAAAACATATCCTTCATGACCTTCGTCTAATGATCATTATATCCATGGAGAGATAATGCATCGGAAGACAAAGATTCTTAATACTTGACAATTATGTTGACTTGTTCTTGATTCATAGCATTTGAGAACAAGTGACCAACATTAATGCCCACAGTAACATAGCTTGTAGATTTTGCATAAGTTAATTTAATCCAAAAGAAAAGATTTCACAGGAATTGAGGGATGAACCCATAAGTGGAACAAACAAAATGTGAAGAAAAATTAAGGCAAAAAGAGATTGTATAGCTACTAGTCTACTACCTTCCAAGTAGAATAAAACTCAAACACAGCCACAGCCCAACCAACATACAAAGGCCTTGTTCGGATATTACTATTTCATATAGATTGAAGTGGATTGAGAAAGATTAAAATGGATTTAAACTGACTAAATTCTATCCAATCCACGTGGATTAATATAAACGGATTAATGTAAAGACGAACAAAGTGGGAAGTTCGGTGGCACGGGGTAAAGTCTACCCTCATCGCTGGAGAATCACATGAAGGTCATAGGGTAAAATCTTTTTCAGGGCCCATGTTCACTCCCAAGATCAGTCAGATGAAAGCCTTCTTCTTGCACGCCATAGTAGCATGTCTTTCTGGTATCTGCATGAAGTTCAGGAAACTGAAGACTGGTACAAGCAGTTTACGGATAGTGAAGAAGCTGAGTCATTACCATCTGAACGGCTTCTGCAAAAAAAACATTTGTTTTATCACATAAGCCTTGATTGACTGCAATTAGGGCAGAAATGAATTTGCTATTTAGTAAACGAAAGGGCTGTAATCTATTGCTATTTGCTTCACTTGTTTGGGAAGAGGTACCATCTACAAATAGTGTTATGAACGATTTTTATCTCAAAAAATGTTGAAATAAAGTAATAAGTCATACACTTTGATTAACAAAATGAAACAAAATTAAATAAACAAAGAACGTAACAAGGCCATGCAATGTCATAGTGAGTGTTGCAGCAACGCAAGCAAAATAGGGGCCTAATAATAAAAATTTCCATGTCCATTCCCCACAAGTAATTAGAACTTCCACAATAATGGAGACTACCAGACTAAATAATATCACTGCGAACAAGCATCCACAACAACCAGTACCCAAGAATCACGTGTGCACTATGGTCACGTTTTCCCTTGGGGAATGCTCTCAGGGAGTACTAGCTAAGCATTTGGTTAATAAACTAATGTACAACACGAGTCTAGCTCCTTAGCAACAGAGGGAGCTCAAGCGTGTGGTTAACGCACACATAAATCTTGAAAATCATAGTGTGACTTCAAGAATTATGGGCATGAAAATGTATGTCTTAGCATGCAGGTACATAGGTTAAACACAAATAATTATGTAAAGAAATGTGATATTAGATTGTTATAACCAGTTAACCACCAAATGCTCACAGCCTATTATCAATACACATTTAAAACTAATTAGTGTCATATCCACTATCGTCTATAACATATGATATGTTTTTTAATGTGCACAGAACTGGTTTCTGGCTCTAGAATGACAGAAAAAAACAAACAGTGCAGATAATTTAACTGCACACATATATTATTGAAACCATACACACTTTCGAAGAATTATGTGCAGCACAACTAATATTATAACAACCATATATTTTGTACAGTCAAAAAAAAGAGAGATAAACAACTGAGTGCCGACAAGACTTGTCATCCTAAAGAAATGACAATATTAGTTACAGCAGATAGTCAATGATTTCAGATGCATGAATATCTTTTGGGCAACCAACCAATATACACCATCTCATTGGAGTCTAGGTCCAGTTTAATGGAAATGACTCAAGCAGTGTGGAAATATTTATCTATGCACACATAAAATCTTGGAAATCATTACACGATTTCAAGAAGAACTATGTGCACCTGAACTACATTCTATTAAACTAACATTTATACCATAATAAGAAAACAAAATGTCAACACGTGACATTAAGACTTACGATGAGTAAGAAATGGCACCATTTTCAGAGCTGACGATCAGTTCTGACTCTAAAAGCATAAAATACATTTAGTAATTAATAAATGTACACCATCTCATTGGAGTCCAGGTCCACGTAACATTGGAGATGACTCAAGCAGCGTGGAACATCAATATATGCACACATAAAATCTTGAAAATCACTATACAATTTCAAGAACAACTATGTGCACCAGAACTAATATTCTAGCAAAACTATTTTTTGTGCTAACAAAAGATCAACAAGCATGAATGATAGTCAATGATTTCAAAAGCAAAAAAATCCTTTGAGCAACTATGCAATATACACCATCTCATTGGAGTCCAGGTCCAGTTATAACGGAGATGACTCAAGCAGTGTGGAAATATCTATATATGCACACATAAAATCTTGAAAATCATTACACAATCTCAAGAAGAACTATGTGCACCGGAACCACATTCTATAAAAACTAACATTTACACCATAATAAGAAAACAAAATGTCAACAAGTGAGATTACAAGACTTATGATGAGTAAGAAATGTCAACAAGTGAGAAGTATGCACCATCTCATTGGAGTCCAGGTCCATGTCACAGCGCAGATGTCTCAAGCATCATAGAATATCAATATATGGACACAATATCTAATCATTATACAATTTCAAGAATTATGTGCACCAGAACAAATATTCTATCAAAAATAATTTTTGTGCTAAACAAAAAACAAAGATATCAACAAGTCCTGCCAATCAAAATGGGATACATCACAAAAAAAAACATGCATCCAATTCAAGCCAGCATCAAGACACTAACATACATGTTGCACTTGACGAGGACAACAGGTGTGACTATCATGCACGTGAGCCCACAGACAGCGACGCAGCCTATCGTGCACGCTCCATAGAATGCTAAAGAGTACTAATTTTTCCGGCCTGGCTCACTCGGGAAGACAACCATACGCCCGACCACACTAATGCTGTTGTGGCCCCCAACCATGGAAAGGCGCCCAACACAACGCGATGACCCCGCAATTGGGCCATGTTTTCACTCACTACCGAATTACAATTATCAAGCTAAGGTTATTTAGAGGTGACACCGGCAGGATGGCCCATCACATCTGGCACTGAGAGGACCTCCCACAGGGCGTCCAATTGTTGCAGTCATAAGCTAAGGTTATTTAGTTCATATACATCACATATTGAAATCTTCTTTCATCATTATACTTTGATTAAAAGTTATGAATAAGTATTTATAGATGACAAATTTTGAATGACATATATAACTTCCCACGTGAGGCTATAAATCACACTAATATAGGTTGAGCAAGCAACTTTGTTAATAGAAAAGGGACAATGGATGAGATTGTCAATTTTCTGTGGAGTTCATCGATCTTGTAGATTGTCAAAATACAACGTGAGGCTTAGCAATTTCATCCATGTTTTTCCTTTGTGACAGCAAGGGATAAAAGCCCACACTCCGGTAATGAACATAAAAATGGTTCTATCATGAAACAAACTCGATTGCCAAAATGATAAAATAACTGATGTTTGGTGCAGTTTCTCGTAGGAAACCCAGAACGACAGCCATATCAGTGACTGGCAACTGTTAAGGAAGATCAGAATATGGTGAAGAATAGAAGCACAGTGAAATAATTTGTGTATCACTGTTACTGCTGCTCATTGAAGCCATTGGCTCACCATGCCATGAAACAACTGAACTCAAATAAGGAGAAGCAAAAGAAAAAGAAAAATTAGGCATGTTGTTTTATCATCTATCAAACTACTTAAATATTAAGAATGATGATGATGATTTAATGACAGATCAGTTAAAAGTGTTTCTCATTTTTGGCTAAGATGCTTTCATGGGCAATTTAATAGGCAGACCAACAAAAGAATAAATTCGTAAACATCAAGCATGGTTTGGATCAAAATTTTGCCAACGCAACCCAAAATAACTCCTAAATTTCGCACTAATTACACTGTGATAATGCGAGTCACAGCCTAGCTGCAAATCTCATGTTGACTTACAAATTGTGTATTCATAAGTCACATTTGTGACTGCTATATTTGCAAGTAGATCAATGGGTTTAATCCGGCGCTGATCTAACGAGAAAACAAAAGGTTACTTATGCCTAACAAAATTTTACCTGCGCAGCAACGCCTGAAAGTCCACCGGCGAGCGCCTTCCCAACAAGGCCAACCTCCCGCCTGTCGCTAGCGAGGGTGGACCGAAGATGCTGGAACCCCACGATGCAAAGCGGGTGTACATCAGGTGGCGGAGGACGGAGGCGGATAAGCCCCGTTAAACCCCGCCATCGCGGACGAGCTCGGCCGCGACCTGGATTACGCCGCGCCCACCGGGGCTGCGGTGGAACTGGAGGCGGCGCGTCTTGACTGCGTCTAAGGAGTAGGTGGAGGCCTCCGCCATAATGGCCGAGACCAACGAGAGTGAAACCTTGGCAAGGGTCCTGCGGCGGCGGCCGCCGTCCTCGTCGTGGGCTGACATCGGCCCTGGGATTTGGGAAGCTAAACCGCGACGAACAGTGGGCTGTGTTTTTCTAAAAGACCAATCTGTGTTAATCTGGACCGAGGCGGACGACGGAAGGCGCGGTGGCGGCTGATGCCGGAGGCCAGGGAGGCGGGACGACGGGACCTGATCCAACAGACCCCCAACGTGGACGCGAGGGCGCAGTGGCGAACGATGCTAGTCTGCTAGAGGACGGAAAGAGGCGGCGGTTTCTTGTGAGAAAGTTTTGGAATAGTGATTCAGATGAAGGGATTATGGTATATATAGACCCCTAACCCTAGTAGGCCTATCAGCTTACATGGGCTGGGCTGAGCTAGGCTAGGCCCATAAGTATAAATCAAATACAATTTCATATCTCACGATCGAAATATCAGATGTTAAAACTAGATCGTAATTTCGAAAATAATAAGGATGAAAGAACATTAGTGAGAGCATATTCAATAATATACCTAGAAAGTGTCTCAAAAATTAAAATACTACAAAATTTAAACTGTTTAGAGCAATAAAATTGATTGAGTTCCAATAATTAAGTCCTAAATCATATATTTTAAGAAATAAATTATATTATTAGAAAAGAAAAGGTTGAGAGTGATGTAGAGTACAAGGATAGGACACTAATCCGGAGTGTCGTGTATCGGTGTATTTGGATCACTTTATGGTCTGCACTACATTTTTTTGATATAAATTTGAAAAACTGTCACTGTTGGAACTATTTTTCAATATGTTGACCCTATATTCTAAGACAAGGCACTGATTAAAGTCATTGTTGAAGATGCTCAGGAGATATAAGCAAGTTGGAAGCTCGTCATACGTGGAGGATGTGAATGTCTGAAAGTAGTTTAGAGGGGTGCATATGTTACACTTGAAATTTTCGCAACAAACTTCGAAATAAAGTCAAATTAACAGTTCGGTTGATGCAAACCGGTTCAACCGCTACTAAAGGCAATTGAACCAGTCCAACTACGAAAATATATTGTGGTATTATACATAGCAAATAGTTAGATTTTATATGGTACTATATATACCTTTTTTACCCTTAGCAATTTTGAATATCCATCTTTCAAATCTTGAACCCACCTATGCCTAGGTGTCAGGGTCGCATGTCTTGTAGCCTCAGAGGCAACCGTCTGTTCCCACCTCCAAAAGCGTTTGGGATGTGATTTCTCTGTCTCTAGTCTCTACATAAAAAGCGTAATAATTAGTATAAAATGTATTATCAACGTTAACTTAATCTATAAAAATATTAAACTAGTGTATAGTTAGTGTCATCAGATGAATTGCTAAGTATACTTTTATAATAAAGTTATTGAAGGATACATGATACACCTGTTACTATTATTTTCTTTTATAAATCTAGTCAAACTTAAACAAAAGTTTGGCCAGTACAAAAACCATAACAACATATGCTTACTGAGATGGAGTAGAAATTCCATTGGACCGTGAAACGATTTTTAGAGTTTTTTTTATTCTGCATGAATTTCAACGAAAATCCAGCAGTTCAAGAAACTGGCGCTGGTGGAAGAACAAATCATACCCTATCTGACTCTGCGCCAGATATACTGTATTACATGATCAAAGTAAGCATACATGCCGTAAACAACTATATACTGTATTACATGATCAAAGTGTTACTGTATACGTGCCGTAATTACAATATGGCTTCTAGATGTACAATATTTTGGGTGATGATACCAACAATGTACACAGTCCGACAACAGCTAAGTTATCCCTATCGTACAACTCAGTTCCTCTCGTAGAACTGAAACTTCATCATTTAAATCCGTTAGGTGCTAGGATTCAAAATCCTGTTTCGCATCTGCATGGATGCAAAAATCACATCTGTTTTGACGTATCTTTTACGCTTTTTTACGCGTTGGAGTATCGTGTATCTCCCGATTGCTATACAGTACAGTGTCGCTGATGATGGGATGGTGACTGGTGTCTCCATTCATGCTGCCTGGAGGACTTGCTCTTGCTGCAGCCCCTGCTGCTTCCCACTTCTTGCTGATTCGTATGGGAGCGTGTTCAGCACCTTCACCCGGAACATAGCCTGTAGGTTTTGCACAAGTTGATTGTAATTCAGAAGAAAAGGTTTCACATTGATTCAGGGATGAACGCCACAAGACGAACAATTGGCTAAATAAGAGGAACAAACCAAATGTGAAGAAAAATAAAAGGCAAAGGACGGTAGTATAGCTACCTTCTTATCGGAACCAAACTCAATGACATCGGAAGGATGGAAACGAACCGGGAAGTTTGGTGGCACGCGGTAACGTCTACCTTCATTGCTGGACAATCACATGAAGGTCAGTGAGTAAAATATTGTTACTGAAATTCTCGACGACGGGCATAGCACCATGGTTCTTTCAGGGCTTACTCGGTAATCCAGGTACCATGTTCACTCCCGAGATCAGTCAGATAGAAAGCCTTATTCTTGCACGTGATAGTAGCATGCCTTTCTGATATCTGCATCAAGTTCAGAAAACTGAAGACTGGTACAAGTAGTTTACGGATAGAAGTCTTTGTACGATGCAACACATGAGAAGTTCGTTTAAACCCTGTCATCATTCGGATTAACTAACCTGTGGAAAGGGCAATGATAGGGAAGAAGCTGAGTCATTAGCATCTGACCGGCTCCTGCAAAAGAAAATTCACTAGTTTTGTTCCATAAAGCCTTGATTGAATGCAATTAGGGCAGCAATGAATTTGCTATTTAGACATACCCAACAGAGAGTGACCTCTGCTCATCCCTAATTAAACGAATGGGCTGCTGCAAGCTATTGTTGTTTGCTTCACTTGTTGCGAAGAGGTACCATCTGCAAATAGTATTATGAATGATTTTTTGTCCAAAAGTGCTGAAATAAAGTAATAAATCAAACACTTCGTTTCACAAAATAAAAATGAAATAAAAGAAGAAACAAAGAACGTACTCTCCGCCCATAGCTTGTTCCAGCGCGTCGTCATCGTCAAACCACCGATAAAGCTCGTCATGTGCCTTCAGAATGATGCTAGATGTCAGTAAATATTAAATGCTGGTACTAAATCAATTTCACAGTTACTATGACAACATACCTTGTCAGAAAGTCGGCAGCTTAAAGGTCTTCCTTCTAGCTTTGAGCTATACACAGCGAAAAGTTTCATTTGCACGATGAGTACGGATGTGGTAATTGGAAACTAAGAAGAAAGCCTGAGTGGTGTTTATTTCTTTGTGTGTGACATTTAAACTAATGGTAACCTATTACTATTGCATATGTGCTTGAAAGTTGAAACAGGAACACATGACAGTAATTCATAATTTTGGTATGCACCTGTTGCCACCAAGCACCCAGCTCAGCATAGCAGGCATTCCATACTTGATGAAGAATCTGCCACCAACCCTTCCAGGGTGTGGTATCCGCAACTTGGTCAAAAACTACAAGTAAATAAATTTAGTATGCAGTTCAAGTACTTCCAGTATGAAGTTCTTCAGTAATGCTCTTAGGAGGATGGTAATTTGGTAATATAGTTCTGATTCGAAACCATATTTCAGAAATCCAATAAAATTGATGGTAACATACTTCACAACTAATTTTAAATCTTGCTGAAAAGAGAGTGCGATCTGTGCATTGAGTGTGTTTATTGCATACCGATAAAGGTCCTAGACCAACACCCAAATACGGTCTATAGGTGGTAGCCATGATTGCTGCCATTCTTGCCAGTCCATGTATAACAGCAACACGCACCCTTCTCTCTTTCTCATAACTGCAGGAACAATATGCCAACAAATACTTTGCTTTTCAGCCAACTTACTAACTAGAGTTTAAAATACATTGAAGAAGAGTATTGCTTTGAAGTTGGAGGGAGTCCAAGCATTCAAATAAAAAATCCAGTGCATGTTTCAAGAAACACTATCTTTATACTACTAAACATGCTAGAATATATACAGAAAATTACCGTCTCAAGGAGGAAACTATGTCCATAGGAGTTCCAGTCTTGACACTCTCTTGCCAGGCATTCTCTAGTTCTACGGCCAGCTGGTAACCATCCTACAGAAACAAGTACAAGGTTGCTATTGTGTTACGTGGTAGACATCAACACAAGAACATATCCATGGCAGGCTAAGAAATCGCATACCTCAATAGCCATGCAGCCACCTTGACCCAGATTTGGCTGCATAGCATGGACAGAATCGCCGAGCAAGGTGACACGACCTTTCCCCCAATTTATAGTAGGTGGGCGGTCGTATATATCTCGGCGAAGAATCGCTTCTTCGTCGGTTGCATTTACCAAATCGATGACATTATCACACCACCCATCAAATATCTCAAGCAATCTTTTCTTTTTGCCTGTCAATGTTAAGCAGACGGTAAACTTGTGGGGTGAGAAGTTTTGTTCTCATTTTTCATCACAACTTACAATGAGGCAGTACCTATTTCACTAGTTAAGCGCGAAAACTTCTCTAAGCACTCACCATTCTCAGGGTCAGTGCCACCAGCCTCTTCCTTGTGAAAAGCATACCATTGCATTTTACCGGCACCGACATCCGAAGAGACGAAGTACTGTTTGTGGCCCAGAAATACCCGGTACCTTCCACAAAGACAAATGGAGGACATGGTTATTGCACAACGAAATTTCAGTCAATCTGAAAATGGCACCCATCATTCCATGATCTATGCAACATACCCAACTGTATCGATATCAGGTGGCACAAAATCTGCAATTCCAGTGTAGCAGGTGTAACCTGAATAGGTGGCATCTGAGTGCCCGAATAGTGTCTTCCTCACCTATCCAGAAAACTTCAGTCAAATCAGGTTCCGTTTGTGCTTGATTCTGACCAAAAGGAGAACTAACTGTATTACCTTTGACCATATTCCATCGGCACCGACCAAAAGGTCACCTTCAAATATTCTACCGTCCTCCAATATGGCAGTAACCTACACTCAGCCGAACAAGCACTGTAAGTTTAGAGGCAGGCAATGGAAACTCCTGCAGCCAAATTTGAGTTTAAGTTCACATAGCCGCAGCTGCCCATTCACCTTACTGCCATCATCTGAAAAATCGACTACATGGCTTCCATTCAATATAGCGTCATCGCCAACTGCTCGAGCAAGGATCTGTTGCAGCGTCATGCGGCTAATGACCCTTGTGACCGGGAGCCCCCGCTCAGCTGCAGGAGTAAACGTATCAAACTTGATGTACCTGAATCCAACTTGGCACTGTCAAATGGCTGCCTCCAGCGAAGGGATATATCTGTCTTAAAGCTAAGCAGAAAAGATACACGGCGTGGGAATTTGGAAACAGAAGCTGTAAAAAATAAGCACCAAAGGGATTAGAGACTTGCATGTCGATCAACTAAAGCAGGCTAGTGTCACGACTAATCAACCACCAATTGCTTCACTAAATTCCGTTGACGCCTTTGTCACACTGAATTTAGTGAAGTACTAACTGCCAACACTGCAGACGATGAACCCTTTGCCACACTTGCACCGGCCAGAGGAAGTCAAAGTTTTCTCGGGTAGCGTAAAAAGCAATCAAATTCGGCCACATGGTGGCTTGGACGCTTGGTGCAAGAGTTTTGCTCTGACGTGGGAACGACCCTGCCTGCCTCCCTCCCTTACCAGGAGCCAGAAACGCCGTCGACGATGCCGTTGACGCGGTCCCCCGTGACGCAGCCAGCGTCCATGACCTCGTCGGCCGCGGCGGCGTCGACGGCCTCGAGCGCGGCGAGCGCGTTGCTCTGCAGCTGGATCGGGCCGCGGTACCTCCCTTCCCCGCGGACGGCGCTCACGTCCCGCTCCAGCACCAGCACCTCGAACCCCTTCCGCCTAGCGGCGAGCGCGAAGACAAGGCCGCCGATGCCGCCGCCGGCCACCAGGACGCGCGCCTTGGTCTCCGGCGCCGGCATTGCCGCGGCGGCGGCGAGCCCCGCGCGGGCGGGAGGGAGACCGGGCCTACGCCTCAGCCGCGGCCGCGGCGCGGACGGGGAGCGAAGCGCGACGAGAAGACGGAGCGCTCGGTTGCCGCGGGAGACGGGGTGGAGCGGGCTCGCCGTGCGAGAGTGGGAGGAACGAGAGGAGGGGAGTGAGATCGTCTTCGGCGATGCGGCCCGCCTTGTGCTGAGCACGGTCGGCATGGTGGTGGCCTGGTGGGCTGGTGGTAATGGTATGGAAGCTTTCCTCTGAGTGAGCAAGCAGCTGGTGTGCTGTGCGACACTGCTGCTGCTTTATCGCCGGTGCGGTCAGTCACTGAGGCAGTAGCCAGGACTGGGAGTCGACCTCAGCTGAGGACCTTGCTAGCTCGTGCCTTCAGTTCAGTGTGCTTGCGCTTTGGCATTGGTTATCGGGAATTGGGACTTGGAAGAGGAAGCTCGTTGTCTCTGAAGCACTAGATCAGGACTCAGGAGAGTGTGGATGCGCCTGCCAAGATAGCGAATTTTATGGGGGTGGCACTGGCACGGCAGGGCCGGTGCCGGAGCAGACTGGAATTTGCGAGCGGAGACGGGAGACCGAAACTGCGGTCTGCGGCGTCGCTTTCGGCCTCTATTGCAGGAAGGAGGAAGGGTGGATTATATTGGTGGAAGCTTTGCCCCGGTGCGGTTGGGCGGCCGGGCCGGGGACGGGACGTGGCCGCCGTGGGTTGCTTGACGCGCGGCGCAGACCACGCGAGGTGGGGGTACAGTACAGCGGATGGAAAAAGACAAAACGAATTGGGCACTATTTTACTGGCCGACCAGGCCGTGCCAGCGCCATGCTCCATAGACACCATAGTCCATGCTCCCACGGCAACTAGCCGGAAGTAGGCAACTCGATCGTTTGGTCCCGTCGGGCGGGTCGACTCGCCTCCCCCGCCGTGGGCGGCGCGGCGCTTCCTCCCTGGCCCTGGTTAGCCTTGTACGCCGCGCGCACCACGTGCGGCGTCGAGGTGGGCACTTAAGGCTATCCGCAGCGGTTCCCTCTAAATTTTTCCCCCTATATCACTTTTCTGGGTCACATCATCAATAGTTTATCCCCTACTTTTTCATCTCCCGCAGCGGTTCCCCTAAATACTCCCTCTATACCCCACTACAATATAAAATATTATTTTCTATACCTACTTTTTACCTACTATCAATTTTTCTACTACTATTAATTCAAACCGGGCCCACACGAACAGTGCAAGGGGGAGAGAGAGCGCGCGCTGCAGCCAGCGGAGTGCTGTTCATCTCCGCCGCGTGGGGGGCCTCGCAGGGGGCCGCGCTGCGGGCGCAGGGGCGCCCCTGTAGCCGCCACTCAAGGGGAGGGGGCGGCCGCGCGGCGAGCGCTGCGGCCAGCCTAATAAAATCGTGTGGTCGGATGAGAGTATGAGACTGCCGCAGCAGCGAATGGATCGCTGCGTGGCATCTGGCATGCTCAGGCTATCCGCAGCGGTTCCCCCTAAGGCTATCCGCAGCGGTTCACTCTAAATTTTCCCCTCTATATCACTTTTTTGCGTCACATCATCAACATTTCACTCCCTAAATTTTCATCTCCCGCAGCGGTACCCTCTATATTATCCCCCTATATCCCACTACAACTATAAAATATTATTATCTAACCATATTCATCTTTTATTACTATTTTTTTTCAACTATTAAATAGGGGAGCACTGTGCAAGGGGGCGCTACAGTGCTCCCCTTGATCTAGGGGACCTGTGTGACCTCCCCTAGCACTGTAGCGCGCAGGGGGCCATTTGAAGGCCACCGCTGCGCGCGTAGAGCTGCTCTACGTGTCTACAGTGCTAGGGGAGAGGGATGCGCTGCAGCCAGCCTAAACTTTTCCCCCTATATCACTTTTTTGCGTCACATCGTCAACATTGCACCCCCTAAATTTTCATCTCCCGCAGCGGTTCCCTCTATATTATCCCCCTATACCCCACTACAACTATAAAATATTATTATCTAACACTATTCATCTTTTATTACTATTTTTTCTCAACTATTAAATAGGGGAGCACCGTGCAAGGGGGCGCTACAGTGCTCCCCTTGATCTGGGGGACGCGCGCGCCCTCCCCTACGGCTGCAGCGCGTAGGGGGCGCTCTGGCGTGAACCGCTGCGGGCTCAGAGGCCCCTTACGCGAGGGGAGGGGGCGCGGTAGGGGAGGCGCTGCGGCCGGTCTCACCGGACAGCGCTCACGGCAGATGCAAAGGCGCGACGCGACGCGACCACAGCGCACGCAGAAACAGAGGAAGGAAGTGAACGTTGCAGCCAGGAGAAGGGCGTACCAGGAGCCGGACATGCCGTCGACGAGGCCGTTGATGCGGTCGCCGGTGACGCACCCGACGCGCATGACCTCCTCGGCGACGGACATGTCGATGGCCTCCAGCGCGGCCAGCGCGTTGCTCTGGATCTGGATGGGCCCGCGGTACTGGCCCTCCCCGCGCACCGCGCTCATGTCTCGCTCGAACACCGTCACGTCGTACCCCTTGCGCCGCGCCGCCAGCGCGAACACCAGCCCGCCGATGCCGCCGCCGGCCACCAGCACCCGGGGCTTCTTCTTCCGCCGCGCCTCGCCCGCGGGCGCGGGCGCGACGGACGCGTCGGGCGGCCGCATTGACGCCGCGCACCTGCCCCGCGCGCGCCGCCTGGCCTTGCCGCCGCCGAAGCAGCGCGGGTGCGGGACCGGGAGCGCGTGTTGGTGCTGCTGCGGCTCGTCGTGGCAGGAGAGGAGCGCCGAGAGGTGCGCCTTGGCGGGCGAATTGGCGGAGAGCAACGCCATGGTCGCGCGAGCACGGCGGCCTGCGGCTGGGCTGAACGGGAAGCTTGCTTGCGAAGGGAAGTCGTTACGCAAGCGGAACTGGATCGGTGGAGGGAGGTGCTATGCCGTTGCCGTGCTGCCCGTGCACTACTCTCCTTAGAACTTTGTCATTGGGCTGAGACTGAA
Organism: Zea luxurians; assembly: GCA_029449295.1. Classification (NCBI taxonomy): domain Eukaryota; kingdom Viridiplantae; phylum Streptophyta; class Magnoliopsida; order Poales; family Poaceae; genus Zea; species Zea luxurians. Next base: position 95,502,072 of record JAOPSE010000010.1, on the reverse strand, counting down.
AGGAGGAGCAGAGGGGGACTGGTGGTGCTGAGGGGAGGAGGAACTGGAGCCAATCACCTGATCCCATTTGGAAGAACGGATCTTGCTGGACCAGGATTTTATCTTGCCATGTCGGCACCATCCTCTGCGGACACTACAACGTTGTGGCCACAACTCTGTAGCTCACCGTGTAACGGTAGATAGCACAGACCACAGGCCTACAGGGGTTAAGAATATAAATCTCCTCCTCAAAAAGTCAAATAATATCCAGTTTAACCAAAAAATATATTTAAATGTATTAATATTTATGAACTACAATAAGTATCATTAGTACGAGCTTTGAACAAATGTTCATAATAAAGTTATTTAAAAATATAATTATTGATGCTTTTAATAAACTTAATCAAACCTAAGATCTTTTTAACTCATCGTAAACGAAATTTACATTCTTTTTAGGATGGTGGAAATAGTCAAATAGAAGTTTTGTTCTTATATAGATTGTTCAAATAGGGTTAACAAGACAAACCGTTTAATTATCTAGCTAGTACATCGTTTCATTTTATGCAACTTGATTTGCACAAATCTTGCCTGTTTCGCCACAAAAAAAAGTTGATATGCCATGATCGATCTGTGCGATATCATTCATTATTAGTTGGCTAACATCGTGACCTTGAGTACATATGGATCAAGATTTTATATAATAGACCTGAAGCTTAGTGCACGTTTGGATCCTGAGAATTAATTATTAGCTAGTTAAAAATGACATAAAATTAGCTCATCCAAATAGGATGGCTAATAGATGGACTATTATTTTTTTTTGTCAAATCTTTAACTAGCTGTTAGCCAACTAGTTGGACAGATTCACCTAATTTAGACTAAATTTCAGTCCAACCTAATCCAAACACCACTTAGTTCTGTAGCATAGTTGATGTTATCGGTCTTACTACCTATGTTATCTTGAGAATTAATGTGGACGCATATTTTGTTGACCAAATAGGCGAATACTAAGGGCATGTACAATGGGTGTCTTAAGTTGTGTCTTAGAGTGTGTCTAGGGGGGTGAATGTAAAAAAACTCAAGACATGTATCTTGACGAAGACACGGTGTCTTAGCTCTATGTTCGAGACAGGAGACTAGTTGATTGGTCATTTTAATTTATTAAATGCTCTGATTTGTACAATGAATATGGTAAGACACATGTTTTAGACACGACCACTGTATTATGTTGTGTTTTAGTTATGTCTTATACTTGGAGTACCGTGCAGCCGTGTCTAGGTTGTACATGCCCTAAAATAATCTAGATGGCATGTCAATGCTTTTATGTTGTGACATAAAAACAATTCATTAAGATGAAACATATGCACATCTTCTAATCAGTGGCATGTAGGATTCAAAATTTGTGGGGTCAAGCTTGTTAATGTTAAGTCAATTAGCACAAGTTTTGGCAAAACTTGTGAGACCGGGTGACCCTACAGGTAATACCTAGATCTGCCACTGTTTCCAATGTAGCTTCTTTTACGTGTACTGGCTATTAGCTTAGGAAAGAACAAAAAATAAACAGTGTGTTGTACGTAGCATACTGAACTTAATAGGAAAATGCAACTCTTTTCCTAAAAAATGGACCGATTATGGACGAAATAAGTGGCTTTTCTGTTGAGAAGGCATAACCACATGAATGGAATACGAATTTGAATTGTATATGTCTAAGGAATTAAGCCTAACTCAATTGATCAGGGGTGGAATATGAATTTAAATGGTACGCCCTTTGTTTACAAATATATGACGTAATTGATTTTTTTCAAAAGTTTAATCACTCATGTTATTCAAAACATTTATTAAAAAATGTAACATTTTAAGTCACGCTTAAACAACCTTAAATAATAAAACAAATTACAACAAAAAATGATAACTGCTATTTTTTGAATAAGATAAATGATTAAAATTTTGAAAAACAAATCAATGGTGTCATATATTTGTGAACAAACTGAGTATATGTCTAAATCAGGGTGAGAGATGTGGCTATACATTCTAAGAATATTTTCAGCGGAGCGTGTATATAAACGTGTAAAATAATACTTTTGTATTATAGACTATACTATTTACAGTAGAGTTTAAAATAGAGAGTTAAATAGTGAGTAGTATAGGACGCTGCTGCATATGTCGACATCTACGTCGTTAAGCAATTAGTCAGTTTTCTAAAGAAACTGAAACCATAATGATTTTCTTTTTCAGGCAACCTTTACATTGACAAACGCTTTTAACGGGCACATACATTTACGTAGGATTGGGTTTGCACAGAAGATCAGCAAAACATCTAGAGAAGCACGCGCCGAGACGTGGCAAGTTGCTACGTCACAGACTCGTAGGCGAGTTTTGATCTTCCACCAAGATGCCTACGGTTCCATCGTACCCCCTTCTGAAGCCCTGACGTTCGACTCAGTTCTCAAAGATATTTACATCACTGACTCCAACAAGGCACTCTAAAGGTTCACTACTCTAAATATAAAGGATCAAATAGTCCTCTACGCTCTCCAGCAACGTCCTCTAAACGGTCCTCTAAATTTAGAGAACGCTGTTGGATTCTCTATATATAGAGTTTCTCTAAACGGTCCTCTATCCATTTGAATACTTTAAATAACCGGTTTAGAAAAACTAAAATGTGTATAATACATTTGAGAGTATGACAAATACGTACGTACAAAAAATAAAATTTAAAAATGTCTCTAATATGGGTATTTGAGTATAGAGGACGTGATTTAGAGGACGTTGTTGGAGAGAAATGAGATATATAGGATGAAATCTTTTAGAGGAGACGGTAAAAGACAGATATAGATGATGAATATAGAGGACGTGGCTGGAAACAACCTGAGTATTTTCCTCATGATGACCGAAAAAAAACAGCAAAAAAAAGGCTCGCAGCAATGATACATGTTGTTAATACGTTCATAAATCTGCTTGACATCGTTGACACAGCATAGTCCAAACAAAAATGCAAGAGGAATAGCTTTGTCCAGTACAGAAGAACGGATGTTGCCAGCAATGAACAAACAGCATATAATAGAAATCAAGAACTCTACCACGGAGTGGCTGCCATTTACATGCCCCAAAATGTACCGGGGAATATGACACAAACCGAACCAGCAAAATATTAGCTTCAATCATGATTATAATGTTATGTACTTCCACAATCATAAAATTGAAAAAAATGATAAAAGAATCCCATGGTTCCCAGGCATCACAAGGCACTTGATTATCTAGTAAACATGGTCCTAAATCTTTTGAATTCTAATTAGCATGGATGACATGTCATGGTTCCCAGGCATCATCAACCACTTGATTGTATAGTAAACATCGTCCTAAATTATGGCATTCTAATTAGCATGGATGACCTTGAGTCTCATCTGAGATTTTACAATCCCTAAAATAATTAGGGCTAGTTTGGGAGCCACAAAACTGGAGGGATTAAGAGCTAGTTTGAAAGTCCAAATACCGAAGGGGATTGTAAAAGGGAAATGTGCCCATGGGCCATTTCTATAAGATTTTGGTGATTTAGTGCTCCACACAAATGCTTTGAGTAATATTTGTGTCAAAGACTCAAGAAGTGCAAATCAAGATTAAAGGTATGTTTCTAAACTTAGTACATTGTTTTGAAGACTAATGTATTGTGTCTAAGTGATAGAAATAGAAGAAATCGCTTTGGAGAAAAGTTGGCTATGTTCAGCCAAAAGGCTGCTCGGTCTGGGTGCACCTGACTGTCCGGTGGTGCACCGGACAGTGTCTGGTGCGCCAGGACCAGTCCCGGTGAACAGCCTGCTCTCGGGTCTCGACGGCGGCGTACGGCTAAAAATCACCGGACTGTCCGGTGGTGCACCGGACTGTCCGGTGAGTCGTCTGCGGCGAAGTCGCTGCTCTCGGGAACCGAGTCAACAGCGTACGGCTATAATTCACCGGACTGTCCGGTGAGGCACCGAAATGTCCGGTGAGTTAACGGTCGGGCGCGCCAACGGTCGGCCGCGTAATCCACGCGTGACGCGTGGCCGAGCCAACAGTCGGATGGGGGCACCGGACTGTCCGGTGTGCACCGGACAGTGTCCGGTGCGCCAACGGCTCCAAATCTTCAACGGTCGGCTACGCCAGATAAGGAAAGTAATCCGCACCGGACAGTGTCCGGTGCGCCACCCGACAGAAGGCAAGATTTGCCTTCCTGGATTGCTTCCAACGGCTCCTAGCTGCCTTGGGGCTATAAAAGGGACCCCTAGGCGCATGGAGAAGCACACCAAGAACTCTTTGATCAACTCTAAGCACCAAGACTCCATTTCCGCGCTTTTGATTCTTTGTGATAGCAACTAGAGCTCCATTTGAGTAGAGAACTCTTCGAGTTGTGTTGCGAGCTCAAGTGGTGACTTGTGTGCGTGTTTATGCTCTGATTTTGTGTCTTGTGTGTGTTGCTCATCCCATCCTTACTTCCGTGCTTATTTGTGATCATCAAATTGTAAGGGCGAGAGGCTCCAAGTTGTGGAGATTCCTCGCAAACGGGATATAGTGAAAGGAAGAAACACCGTGGTATTCAAGTGGGTCTTTGGACCGCTTGAAAGGGGTTGAGTGCAACCCTCGTCCGTTGGGACGCCACAACGTGGAGTAGGCAAGTGTTGGACTTGGCCGAACCACGGGATAAACCACTGTGCCTCTCTGTGTTGATTTTCTTATGGTTATCGTGTTTAGCAAGAACTTCTCTCTAGCCACTTGGCTTTATTGTTCTAACACTTAATCAAGTTTGTGGCCTTGAGTTTTAAGTTTTTACAGGATCACCTATTCACCCCCCTCTAGGTGCTCTCAATTGGTATCAGAGCCGTTCTCTTCAAGAAAGGGACTAATCGCCCGAAGGGATGGATCCTAAGGGAAAAGGGATAGTGATCAACGACAAAGAAAAGAAGTCCTTCCTCAATGAGCCAAAAGACGACAAGCCCACTGACTCGGGCTCAAGTCATAAGAAGAAGGACGGGAAGAAGAAGAGGCGTATCAGTCTTCTTCTTCCCAAAAAGACGACGACGACTACGAGAAAAAGAAAACGGACAACTCGAACTTTTCTTTTGATTACTCTCGTATTCCGCATAATTCAAATGCACATTTGCTTTCCATTCCTCTTGGTAAACCTCCACACTTTGATGGAGAGGACTACGGATTTTGGAGTCACAAAATGCGTAGCCACTTGTTCTCTCTTCATCCAAGTATATGGGAAATAGTAGAGAATGGAATGCAATTTGATAGTACGGATAATCCCATGTTTATTAATGAACAAATTCACAAAAATGCACAAGCTACCACTGTTCTTTTAGCATCCTTGTGCATGGAAGAGTACCATAAGGTGAGCGGCTTGGATAACGCCAAGCAGATTTGGGACACCCTCAGGATCTCGCATGAGGGAAATGATGTCACCATGCTCACCAAGATGGAGTTGGTGGAGGGTGAACTAGGAAGGTTCGCAATGATCAGGGGGGAGGAGCCAACCCAAACATACAACAGGCTCAAGACCCTGGTCAACAAAATAAGGAGCTATGGAAGCACAAGATGAACGGACCACGACGTCGTCCGGCTTATGCTAAGGTCCTTCACTGTCCTTAATCCTCATCTTGTAAATTCTATCCGTGAAAATCCCAGGTACACCAAGATGACGCCCGAGGAAATACTTGGGAAGTTTGTGAGCGGGCGAGTGATGATCAAGGAGGCGAGATACGTTGATGAGGCGTTGAATGGCCCAATCCATGAGCCTCAAACCGTTGCTCTCGAAGCAACAAGTAGCAGGGAGGCGCTACCTAGCAAGGTGGCGCAAGTTGAGGCGACCGGGCTTAACGAGGAAGAAATGGCCCTCATCATCAAGCACTTCAAGACGACGCTAAAGGGTCGCAAGGAGCATCCCAAAAAGAACAAGACGAAGGGAAAGCGCTCCTGCTTCAAGTGTGGTAAGACTGGTCACTTTATTGCTAACTGTCCCGATAATGATAGTGACCAGGGACAAGAGAAAAGCGGGAAGAAGGAAAAGAAGAAGGCATACAAGAAGGCTAAGGGCGAGGCACACCTTGGCAAAGAGTGGGACTCGGATTGTTCTTCATCCGACTCCGACGATGAGGGGCTCGCCGCCATTGCCTTCAACAAATCGTCGCTCTTCCCCAACAAGCGCCACACTTGCCTAATGGCAAAGGAAAAGAAGGTAATCACTAGAGAAACTCCTAAGTACTCTACTTCTAGTGATGAAGACTCTAGTGATGATGATGATGAGATTGATTACACTAGTTTATTCAAAGGTTTAGAAAGAACTAAAATTGATAAGATCAATGAATTAATCGATGCTTTGAATGAGAGGAATAGATTGTTAGGAAAGCAAGAGGATATTTTATACGAAGAACATGATAAATTTGTAAGTGTGCAAAAGTCTCTTACTTTAGAAGTTAAAAGAAATGAAATGCTTTCATGTGAAATTTCTGCTTGTCATGAGACTATTTCTAGTTTAAAGAGCATTAATGATGATTTAAATGCTAAATTAGTAGAAGGAAATAAGACTAATTCTCATGTGGAACATGTAGTAATTTGCAATAAGTGTAAGGATTTTAATGTTGATGCCTGCAATGAACATTTAATTTCCATTTCTAAATTAAATGATGAAGTAGCTAGTCTTAATGCCCAACTTAAGACTAGCAAAAATGATTTTGATAAACTAAAATTTGCAAGGGATGCCTACACTAGTGGTAGACACCCCTCTATTAAGGATGGGCTTGGCTTTCGAAGGGAAGCTAAGAACTTAACAAGTCATAAGGCTCCCATCCCCGCCAAGGAGAAAGGGAAGGCCTGTCGGTGTTTTGGGTCCGACCGCACACCTGGGGTTGCCTCTCGAGGTGTTTTAGGAGTAGGACGGTGTCGCCGACTGTAGCTGAATGGTTCGTGCTAGATGCACGAGAGACAATGGACAGTGTTTACAGGTTCGGGCCGCTTTGAGATGCGTAACACCCTACGTCCTAGCGAATATGCTTTGTGTAATGGGTTACAAGGTAGAGAGTTGAGGTGGATGGCTAAGTAGTAGTAGAGTTGGGATTGATTGTCTCGAAGGGGTGCCCCCTAGGCCTTATATATTTGACCGTGAGGCAATACATGCTGATATGATAACAACGTGCACCTAAAAGATAGTGAACTGTTTGAGCTTATCTTCCTATGATTCGGCCGACTTATCCTCGCCCGGTTCCGTTGTGCGGGGCTCCAGCGCGGGAAAGTCGGATCTCCTGTTGTGGTCACTTGCCCGACATCGTGGAGTCATCCGGGCTTGCACCGACCCGGCCTCACATCGATCTGCTTTACTGATTGCTCCTCCCCAGGCCCATGAAGGAGTGACCTTACGATCTATCGGGCCCTTGGGCTTTTCGTGAGGTCTTTTATCCTTCTAATGGACCCGGGGGATATCTGTCCCCCACAAGCCCCCGATCTTTGGGTTGATTTTGAGGTAATCGGCCCAAAGATCCTAGGTCCAACTTGCGGGCTTCGTTTACGATAAGAAATGCTTCTCGGCAGTTTGGTAAAAACAATTTCTTACTATCTTCTTCTGCTTTGCTTCACTCGAAATCTGTAGTTATGCCTCATACTCATGCCTTGGAGATCGGCATTTCATATTGCAGGACCTTGAATTTCATTGGGTGCACCGGAGGTGCACCCAATGGGTGTAGCCCCCGAGCTTCGAGTGGATTCTGGATAATAATCCACTCGAAGGTCTTCATCAGAAATCACTTTTATTTCCCACTTGCACTTTGGTTGGAGGTTAGCCTTGTCTTTAATCTTGTCCGATGCCTTAGAAGTCGGCATTATCTTGGCTTGAAATGGTGATCCATGGGGGTGCACCCAATGGGTGTAGCCCCCGAGCTTTGAGTGGATTTTTGAAAACAATCCTCTCGAAGGTCTTTATTTCGTGTCCTTTTGAGAGTCATATTTTCTCTTTTTTTAAATGCCTTAGAAGTCGGCATTATGTCATCCATATTATGCTTTAGAGGTCAGCATTATGTCATCAATATTATGCATCAGAGGTCAGCATGTATTTTGTCTTTTGCAGCCGAGTTCGTGATCCGCCCATATCTTGCTAGGTGGTGCAATTTATTTGCTCTGCGACTGATTGGACATTTGATGGACGTTCCCTGGCTAGTCTTCACGTCGCTTCTGTCGGTCAGATTTTGTACTTCACCGGCTATATTTGGCTTTCCTTTGATCCTTACTGATATCTCATTTTTGTCTTGAGGTGTTCATTGCACGCCCTGCACGGATGTGACAGTTTTGAAAAATATACTGATAATTCCTGGGCGTCCCCCCCAATGGGTGTGGGCAAGGGACGGCTTGGTACGCTGAGTGTTTTAGCCGGCTGCTTCTGAGTAGTAATGTGATGTGACGGCGGGCGTAATCATATCATCCGTGCTGTTGACTGGAGTCCCAATGGGTGTTGCGTTGCGTGAAACGGCGTCAGCCGCCTGACGTGTCTTTAGACGGGTTGAAGTGTGTATTGAATGCTTCACGACTGTTCAGTGACCGTGGTTGGAGGTGAGCGGTTGCCTTCTTCTTCTATAAATAGTGCCTTTGCCTCTCTGGTTTTTTCACATCTCTTGTTGTTCTCCACTGCTTGCTTTCTTCCTCTCCTTGCATTTCCACCATGGGCAAGAACAACAAACGCAAGCGCGAGCCGACTCCTCCGTCTGAGGACTTTAGCGACTCGGAATACTCAGAGGAGGAGTTCTCCTCTGAGTCCGAGGGGTCTCTAGCTCCCGTCCCTCCCCCGGCGTCGTCCGATGACTCGGACGACTCTCAGGGGATCGCCGCGGAGGTCTGGACTTACATCCGGGCCGTCGAGCGCTCCGGGCTCGCGGGCTCGGATGAGTCGGAGTACTCCTTGGACGAGGAGGACTCGTCCGAGGAGGACGGCGGCGGCGATGGCGAAGGCGACGACGATGCCGCCGCCGACGACGACGGAGGTGATGGCGGCGACGACGGTGACGGCGGAGGTAGGGGCGGCAACGGCGGCAGCAGCAGGGGCGGCAACGGCGGCAGCAGGGGCGGCAACAAGGCCAGTGGCTAAATGTCACTGGTTTTTAGATATTAGTATAGATTAGAAGTAGTATAGTGAAATAATGTAGTAGTATTAGTAATGTAGGATAGTATAGTGTAGCGTAGTAGTAGTAGTAGTAGTAGTAGTAGTAGTAGTAGTAGTAGGGAAGTATCAACTCATAATGAGTTGATTTGTAAGTACTGTTACTTCCCTTAATGAAGAATGACTTTATCTCCTCCTATACCAATTACTTTGCTTCGTAGTAAGTTGATCTCTTATTTGTGGAGTTGATTCATTCGGAATAGTAACTGAATAATTCGGGCATCATATCGCCGCTTCAGGGGAGATGGCCGAGCTATTATTGTCGATATTTACGCATTTGAAATAGAGTCCGAGTGATGATGAAACCATGTCAGCGTCGAAATAACTGTTGACCACGTCGGCGCTCTTAGATGTGACAGCCGAGTGACCTGTGACAACGCCGGCATTTTTTAGAGATAACCGCCGAATGACTGAGGATATCATCAGCGCTTTAGAGATAGCTGCCGAGCGACTGAAGACATCGTTGGCGCTTTAGAGGTAACCGCCGAGCGACTGAAGACATCGTCGACACTTTAGAGATAAATGCCGAGCGACTGGTGATAACGTCAGCGTCTTAGAAATGACAGCCGAGTTAAAACGGGCCGTGTCGGCCACTTTGAGGATAATAGCCGAGTGACGACGTGGCACACCGGGGTTTTGGAAGTAGCCGCCGGGTGACGACGTGGCACGCCGGTGTTTTAGAAGTAACCGCCGGGTGCTGACTGGGCGCTTTTGGAGACGGTATCTGACTCGGGAATATCCCGCATATACTGCACTTTCGGCCGCCTCTGCTTTCCGTGCCCTAGTTCTTGCTTTCCTGCCTCCAGATCCTCTCTGCAATTCAGCTCTCGCTCTGTTCGCCAGTAGAGTTGAGATGGCGCCCAAGAGAAAGGCCTCGAGTTCATCTGCTACGGTGATTCCCCCCATCGACCCCAACAGCCAGTTGCCTTTCGTAGGTAACCATATGTCTGTTGTCTCCGAGCCTGACCTTCTCCATCTCGTGTCCATCGGGGTCCTTCCCCTGAGGGAGATTTGTTCTTGGCGGATTTGTCATGGGGTCACTGTCCCGACAGAGGATACCCATGAATCCGTGATTTACGTTCCTTTTCTTATCCGCGGTCTCGCTCTCCCCATTTCTCCCTTTTTCCGCGGCCTCCTTGATTTTTATCGCCTTAACTTGACCCATCTGAATCCCAATTCTATTCTGCAAATTTCCATTTATGTTCATTTGTGCGAAGCTTTTCTTGGCGTTCTGCCACATTTTGGACTATGGAAGTATCTGTATCACTGTCGCCCTGGAATGGCCGGGGGCAGCATCAGCTGGTTGGGGGTGCTAGTTTAGAGATGCGCAGTGGAAGGAAGCCTGATTATCTTGAAATCCCTCTTAAGGACAGTATTAAGGGATGGCGTTCGGAGTGGTTTATCGTTGAGAACCACGGAAATTCTCTCCCCCCACGGTCGGGGAGACAGCCGGATGTTCGTACGCCGAGTTGGATCGAGTCCCCCACAGATCAGGAGGTGGCTGAGGCTAGGGCTTTGCTAGCTGAAATTGGACTGCTGAGGGAGAGGGGTCTGACTGCAGAGGCTGTGGTTACTGATTTTGTTTTTAAGAACATTCAGCCGTTGAAGGATAAAGCTTACCCGGCTTATCTGTACAGAGGCCTAGCTGACCCGACTCGGGTTACCGACAGAAGGATTCCCTCTGCAGACTTGGTGAACCGACTTGAGATGATTCTTAGAGGCAAGGTATCAAATGTTGGTGCCCCAGTGGCATACTCAGCCTGGAACCTGCCTCCTTCCAAGGCCTTCACTCTTTTTGTGTCGAATCCACCTGTCGCTGATGGCAGTTTGGGCCTTAGAGTGCGACCCTCTGCTGAAGAAGTTAGCGCCTTAGTTTCTTCGATTGGAGAAATTCCCGATGATGAACGGCAAGTCCACTTTGAGGTGCCTTTGGATCCTAATGATGCATAAATAAATGCTATGCTTGATCTGCTGTCCGAAGATTCTTCTGATGCTGCTCCTGCCGGGACATTGGCGGTGGCGTCTCTCCCAGAAGCTGGTACAACCTTGGATGTTCAGAGACCTGTCAGTGTTCGCCCGAGATGTCCTTGCTGAGCCAATCAACTTGATCTTTCTGCTGATGAGCAGAAAAGGAAAAAGAGACGTCTTCGACAAGCATCTAGTTTGGATCGGGGCGCTGGTCCTTCGGTTCCTGCTGCTAAGGAAGTTCCCGTGCCTGAGTTTACTGACGCTGACCCCAATGGGTGTGGTATGTCTGTTGCTGATCCCAATGGGTGTGGTATGTCTGTTGCTGATCCCAATGGGTGTACTCCATCTGTCGCTGATCCCAATGGGGGCGTTGCCTGTGTTGCTGATGAAGACGACAGGGAGGAAGAAAATGAGGTCCCTTTGACTCGGAAGAACAGTCGTCAGTATATTACCAGTGGGGAAAGTAGTGGAGTTCCTTCTCCTGCTTTGTCTGACCTCATTGGTCTACAAGAATTGTCCCTGGCAAACTTTGATCGGACTCTTGAAGATATGGTTCCAGAAGACCTGTTATCAGAGCCAGCGGATGATGGTGTGATGGAGGTTTGTGCTGATGTGCTCGGCGCCGGGTTGGGATCATCCAGGGCAGCGTCCTGCACCTCATCGACCTTAGAGCGCGGTCTTGAGGGTCAGAAAACTGACTTGGATCGTCTTGCTCTCATGGAAGTAATTAAGGGACCCTCAGCCTTAGAGGCGGCTACCGCATGGAACTTGGTCCTCAAGGATGGTGCTGACACTTGCCCAGCCCCCGAGGATGTTGCCGGGGATGGTTCGGCTCGGGTGGGAGACGTAAGTCACGACCCAGCCCCCGAGGGTGTTGCCGGAGACGATCCGGCTCAAGTGGGCAGCGCGAGCTATGACCCAGCCCCCGAGGGTGTCCAAGCGGGGTCTCCCTCTTGTACTTCCATGGATGTTCACACAGGATCTTCTCCACGCTCCGGTTGCATGGTGGTAGCCCAAGCTTTGGGCCAGGGAGTCGCTTTAGAGGCTAGCGTTCTCGCTGACCAAGCTTTGGGCCCTGTTGATGGTGTCGAATTGGTCCCTGCTGGTTCTTTGCAAGCTGCTTCGGGTGGCGACCTTATGCCAGGTCATCAATTGCTCTCTCATGATTTGGGAGTCCCTTCGTTCTTCTCCAATCTCCAGGTACTGTGATATATTCTGGCTTGACTTTTACACCATACGAACTGCTATTAACACGCTCATCTGTTCTCCCTATCAGGCATTGGTGGATGGGATGGCTAGTCAGCTGAGGTTGCAGGGTGCTTCTGTTCCAGAAGGAGCTTCATCTCTGGCACGTTGGAATCCGGTGTTGCTCCAACATCGTGTCTCTGATTTGGAGGCGACGAATGCTGGTTAGTACTCTTTCGCTTCTCTTTGTCTATCTTATTGAACTGTTTTACATTTTAACTCTTTTTGCTTAATTGTCTCTTGCTAGATATGGCTTGGCAGATTTCCATTCTCGAAGAAAAACATTCTCAAGGTCAGGCTGAACTGGTCCAGCGGTGTTCTGATTTTGAGGAAAAGTATTCCCAAAGCCAGACTGAGCTGGGCCAGGTCTCTGCTGCTCTAAATGCTGCTAACACGCTGAACTCTACTCTTCGCGTTCAGCTTGATTCTGAAAAGGTGACTTGTGAAATTGCGCCTTGTATTGCTGTGTTCTTATTGCTGGCCTGATGTTTGAAGGAGTTGATTCTTGCTTGCAGGAAGAAAAACGTGTCCTTGTTGCTTCTCGCGATAATCTGGATAGACTGTATCGTGACTCTAGCAACTCGTTGAGTATTCTGGAAAGGAGTCATCGTTTCACCATGGAGGAGTTAGATAATCTTCGCTATAGGCTGGAGGAATCTACGGATGACATGATCCGTCTCAGGCAGTTGATATCGGCTAAGGATGCTGCTATCAAGGAACTGCGCGCTTCCAAGAAGTCCATCGCCCAGGAGCTGGAGACCGCTCAATTGGCTGCCGAAGTTGCTGAAGAAACTTCCATTACTCTGAGGGCCCAGCGCGACAGAGCCATGGATAAAGCCATTCGCGCGGGGCGAATCTTGATGAGGAGACCCGGCGTGGTTGTTCCCGACGACATAAGGGCTGATGTGAATGCTGCTCCTGATTCCTCAAGTCGCCCGTCTTCGTCGGTTGCTCCTGAGAAAGATATTGCAAAATAGAGAAATATTTTGTGTGCTTTGATCGCGCAGTTAGCATGGTCGGATATTTGCTAGAGGACATCAGTTCGGCATTTGAATGATATTGCTACTCTCTTATTGTTTTAGAATTCAACAGTACATAAATTTGCAGTGGTAAAATGCTGAGTGATGGCTTTGAAACTTGTTTACGGGGTATAGAAGTCACCCTTATATGAGTAATTGTAAGCATGCGAGATCGCCTTAAGTCGTTACTGACTTAAATCGATTGCTTTTGTTAGTAGGGCATAGTGGTCACCCTGAGCTAAGTAAGCGCGAGCATGTTGCACTTGCCTCAAGTCGTTGCTGACTTAAGCCGATTACTCCGTTAGCAGGGCATAGTGGTCGCCCCGAGTTAAGTAAGCGTGAGCATGTTGCACCGTCTTAAGTCGTTGCCGACTTAAGGCGATTGCTCCGTTGGCAGGGCATAGTGGTCACCCCTAGTTAAGTAAGCGTGAGCATGTTGCACTGTCTTAAGTCGTTGCCGACTTAAGGCGATTGCTCCGTTGGCAGGGCATAGTGGTCACCTCGAGTTAAGTAAGCGTGAGCATGTTGCACCGTCTTAAGTCGTTGCCGACTTAATCCGATTGCTCCGTTAGAAGGGCATAGTGGTCACCCTGAGTTAAGTAAGCGTGAGCATGTTGCATCGTCTTAAGTCGTTGCCGACTTAAGCCGATTGCTCCGTTGGCAGGGCATAGTGGTCACCCCGAGTTAAGTAAGCGTGAGCATGTTGCACCGTCTTAAGTCGTTGCCGACTTAAGGCGATTGCTCCGTTGGCAGGGCATAGTGGTCACCCTGAGTTAAGTAAGAATGCACGTCCATCATGAGCGAACTGAGTACTCTTGAAGCCTTTTTTATTGATGACATATTTCCCATTTTACAGAGTACATTGTCGTCCCGATAGCTTTTGAAATTCAGCTAGGGGTAAAACTTCCTGAGGTGTTCTATATTCCAGGAGTTCCCGATTTCTGTGCCGTCCATCTGAGTCAGACGATATGACCCTGGCCGAGTGACTTCTGCTACTATGAACGGTCCTTCCCATAAGGGCGACAACTTGTGCCGTCCCTCCCCCGTTAGAATTCGGCGGAGGACGAGATCTCCTATTGAAAAGGATCGTTGTCGCACGGCCTTGTCGTGATAGCGTCTCAGAGTCTGTTGGTACCGTGCCGATTGAATTACTGCATTCAGCCGCTCTTCTTCGAGTATATCAATGTCTTCCAGCCTGGTTGCTTCGGCCTCTGCTATACTTTCAAAGATCAACCTTGGCGCCCCAAACTTGAGATCAGCAGGCAGTACTGCCTCTGACCCATAGACCATGAAGAAAGGAGTGTTTCCATGCAGAGCTCGGCTAGGTTGGGTTCTTAGGCTCCAAACGACGTAGGGCAATTCCCTTATCCACTTTCCTGCGAACTTTTCATTCTTATCGAAGACCCTTTTCCTGAGTGCTTCTAATATCATCCCGTTAGCTCGTTCGACCTGCCCGTTGGCCCTCGGGTGCGCTACCGAAGCATACTTGATCTGAATGCTCTTTTGCTCGCAGAAGTCAAAGAATTCTGAACTTGTGAAGTTGGATCCTAAGTCAGTTATGATATTGTTTGGTATTCCGAATCTGAATATTATGTCTTGTATGAATTCCACGGCCTTGGCTGAGGTTAAGGAAGCAATGGGTTTGAATTCTATCCATTTGGTGAATTTGTCGATTGCTACCAGTACATGAGTGTATCCTCCTTGAGCTTTCTTGAAAGGTCCAATCGTATCCAGTCCCCAGCATGCGAACGGCCATGTTACTGGTATGGTCTGCAGCTGCTGTGCTGGTAGATGTTGCTGCTTTGACAGGTACTGCAAGCTTCGCACCTCTGCACTAACTCGGCTGCATCGCTTTTCGCGGTTGGCCAATAGAATCCTGACCTGAAGACCTTCCCGACTAGCGTCTTGGATGCTGCGTGTATTCCACATTGCCCAGCGTGGACCTCATCTAGAAGTCGCTTCCCCGTAGATGAGAGAATGCACTTCATGAGGACGCCTGATGCGCCCCGTCTGTATAATGTCTCCCCAATGAGTGTGTAGTGGGCTGACTGTCTGGCAATGCGCTCGGCTACATTTTTGTCATCTGGTTCCTCTTCATTCTTTATATATCTGATGATCGGCCTTCTCCAGTCATCAGAGTCTAACTCTGGTTGATTCACGATATTACACTCTTCTGCCTGATCCATTGAGATGCTTGGTTGCGGTATCTCTTGTACAAAGACTCCGGGTGGGACCTGAGTTCGACTGGATCCTAGCTTGGACAATACATCGGCTGCCGTGTTTCGATCTCTTTCTACATGATGAAATTCTAGGCCTTCAAATTTATCTTCTAGTTTCCAGACGGCAGTGCAGTATTTTCCCATTGAATCATTCGAACAGTCCCATTCTTTGTTTATCTGGCTTATGACTACCAGAGAATCTCCGTATACCATCAGTCTTTTGATGCCTAATGATATAGCGATGTTCAGTCCATGGATCAGAGCTTCATACTCGGCTGCGTTGTTAGAGGCTGGAAATAGCAACTGGAGGGCGTATTTGAGGTGTTCGCCTCCAGGTGCGATGAAGAGAATTCCCGCGCCTGCTCCCTGCAGCTTCAGAGAGCCATCAAAATACATCCGCCATACTTCTGCAGTTTCTGGGTTCTCGGGTACTTGTTGTTCAGTCCATTCTGATACGAAGTCAACCAATGCTTGGGTTTTAATGGCAGTACGAGGTCGAAATTCGATGTCATGAGATCCCAGTTCACAGGCCCACTTGGCTATTCGGCCAATGGCTTCCTTGTTGTGAAGAATATCCCCTATCGGAAAACCAGTGATTACTATGACTTTGTGGTCATCAAAATAGTGACGTAGCTTGCGGGCAGTTAGAAGTACTGCGTATAACAGCTTCTGGACTTGAGGATACTTTTTCTTCGAGGGACCCAGAACTTCACTGATGAAATAAACAGGATGTTGCACTGGGTAGGTATGTCCTTCTTCTGCTCGCTCGACTACCAACGTGGTGCTTACCACGTGAGTCGTGCAAGAGATATACAGCAGCAAATCTTCAGCTGGTTGAGTTGACGTGACTCGCCGTGGTGGTTTCAGTACTGGTGGGGTTGTCAAGAATTTCTTCAGTGCGTCTAGGGCTTCCTGCGCTTCTGAAGTCCACTGAAACTTGTCCACCTTCTTGAGTAGCTTGTAAAATGGTAAACCTTTTCCTCCCAGCCTGGATATAAATCGGCTCAGAGCTGCCATACATCCAGTAAGTCACTGAACCTTCTTTTGTGATCGTGGTGCTTCCATTTTCATGATAGCTTCAATCTTATCTGGATTAGCTTCAATTCCCCGGTGGCTGACAATAAATCCGAGTAGCTTTCCGGCTGGTACCCCAAAGACACATTTTTCGGGATTAAGCTTCCATAGATACCGCCGTAGACTGTTGAAAACTAGTTGTAAGTCTTCGATGAAGTTTTCCGAGTTCTCCGTTTTGATTACCACATCATCTACGTAGGCTTCCACACGCTTGCCCCAGTGATCGGCTAAGCATGTTTGAATGGCTCTCTGATAAGTCGCTCCAGCGTTTTTGAGGCCAAATGGCATGGAGGTATAGCAGAAAGCACCGAAGGGAATGATGAACGCTGTCTTTTCTTCGTCTTCCTTTGCCAAAATAATCTGATGGTACCCGGAATAGCAGTCTAGGAAAGACAGCACAGAACATCCCGCAGTGGAGTCTACCACCTGATCTATCCTAGGGAGCCCGAAGGGATCCTTTGGACAATGTTTGTTGAGATCCGTATAGTCGACACACATGCGCCAATCCACCTTATTTTTTTTGAGTACGAGAACAGGGTTGGCTAACCACTCGGGATGTAACACCTCTCTAATAAACCCGGCCGCGACCAAGCGGGCCAGCTCAGCGTGAATGGCCTCTCTCTTGTCGGGCGTGAAACAACGTAGTTTTTGCCAGATCAGCCTTGCCTGGGGATAGATCTTCAGTTTGTGCTCGGCCAGTTCTCTCGGGACTCCCAGCATATCCGCAGGTTGCCATGCAAATACGTCTCGGTTATCTTGTAGGAACCGGACGAGCGCGTCTTCCTATTTATCGTCCAGGCTGGAGCTGATGATGGCAGTCTTGCGCTCATCGGCGAATCCAAGGTTGATTCTTTTGGTTTCCTCAGTCGGTCGCATAGAGGTCGCGGCTTGAGCTTCATTCGCCGGTGCTGCAAGGTCTTCCTCAGGCTTAGAGTTTGCCTGCACTAAAGAAGTCGTCGACGGTTTGATGGTGAGGGCTGATTGGATGGCCACTCGGAAACATTCTGCGACGCCTTGGAAGTCAGCGCGCACAATTATGATTCCTTGTGGTCCTGGCATCTTCAATATCATGTACGTGTAATGCGGGATGGCCATGAACTTTGCCAATCCCGGCCTCCCGATGATGGCATTGTACCCACAGTCGAAGTTTGCCACTTCGAACCTCAGGAACTCGGTTCTGCAGTTCTCCGGAGTTCCGAAGGTGACAGGCATGTAGATGTGGCCCAGCGGGTATTCCCCTTCAGTCGGCACGATGCCGAAGAAAGGAGTGTCTAAGTCGTGGAGCTCTTTGAGGTGAATTCCCAAGCCTCGGAGTGTCCGGGGGAAGGTGACATTGATGCTGCTCCCCCCGTCCACTAACACCTTCTTCACCCTGCTCTCTCGGATCACCGGATCAACGAGGAGCGGGTATTTGCCTGGGTGGTCGAAGTTGAGCCATTGGTCTGCCCGAGTGAAGGTGATCGGGTGCTCCGACCATCGGTACGGAGCGGGAGGACCGGTGGTTGCCACCAGTATCTGGCGATCATTGAGCTTTTGTTGTCTTCTGTTTTCCTGCGATCCGTGTCCACCGAAGATGACGTTGACCTCCCTGTCAACACACGGGAAGGCTCCTCCTCCTCCCTCCTCCTGCTGCTAGGGTTGTCGTGGTTCATCTGGTCCTCCCCGCGGTGGAGGAGGAGGTAGAGGTTGGAAGGGTCGGCCATGCCCGACGAAGTGTTTGAAGTCCCTGCAGTTCCGAAGAGTGTGGCGCATGTCCTTGTGGTACGGGCACTGGGCGTCGAGGATGTCGTCCAGCGTACGCTCGCCTCCGCGGGGTCCTCCCCGAGCGTGAGAGGCAGGTGGTCCGGCGGCATGCACCTCTTCGCGCGGTCTCTTCTCCCAGCGTTTGTCGGGTTGCTGGTTCGCGTCGCGTCGTGGTGCTGTCGGTGCGGGCTTCGCTCCTCCGATGAGGTCTTGAGCTCACTCGTCGGTGGTGATATAGAGGTCAGCTTCCTGGAACAGCTACTCAGAGGTAGTCAGCGCTTTCTGCAATATGGCTCGGACGAAGGCCGAGTCATTGGATCCTCTGTAGAAGTCCTCGATCATAGCCGCCTCCGTGACCTCGGGGATACGATTTCTCATGGTCTGGAACCTTTTGAGGTACGACCGGAGAGTTTTGTCCCCCCGGCGCTTGATGGATTTGAGGTCCCATGGTTGCGCCGGTTTGTCGGAGAGGGACTGAAATTTGGCGGTGAAGCGTCGACTGAAGTCGCTCCAGTCGTCGATGCAGTGTCGAGGTAGATGTCGCAGCCATTGCAGTGCGTCTTGCCCGAGGACAATTGGTAAGTACGCAGTCATCACGTCTTCGGATGCTCCGGCGGCTTGAGCGGCGGTGGTGTAGATGGCCAGCCAGCCTCCTGAGTCCTGCTTAGGTTCATACTTGCCGACATTGGATACCTTGAAGTTAGGGGGCCACTGAATGGCCCTAAGGCGTGGAGTAAGGGCAGACACTCCACATGTGTCCTCCTGTCGTCGGAGATGATGTCTGTCCCGGGGAGGGGAGTAGTTGTTGAGGTTCCTCGACCGTCCCCGGGTAGTACCGCCAGTCGAGGCCGTCGTTGACTTGGTCCTGGTGGCTTGACTCCGAGTTGGGATGCCATGATCCCTGTCGTACTCCTCCTGGCGGCGGATCTCGTTCTCATGCCGTCGTTCACGCGAAGCGTTGATGGAGCTTCGTGCGTCCCGACGACTGTTGATGGCGTGTCGCAAATCGTTCGGCGGGTGAGCGAGAGGTAGAAGATGGTTGGCTGCTTGGGTGAATAGGCGTCGATAGCCCTCGGCGTCGGGAGTCCGAGGGAGTCCATCAGCTATCCGAGCTAGTACTCCTCCGACTTCACTCGGCGTGTTCATGGCTCGGGCGAAGTCGGGGTTCAGGTTGCGACCGAAGAGTGGATTTTCCCGGCGCTGCCTTGCGTCTTGCTCGGCTTGTTCCTGAGCTCGTCGGCGATCACGTCATCGGGAGTTCCTTCGTTCTCTGAAGACGCGTTCCTCCGGAGTTTCTCCCATCTCCGAGACCACGTCTCGCGAGACAGGTTGCTCCGGATCCCGTTCTCCGGCCTCGTGATGTCGCCGGATGTTTCGGCGCTGATTTCTTTGTCGACGGGACTCCCGCTGAGGTGGTTCTTCCCCAGGCGCGGTTGGCTCATCGTCGGAGATGGGAGGCGACTCCACTCTCCCGATGAAAAGAACGTCGGGGTAGAATGGCGCGGCTGTCGTGGCGATCTTCTTTCGGAGAGCTGGAGGTTGTGCTTCTCCGGTATTTTCGGAGTTTGTTGGAGGAGACTTCTTTTTTGGTGGATCTGCAATGCGGTGTAGAGTTCCCTCTTCGTCTGCTATGGATCAGATCGTTCCAAAGCAGAACATGGATCTGGGACGGAGGGTGATCTTGCTGTGGAAGGTGACGGCCATTGAGCTAGCTTAGATCGTCGACACACCCCCTACCTGGCGCGCCAGCTGTCGGTGTTTTGGGTCCGACCGCACACCTGGGGTTGCCCCTCGAGGTGTTTTAGGAGTAGGATGGTGTCGCCGACTGTAGCTGAATGGTTCGTGCCAGATGCACGAGAGACAATGGACAGTGTTTACAGGTTCGGGCCGCTTTGAGATGCGTAACACCCTACGTCCTGGCGAATATGCTTTGTGTAATGGGTTACAAGGTAGAGAGTTGAGGTGGATGGCTAAGTAGTAGTAGAGTTGGGATTGATTGTCTCGAAGGGGTGCCCCCTAGGCCTTATATATTTGACCGTGAGGCAATACAAGCTGATATGATAACAACGTGCACCTAAAAGATAGTGAACGGTTTGAGCTTATCTTCCTATGATTCGGCCGACTTATCCTCGCCCGGTTCCGTTGTGTGGGGCTCCAGCGCGGAAAAGTCGGATCTCCTGTTGTGGTCACTTGCCCGACGTCGCGGAGTCATCCAGGCTTGCACCGACCCGGCCTCACATCGATCTGCTTTACTGATTGCTCCTCCCCAGGCCCATGAAGGAGTGACCTTACGATCTATCGGGCCCTTGGGCTTTTCGTGAGGTCTTTTATCCTTCTAATGGACCCGGGGGATATCTGTCCCCCACAAGGCCCCTATGGCTAATAGTGTTCATAAAAATCATGCTTTTTTGTATCATGATAGGAAATATTCTAGAAATGTTCATTATAATAGGAGTTATAATGCTTTTGACTCACATGCCATGATTGCTTCAAGTTCAAACTTTAATGGTAGATCTAGGAAGAATTTTGTATCTCATGATCCTAGGAAAGTGTTTAATGGATCTACCACTGTCTTTCATGCTTGCAATGCTAAATTTATTCTTTCATGTAAAAATAAAAAGGTGATTGCTAAAAAGGTGGGAGGCAAATGCAAGGGAGACAAGACTTGCATTTGGGTCCCTAAGGCTATTGTAACTAACCTTGTAGGACCCAACAAGAGTTGGGTACCTAAAACCCAAGCCTAATTTGCCTTGCAGGTTTATGCATCCGGGGGCTCAAGTTGGATTATCGACAGCGGATGCACAAACCACATGACGGGGGAGAAGAAGATGTTCACCTCCTACGTCAAGAACAAAGATTCCCAAGACTCAATCATATTCGGTGACGGGAATCAAGGCAAGGTTAAAGGACTAGGAAAAATAGCTATTTCTTCCGAGCATTCCATCTCTAATGTGTTTTTAGTAGAATCGCTCGGATATAACTTGTTGTTCGTTAGTCAATTATGTAATATGGGTTACAATTGCTTATTTACAAACGTAGATGTGTCTGTCTTTAGAAGGAGTGATGGTTCATTAGCGTTTAAGGGTGTACTAGATGGCAAACCCTATTTAGTTGATTTTTCGAAGGAGGAGGCCGATCTAGATGCATGCTTAATCGCTAAGACTAGCATGGGCTGGCTGTGGCATCGCCGTCTAGCACATGTGGGGATGAAGAACCTTCACAAGCTTCTAAAGGGAGAACATGTGTTAGGTCTAACAAATGTAACTTTTGAAAAAGATAGACCTTGTGCAGCTTGTCAAGCAGGAAAACAAGTGGGAAGTGCTCATCACATCAAGAATGTGATGACTACATCAAGACCTCTGGAGCTATTGCATATGAACCTCTTCGGACCCGTCACCTACCTCAGCATCGGGGGAAGTATGTATGGTCTTGTTATTGTTGATGATTTTTCCCGCTTCACTTGGGTATTCTTTTTGCAGGATAAATCAGAAACCCAAGGGACCCTCAAGCGCTTTCTAAGGCGAGCTCAAAATGAGTTTGAGCTCAAGGTGAAAAAGATTAGAAGCGATAACGGGTCCGAGTTCAAGAACCTGCAAGTGGAGGAGTTTCTTGAGGAGGAAGGAATCAAGCACGAGTTCTCCGCTCCCTACACACCATAGCAAAACAGTGTGGTAGAGAGGAAGAACAGGACGCTTATAGACATGGCGAGGACGATGCTTGGAGAATTCAAGACGCCCGAGCGGTTTTGGTCGGAAGCTGTGAACATGGCTTGCCACGCCATTAACCGAGTCTACCTTCATCGCCTCCTCAAGAAGACGTCATACGAGCTACTAACCGGTAACAAACCCAACGTTTCGTATTTTCGAGTTTTTGGGAGTAAATGCTACATTCTGGTGAAGAAAGGTAGAAATTCAAAATTTTCTCCCAAAGCTGTAGAAGGGTTTTTGTTAGGTTATGACTCAAATACAAAGGCGTATAGAGTCTTCAACAAATCATCGGGTTTGGTTGAAGTCTCTAGCGACGTTGTATTTGATGAGACTAATGGCTCTCCAAGAGAGCAAGTTGATCTTGATGATGTAGATGAGGATGATGTTCCAACAGACACGATTCATACCATGGCGATTGGAGACGTGCGACTATAGGAACACAAGGAGCAAGATCAACCTTCTTCCTCAACAACGGTGCATCCCCCAGTTCAAGATGACGAACAGGTCCCTCAAGAAGAGGCGTGTGATCAAGGGGGAGCACAAGATGTCCAAGTTGAAGAGGAAGAAGCTCCACAGGCCCCTCCAACTCAAGTTCGAGCGATCCCATCGACCAGATTTTGGGTGATATTAGCAAGGGAGTAACTACTCGCTCTAGATTAGCTAATTTCTGTGAGCATTACTCTTTTGTCTCTTCTATTGAGCCTTTCAGGGTAGAAGAGGCCTTGCTAGATCTGGACTGGGTGTTGGCCATGCAGGAAGAGCTCAACAACTTCAAGCGAAATGAAGTTTGGACACTGGTGCCGCGTCCCAAGCAAAACGTTGTGGGAACCAAGTGGGTGTTCCTCAACAAACAGGACGAGCACGGGGTGGTGACAAGGAATAAGGCTCGACTTGTGGCAAAAGGTTATGCCCAAGTCGCAGGTTTGGACTTTGAGGAGACTTTTGCTCCTATGGCTAGGCTAGAGTCGATTCGTATTTTGTTAGCCTATGCCACTCACCATTCTTTCAGGTTGTTCCAAATGGACGTGAAGAGCGCTTTCCTCAACGGGCCAATCAAGGAGGAGGTGTACGTGGAGCAACCCCCTGGCTTTGAGGATGAACGGTACCCCGACCATGTGTGTAAGCTCTCTAAGGCGCTCTATGGACTTAAGCAAGCCCCAAGAGCATGGTATGAATGCCTTAGAGACTTTTTAATTGCTAATGCTTTCAAGGTTGGGAAAGCCGATCCAACTCTTTTTACTAAGACTTGTGATGGTGATTTATTTGTGTGCCAAATTTATGTCGATGACATAATATTTGGTTCTACTAACCAAAAGTCTTGTGAAGAGTTTAGCAGGGTGATGACTCAGAAATTCGAAATGTCGATGATGGGCGAGTTGAACTACTTCCTTGGGTTCCAAGTGAAGCAACTCAAGGACGGCACCTTCATCTCTCAAACGAAGTACACGCAAGACTTGCTCAAGCGGTTTGGGATAGGACGCCAAGCCCGCAAAGACTCCAATGGGAACCGACGGGCATGTCGACCTCAACAAAGGAGGTAAGTCCGTTGATCAAAAGGCATACCGGTCTATGATAGGGTCTTTACTTTATTTATGTGCTAGTAGACCGGATATTATGCTTAGCGTATGCATGTGTGCTAGATTTCAATCCGACCCAAGGGAGTGTCACCTTGTGGCCGTTAAGCGAATTCTTAGATATTTAGTTGCTACGCCTTGCTTCGGGATCTGGTATCCAAAGGGGTCTACCTTTGACTTAATTGGATATTCAGACTCCGATTATGCTGGATGTATGGTCGATAGGAAGAGTACATCAGGGACGTGCCAATTCCTAGGAAGGTCCCTGGTGTCGTGGAGTTCTAAGAAACAAACTTCCGTTGCCCTATCCACCGCTGAGGCCGAGTACGTTGCCGCAGGACAGTGTTGCGCGCAACTACTTTGCATGAGGCAAACCCTCCGAGACTTTGGCTACAATCTGAGTAAAGTCCCACTCCTATGTGACAATGAGAGTGCAATCCGCATGGCGGACAATCCTGTTGAACACAGCCGTACAAAGCACATAGACATCCGACATCACTTTTTGAGAGACCACCAGCAAAAGGGAGATATCGAAGTGTTTTATGTTAGCACCGAGAACCAGCTAGCCGATATCTTTACCAAGCCTTTAGATGAGAAGACTTTTTGCAGGCTGCATAGTGAGCTAAATGTCTTAGATTCACGTAACCTGGATTGATATAGAGCATACATGTGTTATATGCCTTTGATCATGTTCCTTTATGCATTTTACTGCTTATTTATGGTGCTCAAGTTGTGCAAGGGATCCCCCGACCTCACAAGTCCATGTGTGAATGATGCACGTATTTAGGGGGAGAAATGCTACAACTTGACCCTTTGAGACTAACCGTGTGCTTGAGTTTTCTTAATTTAGTCTCAAAGGAGGATTGAAAGGGAAAAGGTGAACTTGGACCATGCAAGACTTCCACTGCACTCCGATGAGAGGGTAACTTACTCCAAGTTCATCTCCGTGTTCTTATTGCCTTCTTACTCTTAATTGAAGATTTTGGTGAGGTAATGGGGTTCAAGGGCCAAAAATGATCCCGTTTTGGTGCTTGATGCCAAAGGGGGAGAAATTAAGGCCAAAGCAAGAAATGGATCAGCTACCACTTGAGAATTTTGAAAATAGTAGATTAGAGCTTTTGTTTTGTCAAATACTCTTATTGTCTCTTATTGTCAAAAGTTTGTCTCTTGTGGGGAGAATGTTTGATTATGGGAAAAGGGGGAGTTTTTGAATCTTTGATCAAGTTCTCTTAGAATACCTCTCTCTATGCCTCAACAAGTGATTTTGACTTAGAGATAGGAAATTGAGTTTGATTTGCAAAAACAAACCAAGTGGTGGCAAAGAATGATCCATATATGCCAAATTTGAATCAAAAACAAATTTTTGTTCTCATTTGCATTGATGTTGCACTTCTTTAGTTGCTTTTTGTTGTGTTGGCATAAATCACCAAAAAGGGGGAGATTGAAAGGGAAATGTGCCCTTGGGCCATTTCTATAAGATTTTGGTGATTTAGTGCTCCACACAAATGCTTTGAGTAATATTTGCGCCAAAGACTCAAGAAGTGCAAATCAAGATTGAAGGTATGTTTCTAAACTTAGTACATTGTTTTGAAGACTAATGTATTGTGTCTAAGTGCTAGAAACAGAAGAAATCGCTTTGGAGAAAAGTTGGCTATGTTCAGCCAAAAGGCTGCTCGGTCTGGGTGCACCGGAATGTCCGGTGCGCCAGGACCAGTCCCGGTGAACAGCCTGCTCTCGGGTCTCGACGGCGGCGTACGGCTAAAAATCACCAGACTGTCCGGTGGTGCACCGGACTGTCCGGTGAGTCGTCTGCGGCGAAGTCGTTGCTCTCGGGAACCAAGTCAACAGCGTACGGCTATAATTCACCGGACTGTCTGGTGAGGCACCGGACTGTCCGGTGAGTCAGCGGTCGGGCGCGCCAACGGTCGGCCGCGCAATCCGCGCGTGACGCGTGGCCGAGCCAACGGTCGGATGGGGGCACCGGACTATCCGGTGTGCACCGGACAGTGTCCGGTGCGCCAACGGCTCCAAATCTTCAACGGTCAGCTACGCTAGATAAGGAAAGTAATCCGCATCGGACAGTGTCCGGTGGTGCATCGGATGTCCGGTGCGCCACTCGACAGAAGGCAAGATTTGCCTTCCTAGATTGCTTCCAACGGCTCCTAGCTGCCTTGGGGCTATAAAAGGGACCCCTAGGCGTATGGAGGAGCACACCAAGCACTCTTTGATCAACTCTAAGCACCAAGACTCCATTTCCGCGCTTTTGATTCTTTGTGTTAGCAACTAGAGCTCCATTTGAGTAGAGAACTCTTCGAGTTGTGTTGCGAGCTCAAGTGGTGACTTGTGTGTGTTTGTGCTCTGATTTTGTGTCTTGTGTGTGTTGCTCATCCCATCCTTACTTCCGTGCTTATTTGTGATCATCAAATTGTAAGGGCGAGAGGCTCCAAGTTGTGGAAATTCCTCGCAAACGGGATATAGTGAAAGGAAGAAACACCGTGGTATTCAAGTGGGTCTCTGGACCGCTTGAAAGGGATTGAGTGCAACCCTCGTCCGTTGGGACGCCACAACGTGGAGTAGGCAAGTGTTGGACTTGGCCGAACCATGGGATAAACCACTGTGCCTCTCTGTGTTGATTTCCTTGTGGTTATCGTGTTTAGCAAGAACTTCTCTCTAGCCACTTGGCTTTATTGTTCTAACACTTAATCAAGTTTGTGGCCTTGAGTTTTAAGTTTTTACAGGATCACCTATTCACCCCCCTCTAGGTGCTCTCAGATTGGATGTGCTAAAATCTCTTCCTTATTCATTTTGAAAAAGGAGGGGCTAAAATTCCCTCCTTATTCATTTTGAATAAGGAGGGGATTTTAGCGCTTCCAATCCCCTCCGGTTTTGTGGCTCCCAAATTAGCCCTAAAGGCTTGTTCGGTTAGGAGTGGATTGAGGGAGATTAGAGGGGATTAAATCCCCTGCCATACAAATTTGTATAGAAGGGGATTTAATTCCCTCCATTCCCCCTCAATCCACTTCAAACCGAACAATCCGGTTCTATCCCAAGAATCCATATGAACAATCCATATGAATTGAGGGAGATTAAGGGGGTTTTAAACCTCCTTATTCTTGTTCGGTTCTATCCCAATCCATATGGATTGAGGGAGATTAAGGGGGTTTTAATCCCTAGTAAGTCAAAATCTCCTCCAATCCATATCAATCCCCTCCAATCCATATGGATTGGAAATAACCGAACAAGCCCTAAAGGGGCTAAAATCCCCTCCTTATTCAAAATTGAATTAGCAGGAGATTTTTTAACCCCTTCAATCCTCTTCGGTTTTTGGACTCCCTTAGGGCTAGTTTAGGAACACCATTTTCACAAGGAATTTTAATTTTCCAAATGAAAAATGAACTAATTTCCCTTGAGAAAATGCAAATCTCTTAGAAAAATGAGGTTCCCAAACTGGCCCTTAAAGAATAACTCGTAAGAAAGAAGATCTATTTGTGCATCAAGGGTGGCGCCAGTTTTTTATTGCTATTTTTTGTCTGACATTTGGGTGTGGAATCAGGCCTTCGCGGCAGCAGGTGTTGGAGCAACGTCTACGGACTCCGGTAGTGCCTGCAGGATTGAAAAAATTGCCCCAAATAAGAGCATCTCCAATACTACCTTAAACTTGTGTCCTATTTTGAAATATAGGGCTCAACCTATAAAAAAACAACTCTAACACTACCATATTTTATAATTTTTGTCAAAAATATATAGGGCGCTCTATGAAGTGACCCAAATATACTACACCATAGACTAGTGTCATATCTTTGTTTTCTACAACGTTTTCTTTCCTAATAACGTAATCCATGTTGGAACATGTCCCTCAAGACAGATTGATCCAACGGGAAATTGGGGAGAGAGTTTGTAATGCTAACACGGGATGTCAAAAGCCACGTTAATCTCTCCGTGCTTGGGCACAGTACGGGGGTATTTATAGGTGCTCGAGTGGATGTCTGTCCCTATCAAAGACATTTAGACCCTCGAGTACCTGATTTATCCCTAGAATATTTCCATGAGGGGGTTAAAGACAGTCATTATGGTATACTTTATTACAGACATGGCCCAATTCACAAATGTCCATGTGGGGCCCAGCTTTGTGGGCCGAACCGTACATGGGCCTCTCTCCGTGGTGAGGGAGTGGGAGGTCGAGGGGTCCTCGGCGGGGCCTTCGTCTTGTCTCATCGGAGCGAAGGGGGTCGACCAGGCCTTCGTCTGGTCCGTGCCCTTGGCCTATCCAGCGGGTCTTGCAGACGCGGTCTTCGTCTGTGCAATGCGAGGTGGAAGTCGTCGAGCCAAGGGTGGTGTGTTCGCCTTTGTCCCAACATTTGCCCTCCGAGGGACCAGTTCGACTAAGTCAGCTGGTGCCGAAGACCACCATGAGATGGTGAAGACGCTGCCCTCGCTTGAAGTGGTCCCGTGGGGGGTTTTGAAATGTGACCGTTTGATGGACGTGTTACTGTTGGACTGCAGGTTTCCCGAGGCATCGCGTCGCGCCTATAAAAGACCGACCTCGGCCGAGACCATTTCCTGCTTGCATTTGCGCTGCAAAAACCCTAGCTTCTTTCAGTTGCTCGCCTGCCCTCCTTGCTCGCTCTGCGCTGGAAATCTGGCCCGTATCAAGCAGACCGCGCGTCGCCACCAACGGTACGTTGCAATGTATTCTTCTTCGTCTGCTGCGAGTGCATCGCCGGTCGCGCTGTCGTCCGAGGAGACCTTGAGTGATTTGGCGGTGATTGAGTTGCAGCCCGGCCACACCGTGGAATTTGGTACGTCGAGGATTTTCTCGGGCCCGTGCTGGAGATGCAACGGCTTGGTTACTTTGGTAACGATGTCGGGTGGGCCCCGGGTGTGGAGGAAATCCCCGAGCCTGAAGGCGAGTTGATAGTTTTTGAGGCCTTTTTGCTGCCAGTCTTCGCCTCCCAACACATCGGTTCGTGGTGGAGGTGTTGCGACGATTTGAGGTCCAAGTCCACTAGCTGATGCCGAACGCAGTAGTGGCGCTTGCGAAGTATGTCTGGGCAGTTACTTCTGAAGCGTCCCGATCCCTTGGGACTCAAATGTGATACAATTACTAGTCCCAGGAGGCTAGTAACCACATTCATTTCATCAGATAGATCAGAGTCTTACATAGAAATATCTATTACAATACCAAAAATAAGCTCTAGGGAGCTTGGATATCAGCGGAGCGAAAACCAGCTCGAGCCACAGGCAGACTGGGTGCAGATGTAGCCCCCTTCTAGTCGAACATCGCAGAAAAGAAGTCTTCAGCCACTGAAAAACATATGAGGAGCTGGGTGAATACTTACGTATTTCACAAGCCCATCCTAACCCGTAAGGAGAGATGGACCTATATGGTACATGCTTGGTATAGTGGAGTTGCAAGTCACTCTTTATTTTTTTCTCAGAAAAAGGTGTCATCTTGGTATAGTCCTAGAATGAAAGAGAGGAAAGAATAGGTAATTTATGCATCAAGGGTAAGATGAACTTGCCTTCGTCGAAGTTCTCATGGCACAAAAGTTCTACCTCTGGGAGGTCGGGCTCCTGCCCTTCTTCCGGGGCTACGGGTTCCGGATCAACGGTCCCCGCTTCTTCTAGCAAAACAGGCAATAAACAATACATCAAACAGTGGTTACTGCGTGGAGTGTGTCAAGTTCCTAACATTATCATTTTATGTGACTTAGAAAGTGTTTGGATAATTTTTGGTACATAAAACATCAATATATATGTATATAACCAAATGGGAAAATGAAAAGGAAAAAGAAAAGGATTTTCGGCTCTGGTGGGCCAGGGGGATTCCGGCCCAGCCAAGCGCGGGCGCGGGTGTGCCGGCCCAGCATGGCCCATGGGCAAGAGACGGCGCATGCGCACGAGGAGACGACATCGTGGTTACGGGCCAACGCGCCAGAGAGAACGGGAGGGGAGACGGCGTCAGCGGCCGACAGGGGAGGGGTGAACCAGCCGACCCGCGGGGAAAAACCGGCCGCCGGCGGGTTCAACGGCGACTCTCCGCCGGTGGCCCAGTTCCTGGGGATCGGGCAGGTGCCATAGCACGAGAAGAGGCTGGCGAGCTTAAGGGTGGGTCAAATTTTGCCAGATGTGACTGGGAGGGAGCTGGCCACGGTGGGGTGGCGGAGCTCCACGGCGGGAGTCGTCGCCGTTGAGGTTCGGGTGGCGATCGGGGGTAAGGGAGCGGTGCTCCGAGTTTGTGGTGATGTGGTGAAGCTGCTGAGCATAGTGAATTGCTCACTGAACAACCAGAGAGGGGGGAGGAGGTGCTCACCGGAGCGGAGGGAGGGGCGGCGGAGCTGGCGCGATTAAGCTCGGGGAGGGGGAGAAGAGTGGCCGAGGCCGGTGCAGGGCATAGAGGAGCTCGGGGCGGTCCTTTTATAGGCGCCCGAGGGGAGGGGAGCGGCGGTGTTAGGTGGACGCCAGTGAGGTGCACAACAACGGTGTAAATGGTGCACAGCGGCGGCGACGGGACCGCTCAGCGAGGCGGTGCCGTGCAAGGACGCGACCACAGCAAGCGAGGATGAAGCAGTGCCGAACTTCTCTGTGTGGCGAGTGCAGGCGGGGAGGAGAAGAGGACGGTGGCCTGCGGTGATCGCGCTGAAGCCGTGCGCGGCGAGGGAGATAGGGTGGCTGACTGGCGGGGCCGGCTTGTCAGCGGTGCGCGGGCGCGAGAGAGTGAGGGTGAGTGCGGGCTGGCGGGTGGGGTCGGGCAGCAGCGAGAGAGGGCGCGCACGCGGGGGAGCAGGCCAGGGGTGGGCCGAGAGGGGAGGGAGAGCGCGCACGCGGGGAGAGGGAGGCCGCGGGTATGGGCCGGGAATCGGCCCAGCCAGGGGGAGGTTTTATCTTTTTCTTTTCTTTTTCTAATTTCTTTCCCATTTTCAATTCCTTTATGCAAATAAAAACTCATAAAAAGGTTTTCTAGGAGTATAACAAAATGCTAGGTGAGACTACACATGTGATGTGCTTCTAGCAAACATGGTTGATGCATACGAGAAATAGAGTGTCAAAAGGCTTAAAATGAAAGGGGGGGGGGTTAAGAGGTTTTAGAGTTTTTCAAAACCTGGAGCCAAAAACCGGGGCGTTACAGACCTACCCCACTTAAAGGAATCTCGCCCTCGAGATTCAGGCTGGGGTGAAGAAAAGGTAAGGATATTCCTTCCTCAAAGAGTCCTCACTTTCCCAGGTTGCCTCTTCTTCACCATCTCTGCTCCACTGGACTTTACAGAGCCTAACTTCTGAGTTCCGGGTCTTCCGAACAGCTGTGTCAAGAATCTTTACTGGTTTCTCTTGGTATTGTAGATCCTCCTGAATCTGTACTGACTCTCCTGCGATATGGCTCTCTGGCACTTTCAAGCATTTCCTAAGCTGGGAGACATGAAACACATTGTGGATATCTGACATTGATTTTGGCAACTGGAGACGGTTAGGTGCTGGTCCTACTCTGCCAATAATAGGGTAGGGGCCAACATATCACGGAGCCAGTTTCCCTTTCGCTTGAAATCTTCTGACTCCGCGCATTGGGGAGACCTTGAGATAGACGAAATCTCCTTCCTGGAAACTGAGTTCCCTTTTCCTATTGTCAACATAACTCTTCTGCCGACTCTGGGCTTTGAGTAATCTCTTGCGGATCATGGCAACTTTCTCTTCTGCCTCCTTGACGAAGGCAGGTCCTTCCAAGGCCTTTTCTCCTACATTAGACCACATCAGCGGGGTTTGGCATCTTCTCCCATATAGAGCTTCGAAGGGTGACATCTTGATGCTGGCTTGGTAACTGTTGTTGTAGGAGAATTCTGCATACGGCAAACTGGATTCCTAATTTCTGCCAAAGGTCAGAGCACAGGCTCTCAACAGGTCTTCAAGGACCTTGTTGACTCTTTCTGTTTGTCCATCTGACTGAGGGTGGTAGGCAGTGCTGAAGTATAACTTGGTACCCATAGCTTGCTGTAGACTCATCCAGAATTTCGAGGTAAACTGCGTTCCCCTGTCTGATACGATTCTTCGAGGAATGACATGCAGTCTGACTATTTCCTTAAGGTATAACTGAGCAAGTGTGGCTCCTCCGTAGGTAGTCTTTACTGGAATAAACTGAGCTACCTTGGAGAATCGGTCAATTATGACCCAGATGGAGTCATTCCCTTTCGGGGATCGGGGTAGTCCGACCACAAAGTCCATGCCTATCTCTTCCCACTTCCATTCAGGTACTGGGAGAGGTTGCAAAAGTCCTGTAGGTTTATGATGTTCTTCCTTGGTTCGCTGGCACGTGTCACATTGTGGCACATGCTGAGCTCTGTCCTTCTTCATCCCTTTCCACCAGTATCTGGTTTTGAGGTCCAGGTACATCTTAGTGGATCCCGGATGAATAGAGTAAGCTAAACTGTGGGCCTCATCCAGCAGAATTTCTCTGGCCTCTCCCTTGGGTACGCATAAGTGGTCTTTAAACCAGAGGGTTCCTTTCTCATCTGGCCTAAAGTCTGAGGGTTGTTCCTTGTTGGTTCTTGCTACAAGCCTCATTGTCTCTGCATCTAGGAGCTGAGCCTTGCGAATGTGGTCTTCTAGTAATGGCTTAACCTCTAGGCTACCACTTTCTCCTAAACAAGCATTAAGTAGAGCAAATTCTTTCTTCCAGTCTTCAAGAAAATCTGTTGCCTTTTCCCGAAAGGCTTTCTGCTGAGGGCATCAGCCACTACATTTGCTTTTCCTTGGTGATAATGGACTTCGAGGTTGTAGTCTTTGATCAGTTCTAACCATCTTCGCTGACGGAGGTTGAGATCTGGCTGAGTGAAGATGTACTTCAGACTTTTGTGGTCCATGAATACATCGCACTTGTTTCCGATTAGGTAGTGCCTCCATATTTTCAGGGCATGCACTGTGGCTGCTAGTTCCAAATCATGTGTCGGGTAATTTTGCTCATGCGGCTTGAGTAGCCGGGATGCATAAGCAATAACTTTCTCATTCTGCATAAGTACACATCCTAAGCCTTGCCTTGATGCATCACAGACAATTACAAAACCCTGGTGGATATCTGGTAATGCCAACACAGGTGAGGTTGTAAGCTTTTTCTTTATCTCTTGGAAACTTTCTTCACATTTCGGGGTCTAAAAGAATTTATTATATTTCTTGAGAAGCTCTGACATTGGCTTGGCAATGCTGGAAAATCCCTTGATGAAGCGACGGTAATGTCCTGCCATACCTAGAAAGCTTCGGATTTCACTGACGTTGGTAGGTTGCTTCCATTTGGATATTGCTTCCACTTTAGAAGGATCCACTTCTATTCCTTCTGCTGTCAAGATGTGCCTGAGGAAGGCGATCTTTTCTAGCCAAAATTCACATTTACTTAACTTGGCATAGAGTTGATGTGCTCTGAGCCTTCCAAGGACGACTCAGAGATGATGTTTATGCTCCTCTTTGTCCTTTGAGTAGACCAGATTGTCGTCAATAAAGACTACGACAAACTTATCCAACTTCTTCATGAATATCTTGTTCATGAGGTTCATGAAGAAGGCAGGTGCGTTGGTTAGGCCGAACAACATTACTGTGAACTCATACTGGCCATACCGAGTAACAAAGGCAGTTTTTTGAATATCTCCTTCTTTGACTCTCAGCTGATGGTATCCTGATCTTAGATCAATCTTTGAGAAATATTGGGCTCCTTGGAGTTGATCGAAGAGGTTATCGATCCAAGGTAAGGGATACTTGTTCTTGATTGTGACTTCATTTAAAGACCTGTAGTCAATACACATCCTCATGCTTCCATCTTTCTTGGTGACAAACAAGACTGGGGCTCCCCACGGTGATGAGCTTGGCCGGATGAAGCCTTTCTGCTGAAGCTCTGCAATTTGCGTCTTTAGTTCTGCTAACTCTGTAGGTGCCATTCGGTACGGTCTTTTTGCAATTGGTGTCGTTCCTGGAAAAAGGTCAATATAGAACTCCACTTCTCTTTCTGGAGGCATTCCTGGTAACTCCTCTGGAAACACATCCATGAATTCTTCAACCACGGATACGCTTTCTGCTGATAGACTGAATACCATTGGGTCTTGAGTTGCTGGTTGGGCTTGACAAGAAACTGACTTCTCGGTGAGAAGAACTGTCTTGTCTGTGCATCCTATGATGCCATTGTGCCGGGATAACCAGTCCATTCCCAGGATTACATCAATTCCCTGTGAAGGTATTACTGCTAGGTCTGCTAAGAACACTACCCCACTTAAGAGAATTCTGACTTGGGAACACTTGAGGTGGCATAGAAGGTCTGACCCTGGGGTTCGGGTGATCAAGGGAACTTCTAACGGTGCAGTTGGAAGGCCATGCTTTTCCACAAAATTAGTGTCTATGAAAGAATGGGATGCTCCAGAATCAAAAAGTACTGTGGCAGGGGTAAATTCTACCAAAAACTCACTGAGTACTACTCCAGGTGCCTGATGGGCTTCCTAGGCGTCGATGTGGTTCACTCGGGCCCGGTTGTGGAACTGCTGCTTGCTCACCTAGCTATTGGTGGAAGGTGCTTTGGATGCTGGCGCTGGAATGTTCTTGGGGCCATTCACCGAGTTGGAGAAGGATGATGCCGCGGGCTTCAGCTGCGGGCAGTTGTTCTTGAAGTGGCTGGGATCACCATAGCGCCAACAAGCATTGGCCGGAGGCTGGTTGCTTGCTATAGACTGAGTGCGAAAGGAGTTTTGACTTGGCTGGCTGAAACGCGATGGAGCAGACCCTGCTGGCTTGTTAAAGTTCTACCCTTTGGGTGGAAAGCCAAAGGACCGAGTATTCTGGTGCCTTTCTTGCTGTTGAGATCGGAGAAATTGAAATTTCCTCTTGAGGTTCTCGGGCTCTTTCCACTTGGATGGCTTTGTTTGAGAGGTGAGAGAAGCTGTGATAGTCTTGGCTGGCAAGAATAGTCTTGAGTTTTGGTCTTAACCCTTTGAGGAAACGGGTCATCTTCTTAACCTCTGTATTCACATCTTCTGGTGCATAACGGGCTAACTCAGTGAACTTGTGGATGTACTCACTGACAGTTTGACCTCCTTGAGTTAGTTCACGAAATTCCTCTTCCTTGAGCTGGACGATCCCCACGGGCACATGATGCTCACGGAAAGCAGTCTCAAACTCTGCCCAAGTGGCATTTCCCACAGCAGCACTGAAGGCATCCCACCAGGATAGGGCCATTCCAGAGAGTTGGTGGGCAGCCAGCTGAACGCACTGATCTTTAGGGTATCCGGTTCTTCCAGCTTTCTCTTGACAGTGCGCAGCCAATCATCAGCATCGAGCGGGTTGCTTGATCCTGCGAACGTGGGAGGCTTGAGCCTTAAGAACTCTCCCATCCTGTCCTAAGGTCTTCCTCCGTTCGGACGCTGATTATCCAGGCTTCTGGTGAGGACTTCAATGAGTCGGGTCTGGTTGGCTAGCACTTGGGCCAAGTCTAGTGGCATTATCAGAGGTGCAGGAAGGTGAGTCTCACTCTCTTCCCCCTGCCTTCTCCTTCATTGCCTAGGGGAATCCTTGCCCCGTTCCCTGAGGATGTAGGCGTCGTCCTATCCGAGGCCATCTGCCAGAGGAAAAAGGGATCACTACAATGCATATGTCATTTTTTGAACAACCATTTTATTTTATTCATTCAACAAGTTCATTACCAGCATGACAGAAAGCACGGACTACACTACGCCTGCGCGTCACCTGCTAGAACGTCCCTAAAAGTTCCCTTTGCCCGGGAACAGGATCTGG
The DNA here is from genome assembly GCA_029449295.1 of Zea luxurians. Classification (NCBI taxonomy): domain Eukaryota; kingdom Viridiplantae; phylum Streptophyta; class Magnoliopsida; order Poales; family Poaceae; genus Zea; species Zea luxurians. The sequence continues at coordinate 95,466,618 of JAOPSE010000010.1, read as the reverse complement.
ATGTCGCCTAGAGGGGGGGTGAATAGGCGAATAATAATTATCACTTTAAAAACTTAAATTCTTACTCTACTCGAAGGCTAGATCGCAGTGGAATGAAAGACCCTTCGAGTAGGTTGCAGCGGAATAGAAGATCCTATCTTAAAATGCCCTGCACTTCAAATATAACTTGGACCACAAATAAGTATTAAAGTGCAGATATAAAGAGTAGGTAAGAAAGAGAATCAGCACACAACATAGAGCAGAGCACACAGACGCAGGGATTTATCCCGAGGTTCGGCCAAGCCTAAAATGCTTGCCTAGTCCTCGTTGGAGTTAGCCACACCTGGGCTTGGAGACTATTTCTACTCCTTCCTCCGTTTGCTCAGATCTGTCAGTATGACAGATAGAGCCTTCCACTATGTTGATATTGGTTACAACAACGCCGTGGCTGCTTACAGTCTTCTTGATAGCACTCCGGCAGAGTAACAATGCACTCAAGACTTTGCTCTAGCTCTCAGCAGCACTTCTCCACTCTCTAAAGGATTATAGCTTTGCCTCCACACAAACTAGAGAGGTATACATGAGAGGGAGAGAGAGAATTGATCCAAATGATGTATACAATTGTTGGTTGCACTTGTGTTCATGTTGAAGGCGCCTAGGGGTCCCTTTTATAGCCTCAAAGGGCCTAGGAGCCGTTGGAATTCCATTTGGAAAGCTATCCTTGCCTTCTGTCGGGTGGCGCACCAGACAGTCCGGTGCGCCACCGGACAGGTCCTGTAGACGGTCCGGTGCATGATCTCTTTCCAAAATTGGCATATCCGACCGTTTCTCCTCTGGGCTGATTGGATCACCGGACACTGTCCGGTGCACCAGCCGACTGTTGGAGCAGTCCACGTGTCGCGCGAAGATTGCGTGGCCGACCGTTGGCGCTGGCGACCGTTGGCTCACCGGACAGTCCGGTGAATTATAGCCACATCGCCTATCTCTTTTCCCGAGAGCGCCTAGTTGACGTCGAGCCAGCCTGGGGCACCAGACACTGTCCGGTGCACCACCGGACAGTCCGGTGTGCCAGGCCCGAGCTGGTGTTGGCTAAACTTTGCCAACTCTTCTCCAATTCCAATCTTCTTTTCTTGGTACTATTTCTACCACTTAGATAAATATGTTAGTACCAAAAACAATTCACTAGAGCCATACCTTGATTCTTTAATTTGCATCTTTCAAGTGTTATGCACAATAACATGTGTTGGACTCTCAACTATCAAGTCAACTTGACTTGATCTAGATTGACATATCTGAGCTCCAACATCCTGCAAAGGTCACATAGAATATCTCCAAACATAGGAACAACCCAAACTAAAGATCAAGGTGCACTTAGCTCTTTTGGGCTGCTTCCATTTCTGGTTTTGACACTGCTTCTCCTTCCAGTGACCTTGTTCACTTCTTAAGCTTGATCTTGAGCCTTATGACTTACACCACATAATTGTAGATGTTACCTCATGGGTTGTAAGTCATGTCCTTATGTAGTGTTCCTTGATGCACCATAACTCTTAACTCGATCAACCTTGACTTTGCAAGTCTTCTTCTTCACCCCTGGCTTTGGGTTCCTGGTCTCCTTGACCTTCTCTCGTGCACTCGGTACCTCGAAGCTCTTCTTGCCTCCATCCTTGGTTGGATCGGTTGTCTCTGAGTTACGCACATCGAGTCTCACTTAAGCAATGTCCATCTTACTTGTGATGTTCATTATGTATCTATAATCTAGTCTTTGGACCATCACACTTGTTCACTTGTGTTGAACCTTATTAGCTTTGCATAAAGCACCTGCTCAACACTTAGCACACTTGTTAGTCCTTTAATTGGGTTATCATCCAAACACCAAAACCCACAAGAGAGATTTCAGTCCCCAAACTCTTTAAGGATCTCATCGAGGCTAGCTAAAGACACCTCCTCGACATCGGAGAGGTTATCTAGTCCTAGGGCGGCAATTGGCGATGGAGGCTCTTCCTCCTCTTTCTTCTCCTCGACGGTCTGGCATCCTTGGTTCTTGAAGTGCTTCCGAATCTTTTTGACGGGGGCGAAGCGCTTCAGCCTCCTGGCATAGTCCTTCTTCAGGCTCCTGTATGCTTCACGGGTGTGGGCTTCCTCACCTTCCGCCTCCTCGAGGTTGTTCTGAAGAGCAGCATTTTCTTCTTTCAGTTCCTTGATCTGTTGTTCCAGGTTCTCTACCCGGGAGGTTAGGCGGGTGCAGTGGGAGAAAAGGTCATCGAAATGGGTGTCAAGGGTGTGAAGGTATCCGACCATGTAGATTACAGTGGGGTCATCCTCATTGCGCTCTCTCCCTGAGAGGGCTTGGAGTTTTTCCTCCAAGTGGGGCTATTTTTGTTGGTGGGTGGGAAGTAGCGGAGGGGTGTTTCAGTGATTTCTTTGTCATAGTTTTGGCATAGCTGACGGAGAGCTTTTAGGGCAGCATTTTGGCAAGTGTCGGGGAAGCGGTTGCTAATGGCGTTTGGATAGCTTCGGCTTTCCTCGAGGTAGATCACCATGGAGCATTTCTCAACTCCATTCTCCTGGTATTCCTTCCAGGCATACTCCAACTTCTTGCGAACTCCCAGGCGAAGCGCACAACCTCGAAGAAGGTGAGGGAACCCTTCTACCTCCGAGCAATAGGACGTTTTTAGGACAAACGCCCCCTACATCTGGTAGCCAAGAGAAGAAGAGTTTGTTAAGATTTTGGGGGAAAGAAGGGGGACTCTTTAAAAGTTATTTTTTTAGAAAAGCTTTTAAGGTCAGGGCTACGATCTACGACCAGTCCTATGGCTCTGATACCACTTGAAGCGTCCCGATCCTTTAGGACTCAAATGTGATACAATTACTAGTCCTAGGAGGCTAGTAACCACATTCATTTCATCAGATAGATCAAAGTCTTACATAGAAATATCTATTACAATACCAAAAATAAGCTCTAGGGAGCTTGGATATCAGCGGAGCGAAAACCAGCCCGAGCCACAGGCAGACTGGGTGCAGATGCAGCCCCCTTCTAGTCGAACATCGCAGAAAAGAAGTCTTCAGCCACTGAAAAACATATGAGGAGCTGGGTGAATACTTACGTATTCCGCAAGCCCATCCTAACCCCTAAGGAGAGATGGACCTATATGGTACATGCTTGGTATAGTGGAGTTGCAAGTCACTCTTTATTTTTTCTCCGAAAAAGGTGTCATCTTGGTATAGTCCCAGAATGAAAGAGAGGGAAGTATTTTTTATTCAACCGCCACTGAGCTTCCCGCTCCCGTGGCATCATCTTTTCTTTCCAAAACACATACGCACACATATTCCCACCCCTTTTTGTTCTGAAAACCAAAGACACTAATTGTCATACCACACCAAACTCGTCGATACCAGTGGACACGGACTATTCGAATAGGTTTCAAACTCTGCGCAGAGGTGTACACTTTACCCACTAGTCCGGCTCTGCGATCTCACTGCCATGAGATCCGATACCAAAACTCTTTCCTTCCTTGCACGACTTTACCTTATCGGTTATTCTGAAAGGAACAAGGCCACCACCATGCCCAAACCAGGACACACTTTCCCCCTCCTTGTCCTCCTAGTGCTCCCCAGCCATCTTAACCCTGGGGTGCGGACCGTGCAAGTTCAGATCAAGTGACTGCCCATACAGTCTCGAGTGGTTGTACTAGTCATGAGTACAGGTAGTGAAAGAAGACAAACCGGTCCTTATGCGAAAGGGACAATCCTTTGTGCTCACACCTAACCCGGCTGAGCCAACACCTTAAGGCCCTTCCCCAAACCGGGGAAGTCCCAGATCATCCCCCTCAAAAGGTGATAAGGGTGATAACCCTTCATCATACACATTTTGAAAAGCATTTTCCTTTTGAAAACATGACCCCAATCCACTTTTCTTTCATAGACAAAAAGTATATTCTTTAATGCAGGCTGACTCTCAACTCACAATGCATAGTAACCATCCCGAAACCCAGGCTTAGGCAGTGGTAGAAAGAATAGGTAATTTATGCATCAAGGGTAAGATGAACTTGCCTTCATCGAAGTTCTCGTGGCACGAAAGTTCTACCTCCAGGAGGTCGGGCTCTTGCCTTTCTTCCGGGGCTATGGGTTCCGGAACGACGGTCCCCGCTTCTTCTAGCAAAACAGGCAATAAACAATACATCAAATAGTGGTTACTGCGTGGAGTGTGTCAAGTTCCTAACATTATCATTTTATGTGACTTAGAAAGTGTTTGGATAATTTTTGGTACATAAAACATCAATATATATGTATATAACCAAATGGGAAAAAGAAAAGGATTTTTGGCTCTGGTGGGCCGAGGGGGGGATTCCGGCCCAGCCGAGCGCGGGTGCGCGCGCGGGCGTGCCGGCCCAGCACGGCCCATGGGCGAGAGACGGCGCAGGCGCACGAGGAGACGACATCATGGTTACGGGCCAACGCGCCACAGAGAACGGGAGGGGAGACGGCGTCAGCGGCCGACGGGGAAGGGGTGAACCGGCCGACCCACGAGGAAAAACCGGCCACCGGTGGGTTCAACGGCGACTCTCCGCCGGTGGCCCGGTTCCTGGGGATCGGGCAGGTGCCATAGCATGAGAAGAGGCTGACGAGCTTAAGGGTGGGTCCAATTTTGCCAGATGTGACTGGGAGGGAGCTGGCTACGGTGGGGTGGTGGAGCTCCACGGCGGGAGTCGTCGCCGGTGAGGTTCGGGTGGCGATCGGGGTAGGGGAGCGGTGCTCCGAGTTTGCGGTGATGTGGTGAAGCTGCTGAGCCTAGTGAATTTCTCACTGAACAACCAGAGAGGGGGGGAGGAGGAGCTCTCCAGAGCGGAGGGAGGGGCGGCGGAGCTGGCGCGATTAAGCTCAGGGAGGGGGAGAAGAGTGGCCGAGGCCAGTGCAGGGCATAGAGGAGCTTGGGGCGGTCCTTTTATAGGCGCCCGAGGGGAGGGGAGCGGCGGTGTTAGGCGGACGCCGGTGAGGTGCACAACAACGGTGTAAATGGTGCACAGCGGCGGCGATGGGACCGCTCGGCGGGGCGGTGCCATGCAAGGACGTGACCACAGCAAGCGAGGACGAAGCGATGCCGAACTTCTCTGTGCGGCAAGTGTAGGCAGGGAGGAGAAGAGGACGGTGGCCTGTGGTGATCGCGCTGAAGCCGTGCGCGGCGAGGGAGATAGGGTGGCTGACTGGCGGGGCCGGCTTGTTAGCGGTGCGCGGGCGCGAGAGAGCGAGGGTGAGTGCGGGCTGGCGGGTGGGGTCGGGCAGCAGCGAGAGAGGGCGCACATGCGGCGGAGCAGGCCGGGGGTGGGCCGAGAGGGGAGGGAGAGCGCGCGCGGGGAGAGGGAGGCCGCGGATATGGGCCGGGAATCGGCCCAGCCAGGCGGAGGTTTTATCTTTTTCTTTTCTTTTTCTAATTTCTTTTCCCATTTTCAATTCCTTTATGCAAATAAAAACTCATAAAAAGGTTTTCTAGGAGTATAACAAAATGCTAGGTGAGGCTACACATGTGATGTGCTTCTAGCAAACATGGTTGATGCATACGAGAAATAGAGTGCTCAAAAGGCTAAAAATGAAAATGGGGGGTTTAAGAGGTTTTAGAGTTTTTCAAAACTTGGAGCCAAAAACCAGGGCGTTACAGACCTACCCCACTTAAAGGAATCTCGCCCTCGAGATTCAGGCTGGGTTGGAGAAAAGGTAAGGATATTCGTTCCTCAAAGAGTCCTCACTTTCCCAGGTTGCCTCTTCTTCACCATCTCTGCTCCACTGGACTTTACAGAGCCTAACTTCTGAGTTCCAGGTCTTCCGAACAGCTGTGTCAAGAATCTTTACTGGTTTCTCTTGGTATTACAGATCCTCCTGAATCTGTACTGACTCTCCTGCGATATGGCTCTCTGGCACTTTCAAGCATTTCCTGAGCTGGGAGACATGAAACACATTGTGGATATCTGACATTGATTTTGGCAACTGGAGACGGTAAGCTGCTGGTCCTACTCTGCTAATAATAGGGTAGGGGCCAACATATCGCGGAGCCAGTTTCCCTTTCGCTTGAAATCTTCTGACTCGCGCATTGGGGAGACCTTGAGATAAACGAAATCTCCTTCCTGGAAACTGAGTTCCCTTTTCCTGTTGTCAACATAACTCTTCTGCCGACTCTGGGCTTTGAGTAATCTCTTGCGGATCATGGCAACTTTCTCTTCTTCCTCCTTGACGGAGGCAGGTCCTTCCAAGGCCTTTTCTCCTACATTAGACCACATCAGCGGGGTTTGGCATCTTCTCCCATATAGAGCTTCGAAGGGTGACATCTTGATGCTGGCTTGGTAACTGTTGTTGTAGGAGAATTCTGCATACGGCAAACTAGATTCCCAATTTCTACCAAAGGTCAGAGCACAGGCTCTCAACAGGTCTTCAAGGACCTTGTTGACTCTTTCTGTTTGTCCATCTGACTGAGGGTGGTAGGCAGTGCTGAAGTCTAACTTGGTACCCATAGCTTGCTGCAGACTCATCCAGAATTTCGAGGTAAACTGCGTTCCCCTGTCTGATATGATTCTTCGAGGAATGCCATGCAATCTGACTATTTCCTTAAGGTAGTCCAACCACAAAGTCCATGCCTATCTCTTCCCACTTCCATTCAGGTACTGGGAGAGGTTGCAAAAGTCCTGCAGGTTTCTAATGTTCTGCCTTGGTTCGCTGGCACATGTCACATTGTGCCACATGCTGAGCTATGTCCTTCTTCATCCCTTTCCACCAGTATCTAGTTTTGAGGTCCAGGTACATCTTAGTGGATCCCGAATGAATAGAGCAAGCCGAACTGTGGGCCTCATTCAGTAGAATTTCTCTGGTTTTGTTGTCTCTAGGCTCGTTGAGGAAAGACTCCTTTTCCTTGTCGTTGACCACCATCCCCTTTCCCTTAGGATCCATCTCTTCAGGCGATTAGTCCCTTAGATGAAGAGAACGGCTCCGATACCAATTGAGAGCACCTAGAAGGGGGGGGGGGGGTGAATTGGTGATCCTATAAAATTCAACACTAAATTCCAACAAGCTTGATTAAAGAGATGTTAGCACGAGTTAATCAAGTCTATGAGGCGAGCTCTTGCGAACACAGACAAACAAAGAGAGAGCAATCACAAGAGACACACGATTTTTATCCCGTGGTTCGGCCAAGTGAAACTTGCCTACTTCCACGTTGTGGCGTCCCAATGGACGAGGGTTGCACTCAACCCCTTTCAAGTGATCCAATGATCAACTTGAATACCACGACTTTCTTTCTTAGTCTTTTCTCCCGTTTGTGAGGAATCTCCACAACTTGGAGCCTCTCGCCCTTACAATGATGATCACAAAAGAAGCACAGAAGTAAGGGAGGGGAGAGCAACGCACACAAGACTCAAATCATAGCAATATCACGCACACAAGTCACAACTCGAGCTCAAAACACAACGCACGGAGTTCTCAACTCAAATGGAGCTCAAGTCACTATCTGAAAGAATCAAATGCGCGAAGTTGGAGTCTTGGAGTCTTAGAATGTTTCTTGTAAGCTTGTTTAGCTCCTCCATGCGCCTAGGGGTCCCTTTTATAGCCCCAAGGCAGCTAGGAGCCGTTGAAGACCAACAAGGAAGGCTATCCTTCCCTTCTGTTGAGTGGCGCACCGGACAGTCCGGTGCGCCACCGGACAGTCACTGTAGATGGTCCGGTGTCGATCTCTTTCCTATTCTGGCGCAGATGACCATTGCAGATTCGTGGCAGTTGGCGCACCGGATAGTCCGGTGCCCCTTGCCAATTGTTGGCGCGGGCCACGAGTCGCCCGTGGATTGCGCGGCCGACCATTGCGCTGGCGGCCGTTGGCTCACCGGACAGTCCAGTGCACCATTGGACACTCCGGTGAATTATAGCCATACGCTGCCAAACTTTCCCGAGAGCGGCCTGTTCACCGGAGTCCAGCCTGGCGCACCGGACACTGTCCGGTGCACCACCGGACAGTCCGGTGTGCTAGACCAAGCTAGACTTTGGCTGTACCAAGCCAAGTCTTTTGCATTTCTTTTCTTCTCTTCTTTTCTCTGTTTCTAGCACTTAGACAATATATGTTAGTACTCAAAACAATGTACTGAGTCTAGGAACATACCTTGTTACATGATTTGCACTTCTTGCTTGTTTGGCACACAATCAACTCACTTAATATGTGTTGGACACTTAATCACCAAAACACGATAGAAATGGCCCAAAGGCACATTTCCCTTTCAATCTCCCCCTTTTTGGTGATTTATGCCAACACATCAAAAAGCAACACAAATAAGTGCAACATCAATGCAAATATGGACCAAATTGTTTTTGACTCTAATTTGGCATATTTGGATCATTCTTTGCCACCACTTGGTTTGTTTTTGCAAATCAAATTCATTTTCCTATCTCTAAGGCAAACACACTTGTTTAGGCACAAAGAGAGATATTCCAATGGAAAAATTGATCGAGTGCCAAAAACTCCCCCTTTTCCCATAATCATAAATTCTCCCCCACAAGAGACAAAATTTTGCAATAAGAGCATTTTGGACAAATCAAAAGTTCTAACTCTATTGTTTTCAAAATTTACAAGTGGTAGCTGATCCATTTGCTTTGCCCTTAATTTCTCCCCCTTTGGCATTAAGCACCAAAACGGGATCATTCTTGGCCCTTTAACCTCATTACCTCACCAAAATTGTCAATTAAGAGCAAAAAGGCAATAAGAGCATAGGTATGAACTTGGAAGTAGATACACCAATACCGGAGTGCAGTGGAAGTCTTTGCATGGTCCAAGTTCACCTTTCCCTTTCAATGCACCTTTGAGACTACATCAAGTACACTTAAACACAAAGGTTAGTCTCAAAGGATCAAGTTGTAGCACTTCTCCCCCTAAATATGTGCATTATTCAAACATGGACTAGTGAGGTCTGGGGATCCCTTGCATAACTTGAGCACCGTAAATAAGCAAAGAATGCATGAAGTAACATGATCAAAGGCATAGAACACATGTATGCTATAGATCAATCCAAGTTACGCGAATCTAAGACATTTAGCTCACTACGCAGCCTGCAAAAGGTTTTCTCATCTAATGGCTTGGTAAAGATATTGGCTAGTTGGTTCTCAGTGCTAATATGGAACATCTCGATATCTCCCTTTTGCTGGTGGTCTCTCAGAAAGTGATGCCGGATGTCTATGTGCTTAGTGCGGATATGTTCAACAGGATCATCTGTCATGCGGATTGCACTCTCATTGTCACATAGGAGTGGGCTTTTGCTCAGATTGTAGCCAAAATCCCTGAGGGTTTGCCTCATCCAAAGTAGCTGCGCGCAACACTATCCTGCGGCAACATACTCGGCCTCAGCGGTGGATAGGGCAACAGATGTTTGTTTCTTTGAGCTCCACGACACCAGGGACCTTCCTAGAAATTGGCACGTCCCCGATGTGCTCTTCCTATCAACCTAGCACCCGGCATAATCGAAGTCTGAATATTCAATGAAGTCAAAGGTAGACCCCTTTGGATACCAGATTCCGAAGCAAGGCGTAGCAACTAAATATCTAAGAATTCGCTTAACTGCCACAAGGTGACATTCCTTAGGGTCGGATTGATATCTAGCACACATGCATACACTAAGCATAATGTCCGGTCTACTAGCACATAAATAAAGCAAGGAACCTATCATAGACTGGTATGACTTTTGATCAACGGACTTACCTCCTTTGTTGAGGTCGACATGCCCGTCGGTTCCCATTGGTGTCTTCGCGGGCTTGGTGTCCTTCATCCCAAACCTCTTGAGAAGATCTTGAGTGTACTTCGTTTTGGAGAGGAAGGTGCCGTCCTTGAGTTGTCTCACTTGGAACCCAAGGAAGTAGTTCAACTCGCCCATCATTGACATCTCAAACTTTTGAGTCATCACCCTGCTAAACTCCTCACAAGACTTTTGGTTAGTAGAACTAAATATTATGTCATCGACATAAATTTGGCACACAAAAAGGTCACCATCACAAGTCTTAGTGAAAAGAGTGGGATCGGCTTTCCCAACCTTGAAAGCATTAGCAATTAAGAAATCTCTAAGGCATTCATACCATGCTCTTGGGGCTTGCTTAAGTCTATAGAGCGTCTTAGAGAGCTTAAAAACGTGGTTAGGATACCTGTCATCCTCAAAGCAAGGGGGTTGTTCCACGTATACCTCCTCCTTGATTGGACCGTTGAGGAAAGCGCTCTTCACGTCCATTTGAAACAACCTGAAGGAATGGTGAGCGGCATAAGCTAATAGAATGCGAATAGACTCTAGCCTAGCCACAGGAGCAAAAGTCTCCTCGAAATCCAAACCTACGACTTGGGCATAACCTTTTGCCACAAGTCGAGCCTTGTTTCTTGTCACCACCCCATGCTCGTCTTGCTTGTTGCGGAACACCCACTTGGTTCCCACAACATTTTGCTTGGGATGTGGCACCAGGCTCCAAACTTCGTTCCTCTTGAAGTTGTTGAGCTCTTCCTGCATGGCCAACACCCAGTCCGGATCCTGCAAGGCCTCTTCTACCCTGAAAGGCTTAATAGAAGAGACAAACTAGTAATGCTCACAAAAATTAGCTATACGTGAGCGAGTTGTTACTCCCTTGCTTATGTCACCCAATATCTGATCGACGGGGTGATGTCGTTGGATCGTCGCTCGGACTTGAGTTGGAGGGGCCCGTGGTGCTTCTTCCTCCATAGCTGGTTCTTCTTGTGCTCCCCCTTGATCACGCGCCTCTTCTTGAGGAACCTGTTCATCATCTTGAGTTGGGGGATGCACCATCGTTGAGGAAGATGGCTGATCTTGCTCTTGTTGTTCCTGTGGTCGCACATCACCTATTGCCATCGTGCGTATTGCGTCCATTGGAACATCACCTTCATCTACATCATCAAGATCAACTTGCTCTCTTGGAGAGCCATTAGTCTCATCAAATACAACGTCGCTAGAGACTTCAACCAAACTCGATGCTTTGTTGAAGACTCTATACGCCCTTGTATTTGAGTCATACCCTAGTAAAAACCCTTCTACTGCCTTGGGAGCAAATTTAGAATTTCTACCTTTCTTCACTAGAATGTAATATTTGCTCCCAAATACATGAAAGTATGAGACGTTGGGTTTGTTACCGGTAAGAAGTTCATATGAGGTCTTCTTGAGGAGGCGATGAAGGTAGAGCTGGTTTATGGCGTGGCACGCTGTGTTCACAGCTTCCGACCAAAACCGCTCAGGCGTCTTGAACTCTCCAAGCATCGTTCTCACCATGTCGATGAGCGTCCTGTTCTTCCTCTCTACCACACCGTTTTGCTGCAGTGTGTAGGGAGCGGAGAACTCGTGCTTGACGCCTTCTTCATCAAGGTACTCCTCCACTTGCATATTCTTGAACTCGGACTCGTTGTCGCTTCTAATCTTTTTCACCTTGAGCTCAAATTTGTTTTGAGCCCACCTTAGAAACCGCTTAAGGGTCCCTTGGGTTTCTGATTTATCCTGCAAAAAGAATACCCAAGTGAAGCGGGAAAAATCATCAACAATAACAAGACCATACTTACTTCCCCCGATGCTAAGGTAGGCAACGGGTCCGAAGAGGTCCATATGTAGTAGCTCCAGTGGTCTTGATGTTGTCATCACATTCTTGCTATGATGAGTGCTCCCCACTTGTTTTCCCGCCTGACAAGCTGCACAAGGTCTATCTTTCTCGAAACAAACATTTGTTAGTCCTAACACATGTTCTCCCTTTAGAAGTTTATGAAGGTTCTTCATCCCAACATGTGCTAGACGGCGATGCCACAGTCAGCCCATGCTAGTCTTAGCTATTAAGCATGCATCTAGATCGGCCTCCTCTTTCGAAAAATCAACTAAGTAGAGTTTGCCGTCTAGTACACCCTTAAACGCTAATGAACCATCACTCCTTCTAAAGACAGATACATCTATATTGGTAAATAGACAATTATAACCCATATTACATAATTGACTCACAGACAATAAGTTGTACCCGAGCGATTCAACTAATAACACATTGGATATAGAATGCTCAGATGAAATAGCTATCCTCCCCAATCCTTTAACCTTGCCTTGGTTCCCATCTCCAAAGATGATCGAATCCTGGGAATCCTTGTTCTTGACGTAGGAGGTGAAAATCTTCTTCTCCCCCGTCATGTGGTTTATGCATCCGCTGTCGATAATCTAGCTTGAGCCCCCGGATGCATAAACCTGCAAGGCAATTTACACTTGGGTTTTAGGTACCCAACTCTTGTTGGGTCCTACAAGGTTAGTCACAATAGCCTTTGGAACCCAAATACAAGTCTTGTCTCCCTTGCATTTGGATCCCAACTTTCTAGCAACTACTTTATCATTTTTACGTAAGAGCGCAAATGAAGTATTGCAAGCATGGTAAATGGTAGAAGTCTCATTACATACTCTCCTAGGCACATGATGCACAACATGATTTCTCCTAGGATTACTTCTACCATGCACAAAAGTAGAGCTAGAAGCAAACATAGCATGTGAATTAAACGCATCATAACTCCTATTATAATGAGCATTTCTAGAAAATTTTCTATCATTATAAATGAAAGCATGATTCCTTTGAGTGCTATTAGCCATAGGGGCCTTTCCTTTCTCCTTGTTGGGAATGGGAGCCCTTTGGCTTGTTAAGTTCTTGGCTTCCTTTTGAAAGCCAAGTCCATCCTTAATTGAGGGGTGTCTACCAACGGTGTAGGCATCCCTAGCAAATTTTAACTTATCAAAATCAACCTTGCAAGTCTTAAGTTGAGCATTAAGACTTGCCACCTCATCATAATTTGGTAATAGACGCAAGATGTTTATCACAAGCATCAATATCAAAATCCTTGCATCTATTGCAAATTACAACATGTTCTACACATGAACTAGATTTATTAGCTACCTCTAGCTTAGCATTTAAATCATCATTCAAAATCTTTAAACTAGAGATTGATTCATGGCACACAGATAGTTCAGAGGATAACATTTCATTTCTCTTAATTTCTAGAGCAAGAGATTTTTGAACGCTAACAAATTTATCATGCTCTTCATACAAAATATCCTCTTGCTTCTCTAGCAATCTATCTTTTCATTTAAAGCATCAATTAACTCATTGATTTTATCTACTTTAGTTCTATCTAAACCCTTAAATAAATTAGTATAATCTACTTCATCATCACTAGAATCATCATCGCTAGAAGTAGTGTACTTCGGAGTATCTCGAACACTTACCTTCTTTTCCTTGTCCATGAGGCAAGTGTGTCGTTCGTTGGGGAAGAGAGAGGACTTGTTGAAGGCCGAGACTGCCAGTCCTTCATCGTCGAAGTCGGATGAAGAGCAGTCCGCATCCCATTCTTTGCCAAGGTGAGCCTTGCCTTTTGCCTTCCTATAGCTTTTCTTCTTCTCCTTCTTCCCATGTCTTTCTTCCCCCTGGTCATTTTCATTATCGGGACATTGAGCAATAAAATGACCAGTCTTACCTCATTTGAAGCAGGAGCGCTTTCCCTTTGTCTTATTTTTGTTGGGATACTCCTTGCGTCCTTTTAATGCAGTCTTGAAGCGCTTGATGATAAGCGCCATTTCATCTTCATTGAGGCCAGCGGCCTCCACTTGTGCCACCTTGCTTGGTAGCGTTTCCCTGCTGTTGGTTGCTTTGAGGGCAACAGTTTGAGGCTCGTGGACGGGTAGTGGACCGTTTAGAGCATCGTCCACATATCGAGCTTCCTTCACCATCATGCACCCGCTCACAAACTTCCCAAGTATCTCCTTGGGTGTCATCTTGGTGTACCTGGGATTCTCACGAATAAGGTTAACAAGATGGGGGGTCAATTACCGTAAATGACCTTAGCATTCGTCGAACGACGTCGTGGTCCGTCCATCTTGTGCTTCCATAGCTCCTAATTTTGTTGACTAGGGTCTTGAGCCTGTTGTATGTTTGTGTTGGCTCCTCTCCCCTGATCATCGCGAATCTTCCCAGTTCGCCTTCCACCAACTCCATTTTGGTGATCATGGTGGCGTCGTTTCCCTCATGTGATATCTTGAGGGTATCCCAAATTTGCTTGGTGTTGTCCAAGCCGCTCACCTTGTTGTATTCATCCCTGCATAAAGATGCTAGCAAAACAGTGGTAGCTTGTGCATTCTTATGAATTTTCTCATTAATAAACACAGGGTTATCGGTACTATCGAAATGCATTCCATTTTCAACTATCTCCCAAATACTAGGATGGAGAGAAAATAAGTGACTACCCATTTTGTGACTCCAAAAAGAGTAGTCTTCTCCATCAAAGTGTGGAGGTTTACCAAGAGGAATTGAAAGCAAATGAGCATTGGAATTGAAAGGAATACGAGAATAATCAAATGAATAATTTTGATTAACCGTTTTCTTCTTTGAAGAGGAGTTGTCGTCGTCGTCGTGTGGTGAAGAAGACGAGGCATCACTATCGTAGTAGATGATCTTCTTGATGCGTCTCTTCTTCTTTCCATCTCATTTCTTATGACTCGAGCCTGAGTCAGTTGGCTTGTCGTCTCTAGGCTCGTTGAGAAAAGACTCCTTTTCCTTGTCATTGACCACCATCCCCTTTCCCTTAGGATCCATCTCTTTAGGCGATTAGACCCTTAGATGAAGAGAACGGCTCCGATACCAATTGAGAGCACCTAGAGGGGGGGTGAATAGGTGATCCTGTAAAATTCAACACTAAATTCCAACAAGCTTGATTAAAGAGATGTTAGCACGAGTTAATCAAGTCTATGAGGCGAGCTCTTGCAAACACAGACAAACAAAGACAGAGCAATCACAAGAGACACGCGATTTTTATCCCGTGGTTCGGCCAAGTGAAACTTGCCTACTTCCATGTTGTGGCATCCTAGTGGACGAGGGTTGCACTCAACCCCTTTCAAGTGATCCAATGATCAACTTGAATACCACAACTTTCTTCCTTAGTCTTTTCTCTTGTTTGCGAGGAATCTCCACAACTTGGAGCCTCTCACCCTTACAATGATGATCACAAAAGAAGCACAGAAGTAAGGGAGGGGAGAGCAACGCACACAAGACTCAAATCACAGCAATATCACGCACACTAGTCACAACTCGAGCTCAAAACACAACGCACGGAGTTCTCAGCTCAAATGGAGCTCAAGTCACTATCTCAAAGAATCAAATGCGTGAAGTTGGAGTCTTGGAGTCTTAGAATGTTTCTTGTAAGCTTGGTTAGCTCCTCCATGCGCCTAGGGGTCCCTTTTATAGCCCCAAGGCAGCTAGGAGCCGTTGAAGACCAACAAGGAAGGCTATCCTTCCCTTCTATCGAGTGGCGCACCGGACAGTCCGGTGCGCCACCGGACAGTCACTGTAGATGGTCCGATGCCGATCTCTTTCCTATTCTGGCGTAGATGACCGTTGCAGATTCGTGGCAGTTGGCCCACCAGATACTGTACTAAGTCTAGGAACATACCTTGTTACATGATTTGCACTTCTTGCTTGTTTGGCACACAATCAACTCACTTAATATGTGTTGGACACTTAATCACCAAAACATGATAGAAATGGCCCAAAGGCACATTTCCCTTTCAGCAAGTCAAAAGTTAGTTGCCAAAATGATTATAGTTCATGAATATCCATTTAGAATGGTTGAGCACACATGGTTTACTATTCTGATGAAGTATATGAATCCGTTGTATGAATTTATGGGTAGGAAGACCATAAGAGCCTAATGTTTAAAGGATTATGAGTCTGAAAAGGAATCATTAGCAACGTTACTTAAGGGTGTGGATTTCATTTCCTTAACCACTGATCTGTGGACATCTAATCAAACATTGTCCTATATGTGTTTGGTTGCGCACTACATTGATAGAGATTGGAAAATGCAATATCGTGTGCTCATTTTTTTTGAGTTAGACCCTCCACATAAAGGATATGTGATAGGACAAGTTGCTTATGAATGTGTTACTGCTTGGAAAATAGAAGATAAGATTGTATCCTTCACTCTAGATAATGTTGCGAACGATGATAGTGCTATCCGTGGTTTGAGGGCTAGATTTACAGCTAGACAAGGGAATGCTTTCATTGCAAAATACTTTCATGTCTGTTGTTGTGCATATATCATCAATTTGGTTGTCAATGATGGAACAACTGCATTAGCTTTTTTGATAGAAAATCTAAGGTTAACAGTCAAGTACCTCAAGAAGTCTCCATCTCGCATGCATAAGTTTGTAGAGATATGTAGATCTCTTGCACTGCAAGTTGGAGAAGGGATGAGACTTGATGTGTCAACGAGGTGGGGTTCAACATACAAGATGTTGCGCACTGCTATAGCTTACAAAGAAGCTATTAAGACTTATGCTGATTCAGGTTTGAACTATAAGTGGGAATCTACAGCTGAAGAATGGGATTTGTTTGTTGCAATTGAGCCTATTTTAGCCTCTTTAGCTAAAGTAACCACTACATTGTCAGCTTCTTCTTACCCCACTGCAAACCTATTTTATCCTCACATTGTGGATGTCAAAATTGCATTGAGAGCAGCAATGAGTTCTTCTAATTTGAATATGAGAAAAATGGGTACTGCGATGATGGAGAAGTTCAATAAGTATTAGGAAGAAAAGAACAATGTTATGATCATTGCTACTATCCTAGATCCAAGGTATAAGATGAGATATATTGCGTGGTGCTTTGGTAAGATTTTTTATGCATGCCAAGTTGACTTTTAGATAGAAGAAGTTAGAGGTGAATTGGAAAAGCTGTTTGAAGACTATGAGATGCAACATAGAGAGAGAAAAGCTGCTCAAAGTAAGCCTAGTGCATCATCTTCCTTGACGCCTGATAGATCTTGTAGTTTGCCTTCTGCTTCATGTGAGTTTCAGTCATACTTATCATCCACTGAATCGAACCCATCAAAGATTGAGTTGCTCATATATTTGGATGAAACAAATGTGAGTTTAGCTGACAAGGAGTTTGATTTGCTTAATTGGTGGAAGGTTAACTCACATAGATTTCCAGTGGTGTCGAGGATGGCAAAGAAGTTCTTAACTGTGCCCGCTACCTCTGTGTCTTCAGAGTCTACTTTTAGCACTGGGGGTCGAACTCTAGATGATTACCGCAGCTCTCTAAGCCCTTCTATGGTGGAGGCATTGGTATGCTCCTCTAGTTGGATTCGAGGTGCACATGATGGGAGTTTTACATATGTGGTATGTATTGTACTATAGTATGCTATTCTTGTACTCTTTTATTCTATTATGTTCCTTTTTCTCAATCTAATTACTCTATTTATTTTTAGGAACAAGATGAAGAGGATGATGTTGAAAACATTTCATTTCCAAAAAGTTTGGTGGAGAGCAACTAGGTTATCCTTTGTAAGCTGATGGCTGGTGGCACTTGGCAGAAGGCTGGAGAGTTGTAGTCTATACTTTTGCATGGTTATGCACTTGTGCTTGTCTTCTGTTGTTCTGGAACTAGAATCTCCCTGCTGTTGCATACTTGCATTCTACAAAAACCTGAACCTGAATCCTGTGATCTCTAATTTTGTTGAAGGATGGAGACATTTTATTTTGTCTTAATGTGTTGTTGGTCTGTTGGATGTGTCACTGCCATACTTATATATATATTTGGATGAACAAATGCAAGTATACATATACTACCATATTGCCATACTTATATATATACTGCCATACTTATATATATACTGCCATACTGATTGTCATAGCTTTTTTCCCCTGTAATGTAGAATTCTGGACACAAAACAGTTCCGGCTCGTGAGCCGGCTCGAGCCAGCTCGCTAGCCACGTTCGAGACAAGCTGAGCCTGCATATCTAGCTCGCTGAATGTATCTAGCTCGCTGAATGAGCGAGCCGATCCGAGCTCGGCTCGGCTCGTTTCTAGCCCTACCGGGCACTCTCAAGATTGTTGTTCCTTTGAAATTGAACCCTATCTTTTATCTTTTATTGGTTTGTGTTGAACCTTTATGCACCTGTAGAACATATAATCTAGAGCAAACTAGTTAGTCCAATATTTGTGTAGGGCATTTCAACCACCAAAATTATTTATAGGAAAAGGTTTGACCATATTTCCCTTTCAATCTCCCCCTTTTTGGTGATTGATGCCAACACAAACCAAAACAAATATATAAGTGCAAAATTGAACTAGTTAGCATAATATTTGTACATAGGCTACTTAGAATTAAACCAATTTACTTTTACTAGATATGCATGGTTTGCTTTCTTTTATTAAAATTTTGGACCATATTTGCACCACTTGTTTTGTTTTTGCAAATTCTTTTGGAAATTCTTATCAAAGTCTTTTTGCAAATTGTCAAAGGCATATGAGTAAGATTGAAAGAGGCATTTTCAAGATTTGAAATTTTCTCCCCCTGTTTCAAATGCTTTTCCTTTGACTAAACAAAACTCCCCCTGAATGAAATTCTCCTCTTAGTGTTCAAGAGGGTTTTACCAATTTTTGTAAATACCAAATTGAATAAGATCAAATACATTTAGATAACAATTTGAAAATTTATTGAAAATTTTGAAATTGGTGGTGGTGCGGTCCTTTTGCTTTGGGCTAGATACTTTCTCCCCTTTGGCATTAATCGCCAAAAACAGAGACTTTGAGAGCCCTTTGTATATTTTCTCCCCCTTTGGTAAGCAATATATGAGTGAAAGATTATACCAAATTGGAGAGTGTGTGGAATACCGGCAAAGGGTAAATAATATCGATGGAGTTGAGTGGAAGCGTTGACTTTGCCGAATACTCCAGTTCCCTTTCAATTTAAGACTAATACAAGAAATGCTTATAGAAACACATTAGTCTTAGCCTTGGCACAAGAAGAATAAGAAACATGAATATGTACCAAATGAAAGAGATATGATCAAAGGTATATAAATGAGCTATGTGTGCAATGTTTCAATCAAAATTCCGAGAATCAAGTATATTTTTCTCATCTAATGGCTTGGTGAAGATATCGACTAATTGATCTTTGGTGTTAATATATGCTATCTCGATATGCCCCCTTTGTTGGTGATCCCTCAAAAAGTGATACCGAATGTCTATGTGCTTAGTGCGGCTGTGATCAACGGGATTCTCCGCCATGCGGATAGCACTCTCATTGTCACATAGGAGAGGGACTTTGCTCAATTTGTAGCCATAGTCCCTGAGGGTTTGCCTCATCCAAAGCAATTGCACACAACAATGGGCTGTGGCAATATACTCGGCTTCGGCGGTAAAAAGAGCTACTGAGTTTTGTTTCTTTGAAGCCCAAGACACCAGGGATCTCCCCAGAAACTGACAAGTCCCTGATGTGCTCTTCCTATCAATTTTACACCCTGCCCAATTGACATCTGAATAACCTATTAAATCAAAGGTGGATCCCTTAGGGTACCAAAGCCCAAACTTAGGAGTGTAAACTAGATATCTCATGATTCTCTTCACGACCCTAAGGTGAACTTCCTTAGGATCGGCTTGGAACCTTGCACACATGCATACAGAAAGCATAATATCCGGCCTAGATGCACATAAATAGAGTAAAGACCCTATCATCGACCGATATACCTTTTGATCTACGGATTTACCTCCCATGTCGAGGTCGAGATGCCCATTAGTTCCCATGGGTGTCTTGATGGACTTGGCATCCTTCATTCCAAACTTGTTAAGTATGTCTTGAATGTACTTGGTTTGGCTGATGAAGGTGCCCTCTTGGACTTGCTTGATTTGAAATCCTAGAAAATATCTCAACTCCCCCATCATAGACATCTCGAATTTTTGAACCATAATCCTACTAAACTCTTCACAAGTAGATTTGTTAGTAGACCCAAATATGATATCATCAACATAAATTTGGCATACAAACAAATCATTTGCAACAGTTTTAGTAAAGAATGTAGGATCGGCTTTACCGACTTTGAAGCCATTAGTGATAAAGAAATCTCTTAGGCATTCATACCATGCTCTTGGGGCTTGCTTGAGCCCATAAAGCACCTTTGAGAGTTTATAGACATGGTTAGGATACTCACTATCTATAAAGCCAGGAGGTTGCTCAACATAGACCTGTTCCTTGATTGGTCCATTGAGGAAGGCACTCTTCACATCCATTTGATAAAGCTTGAAGCCATGGTAAGTAGCATAGGCAAGTAATATGCGAATTGACTCAAGCCTAGCTACAGGTGCATAAGTTTCATCAAAATCCAAACCTTCGACTTGTGAATAACCCTTGGCCACAAGTCGGGCTTTGTTTCTTATCACCACACCATGCTCATCTTGCTTGTTACGGAATACCCACTTGGTACGTACAGCATTTTGATTAGGACGTGGAACCAAATGCCATACCTCATTCCTTGTGAAGTTGTTGAGCTCCTCTTGCATAGCCATCACCCAATCTGAATCTCTTAATGCATCCTCAATCCTGTAAGGCTCAATAGAGGACACAAAAGAGTAATGTTCACAAAAATGTGTGACTCGAGATCGAGTAGTTACCCCCTTACGAATGTCACCAAGAATGGAGTTGACGAGGTGATCTCTCTGAATCGCTTGGTGGACTCTTGGGTGTGGCGGTCTTTGACCCTGAATTTGTTGATCATCTTCATTGTCTTGATCATCTTCATCTCCCCCTTGATCATTAGCCTCTTCTTGAGGTGGCTCATCCTCTTGATCTTCTTCTTCATCACCTTGAGCTTGTTCCTCATCTTGAGTTGGTGATGCTTGGTTGGGAGATGATGGTTGATCTTTTGCTTGTGTAGGCTCTTCGGATTCCTTAGGACACACATCCCCATTGGACATATTCCTTATCGCGACGCACGGAGCCTCTTCATCATCTAGTTCATCAAGATCAACTTGCTCCACTTGGGAGCCATTAGTCTCATCAAATACAATGTCACAAGAAACCTCAACCAATCCAGTGGATTTGTTGAAGACTCTATATGCCCTTGTGTTTGAGTCATATCCTAGTAAAAGCCGGTTAGGAGTTCATAAGATGTCTTCTTAAGGATTCGGTAAAGATATAACTGGTTGATGGAGTAGCAGGCGGTGTTAATCGCCTCAACCCAAAACCAATCCGGAGTCTTGTACTCATCAAGCATGGTTCTTGCCATGTCCAGTAGAGTTCTATTCTTCCTCTCCACTACACCATTTTGTTGAGGTGTGTAGGGAGAAGAGAACTCATGCTTGATGCCCTCATCCTCAAGGAAGCCTTCAATTTGTGAGTTCTTGAACTCCGTCCCGTTGTCGCTTCTTATCTTTTTGATCCTTAAGCCAAACTCATTTTGAGCCTATCTTAAGAATCCCTTTAAGGTCTCTTGGGTTTGAGATTTTTCCTGCAAAAAGAACACCCAAGTGAAGCAAGAATAATCATCCACAATTACTAGATAGTACTTACTTCCGCCGATGCTTATGTAAGCTATCGGGGCGAATAAATCCATGTGGAGTAGCTCCAGTGGCCTGTCTGTTGTCATGATGTTTTTGTGTGGATGGTGAGCGCGAACTTGCTTTCCTGCTTGGCATGCGCTACAAACCCTGTCTTTCTCAAAATGAACATTTGTTAGTCCCAAAATGTGTTCTCCCTTTAGAACCTTGTGAAGATTCTTCATTCCAACATGAGCTAGTCGGCGATGCCAGAGCCAACCCATAATAGTCTTAGCAATTAAGCAAGTGTCAAATTCAGCTCTATTAAAATCAACTAAGTATAGCTGACCCTCTAACACTCCCTTAAATGTTACTGAATCATCACTTCTTCTAAAGACAGTAACACCTATATCACTAAAAAGACAGTTATAACCCATTTTGCATAATTGAGAAACTGAAAGCAAGTTATAGTCTAAAGAATCTACAAGAAAAACATTGGAAATAGAATGGTCAGGTGATATTGCAATTTTACCAAGTCCTTTGACCAAACCTTGATTTCCATCCCCAAATGTGATAGCTCTTTGGGGATCTTTGTTTTTCTCATAGGAGGAGAATATTCTTTTCTCCCCAGTCATGTGGTTTGTGCATCCGCTATCAATTATCCAGCTTGAGCCCCCGGATGCATAAACCTACAAAATAATTTAGGCCTTGTTCTTAGGTACCCAAACAGTCTTGGGTCCTTTGACATTAGAAACAAGCACCTTGGGTACCCAAACACAAGTCTTGGAGCCCTTGTGTTTGCCCCCAACATATTTGGCAACTATTTTGCCTGATTTGTTAATAAGCACATAAGATGCATCAAAAGTCTTAAATGAAATGTTAGGCTCATTTGATGCAGTAGGAGATTTCTTTTTAGGCATTTTAACATGGGTAGAATGCCTAGAGCTAGATGCCTCATTCTTATACATAAAAGCATGGTGAGAAACAGAATGAGATTTTCTAGCATGAATTCTCCTAATTTTGTGTTTGGGATAATTTTCAGGATATAAAATATAGCCCTCATTATCCTGAACCATGGGAGCCTTGCCCTTAACAAAATTAGACAATCTTTTAGGGGCATTAAGCTTGACATTGCTTCCCTGTTGGAAACCAATTCCATCCTTAATGTCAGGGCGTCTCCCACTATAGAGCATGCTTCTAGTAAATTTAAATTTTTCATTCTCAATTTCATGCTCATTGATTTTAGCAGTTAGTTGAGCTATGTGATCATTTTGTTGTTTAATTAAAGCAAGGTGATCATGGATAACATCAACATCAATATCTCTACATTTAGTACAAATGGAAATATGCTCAACAGTATATGTAGATGGTTTGCAAGCATTAAGTTCATTAATCTTAGCATGTAAAATAGCATTCTCATTTCTAAGACTGGAAATAGAATCATTGCAAACATTTAAATCTTTAGCCTTAGAAATTAATTTATCATTCTCAGTTTTAAGGCTAGAAATTGATTCATTCAATTTATCAATCTTATCAATTAAACTAGCATTTTCATTTCTAAGACTGACAATTGAATCATTACAAGCATTTAATTTTTTAACCTTAGCAATCAAACTAGCATTCTCAGTTCTAAGGTTGGAAATAGTGTCATGGAAAATACTAAGCTCCTTAGTCAAATTTTCATTTTTCTCTACTTCCTGAGCATAAGCATTTTTTACTTTAACATGCTTCTTGTTTTCCTTAATAAGGAATTCCTCTTGGCTATCCAAAAGTTCATCCTTCTCATGAATAGCTCCTATCAATTCATTTAATTTTTCATTTTGTTGCATGTTAAGGTTGGCAAAAAGTGTGAGCAAATCATCCTCATCTTCACTAGAGCTACCCTCATCACTAGATGTTGTATATTTAGTGGAGGCTCTAGATTTTACCTTCTTCTTTTTGCCGTCCTTTGCCATGAAGCACTTGTGGCCGACGTTGGGGAAGAGGAGGCCCTTGTTGACGATGATGTTGGCGGCATCCTCGTTGGAGGAGGAGTCGGTGGAGCTCTTGTCGGAGTCCCATTCCCGACATACGTGGGCATCATCGCCCTTCTTCTTGTAGTACTTCTTCTTCACCTTCCTCTTTCCCTTATTGTCGTCGCCCCTGTCACTATCACTAGACATAGGACATTTAGCGATAAAATGACCGGGCTTACCACATTTGTAGCACACCCTTTTGGAACAGAGCTTGTAATCTTTCCCCTTTCTTTGCTTGAGGATTTGGCGAAAGCTCTTGATGATGAGCGCCATTTCCTCGTTGTCAAGCTTCGAGGCGTCGATTGGAATTCTACTTGGTGTAGATTCCTCTTTCTCTTCTTCCATCGCCTTGAGTGCGACGGGTTACACCTCGGGTGTGGAGGTGGTGCCTTGCTCCAAGTTCACAATGTGTTTGGAGCCTTTGACCATTAGTTCAAAGCTCACAAACTTGCCTATCACTTCCTCGGCAGACATTAGCTTATATCTAGGATCACCTCGTATTAATTGAACTTGAGTAGGATTACGAAATACGAGTGATCTAAGAATAACCTTGACCATCTCATGGTCATCTCATTTGGTGCTCCCGAGGTTGCGCACTTGGTTCACCAAGGTCTTGAGCCGGTTGTACATCGCTTGTGGCTCCACTCCTTGGTTGAGGACGAATCGACCGAGCTCCCCCTCGATCGTCTCCCGTTTGGTGATCTTGGTCACCTCATCTCCTTCATGCACGGTCTTGAGCACGTCCCATATCTCCTTGGCGCTCTTTAACCTTTGCACTTTATTATACTCCTCTCGACATAGAGAGGCGAGGAGTATAGTAGTAGCTTGGGAGTTAAAGTGCTGGATTTGGGTGACCTCGTCCGAGTCGTAGCCCTCGTCCCCCACTGTAGGTACCTGCGCTCCAAACTCAACAATGTCCCATATGCTTGCATGGAGTGAGGTTAGGTGATGCATCGTTTTGTCGCTCCACATACAATAATCGTCACCATCAAAGAATGGTGGTTTGCTTAATGGAACGGAAAGTAAAGGAACACGCTTAGAAATACAGGGATAACGAAGTGGCATCTTACTATACTTCTTGCGCTCATGGCGCTTAGAAGTGACGAACACCGCGTCAAAGTCGGAGGTGGAGGGCGACGAAGAATCGATCTCGTAGTAGACCACTTTCTTCATCTTCTTCTTCTTGTCGCCACTCCAATGCGACTTGACGTGGGGAGGGGATTCCTCCTTGCCTTTGGCACCAGACTCCCTTGATGGAGCCTTCTCGTGGCTTGTGGGCTTATCACCGGTCACGATCTCCCTCTTGGCGTGATCTCCCAACATCACTTCGAGTGGTTAGACTCTAATGAAGTACCGACTCTGATACCAATTGAAAGTTGCCTAGAGGGGGGGTGAATAGGCGTAATCTGAAATTTACAACTTAAAACACAAACTACAAGCCAGGGTTAGCGTTAGAATGACACGGTGATTTGTTTTACCGAGGTTCGATTCTTGAGAACCTAGTCTCCGTTGAGGTGGTCACAAAGACCGGGTCTCTTTCAACCCTTTCCCTCTCTCAAACGGTCACCTAGACCGAGTGAGCTTCCTTTCTTGATTTCTTGGGTCACTTAGACCCCGCAAGGACCACCACACAATTGGTGTCTCTTGCTTCGCTTACAAGGCTTGAGAATAAGAAAGAGAGAAAGAAGAAAGCCAACCAAGCAACAAGAGCAACAAAGAAACACAAGAACGATCCTCTCACAAGTCCTAAAGCACTAGAATTGAATTGGGGACTTTGATTGGATCGGAGGCTTTGATTTGTGTCTTGGAATGTTGCACTTTGCTCTTGTATTGAATGAGGAGTGTTGAATGCTTGGATGGTTGGAGTGGTGGTGGTTGAGGGGTATTTATAGCCCTCGCCCACCAAAACAACCGTTGGGGATGGCTGCTGTCGATGGGCGCACCAGACAGTCCGATGTGCCAGCCACGTCACCCAACCGTTAGGGTTCTGACGCAGTCGACCGTTGGAGCACTGACTTCTGGTGGCACCGGATAGTCCGGTGCCGCATCGGACAGGCACTGTTCACTGTCCGGTGCGCCTCTGACCTCTGCTCTAACTTCTGCCGCAAACTGTAGTGCTGTTAGGGGCACTGTGCAGTCGACCGTTGCGCAAAGGAGTCGTTGCTCCGCTGGTGCAATGGACAGTCCGGTGGCACACCGGACAATCCGGTGAATTATAGCGGAGAGGCATTGGAGAAATCCGAGAGTAGCGAGTTGGAGTTTGTACGGTCCTAGTGCACCGGACACTGTCCGGTGTGCCAGACCAGGGTACTCTCAAGATTGTTGCTCCTTTGAAATTGAACCCTATCTTTTATCTTTTATTGGTTTGTCTTGAACCTTTATGCACCTGTAGAACATATAATCTAGAGCAAACTAGTTAGTCCAATATTTGTGTTGGGCATTTCAACCACCAAAATTATTTATAGGAAAAGGTTTGACCCTATTTCCCTTTTAGTGGCTGACAGACCCTTCGCTTTGTGTATGTAAACTATGATGAGACCGCGTGCTGCGCTTGTTGTGAGATTGTATTGACTTGTAATCGTGTTAGCGTGGTACTTGGATGGGATGGGGACCTCGCTTCTCGTGGGCGATATCGAACGCTTCTGGCGCGTACCCAGTTTGCGCCCTTAGGCGGCTTTTGTTCGGCTATTTCGGATAGTAGAGACTTCGCACCCTTGGGGTGATTTCTCGTGTTTATTGTGCATGTCCGGCTGCACTCTTAGCGGCTTTTGCTCGGACGTGCACCCGTAGGCAGCTTTTGCTCGGATTTGTGTTATAGTAAAGACTTCGCACTCTTAGGGTGATGTTGCGCACTTATTGTGCATGTCTGGCTGCACCCTTAGACAGCTTTTGCTTGGACTTGTCGCACGCGAGGGTAGTCTAGGCTGCCTCTTGTGGTGACTGTTTTGTATGTCGAATGTCGAAGGCCATCGATGCGGTCTTTTTCGACACTCATGATGTTGGCTGGATTTTTTTGCGAGGGCTTTTTGGCTATATATTACATGGCTCCGCTTCATTAAAAACCTCACCCCCCGGGAGGAAAAGAGTGCGGGCCTAAGTAACATTGTTTGAAGAATTACATAGGCGCTTGGGCCTTGGATCTTAAATAAAGAATTTACGGAGGTTATCTATGTTCCATGAATTCTCTAAGTCTTTCTCAGATGATGTTATTAGCCTATAAGCGTTTGGGATGCCTTTGTCTTGACTATGTATGGCCCTTCCCACTTCGGCTCTAGCTTGCCCCGGGACTCTGTTCTGGTGGTCCTTATGAGTACTAAGTCCCATTCGCTGAATTCTCTTGGGACAACATTGTTGTCATGCCATGCCTTAGTCTGGCTTGATACTTGTTTAGGGCCTGCAAGGCGAGGACACAGTCTCCGTCAATGAGATCTTTGGAGGTTGACTCGTCAACGTCGGGGACGACGAATTGGTTTGTTTGGGGGGATCCGTGTTTTAATTCTCGCAGTGTCATTGCCTCGGATCCATACATCAGGCGGAAAGGTGTGAACCCGGTTGCTCGGCATTCTGTCGTGTTCAGCGCCCATATGACTTCGGGTAATTGGTCTACCCATTTGCCCTTTTTGTCGTCATGGAGCCTTTTCTTGATGGCACTCAAGATCTTGCCATTGGCGCGTTCGACGACACCGTTGGGATTGTGGGTGGTAGACGGAGGCGAATACTGCCTTGGTGCCGATGGAACTGTAGAATTTTTGGAAATCCTGGTTGTCAAACTGTTTGCCATTGTTAACTGTTAGCTCAGATGGGACTCCGAACCGGCAGACGATGTTTTGCTAGAAGAATTTTTGCGTGGTCTTCGCTTTTATCATGGAGACTGCTCTGCCTTTGATCCATTTGGTAAAATATTTGACGGTGACGAAGGCGGATTTTAGGTTCCCTTGTGCCATAGATAGTGGCCCGACGATGTCCAGCCCCCATCGCTGAAGTGGCCAGGTGTGTGCGATGAGCTTGGTAAACTACGAAGGGGCGCCTGAGCGAGGGGAGAATTTTTGGCATGCTTCACATGACCTGGCGACCCGGTTGGCCGTGCATATTATCGCGGGCCAATAGAATCCCTAACGAATCACCTTGGCTGCGAGGGCCCTGAGTCCTGAGTGTGACCCGCAGGTTCCGCTGTGGACTTCGCGGAGGATCTCTAGGCCTTCAATTTCGGTTATGCATTTCAGCATAGGCTGGCTGATACCCTTTTTGTATAGCTGGCCCTCGACTATTGTGAAGTCCCTGCTTCTGTGTTTCAGCCTTTTGGCCTCATTGCGATCGGATGGATGGTAATGGCCCTGGAGGTATAGTGTTATTGGGGCCCGCCAGTCTTCGGCCATTATGAGGTTGACGATTCGGTGGCCATCGATGTCTAGCTTTATTTGTAAGCCTTCAGGATTACGGGCGGCTGGTGTGTCGATGACTTAGTAAAACACGTTGGAGGGCAAGGCCTCGCCCTTGGCTGCTGCTTTAGCCAATGCATCGGCCTCTTTGTTCTTGTTTCGCTCGACATGCTGTAGGGTGAAACCCTTGAATTGTTTTTCGAGGCTGCGGACAGCGGTGTGGTATTGCATCAGCACATGCTCTTTTGCTGAGTACTCCTTTTCGATCTGACCAGCGACGACCTTGGAATCTATTTTGATGATGCATGTGGTGATGCCGAGGGCCCATAGTTTGCGGAGACCCAGGATGATGACTTCATATTCTGCTATGCTATTGGTGCACCTGTCGGACTCTAGAGCAAAGCTGAAGCACGCGGCGTATCTGTACTTGACTTTGGCGGGTGATGTGATAATCGCTGCGGCGCCTGCCCCCACATGGCACCACACACCATCGCAGTGGATGGTCCAAATTGTTTCTGAGTGCTCTTGCTGTGGCCCCACGGGTACTTGCGACTTGATTGTTGTTCTAGGCTAAAAAATGATGTTGTACCCGGATAGTTCTGCTGCCCACTTTGCAATTCTTGTGGATGCCTCCAGGTTCCTGAATAATTCTCCCAGACCCCTGTCCGAAGTGACTCGTACTTTGAACGCCTCGAAGTAGTGTTGTAGCTTACGCGAAGCCATGACCACTACATATGAGATTTTCTCGAGCTCGGTCATATTGCACTTGGAAGTTATGAGGACTTCAGAGACGTAGTACACTAGGCATTGCTGGTGTTTGCCATCTCTGTCCTGCTCTTGGACTAATGCTGCGCTGACTGCACAGTGTGAGGCCACGATGTAGAGAAGCAGCGGAAGCGAAGGGTCAGGACTTGTCAAGGTTGCTAAGTCGGATAGGTGTTGTTTGAGCGATTCAAAGGCCGCTGCCTGCTCTAGGCCCCAAATGAAGTCTTTCGTCCCACACAATGTTTTGAGGAAGGGCAGACTTCGCTCGGCGGACTTGGAGATGAATCTGTTTAGGACCGCCAATCTTCCTGTCAGTCGTTGGACGTCTTTGGTGGACTGCAGAGGTGCCATGTTGATAATTGATTGGATCTTGGTTGGGTTGGCTTCAATTCCTCGATGTGGTACCAGGTAACCAAGTATTTTCCCCTAGCATACCCCAAAGACACACTTCTCTGGGTTGAGCCAGAGTCTTGCATCGCGCATGTTGGCGAATGTCTCTACGAGGTCGGCCAGGTGATCCTCTTTGCTTTTGCTTGCAACGACAATGTCGTCTACATAAGTGAAGATGTTGCGGCCTACTTGGTTTTCAAGGACCTTCTTGGTGAGGCGAGAGAAGGTTGAGTCAGCGTTCTTGAGTCCCTCAGGTATCCGTACGAAACAGTACGTGTCGAAAGGTGTGATGAAGCTTGTGCTTGCCTTGTCCTCCTCTTGCATGTAAATCTGGTGGTAGCCCAAGAAGCAATCTAGGAGGGACATGACTTCGCAGCCTGCTGCGCTATCGACAATTTGTTGATTTATGGTAGAGGGAAATTGTCCTTGGGGCATGCCTTATTGAGGCCCGTGAAGTTGATGCACATGCGCCATTTGCCGCTCTTCTTCTGTACCATGACAATGTTGGCGAGCCATGTCAGATAAGCGATTGGTTCAATGAATTTGGCTTCCAATAGGTGGTGCACTTCGGCCTTGGCTGTCTTCGTTTTCTCGTCGGACATTTTCCGCAGCCACTGCTTTTTTGGGCGCACTGAGGGGTCGATGCCCAGACTGTGTTCGATGATGGAGCGACTGACCCCGACTTAATCGAGGGCGGACTAGGCGAAGACATCCTTGTTATGGGAGAGACAAGAAAGGAGTTTTTCCTCGTCTCGTGATGTCAAGTCTTTGCTGATTATGACTGTTTGCTTCAACGTTGCTGGGTCGAGGGGTACCGCCTTCGTCCCGTCGTTACTTCATAGTTGAGCGTTGACTTTTTCATCTTTGTTTGGGCGCCTGCTCTCGAAGCCTTCACGCTCTGACGTGAGGTAGTGTATGTTTCGTTGCCTTGGCACGAAGTCTCTTTCGATATTGCACGCTGTCTGCTGATCGCCGTAGACAGTGATCACGCCCTGTGGGCCTGGTATTTTCATGCAGAGGTTGAGCCCATGAATGGCCGCCTCAAATTTGTTGATTGAGCCACGCCCCATTATGGCGTTGTATGGGTAGACCATGTCGACGATGTCGAACGTGACCTGCTCACTCCACGAGTTGGGCGCTACACCAAATGACAGGGGGAGCTCTATCTTGCTGATGGGGAAAGTGCCCTTGCCGCTGAATCCGTAGAGGGGGTTATCTGCAGGCTTGAGGAGGCTATGGCTGATTCCCATATGATCGAAGGTGTGCAGAAAAATGATGTCGACCTGACTGCCGTTGTCGACCAGCACTTTGTGTAGATCCCAGCATGCTACCCTCCAGTTGATCACCATGGCGTATTCGTGTGGAGCGCTGCGCAGGTCGACATCCCTGGCGTCGAAGGTGAGCAGGTACATGGGACCATGTTGTTTGCACCATTGGGCCAGTGAGAGCGACGTGGTTGACACTTTGATAGTAGTCCTTCTTCTGTCGCTTTGTGTCAAAGTCCACGCTGGATCCCCCAGTGATCATGTGGATGACCCCGCGATATGGTGGCTCAGCGAAGTCTTCTTGTTTGGGTGGTTGCAATGGGTGGTTGTGGTGTGAAGGATTTGGGTGGTGCAGAGGCAATGGTGGTAGAACCTGCACCTCTTGGTGGTGCTGGTAAGCATGGTTGGGTTGATGCTGGATTTGCTCGTTATGGTAGGGTTGTTGTTGGTGGTAAGTGTGCGCGACGACCCGCTGGTTGTCAGCTGGTTGAGCTCTGGACATTCTGTCCTTGGTTGCCTTAGTCTCCAGACAATCCCTTGTGGGATGCGCGCAGTCTTCGCCGTGAAACAAGCAATAGAATCTTCATGGCTGTTGTGTCCGTCCTCGGCCTCTTCCTCTTGCGCCAATGTCGTGGCCTTGAGGGGGTATTCCTGACGACGGGTGGCCTCTCCGGCTGGGTGCTGATTGGCTATGGTGTGCACCTGTTGATGATTGCGATTGTCCCTGCCGGAGTCTGATTGCGCTGGCCGGGTCCAGGTTCTGCTGGACTGCGGAGAGTCCTTGGGCTTCCTCTGAGATTCAACCTTGCGTTGATGGAGCTCCTCGGACCTGGCGTACTTCTCAAACAGTTGGTATAGCTCCAGTAGGTTCTTAGGCGATCCCTGATGCAATGACTGTACAGAACACCCACCCGAAGACCATTGATGGCGTAGTGGATTGCTATGTGATCGTCAACTGATGGCAGTTACGATTTGAGCATCAGGAATTTTCTGTAATATTCGCGAAGGGTTTCCTTTTCCTGCTGCTTGCAGAGGGATAACTCGGCCAGGGCATCTGTGTCAGGTTGGTACCCTTGAAAGTTGAACAGGAATTTGTCGCGAAGCCCTTTTCAGGACTCGATGGACAGGGGCAGTAACGTGGTGTACCAAGTCAAGGCCAGGCTTTGTAACGCCCTATATCTAGCAACTGCAAACAACCCTATTTGAATTATTAAATTTCAGTAGAAAGGAAAAATATTTATGTTTTCAAATAAGAAAACCTTGATATATATATATATATATATATAATTAGAAGAATTTCTTGAATAGATAAAATTTAATCAAGTGTTTGAAGCATTCGTGTTATAGCATCAATTTTGGTTGAATTGATTTGAAAATACAATTTTTGATTTAATCATATGAAGGAAATATTATTTTAGAAAATAATAAAGAATTATTAATATATTACCGTTGCAATATGTATTTTATTATGTTAATAACTTTTAAATAATAGTGCTTGCAAAAGCTCCATTTTTATTAAACTTTATTTTATTTTGGTGAAGATCTTTTATTTAAAAGAGAATTCTTGCTAAAACAATATTCTTCTACCAAAACAAATATTTACTTGTGTTAATATTATTTTGGGAGTTTTTCCTGCAGTGTATAGATATATGTATATATATATATATATATATATATTCTGAATATAAAAAAAGAACAAACCCTAATCTACCCTGGCCGAATTTGACCCACTTGGCCCAACAAGCCAGCCGGCCGCCACTCTCCCTGACCTAGCCGCCACCTTCTCTGGTAGCTGCCGCCACCATGTCCTCCTCTCTCCTTTCCTCTCTCCTGCTCTCTGCTTCCTTGCTCACCTCTCCTTCTCTCTCTCAGGCGCCTCCAGGAGCTCCAAACCACCCTGCCCGCGCCTAGGAGCAGCCGACCGGCCGGACCCGAGCCGCCCAGCCGAGCACCCCTTCGCCTGCGACCCAGCGCGCAGCCACGCCATGCGCGCCCAGGCCGAGCCCCTGCACCACCCGACGCACCCCGCGCCCGCGCCAGAAGCTCCGTGCGCACCCCGTGTAGCCCGACCCCGCTCCTGCGCACCGCGCACGACCGAGCCCCTGCGACAGAGCTGCCCCGTGACGACCCGACCTGCGCCGCTCGCGACCCCGCCCGATGCCCCTGCACGCCGTGCCAAGGAGCCGAGCAGAGCAACCCCAACCGCGCCCAGGAACCGATGCTGAGCCGTCCGTGACCGTTTGTCTTTGTCGTTATGGAGCTGTAACACGTCCGTTTCTCCCTCTCCCATTATCGCGCCATTAATGGCCGCTGGCCACCATTTCCTCCTCCCGGTGCCCCTCTCTCTTCCTCTCCTCCCTCTATAAATTAGAGTCGGATCTCTCTCTCTCCAAGCCATCCCGAGCTCACTCCTGTTGCCCCTCACTCCTCACCGACGAACCATCGTCCGCCGTTCATCGATCGCCGGAGTCGACACCACCACGCTTGGAACTCGCCCACGCAGCACCTCGTTGGAGCCCCGCCCGACGTCAAGAACCCTTGCCCGCACGCGCAGCAGCACCACCATTCGTCGTCGTGCCTCGCCGGAGCTCCACCCGAATGCTCACCGACGATCGCGCTGTTCCTTGCCCGTTGAACCCCCTGTCCCGCTCCCTGCTTGTCGACATTCATCCATGCGCATGAACGAGAACCCAACCAAGGTTGAAGACAACCCACTGATTTATTTTCTAAATCATGTTTTGAATCTTGTGATTTATTGTTGTAATATTGATGCGATTTGGCGATTCAGGTGTATGATTTTAGAGATTCGATATACGTGTAGCCAAAATCGAACCCCGCGACACTACATTGAATATGCGTATAATTTTATAATTCTAAAGTGAACACGGTCACTATTCACTAAATCAGTGATTTTCATACTAGAAAACGTTTAGAGATTTGATTTCGCTTTTGTGTGTGGAATGATAATTGTTAGTAGTATTTTAAGTGTAAACTTATTTGCATGAAAAAATAGAAGAAATACTAGGCCACGTATTTCCGGTCAGATGAAAATATAGATGTTACTAGTCATAATAAAAGTATTCATAAGTATAACACTTAATTACTTAGAATTAATAAGATATTTATCTATGTCATAATAAACATAAATATGTTATTAAAAGTCCCATTTAGTAATTTATAATTAATTCTTAGTATATTAATGTCAGAAGAATTATAAATAAATAATTTTTAGTTATACGTATAAATTCTATTTAGAAAAAAAGGAGAAAACCGAAATAGTAGAATTTATAATAATGTTAAAACAGCCTAATTAGATGCTTATACTTTCCTAATAAAGAAGATTATAGTATGTTGGTAAACATAGGTTTCTTATTAATGAAGTAGATAATCTGTTTCTAGTTTAAAATGACCTTTTAATAGATATCATATTTAACAAGGTTCGTTATAGATGTTTAAATATAGCCGTATTAGATAGAAACTTAAAAGAATACATAGACCATATGTTTCTTAATAAAAATAGAAGATAAATATATGTCCAATTAATAGATTATTTATATTTTCTTAATTAAAAGATAACAAGGGCCATTGCTTTTATAAACTAAAATGATAGTTTATACATAATTTTCTTTCTAATGAATTAGATCATTTGTTCCTACAATAGAACTAAAGATAATTAATAGATTAATTATCCTTTATCATAATTTATTAATGAAACCTATAGTCAATTTGTTCTTAACTAGATTTATGACATGATTAACGATTTCATAGAATTTAGTCCACATTATATACGAATCACTTAGTTTTTCCTAAAGAATAAAGTAAAGTAATAAGAGTTAAGTTCTTTTATAACTTAAAATGTTACTTTATATATTGACTTCAAATATAATAATATAAGCTATGTGTTTTCTAATAAAATTAAAAGATAGTTATTTGTTTATTATCTTTTGCATGAAAATCCACTTAAAAGCATATATCATAACTTTTCATAAATAGGTGTTTAACAATAATGATCTTTTCATATAAAACCTATTTAGACTTATATCTTAGTTTGTCATAAGTGAAGGTTTAACAATGAATTATAATGTGTTCCATTATGCTTCTAAAATTAATAACGTGTTTCGTAGCCCATTAACCTTAGATATATAACATATATCTTTTTAAAAAGGTTTATATTTGTTATAACGTGTTTTATCATCTTATAAGCCCTTAATCTTAGACATATCACATATGACGTTTTATAAAATATTAAATTGGTGAACCTAATATGTGCATATTTTAAGCTCATGTCTTGTTTTATAAAGTATAAATCACACATTTTTAAAGAATGCCTTTTTATTATAACCCGTGCGAGTAATGTTTTTGAAAAGCGAATGCTTTTTTCGTTAGGCTTTCTTTAGCTTTGCGTATGGTGAATGTTGTATGTTATTGAGTGGTGTTTGTTCTTCTTGTTTGTTTGTGTGGTATTCAGTGATTGATCTAACAGTTGAGAATCAAGTGCTATTCCGTGGAAGAATCTCAAGTTTTCTATAAGCAAGGCAAGTGGACTTCTCCCTCTGCATACTCTGTTTGATCCCAAACAATACATTTAATAAAGTTTATTCTTGGATATAAATGCATAATTTGATGGGTTACCTATTCAGATACGCCTAACCTTTTCAACCTTATTCCTTGTTTAACCTGGGTTTATGATTTAATCTAGTAGATATGCTATTGCTACAACTTTAACTTTATGATGGTACTCCTACTGATGATATCAATGTTTCAAATGGTAAGTTTATATTATTGTTGCTAATCCGATGGTTAAGCAAGATCATATTATGATAATTGGAACATGGAGTGACCACCCGGGAAAACAGTGCGACCAAGAGTGTTATCATGGCTCTGGCTTTGGTAATTAGTTTTATAAGCTTAGTGCCTAGCAACCTTACCTGAAATATGGGCAAGAAGGGGAGCGATGGTGGTGGCATCCCACATTAACATGGGGACGTATTCTTGGCTAAGGTACCTGAAAGGGAAATATGCCCTTGGGCAATTTCTATAAGTATTTTGGTGATTAGATGCCCAACACATCTTAATTGAATCCTTGTGTGCTAAATGTGGGGAAAGTGCAAATAAAGGCACGAGGTATGTTTCTAGACTTAGTACATTGTTTTTGAATACTAATGTGTTTTGTCTAAGTGCTAGAAACAGTGACAAAAGAAAGGGAAAAGAAATGAAAAAGACTTGGCTGTGTGCAGCCAAACTCTAGCTCGGCCTGGCACAACGGACTGTCCGGTGGTGCACCGAACAGTGTCCGATGCGCCAGACTGGTCAACGGTGAAGTGGCCGCTCTCGGGAATCGATGGAGCTGTACGGCTATAATTCATCGGACTGTTCGATGGTGCACCGGACTGTCCGGTGAGTCATCCGCGACGAACTCGTCGCTCTCGGGAAAAGTAACAAGGCGACGTGGCTATAATTCACTGGACTGTCAGGTGAGCCAACGGCGCCAGCGCCAACGGTCGGTCGCGCGATCAACACGCGACACGTGGCTCGCTCCAACGATCGGCTGGGTGCATCGGACAGTGTCTGGTGCGCCATCTGGCCCAGAGGAGCAACGGTCAGTTGTGCCCGATTTGGAAGGAAATCGCGCACCGAACATGCTACAGTGGCTGTCCAGTGGCGCACCGAACTGTTCGGTGCGCCACTCGACAGAAGGCAAGGATAGCCTTCTATGTTGATCTCCAACGGCTCCTAGCTGCCTTGGGGCTATAAAAGAGACCCCTAGGCGCATGGAGCAGAACACCAAGCATTCTCCAAGCATACTAAGACATCCAGACTCCGCTCCCACGCATTTGATTCATTGTGATAGTGATTTGAGCTTCATTTCGAGTTGTGAACTCCCTGTGTCGTCCTTTGAGCTCAAGTCTTGACTTGTGTGCGTGTGTGTGCTGCGGATTGAATCTTGTGTGTGTTGCTTCTCCCAGCCTTACTCTGTGCTTTCTTTATGATCTCTAGAAGAAAACGGTTAATCAAAATTATTCATTTGATTACTCTCGCATTCCCTATAATTCAAATGTGCATCTTATTTCAATTCTCCTTGGAAAACGTCCACACTTTGATGGAGAGGACTATTCGTTTTGGAGCCATAAAATGCGTAGTCATTTATTCTCTCTCCATCCTAGCATATGGGAAATTGTAGAAAATGGGATGCATTTTGATAAGACTGATAATCCTGTTTTTATAAATGAGCAAATCCATAAAAATGCCCAAGCTACTACTGTCTTGCTAGCTTCACTTTGCATGGATGAATATAATAAGGTGAGTGGCTTGGACAACGCTAAGCAAATCTGGGACACCCTCAAGATATCTCATGAGGGAAACGACGCCACTATGATCACAAATATGGAACTAGTGGAAGGCGAGCTGGGGAGGTTCGCGATGATCAGGGGTGAGGAGCCAACTCAGACCTACAACAGGCTCAAGACCCTGGTCAACAAGATTCAAAGCTATGGAAGCACAGACGGATCATGATGTTGTCCGACTCATGCTAAGGTCATTTACTGTAATTGATCCCCATCTTGTGAATCTTATTCGTGAAAACCCTAGGTACACCAAAATGACGCCCGAGGAGATCCTCGGAAAATTCGTAAGCGGGCGCATGATGGTTAAGGAGGCAAGATATGTAGATGACGCCTTGAACGGTCCACTGCCCATCTACGAGCCGCAGCCCGTTGCTCTCAAGGCAATAAGCAGCAAGGAGGTGCTACCAAGCAAGGTAGCACAAGTGGAGGCTGCTGGGCTCAATGAGGACGAAATGGTGCTTATCATCAAGCGCTTCAAAACCGCGCTTAAAGGACGTAAGGAGTATCCCAATAAGAACAAAACAAGGGGAAAGCGCTCTTGCTTCAAATGCGGTAAGACTGGTCAATTTATTGCTCAATGTCCCGATAATGAAAATGACCAGACATAAGAAAGACATGGGAAGAAGGAGAAGAAGAAGAATTACAGGAAGGCGAAGGGCGAGGCGTATCTAGGAAAGGAATGGGATTCTGACTGCTCTTCATTAGACTCCGAAGACGAAGGACTTGCTGCCTCGGCCTTCGACAAGTCCTCACTCTTCCCCAATGAACGCCATACATGCCTTATGGCCAAAGAAAAGAAGGTACACATTCGAGATACCCCCAAGTACACTTCTTCTAGCGATGAGGAATCTTCTGACGATGAGATAGATTACTCGGATTTATTTAAGGGGTTAGATCGAGCTAAAGTAGAGAAAATTAACGAATTAATCGATGCTCTCAATGAAAAAGATAGACTACTAGAAAAGCAAGAGGATATTTTATATGAGGAACATGACAAATTTGTTAGTGTGCAAAAATCTCTTGCTTTAGAAATTAAGAGAAATGAAATGCTATCCTCTGAGTTATCTGCTTGCCATGAATCTGTCTCTAGTTTAAGGAGTTTAAATGATGAATTAAATGCTAAGCTAGAGGAAGTCAACAAAACTAGTTCATGTGTAGAGCATGTTGTTATTTGTAATAGATGTAAGGATTTTGATGTTGATACTTGTGATGAACATCTTGCTTCTATTACTAAATTGAACAATGAGGTGGCAAGTCTTAATGCTCAACTTAAGACTTGCAAAGTTGATTTTGATAAATTGAAATTTGCTAGGGATGCCTACGCCGTTGGTAGACACCCCTCTATTAAGGATAGACTTGGTTTTCAAAAGAAAACCAAGAACTTAACAAGCCAAAGGACTCCTATTCTCAACAAGGAGAAAGGGAAGGCCCCTATGGCTAGTAGTCCTCAAAGGAATCATGCCTTTATTTATGATAGGAAAATTGCTAGTCATTCTCATAGGAGTTATGATCATGCTGCTTATTATGATTCAAATGCTATGTTTGCTTCTAGCTCCACTCATGATTATGGTAGAAATAGGCCTAGGAGAAATCATGTTGTGTCTCATGCTCCTAGAAAAATGTGCAATAAACCCTCTACTATTTATCATGCTTGCAATACTTCTTTTGTACTTACATGCAAAAATACAAAAGTAGTGGCTATAAAATTCGGATCCAAATGCAAGGGAGACAAGACTTGTATTTGGGTTCCAAAAGTTATTGTGACTAACCTTGTAGGACCCAACAAGAGTTGGGTACCTAAAACCCAAGCTTAAATTGCCTTGCAGGTTTATGCATCCGGGGGCTCAAGCTGGATTATCGACAGCGGATGCACAAACCACATGATGGGGGAGAAGATGTTCACCTCCTACGTCAAGAACAAGGATTCCCAGGATACAATCATATTTGGAGATGGGAATCAAGGCAAGGTCAAAGGTTTGGGAAAGATAGCCATCACAAGCGAGCACTCCATTTCAAATGTATTTTTAGTAGAGTCGCTAGGATACAACCTTCTGTCTGTAAGTCAATTGTGCCACATGGGTTACAATTGTTTGTTTACAAATGTTGATGTATCTGTCTTTAGAAGGAGTGATGGTTCATTAGCTTTTAAGGGTGCATTAGACGGCAAGCTCTATTTAGTTGATTTTTCGAAAGAGAATGTCGATCTAGATTCATGCTTAATGGCTAAGACTAGTATGGGCTGGCTTTGGCATCGCCGTCTAGCACATGTTGGGATGAAGAACCTTCATAAACTTCTAAAGGGAGAACATGTGTTAGGACTAACCAATGTCTGTTTTGACAAAGACAGACCCTGTGCAGCATGTCAGGCAGGGAAACAGGTGGGAAGCACTCATCATAGCAAGAACGTGATGATAACATCAAGACCACTGGAGCTTCTTCACATGGACCTCTTTAGACCCGTTGCCTACCTCAGCATCGGGGGAAGTAAGTATGGTCTTGTAATTGTTGATGACTTTTCCCGCTTCACTTGGGTGTTCTTTTTGCAGGATAAATCAGAAACCCAAGGGACCCTAAAGCGCTTTCTAAGGAGAGCTCAAAACAAATTTGAGCTAAAAGTGAAAAAGATAAGGAGCGACAACGGGTCCGAGTTCAAGAATCTGCAAGTTGAGGAGTATCTTGAGGAGGAAGGCATCAAGCACGAGTTCTCCGCTCCTTACACACCGCAGCAAAACGGTGTAGTAGAGAGGAAGAACAGGACGCTAATCGACATGGCGAGAATGATGCTTGGAGAGTTCAAGACGCCCGAGCGGTTTTGGTCAGAAGCTGTGAACACAGCCTGCCACGCCATAAACTGGCTCTACCTGCATCGCCTCCTAAAGAAGACCTCCTACGAACTCCTTACCAATAACAAACCCAATGTCTCTTACTTTCATGTATTTGAGAGCAAATGCTACATTCTGGTGAAGAAAGGTAGACATTCTAAATTTGCTCCCAAGGCAGTAGAAGGGTTTTTACTATGGTATGACTCAAATACAATGGTGTATAGGGTCTTTAACAAATCATCAAGATTGGTTGAAGTCTCTAGCGACGTTGTATTTGATGAGACTAATGGCTCTCTAAGAGAGCAAGTTGATCTTGATGACATAGATGAATATGAAGTTCTGACGGCCGCAATGCACATGATGGCGATAGGTGATGTGCGACCACAGGAACAACAGGAGCAAGATCAGCCATCTTCCTCCATGATGGTGCATCCCCCAACTCAAGACGATGAACATGTACCGCAAGAAGAAGGGCATGATCAAGGGGGAGCACAAGAAGATCAAGCAATGGAGGAAGAAGCACCACGGGTCCCTCCAACTCAAGTCTGAGCAACGATCCAAAGACATCACCCTGTCGATCAGATTCTGGGTGATATCAGCAAGGGAGTAACTACTCGCTCACGCTTAGCTAATTTTTGTGAGCATTACTCGTTTGTCTCTTCTATTGAGCCTTTCAGGGCAGAAGAGGCCTTGCAGGATCCGGACTGGGTGTTGGCCATGCAGGAAGAACTCAACAACTTCAAGAGAAATGAAGTTTGGAGCCTGGTGCCATGTCCAAAGCAAAACGTTGTGGGAACCAAGTGGGTGTTCCGCAACAAGCAAGACGAGCACGACGTGGTGACAAGAAACAAGGCTCGACTTGTGGCAAAAGGTTATGCCCAAGTCGCAGGTTTGGATTTCGAGGAGACTTTTGCTCCTGTGGCTAGGCTAGAGTCTATTCGAATATTATTAGCTTATGCCGCTCACCACTCTTTTAGGCTGTTTCAAATGGACGTAAAGAGCGCTTTCCTCAACGGGCCAATCAAGGAGGAGGTATACGTAGAACAACCCCCTGGCTTTGAGGATGACAGGTATCCCGACCACGTGTATAAGCTCTCTAAGGCGCTCTATGGACTTAAGCAAGCCCTAAGAGCATGGTATGAATGCCTTAGAGATTTCTTAATTGCTAATGCTTTCAAGGTTGGGAAAGCTGATCCCACTCTTTTTACAAAGACTTGTGATGGTGATCTCTTCATGTGCCAAATTTATGTCGATGACATAATATTTGGTTCTACTAATCAAAAGTCTTGTGAGGAGTTTAGCAGGGTGATGACATAAAAGTTCGAGATATCGATGATGGGCGAGTTGACCTACTTCCTTGGGTTCCAAGTGAAGCAACTCAAGGACGGCACCTTCATCTCCCAAACGAAGTACACACAAGATCTTCTCAAGCGGTTTGGGATGAAGGAAGCCAAGCCCGTAAAGACACCGATGGGAACTGACGGGCATGTTGACCTCAACAAAGGAGGTAAGTCTGTTGATCAAAAGGCATACCGGTCCATATGATAGATTCATTACTTTATTTATGTGCTAGTAGACCGGACATTATGCTTAGTGTATGCATGTGTGTTAGATATCAATCTGACCCCAAGAAATGTCACCTTGTGGTCTTTAAGCGAATTCTTAGGTATTTAGTTTCTACGCCTTGCTTTGGAATCTGGTATCCAAAGGGGTCTACTTTTGACTTAATTGGATACTCAGACTCCAATTATGCCGGGTGCAAGGTTGATAGGAAGAGCACATCAGGGACGTGCCAATTTCTAGGAAGATCCCTGGTGTCCTGGAGTTCCAAGAAACAAACATCTGTTGCCCTATCCACCGCTGAGGCCGAGTACGTTGCCGCAAGACAGTGTTGCGCACAAATACTTTGGATGAGGCAAACCCTCCGAGACTTTGGCTACAATCTGAGTAAAGTCCCACTCCTATGTGACATTGAGAGTGCAATCCGCTTGGCGGATAATCCTGTTTAACACAGCCGCACTAAGCACATAGACATCCGGCATCACTTCTTGAGAGACCACCAGCAAAAGGAAGATATTGAGGTGTACCATATTAGCACCGAGAACTAGCTAGCCGATATCTTCACTAAGCCTTTAGATGAGAAAAGGTTTTGTAGGTTGCGTAGTGAGCTAAATGTCTTAGATTCGCGTAACTTGGATTGATCTATAGCATACATGTGTTCTATGCCT
Organism: Zea luxurians; assembly: GCA_029449295.1. Classification (NCBI taxonomy): domain Eukaryota; kingdom Viridiplantae; phylum Streptophyta; class Magnoliopsida; order Poales; family Poaceae; genus Zea; species Zea luxurians. Next base: position 95,425,101 of record JAOPSE010000010.1, on the reverse strand, counting down.
TTGATCATGTCACTTTATGCATTTAAATCCATTATTGTTTATTTATGGTGCTCAAGTTGTACACGTCATCCCCGGACCTCACAAGTCCATATGCAAATGGTGCACATATTAAGGGGGAGATGTGCTACAACTTGACCCTTTGAGACTTACCTGTTTGGTTGAGTACCCTTGATGCAGTCTCAAAGGTGCATTGAAAGGGAAAAATGGACTTGGATGATGCAAAGACTTCCACTGCACTCTGGTATTAGTGTATTTAATTCCAAGTTCATTCTTATGCTCTCATTGCCTTTTTTGCTCTTAATTGACATTTTTGGTGAGGCAATGGGGTTCAAGGGCCAAAAATGATCCCGTTTTGGTGCTTAATGCCAAAGGGGGAGAAATTAAGGCCAAAGCAAATGGATCAGCCAACCACTTGTGAATTTTGAAAACAATGGAGTTAGAATTTTTGATTTGACCAAAATACTCTTATTGCAAATGTCTCTTGTGGGGAAGAATTTTAATTATGGGAAAAGGGGGAGTTTTTGGCACTTGATCAATTTCACTCTTGGAATATCTCTCTTTGTGCCCAAACAAGCGTGTTTGACTTAGAGATAGGAAAATGAATTGATTTGCAAAAACAAACCAAGTGGTGGCAAAGAGTGATCCAAATATGCCAAATCATAAGCAAAAATAATTTGGTCTTCAATTGCATTGATGTTGCACCTCTCTTTTGTTGCTTTTTAATGTGTTGGCATAAATCACCAAAAAGGGGGAGATTGAAAGGGAAATATGCCCTTGGGCAATTTCTATAAGTATTTTGGTGATTAAATGCCCAACACATCTTAATTGAATCCTTGTGTGCTAAATGTGGGAAAAGTGCAAATAAAGGCACGAGGTATGTTTCTAGACTTAGTACATTGTTTTTGAATACTAATGTGGTTTGTCTAAGTGCTAGAAACTGAAAGGGAATTAGGCTTACACCTAGTTCCTAATTAATTTTGGTGGTTGAATTGCCCAACACAAATATTGGACTAACTAGTTTGCTCTAGTATATAAGTTATACAGGTGCAAAAGGTTCACACTCAGCCAATAAAAAGATCAAATTTTGGATTCAACAAAGGAGCAATGAGACAACCGAAGGCACCTCTGGTCTGGAGGCACCGGACTGTCCGGTGTACACCGGACAGTGTCCGGTGCACCAGAGGACTCCGACTTCAAACTCTTCGCCTTCGGGAATTCTCGGAAGCCGGCACGCTATAATTCACCGGACTGTCCGGTGTACACCGGACAGTGTCCGGTGCTCCAAGGAAGCGCGGCCTCCGCAACTCGCCAGCCTCGGGTTCGCGCGGCAGCCGCTCCGCTATAATTCACCGGACATGTCCGGTGTGCACCGGACTGTCCGGTGCACCAGCGGAGCAACGGCTATTTCGGCGCCAACGGCTACCTGCGCTGCATTTAATGCGCGCGCAGCGCGCGCAGACGTCAGGCGCGCCCATACCGGCGCACCGGACAATGAACAGGTGATGTCCGGTGCGCACCGGACATCTAGGCGGGCCCAGAAGTCAGAAGCTCCAACGGTCAGAATCCAACGGCATTGATGACGTGGCGGGGGCACCGGACATGTCCGGTGTGCACCGGACTGTCCGGTGCACCATCGACAGACAGCCTCCACCAACGGTCAAGTTTGGTGGTTGGGGCTATAAATACCCCAACCACCCCCACATTCATTGCATCCAAGTTTTCCACTTCTCAACCACTTACAAGAGCTAGGCATTCAATTCTAGACACACCAAAGAGATCAAATCCTCTCCAATTCCACTCAAGCCTTTAGTGACTAGCGAGAGAGATTTGCCGTGTTCTTTTGAGCTCTTGCGCTTGGATCGCTTTCTTTCTTTCTCACTTGTTCTTGTGATCAAAACTCAATTGTAACCAAGGCAAGAGGCACCAATTGTGTGGTGGCCCTTGCGGGAAGTTTTGTTCCCGTTTGATTGAGAAGAAGAAAAGCTCACTCGGTCCGAGGGACCGTTTGAGAGAGGGAAGGGTTGAAAGAGACCCGGCCTTTGTGGCCTCCTCAACGGGGAGTAGGTTTGAGAGAACCGAACCTCGGTAAAACAAATCCGCGTGTCTCACCTCATTATTCGCTTGCGATTTGTTTTGTGCCCTCTCTCGCGGACTTGATTATATTTCTAACGCTAACCCGGCTTGTAGTTGTGATTATTTTTGAGATTTTCAGTTTCGCCCTATTCACCCCCCCCCCCCTCTAGGCGACTTTCAATTGGTATCAGAGCCCGGTGCTTCATTAGAGCCTAACCGCTCGAAGTGATGTCGGGAGATCACACCAAGAGGGAGATGGAGACCGGCGACAAGCCCACTACAAGCCAAGGGAGCACTTCATCGGAAGAGTCCCGCACCAAGAAGAGGGAGAAGAAGAAGGGCTCCTCCAAACGGAAGGAGAAAAGATCTTCCTCTTCTCACCACAATGAGAAGAAGGAAAAATCTTCTTCTCACAAGTCGCATCAGAAAGGCGACAAGCACAAGAGGATGAGGAAGGTGGTCTACTACGAGACCGACACTTCATCAACATCCACCTCCAACTCCGATGCACCGTCCTTAACTTCTAAGCGCCAAGAGCGCAAGAAGTTTAGTAAGATTCCCTTAAACTATCCCCGTGCATCTAGACATACTCCATTACTTTCCGTTCCATTAGGCAAACCGCCAACTTCTGACGGCGAAGATTATGCTAGGTGGAGTGATTTAATGAAATTTCATCTAACCTCACTCCACAAAAGTATATGGAATGTTGTTGAGTTTGGAGCACAGGTACCATCAATAGGGGATGAGGATTATGACACGGACGAAGTGGCCCAAATCGAGCACTTCAACTCCCAAGTCGCAACCATTCTCCTCGCCTCTCTAAGCAAGGAGGAATACAACAAAGTACAAGGGTTGAAGAATGCAAAGGAGATTTGGGACCTACTCAAGACGGCGCACGAAGGTGATGAACTCACCAAGATCACCAAGCGGGAAACGATCGAGGGGGAGCTCGGTCGCTTCCGTCTTCGCCAAGGGGAGGAGCCACAAGATATGTACAATCGGCTCAAGACCTTGGTGAACCAAGTGCGCAACCTCGGGAGCAAAAATTGGGATGACCACGAGGTGGTTAAGGTTATTTTAAGAGCTCTTATTTTCCTTAACCCCACTCAAGTTCAATTAATTCGTGGTAATCCTAGATATCCACTAATGACCCCCGAGGAAGTTATCGGGAATTTTGTGAGCTTTGAATGCATGATTAAGTGCTCAAAGAAGATCAACGAGCTTGACGAACCTTCCACATCCGAGGCGCAACCGGTAGCCTTCAAGGCAACGGAGGAGAAGAAGGAGGAGTCTACACCAAGTAGACAACCAATTGACGCCTCCAAGCTCGACAATGAGGAGATGGCCTTAATCATCAAAAGCTTTCGGCAAATCCTCAAGCAACGGAAGGGGAAGGATTACAAATCCCGTTCCAAGAAGGTTTGCTACAAGTATGGTAAGCCCGATCACTTTATTGCTAAATGTCCATTATCGAGTGACAGTGACAGGGATAACGACAAGAAGGGCAAGAGGAGAGAAAAGAAGAGGTACCACAAGAAGAAGGGCGGCGATGCCCACGTGTGCCGCGAGTGGAACTCCGACGAGAGCTCCACCGACTCCTCCTCCGACGACGAGGACGCCGCCAACATCGCCGTCACCAAGGGACTCCTCTTCCCCAACGTCGGCCACAAGTGCCTCATGGCAAAGGACGGCAAAAGGAAGAAGGTTAAATCTAACTCCTCCACTAAATATGAATCTTCTAGTGATGATAATGCTAGTGGTGAGGAAGATAATTTGTGTATCCTTTTTGCCAACCTTAACATGGAACAAAAAGAAAAATTAAATGAGCTAATTAGTGCCATCCATGAAAAGGACGATCTCTTGGACTCCCAAGAGGACTTCCTAATCAAGGAAAATAAGAAACATGTTAAGGTTAAGAATGCTTATGCTCTAGAGGTAGAAAAATGTGACAAATTATCTAGTGAGCTAAGCACATGCCATGACACTATTGCCAACCTTAGAAATGAAAATGCTAAATTAATTGCTAAGGTTGATTCTCATGTTTGTATTGATTCAACTTTCTATCTTAGAAATGATAATGTTGATTTGCTTGCTAGGATTGATGAGTTGAATGTTTCTATTGCTAGCCTTAGAAATGAAAATGAGAAATTAATTGCTAAGGCTAAAGAATTAGATGTTTGCAATGTCACAATTTCCGACCTTAGAACTAAGAATGATATGTTACATGCTAAGGTTGTAGAATTAAAATCTTGCAAACCCTCTACATCTACCATTGAGCACACTTCTATTTGCACTAGATGTAGAGATGTTGATATCAATGCTATTCATGATCACATGACTTTAATTAAACAACAAAATGATCATATAGCATTATTAGACGCTAAAATTGCCGAGCATAACTTAGAAAATGAAAAGTTTAAATTTGCTAGAAGTATGCTCTATAATGGGAGACGCCCTAGCATCAAGGATGGCATTGGCTTCCAAAGGGGAGACAATGTCAAACTTAATGCCCCTCCAAAGAATTTATCTAACTTTGTTAAGGGCAAGGCTCCCATGCCTCAGGATAACGAGGGTTACATTTTGTACCCTGTCGGCTATCCTGAGAGCAAAATTAGGAGAACTCATTCTAGGAAGTCTCACTCTGGCCCTAATCATGCTTTTATGTATAAGGGTGAGACATCTAGCTCTAGGCAACCAACCCGTGCTAAGTTGCCTAGAAAGAAAACTCCTAATGCATCAAATGATCATAGCATTTCATTTAAAACTTTTGATGCATCATATGTTCTAACTAGCAAATCCGGCAAGGTAGTTGCCAAGATTGTTGGGGGCAAACACAAGGGCTCCAAATCTTGTGTTTGGGTACCCAAAGTTCTTGTTTCTAATGCCAAAGGACCCAAAACCGTTTGGGTACCTAAAGTCAAGAACTAAAATTGTTTTGTAGGTTTATGCATCCGGGGGCTCAAGTTGGATACTCGACAGCGGGTGCACAAACCACATGACAGGGGAGAAAAAGATGTTCTCCTCATATGAGAAAAACCAAGATCCCCAACGAGCTATCACATTCGGGGATGGAAATCAAGGTTTGGTCAAAGGTTTGGGTAAAATTGCTATATCACCTGACCATACTATTTCCAATGTTTTTCTTGTAGATTCTCTAGATTACAATTTGCTTTCCGTATCCCAATTATGTCAAATGGGCTACAACTGTCTATTTACTGATATAGGTGTTACTGTCTTTAGAAGAAGTGATGATTCAATAGCATTCAAGGGAGTGTTAGAGGGTCAGCTATACTTGGTGGATTTTGATAGAGCTGAACTCGACACTTGCTTGGTTGCTAAGACTAACTTGGGTTGGCTCTGGCACCGCCGACTAGCCCATGTTGGAATGAAGAATCTTCACAAGCTTCTAAAGGGAGAACACATTTTAGGACTAACCAATGTTCATTTTGAGAAAGACAGGATTTGTAGCGCATGCCAAGCCGGGAAGCAAGTTGGCACTCATCATCCACACAAGAACATCATGACTAGTGACAGGCCACTGGAGCTCCTACACATGGACCTATTCGGCCCGATCGCTTACATAAGCATCGGCGGGAGTAAGTACTATCTAGTTATTGTGGATGATTATTCCCGCTTCACTTGGGTGTTCTTTTTGCAGGACAAATCTCATACCCAAGAGACCTTAAAGGGATTCTTGAGACGGGCTCAAAATGAGTTCGGTTTAAGGATCAAGAAAATTAGAAGCGACAATGGGACGGAGTTCAAGAACTCTCAAATTGAAGGCTTCCTTGAGGAGGAGGGCATCAAGCATGAGTTCTCTTCTCCCTACACTCCACAACAAAATGGTGTAGTAGAGAGGAAGAATAGAACTCTATTGGACATGGCAAGGACCATGCTTGATGAGTACAAAACTTCGGATCGGTTTTGGGCCGAGGCAGTCAACACCGCTTGCTACGCCATCAACCGGTTATATCTTCACCGAATCCTCAAGAAGACATCCTATGAACTCCTAACCGGTAAAAAGCCAAATATTTCATATTTTAGAGTTTTTGGTAGCAAATGTTTTATACTTGTTAAAAGAGGTAGAAAATCTAAATTTGCTCCTAAAACTGTAGAAGGCTTTTTACTAGGATATGACTCAAACACAAGGGCATATAGAGTCTTTAACAAGTCCTCAGGACTTGTTGAAGTTTCTTGTGACGTTGTGTTTGATGAGACTAACGGCTCTCAAGTAGAGCATGTTGATCTTGATGAGATAGGTGAAGAATAGGCTCCATGCATAGCACTAAGGAACATGTCCATTGGAGATGTGTGTCCTAAGGAATCCGAAGAGCCTCCACATGCACAAGATCAACCATCCTCCTCCATGCAAGCATCTCCACCAACTCAAATTGAGGATGAGGCTCAAGATGTTGAACAAGAAGATCAAGAAGATGAGCCACCTCAAAATGACGGCAACGATCAAGGGGGAGATGCAAATGATGAAGACAAGGAGGATGAACAACCAAGGCCGCCACACCCAAGAGTCCACCAAGCAATACAACGAGATCACCCCGTCGACACCATCCTCGGCGACATTCATAAGGGGGTAACTACTCGATCTCGTGTTGCACATTTTTGTGAACATTACTCTTTTGTTTCCTCTATTGAGCCACACAGGGTGGAGGAAGCACTTCAAGATTCGGATTGGGTGATGGCGATGCAAGAGGAGCTCAACAATTTCACGAGGAACGAGGTATGGCATTTAGTTCCACGTCCTAATCAAAATGTTGTAGGAACCAAGTGGGTCTTCCGCAACAAGCAAGACGAGCATGGTGTGGTGACAAGGAACAAAGCTCGACTCGTGGCCAAAGGGTATTCACAAGTCGAAGGTTTGGATTTTGGTGAAACCTATGCACCCGTAGCTAGGCTTGAGTCAATTCGCATATTATTGGCCTATGCTACTTACCATGGCTTCAAGCTTTATCAAATGGACGTGAAGAGTGCCTTCCTCAATGGACCAATCAAGGAGGAGGTCTATGTTGAGCAACCTCCCGGCTTTGAAGACAGTGAGTACCCTAACCATGTTTATAGGCTCTCTAAGGCGCTTTATGGGCTCAAGCAAGCCCCGAGAGCATGGTATGAATGCCTTAGAGATTTCCTTATTGCAAATGGCTTCAAAGTCGGCAAAGCCGATCCTACTTTATTCACTAAAACACTTGATAATGATTTGTTTGTATGCCAAATTTATGTTGATGATATTATATTTGGGTCTACTAACAAATCTACATGTGAAGAATTTAGTAGGATCATGACACAGAAATTCGAGATGTCGATGATGGGGGAGTTGAAATATTTCTTAGGATTTCAAGTCAAGCAACTCCAAGAGGGCACCTTCATTAGCCAAACCAAGTATACTCAAGACATTCTAAGCAAGTTTGGAATGAAGGATGCCAAGCCCATCAAGACTCCCATGGGAACAAATGGGCATCTCGACCTCGACACGGGAGGTAAGTCCGTGGATCAAAAGGTATACCGGTCGATGATTGGTTCATTGCTTTATTTATGTGCATCTCGACCGGACATTATGCTTTCCGTATGCATGTGTGCAAGATTCCAAGCCGACCCTAAGGAATCACACCTTACGGCCGTAAAACGAATCTTGAGATATTTGGCTTATACTCCTAAGTTTGGGCTTTGGTACCCTCGGGGATCCACATTTGATTTGATTGGTTATTCGGATGCCGATTGGGCGGGGTGTAAGATTAATAGGAAGAGCACATCGGGGACTTGCCAGTTCTTGGGAAGATCCTTGGTGTCTTGGGCTTCAAAGAAGCAAAATTCGGTCGCTCTTTCTACCGCCGAAGCCGAGTACATTGCCGCAGGCCATTGTTGCGCGCAATTGCTTTGGATGAGGCAAACCCTGCGGGACTACGGTTACAAATTAACCAAAGTTCCTCTTCTATGTGATAATGAGAGTGCAATCCGCATGGCGGATAATCCCGTTGAGCATAGCCGCACTAAACACATAGCCATTCGGTATCATTTTCTTCGGGATCACCAACAAAAGGGGGATATCGAGATTTCTTACATTAACACTAAAGATCAATTAGCCGATATCTTTACCAAGCCACTTGATGAACAATCTTTTACCAAACTTAGGCATGAGCTCAATATTCTTGATTCTAGGAATTTCTTTTGCTAATTTGCACACATAGCTTATAAAGTATACCTTTGATCATGTCTCTTTTATATATGCTATGACTAATGTGTCTTCAAGTGTATTTCAAACCAAGTCATAGGTATATTGAAAGGGAATTGGAGTCTTCGGCGAAGACAAAGGCTTCCACTCCACTCTACTACTCATCCTTCGTCGTCGCTCCACATCACTCTCCATCTTTGGTATAATCTTCACTCATATGTTTTATTTGCCAAAAGGGAGAAAGTAGTTAGATAAGGGCTTATATTTTATTCCAAGTATCCGTTTTTGGTGATTCATGCCAAAGGGGGAGAAAGTATTGGCCCAAAGCAAAAGGACCGCACCACCACCCAAATTTTAAAATTAATGATTTTCAAATTGGTAAATTTCAAAATTGGTATCTCTTTGTGTTCTAAAGGGGGAGCAAGTAGTATTTTCAAAATTGATGTCTTAAAACCCTCTTGAACACTAAGAGGAAACTTTATTTGAGGGGGAGTTTTGTTTAGTCAAAGGAAAAGCATTTGGAACAAAGGAAGAAAATTTCAAAACTTGAAAATGCTTTGCAAAATCTTATTCATTTATCCTTGACTATCTTGCAAAAGGACTTTGAAAAAGAATTTACAAAAGAGTTTGCAAAAACAAAACTTATGGTGCAAATATGGTCCAATATGTCAAAAACAAAGAAAACAATCCATGCGCATCATGTAAGTATTTATATTGGCTCAATTCCAAGCAACCTTTGCACTTATATTATGCAAACTAGTTCAATTATGCACTTCTATATTTGCTTTGGTCTGTGTTGGCATCAATCACCAAAAAGGGGGAGATTGAAAGGGAATTAGGCTTACACCTAGTTCCTAATTAATTTTGGTGGTTGAATTGCCCAACACAAATATTGGACTAACTAGTTTGCTCTAGTATATAAGTTATACAGGTGCAAAAGGTTCACACTCAGCCAATAAAAAGATCAAGTTTTGGATTCAACAAAGGAGCAATGAGACAACCGAAGGCACCTCTGGTCTGGAGGCACCGGACTGTCCGGTGTACACCGGACAGTGTCCGGTGCACCAGAGGACTCCGACTTCAAACTCTTCGCCTTCGGGAATTCTCGGAAGCCGGCACGCTATAATTCACCGGACTGTCCGGTGTACACCGGACAGTGTCCGGTGCTCCAAGGAAGCGCGGCCTCCGCAACTCGCCAGCCTCGGGTTCGCGCGGCAGCCGCTCCGCTATAATTCACCGGACATGTCCGGTGTGCACCGGACTGTCCGGTGCACCAGCGGAGCAACGGCTATTTCGGCGCCAACGGCTACCTGCGCTGCATTTAATGCGCGCGCAGCGCGCACAGACGTCAGGCGCGCCCATACCGGTGCACCGGACAATGAACAGGTGATGTCTGGTGCGCACCGGACATCCAGGCGGGCCCAGAAGTCAGAAGCTCCAACGGTCAGAATCCAACGGCATTGATGACGTGGCGGGGGCACCGGACATGTCCGGTGTGCACCGGACTGTCCGGTGCACCATCGACAGACAGCCTCCACCAACGGTCAAGTTTGGTGGTTGGGGCTATAAATACCCCAACCACCCCCACATTCATTGCATCCAAGTTTTCCACTTCTCAACCACTTACAAGAGCTAGGCATTCAATTCTAGACACACCAAAGAGATCAAATCCTCTCCAATTCCACTCAAGCCTTTAGTGACTAGCGAGAGAGATTTGCCGTGTTCTTTTGAGCTCTTGCGCTTGGATCGCTTTCTTTCTTTCTCACTTGTTCTTGTGATCAAAACTCAATTGTAACCAAGGCAAGAGGCACCAATTGTGTGGTGGCCCTTGCGGGAAGTTTTGTTCCCATTTGATTGAGAAGAAGAAAAGCTCACTCGGTCCGAGGGACCGTTTGAGAGAGGGAAGGGTTGAAAGAGACCCGGCCTTTGTGGCCTCCTCAACGGGGAGTAGGTTTGAGAGAACCGAACCTCGGTAAAACAAATCCGCGTGTCTCACCTCATTATTCGCTTGCGATTTGTTTTGTGCCCTCTCTCGCGGACTTGATTATATTTCTAACGCTAACCCGGCTTGTAGTTGTGATTATTTTTGAGATTTTCAGTTTCGCCCTATTCACCCCCCCTCTAGGCGACTTTCAGAAACAGTGACAAAAGAAAGGGAAAAGAAATGAAAAAGACTTGGCTATGTGCAGCCAAACTCCAGCTTGGCCTGACACATCGAACTGTCCGGTGGTGCACCGGACAGTGTCCGGTGCGCTAGGCTGGTCAACGGTGAAGTGGCCGCTCTTGGAAATCGACAGAGTTGTACGGCTATAATTCACCGGACTGTCCGGTGGTGCACCGGACTGTCCGGTGAGTCATCCGCGATGAACTCGTTGCTCTCGGGAGAAGTAACAAGGCGACGTGGCTATAATTCACCAGACTGTTCGGTGGTGCATTAGACTGTCCGGTGAGCCAACGGCGCCAGCGCCAATAGTCGACCACGCGATCAACGCGCGACACGTGGCTCGCTTCAATGGTCGGCTGGGTGCACCGGACTGTCCGGTGTGAACCAGACAGTGTCCGGTGCGCCATCTGGCCCGGAGGAGCAACGGTCGGCTGTGCCTGATTTGAAAGGAAATCACGCACTGGACATGCTACAGTGGTTGTTTGGTGGCACACCAGACTGTTCGGTGCGCCACTCGACAGAAGGCAAGGATAGCCTTCTATGTTGATCTCCAACGGCTCCTAGCTGCCTTGGGGCTATAAAAGGGACCCCTAGGCGCATGGAGCAGAACACCAAGCATTCTCCAAGCATACTAAGACATCCAGACTCCGCTCCCACGCATTTGATTCATTGTGATAGTGATTTGAGCTTCATTTTGAGTTGTGAACTCCCTGTGTTGTCCTTTGAGCTCAAGTCTTGACTTGTGTGCGTGTGTGTGCTGCAGATTGAATCTTGTGTGTGTTGCTTCTCCCAACCTTACTCTATGCTTTCTTTGTGATCTCTATTGTAAGGGCGAGAGACTCCAAATTGTGGAGATACCTCGCAAACGGGAAGATACTCTAAACGAAAAGACTGTGGTATTCAAGTTGATCATTGGATCACTTGAAAGGGGTTGAGTGCAACCCTCGTCCATTGGGACGCCACAACGTGGAAGTAGGCAAGTGTTACTTGGCTGAACCATGGGATAAAAATCGAGTGTCTCTTGTGTTGGATTCTCTGTGATTGTTGTGTTCACAAGAACTCGCTTCGAAGCTACTTAGTCACGCTAACACTTTAATATCTAAGTTTTGTGGCTATTTAGCTCTTGATTTTATAGGATCACCTATTCACCGTCCCCCTCTAGGTGCTCTCAGTACCTCACCCAGGGGGCCTCCACCATCGACTTAGAAACCTTAGCAGACTGCTTTGTATTAAGTGTATTCTATGAAAGCCTCATAGTGGATCCCTAGCCATTCACCTCGAAAGTGTTTACGGGTTTGGCCGACCCAGGCTAGAGGGGATAAATGGCTTGTGGGTAAAGTTGTACCACCTCTGCAGAGTGTAAAACTAATATATCAGTCGTGCTCACGGTTATGAGCAGCCTGGGCTCCTCACATGATAATTGAACTTGAAGATGGAAATAAATCGAGATCCAATGATCTTCCAATGGTTTGCTTAAGTGGTTTCACTTAAGTGTTTTCGATATACTCTTATACCTTTGTTTAATAGGAATACTTGGGATTCACACTTATTAGTAAGACGGGTGTTGTTAATAAAATGTTGACCAACTAAAATGCTTACTGCTCAACCTTAGCCTCACCTTGTTATACCTGCATTAATTTTTCCCCACTTGCTAAGCCCCGACCATAAGTGAGCTCACCCTTGCTTAATTTTGATCAGAAGTTTGCAGATGAAGATATGATGCTGAACTCCATGGATGCTAGTCTAGTGATACCCCCGGTCATCTTCCTGTGGATGGATGTCCTTGTTTCGCTGTACTTTGATGAATAAAGGTTAAGACATTATGTATGTTCAAAGTGTAATATGTTAATATAATCCTTATTTAAGGTTTTATGCATTGTTCTTTTGATATATTATACTTGTGACGTCAACATATGTGTGAAAATGGATCCTGGCACACATATGCTATGCACCCGGCTGTGCCCATTGGAAACAGGTGTGGCAGAAGTGGTATCAAAGCAATGTGACTGTAGGTCGCTAGATTAGTTAGAAATGGAAATCCAAGTTATACTTTCAAAACATAGTCTATTTTCCTCCATTAAAACTTACTTTATATCAAAACTCGTCTCTTTTATCTTCAACTCTTCTGGTCTGATTTTTGGTCTATCAGAAGACTCTGCTCAGAAGCACTACAAGATGATCAAGTTAGGATTGTGGAACTTGAAGTGAAGTCTACCTGAAGGAACCCTTTAGAAGCTATTGAAGATGTCCCATTCTCTGTTTTATCCCCACCTTGCAAGAAGTTTTCGTTATAGATCTCTTGGATCTATTACCATTCTTCTTGATTAGGTTGATAGGATAGTTCTATAGTGTTAAGTTTTCAACTAGATCGGTAAGGACAACGTTATATTGTGGTTGTTTTCTAATCCATAATATTGCTATATAACCCTTGATTTCTTCTACTCTTGTTTTCTTGCCATTGTATTGTCATCCTTGGACAATATCTACCTCGATATATTGAACCCTTTTGTCTCTCTACCTCTCTCCTTGATAATGCCTTTGTTTTTTGTTTCCTTAAAAAAACTTTCTCATATCCTTGGTTGTATAATTTATCCTCGCTTCACCAGTTAGTGGTTATCTTATTTCACTCTTGGTCATTAATGTTTTGAATCTTATCTACCTCCTTGTTATTTCTGATCTGATTCCTGGATTTTATAATCTCTTTCTTATTCCTAACCTTGTCCCGCTTTTCAAAAAAAACTATAAGAAATTGTTTTCCCTAGGCAAGATTGCCTTTTGATTGAATGAATAACGTTGAGTTATGTTGTGCTGATATGTTTGAGTTCATGTTAGTTATCTTTGTGACTATGTTTGATTTGCTTCTTTGTAATGATTGTTGTTGTATTGTGTGACTTTTGTCCACAACGACAACAGTTAGCTAGGTTAAACCTTAGATAGTTGGGTTCTCTCTACTCTTTATAATCTGTCTTAGCTCAATCTTTTCGTCCCTTCTTTCCTTACTATATCCATACAGATGTCAGACCTTGCAATGTCAACTACAAGTGATAAAGAATACATTGTGTTAGCAACTCCTTCAGCTAAGTCTTAGATGGAACAGTTCAAGAAGGCACATGCTCAGTTTCTGCAAGCAACATCTCAAGTGGTAGCTAGACTCCAACAAGTTGATTTAGTAGAAATTATAGCACATGAGCAGACTACCAATAACCATATGACATCAACCACAACATCACCCTCGATAGTTGACTTAGAAAAGTTGTTACATGCACAAGCTCTAATAATACAGAAAGCATCTCAACTCACCTCATACTAGCAAGTGTTGGCAAGTCAAAACATCACTAGAAATGAAACAACTGATGAACAGACACAAAAGGATGCACACCAACAGACAAATGATCTTGGAACATGTTGTTGTTGTTGTTGTGAGTACTATGGAATTCCTTGTCGCCAGACCAATACAAATGAAAGTGAAACTACAAAATAGAAGAACCAGATTTTGTTTTCTGGCATAAAAAGACAATGGTCTCTCCAAGAACAACTAATAGCAGATTCTCGAATACCTAATGCACTGTCAGACGATGAATTGCTTGGTTTTCCAAAAAGGAAACATCACAAGGATGCCCAGCTCCAAAAAGAAGCAAATGAGTGTTACATTGATGGATGGACTATCACCTACACACAGTTTCAGCCTCATCGTCGCATCAGTTCCAAGAAACAAAAATGGAAACATGGAAAAAGTCAAGAAATAACTTCGAGAAAATCTTGCTATCTATGTGGACGTGAAGACCATTACCTTCGTAATTGTCCTGAGAAGATTTCACTACCAAACACCCCCGAGATAAAGCTATCTCAGTCTTCAGACATGAAATATGAACAAAAATGCACAGAAACTTCTATCAACATCGTGAAAGAAATACAAAAGGAATAGGAAAATGTTTGGATACATGAGTAGTCCACCTCAACCACAAGCAAAAGCCTCGAAAAACATGGATACCCAAACAGAAGAATCAAGCCAGACTCAGCTATATGAGATACAGACACCCAATCATCCCTCATCACCTGTTGGTCAAGCAAAGTTGACTCGCAAAGAACTCAAAGCAAGAGGTGATTGCTACTACTGCAAGAACGAAGGACATATTATTCGTCAATGCCCTAAAAAGTGTGTTGACTGACTAGAGAAGAAGACTGCAAAGCAAGACCAAACAATAAGCCAGAAGACCAACCAGTTATAAGTACGATGATGAAGATCGCTTGATTTGTAGTCATTGCGGACCGAAGAAACAATAAGTTCCTTAAGTTTAGAAGAGTTCAATGTGAACCAAGAACCTACGAGTAACCGTATATCACCATTGTTTTCTTGCTAGCCTTCCCTAATCTCGAGGACGAGATTCTTTTTAAGGGGGGTAGATTTTGTAACGCCCTAAATCTAGCAACTGCAAACAACCCTATTTAAATTATTAAATTTCAGTAGAAAGGAAAAATATTTATGTTTTCAAATAAGGAAACCTTGATACATATATATAATTGGAAGAATTTATTGAATAGATAAAATTTAATCAAGTGTTTGAAGCATTCATGCTGGAGTGTAAGGAAAATGGACCCCGGGCCATTTGGCTAATTGAGTTTTGGTGTTTGATGATTAACACAACTTGTGGACTAATATGTTTGCTAGTGTTTATAATTATAGTTCACAGGATGCGAAGAGAATTGGACCAAGGCAATGAGGATGCAACACCTCAAAAGAAGACATAAAAAGATGCATAGGAGTCCAATACTCAAGAACAAAGAAGCCCGAAGAAATCAGCGAAGAAATCCAAGATGAGGGCTGTCAGCCAGCGCCTGGTGGCACACCGGACATTGGTGTCCGGTGTGCACCGGACTGTCCGGTGAGGCACCGGACAGTCTGCGTAGAGAGGCCTCAGACAGGCGCTCTCTGGCTGTAGCACCGGACTGTCCAGTGTGCACCGGACTGTCCGGTGTGCCAATGGGCAGACGGCAACGGTCGGATCCAACGGTCGACTGCTACAGGCGCCAACGGTCGGCTGACGTGGCGTGCACCGGACATCTACTGTGCAGTGTCCGGTGGTGCACCGGACTGTCCGGTGCACCCGACGACAGAAAGCTGCTGCTTTCTGTCCAACGGCTAGTTTGAGGTGTGGAGGCTATAAATACCACCCCAACCGGCCATTCTCAAGTGTGGGCTTCCCTTTGCGTAGGGGCACCAACGAGATTAGTCGGGACCTTACGTGGTTCCAGATACCTCAGTAAAAATACCGGCGTCATCCACGAGAGTTTGCTTCTCTACTTAGCTCTTTACATTCTGCATTTATATTAAGCATTTAAGTTTCAATCGTGTAGTCATACTTATTTAGTGTAGATTGAAACTTAGCCTTTTGCGGTAGAGATAGCAACACTTAGACAAAACCTTGTTTGCACATTCTAGTTTTGATTATTTGCATAGGTTTTGCTCTAGGGATTTAATTGTGGCCTAGTTTAGTAAAAGTTTTAGAAGTCCTAATTCACCCCCCTCCTCTTAGGCGTCACCCGTTTCCTACAAGTGGTATCAGAGCCCGGTTTGGCTCATTTGAAACGCTTTAGCTTCACCGCTAAAAGAGCCGGCGCTTTTTAGAGGAAGGGATGGATACCCATAGGCCACCACACTTTGACGGCACTAACTTCCCATATTATAGTGCTAGAATGGCTTGTTACCTAGAGGCCGTTGATCTAGGTGTTTGGAGAGTCACTCGTGACGGGATGAAACCCCTCAAGAATCCCGAGAAACCCACCACGAGTGAGGAAAAAGAAATTCATTTAAATGCTAGAGCCAAAAATTGCTTGTATGAATCTCTTAGCATGGATATTTTTAATCAAGTATTTACCTTGAAAACTGCTAATGAGATTTGGCTAAAATTGCATGAGCTCCATGACGGCACATCCAATGTCCGTGAGCAAAAACATTGCCTAGTCTTAAATGAGTATAATTCTTTTGCTATGAAAGATGATGAGCTTGTTAGAGACATGTATTCTCGATTGAATCTAATTATCAATGAGCTCAATTCTATTGGCATTAATAAGCTAGGTGATGCGAACATTGTGAGGAGGATTATCTCCCTGCTACCTCAACAAAGATATGGGAGCATCATCACCATCCTTCACAACATGGAGGACTTGAGCAACATGACCCCGACCATCGTGATTGGGAAAATCGCGGCTTTTGAGATGTCGCGAAAAATGAGTCGGGGAGAGGAGCCAACTTCCTCAAGACCATATGCTTTTGCATGTGATGAAAGGAAGGGCAAAAAGAAGGCTCCCACTCCAAGTTCCTCAAGTGAAGAAGAGGAAGAAGAAGAAAGTGATGATGATGAAGATAATCAACCATGCACATCATCCTCCGAGGACGAAGAAACAATCCGACGCGTCGGAAAGGTAATGAGGATGATCCGCAAGATTAATCTAATGGGTGTGACCCTGCAGGTCGAGGATCTTCTCTTTAACATTGACAGGAAAAAGCAAAGGAAGAGAGGATGCTTCGCATGTGGGGAGAAGGGCCACTTCAGGGACAACTGTCCAAATATGGCCAAACCCAAAAAGGAGAGGAGCAAAGGCAAGGCGCCCACAAGTGTTAGAACTTGGGATGATTTTTCAAGTGAAGATGAACCTCCAAGGATGCGCAGCCACCGGTCCTCGTCACGATCATCACGGTCATCACACAAATGCCTTATGGCAAGAGGTAACAAAAGCATTCCATCCTCTAGTGATGAAAGTAGTAGTGATGATGAAGGTGAGGGAAAGGCCTCTCTAGAAGAGCTTGCGGAAGCTGTAGAATTTTTCCAGGATGTTTGCACTAAGCAAAAAGCTCAACTTAAAACTTTGAAAAATAAGTTGGTTAGCTCTCAAAATGATTACAAAGGTTTGCTAGAAAAATTTGAAACTTTTGCAAACTTAAATAGTGAGCTATCAACTAAAATTGAGCTATTAGAATCTAGTGCTCCATCCACTGCTACCGATGATAGCCTTATTAAAAAGAATAAAAAACTTAAGGCTAAGTTAGCTAGCTCCCAAGAAGCTATTGAAAATTTGCTAGAGAAAATGGAAATTCTTAGCATACACAATAATGAGCTAACTACTAAGCTAGAAAACATTGGTAGCACCCCAGCAGCATCTTTAGTTGAAATACCTGAAATAATTAAGAAAGATGCTTCTACTTTCTGCTTTGATTTAATTGATGATTCTAACCCCTGTAACCAAGTCGTTGTTAAGAATATTGTTGTAGAGACATGTTCGGATGAGGTTGCAAAGGAAAATGAACAATTAAAGCAAGAAGTGGCTCGCCTTGGCAAGGCTTTGTATGACAAGAAAGGCAAAGCCAAACAAATCCAACCTCCACAGGATAACACCACTGCGGGAGTGAACAAGCCTATGGAGGGAGAAACTATGATTTGTAGGCTGTGCCACAAGGAAGGCCACAAGTCTTTTCAATGCAAGGTGATGACCGGGGATAAACAAAGGCAAAAGCTCAAGCAAAAGCCATCCAGCAAAATCTCCAACACCTACATCAAAAAGGTGAACAAAAAGGATGCTACACCATATTTGATCAAGAAGAAAAAGAACGGAAAGGTGATAGCAATCAAGGCCAACAAGCAAGCCAACAAAGGAAAGGGGGGCAAACGCATCTGGGTGCCAAAGGAGATAATTTCAACCATGAAAAGCACCAAGAAGGTTTGGATCCCGAAAGGGAAGTGAGTGGACCAAAGGTCTATCGGGAAATTTGGAGACTTGGCTAAATTGGGATGTATATCATGGGATACATCATATTGGATTAAGTTTATTGCCAAGTGGGTTAGTGAAAATTTTGGACCCAAATTTCCCACCCATGACTAAGGTAACTAGTTTTATTGTATTCTTCGCTTTTAGATATGCCTATCTATTTACCTTTTATCTAGTTTACCTTTTCTTGCCTAGTATTACATTTGTTATGTATTTTTGTTTAAAATCATGCATACTAGGTAAATCATATGGTAGGATTGCTTGCTTTTAATTCGTATACTTAAGCAAACCTACATGGCTTAAAATATTTATTTAAGCACGGCACATAGCTTTTATATCACTCCATAGTAAATGATGCATCAATTGAAAATTTTGATTTCTACAAGTTGTAGCATTTAACTTATATGTGCCAAAGTTCGGATTATATATAATTTACCCCTCTTGATATCAAATCAAAGTGCATGTCTCCTACAAGTATTCAAAACTTGTATGCACACCTTTAGGGGGAGGTTACTCTATAATCTAACACTTTGAGACTAACACCTTTTCAAGTCTATTTCATGTGATAGTCTCATTGTAAGGAAAATGAAGTCCCCGGAGAAAGACAACAATCTTCCACTGCAAAATCTCCAAGAACTCTCATGTCTCTCAAGCTCGCCATTAATCTTCATTGGTATCTTTTTGAGATTACATTCAGTATCATTTACATGTCTTCTCCAATATTTGATTAGACTATATTTCATATCATATGCTTCCAAGTTGCTAAAAATGCATAAGTAGTTAACTCATATTCTGTTACCTATGCATAAGGGAAGTTAGTCTTTTCAAACCATGTCTTGCACCTCTAATTTTTCACATGCTTTTTCCTAAGTAGAGGATCTCTGTCAGGGGGAGTATTTCTTCATCTCTAAAAAAGGGGGAGAAACTTCTTTCTAAAGAGAACACTCATTTAGGGGGAGTAATCCTTTCAACTGATATCATTCATATTGTTTAATTTAATATCCTTCAATTGTGGTATCATTTGATAGATTTCTTGATGAGGGCAAGCTTTATTTTCTTCCTACATGCTTTTAATGTCTTCCTTTTCGGTGGTTGATGCCAAAGGGGGAGAAGTTTAGGGACCAAAGCAATGAAAACTATATCAAACACCAAAACACCACCAAATTTAAAATTTTATATCTACAAATGGTTTTTCCAGTGGTTCTGGTTATTTGGTCCAAAAATAGGAAGTAAGTGAATTATGGAGTTAGGGGGAGGCTTAAGTCCATAATATCACATTGTGGGGACAATCATGCATCTTAGCAAGTAGATTGCACATTTTAATTCAAATACTTGTATTATTTGCTTGCTTTGGTTGTGTTGTCATCAATCACCAAAAAGGAGAAGATTGTAAGGAAAATGGACCCCGGGCCATTTGGCTAATTGAGTTTTGGTGTTTGATGATTAACACAACTTGTGGACTAATATGTTTGCTAGTGTTTATAATTATAGTTCACAGGATGCGAAGAGAATTGGACCAAGGCAATGAGGATGCAACACCTCAAAAGAAGACATAAAAAGATGCATAGGAGTCCAATACTCAAGAACAAAGAAGCCCGAAGAAATCAACGAAGAAATCCAAGATGAGGGCTGTCAGCCAGCGCCTGGTGGCGCACCGGACATTGGTGTCCGGTGTGCACCGGACTGTCCGGTGAGGCACCGGACAGTCTGCGCAGAGAGGCCGCAGACAGGCGCTCTCTGGCTGTAGCACCGGACTGTCCGGTGTGCACCGGACTGTCCGGTGTGCCAACGGGCAGACGGCAACGGTCGGATCCAACGGTCGACTGCTACAGGCGCCAACGGTCGGCTGACGTGGCGTGCACCGGACATCTACTGTGCAGTGTCTGGTGGTGCACCGGACTGTCCGGTGCACCCGATGACAGAAAGCTGCTGCTTTCTATCCAACGGCTAGTTTGAGGTGTGGAGGCTATAAATACCACCCCAACCGGCCATTCTCAAGTGTGGGAGCCCAAGCAACATACCAAGGCATATAGTGCACATTTCCAAGAGCTCAAACACCCAAGTGCTTAATAGAATCACTCGGTGATTAGCGTAGGTGCTTTGCGAAGTGCTTAGGTTAGTTAGACCGCTTTAGCGCTTGCTCTAGGTGAACCCTATTGCTCTAGGTGAACCCTAGTTAGTTAAGTGAGTTTTGTAAAACCACACAACCCCTCGGCTCTTGCGTGAGTCGTTGTAATTGTACCGAGTGGAGCGAGAGTCTTGCGAGACCGTGACAACCGCGTTTGTGTCACGGCCGCCACCGTGTACCGGAGGGAATGAGGCCCGCGGCGTTTCGGTCGGAAGCTCGATAGTGGAGACGGCGGGGAGCGTCCGACAGGAGCCGGAAGCGGAGCACCACTTGCGCGTGGAGAAGGCCCACGGCTCTCTACGGAGTTACTCGACCGTGGTGCTTGGCCCTCGCGTGGGCTTCCCTTTGCGTAGGGGCACCAACGAGGATTAGTCGGGACCTTGCGTGGTTCCGGATACCTCGGTAAAAATACCGGCGTCATCCACGAGAGTTTGCTTCTCTACTTAGCTCTTTACATTCCGCATTTATATTAAGCATTTAAGTTTCAATCGTGTAGTCATACTTATTTAGTGTAGATTGAAACTTAGCCTTTTGCGGTAGAGATAGCAACACTTAGACAAAACCTAGTTTGCACATTCTAGTTTTGATTATTTGCATAGGTTTTGCTCTAGGGATTTAATTGTGGCCTAGTTTAGTAAAAGTTTTAGAAGTCCTAATTCACCCCCCCTCTTAAGCGTCACCCGTTTCCTACATGGAGCATAAATTTTGGTTGAATTGATTTGCAAATACAATTCTTGATTTAATCATATGAAGGAAATCTCGTTTTAGAAAATAATAAAGAATTATTAATATATTACCATTGCAATATGTATTTTATTATGTTAATAACTTTTAAATAATAGTGCTTGCAAAAGCTCCACTTTTATTAAACTTTATTTTCTTTTGGTGAAGATCTTTTATTTAAAAGAGAATTCTTACTAAAACAATATTCTTCTACCAAAACAAATATTTACTTGTGTTAATATTATTTTGGGAGTTTTTCCTGCGGTGTATAGAAATATATATATATATATTCTGAATATAAAAAAAGAACAAACCCTAATCTGCCCTGGCTGAATTTGGCCCACTTGGCCCAACAAGCCAGCCGCCCGCCACTCTCCCTGACCTAGCCGCCACCTTCTCTCCCTTGCCTTCCCTGGTAGCCGCCGCCACCATGTCCTCCTCTCTCCTTCCCTCTCTCCTGCTCTCTGCTTCCTTGCCCACCTCTCCTTCTCTCTCTCAGGCACCTCCAGGAGCTCCAAGCCACCCCGCCCGTGCCTAGGAGCAGCCGACCGGCCGGACCCGAGCCACCTAGTCGAGCGCCCCTTCACCTGCAACCTGGCACGCAGCCACGCCATGCGCGCCCAGGCCGAGCCCCTACACCGCCCGACGCACCTCGCGCTCGCGCTAGAAGCTCTGTGCACGCCCCGTGCAGCCCGACCCCACTCCTACGCACCGCGCCCGACCGAGCCCCTGTGACAGAGCTGCCCCGCGACGACCCGGCCAGCGCCGCTCGTGACCCCGCCTGACGCCCATGCACGTCGTGCCCAGGAGCCGAGCAGAGCAACCCAACCGCGCCCAGGAACCGATGCCGAGCCATCCGCGACCGTTTGTCTTCGTCGTTATGGAGCTTTAACACGTCCGTTTCTCCCTCTCCCATTATCTCGCCATTAATGGTCGCCGGTCACCATTTCCTCCTCCTGGCGCCCCTCTCTCTCCCTCTCCTCCCTCTATAAATTGGAGCCGGATCTCTCTCTCTCCAAGCCATCCCGAGCTCACTCCTGTTGCCCCTCACTCCTCGCCGACGAACCACCGTCCGCCGTTCGTTGATCACCGGAGTCGACGCCACCACGCCCGGAACTCGCCCACGCAGCCTCTCGGAGCCCCACCCGACGTCAAGGACCCTTGCCCGCGTGCGCAGCAGCACCACCGCTTGCCGTCGTGCCTCACCGGAGCTCCACCCGAACGCTCACCGACGATCGCGTCGTTCCTTGCCCGTCGAACCCCCTGTCACGCTCCCTGCTCGTTGACGTTCATCCATGCGCATGAACGAGAACCCAACCAAGGTTGAAGACAACTCATTGATTTATTTTCTAAATCATGTTTTGAATCTTGCGATTTATCGTTGTAATATTGATGCGATTTGGCGATTCAGGTGTATGATTTTAGAGATTCGATATATACGTGTAGCCAAAATCGAACCCCGTGACACTACATTGAATGTGTGTATGATTTTATAATTCTAAAAATGAACACGGTCACTATTCACTAACTCAGTGATTTTCATACTAGAAAACGTTTAGAGATTTGATTTCGCTTTTGTGTGTGGAACGATAATTGTTAGTAGTATTTTAAGTGTAAACTTGTTTGCATAAGAAATAGAAAAAATACTAGGCCACATATTTTCGGTCAGATGAAAATATAGATGTTACTAGTCATAATAAAAGTATTCATAAGTATAGCACTTAATTACTTAGAATTAATAAGATATTTATCTATGTCATAATAACCATGAATATGTTATTAAAAGTCTCATTTAGTAATTTATAATTAATTCTTAGTATATTAATGTCAGAAGAATTATAAATAAACAATTTTTAGTTATACGTATAAATTCTATTTAGAAAAGAAAGGAGAAAACCGAAATAGTAGAATTTATAATAATGTTAAAATGACCTAATTAGACGCTTATACTTTCCTAATAAAGAAGACTAGAACATCAGGCGCCCCTTCGGGCACCCTACCATGATTGAAGTCTAAAGCTTGATACAGGATGGATAATATTTGAGGCACCCATTCCCTGACAAAGGAAAACAAATTTTAGATAATACAGGAAATTTGTGTATTGGTTATGAAATGAACAGGCTAAGAGTACCAAAAAGATTGATGAACACAATCCATTTCTTAACAACAGGCAAAATATTTTAACAAGTTTATGGTGGCAATACAATATATTTACCAAAGTCAAATTACTAAAGAAAACTTTGTTTCACCATAATTGATAGTTGTCATGGCACAAAATGGAGAACGAGGTTCCAGTGCACTCAAACATTCGTAATTCTCTGCATAAGTTTAGGCAGTCATTTCCAGTGTTCTGCATTATGGTACCTTCAAACATTCCTGATTCTCTGCTTATGAATACCTTCAAACTGAACCCCTTGCTCCAAATTATAGGTCATTTAATCTTGGTTCTAAGTCAGACCTGTCCAACAGAAGTTCTGTTCAGTAACCACCTACGAATAAGAGTTCCATAGCTGATGGCAATACTCTGAATAGCAGTACCCGTACTGGAAATGTAATTGAGGGGAACAAACATGAGTATGTAAAAATGTGATTTTAAGAATATTGATTATTGAATGACCAACTGTATTTCTATACAGATTTATTCAGCCTACATGTATGTACTTCAATGTAGAATGTGTATTGTTTTGTGTGCCATCTGCATACTCTGGAATAAATAGCCAAAGTAATTCTGTTAGCATAGCCTCCTATTTCATAGAAGTATACCACAAAATATTTTCAAACAAGAGAAGAAATTGGGCACGTTCCCAATTAATGAAAGATGACAATCATGCCATCTGTTCAGTCTGTGCAACATTTCTTAGATGATCATGTGTGGTAGAAAACTTAAAATATGGGGAAAAACCATGATCAGGTTTAAATAACAGAATAAAAACAAGAGGTAATGATATAGGCAACACCAAATTTTAATGAGAAATGTGTAGAAGGCAATGATCATACCTTCTTTGCCATGCTTGATGGAGAGAAGCTACTTTTGGCACCAGATTTATCCTTATTGGCCAATGGGTTGGTGGCTCCAAACTGAAATATCACTACCTGAAGCATAGTAATAAAATTTTAAAAATAAATCAGGGCCTCATTTCTCACAAACTAATATTTACAATTAGTATGAGGAATAAAGCCACTCATCTAAATTTTAGAGTGAGCTCATGATGCATCACCTCTATTCAAAATTGTTTGATTCCCTAAACTAAACACTCCATAGATGTATCATATGAGTTCCTTCAGTTTGAACCACCTTGTTGATTGGTTGTGGACAGAGAGAGAAAAATGAGGTTTGAGCCTTATGTGATGAATACAACCTCTTTTCAGTTTTAAGGTCGAGTCCAATGGACCATCTCTTTACACAGGTTGCATCTGCCTAGGCATGTTGTTTAGTTGCCGAATATGCATAATGCACAAGAGAGTAGTGACTTATGATTATCTTGAAGCAATAAAATTTCCCTTATCCAAAAAAATGCACAATGCACAAGAGGAACTCGGAGAGGGGGGTCTTAATTCAGTTATCTGTTATAGTGATTGACAAAGCACCATTTCTCTTCAATCTGAGGAAAATATCTCTTTTCTGACATCATAAGGGAATGGATAAGTATCGGTCTGTTTTTTTCATGAATAAATTCCTTTTCTTCTGAATTAAGTGTACGTACCTTGAATCTGAAAAAAAGTCAAGGCCAAGGATAACTCTGTCTTATGAGATAAGAGGAGGAAGACCCAGTGGAAAGCTTGGACAAAGTTATCCCTCTGGATAGTTGTTTAACGCAATATCTTGGTGTTCGGTGTGCTTAACCCTGAGATGTAAAAAAAGTGGGCTCGTTCAGTTTTTTTTTCTTCTAGAAAGGTGATCAATTCATCGATCGATCGTATAATGTCCCATTCAAAAGTTGAACTCTTGCCAGGACCTGACGTTACATGCAATGAACTATTGCAAGAGGACGAGTATGTTTTGTATTTCTTTGACTGTTATCTTTTCTGTTAAACTGTTGCAAAGTTGGATAGCAAGCTCTTTACCGCCATGGGTTTTTTCATCGAAGAAGGTCCCTAATGGTATGCAGATTTTGTAAAATTGTTGACTATTTAGAATACTAAATAGCCATCAAGGTTGGCATGCAACAGATAATTTGATGCCATAAAGTTGATTACACCAGACCTATTAGGAGTAAAATACACTTAATCTTTTCAGTGCAAGTGTGTCCCTCCTGTTACATTTTAAAAAAATGACAAGGTATCTATGGCTAGAAAGATATTACATGTCAATTGCTATATATAATCAATTGGGGGTTGTGTCTCCTGTTTTGTTTAAAAAATCTGGCAATACGATTAAGGCTCAAAAGATGTTAG
The DNA here is from genome assembly GCA_029449295.1 of Zea luxurians. Taxonomy (NCBI): domain Eukaryota; kingdom Viridiplantae; phylum Streptophyta; class Magnoliopsida; order Poales; family Poaceae; genus Zea; species Zea luxurians. Next base: position 95,399,673 of record JAOPSE010000010.1, on the reverse strand, counting down.
ATGTCATTAGGTAAAAAATGGCATGGTTTTGTGCAGTATGGCCAAATTATAGGGTTACACCAACAAAAAATGTATCAAAAAGCTGCAACACGAACCCAGCATATACACTTCCCACACTATGGGGGCTAAATAGTAGAATAAAATGACCTGTGAGATTCTTTTTCTTGGTTTCATGGTAGAAACAAGTGCTAATTCAGAAAGGAATATAAACTCCAGAAGAATCTACAGTTTTAAAACTATTCTTTCACAAAAAATAAAGAATAAACTATCAAACAGAATTTGATTTAATAAATGATGACAAAAAACCAGGGCAGTGTGATGGCTGGACTATTGGATATCCTTAGATAGTTAGATCACTACCTGAAGCCTCCTTGCGTGAGTTCGCTGCTCAACAGCGCCAGATCTGAAGGTGTCACACGCTGCGGCATTACACTGAGGTTATGCTGAAGAAGCCAATAAACAACCTGCTAAGTTCCTAATGCAGACACTAAATGAATATCCCAATAAAAGTTTCTCGTTTTATTTTTATGGTAGTGGTGTGGTGTCTGGAAATGCATACCTTTGCAAGATTAGTGGATCTGCCAACTCCATTCACCCCAACAAAAGCAATGACATGTAGACTCCCATGCTCCTTGGCAGCGTGCACATCCCTCAGTAATGTCAATAGAGCGCTTTGGGGTCAAAATGCGAAGAAGAGCATCCTCCATAGTTGTCTGAAGGAGTAACCATCAAATGAGGCATATTACCAACCTATAAGATGTATAGGTGATATAAGAAGCTGAATATATATCGATGGGAAGATGTGCTAAAAACCTAGACTTTAGATGATATTCTTGTGAAAGATCCTAGCCTCTTGGCCTCAAGGCTAGCTGCAATAGATTCACACAGCTTCTCTGCAATTTCCTCTGCCTGTGTAAGTAAGGCCAGCCTTCTTTATCCAGATAGAAAAATGATATCTATTAAGTATATCAAATAAACAACTACAGAATATACACATACCACATTGTTTCCCATCAGCCTATCTTTGAGAGCTTTGAGCATATGTTGCAGATCATACTTCTCCAATACATTGTTACCAGTAATACTGAGCATAAAGAAGCGCAATGTATTATATTACAGGATATGCACACAAATTTGAAGATCATAAAGAAGTTACAGGCATAATACAATATGTTGAAGAGAAACAAAAGCCAGCACATGAGCTGTTTATTTGGTGCTAGAAGCCAAGAAAAAAGAGATAAGGCTGGAAGCTTGCATGTGAAAAAAATAGCAGCCACCACAAAATCTATGGTCAACATCATGATTGAGCCTAGGATATATTTCCTTATCCATATTTACCAACTACCACTACGATAGACATAATGCTAGGGAAGGACCAACTAGTTTTCTTGCTTAAAAATCGAGCAGCAGCCTACAGTGAGAAGAAAGGAACAAACATCAGGCTATAGCGAGAAGAAAGGAACAAACACCAGAAGGTTAAGTACAATAGGACAATAGGTTGAGAATTTTTAGTTCTAAATGTGTTATCATTAGTTACAAAACCTAAAGAGTTGAGACCAGCAAACATGAACCCAGTAAAGAATAAAAGACTTTTTCATATATGCAGTTCATGGTCAGATGTCCATGGGTGGCGACAGTAGTGGCGCCTTCCTTTGCAGCTACAGCCGCACTTTGGCTGTGTCCAAAAGGAATGGTACACGCCTGATTATATCATTGGTAAATCAAAGCACCTATAAAACACCGTGGCACACGTAGATACTGCATAGTGCCTTTTATATATAATAAAAGTGACGTATCAAGGGGAAATGTCTTATAATTTAAATCAGGAGAAACACATATTAAGCACTAAAATTATAATAAAAGTGCACTTTGGCTTTATGCTAAAAATCATGTGGCACATCAAGTTTAATTATAATGATATTCAGGAGTGCACTCTTTACCAAACTTATAAAAATATTTACTAAACTCTTCTGAGCATCTAATCCTGACTCTCTCTGTTTATAAGATATGAAGACATGAGATGACATCTAAAAGTAAACAAAGTACAGGGGAAATGCCATTAGAAAATATGAATGATTTGCTAACACCTTGGGGTAGTAAGCAGTACCCAGAGGGAGCTTTGACAATATCCACTCCTTGATACCATCCACCCCATGACCAAATTTAGTACCTATAAGTATAACATCATCAACATTAGTAAATTTTTGGTACCACTGTCATAAGAGTTCGCTAGAAATCAATGTCGTCTGCATGCAGAGGAAAACACAAAAGAAACAAGGAACCACCTTTCGACAGTTTTATCAGGTTTGCACCTCAAGTTTTCTATGATTTCTCTAGGTTTTATGAGATCTTTCTTGTTCAATACCACCTATCGGGCGCAGTAAGGTGTTAGATAGAATGGCCACGCCAATAACTGTGATGTAGGTCCACATAATGGTCACTGGTGAGTTGATGTCAAAACTGATAGCAATCACAACCTGAAAAGGTCACAATATTTACAAAAAAAGCCTATTAGTTCTTGGAAAAAACATAATTGTTGCTGCTGCAACAGCTAGTCACCAATTGACCTAAATTTCAGAAAAAAAATATTATATAGCAAGATTGCCTACAATCTTAGTGACAGCCTGACAGGAGACCGGGCATATGCTCATTCCTCCATGCCAATTCATTTTATCTAACCAATTTCTATATCAAATATTGTCTTATAAGTCTGGTATTCCACCGCACGTACCAAGAGTCATGAGAAACAATACTGTTGTGGCCTATATTATAGTTTTGAGGTATAAAACCAAAACTTCTCCCAATGTCCTTTCTTACATAATCCAAGTTTACACATTAACAGAACATGTCGTCATAGAAGTCACTTTTTAACACCAGAACAATCTAATCATAATGTACCTAATCATATTGTTCATCTCCTTCTCTAAACCAATACCCAGCAGTTCACTTTCATCACCAAAATAATCCATTAACTATGTCTACACGGACAGGGCAAAAGTGCCAAATCGATGAGAAATAGCAAAACAGAGAGTGAGATCGGCGGCAGCTCACCAGTCAGTAAGGCAGCGCGGGCACGACACCGGAGACAATGAGGTGCCACACCGAGCAGACACGCGTCGACGTCGATGAGGAGTAGCAGTGCGGGCTGGAGGCAGTTGAAGAGCACCCCGGGAGCAGGCCGGGGTTTTCGCCGATGTCGCAGGTGACCCCGAGCAACGCGAGGCGGCTCTGGTCGGCGCTGATGGCTACCTAGCGCGTGCTGTAGACAGTGCGCGAGGCCGCCGCCGAGGCGGGCGTTGCTGCGAATGCGTGTGTCGGCGTGGCGGTGCGGCGGGAGGACGACGCTGAAGCGAGGCGTGAGCGGACTGGACGAGTCCGGGTCGGACCCAACACTCGACGACGGCGGGGACGCTCGCTTAGCGACGTGGTCGGGAGGAGGCAGTGGCAGGTGCGCGGTCAGGAGGAGGCGGTGGTAGGGTCGTGCTGGGGAGGAGGGCGAGGTCGGTAGGGGCACGGTGGCAGGGAGGCGGCAGATCTGGCATGCGGACTGCAGAGGCGGCGTGTGTGTGAGGAAGAGGTGGGACGGGAGAGTGAGGATGAGGACGACCTACTCGTGGAGCGCGGGGAGCGAGCTGGAGGTGGCGGCGGCCGGAGCAGACGACGTCGAGGAAGGGCCACAGCGTGGCGGGAGGGAGCACGGCGGTGGGGAGGGAGAGGGGGAGAAGGTGAGGCGGCGGAGCAAGGACAGGAGACCACGTGCACGGCGACAGAGACGGCTTGTGAGTGCACGGACGCACGGTACCGCTCATAACTAAAATGAGTAATATTTTCGGGTCCGAACCCCTGGGCACGCGTCGGCACGCATGCGACCGAGAGCCCACAAAACGTGGGGAGAGCTCGAAGTGGCTTCATGTTTTAAGGAACCAGATGATAGTATGTTGGTAAACATAGGTTTCTTACTAATGAAGTAAATAATATGTTTCTAGTTTAAAATGACCTTTTAATAGATATCATATTTAACAAGGTTCGTTATAGATGTTTAAGTATAGCCGTATTAGATAGAAACTTAAAAGAATACGTAGACCATATGTTTCTTAATAAAAATAGAAGATAAATATATGTCCAATTAATAGATTATTTATATTTTCTTAATTAAAAGATAACAAGGGTCATTGCTTTTATAAACTAAAATGATAGTTTATACATAATTTTCTTTCTAATGAATTAGATCATTTGTTCCTACAAAAGATAACAAGTGTTTTCGATATACTCTTATACCTTTGTTTAATGGGAATACTTGGGATTCACACTTATTAGTAAGACAGGTGTTGTTAATAAAATGTTGACCAACTAAAATGCTTACTGCTCAACCTTAGTCTCACCTTGTTATATCTGCATTAATTTTCCCCCACTTGCTGAGCCCTGACCATAAATGAGCTCACCCTTGCTTAATTTTGATCAGAAGTTTGCAGATGAAGATATGATGCTGAACTCCATGGATGCTAGTCTAGTGATACCCCTGGTCATCATCCTGTGGATGGATGTCCTTGTTTCGCTGTACTTTGATGAATAAAGGTTAAGACATTATGTCTGTTCAAATTGTAATATGTTAATATAATCCTTATTTACGCTTTTATGCATTGTTCTTTTGATATATTACACTTGTGACGTCAACATATGTGTGGAAATGGATCCTGACACACATATGCTATGCACCCGACTCTGCCCCTTGGAAACGAGTGTGACAGGCCTTCAAGTGCGATGATGAAGGACTTGGCCATGGTGGCATCGTCCCCTCCGGATGATGCGACGACGACCTGGTAGCTCATGATGTACTGAGTCGGGGTCAGTGCTGCCGTTGTATTTGGTGTAGGTACCGGCCCTGAAGTTGGCGGGCTAGGGCGATGCTTAGAGCTGTGGAGCCAGAGGACTTCGCTCGTCGAGATAGTTGATCCCCTGGAAAGCGGCAGCTGGTGGAATGAAGGGGCCGCGTTGTGGTTGGAATGGGTCTCCGACTTGAGTGTATTGCTTGAGAGGCGCTGGCGGTGCGAGGGGTCCGCGCTGCAGGTTGTATTGGCCTTCGCCTTGCATGAGCGCGATCTCTTGTTCTAGCTCCCGAGCTCTCTGCTCCTCATCTTGTATCATCTGACGCACCTTGGCTTGCGTGGTGACTCGTTGGCGCTTGGCTTCGAGGATTTCTTTCTGCTTCTATAGCTGGTTGTTTTTAATGTGCAAAGCTCGTAGCTTTAGCTGGTCTTCGGCCGAGATGTCGATGACTTCTCCATCCTCTATAGTGTCTTCGCTCTCTGGCAGAGCGAAGCCTGGTGGTGGTGCTTGTGGTGCGCCCTCGGAACTGCAGGTGCGCACAGTGCCGTCGGGGGTCGGGTGATCCTGGCGCTGTCTCTTGTTGTTGACAGCGTCATCTTCGAAGGCCTCTTGGGGGATGGTGTCTGCGAGGGCTTTGCCTTTCTTCTCCGCCAGGAGTGCTGCCTTCGCTGCGTCGTCAATGGATGCGGCAGCCTTCGAAGTTGCTCTCTTGGGGACCATCGCGGGTTGTTTTTCGTCGCATGAATGGTGGGCGCTAAATGTTGGAACATGTCCCTCAAGACAGGTTGATCCAACGGGAAATTAGGGAGAGAGTTTGTAATGCTAACACGGGATGTCAAAAGCCACGTTAATCTCTTTGTGCTTAGGCACAGTACGGGGGTATTTCTAGGTGCTCGAGGGGCTGCCTGTCCCTGTCAAAGACATTTATACCCTCGAGTACCTGGTTTATCCCCAGAATATTCGCACGATGGGAGTTACAGACAGTCATTACGGTATACTTTATTACAGACACGGCCCAATTCACACATGGCCTCTCTCTGTGGTGAGGGAGTGGGAGGTCCAGGGGTCCTCGGCGGGGCCTTTGTCTTGTCTCATCAGAGCGAAGGGGTCGACCAGGCCTCCGTCTGGTCCGCGCCCTTGGCCTATCCAGCGGGTCTTGCGGACGCGGTCTTCGTCTGTGCAATACGAGGTGGAAGTCGTCGAGCGAAGGGTGGTGTGTTCGTCTTTGTCCCAACAATCCACTTCCAAAAATACATGATTTAGGGCTTAACTGTTAAAGCATAATTCGTCTTTAGTGCCCTAAACACTTTGAATCATATAGTATTTTAAATTTTAGGACACTATTTTAAGTCACCTTTTGAAAGCAAGTAATAAAGTACTGTGATACTCTCTACTTATCCTTGTGTGTCTCAGGCTAGAACGGATTACGGATACAATACAAATAAGTACGGCAGGTAGAAATCCGCGAGGTGTGAGCAAACCATGACGTAAGTTAGGCTTCTAGCCACTTGTCGCGTTGGGACAAAATGAAAAGGGAATAAATAAAAGAGAGAATAACTGGCTAGTTGTCGTCTGCCTCTCGATTTCTGCGTGATTCTCCTGCCTGCCTTCCTGCTGGCTGCTTCTTTCTACTCGCGCTCGCACCAACCAGCGACTCCTCTGCGTGAGGCCTGCCGTCATCCCGCGTGGGCCGTGGCCGTGCGCAAAAAAACAAACCATCTTCGATTCGACCGGGGGGGAAGGAGACGCCGGGAGGAGGGGGAAGAGACGCGGCGACCATGTCTCCGATCTGGGTGTTCGGGTACGGCTCGCTGATCTGGAACCCAGGCTTCGCCTACGACGCCCGCGTCGTCGGCTTCGTCAGGGACTACCGCCGCGTCTTCTACCAAGGTAACCTCCACACCCTGCTTACCTGCTTGTGGCTGCAATCCGTCCGTCTTCACGGCCGCGCCCTCAAATTATTCTTCCTTCCTTTGGCGGCGGGTGGACAGGGAGCACGGACCACAGGGGCACGCCGCAGTTCCCCGGGAGGACCGTCACGCTCGAGCACCAGCCCGGAGCGACTTGCGTATGTCCACCCTCCTACTCTGTCAATGTAACTGAGGACAGACTGATTACTAGGACACGCAAACCAAATGAATTAGTAAATTCATGGTTGATGACATGTCACTCCCACTACGTCATGTTATCATGTAGTACACCTGTTTTACTTATCGTTTTGGATAGCCTGGTAATCCTCTTCGCAGTTCATGCGATTGATTTTGCGAACTAATCTGTCTATTTTACATCTTTTAGTGGGGAGTTGCTTACAGAATAAAGGAGGAAGATGAGGAGATAGCTTTGGAGGTATGTTTATTGCGAGCTAAACTGTATGACGATTTAAGTCATGAACGGGCTTATGAAATTTCGGTATATGAACTTATATGTGTTTATCGTGATGGTATATGTAGTAGTAAATCTCTGCACAATCTGATACTCCGTTGCTTACAGCTTTATATTGCTTGTACTGGCATTTATCTTCAGATTTGAATTTGCAGTATCTTGAAGTCAGGGAGAAGCAATATGATGAGAAGGTTTACCTTGACTTGTATACTGTAAGATACGAGGGCTGGATCTATTTCCCTTCGGATAATGTTCGATATGTAACTATTACGGAGTATTAAGTTGTAATAACTTTCAGGATTCATCGCCCAAAGTACCAGCTGTCGAAAATGTGATGGTGTAAGTGGTCCTATAATTTTAAATAAACATTTCAACGCACTAAAATTTCACTGACAGAACTGAATCATTACATGGGTAACAGATACTTCGCCACCAGTAACAAGGAGAACAATCAAAACTATCTTGGTCCTGCACCTCTGGAAGAAATGACCAGGTATGACATCCCATTAACTTCTGCATTACTAGATTGCGCAACTGAAACTATTGTTAGATTATGGTACAACCTGTGCCCTGTTTAGACCCCTAAGAAAACTCTTGCCGTATTTAGGCAAATTTACCTTGCTCAAGGCCCATCTGGACCTAACAAAGAGTATGTGTTCAAACTCGAGGACGCGTTACACAAATTAGGTAAGGTTACATTTCGTTTTATCTCTTTTATAGTTTTTTTTTAATTCAAAACAGTACAATATGTTCATGGACTGCAAAGTTCAAAATTTTCTTGTCAGGAGTTGTAGACCAACATGTCCAAGAACTGGCAAATGCTCTGCGTGAGTATTCTGACACCGAGTTATCTAAGTGAAAGATCACATTTACCGCTTGTTTGGAGGGTAAGGATTTATAAATAAAGTTAGAATTCATTCATGCATGTCCCAACATGGATATATTCTTGTAAGCTGCGTTTTGAGTGACTACATTACGATTATATTCCTGTGCACATGTGGTTTGCAAAAATCTGTTGGTTTCCCCTGTTCACTTTTTCTGAACTAGGAGAGCGATCATTTGCTTTGCTTCCTACTTCTAGCAATGAGCAACAAAAAGGCCACCAGGAAAAAGATGAATGGACAAAAGAAACGATGGGCAATCTATTATATACTACAAAAAAGTTTATATAATTGTAGATTTTCCAGGTTTATCTCAGTATCAGTGTTAACAAACGGATTTCATATTCGACCAGAATCTTATCAGCAGTTATAGAGTTTCTCCTCGAGGGCTGCTCCCTCCTTTCGCTACTCTGATTACTGAATGATACGCTTTTTCTGCAAATACACTTCAGGAATTTCTGATAAATGCTAATATAGAGCATCGATATCTAATCTCCAATCCCAATGTACAAATTCTCTAAAATCCTGTCACGGAGTACAAGATCACGAGACCAAGTTTCCAGTCCATGCGGAACCTATCTGTTGCAAGGAGTCGCAGCTGGCCTTGGTGAAGGACTGAAGGTGATCTTGCCCCGGCGAAGGTGGTAGAGGACATGCATATTCTACTGCTGGAAGTTCCCAAGGATGGACACCCCGCTCGTCTTGCCGATCATTGGGCCTGGGCACATCATCCAGCGGTCTTGCCAGCGGTTTTGCCATGTTTGGGCCATAGAAAACTGAGGATGCTGGTGACAATCCTGCGCTGCAGCACGTGTTTTCTACGCGGCAGGGTCGGCTTGGCCCAGTTAGCTAGGCTGAATTTTTACTGGCCTCATTTCTACATTCTGATTGTTACTGGCCTCACCGGACTGTTTACGCATCGCATCAGTTTAAATTTTATAAAACCCACTATTGGACACCAAAATGAGCGGGAAGTCTGGCCCTTGGGTCTGAATAGTCCGCATGCCTCGAGATTAGATTAATTCGGATGTTTATCCTTATCCCGTGCGTGGTTATCCATCTAATCGCGTGAGAGTTGTTGGCTATCTCTTAGAAAAAGGTCCAAACCTCCCCCTATAAATATAAAGGGGTACGTCCGATTGAGAACCCTCGAACACATTCCAATCGAACCAATTACTTTACTTATTTTTCCTGTCCTAGGAGTAGATGTAGCGTAGTTCTAGTTGTAGTCTTTCACATATCCACTTCCGCCCCTATTCGACTCTACGTCGTCTAGATCTGTCTTGGGTGGCATGCCGATCCCAAGACGACCCTAGGATCTCACCCCTCCCGGGGGGGGCAAGATCTAGTTGTCCACCCAAGACCTCTTCCTCGAATTGATCTCTTAATTCTTAGGCGACTCCACGTTGTCCGGGGACGCCCCGGGTGACCTGTCGACCCGGAGCACCTTAAGGTCTTTTCCCCCAAGAGGATGAGATCTAGATTCCAGCAAGGAGGAGGAAGACGACCCTATCGCCAGGTCGCGGACCATTCGGCCCAGAGCTGCGGACCGTCCGGTGTGACGCAGGGAAGACACCGCTCCTGCGCCCAGGTCGCGGACCGTCCGGCCCAAGGGTCCACGCCGCCGTAGAGGGCACCATCAGGCGGTACACCACCTAGTGATTGGCGCTGCCCAGATCGACGCCAACATACTTTTTGGCGACTCCACTGGGAAAGAGGTTGCAGATCTACAAAATCAGGCTTACATGGCCGATTCTAAAGATCTCAACGGTGCTTCTCCAAACAGCAACACAAGGCTGACTAATTTATCGATAGCTGAGCGTGAAAGATTAAAAGATGACATGAAGAAAATAGACGAGGAGGTCCAGCGACAAACAGATCAGGTGCTCAAGGTAGCAGATAAGTGGTTCCTCTCGCACTTCAGGGTAGATTGCCACCAGAAGGCCATCCAAGAGAGGGAGATAAACGCCGAGTACATGTCAGCCGTGCTGCAACAGCTCCCCACGATAGGTGATGCCAGGTCAGCCGATGATACTCCATTTATTAAATTTTTTTTGATAATCGGATTAAAAGTATCACGAATGATATAGAAAGGATGACGCATGCATTAGAAAAAACTCACATGCCTAATAAAACTAGATCTTGTATAGAACATGTTGCCATTTGTAATAGGTGTAAGGATTTTGATGTTGATGCTTGTGTTGAACACCTTACATCAATTACTAAATTAAATAATGAGGTGGCAAGTCTTAATGCTCAACTTAAGACTTGCAAGATAGATTTTGATAAGTTAAAATTTGCTAGGGATGCCTACACCATTGGTAGACATCCCTCAATTAAGGATGGACTTGACTTTCGAAAGGAAGCCAAGAACTTAACAAGCCAAAGGGCTCCCATTCCCAACAAGGAGAAAGGGAAGGCCCCTATAGCTAGTAGTAATAAAAAAAATCATGCTTTCATGTACAATGATAGAAAATTTTCTAGAAATTCTCATTATAATAGGAGTTATAATGCTTTTGACTCACATGCTATGATTGCTTCAAGTTCTAATTTTAATGGTAGGCCTAGGAGGAATTTTGTGTCTCATGCTCCTAAGAAAATGTGTAATAAACCTACCACTGTTTTTCATACTTGCAACACTACGTATGTACTTTCATGTAAAAATGAAAAAGTGATTGCTAGAAAGTTGGGGTCCAAATGCAAGGGAGACAAGACTTGTATTTGGGTCCCAAAGGCTATTGTAACTAACCTTGTAGGACCCAACAAGAGTTAGGTACCTAAAATCCAAGCCTAATTTGCCTTGCAGGTTTATGCATCCGGGGGCTCAAGCTGGATTATTGACAGCGGATGCACAAACCACATGACGGGGGAGAAGAAAATGTTCACCTCCTACGTCAAGAACAAAGATTCCCAAGATTCGATCATCTTTGGAGATGGGAACCAAGGCAAGGTTAAAGGACTAGGAAAGATAGCTATTTCATCCGAGCATTACATATCCAATGTGTTCTTAGTTGAATCGCTCGGATACAACTTATTGTCTGTTAGTCAACTATGTAATATGGGTTATAATTGTCTATTTACCAATGTAGATGTGTCTGCCTTTAGAAGGAGTGATGGTTCATTAGCTTTTAAGGGTGTACTAGACGGCAAACTCTACTTAGTTGATTTTTCGAAAGAGGAGGCCGATCTAGATGCATGCTTAATTGCTAAGACTAGCATGGGTTGGCTGTGGCATCGCCGTCTAGCACATGTTGGGATGAAGAACCTTCATAAACTTCTAAAGGGAGAACATTTGTTAGGTCTAACAAATGTATTTTTCGAAAAAGATAGACCTTGTACAGCTTGTCAAGCAGGTAAACAGGTGGGAAGCACTCATCACAGCAAGAATGTGATGACCATATCAAGACCTCTGGAGCTACTTCATATGGACCTCTTCGGACCCATCGCCTACCTCAGCATCGGGGGAAGTAAGTATGGTCTTGTTATTGTTGATGATTTTTCCCGCTTCACTTGGGTATTCTTTTTGCAGGATAAATCAGAAACCCAAGGGACCCTAAAGCGCTTTCTAAGGAGAGCTCAAAACGAATTTGAGCTCAAGGTGAAAAAGATAAGAAGCGACAACGGGTCCGAGTTCAAGAACTTACAAGTGGAGGAGTACCTTGAGGAGGAAGGAATCAAGCACGAGTTCTCCGCTTCCTACACACCATAGCAAAACGGTGTGGTAGAAAGGAAGAACAGGACGCTTATCGACATGCGAGGACGATGCTTGGAGAATTCAAGACACCCGAGCGGTTTTGGTCGGAAGCTGTGAATACAGCTTGCCACGCCATAAACCGGGTCTACCTTCATCGCCTCCTCAAGAAGACCTCGTATGAACTTCTAACCGGTAACAAACCCAACGTTTCATACTTTCGTGTATTTGGGAGTAAATGTTATATTCTAGTAAAGAAAGGTAGAAATTCCAAATTTGCTCCCAAAGCTGTAGAAGGGTTTTTGCTAGGTTATGACTCAAATACAAAGGCGTATAGAGTCTTCAATAAATCATCAGGTTTAGTTGAAGTCTCTAGCGATGTTGTATTTGATGAAACTAATGGCTGTCCAAGAGAGCAAGTTGATCTTGATGATGTAGATGAAGAAGATGTTCCAACGGCCGAAATACGCACGATGGCGATTGGAGTTGTGTGACCACAGGAACACCAAGAGCAAGATCAACCTTCTTCCTCAACGATGGTGCATCCCCCAACTCAAGATGATGAACAGGTTCCTCAAGAAGAGGCGCGTGATCAAGGGGGAGCACAAGAAGAACCAGCTTTGGAGGAAGAAGCACCACGTGCCCCTCCAACTCAATTCTGAGCGACGATTCAAAGGAATCATCCCGTCGACCAGATTCTGGGTGATATAAGCAAGGGAGTAACTACTCGCTCAAGACTAGCTAACTTTTGTGAGCATTACTCGTTTGTCTCTTCTATTGAGCCTTTCAGGGTAGAAGAGGCCTTGCAAAATCCGGACTGGGTGTTGGCCATGCAGGAAGAGCTCAACAACTTCAAGAGGAATGAAGTTTGGAGACTGGTGCCACGTCCCAAGCAAAATGTTGTGGGAACCAAGTGGGTGTTCCGCAACAAACAGGACGAGCACGGGGTGGTGACAAGGAATAAGGCTCGACTTGTGGCAAAAGGTTATGCCCAAGTCGCAGGTTTGGATTTCGAGGAGACTTTTGCTCCTGTGGCTAGGCTAGAGTCTATTCACATTCTATTAGTCTATGCCGCTCACCACTCTTTCAGGCTGTTCCAAATGGATGTGAAGAGCGCTTTCCTCAACGGGCCAATCAAGGAGGAGGTGTACGTGGAGCAACCCCCTGGCTTTGAGGATGAACAGTACCCCGACCATATGTGTAAGCTCTCTAAGGCGCTCTATGGACTTAAGCAAGCCCCAAGAGCATGGTATGAATGCCTTAGAAATTTCCTAATTGCTAATGCTTTCAAGGTTGGGAAAGCCGATCCAACTCTTTTCACTAAGACTTGTGATGGTGACCTATTTGTGTGCCAAATTTATGTCGATGACATAATATTTGGTTCTACTAACCAAAAGTCTTGTGAGGAGTTTAGCAGGTGATGACACAGAAATTTGAGATGTCGATGATGGGCGAGTTGAACTACTTCCTTGGGTTCCAAGTGAAACAACTCAAGGACGGCACCTTCATCTCCCAAACAAAGTACACGCAAGATCTTCTCAAGAGGTTCGGGATGAAGGACGCCAAGCCCGCGAAGACACCAATGGGAACCGACGGACATGTTGACCTCAACAAAGGAGGTAAGTCCATTGATCAAAAGGCATACCGGTCTATGATAGGTTTTTTGCTTTATTTATGTGCTAGTAGATCAGATATTATGCTTAGTGTTTGCATGTGTGCTAGATATCAATCCGACCCAAGGGAATGTCACCTTGTGGTCATTAAGCGGATCCTTAGATATTTAGTTGCTACGCCTTGCTTCAGGATCTGGCATCCAAAGGGGTCTACCTTTGACTTGATTGGATATTCAGACTCCGATTATGCCGGGTGCAAGGTTGATAGGAAGAGTATATCAGGGACATGCCAATTCCTAGGAAGATCCCTAGTGTCGTGGAGCTCAAAGAAACAAACTTCTGTTGCCCTATCCACCGCTGAGGCCGAGTATGTTGCCGCAGGACAGTGTTGCGTGCAACTACTTTGGATGAGGCAAACCCTCCGGGACTTCGGCTACAATCTGAGCAAAGTCCCACTCTTATGTGACAATGAGAGTGCAATCCGCATGGCGGATAATCCTTTTGAACACAGCCGCACTAAGCACATAGACATTCGACATCACTTCCTGAGAGACCACCAGCAAAAGGGGGATATCGAGGTGTACCATATTAACATCGAGAACCAGCTAGCTGATATCTTCACCAAGCCTTTAGATGAGAAAAGGTTTTGCAGGTTGCGTAGTGAGCTAAATGTCTTAGATTCGCGTAACTTGGATTGATCTATAGCATACATGTGTTTTATGTCTTTGATCATGTTAATTTATGCATTTCAATCTATTCTTGTTCATTTGTGGTGCTCAAGTTGTACACATGATCCCCGGACCTCACAAGTCCATTTGCAAGTGATGCACTTATTTAGGGGGAGGCATGCTACAACTTGACCCTTTGAGACTAACCTTTGTGTTTGAGCTTGCTTGATTTAGTCTCAAACGGTGAATTGAAAGGGAAAGGTGAACTTGGACCATGCAAAGACTTCCACCGCACTCCGGTAATAACTCCAAGTTCATATCTATGCTCTTATTGCCTTTTTGCTCTTAATTGACAATTTTGGTGAGGCAATGGGGTTAAAGGGCCAAGATGATCCCGTTTTGGTGCTTAATGCCAAAGGGGGAGAAATTAAGGCCAAAGCAAATGGATTAGCTACCACTTGAGAATTTTTAATATAGTAGAGTTAGAACTTTTGATTTGTCAAAATACTCTTATTGTCAAAATTTGGCCTCTTGTGGGGAGAATTTATGATTATGGGAAAAAGGGGGAGTTTTTGGATCTTTGATCAATTTCACTCTTGGAATATCTCTCTTTATGCCTAAACAAGTGTGTTTGACTTAGAGATAGGAAATTAAATTTGATTTGCAAAAACAAACCAAGTGGTGGCAAAGAATGATCCAAATATGCCAAATTTGAATAAAAAACAATTTTTGTTCTCAATTGCATTGATGTTGCACTTCTTTTGGTTGATTTTTGATGTGTTGGCATAAATCACCAAAAAGGGGGAGATTGAAAGGGAAATGTGTCCTTGGGCCGTTTCTAAAGTGTTTTGGTGATTAAGTGCCCAACACATATTCTCTAAGTGTTAATTTGTGCCAAAGATTGAAGAAGTGCAAATCAAGTAACAAGGTACGTTTCTAGACTTAGTACATTGATTTGGGTACTAATGTATTGTGTCTAAGTGATAGAAACAGGAGAAAAAGGATTGGAAAAGAGTTGGCTGTGTACAGACAACTGCTGCTCGGTCTGGGTGCACCGGACTGTCCGGTGGTGCACCGGACAGTGTCCGGTGCGCCAGACCAGTCTCGGTGACCAGGCCACTCTCGGGACTCGACGACGGCGTACGGCTACAATTCACCGGACTGTCCGGTGGTGCACCGGACTATCCGGTGAGTCGTCCGCGGCGAAGTCGTCGCTCTCGGGAAAAGTTCAACGGCGTACGGATAAAATTCACCGGACTGTCCGGTGGTGCACCAGACTGTCCGGTGAGCCAATGGTCGGCCGCACAATCTTCGCGCGATGCGTGGGCACGCCAACGGTCGGCAGGGGGCACCGGACTGTCCGGTGCGCCAACTGCCACGAATCTACAACGGTCGGATGCGCCATAAAAGGAAGGAGATCGCGCACCGGACAGCTACAGTGACTGTCCGGTGGCGCACTAGATTGTCCGGTGCGCCACCCGACAGAAGGCAAGAATAGCCTTCCAAGATTGCCTCCAACGGCTCCTAGCAGCCTTGGGGCTATAAAAGGGACCCCTAAGCGCATGGAGGAGTCACCCAAGCATACTCTAAGCATTCTAAGTCTTCCACACTCCGTCTCCGTGCACTTGATCTCCTGTGTTAGTGATTTGAGCTCCGTTCTAGTTGTGAACTCGTTGTGCTTCATTTTGAGCTCAAGTCTTGGCTTGTGTGCGTGTGTAGTGCTGCGGATTTGTGTGTGTTGCTTCCCACCCTTACTCTTGTGCTTTCACTGTGATCTTTGTTGTAAGGGCGAGAGACTCCAACTTGTGGAGATTTCTCGCAAACGGGGAAAAGAGATAAGCCAAGAAAAGTCGTGGTATTCAAGTTGATCATTGGATCACTTGAAAAGGGTTGGGTGCAACCCTCGTCCATTGGGACGCCACAACGTGGAGGTAGGCAAGTGTTATACTTGACCGAACCACGGGATAAACTCGCGTGTCTCTTGTGATTGTTTCTCTGTGATACTTGTGTGTTCGCAAGAGCTCGCTACTTAGCCATACTAACACTTAACCAAGTTTTGTGGCTATTAGTATTTGAATTTTACAGGATCACCTATTCACCCCCTCTAGGTGCTCTCAATCCTCCTCCGGGGATAGCATGGTGTGTCCCGTTCTATCCATCGCCGATGTGTTGTCCTGCTCATGTGTGGGGTGGTACGACGATGAATTCGTATTACTGGCCTAATCTGTTTGCTTATTTGGGCTGGGGGCACCACAAGTTTTTGCCTATTGACAGGTTGATCAGGTAGACATGGCCGAAGAGGATGCAATCCGAAACGGCCTCTGTGCATTAAAGTTCCATCAAGTATGTATATTATCTGATCGCAAGAGCCGATGACTTGCATTGAGCTGAGTCCTTACTTCGGGAACAAAGTAGCTCATGCGGTCAATTGTTTCCGAAGTTTTCGCTGGTGCTTTTTGTTCGCCAAGCTCCACCAAAAGGCAGGGGGCATATGTTGGACACCAAAATGAGCGGACGGCCCGGCCCTTGGGCCCGGACAGTCCACATGCCCCGAGATTAGATTAATTCGGGTGTTTATCCTTATCCTGTACGTGGTTATCCATCTAATCGCGTGGGAGTTGTTGGCTATCTCTTAGGAAAAGGTCCAGGCCTCCCCTATAAATATAAAGGGGTACGACCGATTGAGAACCCTCGAACACATTTCAATCGAACCAGTTACTTTACTTACTTTTCCTGCCCTAGGAGTAGATGTAGCGTAGTTCTAGTTGTAGTCTTCCACATATCCACTTCCGTCTCTATTCGACTCTACGTCGTCTAGATCCGTCTTGGGTGGCCTACTGATCCCAAGACGACCCTAGGATCTCGCCCCTCCCGGGGGCAAGATCTAGTTGTCCACCTAAGACCTCTTCCTTGAATTGATCTCTTAATTCCTAGGCGACTCCACGTCGTCTGGGGACGCCCCGGGTGACCTATCGACCTAGAGCACCTTAAAATCTTTTCCCCCCAGGGGACGAGATCTAGATTCCAGCAAGGAGGAGGAAGACGACCCTGTCGCCAGGTCGTGGACCGTCCGGCCCAGAGCTACGGACCGTCCTGTGTGACGCAGGGAAGACACCGCTCCTGCGCCCAGGTCGCAGACCGTCCGCGCCGCCGCAGAGGGCACCGCCAGGCGGTACACCACCTAGTGATTGGCGCTGCCCAGATCGGCGCCAACACCCACTCAATCAAATCATTCCCACACTCATGCTCCACTAGATTTATCAAACAAATTATACCCAGACTTAATACACCATCGAAACCATTCAGAGCTTGTTCGGTTATTTTCAATCTATATAGATTGGAGGGAATTGATATAGATTGTGAGATATTTTTAACTTACTAGGGATTGAAACCCTCTTAATCCCCCTCAATCCATATGTATTGGGGTAGAACCGAACATGGCCTCACCAATTTAAACTTGACAAAACCCACTCAATCAAATCATTCCCACACTCACACTCCACTAAATTTATCAAACAAATTGCATCTAGACTTAATGCACCATTAAAATCAACGATTCAGATCGTTCGATAACCACATATCTCTTACTCAAATCTAATGCACAATATTATTTGGATCATCCCTCATCATTCCCCGCCGCCCCTAACCTCTAACTCTCCCGCATCCTCACTCACGTCGTCGCCGTCAACCCCTCTCCTTGCGATGTCACCACCATTGGCCTCTCTCCTTTTTCTCCTAAGGATGGTAGCATTAGCACGTGCTATATGCTAGTTTAAAACAAGTGGTAGGCCGGTAAGGCTATCTTCAATAGCTTGCTCATCTCCATCTATATATTTAAACTTTACTCTGCGAACAATGCAGCATATAGTGCAAAACAATGTTTTAGGTAATCTATACGGTCTAAAGAAAGTCAAAGCAGATAGATATTTCATATCTGGCAAGGCAGGGATTTCGCAAGTCAATTTGAGGCCCATCACATTGACCAAATGGGTCTCCGCCTCCGCCCAAGAGACGCGAACCAAATCATAAAGCAAGGACACCATTGTTCCAGCAGTAAAAGAAGAAGAAAAAACAGCGCGTGACGATGAACATGATATATACTCGGCACGTCAACATATTGATCGCTGACCGGTAACCACCCGGGCGTCGTCACATGAAGACCCAACCGGCCCATTCAATCCAATACGAATCGCCTTCGCCTACACGCATACACGTACAAGTACAAACGGCACGGCGCGGCACACGTCACAACTTGTTGCACTGCGCGGGCGCGAACGAGAGCGTGTCCCCGGCGACGTCGTACACGAATTGGAAGTTCTGCTGCTGGAAGTTGCCGATGATGGAGAGGCCCCGCGACGCCATGACCGTGAGGCAGAGCGCGCCGGAGGCGGAGTCGAGCACCATGTAGTTCTCGGCGGGGAGGTCGAGGTCGGCGCCGCCGTGGAAGTGGAGCACCAGCTTGGGCACCTGCACCTGCACGTCCTGGTGGACGGCCCCGGCGGGGCCCTGGAAGCAGAGGTCGAGCCCGATCTCGGAGCCGTCCACCGTGGGCAGCGACATCTGCGCCACGAACGCCTTCCGCAGCGCGCGGTAGGCGCGCAGCTCCAGGTACGTGATGGAGGTGCCGGAGTCGACGATGACGCCGCCCGTGCCGTCGTCCTGGATCGCGAAGGCCGAGCTCGGGAGCGCGAGCCTGGTGGAGCCGACGGTGAGCCCCGTGAGGGACACGTAGTAGAAGGAGGGCTGGCTCGGGTTCTTCACCAGCGGGGTGGTCTGCGCGGGCGCGGTGGCGGCGCTCGCGGAGATGCCGGCGGCGGAGCCCAGGAGGAGCGGGCTGCGGCCGGCGGCGTCGTCGAGGGAGGTGAGGCAGTAGGAGAAGCGGTCGAGGCCGAGCTGGGACACGAGCGAGAGCGGCCCGCGGCCGAGCCCCACGAGCCCGGCGCCCTGCGTGAAGCCGTCGCCCTCGTTGGTGTCCCCGCAGCCGAACGCGACGCCCGGGACCCTCTGCCTCGCCAGCGTGAAGGTCTCGGTGGCCAGCACGCCCTGCGTCGACGAGGCGTCGCCGTAGGTGTAGGTGTAGCCGCACGGGCTGGACGACGAGGAGGAGGAGGACGACGACGCGCAGGTGGAGGTGGGCAGGTCGGCGCAGTAGGCGCTGGAGCACGGCAGCGCGGCGTAGGTGGAGGACGCGGCCGGGTCGAACACGGGCGTGGTCTGGTTGAAGCAGTCGACGCACGGCTTGCACTGCGTCCACACCAGGTCGCTGCCCGTGTCCACGATGGCCGCGTACGGCAGCGCGGGCGTGCCGACCGACAGGTCCATGAGGAACTCGCCGTTGCCCGCGTGGACCGGCACCTTGAGGTCCTTTCCTCCTGACCCGTCCCCGGCGGCGGCCGCCTTGCTGCCGCTGGTCGACGCTGCGCCGGTGGCCCGCGCCACGAGCCGCGACATGCGGTGGTGGCTCCGGCGCGCCGCCCGCTGCAGCAGCTGCAGCCTCGAGTAGTTGCCGTGCGCGTCCACGTGCGTCAGGCGCACGCGCAGGCCCCTGAGCTTGGGGTTGGGGCGGGGCGACGGCGTCGCGGCCAGCGCGCCCGCGGCCACCGCCGCCACGGCCACCAGCAGAAGCAACCGTGCCGCCGCTGACGACGGCTCCATGTGTTTGTAGGCTTTGCCTTGGAGTCTGGAGCTCGGGGAGGGGAGGGGGCAGCAGCGAAGCGAGAGAAGGCCCAGCGCGCGCGTCGCGTGTGCTTGGTTCTTCTTCTACTGGGCGACACGCACGAGTGTGTGTGGCATACTTTATATCTGTCGTGACCGTGAGTTTCCGTATGGATTTGATCTGGTAGTTATAGTTAGGTTTGCAAAATGAACGGGATGGCTGCCTGGTCTCGATCTCCTGATTCGTAAACAAGCGTACAGTACAAGCTCTCAAGGGAGAGAAAACGAAGAGAGTACAAGGACGACAGACAGACAAGCTAGTAGAAAGAGACACGATCGACAGGTTAGGTGTCGAGTCAGCACAGCGATGAAACGAAGCAGAGACGTGAAAGAGACCGGTATGTATGTGGATGTGGATTTGGACCTGATTGGAGGCGCGCGGGTGCCTGCTTTCATCGCAGTCGCAGGGCAAAGCTTCTCTTCTCCTTGGCGCTTGTTTGGTTCGTACTCGGTGACGGTTTCTTTTCCTGGGCGCCGATCGAGACGACGACGCACCGGAGCAGTGCGTGGCCCTTTTAGGTCCAAACTGTTACGAATTTGATCCGTACGTGCGTTCCACTCTAAGCAACGTTCGTTCCTGCAAAAAAAAGTTTTTGTTTTTACTTCAATACATGCACGTTCTCTAGCTAGCTAGCTAGCTAGCTCTATATGGCATGTACGTACGTTCGTGACACCGGCCGCACTACCGGAATCAGCTTCTTTGCCGTGTGTCTGAGACACACGGCAAAGTCTATTATACACTCGGCAAACGCTTTGCCGAGTGTTACACTCGGCAAAGAACGCTCGGCGAACTGTACATCGGCAACAGCATCTTTGCCGAGTACTTTTTGTCGGGCACTCGGCAAAGACTTTGCCGAGTGCCATTGGCACTCGGCAAAGAAAAGTCACCGTCACGGCG
Source organism: Zea luxurians (assembly GCA_029449295.1). NCBI lineage: Eukaryota > Viridiplantae > Streptophyta > Magnoliopsida > Poales > Poaceae > Zea > Zea luxurians. Next base: position 95,378,998 of record JAOPSE010000010.1, on the reverse strand, counting down.
CCAAGTGACGGTGACGGATCCTTCGCCGAGTGCCCACGGCGACACTCGGCAAAGGAGGTTTATTTGCCGAGTGTCTGGTGGACTGGCACTCGGCAAAGAACCCTCCAGTGGGCCCCTTTGCCAGTCCCTTTGCCGAGTGCCTTGGCTGTGGCACTCGGCAAAGACATCTTTGCCGGTTCCCAGGTTGCCTTCTTTGCCGAGTGCCATGGTCAGCACTCGGCAAAGACATCTTTGCCGGTTCCCAGGTTGCCTTCTTTGCCGAGTGCCATTTTCAGCACTCGGCAAAGACGGCTTTACCGGTTCCCAGGTTGCCTTCTTTGCCGAGTGCCATGGTCAGCACTCGGCAAAGACATCTTTGCCGGTTCCCAGGTTGCCTTCTTTGCCGAGTGCCCGATAAAAAACACTCGGCAAAGCCTTCGGCACTCGGCAAAGGCACGGATTCCGGTAGTGCCGGTCTATACTAGGCCGCGCGCGTGGCTCTTTTGTGACGAAGAAATTAAGTATATATATAAATAAATTAGGCATTGTTTGACTCCTTTCTGAAAAAAAAGGAAGGGGAGGGCTAGGTATAGTAAGCCAACATCTCTCTCTCCCTCTCCCTCTGTGCGTGCTGTTTGATGCCCAAGTTGGTGAGCAACCGGGCGGTCCAAATTAAAGTGGCACTTCTCGATCGATCCATGATGATGATTAATCGCTATAGCCCGGCTCCCTGACCCATGTCCATGTTCATGTTCTTCTTCTAGGAGTGGCCTACCCGCGCGGTTTGTTTCCCTTGCAACAAGTAGTAAATCATGACGGCTCACTTCGATTCTCTCTCTGGGCTGGTGATGATTAGGCGCACCGATCGATCATCATCATACGATTATCATCTGTCACGCGTACGCTCTCTTATATTCCAAAACAAACGCATCCCACACTCCGTCTTTTACACCGTGCAGTGCTTACAAAGTGAAAACCTTAAACATAGGGAGCGAGACAAGAGGTACTAGGGCATAGAAGATTTTTCAAAACATGGAAATTGGCGAGTCGATCATTCTATATATGCTAGTTCTATATCTATATATATATATATATATATATATATATATATATATATATATATATATATATATATATATATATATATATATAACTGGTTTTTGTATGAACCAGCAGGTAGAGCGAGCCACACGTACGTACGTACGTACATGAACCTCTCCCCGAAACCAGCAACGTCCCCAATTTTTTTCCCTTGCTTCTTCCTATTGTTAAAAAAATGTTTCCAAAAATTTCGCGAATGGTGAAGTGAACAAGCTAGAGCGGCCAGCGCGCAGCTCTTTTACGAGAAGCTTGTTATCACAAAGGTGTTGTTGTGTGGTTCGGTGAGCAATTCTGAGCTGCTATGCATCCTTTTCTTTTCTTTTCTTTTTTCAGAAGAGTCGTCGCCGTCTGTGGGTGTAGGTGAGACAGCAACGCTTCACCTGCAGACGCATATAGAACTTCGTGTAGTATTTCGTGACGGCTGGTAGTCCTAAGAATCTGGGTTACCTAGATCAGCGACGTCCATCTTCGCTGGGCCGGTCCCCCGGCCCCGCCTCTCTAATCTAGCTGGGGCAGGTGCCCAAACTATATGATTGTTTCTAAGATTCTGTGTGTGTCCCTGTACAATCGTATGTCACACGACACGACTGGATAACGAGAATGCTAGGCCAGCTCCAATAGCCCCGTGCGTACGATCGTGTGTAAACACTGTTTTATACTGTATGCAAAGATAAGTTTGAAATAGAAAGTTAGATAAAGAGTGGAGATAGTCTTACTCACTGCTGTCTGTGACTGTGAGTTTCGCATTGTACTACTGCTCCATATGCATACGGGAAAGATCAAAAGATCAGTAATAACAAACGTCTTATGGGCTATTTATTTGATCTGTGGTTTTAATTTTTTTTTAAAAAAACTATTGTTGGGCTTTTAATTGTAAAAAAAAACTAATAATAGTTTTTTTATGACGTTGTTAGCTTTCTAAATTCATGAACCTATAGAAAATCTACTAAAGCAGTTTTTTTAGCCTCTTATATAAATTCCATTAGCTAATCTTTAGTCTTTCTAATAGCTAAACCAAAAAAAAATTGTTTGTTTCATCTTCTAGCTTTTTATGCTGAGAAACCATCTAGCTCAAACAAACAAACATCAGCTGGTGCATATGCATGTACTGTTTAGAGTGGAGTTTGAAATAGGTGACGGGGTGAATAAGAGATAGCCGTTTACACGTGATGGCAGCGATGGATCTATAGAGTATGCCCAATATGTATCAGCATACCCTACAAAACCAGCTGTCAAAGTGTATATATATACATATACTATATAATAATATATATACTGTATATATAAAAAGAAAAAAGAACAAGAAAAAAACATCTCGTCATGACGGGCGAGGGCCCATTAATTGACTCGGCCCAAGCTTCGTATACAGGATGTTTCAATTTTCTATTTTTTTTTCTAAGGGGGTGTTTGGTTACCCCAAACTAAACTTTAGCCCCTATCACATCGAATGTTTGAACCTCCGTTCCGGGTATTAAATGTAGTCGGATTATAAAACTAATTTGTCAGCCGAAGATTAAAAGACGAGACGAATCTAGTCCAGTTGGTTGGGTCTATATTTCATACTCCTATTTGAAAGTCAAACGCTTGATGTGACCCGGGCTAAACTTTAGCAGGGGCAACCAAACACCCCCTAATATACTCGACCGGGGTGACAGCACGCCGCGTCATCCGGACGTGTGCTCGCCCTTGCCACCTAATTTTACCGATTGTAAATGATTTACCGAATTGCATAAAGTATTTTTTTATCGTATATCATGTGGTTACTCCACTGCGTGATGGCTTCTTGGGTTATCTGGAGCAATGTGTGCGAGCACCCCCAAAAGACTTCAACCGTCAAGATCGCCGTAGGAGCAGAACAGACCTCAATGCCATTCAATAGGATCAGAGCTATAGCCATAACAAAATGTATTCACGTTGAAATTCGGTATCACATCAGAATATCAGATTAGAGCTTTAGCCTAACAAAATTTGTTCCAATTTGAAATTTGGCATCAGGCCTCCAGATACCGTAGATCGTATAGTAGTAGTCAAATGGGAGGATGCTGAATGTCTAGATTACACACGGAAGAAGATGAAAGAGTTGAGAATGTCTAGATTATATACAGAAGAAGATAAATGAGTACATACATAGAGTTTAGAATATAGAAAATTACAGAGTTTAGAATATAGAAAGTTACGGTTTTTCTACTATCATACGGACGACTTGATCGATTTGATGTTCAAGTTAATTTTAGACGGTTCTGACTAAAATGATTTACATAGAAGCAGACTGCGGACTGAAAAACTGGACTTTAGCAGTCTACCCCAGCTTCTGGTGACCATAAGCTTAAAAAAAAGATGAACAGGGCCTAAATCGAAGAAATGGATAAGACAGCAAAAGGTAACGTTTGAAAATCGCGAGGCAAGCAAAGGATTGAAGACCAAGGTATTTCCTGTGCACCTTTTCCATGTTAAGCTCGATCGTTATTTTTTCCCTTCCTTTTCAAAAGAAAAAAAGATGGCGACGAAAAGAAAGGCAACCTATTCTTCTTTCAGAGCAACACACACCTACATGCCTCCGACACCAGACAAGGCTTCTATTTGGTGTATTCCTTCTGGGAAAATGAGGAAGAAAAACCCTAAAACCTCTTATCAATGGGGGAAAATTATCAGCTCTACCATGGAACCTCCCCCCACAATGCTGAACAAGCATTAACAAAAACAAAACTCTCCATTTGCTAAGCTAGACAATCATTCTCTGATCGGTTGACCGGAAGGTCCCAAAACCCAGCTCCACATGCGTTTGGATCATCCCCGGGACTAAGGTTTGGTCTGAGTTTTGGATGCCAATTAGGAGAACTAAACATGATCTAATTATAGAGCTAATTGTACAGGTTTTTGCTAATTCACGAGACAATTTATTAAGCATAATTAATCTATAATTAGCTCATGTTTCGCTACAGTAAACAAGTGCTAATAGTAGACTAATTAGGCCAAATAGATTTGTTTCGCGAATTAGCCACTGTTTATGTAATTAGTTTTATAATCAGCTCATGTTTAGTCCTCCCATTTGGCATCCAAAACCTGGACTAAACTTTAGCCCAGGTATCAAACACCCCCTCAGTGTGGTGAGGCACAGTGACGTTGCTCCATTGATTGCGATCAGCCCTTGCATTCTTGAAGCTTCTGCTGCAGCCTGACGTTCTGCTTTAGCTATAAAAGGAAAAGGTGGTGGAAATGGTAAGATTTACAACTCCAGTAATCATCGCTTCAGTAATATGCACTGCGAAGTACCATATCAACTGAGATTGTTAGGTTCTCTTAAATTAATTTTAGTCGACAGATTAGAGAATGTATCAAACACTTACACAATCAGCAATCTCCTCCTGCTGAAGAGGCTGAACATCTTCGTTCTCATCCCAGCCCATAGATCTTAGGAGGTTCAACTCTTCCTCCCCACCTGCTCCAATGGACTCGAACTCTTGAGCAGGACATGGATTCTCCTCCCCTGCTCCAATGTGCTGTAACACTTCGGCAGGATTGGTTTCCTCTAACGGCAAACTTGCTTCATCATCAACAGAATTGGGCATCATTAAACCATCATTTACATAGACAGGTACGATGGGCACAATATTAACATTGTCTTCCTGGGGCTTCTTAGAAGATAAATCTTGTGTGCCACCAAGTACTTGTGAAGAGCTGACATCCTTGTCCTCAACTTGAATACCCAGAGATCCTTGATCTAAAACATCATGAGATTCTGAAGGTGGAATGGTCTCATTGTCCGACAAGTGTCGCTGTGATCCCTCACAAGAATTTGCTTCTTCACAGGAACTGCTCCCATTTTCAATAAACTTGAAAGGCAAATCAAGATTAGAGTTCTGCTGATCATCAGTCAGGCTTGATGGAGACTCAATAGCAGCGCTCGAACCATTTACAGACTTACTCCGCAACATCTCAAAAAACTTGTACTTGTCTTTTGCACTTGCTTTTCTGTCAGCAAATGAACCTTGCAGCGGATGCAAAGAACGACCATTAGTGCCAACCTTAAGCTTTGGGCTGGCAATAGACTTTCTCATCGGTTCCATTGAAGAAGATCGACCCAGAACAGGGCTCACAGGATTGCTGGTGCTGTCTTTGGCAGCAGTATTTACAGCACCATTCTGCTCGCGACTAAGGACTTGAAGGCTGCCTGATTGAGATTGCTTTACGAGCTCAGTTTTGACTGGAGTGCGAACAGAGTTGCTAGATGGCTGTGTTGACAGTTGTGGAGCAACCTTGATAGGACCATTAGACTCTCCAGCTCTTGCACCTTTGGATTTTAATAACTTATCCAAAGAACTAGATGCCTGTAAGTAATCTGAGTGAATTAGTTCAAACCAACATTGCACTATTCAGCAAAGGAGAGCATTACTTGACAAATATGTGAAACAAACAAAGAAACACATATATTCACCCAAACATAGTTATATTCTGCATGTTAGTGAAGATAGGAAATTTATAAACATTCCAATGCCGATGGTAAAGTAAAATAATAAACATATGGTTTTCAGATAAGCAATAATATTGACCATATGCTTTAGATTTTATACTATGGTTTAATGATTAATCTCTTTGTCAAAATCATTTAGCCAAGTGATTCAGTTGCCCACTAAATTTAATATATGCACACTAACTTAAAGCATCCACAACTACAGACTATTGATAGCACAAAAAATGATGGAAACAAGATCCTGCTTCAAATTAGCTCCTTTCATGAGACTTGAATCTTGCTTCAAATTAGTTTGTTTCTTAAGATTTCGATGAATTATAGACTAGGTGGAATAGTCATAATCAGTAGCTACAAGATGAATTATAGCTTAGACTAGGTGGAATAGTCACAAGAGATCATATGCTTGTAGAAATGGATCACAACTTCTGAAAATAGTAATAATATTATAAACTCAAAGCACAAAAACATTGCTTTAATCAACAGTACCAGCTAAAACTGAAAAGTAAGTACTACCATTGTTTATTGTATTTATCGCAATACGACATATAGAATTTCACCACTCAAACTTTTCAAAATAAAAGGGCAGACCCAATGCTGTCGGCCCCTAGATGAGTTGGGTTTGGGAGAAAGAATAACCTAGGCAAGCCTTACCCCTGCATTTTGCAGAGAGGCTGCGTCGACACCAGGACCTTCGGCTCAGTGGGAAGGCTTCTCACCACTGTGCCAGGCCTGTCCTTCACCACTCAAACTTTTCAAATGTTAGATAGTTGGTTCAAACAAAAATGTTGCAAGCACAATACAAAGTCTATGTGAGGATGGACTATGACAGTAATATCAGGGAATTGTGATTTATCAATAAACAGGAAGACACAGGTTACAAAGCAGTCTCATCTCAACACAGTTTAATGCAACAACTGAACAAACAAAAAAACTTTCTATTTTATATAAGTTATTGATGAAGCATGTTCTTTGCAAAATAGTTGATATAAAATCTAACAAATTTAAATAATAGATGCCATAAAATATTCAGGATTTTATATTTTGAAAATAGGAAAATCACATAGATTCAATCCCACATGTCTGTTTAAACAACCAAGCAATTGGTTCTCCAGTAATTTCGTTTGATCACTGATAAAAAGACAGCTCTGAGCGCTCCCCTAAGGTAATTGCCAACAACTATGTCATGGGTGAACTGAAGACTAAATAATACATTGGAAAATCTTAGGTTGAAAATAGAACATCAGCAAATAAAATGGGCCAGGGGTCAAACACTATTTTTTTTGTCTATGATCGTTAACTAATAGCATAGACAAAATATGGTCATATATTCTGCTGTACAGACATAAATATCAAATGTTAATTCACTAAATAAAAAAGAGAAGTGTCAAAAGTTCAAGAATTCTTGGCAGTTGGCACATTACTTCACTACTTGTGTTGCTTGTGCTTTCCTCAAAAGGGCATAATAATGACCAAACAAGATGGAAAGATACTAATGAGCTTATAACATATCTATCAAGCGACATGCGTGCACACACACACAATATTAAGCATTCATTGGGACAAATGCAATAAAAAGAGTACTCACAGGTATTTTGTTTGATGATGGTGTAAGAGGTCTTAGAATGCACTGCCTCATAGTTCTTTCTTCAATCTTCTGGGCATCAATCGATAACTGAACAAAAAGAACAATCAATATGGCATCAAAAAGGCATAAACAATATTAAAAAAAAAAAGAAAAGGGAATGAAATGCAAACAGAGAAACATAAAACTCATACTGATTAACTACCTGAGGTGTGGTAGAAATCTTTAATGGCGACTGCATCACTGTTTCAGCCATGCTTAACGCACTCCCAGAGTTGGAAACTTCAGTTTGTTTACTAGAACCAGCATGTGTTGAGGAAGAGGAAACAGAGTTAATGTTTGGATCCCCTAACATCGCAAGCACTGAATTCCAGCCATCAGATACTACCAGTGGTATGTTCTGAATTGGGGTGCTAATTCCAGGAGATGGAACTCGACCTATGTCTTGCTTTCCATTTTTGTCCTCAGAATCAAGGTGTGGGAATTCCCGCTCAAAAGAGATGACACCATTATCTTTTTTAGATACATTACCATTGTCTAAACTTACTCCTACCGCCCGATTTGATATGGCCACCTTTGAACGAGTACGGTTAAGCCTGTCCTTTTCGGATCTGCATGAGCTAAATGACTCAAAGCCATCACGTAAAGGATCATCTGACTGAACCAACCTACTCTCCCGGTCACGAAAATCCAGGTCCTTCTCTTGTATCCTTTCCTTGTTGTGCTTTCCAAAATTACCATAGCCTCTTGATTTCCCTATACCATCTCGATCATTCCGCCTTGGACCACTAGAGCTTGAACCTCTCCGAGATGAGGAATGTTGGGAGCTCCGATCACGATCTCGTCCTGACGAACGGTTTCTTGACGAAGCACCCCTGCCGTGATCATCTAAAATCATACAATAAAGAGCTTCTTAGTACATAATGCCAAAGAGAAGTATCAAGATGCGAATTGGTGTCACTGATAAATAAAGAACAATCCATGTACATATATTGTAAATTGTGAACTGAGTATTAATAAACAACTAAATAGTTTACAGAGTAAGACAGCATTGTCGCGTTGAAAACAATACTTGGTAAGAACAAGACATGTCGTAAACTACATAAAGAGTTATCCTTATCCACAAGGACAAGAGCTCCATAAGCACAAAAGCAGAAGTACTTTTAAATCAGTACAAAAATATAAAGATATAATCCTTATATTATGATCACCAATAAGAAGCCAAGTCACAAGAAGCAAAATAAATGTACAGGCACATGAGGATAAAGCTCAAACAACAGGCTAGTTATAATTGAAAGGGTGTGCACACATCTGCCCCAGAACCCATTATTTCATCTTGTAGCCAGCAACAATCGAGTCCTCTACATCCTTCCAGACTCCAAACATTAGCCACACTTCATGCAGCCAGGCTCAAGCCAGTGGTGCCAAGAAAGCAACATATCTGCTGCAATTGGCTAACTGATCGCATCAATTATGTAAAGCATGAGATGGTGGTGAACTGGCTTATTGAGTTATGAGTTTATGTTTATCCAGATGCTCACCATTTGCTTTGTGTTGCAAGTGGAAAATCAAGGCATCAGACTTAGAAATCCCTAATCTTCTCTGTTTCTACAGCTCTACAACACACCCTAGCTTCTAATCTTGCAATGCTCGACTTCTACCCATACACCCAGCATTTAACGATTGATTGAAAGCGTCTAGGTCCTCCATCCGAAGCTGGTCTATACTGTATTTATGATGTAAATGAGCAAACCGAGGAAGCATGCCAACCCCACCTGCATAACTTCTCATAGGTCCCTATGAAACATGGATTTCACTGAGTAAATGTAATTGCGTATACAAAGGGGCACTACATGGTACGAGTACAGTCTCATATAAGCAGAAACCCCAAAAACAGAAAGTACAAAATGGTTATCTTGCAGGCTACTGGCGTGGTTTACGCCACTGATGGTTGAAGCTGAAGTGTGTTCTCACAGCTGCAGAACCATGTGTGTCAACTGTTCCTAACCCTTGCCGCTAGCTGGACTACAAAGGCAACACCAAAACAGGGCTAACAGACAAGCAAAAAAAAAATGCTTGGAACCACCTCCAAGCTGTTCCCATTTTTACTCCAAGGAGTTTGGGGTTGTTTGTAAGGCCATGTTTGGGATAGCTCCAGTTCCAAAAAAAATTGGTAGAGTTGGTGGAGCAGGTCATTAGGTGCTCTAGAAAATCGTGGAGCTGAAGTTGTAAGTCATTAGAAGACATTTAGATAAGTCATTTCGTTTATTATTTAGATTAAAATATTTTAAAACTATTTAAATTGATATTATAAACTACAGCTCCACACTAGAGCTGGAACCTGGAGCCATCCCAAACAGGGCCTTACAAACAATCCCAAACTCCACAATAGTCAGTGCAGTTACATTGTCACAAAATACTGAGAAACGTCAGTTTCTTAATATAAAAGGCAAGGCTATATCCAAAGCAATGATTCCCTAACAGCTCCCTCAATAGTAACCATAGTTAGCAAAACTTACATAATATAACATGCACCACCACAAACTGTCCTGATTTACATGCAGCATAATAATTGTAACACTTTCCATGCAAATATCACTGATGTACCACAATGCATAAATGGAAAGCTTGTTTTAAAGAAACTAGCATGGAATTTGGAGTAGTAATTTCTCGACATAGAATTGAACTAGTTTCTACCATGCACAAAAAAGGCACCACTTGGCATGTATAAATCTAGGTACCAGCGGGATAACTTCCACTGTAATACTATCCGGTGCCACTACAAACCTATCTGTTGCAACTTCTCGCCGTAACATCCATAAACGTAACATGCAATGAATCACACACGAATGTTATCCATAGCAACAAACAGACAGTTGGGATTTAGACGGCAAGCTCACCTGTGTGAGGCAAAGTCGCCGGCTTATAGGTTGTGGCAGGTACTGTGGGCCGCAGCAGCCATTCCGGCTTCAGCGAGGGCTCACTTCGCTCCATGCCCGCGACAAAATCAGCACTGTCCACCAATCCAGTCCACCACCACCAGGGGCGGACTTAGCGTGGGGCATGGGGGTTCAGTTGAACCCCCGAAAATATGGGGATATATAAAGTCCTCGTGCACCTCTATAGATTGATATTCCGCGCCTGAAGGATAAAAACCTAATAGAGCCATGCAAGGATTAGATTGTATTAGCAGACCATCACGTCGAGAACAAATCCGTAGGTACATGAAAACAACGGGAATCCTTCGAACAATCCATGCTAGGGTTACTCACCACCGAACGAAGAGGAATGGATCCACGCCCTGGTGGATCTCCACCCCACGCCACTCGAGTACCAGAAGAGCGCGGGGGCGGCGATGAAGAGGAGAGCGCCGCCGCCTCTGGACGAGAGTGAATTTCCGCGGGAGGAGCCCCGGCCTCGCGGGCGGAAGAAGGCCCTCGATGAAGGGTCGGTCGCGCCAATCTGTGGCGGCAGTAGCGCGGAGAGAGCGAGAGCGAGACGAAACCCTCGGGTGGAAATCCGCGGCAGCGGCTCCGACACGAGGCGGGCGGGACCGGTCGCAGGGCGGCGGCTGCGGCGGCGAGCACGGAGGATTGGGGAATTTCAGCGGGGATTTGCGGGATTCGGGACGGGTTCGGGGGAGCGCCTTGGGGACGAACGGATTTGGAGCGCTGGATTTCGGACTGGATTTTTCCTTCGCTGGGAAATTTCTGTGCCTCCGGTGGGTTTGTGAATTTCGTGAGGGGAGGCGCGTGTGTGTGTGGTGGAGTACTTGTCTGTCTCGGCGGGGGAAGAGAAACCCTCCGGTCCGGCTCTCCGGTCCTCTCGGAGTCTCGTGTGATCGTGTCCCTCTGGCTCTCCCTACGAGTTCGATGACGGTTGCTGGTTTCCCTCGTGGTCGATTCCATTTGGGTTTATCTCTTCGTCATATGTCATCTCGATAGTGCATTTTCAGTCCAGTTTTTTTAGATATCGTTGATGGAAATTCTAGATGCTAGCTTTATTAGCTTTAGGCCCTATTTAGACCTAGTTTAGAACTATTAAAACTAATAGTTATCTACTAAAAATAGTTGTTGGGTTTCAAATACCATCAGTTAATATCATAACTAATTGTTAGCTACCTCACAACTAGCAATTAGTTTATTAGCTATCTCAACGCAGCTAATAATTTATTATCTAGAGTTAATAGTTAGTCACCTAATAAATCATTAGCTAGGTTGAGCCAGCTAATGAACTAATTGTTAGCTCAGAGCATCTCTAACAAGAAACCCTATATTTGAGTCCTGAAATTTAAAACACAACATGATTTAAAGTGTTTAGGGTCACAAAAACTTTTGCAACTCCAACAATTGATTCATATATAACGTTATTAGAAAGCAAATCATATTATTTAGGAAATAAAATGTTAGAATATTGTACAAACAAGAATAAGTCTCCAGCATATGGGGTCCTTTATTTAGGATATGATGGACCAAGTCCTATAATTATTTGATGGAATTTTGTGAAATAGGACTCTCGTGGTTTCTAAAACCAGGGGACAATAAGATTTGTATTCGACAGGGGTGCCAGTGCGGACTCACTCCGAATGGTGACCTACACGAGCTCCAAGGTGGATCTAATACGAGTGGGTTATATTTGTTTAGGCTGGAGCTCTAATCCACTGTAGTGATGATAGTAGTATTACTTGGAGCGTGTTACAGTTGGGTGTTTGTGTGAAGCTGTGGGATGTCGTCTTGGATAGGGGTTGTCTTGTTCTTTTATTCAAGGTAGACGTTACATAACTTTTATTCTACTGGGATGGAGTTCAACCTCCCGCTTTTGGGCCTCGTAGCCCTTATGGTGTCGTCTGCTAGGTCGTGCGCCACCATACCCCTGGTATGGCGTCGTGTCTCGTCCGTCCGCCAATGGGTTCCTGTAGCTGTTTCGATATAGACGTAGTGGTGCTCGGTGGGTTCGGTCGAGTCAGCTCGAGGTGAGGTTTAGGAATGTCTTTAGTACAACTTCATCTTCCGTCATCCCCTTAGCGTCACCTTTAGTACAACATCATCTTTTGTCATCCCCTTAGCGTCACCTTTGATCATGTGTAGGCGTATGCCTGGTACGGTGTATTGCCCTGTCCCTTCCGACGTATGGGTCACTGTAGAGACCCCCATGCTGAGGCCCCTACGGCTAGGGTTGTCCGGTTCCACTAGTCAGTGAGGATACATATCCAGCGTCATGCTTAATAGAGACTGAAAGTCGCCTAGAGGGGGGTGAATAGGGCGAAACTGAAATTTACAAATATAATCACAACTACAAGCCGGGTTAGCGTTAGAAATAAAAATGAGTCCGAGAGAGAGGGCGCAAAACAAATCGCAAGTGAATGAAGAGTGTGACACGCGGATTTGTTTTACCGAGGTTCGGTTCTCGCAAACCTACTCCCCGTTGAGGAGGCCACAAAGGCCGGGTCTTTTTCAACCCTTTCCCTCTCTCAAAACGGTCCCACGGACCGAGTGAGCTTCTCTTCTCAAATCAACCGGGAACAAAACTTCCCCGCAAGGACCACCACACAATTGGTGTCTCTTGCCTCGGTTACAAATGAGTTTTGATCACAAGAACAATTGAGAAAGAAAGAAGCAATCCAAGCGCAAGAGCTCAAAAGAACACGACAAATCTCTCTCACTAATCACTAAGGCCTTGTGTGGAATTGGAGAGTATTTGATCACTTGGGTGTGTCTAGAATTGAATGCTAGAGCTCTTGTAAGGTGTAGAAGTGTGAAAACTTGGATGACTTGAATGTGGGGTGGTTGGGGGTATTTATAGCCCCAAGCACCAAACTAGTCGTTTGGTGGAGGTTGTCTGTCGCATGGTGCACCGGACAGTCCGGTGCACACCGGACATGTCCGGTGCGCCAGCCACGTCACCAGGCTGTTAGGGTTCCGACCGTTGGAGCTCTGACTGCTGGGCCCGCCTGGATGTCCGGTGGCGCACCGGACATGTACTGTAGAGTGTCCGGTGCGCCATGTCGCGCGTGCCTGACTTCTGCGCGCTCTGGCGCGCATTTAATGCCGCTGCAGGTGACCGTTGGCGCCGAAATAGCCGTTGCTCCGCCGTTACACCGGACATGTCTGGTGAATTATAGCGGACTAGCCGTTGGAGATTCCCGAAGCTGGCGAGTTCAGAGTCGCGTCCCCTTGGAGCACCGGACACTGTCCGGTGTACACTGGACAGTCCGGTGAATTATAGCGCGGCGGCTCTGTGATTTCTCGAAGGTGCGAAGTTCAGCTTTGAGTCCCCTGGTGCACCGGACAGTCCGGTGCGCCCGACCAGGGTGCCTTCGGTTGTCCCTTTGCTCCTTTGTTTGAACCCTTTCTCTTGATCTTTTTATTGGCTTATTGTGAACCTTTGGTACCTGTAGAACTTATAAACTTGGGCAAACTAGTTAGTCCAATTATTTGTGTTGGGCAATTCAACCACCAAAATCAATTTAGGAATATAGGTGTAAGCCTAATTCCCTTTCAATCTCTCCCTTTTTGGTGATTGATGCCAACACAAACCAAAGCAAATATAGAAGTGCAGAATTTGAACTAGTTTGCATATGCAAGTGCAAAGGTTACTTAGAATTGAGCCAATAAATATTACTTACTAGATATGCATGGATTGTTTCTTTATTTTTAACATTTTGGACCACACTTGCACCACATGTCTTGTTTTTGCAAATTCTTTTTGTAAATCCTTTTCAAAGTCCTTTTGCAAAATAGTCAAAGGTAAATGAATAAGATTTTGAGAAGCATTTATAAGATTTGAAAATTTCTCCCCTTGTTTCAAATGCTTTTCCTTTGACCAAACAACACTCCCTCTCAAATAAATTCTCCTCTTAGTGTTCAAGAGGGTTTTAAGATATCAATTTTGAAAGGTGCTACTTTCTCCCCCTTTAGAACACAAAGAGATACTAATTTGAAATTTACCAATTGAAAATCATTAATTTTAAAATTAGGGTGGTGGTGCGGTCCTTTTGCTTTGGGCTCATACTTTCTCCCCCTTTGGCATGAATCGCCAAAAACGGATACTTTGAGTGAGATATAAGCCCTTTCCTAACTATTTTCTCCCCTTTGGCAAATAAAACATATGAGTGAAGATTATACCAAAGATGGAGATATGCTCGGAGCGACGGCGAAGGATGAGTAATAGAGTGGAGTGGAAGCCTTTGTCTTCGCCGAAGACTCCAATTCCCTTTCAATACACCTATGACTTGGTTTGAAATTCACTTGAAAACACATTAGTCATAGCATATATAAAAGAGACATGATCAAAGGTATACTTATGAGCTATGTGTGCAAATTAGCAAAAGAAATTCCTAGAATCAAGAATATTGAGCTCATGCCTAAGTTTGGTAAAAGTTTGTTCATCTAGTGGCTTGGTAAAGATATCGGCTAATTGATCTTTAGTGTTAATGTATGCAATCTCGATATCCCCCTTTTGTTGGTGATCCCTAAGAAAATGATACCGAATGGCTATGTGTTTAGTGCGGCTATGCTCAACGGGATTATCCGCCATGCGGATTGCACTCTCATTATCACATAGAAGAGGAACTTTGGTTAATTTGTAACCATAATCCCGCAGGGTTTGCCTCATCCAAAGCAATTGCGCGCAACAATGGCCTGCGGCAATATACTCGGCTTCGGCGGTAGAAAGAGCGACCGAATTTTGCTTCTTAGAAGCCCAAGACACCAAGGATCTTCCCAAGAACTGGCAAGTCCCTGATGTGCTCTTTCTATTAACTTACACCCCGCCCAATCGGCATCCGAATAACCAAGTAAATCAAATGTGGATCCCCGAGGGTACCAAAGCCCAAACTTAGGAGTATAAGCCAAATATCTCAAGATTCGTTTTACGGCCGTAAGGTGAGATTCCTTAGGGTCGGATTGGAATCTTGCACACATGCATACGGAAAGCATAATGTCCGGTCGAGATGCACATAAATAGAGTAATGAACCTATCATTGACCAGTATACCTTTTGATCGATGGATTTACCTCCCGTGTCGAGGTCAAGATGCCCATTGGTTCCCATGGGTGTCTTGATGGGCTTGGCATCCTTCATCCCAAACTTGTTTAGAATGTCTTGAGTGTACTTTGTTTGGCAAATGAAGGTGCCCTCTTGGAGTTGCTTTACTTGAAATCCTAAGAAATACTTCAACTCCCCCATCATTGACATCTCGAATTTCTGTGTCATGATCCTACTAAATTCTTCACATGTAGATTCGTTAGTAGACCCAAATATAATATCATCAACGTAAATTTGGCATACAAACAAATCATTGTCAAGAGTTTTAGTAAATAAAGTAGGATCGACCTTGCCGACTTTGAAGCCATTAGCAATAAGGAAATCTCTTAGGCATTCATACCATGCTCTTGGGGCTTGCTTGAGCCCATAAAGCGCCTTAGAGAGCCAATAGACATGGTTAGGGTACTCACTGTCTTCAAAGCCAGGAGGTTGTTCAACATAGACCTCTTCCTTGATTGGTCCATTGAGGAAGGCACTCTTCACGTTCATTTGGTAAAGCTTGAAGCCATGGTAAGTAGCGTAGGCTAATAATATACGAATTGACTCAAGCCTAGCTACGGGTGCATAGGTTTCACCGAAATCCAAACCTTCGACTTGTGAATACCCCTTGGCTACGAGTCGAGCTTTGTTCCTTGTTACCACACCATGCTCATCTTGCTTGTTGCGGAAGACCCACTTGGTTCCTACAACATTTTGGTTAGGACGTGGAACTAAATGCCATACCTCGTTCCTAGTGAAGTTGTTGAGCTCCTCTTGCATCACCATCACCCAATCCAAATCTTGGAGTGCTTCCTCTACCCTGTGTGGCTCAATAGAGGAAACAAAAGAGTAATGCTCACAAAAATGTGCAACACGAGATCTAGTGGTTACCCCCTTGTGAATGTCGCCGAGGATGGTGTCGACGGGGTGATCTCGTTGGATTGCTTGGTGGACTCTTGGATGTGGCGGTCTTGGTTCTTCATCCTCCTTGTCTTGATTATTTGCATCTCCCCCTTGATCATTGTTGTCATCTTGAGGTGGCTCATCGTTTTGATTTTCTCCTTCATCAACTTGAGCCTCGTCCTCATTTTGAGTTGGTGGAGATGCTTGCGTGGAGGAGGATGGTTGATCTTGTGCATTTGGAGGCTCTTCGGATTCCTTAGGACACACATCCCCAATGGACATGTTCCTTAGCGCGATGCACGGAGCCTCTTCTTCACCTATCTCATCAAGATCAACTTGCTCTACTTGAGAGCCGTTAGTTTCATCAAACACAACGTCATAAGAAACTTCAACAAGTCCTGAGGACTTGTTAAAGACTCTATATGCCCTTGTGTTTGAGTCATTGAAGGGAAATGTGCCCTTGGGCCATTTCTAAGTATTTTGGTGATTGAGTGCTGAGAGCACCTAGAGGGGGGGGGGGTGAATAGGTGATCCTGTAAAAACTTCAAACTTAAGCCACAAAAACTTGTTAAGCGTTAGCACAGTTAATGCCAAGTGGCTAAGGTGAAGTCTTCAACAAAACACAATACCACAAGAATCAAGCACAGAGGGACACGGTGGTTTATCCCGTGGTTCGGCCAAGCCAATGCTTGCCTACTTCCACGTTGTGGCGTCCCAACGGACGAGGGTTGCAATCAACCCCTCTCAAGCGGTCCAAAGACCCACTTGAATACCACGGTGTTTTGCTGTTCTTATCTCAATCCCGTTTGCGAGGAATCTCCACAACTTGGAGCCTCTCGCCCTTACAAAAGATGTTCACAAAGAATCACGGAGTAAGGGAGGGATTAGCAACTCACACACAACACAAAGATCACAGCGAATACGCACACACAAAACCCAGACTTGAGCTCAAGAGGCTAACACACTAGAACAGAGCTCAAATCACTAGAATTTCAAACAAGTGCGCAAGATTGATGTGTGAGTGATCAAGAGTGCTCAAGGAATGCTTGGGTGCTTCCTCCATGCGCCAAGGGGTCCCTTTTATAGCCCCAAGGCAGCTAGGAGCCGTTGGGAACAAATCTGGAAGGCCATCTTTGCCTTCTGTCTCGTGGCGCACCGGACAGTCCGGTGCACACCGGACACTGTCCGGTGCCCGATTTGTTTCCAAAAACAGCACTTCTGACCGTTGCTGGCTGCTCCAGATCTGCGCTCAGTTGGCGCACCGGACATGTCCGGTGCACACCGGACAGTCCGGTGTTCCATCCCGACCGTTGGCTTGGCCACGTGTCCCGCGCGGATTGCGCGGCCGACCGTTGGCCCTGGCCGACCGTTGGCTCACCGGACAGTCCGGTGTTCCTTCCCGACCGTTGGCTCGGCCACGTGTCCCGCGCGGATTGCGCGGCCGACCGTTGGCCCTGGCCGACCGTTGGCTCACCGGACAGTCCGGTGCACACCGGACAGTCCGGTGAATTTTAGCCGTACGCCGTCGGCGAATTCCCGAGAGCGGCCAGTTCGCGCCGAGGAGGTCTGGCGCACCGGACACTGTCCGGTGCACACCGGACAGTCCGGTGCTCCAGACCGAGCTGGGACTTGGCTGCACACAGCCAAGTCATTCTCTCCCCTTTTCTCTATTTCTTCATGCTGTTTCTAACACTTAGACAAACATGTTAGTCCACAAAACCAATGTACTAAGGCTTAGAAACATACCTTTACTTCATGATTTGCACCTTGTTCCATTTTACAAATAGGTACCTGTGTTGAGCACTAAATCACCAAAATCCTTAGAAATGGCCCAAGGGCACATTTCCCTTTCAATCTCCCCCTTTTTGGTGATTTATGCCAACACTTCATAAAGCCACTAGAACAAGTGCCAACTCAATTCAAATGACATAAATTTAGGTGTTATTCAATTTTGGCATATATGGATCATCCTTTGCCACCACTTGGTTTGTTTTTGCAAATCAAACACAAATCTCTATCTCTAAGTTAAACACACATGTTTAAGCATAAAGAGAGTCATTCAAAAAGAGATTGATCAAGAATTTCAAAAACTCCCCCTTTTTCCCATAATCAATACTTCTCCCCACAAGAAGCCAACTTTTGACAAGAGAGACATCAAAAAAGAGTTTTGACAAACCAAACGCTCTATTCTACTATTTTCAAAAACTCTCAAGTGGTAGCTGATCCATTTATCACTTTGGCCTTTATTTTCTCCCCCTTTGGCATCAAGCACCAAAACGGGATCAATCTTGGCCCTATAACCCCATTGCCTCACCAAAATCTTCAATTAAGAGCAAATGGCAATAAGAGTTCATGAGATGGACTTGGAATAAGTTACCCCTCATCGGAGTGCAGTGGAAGTCTTTCATGGTCCAAGTCCACCTTTTCCCTTTCAATTCTCCTTTGTGACTAACACAAGCAAACTCAAACATATGGTTAGTCTCAAAGGGTCAAGTTGTAACACATCTCCCCCTAAACATGTGCATCACATTGCAACGGACTTGTGAGGTCCAGGGAGTGTTTGTACAACTTGAGTACCATAATAAGCAACAAAATGCAGAATGAACATGATCAAAGGCATAGATACATGTATGCTACGATTCAATCCAAGTTCCGCGAATCTAAGACATTTAGCTCACTACGAAGCCTGCAGAAGGTCTTCTCATCTAAAGGCTTGGTAAAGATATCGGCTAGCTGGTTCTCGGTGCTAACATAAAACACTTCGATATCTCCCTTTTGCTGGTGGTCTCTCAAAAAGTGATGCCGGATGTCAATGTGCTTTGTGCGGCTGTGTTCAACAGGATTTTCCGCTATTCGGATAGCACTCTCATTATCACATAGGAGTGGGACTTTGCTCAGATTGTAGCCAAAGTCCCTGAGGGTTTGCCTCATCCAAAGTAGTTGCGCGCAACACTGACCTGCGGCAACATACTCGGCCTCAGCGGTGGATAGGGCAACGGAGGTTTGTTTCTTGGAATTCCATGACACCAGGGACCTTCCTAAGAATTGGCACGTCCCCGATGTACTCTTCCTATCGACCTTACATCCAGCATAGTCGGAATCTGAGTACCCAATCAAGTCAAAGTTAGACCCCTTTGGATACCAGATCCCGAAGCAAGGCGTAGCGACTAAATATCTAAGAATTCGCTTCACCGCCACCAAGTGACATTCCTTAGGATCGGATTGAAATCTAGCACACATGCATACGCTAAGCATAATATCCGGTCTACTAGCACATAAATAAAGTAAAGACCCTATCATTGACCGGTATGCTTTTTGATCAACGGACTTACCTCCTTTGTTGAGGTCGGTGTGTCCGTCGGTTCCCATCGGAGTCTTTGCGGGCTTGGCGTCCTTCATCCCAAACCGCTTTAGCAGATCTTGCGTGTACTTCGTTTGGGAGATGAAGGTGCCGTCCTTGAGTTGCTTCACTTGGAACCCAAGGAAGTAATTCAACTCGCCCATCATCGACATCTCGAATTTCTGCGTCATCACCCTGCTAAACTCTTCACAAGACTTTTGATTAGTAGACCCAAATATTATGTCATCGACATAAATTTGGCATACAAACAAATCACCATCACATGTCTTTGTAAAGAGAGTTGGATCGGCTTTCCCAACCTTGAAAGCATTAGCAAGTAAGAAATCTCTAAGGCATTCATACCATGCTCTTGGGGCTTGTTTAAGTCCATAGAGCGCCTTAGAGAGCTTACACACATGGTCGGGGTACCGCTCATCCTCGAAGCCAGGGGGTTGCTCCACGTACACCTCTTCCTTTATTGGCCCGTTGAGGAATGCGCTCTTCACATCCATTTGGTACAACCTGAAAGAATGGTGAGCGGCATATGCTAGCAAGATACGAATAGACTCTAGCCTAGCCACAGGAGCAAAAGTCTCCTCAAAGTCCAAACCTGCGACTTGGGCATAACCTTTTGCCACAAGTCGAGCCTTGTTCCTTGTCACCACTCCGTGCTCGTCTTGTTTGTTGCGGAACACCCACTTGGTTCCCACAACATTTTGCTTGGGACGAGGCACCAGCGTCCAAACTTCGTTGCGCTTGAAGTTATTAAGTTCCTCCTGCATGGCCAACACCCAGTCCGGATCTAGCAAGGCCTCCTCTACCCTGAAAGGCTCAATAGAGGAGACAAAAGAGTAATGTTCACAAAAATTAACTAATCGAGACCGAGTAGTTACTCCCTTGCTAATGTCACCCAGAATTTGGTCGACGGGATGATCCCTTTGAATCATCGCTCGAACTTGGGTTGGAGGTGCCGGTTGCGCTTCTTCCTCCATCACTTGATCGTGTTGTGCTCCCCCTTGATCACACGCCTCCTTTTGATGAACCTGTTCATCGTCTTGAGGTGGGGGATGCACCGTAGTTGAGGAAGAAGGTTGATCACGTTCATCCTGTTCCTGTGGCCGAATGTCTCCAATCGCCATGGTTCGTATAGCGGCCGCCGGAACATCTTCTTCATCTACATCATCACAATCAACAACTTGCTCTCTTGGAGAGCCATTAGTCTCATCAAATACAACGTCGCTAGAGACTTCAACCAAACCCGATGATTTGTTGAAGACCCTATACGCCTTTGTATTTGAATCATAACCTAATAAAAACCCTTCTACAGCTTTGGGAGCAAACTTAGAATTTCTACCCTTCTTCACTAGAATGTAGCACTTGCTCCCAAATACACGAAAGTACGATACATTGGGTTTGTTACCGGTTAGTAGCTCATACGAAGTCTTCTTGAGGAGTCGATGAAGGTAGACCCTGTTGATGGCGTGGCAAGCCGTGTTCACGGCTTCCGACCAAAAGCACTCGGGGGTCTTGAACTCCCCAAGCATCGTCCTCGCCATATCGATTAGCGTCCTGTTCTTCCTCTCTACCACACCATTTTGCTGTGGTGTGTAGGGAGCGGAGAACTCGTGCTTGATCCCTTCCTCCTCAAGAAACTCCTCCACTTGAAGGTTCTTGAACTCGGACCCGTTGTCGCTCCTTATCTTCTTCACCTTGAGCTCAAACTCGTTTTGAGCTCTCCTGAGGAAGCGCTTGATGGTCCCTTGGGTTTCAGACTTATCCTGCAAAAAGAATACCCAAGTGAAGCGGGAAAAGTCATCAACAATAACTAAACCATACTTACTTCCTCCTATGCTTAGATAGGCGACGGGTCCGAAGAGGTCCATATGCAGCAGCTCCAGAGGTCTTGACGTGGTCATCACATTCTTGCTGTGATGTGCTCCTCCAACTTGTTTACCTGCCTGACAAGCTGCACAAGGTCTATCTTTTTCGAAATAAACATTGGTTAGACCTATCACGTGTTCTCCCTTTAGAAGTTTGTGGAGATTCTTCATCCCCACATGTGCTAAGCGGCGATGCCACAGCCAGCCCATGCAAGTCTTAGCCATTAAGCATGCATCTAGACCGGCCTCTTCTTTTGCAAAATCAACTAAATAAAGCTTGCCGTCTAGTACACCCTTAAAAGCTAGTGAACCATCACATCTTCTAAAGACAGACACATCTACATTTGTAAATAAACAATTATATCCCATTTGACATAATTGACTAACAGATAGCAAATTATATCCAAGACTCTCCACTAAGAATACATTTGAAATAGAATGCTCATTAGAAATTGCAATTTTACCTAACCCTTTTACCTTGCCTTGATTCCCATCACCGAATATAATTGAATCTTGGGAATCCTTATTCTTGACGTAGGAGGTGAACATCTTCTTCTCCCCCGTCATATGGTTTGTGCATCCGCTGTCGATAATCCAGCTTGAACCCCCGGATGCATAAACCTGCAAGGCAAATTTAGGCTTGGGTCTTAGGTACCCAACTCATGTTGGGTCCTGCAAGGTTAGCACAAATAACTTTAGGGACCCAAATGCAAGATTTTTCTCCCTTGCATCTAGCCCCTAATTTCCTAGCAACTACCTTCTTACCCTTTCTACAAATAGCAAAGGGAGCATTACAAGCATAATAAATGGTAGAAGGTTCATTCACTACTTTCCTAGGAGCATGAATAACATTCTTTCTAGGTACATGAGCAATATCTCTCCTAGGCATATGTACAACATTTCTCCTACACATATCTCTACCATGATTATAAGAAGAACTAGAAGCAAACATTGCATGAGAATCATAAGCATATGAATCAAAATGATTATAAGCATTTCTAGCATGTCTCCTATCATAATACATAAAAGCATGATTCTTTTTAGTATTACTAGCCATCGGGGCCTTCCCCTTCTCCTTGACGAAGATGGGAGCCTTATGGCTTGTTAAGTTCTTGGCTTCCCTCTTGAAGCCAAGCCCATCCTTAATTGAGGGGTGTCTACCAATCGTGTAGGCATCCCTTGCAAATTTGATTTTATCAACTTCATTCTGGCTAGTCTTAAGTTGGGCATTAAGACTAGCCACTTCATCATTTAATTTGGAAATTAGAACTAGGTGTTCACTACAAGCATTAACGTCAAAATCCTTACACCTAGTACAAATTTCAACATGTTCAACACAAGAATTTGATTTACTAGCTACTTCTAGTTTAGCACTTAAATCAATATTAACACTTCTTAAGGTAGAAATGGTTTCATGACAGGAAGATATTTCACTAGAAAGCATTTCATTTCTTTTCACTTCTAAAGCATATGATTTTTGTGCCTCTACAAATTTATCATGTTCATCATACAATAAATCTTCTTGCTTTTCTAAAAGCCTATCCTTTTCATTCAATGCATTAATTAATTCATTGATTTTCTCTATCTTAGATCTATCTAAGCCCTTGAACAAGCAAGAATAATCTATGTCATCATCACTAGACTCACTATCACTAGATGAAGCATAAGTGGAGTCTTGAATACTCACCTTCTTCTCCCTTGCCATAAGGCAAGTGAGACGCTCGTTGGGGAAGAGAGCCGATTTGTTGAAGGCAGTGGCGGCGAGTCCTTCGTTGTCGGAGTCGGAGGAGGAGCAATCCGAGTCCCACTCCTTTCCTAGATGCGCCTCGCCTTTTGCCTTCTTGTATTGCTTCTTCTTCTCTCTTTTGTTCCCCTTTTCCTGGTCACTTTCATTATCGGGACAGTTAGCAATGAAATGACCAAGCTTACCGCATTTGAAGCATGAGCGCTTCCCCTTGGCTTTGGTCTTGCTTGGTTGTCCCTTGTGACCTTTAAGCACCGTCTTGAATCTCTTAATGATGAGAGCCATCTCTTCATCATTAAGGCCAGCCGCCTCAACTTGCGCCACCTTGCTAGGTAGCGACTCCTTGCTCCTCGTTGCCTTTAGAGCAATGGGTTGAGGCTCGTGGAGTGGTCCGTTCAACGCGTCGTCGACGTATCTTGCCTCCTTGATCATCATCCGCCCGCTCACGAATTTTCCAAGCACTTCCTCGGGCGTCATCATCGTGTACCTGGGATTCTCACGAATATTGTTCACGAGATGAGGATCAAGTACGGTAAAGGACCTGAGCATTAGGCGGACGACGTCGTGGTCCGTCCATCGCGTGCTCCCGTAGCTTCTTATCTTGTTGATAAGGGTCTTGAGCCGGTTGTACGTTTGCGTTGGCTCCTCGCCCCTTATCATCGCGAACCGTCCAAGCTCGCCCTCCACCAACTCCATCTTGGTGAGTAAGGTGACGTCGTTCCCCTCATGAGAAATCTTGAGGGTGTCCCAGATTTGCTTGGCGTTGTCCAAGCCGCTCACCTTATGGTATTCATCCCTGCACAAGGAAGCTAGAAGAACAGTAGTAGCTTGTGCATTTTTATGAATTTGTTCATTAATGAACATGGGACTATCCGAACTATCAAAGTGCATTCCACTCTCTACAATCTCCCATATACTAGGATGGAGAGAGAATAGGTGACTACGCATTTTGTGACTCCAAAATCCGTAGTCCTCTCCATCAAAGTGTGGGGGCTTGCCAAGTGGAATGGAGAGCAAATGAGAATGTGAACTTTGCGGAATACGAGAGTAATCAAAGGAAAAGTTCGAATTAACCGGTTTTCTCCTCTCGTAGTCGTTGTGGTCCTCATCCTTTTGGGAAGAAGTAGACTCGTCGCTGTCGTAGTAGATGATCTCCTTGATGCGCCTGGTCTTCTTCTTCTTCCCATCCTTTCGTCTTTGACCCGAGCCGGAGTCGGTAGGCTTGTCGTCCTTCGGCTCGTTGACGAAGGTCTCCTTCTCTTTGTCGTTGATCACTATACCCTTCCCCTTAGGATCCATCTATTCGGGCGGTTAGTCCCTTTGTGAATAGAACGGCTCCGATACCAATTGAGAGCACCTAGAGGGGGGGGGGTGAATAGGTGATCCTGTAAAAACTTCAAACTTAAGCCACAAAAACTTGTTAAGCGTTAGCACAGTTAATGCCAAGTGGCTAAGGTGAAGTCTTCAACAAAACACAATACCACAAGAATCAAGCACAGAGGGACACGGTGGTTTATCCCGTGGTTCGGCCAAGCCAATGCTTGCCTACTTCCACGTTGTGGCGTCCCAACGGACGAGGGTTGCAATCAACCCCTCTCAAGCGGTCCAAAGACCCACTTGAATACCACGGTGTTTTGCTGTTCTTATCTCAATCCCGTTTGCGAGGAATCTCCACAACTTGGAGCCTCTCGCCCTTACAAAAGATGTTCACAAAGAATCACGGAGTAAGGGAGGGATTAGCAACTCACACACAACACAAAGATCACAGCGAATACGCACACACAAAACCCAGACTTGAGCTCAAGAGGCTAACACACTAGAACAGAGCTCAAATCACTAGAATTTCAAACAAGTGCGCAAGATTGATGTGTGAGTGATCAAGAGTGCTCAAGGAATGCTTGGGTGCTTCCTCCATGCGCCAAGGGGTCCCTTTTATAGCCCCAAGGCAGCTAGGAGCCGTTGGGAACAAATCTGGAAGGCCATCTTTGCCTTCTGTCTCGTGGCGCACCGGACAGTCCGGTGCACACCGGACACTGTCCGGTGCCCGATTTGTTTCCAAAAACAGCACTTCTGACCGTTGCTGGCTGCTCCAGATCTGCGCTCAGTTGGCGCACCGGACATGTCCGGTGCACACCGGACAGTCCGGTGTTCCATCCCGACCGTTGGCTTGGCCACGTGTCCCGCGCGGATTGCGCGGCCGACCGTTGGCCCTGGCCGACCGTTGGCTCACCGGACAGTCCGGTGTTCCTTCCCGACCGTTGGCTCGGCCACGTGTCCCGCGCGGATTGCGCGGCCGACCGTTGGCCCTGGCCGACCGTTGGCTCACCGGACAGTCCGGTGCACACCGGACAGTCCGGTGAATTTTAGCCGTACGCCGTCGGCGAATTCCCGAGAGCGGCCAGTTCGCGCCGAGGAGGTCTGGCGCACCGGACACTGTCCGGTGCACACCGGACAGTCCGGTGCTCCAGACCGAGCTGGGACTTGGCTGCACACAGCCAAGTCATTCTCTCCCCTTTTCTCTATTTCTTCATGCTGTTTCTAACACTTAGACAAACATGTTAGTCCACAAAACCAATGTACTAAGGCTTAGAAACATACCTTTACTTCATGATTTGCACCTTGTTCCATTTTACAAATAGGTACCTGTGTTGAGCACTAAATCACCAAAATCCTTAGAAATGGCCCAAGGGCACATTTCCCTTTCAAGTGCCAACACAAGTGCTTTTGTGTTAATCTATGCAAAGTGGTGGACAAAGTGCAAATCATGTCAAAGGTATGTTTCTGGACTTAGTACATTGTTTTATGGACTAATGTATTGTGTCTAAGTGCTGGAAACAGGAAAGATTGAATTGGAAATGAGATAGCTCTGTTCAGCCAAAGTCAGCTCGGTCTGGGTGCACCGGACTGTCCGGTGGTGCACCGGACAGTGTCCGGCGGTGCACCGGACAGTGTCCGGTGCGCCAGGCTGACTCTGGTGAACTTGCTGCTCTCGGGACTTCGACGGTGGTGTACGACTATAATTCACCGGACTGTCCAGTGGTGCACCGGACTGTCCAGTGAGCCGTTCACAGGCGAACTCGTCGCTCTCGGGAAATGATTAACGGCGTACGGCTAAAATTCACCGGACTGTCTGGTGGTGCACCGGACTGTCCGGTGAGCCAACAGTCAGCCGGGGCAACGGTCGGCCGAGGATTCCGCGCGTGACGCGTGGCCGAGCCAACGGTCACATTGGTGCACCGGACTGTCCGGTGTGCACCGGACAGTGTCCGGTGCGCCAACGGCTCTCAGACTCCAACGGTCGGCTTCGCCAAATAAGGAAGGATATCTGCACCGGACAGTGTCCGGTGGTACACCGGACTGTCCGGTGCGCCAGTCGATAGAAGGCAAGATCTGCCTTCTAGGAATGTTCTCAACGGCTCCTAGCTGCCTTGGGGCTATAAAAGGGACCCCTAGGCGCATGGAAGATGACACCAAGCATACTCAAAGCATTCCTAAGCACCAAGACTTCGATTCCACGCATTTGTTTCTTCGTGATAGCATCTAGAGCTCTTGTTGAGTTGTGAACTCGTTGGGTTGTGTTGCGAGCTCTTGTTGCGACTTGTGTGCGTGTTGACATTCTGATTTTGTGTCTTGTGTGCGTTGCTCATCCCTCCCTTACTCCGTGCTTCTTTGTGAACTTCAAGTGCAAGGGCGAGAGGCTCCAAGTTGTGGAGATTCCTCGCAAACGGGATTAAGAAAAGCAAAGCAAAACACAGTGGTATTCAAGTGGGTCTTTGGACCGCTTGAGAGGGGTTGATTGCAACCCTCGTCCGTTGGGACGCCACAACGTGGAGTAGGCAAACGTTGGTCTTGGCCGAACCACGGGATAACCACCATGCCATCTCTGTGATTGATCTCTTGTGGTTATTGTGTTTTGTTGAGACTCCTCTCTAGCCACTTGGCGACTATTGTGCTAACGCTTAACCAAGTTTTTGTGGCTTAAGTTTCAAGTTTTACAGGATCACCTATTCACCCCCTCTAGGTGCTCTCAATTGGTATCAGAGCCATTCTCTTCACAAAGGGACTAATCGCCCGAAGAGATGGATCCTAAGGGGAAGGGAATCGTGATCAACGATAAGGAGAAGGAGTCCTTCGTCAACGAGCCGAAGGATGACAAGCCTACCGACTCGGGCTCGGGCCACAGACGCAAAGATGGGAAGAAGAAGAAGACGATGAGACGCATCAAGGAGATCGTCTACTACGACGACAGCGATGAGTCTACTTCTTCCCAAAAGGACAACGACGACAACGACTACGACAAACGAAAGACGGTTAACTCAAACTTTTCTTTCGATTATTCGCGTATCCCGCATAGCTCAAATACACATTTGGTTTCCATTCCTCTTGGCAAACCTCCACACTTTGATGGGGAGGACTACGGATTTTGGAGTCACAAAATGCGTAGTCACTTGTTCTCTCTCCATCCAAGCATATGGGAGATTGTTGAGAATGGAATGAAATTTGATAGCTCGGATAGTCCCATATTTATTAATGAACAGATACATAAAAATGCACAAGCTACTATTGTGTTGTTAGCCTCGTTGTGCAGGGACGAGTACCATAAGGTGAGCGGCTTGGACAATGCCAAGCAGATCTGGGACACCCTCAAGATCTCTCATGAGGGGAACGACGTCACCTTGCTCACCAAGATGGAGTTGGTGGAGGGCGAGCTTGGAAGATTTGCGATGATAAGGGGCGAGCAGCCAACTCAAACATACAACTGGCTCAAGACCCTCATCAACAAGATAAGGAGCTACGGAAGCACGCGATGGACGGACCACGACGTCGTCCGCCTAATGCTAAGGTCCTTTACTGTACTTGATCCACATTTGGTGAACAATATTCGTGAAAATCCTAGGTACACCAAGATGTCGCCCGAAGAAGTCCTTGGAAAGTTCGTAAGTGGGCGAATGATGATCAAGGAGGCGAGATACGTCGACGATGCGTTGAATGGTCCAATCAATGAGCCTCAACCCGTTGCTCTCAAGGCAACAAGGAGCAAGGAGGCGCTACCTAGCAAGGTGGTGCAAGTTGAGGCGGCCGGGCTCAATGATGAAGAGATGGCCCTCATCATCAAGCGCTTCAAGACAGCGCTAAAGGGTCGCAAGCGACAGCCAAGCAAGACCAAGACAAAGGGGAAACGCTCATGCTTCAAATGTGGTAAGATTGGTCATTTCATTGCTAACTGTCCCGATAATGAAAGTGACCAGGAAAAAGGGAACAAAAGGGAGAAGAAAAAGAATTACAAGAAGGCCAAGGGCGAGGCACATATCGGAAAGGAGTGGGATTCAGATTGCTCCTCTTCCGACTCCGACAATGAAGGACTCGCCGCCACCGCCTTCAACAAGTCATCCCTCTTCCCAAACGAGCATCACATGTGCCTCATGGCGAAGGAGAAGAAGGTATGCACTCGGGATACCACTTATACTTCTTCAAGTGATGATGATTCTAGTGATGACGATGAAATAGACTATTCTAGTTTATTTAAAGGTTTAGATAGAATTAAAATTGGCAAAATTAATGAGTTAATTGATGCCTTGAATGAAAAGGATAGACTCTTAGAGAAACAAGAAGACCTTTTATATGAAGAGCATGATAAATTTGTTAGTGCACAAAATTCACTTGCTCTAGAGGTTAAAAGGAATGAAATGCTTTCTTGTGAACTATCTACTTGTCATGAAACCATTTCTACTTTAAAAGGTGTAAATGATGATTTAAATGCTAAACTAGAAGTAGCAAGTAAATCTAACTCTTGTGTAGAACATGTTAGGATTTGCAATAGGTGTAAAGATTTTGACATTGATGCTTGTAGTGAACACCTAGTTTCAATTTCAAAATTGAATGATGAATTGGCTAGTCTTAATGCCCAACTTAAGACTAGCAAAAGTGAATTTGACAAGCTAAAATTTGTAAGGGATGCCTACACGATTGGTAGACACCCCTCAATTAAGGATGGACTTGGCTTCAAGAGGGAAGCCAAGAACTTGACAAGCCATAAGGCTCCCATCTCCGCCAAGGAGAAAGGGAAGGCCCCTATGGCTAGTAGTACTAAAAAGAACCATGCTTTTATGTACCATGATAGGAGACAATCTAGAAATGCTTATAGGTGTTGTAATGCTTATGATGCTTTTGATTTTCATGCTATGACTGCTTCTAGTTCCCATGTTATGCATGATAGAAATGTTGCTAGGAGAAATGTTGTTCATAATATGCCTAGGAGAAATGTTGTTAATATTCCTAGGAAAGTTAATGAACCTTCTACAATATATCATGCTTGCAATGCTTCATTTGCCATTTGTAGAAAGAATAAGAAAGTGATTGCTAGGAAGTTAGGGGCAAGATGCAAGGGCGATAAAACTTGCATTTGGGTCCCTAAGACAATTGTGACTAACCTTGTAGGACCCAACAAGAGTTGGGTACCTAAGACCGAAGCCTAAATTTGCCTTGCAGGTTTATGCATCCGGGGGTTCAAGCTGGATTATCGACAGCGGATGCACAAACCACATGACGGGGGAAAAGAGGATGTTCTCTTCCTACGTCAAGAACAAGGATCCCCAAGATTCAATCATATTCGGTGATGGGAACCAAGGCAAGGTAAAAGGGTTAGGTAAAATTGCTATTTCATCCGAGCACTCTATTTCTAATGTGTTTTTAGTTGAGTCGCTTGGATATAATTTGTTATCTGTTAGTCAATTATGCAATATGGGATATAATTGTCTATTCACAAATGTAGATGTGTCTGTCTTTAGAAGGTGTGATGGTTCACTAGCTTTTAAGGGTGTACTAGACGGCAAACTTTATTTGGTTGATTTTGCAAAAGAAGAGGCTGGTCTAGATGCATGCTTAATTGCTAAGACTTGCATGGGCTGGCTGTGGTATCGCCGCTTAGCACATGTGGGGATGAAGAACCTCCACAAGCTTCTAAAGGGAGAACACATGATAGGTCTAACCAACGTACATTTCGAAAAAGATAGACCTTGTGCAGCTTGTCAAGCAGGGAAACAGGTGGGAGGCTCTCATCACACCAAAAATGTGATGACCACATCAAGACCCTTGGAGATGCTTCATATGGACCTCTTCGGACCCGTCGCCTATCTAAGTATAGGAGGAAGTAAGTATGGTCTTGTTATAGTTGATGATTTTTCCCGCTTCACTTGGGTATTCTTTTTGCAGGATAAATCTGAAACCCAAGGGACCCTCAAGCGCTTCCTCAGGAGAGCTCAAAATGAATTTGAGCTCAAAGTGAAGAAGATAAGGAGCGACAACGGGTCCGAGTTCAAGAACCTTCAAGTGGAGGAGTTCCTTGAGGAGGAAGGGATCAAGCACGAGTTCTCCGCTCCCTACACACCACAGCAAAATGGTGTGGTAGAGAGGAAGAACAGGACGCTCATCGATATGGCGAGGACTATGCTTGGAGAGTTCAAGACCCCCGAGCGCTTTTGGTCGGAAGCCGTGAACATGGCTTGCCACGCCATCAACCGGGTCTTCCTTCACCGCCTCCTCAAGAAGACTTCGTATGAGCTGCTAACTGGTAACAAACCCAATGTGTCTTATTTTCATGTATTTGGGAGCAAGTGTTATATTCTTGTGAAGAAAGGTAGAACTTCTAAATTTGCTCCCAAAGCTGTAGAAGGGTTTTTATTAGGTTATGACTCAAATACAAAGGTGTATAGGGTCTTCAACAAATCATCGGGTTTGGTTGAAGTCTCTAGCGACGTTGTATTTGATGAGACTAATGGCTCTCCAAGAGAGCAAGTTGTTGATCTCGATGATATAGATGAAGAAGATGTTCCAACGACCGCAATGCGCACCATGGCGATTGGAGATGTGAGGCCACTGGAACAAAAGGAGCAAGATCAACCTTCTTCCTCAACGATGGTGCATCCCCCAACCCAAGATGACGAACAAGTACCTCAAGTGGAGGCGCGTGATCAAGGGGGAGCACAGGATGTTCAAGTTGAAGAGGAAGAAGCACCTCAGACACCTCCAACCCAAGTTCGAGCGACGATTCAAAGGAATCATCCTGTCGACCAAATTTTGGGTGATATTAACAAGGGAGTAACTACTCGTTCAAGATTAGTTAATTTTTATGAGCATTACTCCTTTGTCTCTTCTATTGAGCCTTTCAGGGTAGAAGAGGCCTTGCTAGATCCGGACTAGGTGTTGGCCATGCAGGAGGAACTCAACAACTTCAAGCATAATGAAGTTTGGACACTGGTGCCTCGTCCAAAGCAAAATGTTGTGGGAACCAAGTGGGTGTTCCGCAACAAACAGGACGAGCACGGGGTGGTGACAAGGAACAAGGCTCGACTTGTGGCAAAAGGTTATGCCCAAGTTGCAGGTTTGGACTTTGAGGAGACTTTCGCTCCTGTGGCTAGGCTAGAATCAATTCGTATTTTGCTAGCATATGCCGCTCACCATTCTTTCAGGTTGTACCAAATGGATGTGAAGAGCGCTTTCCTCAATGGGCCGATCAAGGAGGAGGTGTACGTGGAGCAACCCCTTGGCTTCGAGGATGAACGGTACCCCGACCATGTGTGTAAGCTCTCTAAGGCGCTCTATGGACTTAAGCAAGCTCCAAGAGCATGGTATGAATGCCTTAGAGACTTTCTAATTGCTAATGCTTTCAAGGTTGGGAAAGCCGATCCAACTCTTTTCACTAAGACTTGCGATGGTGATCTTTTTGTGTGCCAAATTTATGTCGATGACATAATATTTAGTTCTACTAATTAAAAGTCTTGTGAAGAGTTTAGCAGGGTGATGACGCAGAAATTCGAGATGTCGATGATGGGCGAGTTGAACTACTTCCTTGGGTTCCAAGTGAAGCAACTCAAGGACGGCACCTTCATCTCCCAAACAAAGTACACGCAAGACTTGCTAAAGCGGTTTGGGATGAAGGACGCCAAGCCCGCAAAGACGCCAATGGGAACCGACGGACACACCTGTAAGGAAAATGGACCCCGGGCCTTTTGGCTAATTGAGTTTTGGTGTTTGATGAACAACACAATCCGTGAACTAATAAGTTTTCTAGTGTTTGTGTTTATAGTTCACAGGATGCGAAGAGAATTGGACCAAGGCAATGAGGATGCAACACCTCAAAAGAAGACATAAAAAGATGCATAGGAGTCCAAGACTCAAGAACAAAGAAGCCCGAAGAAATCAGCGAAGAAATCCAAGACGAGGGCTGTCAGCCAGCGCCTGGTGGCGCACCGGACATTGGTGTCCGGTGTGCACCGGACTGTCCGGTGAGGCACCGGACAGTCTGCGTAGAGAGGCCACAGACAGGCGCTCTCTGGCTGTAGCACCGGACTGTCCGGTGTGCCAACGGGCAGAAGGCAACGGTCGGATCCAACGGTCGACTGCTACAGGCGCCAACGGTCGGCTGACGTGGCGTGCACCGGACACTGCACAGTAGATATCCGGTGGTGTACCGGACTGTCCGGTGCACCCGACGACAGAAAGCTGCTGCTTTCTGTCCAACGGCTAGTTGGGGTGTGGAGGCTATAAATACCACCCCAACCGGCCATTCTCAAGTGTGAGAGCCCAAGCAACATACCAATACACATAGTGCATATTTCCAAGAGCTCAAACACCCAAGTGCTTAATAGAATCACTCGGTGATTAGCGTAGGTGCTTTGCGAAGTGCTTAGGTTAGTTAGACTGCTTTAGCGCTTGCTCTAGGTGAATCCTAGTTAGTTGAGTGAGTTTTGTAAAACCACACAACCCCTCGGCTCTTGCGTGAGCCGTTGTAATTGTACCGAGTGGGGCGAGAGTCTTGCGAGACCGTGACAACCGCGTTTGTGTCACGGCCGCCACCGTGTACCGGAGGGAACGAGGCCCGCGGCGTTTCGGCCGGAAGCTCGATAGTGGAGACGGCGGGGAGCGTCCGAGAGGAGCCGGAAGCAGAGCACCACTTGCGCGTGGAGAAGGCCCGCGGCTCTCTACGGAGTTACTCGACCGTGGTGCTTGGCCCTCGCGTGGGCTTCCCTTTGCGTAGGGGCACCAACGAGGATTAGTCGGGACCTTGCGTGGTTTCGGATACCTCGGTAAAAATACCGGCGTCATCCACGAGAGTTTGCTTCTCTACTTAGCTCTTTACATTCCGCATTTATATTAAGCATTTAAGTTTCAATCTTGTAGTCATACTTATTTAGTGTAGATTGAAACTTAACCTTTGCGGTAGAGGTAGCAACACTTAGACAAAACCTAGGTTGCACATTCTAGTTTTGATTACTTGCATAGGTTTTGCTCTAGGGATTTAATTGTGTCCTAGTTTAGTAAAAGTTTTAGAAGTCCTAATTCACCCCCCCTCTTAGGCGTCACCCGTTTCCTACAAGTGGTATCAAAGCCCGGTTTGGCTCATTTGAAACGCTTTAGCTTCACCGCTAAAAGAGCCGACGCTTTTTAGAGGAAGGGATGGATACCCATAGGCCACCACACTTCGACGGCACTAACTTCCCATATTATAGTGCTAGAATGGCTTGTTACCTAGAGGCCGTTGATCTAGGTGTTTGGAGAGTCACTCGTGACGGGATGAAACCTCTCAAGAATCCTGAGAAACCCACCACGAGTGAGGAAAAAGAAATCCATTTAAATGCTAGAGCCAAAAATTGCTTGTATGAATCTCTTAGCATGGATATTTTCAATCAAGTATTTACCTTGAAAACTGCTAATGAGATTTGGCTAAAATTGCATGAGCTCCATGACGGCACATCCAATGTCCGTGAGCAAAAACATTGCCTAGTCTTAAATGAGTATAATTCTTTTGCCATGAAAGATGATGAGCTTGTTAGAGACATGTATTCTCGTTTGAATCTAATAATCAATGAGCTCAACTCTATTGGCATTAATAAGCTAGGTGATGCGGACATTGTGAGGAAGATTATCTCCCTGCTACCACAACAAAGATATGGGAGCATCATCACCATCCTTCACAATATGGAGGATTTGAGCAACATGACCCCGACCATTGTGATTGGGAAAATCGCGGCCTTTGAGATGTCGCGAAAAATGAGTCGGGGAGAGGAGCCGACTTCCTCAAGACCATATGCTTTTGCATGTGATGAAAGGAAGGGCAAAAAGAAGGCTCCCACTCCAAGTTCCTCAAGCGAAGAAGAGGAAGAAGAAGAAGAAAGTGATGATGATGAAGATAATCAACCATGCACATCATCCTCCGAGGACGAAGAAACAATCCGACGCGTCGGAAAGGTAATGAGGATGATCCGCAAGATTAATCTAATGGGTGTGCCCCTGCAGGTCGAGGATCTTCTCTTTAACATTGACAGGAAAAAGCAAAGGAAAAGAGGATGCTTCGCATGTGGGGAGAAGGGCCACTTCAGGGACAACTGTCCAAATATGGCCAAACCCAAAAAGGAGAGGAGCAAAGGCAAGGCGCTCACAAGTGTTAGAACTTGGGATGATTCTTCAAGTGAAGATGAACCTCCAAGGACACGCAGCCACCGGTCCTCGTCACGATCATCACGATCATCACACAAATGCCTTATGGCAAGAGGTAACAAAAGCATTCCATCCTCTAGTGATGAAAGTAGTAGTGATGATGAAGGTGAGGGAAAAGCCTCTCTAGATGAGCTTGCGGAAGCCGTAGAATTTTTCCAGGATGTTTGCACTAAGCAAAAAGCTCAACTTAAAACTTTGAAAAATAAGTTGATTAGCTCCCAAAATGATTATAAAGGGTTGCTAGAAAAATTTGAAACTTTTGCAAACTTAAATAGTGAGCTGTCAACTAAAATTGAGCTATTAGAATCTAGTGCTCCATCCACTGCTACCGATGATAGCCTTATTAAAAAGAATGAAAAACTTAAGGCTAAGTTAGATAGCTCCCAAGAAGCTATTGAAAATTTGCTAGAGAAAATGGAAATTCTTAGCATACACAATAATGAGCTAACTACTAAGCTAGAAAACATTGGTAGCACCCCAGCAGCATCTTTAGTTGAAATACCTGAAATAATTATGAAAGATGCTTCTACTTCCTGCTTTGATTTAATTGATGATTCTAACCCCTGCAACCAAGTCGTTGTTGAGAATATTGTTGTAGAGACATGTTCGGATGAGGTTGCAAAGGAAAATGAACAATTAAAGCAAGAAGTGGCTCGCCTTGGCAAGGCTTTGTATGACAAGAAAGGCAAAGCCAAACAAATCCGACCTCCACAGGATAACACCACTGCGGGAGTGAACAAGCCTGTAGAGGGAGAAATTGTGATTTGTAGGCTATGCCACATTGAAGGCCACAAGTCTTTCTAATGCAAGGCGATGACCGGGGATAAACAAAGGCAAAAGCTCAAGCAAAAGCCATCAAGCAAAATCTCCAACACCTACATCAAAAAGGTGAATAAAATGGATGCTACACCATATTTTATCAAAAAGAGAAAGAATGGAAAGGTGATAGCAATCAAGGCCAACAAGCAAGCCAACAAAGGAAAAGGGGCCAAACGCATATGGGTGCCAAAAGAGATAATTTCAACCATGAAAAGCACCAAGAAGGTTTGGATCCCGAAAGGGAAGTAAGTGGACCGAAGGTCCACGGGAAATTTGGAGACTTGGCAAAGTTGGGATGTATATCATGGGGTACATCATATTGGATCAAGTTTATTGCCAAGTGGGTTAGTAAAAACTTTGGACCCAAATTTCCCATCCATGACTAAGGTAACTAGTTTTATTGTATTCTTCATTTTTAGATATGCGTATCTATTTACCTTCTATCTAGTTTACCTTTCTTGCCTAGTATTACAATTGTTATGTACTTTTGTTTAAAATCATGCATACTAGGTAAATCACATGGTAGGATTGCTTGCTTTCAATTCATATACTTAAGCAAACCTACATGGTTTAAAATGTTTATTTAAGCACGGCACATAGCTTCTATATCACTCCATAGTAAATGATGCATAAATTGAAAATTTTGATTTCTACAAAGTGTACCATTTAACTTATATGTGCCAATGTTTGGATTATGGATAATTTGCCCCTCTTGATATCAAATCAAAGTGCATGTCTCCTACAAGTATTCAAAACTTGTATGCACACCTTTAGGGGGAGGTTACTCTATAATCTAACACTTTGAGACTAACACCTTTTCAAGTCTATTTCATGTGATAGTCTCATTGTAAGGAAAATGAAGTCCCCGGAGAAAGACAACAATCTTCCACTGCAAAATCTCCAAGAACTCTTATGTCTCTCAAGCTCACCATTGACTTTCAATTGGTATATTTTGAGACTACATTCAGTATCATTTACATGTCTTCTCCAATATTTGATTAGACTATATTTCATATCATATGCTTCTGTGTTGCCAAAAATGCATAAGTAGTTAACTCATATTCTGTTACCTATGCATAAGGGAAGTCAGTCTTTTCAAATCATGTCTTGCACCTCAAATTTTCACATGCTTTTTCCTAAGTAGAGGATCTCTGTCAGGGGGAGTATTTCTTCATCTCTAAAGGGGGAGAAAAACTCTTTCTAAAGGAGAATACTCATTTAGGGGGAGTAATCTTTTGAGGACTCCTTCTAGTGATATCATTTGATACAATTCTTGATGAGGGCAAGCTTTTATTTACTTCCTACATGCTTTTAATGTCTTCCTTTTCGGTGGTTGATGCCAAAGGGGGAGAAGTTTAGGGACCAAAGCAATGAAAACTATATCAAACACCAAACACCACCAATTTAAAATTTTATATCTACAAATGGCTTTTCAAGTGGTTTTGGTTATTTGGTCCAAAAATAGGAAGTAAGTGAATTATGGAGTTAGGGGGAGGCTTAAGTCCATAATATCACATTGTGGGGACAATCATGCATCTTAGCAAGTAGATTGCATATTTTCACTCAAATACTTGTATTATTTGCTTGCTTTGGTTGTGTTGTCATCAATCACCAAAAAGGGGGAGATTGTAAGGAAAATGGACCCCGGGCCTTTTGGCTAATTGAGTTTTGGTGTTTGATGAACAACACAATCCGTGAACTAATAAGTTTTCTAGTGTTTGTGTTTATAGTTCATAGGATGCGAAGAGAATTGGACCAAGGCAATGAGGATGCAACACCTCAAAAGAAGACATAAAAAGATGCATAGGAGTCCAAGACTCAAGAACAAAGAAGCCCGAAGAAATCAGCGAAGAAATCTAAGACGAGGGCTGTCAGCCAGCGCCTGGTGGCGCACCGGACATCGGTGTCCGGTGTGCACCGGACTGTCCGGTGAGGCACCGGACAGTCTGCGCAGAGAGGCCACAGACAGGCGCTCTCTGGCTGTAGCACCGGACTGTCCGGTGTGCCAACGGGCAGAAGGCAACGGTCGGATCCAACGGTCGACTGCTACAGGCGCCAACGGTCGGCTGGCGTGGCGTGCACCGGACACTGCACAGTAGATGTCCGGTGGTGCACCGGACTGTCCGATGCACCCGACGACAGAAAGCTGCTGCTTTCTGTCCAACGGCTAGTTGGGGTGTGGAGGCTATAAATACCACCCCAACCGGCCATTCTCAAGTGTGAGAGCCCAAGCAACATACCAATACACATAGTGCATATTTCCAAGAGCTCAAACACCCAAGTGCTTAATAGAATCACTCGGTGATTAGCGTAGGTGCTTTGCGAAGTGCTTAGGTTAGTTAGACCGCTTTAGCGCTTGCTCTAGGTGAATCCTAGTTAGTTGAGTGAGTTTTGTAAAACCACACAACCCCTCGGCTCTTGCGTGAGCCGTTGTAATTGTACCGAGTGGGGCGAGAGTCTTGCGAGACCGTGACAACCGCGTTTGTGTCACGGCCGCCACCGTGTACCGGAGGGAACGAGGCCCGCGGCGTTTCGGCCGGAAGCTCGATAGTGGAGACGGCGGGGAGCGTCCGAGAGGAGCCGGAAGCGGAGCACCACTTGCGCGTGGAGAAGGCCCGCGGCTCTCTACGGAGTTACTCGACCGTGGTGCTTGGCCCTCGCATGGGCTTCCCTTTGCGTAGGGGCACCAACGAGGATTAGTCGGGACCTTGCGTGGTTTCGGATACCTCGGTAAAAATACCGGCGTCATCCACGAGAGTTTGCTTCTCTACTTAGCTCTTTACATTCCGCATTTATATTAAGCATTTAAGTTTCAATCTTGTAGTCATACTTATTTAGTGTAGATTGAAACTTAACCTTTGCGGTAGAGATAGCAACACTTAGACAAAACCTAGGTTGCACATTCTAGTTTTGATTACTTGCATAGGTTTTTCTCTAGGGATTTAATTGTGGCCTAGTTTAGTAAAAGTTTTAGAAGTCCTAATTCACCCCCCCTCTTAGGCGTCACCCGTTTCCTACAACACCGACCTCAACAAAGGAGGTAAGTCCGTTGATCAAAAAGCATACCGGTCAATGATAGGTTCTTTGCTTTATTTATGTGCTAGTAGACCGGATATTATGCTTAGCGTATGCATGTGTGCTAGATTTCAATCCGATCCAAGGGAGTGTCACTTGGTGGCCGTGAAGCGAATTCTTAGATATTTAGTCGCTACGCCTTGCTTCGGGAT
This sequence comes from Zea luxurians, assembly GCA_029449295.1. Classification (NCBI taxonomy): domain Eukaryota; kingdom Viridiplantae; phylum Streptophyta; class Magnoliopsida; order Poales; family Poaceae; genus Zea; species Zea luxurians. The sequence goes on along the minus strand of JAOPSE010000010.1, from coordinate 95,340,432 downwards.
TTGGTATCCAAAGGGGTCTAACTTTGACTTGATTGGATACTCAGATTCCGACTATGCTGGATGTAAGGTCGATAGGAAGAGTACATCGGGGATGTGCCAATTCTTAGGAAGGTCCCTGGTGTCATGGAACTCTAAGAAACAAACTTCCGTTGCCCTATCCACCGCTGAGGCCGAGTATGTTGCCGCAGGACAGTGTTGCGCGCAACTACTTTGGATGAGGCAAACCCTCCGGGACTTTGGCTACAATCTGAGCAAAGTCCCACTCCTATGTGATAATGAGAGTGCTATCCGAATAGCGGAAAATCCTGTTGAGCACAGCCGCACAAAGCACATTGACATCCGACATCACTTTTTGAGAGACCACCAGCAAAAGGGAGATATCGAAGTGTTTCATGTTAGCACCGAGAACCAGCTAGCCGATATCTTTACCAAGCCTTTAGATGAGAAGACCTTTTGCAGGCTACGTAGTGAGCTAAATGTCCTAGATTCACGGAACTTGGATTGATTCATAGCATACATGTGTTTATGCCTTTGATCATATTCCTTATGCATTTTGTTGCTTACTTGTGGTGCTCAAGTTGTACAAACACTCCCTGGACCTCACAAGTCCTCTTGCAAGTGGTGCACATATTTAGGGGGAGATGTGCTACAACTTGACCCTTTGAGACTAACCGTGTGTTTGAGTTTGCTTGTTTTAGTCTCAAAGGAGGTTTGAAAGGGAAAAGGTGGACTTGGACCACGAAAGACTTCCACTGCACTCCGATGAGAGGGTAACTTATTCCAAGTTCATCTCATGTACTCTTATTGCCTTTGTATTCTTATTGGAGATTTTGGTGAGGCAATGGGGTTCTAGGGCCAAGATTGATCCCGTTTTGGTGCTTGATGCCAAAGGGAGAGAAAATAAAGGCCAAAGCAATAAATGGATCAGCTACCACTTGAGAGTTTTTGAAAATAGTAGAATAGAGCTTATAGTATAATAGAGCTTTTGGTTTGTCAAAACTCTTTTATTGTCTCTCTTGTCAAAAGTTGGCTTCTTGTGGGGAGAAGTGTTGATTATGGGAAAAAGGGGGAGTTATTGAAATCTTGAATCAATTTCTCTTGGAATGACTCTCTTTATGTCTTAACAAGTGTGTTTGACTTAGAGATAGAAATTTGAGTTTGATTTGCAAAAACAAACCAAGTGGTGGCAAAGAGTGATCCATATATGCCAAATATGAATCAAAACAATATTGAGTTCTCATTTGCATTGATATTGCACTTGTTCTAGTTGCTTTATGTTGTGTTGGCATAAATCACCAAAAAGGGGGAGATTGAAGGGAAATGTGCCCTTGGGCCATTTCTAAGTATTTTGGTGATTGAGTGCCAACACAAGTGCTTTTGTGTTAATCTATGCAAAGTGGTGGACAAAGTGCAAATCATGTCAAAGGTATGTTTCTGGACTTAGTACATTGTTTTATGGACTAATGTATTGTGTCTAAGTGCTGGAAACAGGAAAGATTGAATTGGAAATGAGATGGCTCTGTTCAGCCAAAGTCAGCTCGGTCTGGGTGCACCGGACTGTCCGGTGGTGCACCGGACAGTGTCCGGCGGTGCACCAGACAGTGTCCGGTGCGCCAGGCTGACTCTGGTGAACTTGCTGCTCTTGGGACTTCGACGGTGGTGTACGACTATAATTCACCGGACTGTCCGGTGAGCCGTTCACAGGCGAACTCGTCGCTCTCGGGAAATGATTAACGGCGTACGACTAAAATTCACCGGACTGTCCGGTGGTGCACCGGACTGTCCGGTGAGCCAACAGTCAGCTGGGGCAACGGTCGACCGAGGATTCCGCGCGTGACGCGTGGCCGAGCCAACGGTCACATTGGTGCACCGGACTGTCCGGTGTGCACCGGACAGTGTCCGGTGCGCCAACGGCTCTCAGACTCCAACGGTCGGCTTCGCCAAATAAGGAAGGATATCTGCACCGGACAGTGTCCGGTGGTACACCGGACTGTCCGGTGCGCCAGTCGATAGAAGGCAAGATCTGCCTTCTAGGAATGTTCTCAACGGCTCCTAGCTGCCTTGGGGCTATAAAAGGGACCCCTAGGCGCATGGAAGATGACACCAAGCATACTCAAAGCATTCCTAAGCACCAAGACTTCGATTCCACGCATTTGTTTCTTCGTGATAGCATCTAGAGCTCTTGTTGAGTTGTGAACTCGTCGGGTTGTGTTGCGAGCTCTTGTTGCGACTTGTGTGCGTGTTGACATTCTGATTTTGTGTCTTGTGTGCGTTGCTCATCCCTCCCTTACTCCGTGCTTCTTTGTGAACTTCAAGTGCAAGGGCGAGAGGCTCCAAGTTGTGGAGATTCCTCGCAAACGGGATTAAGAAAAGCAAAGCAAAACACCGTGGTATTCAAGTGGGTCTTTGGACCGCTTGAGAGGGGTTGATTGCAACCCTCGTCCGTTGGGATGCCACAACGTGGAGTAGGCAAGCGTTGGTCTTGGCCGAACCACGGGATAACCACCGTGCCATCTCTGTGATTGATCTCTTGTGGTTATTGTGTTTTGTTGAGACTCCTCTCTAGCCACTTGGCGACTATTGTGCTAACGCTTAACCAAGTTTTTGTGGCTTAAGTTTCAAGTTTTACAGGATCACCTATTCACCCCCCTCTAGGTGCTCTCAGTCATATCCTAGTAAAAAGCCTTCTACAGTTTTAGGAGCAAATTTAGATTTTCTTCCTCTTTTAACAAGAATAAAGCATTTGCTACCAAAAACTCTAAAATATGAAATATTGGGCCTTTTACTGGTTAGGAGTTCATAGGATGTCTTCTTGAGGATTCGGTGCAGATATAACCGGTTGATGGCGTAGCAGGCGGTGTTGACCGCCTCGGCCGAAAACTGATCCGGTGTCTTGTACTCATCAAGCATGGTCCTTGCCATGTCCAATAGAGTTCGATTCTTCCTCTCCACTACACCATTTTGTTGTGGTGTGTAGGGAGAAGAGAACTCATGCTTGATGCCCTCCTCCTCAAGGAAGCCTTCAATTTGAGAGTTCTTGAACTCCGTCCCGTTGTCGCTTCTAATTTTCTTGATCCTTAAGCCGAACTCATTTTGAGCCCGTCTCAAGAATCCCTTTAAGGTCTCTTGGGTTTGAGATTTTTCCTGCAAAAAGAATACCCAAGTGAAGCGAGAATAGTCATCCACAATAACTAGACAGTACTTACTCCCGCCGATGCTTATGTAAGCTATCGGGCCGAATAAATCCATGTGTAGGAGCTCCAGTGGCCTGTCAGTCATCATGATGTTCTTGTGTGGATGATGAACACCAACTTGCTTCCCAGCTTGGCATGCGCTACAAATCCTGTCTTTCTCAAAATGAACATTTGTTAATCCTAAAATGTGTTCTCCCTTTAGAAGCTTATGAAGATTCTTCATTCCAACATGGGCTAGTCGACGGTGCCAGAGCCAACCCATGTTAGTCTTAGCAATTAAGCAAGTGTCGAGTTCAGCTCTATCAAAATCTACCAAGTATAGCTGACCCTCTAACACTCCCTTAAATGCTATTGAATCATCACTTCTTCTAAAGACAGTGACACCTACATCAGTAAATAGACAGTTGTAGCCCATTTGACATAATTGGGAAATGGAAAGCAAATTGTAATCTAATGAATCAACAAGAAAAACATTTGAAATGGAATGGTCAGGGGATATAGCAATTTTACCCAAACCTTTGACCAAACCTTGGTTTCCATCCCCGAATGTGATAGCTCGTTGGGGATCTTGGTTTTTCTCATAGGAGGAGAACATCTTCTTCTCCCCTGTCATGTGGTTTGTGCACCCGCTATCGATGATCCAACTTGAGCCCCCGGATGCATAAACCTAAAAACAAGTTTAGTTCTTGACTTTAGGTACCCAAATGGTTTTGGGTCCTTTGGCATTAGAAACAAGAACTTTGGGTACCCAAACACAAGTCTTTGACCCCTTGTGTTTGCCCCCAACAAACTTGGCAACTACCTTGTCGGATTTGTTAGCTAAAACATAAGATGCATCAAAAGTTTTAAATGAAATGTCATGGTCATTTGATGCACTAGGAGATTTTTTCTTAGGCAACTTAGCACGGGTTGGTTGCCTAGAGCTAGATGTCTCACCCTTATACATAAAAGCATGGTTAGGGCCAGAGTGAGACTTCCTAGAATGAATTCTCCTAATTTTGCTCTCAGGATAACCGACAGGGTACAAAATGTAACCCTCGTTATCTTGAGGCATGGGAGCCTTGCCGTTAACAAAATTTGACAATCTTTTAGGAGGGGCACTAAGTTTGACATTGTCTCCCCTTTGGAAGCCAATGCCATCCTTGATGCCAGGGCGTCTCCCACTATAGAGCATACTTCTAGCAAATTTAAACTTTTCATTTTCTAAGTTATGCTCGGCAATTTTAGCATCTAATTTAGCTATATGATCATTTTGTTGTTTAATTAAGACCATATGATCATGAATAGCATTGATATCAACATCTCTACATCTAGTGCAAATAGAAACATGCTCAATGGTAGATGTAGAGGGTTTGCAAGATTTTAATTCTACAACCTTAGCATGTAATATATCTTTTTCACTTCTAAGGTTAGAAATAATAACATTGCAATCATCAAAATCTTTAGCCTTAGCTAGCAATTTTTCATTTTCAATCCTAAGGCTAGCAAGAGAATCATTCAATTCTTTAATCTTAGCATGTAAATCAACATTATCATTTCTAAGATTTGGAATTGAAACATTAGAATCAACCTTAGCAATAAGTTTAGCATTTTCATTTCTAAGGTTGGCAATAGTGTCATGGCAAGTGCTTAGCTCACTAGACAATTTTTCACATTTTTCAATTTCTAGTGCATAAGCATTTTTTACCTTAACATGCTTTTTATTCTCCTTGATTAGGAAGTCCTCTTGGGAGTCCAAGAGATCATCCTTCTCATGGATGGCACTAATTAGCTCATTTAGTTTTTCCTTTTGTTGCATGTTGAGGTCGGCAAAAAGGGTACGCAAATTATCCTCCTCATCACTAGCATTATCATCACTAGAGGACTCATATTTAGTGGAGGATTTGGATTTAACCTTCTTCCTTTTGCCGTCCTTTGCCATGAGGCACTTGTGGCCGACGTTGGGGAAGAGAAGTCCCTTGGTGACGTCGATGTTGGCGGCGTCCTCGTCGGAGGAGGAGTCGGTGGAGCTCTCGTCCGAGTCCCACTCCCGGCAAACATGGGCATTGCCGCCCTTCTTCTTGTAGTCTTTTTCTTCTCCTTTCTTCTCCCCTTCTTGTCGTCGCCCCTGTCACTGTCACTAGATAGTGGACATTTTGCTATAAAATGATCGGGCTTACCACATTTGTAGCACACTTTCTTGGAGCGGGGCTTGTAGTATTTCCCCCTCCTTTGCTTGAGGATTTGGCGAAAACTCTTGATGATGAGCGCCATTTCCTCGTTGTCGAGCTTGGAGGCGTCGATGGGTTGTCTACTTGGTGTAGACTCCTCCTTCTTCTCCTCCATCGCCTTGAATGCGACCGGTTGTGCCTCGGGCGTGGAGGAGGTGCCTTGCTCGATGATTTTCTTTGAGCCTTTAATCATTAGCTCAAAGCTCACAAATTTGCCTATAACTTCCTCAGGAGACATTAGCTTATATCTAGGATCACCTCGAATTAATTGAACTTGTGTAGGGTTAAGAAATACGAGGGATCTAAGAATAATCTTGACCATCTCATGGTCATCCCATTTTTCGCTCCCGAGGTTGCGCACTTGGTTCACCAAGGTCTTCAAGCGGTTGTACATAGCTTGTGGATCCTCCCCTTGGTGAAGCATGAAACGACCGAGCTCCCCCTCGATCGTCTCCCGCTTGGTGATTTTTGTCACCTCGTCTCCTTCGTGCGCGGTCTTGAGTACGTCCCAAATTTCCTTCGCACTTTTTAACCCTTGCACCTTATTATACTCCTCTCGACTTAGAGAGGCGAGGAGTATAGTAGTGGCTTGGGAGTTAAAGTGGTGAATTTGGGCCACCTCGTCCGAGTCATAGTCCTCATCTCCTACGGATGGTACCTGTACACCAAACTCAACAACATTCCATATGCTTGTGTGGAGTGAGGTTAGGTAATGTCTCATTTTGTCACTCCACATATTATAATCTTCACCGTCAAAAACCGGTGGTTTGCCTAATGGAACGGAGAGCAAAGGAGTACGTTTTGAAACATGGGGATAACGTAGAGGAATCTTACTATACTTCTTGCGCTCTTGACGCTTAGAAGTAACGGACGGCGCATCGGAGTCGGAGGTCGATGGTGATGAAGAGTCGGTCTCGTAGTAGACCACTTTCCTCATCCTCTTGTGTTTGTCGCCTCTCCGATGTGACTTGTGGGAAGAGGATTTCTTCTCCTTCCCCTTCCCTTTGTTGGAGGAGTTTCTCTTCTCCTTCTTCTTGTTGCGGGACTCTTCCGATGAAGTTGACCCGTGGCTTGTAGTGGGCTTGTCGCCGGTCTCCATCTCCTTCTTGGCGTGATCTCCCGACATCATTTCGAGCGGTTAGGCTCTAATGAAGTACCGGGCTCTGATACCAATTGAAAGTCGCCTAGAGGGGGGGTGAATAGGGCGAAACTGAAATTTACAAATATAATCACAACTACAAGCCAGGTTAGCGTTAGAAATAAAAATGAGTCCGAGAGAGAGGGTGCAAAACAAATCGCAAGCGAATGAAGAGTGTGACACGCGGATTTGTTTTACCGAGGTTCGGTTCTCGCAAACCTACTCCCCGTTGAGGAGGCCACAAAGGCCGGGTCTTTTTCAACCCTTTCCCTCTCTCAAAACGGTCCCACGGACCGAGTGAGCTTCTCTTCTCAAATCAACCGGGAACAAAACTTCCCCGCAAGGACCACCACACAATTGGTGTCTCTTGCCTCGGTTACAAATGAGTTTTGATCACAAGAACAATTGAGAAAGAAAGAAGCAATCCAAGCGCAAGAGCTCAAAAGAACACGACAAATCTCTCTCACTAATCACTAAGGCCTTGTGTGGAATTGGAGAGGATTTGATCACTTGGGTGTGTCTAGAATTGAATGCTAGAGCTCTTGTAAGGTGTAGAAGTGTGAAAACTTGGATGACTTGAATGTGGGGTGGTTGGGGGTATTTATATCCCCAACCACCAAACTAGCCGTTTGGTGGAGGCTGTCTGTCGCATGGTGCACCGGACAGTCCGGTGCACACCGGACATGTCCGGTGCGCCAGCCACATCACCAGGCTGTTAGGGTTCCGACCGTTGGAGCTCTGACTGCTGGGCCCGCCTGGATGTCCGGTGGCGCACAGGACATATACTGTAGAGTGTCCGGTGCGCCATGTCGCGCGTGCCTGACTTCTGCACGCTCTGGCACGCATTTAATGCCGCTGCAGGTGACCGTTGGCGCCAAAATAGCCGTTGCTCCGCTGTTACACCGGACAGTCCGGTGTACACCGGACATGTCCGGTGAATTATAGCGGACTAGCCGTTGGAGATTCTCGAAGCTGGTGAGTTCAGAGTCGCGTCCCCTTGGAGCACCGGACACTGTCCGGTGTACACTGGACAGTCTGGTGAATTATAGCGTGGCGGCTTTGAGATTTCCCGAAGGTGCGAAGTTCAGCTTTGAGTCCCCTGGTGCACCGGACACTGTCCGGTGGTGCACTGGACACTGTCTGGTGGCACACCGGACAGTCCGGTTGGCCCGACCAGGGTGCCTTCGGTTGTCCCTTTGCTCCTTTGTTTGAACCCTTTCTCTTGATCTTTTTATTGGCTTATTGTGAACCTTTGGTACCTGTAGAACTTATAAACTTGGGCAAACTAGTTAGTCCAATTATTTGTGTTGGGCAATTCAGCTACCAAAATCAATTTAGGAATATAGGTGTAAGCCTAATTCCCTTTCAGAGACCCTTCGGTACCGCTTCCACGGTCTAGGCATGGCTCGGTGATGTCCCATCGTGGCGAGGTGGCTCAATAGTACTAGGTCGGCTCTTCCTTTCAGTGGAGGTGTTCGCCTAAGAGCCAGTTGTCGTCTTGCTGGGTTGCTCGGCGAGCAGGTTGGTCGGTAGCCCCACCTCGCTGGGTTGCTCGGCGGATAGATTAGTCGGCAGCCCCGCCTCGTTGGGTTGCTCGGCGGTCAGATTAGTCGGCAGCCCCGCCTCACTGGGTTGCTCAGTAGTATTTGTTCGACGGGCGGGCCGATCGGTTAGTGGGTCTTCTTTGGAGGCCTTTAGGCCTTCTTTGGGTACCCTGTTCTCAGGTACCTGACAGCAGCCCACGAGCCTTTGCATAACTTCTTGGAGTTGAGCAGAGGCTTTTATTAAGCGGTTCCATTTTTGGGCAAGCGCATCTTTAGATGTTGCCCCCGAGCCCTCGAGTAATCTATGTGGATTACTCGAGGGTCTATGCAGTGTAAGGGGTGCACCCTTTCATGCGACGGTTCGCCACAAACTAGGCATGAGTCCATTGGCCTTTCGAGTGCGCATGAGCGCATCTGCTAGATGTATACCTCAAGCCCCTAAGTAATCCATGTGGACCGCTCGAATGTTTACGCAGTTTAAGGGGTGGACCCTTTTCTATAATGGTTTGTCACGCACTGGGCATGAGTCCATCGACCACTCAGGTGCGCGTGAGCACATTGGCCAAATATGTGCGGGGAACGGGTCTTCTTCTGGTCTTCGTGTAGATCTCCAGCCCATCGTGCCCTTGCCTTGTCTAATCGGGGCAGAGCACAGGAGTAGGTTGCGGCGTAGGCTGAAGTGCTACCATGCGTAGAGATGCTCAGGTGACGTCATCCTGTCTTCTCCGCCTGCCACCCTTCACCTTGATACCCTCGTTTTACAGTGGGGCCATGATGGCAGTACCCACTCGGTGCAGAGAGTCAAAGGTCCCGCCTTGGTAACACGCGAGTCGTTGTGCGGCCCATGTACTTCGGCCGTAGCGTCCGCCACTGGAGTGGGCAGGGATACATTTGGTCTGCAGTTAATGATGTGGCACACTATACTCCGGAGGTCAACATTGGGTTTCCCCGGAGGTCCTCATTATGTGTCGTAGAACATGCGGCAGCGCCAGGCCTTGCCTTGTGAGGGAAGCAGCGGTCGACAACAGAAGTTTAGATCCCCGAAAGGGGAAAAAGAATCAACATGTGTGAATAGGAAAAGAAACTGATGGATGAGAACTAACTCTTCCTTCGCAATGGGATACATGTATCACCCGAGACCGTGTTCGTAAGGGCGGCTCTAACCAGGTTAGGCCTCGGATTGCACCAGAAACCGGGTTTATGGAGGCCGACCTTACCGGATTGGGGCATAGACAAACAAATGTAACCCCGTTACGCGGGAAGAGTTCGTTCTCATGCTACCTTCCGGGTGTAAGGTTTGGGGCCGACCTAAATCGTCTGAGCTCTGTTGCACGTTTGGCTCAAGGGGTAAGCAGCGCCTGGTGGAGGCTGTTGGCTGCTACCCGAATGCCATGGACCTTGTGGTCGATGGGTCGAGTCTTGGGAACACCAACATACGTGGGGAGCTTCCATGGGCCCTCCTCCCCCTTGTATGACCACATCATGCATGATGAGGTTGCCGAAGGCACAACCCACTAATGCTTGCTTGATGGTCTCCACCGACACGTCGATCGATTTGGGACTTAACCCCCCCCCCGAGTGGTGGGTGACGGTGTAGACTAAGCACGTCGTGAGTTTGTGCAGTTGTCGACGATGGTTACCGTACACGCTATGGGACCAGGATACAGACCATCACAACAGACTGTGCTAGCCCTTGTTCCTGGCCCATGGGACTCTACTAATGGATTCCAGGGAGATCATGTTGACGAATGTGTAACCTTCGTCATTATGGCTTCCTGGTGTTCGCATGATAGAGACTCTTCAATACCGTTTTCCACGGTTTGGGCATGGCTCGGTGATGTCCCATCGTGTTGACGTGGCTCGATAGTACTAGGTCGGCTCTTCCTTTCAGTGGAGGTGTTTGCATGAGATTCGTTTGTCGTCTTACTAGGTTGATCGACGGGCAGGTTGGTCGGCAGCCCTACCTCGCTGGGTTGCTCGACGGGCAGGTTGATCGGTAGCCTCGCCTCGCTGGGTTGCTCAGCGGCCAGGTTGATTCGCAACCCTGTCTCGCTGCGTTGCTCGGTGGGCAGGTTGGTCAGCAGCCCCGCATCCTGGGTTGCTCGGCGGGCAGGTTGGTCGGCAGCCCCATCTCGTTGGGTTGCTCAGCATTATTTGTTCGATGGGCGGGTCAGTCGATTAGTGGTCGTCTTTGGGAGGCATTTGGGAGGCATTTGGACCTTCTTTGGGTACCCTGTTCTCAGGTACCCGACAAGGACCCTGTTGGAGCATATTTTTAGTGTTAGAGTACTATATTTGAAAATAGGACTCCGTTTAGGACTCATATTGAAGATGCTCTGAGGTAACTAACAATTAGCTAGGGTATTAACTAGGGTCTTTAGAACCTCTACACCTAATTTTATTAGCTAACTATTAGGTGCCGTTGGTTCATATATTGGTAATGTAATGGATAACCGGTAACGTTAAATCATGTTTGTTTAAGTCCAACTGTAATCGATACCACACTATAAATGGATATTGGCTTATTCAAATTTGTTACCGCTGGTATTCGAGTGTGAATCGTTACCATTACCATTTACGTTACATTTTGTGAACCAAACGGCTTACAAATGCTAGATGTAGGGTGATATGCTATATGTATATCTCACTCTGAAAATATCATACCACGATGATTGTATTTTATTAAAAAAAGGTGTTTCTACAGAGTCAACATTGTATACCATATATTGAAAACAAGATAATAAAAATAAATTTAATATTTTTTGTATAATTATGCATAAATTGATGCAAGAAAATGAAATAAAATCTATAACCGATGATATTTATGTTGGTTTGCTATTTAAAAATGCAAGACGGTTTTTTCTTAATAGTAATATGATCGTTGATATAGACCCGTTTATTTTAGTTCAAATCCATATTCTGTCCGCGAAAAACCGTTGTGAAGTACAAAATGTCTAGCCTTTTAATCCGCTTCTATGATAATCGCTTTGATGAAAATAGTTCAAATCAACATAAATACAAAATCGGCAGAGTCATCGTGATAGAAGGAATCCACTACTTCCTAGATCCTAAACCCTATGTGTCGTGGTTTCGGAACCGAAGAACGATAAGATTTGTGTTCGGCATGGGTGCTAGCGTGAACTCACTCCAAATGGTGAGCTACAGGGAGCTCGAAGGTGGATCTGAGACAGGGGGTTATACTAGTTTAGGCCGGAGCCCTAGTCTAGTGTAGTGCTGATCGTGTATTGCTTGGAGCGTGTTACAATTGGGTACTTGTGTGCAATTGTGAATGGATTGGATGTCTATGATGATGGGGATTGTCTTGCCCTTTTATAGCTCAAGAGTAGACTGTACAATGAGAACTTATATTATAGCGGTGTGGAGTTCGGCCTCCTGCTTCTGGACCTCGTAGCCCCTATGGTGTCGTCTGCTAGGTCGTGCGCCGTCGTACCCCTAGTATGGCGTCGTGTCTTATATGTTCACCATATGGGTTCTTGTAGCTATTCTAATATAGACGTAGCAATGATTGGTGGGCCTGCTGAGTCAGCTCGAGGAGAGGTTTAGGGATATCTTTGGTACAACTTCATCTTCAGTCATCCCTTAGTGTCACCTTTCATCATGCGTAGGCAACTAGGCGTATGCCTGGTACTGCGTATTGCCATGTCCCTTCTAGTGTATAGGTCACTGTAGAGACCCTGATGTTGAGGTCCCTGTGGCTGGGGTTGACTGGTCCCACTAGCCAGCGGGGAAACGCATTTGGCGTCGTGCTTGGTACAGACCCTTCGGTACTGCTCCCACGATCCGGACATAGCTTGGCGATGATATGTCTCATCGTGCCATCGTGGCTTGATAATACAAGGTCGGCTCTTCCCCTTGTAGAGGTGTTCGTGTGAGAGTCTGTTGTCGTCTTGCTGGGTTACTCAGTAGGCAGGTTGATCGGTAGCCCCACCTCGCCGGGTTGCTCAGCAGGTAGATTGATTGGCAACCCTGCCTTGTTGGGTTACTCGGCATTGTTGTTTGGCGAGTGGGTTGGTCGGCAGTCCCGCCCCGCTGGGTAGCTCGGCGAGCAGGTTGGTCGACAGTCCCACCCTGCCGGGTTGCTCGGCAGGTGGGTCGGTTGGTTAGTGGGCCATCTTTGGGATGTCTTTTGGGTGTTCTTCAGGCACCCGGGTCTCAGGTACCGGACAACAGCCCCTACGCTTTTGTGTAACTCCTTAGAGTTACGCAGAGGCTTTTCTCAAGCGGTTGCCTTTTTAGGTGCGCGTAAGCGCATCTACTAGATGTAGCCCTCGAACCCCCGAATAGTCCATGTGGATTGCTTGGGGGTTTATGTAGTGTAAAGTGGTGAACCCTTTTCTACGATGGTTCATCACGCACCGAGCATGAATCCATCTCCTAGCTTTCTGGTTAGGCGACTGCCTTTCTAGGTGCGCGCAAGCGCATCTGCTAGATGTAGCCCCCGAGCAGTCATGTGGATTGCTTGGGGGTTTATGCAGTGTAAGGGGTGTACCCTTTTCTGCAATGGTTCGTCCCGCATCGGGCATGATTCCTGAAAGTTACCAAGAGGGGGGCGAATAGGCAAGTGGAAACTTTTTCAACAAAAACTAGAAACGAACTGGGTAAAACCGGTTCAACCGGTGTCAAAACTGGTTCAACCGGTTTGCACGAGCTCAACTAAAGAATGAGATATAAAACTGGATTGATCTCGAAATCCACCCAATTAACTTTGGAAATGAGATGTTCTAGTTGATCCACAGGGTTCAAAGTAGTAGATCCGAGAAGGGCACTTCTCAAAATCCATGCACCAAAAATATATAAACAAATCTTCCACGCAATGGTGAGAGAACGAAGAACACAAACAAACACAATGTGCAAGAACACAAGAGACACAAGATTTATCCCGAGGTTCGGTCACACCACCAAGGTGCCCTACTTCCTCGTTAAGGCGCCCACAAAGAGCCGGGTCTCTTTCAACCCTAATCCTCCCTTTGCCGACCACAAAGGTCAAGCCCACACAATAATCTTTGCTCAAACGAGCGGGTAATACAAACTTTCTTGTGGTCTTCCATAAGATTTGGAGACTCACAAGAGACACCTAGTCGTCTAGGAGCTAGAAGCCCCAAGAGTAACGAATCCACAAAGAACTCAATGTAGTACCAAAGCTCGAATGAAGAAGAGCAAGAGATATTTGGAGATGAAGCACAAAAACCACAGCTCTCAAACTCACTCAAAGATTTCTCTCCAAAGATTTGAAATGGGAGAGGCAAGAGATGTGTGAGTGGGAGTGGGAGGTGTTTCTCAGTTTAGAAATAGAGTTTTGTGCGTGCTCTTTTGTGGGGGAGAGAGAGGTAGGAGTGAGTATATATAGGTGGGGCTCCAAAACAAGCCGTTTTTGACTTTTCTGCACAAAAACCGGTTGAACCGGTTTTCAAAAAGCTACACATAGCTTTTTGGCTGACACAGTAGACTGGCAGAAAAAGTGAACAGTGCAAAAACCGGTTGAACCGGTTTCCACCAGATTGAAAACCGGTTGAGTGTCCGGCTGAGCTGGTCCAAAAACCGATTGACTGTTTTTAATACCAGCTGAACCAGCCTGAAAACCAGTTGAACCAGTATTTGAATACCAGCTGAACCAGCCTGAAAACCAGCTGAACCAGTATTTTCCAGAGAGCAATTTTGGCCAAGATAGACTTAAAAAGGGTGTACTACATACTTTCACTAAGGATTAACAAGGGTAAAATGGAAGTTTTAGATCAAGGATTTTGAGCTTTAGTACCAACACCAACCTTCTTTTTGGATCCCCCTTGATAGTACGACGATTCCTATACTCAAGTTAAATAAAATATAATTAAGTAAACTCCTTGAGTAATTGGTGTCTCATGTGTGATTTCTCCATGGCGTTGTTGGGGGCTTGTTCTCAAATGCTAAGAGTTAAGAACAAGGCAACATAGAAAATGTTAAGTGTTAAAGTCCTTCGTCCTCCAAAACATTATATCCCTTCAGGATATAAAGAATTTCGGACGAAGGTTACGAAGGACGTACCTTCGTGAGCATAATAACAAGGGACGAAGTATTCATACAAATCATGAGGTATAAAATAAACATTTAAATATTATCATAGAATCATCTCCATTTTTATTATCATGAACGAATATAAATAACTTCAAATTATAAATGTACCTTCGGTCCTGAGGAAAGCAAAAGTACAGGTGTGATGCGAAGGCAAATGTCAAGTTCGCGTGAACAGTACAGGGGTACTGTTCATCTATTTATAGACACAGGACGCAGCCTGTGACGAATTACAATTATGCCCCTTACAAAAGTTTACAACATTGACTCAGACCTCTATGGATAAAAAGGTCATTCTATCTCTATGTCGGTTTGTAACGCCGAAGCTCCATAAAAAGGAACCTTCGGCCATCTCCTGGGGACAACTTCAGCCGAAGCTGCTTCTTCGTGTAAGACCTTCGGCGCAACGAAGCATGGCCCCAACAGTAGCCCCTTTCGCGGCGCTAGATCGTTTTTCGTAACGAGCTTGATCCGTGAAAAAAGCCTCTTAAGCTTCGGGAAGCCGAAGGTCCAAAAAACACCTTCCCTGAGCTCGTTGCCGAGAAACGATTCAATTTCCGAGCTCGTGTCGGACCCACCTTGCAGAGTTACTGTTTGATCTTTGCGGTCCACTGCGCAGCGAGTACAAGTGACTGCCCGCCTGGTGTAAAAATCCTGCCGCTTCGCCTTCTTACCTGCAGCACTATATAAACAGACGAGTAGGTGTGAAGTTACCACAGCATTCATTGCTATTTGCACTGTTTTGCTGCCAAAATTTTTAACTATAGCCGAAGCTTGATTCTCAGAATCGAACGAAGGTCCATCTCGAAGTCTGCTTCGTCAGAAAGAAAGGCTTCGGGAGAAAAGGAAAAAGAAAAAAGTGTTTAACTTCCCCAAACTCAGAATCAAATGGCCAGAGTGCGATCTACTGCCAGAGTTGAACGTGAAGGAGACGAAGCTGAAGGTTCGGAGACTGTGCCCATCTCCGAAGCAATGCAACGTTCCGGACTGGTGACTGCGGAAGAAATGCCCGCTGCTGAAGCAGACCCGACAACCGCCGAAGGAGAAGAAGAGAACATTGGAGAAACTGACTCCGAAGATGACTATCGCATTGCCATGCCCAGCAAGCCCAGCCACCTAGATTTCGGAAAGTCGACTGTTTCAAAGGCTGATCTCGCCAAGATGGTGAAGGCAGGTTATTTCAGTGAAAATCAGAAGAAGCTACTTCGCTTCGGGGGAGAAGAAACTACCCCGAAGCCAGAGAAGGACGAGATTGTCATTTTCAAGAGCTTTTTAAAGGCTGGGCTGAGATTCCCTCTTCATGGAATTATTGCAGATGTATTGAAAAAATTTGGTATTTACTTTCATCAATTGACTCCTAACGCTATCGTTAGGCTTAATGTTTATATCTGGGCCCTCCGAAGCCAAGCAGTGGAGCCATTTGTCGACAGTTTCTGTCGAGTTCATGAGTTACATTACCAAACGAAGGCCAGAAAAGATGGATTACATGATAACTTCGGTTGCTACAATTTTGCCTACCGGAAAACAAAAAAGTTCCCTGTTATTAGCTACCGAAGCAAATGGCCGGCAGGCTGGAAGTCTGAGTGGTTTTATGTGAAGGTTGACGAAGATGAAGAGAAATTGGTACAAAGCCCACTTGAGTTGATCTTCGGAGAAACAAGGCCACGGTGCCACATGACATTGGAGGGTCCCACCTGGGCTGCACTAGGTGAGTTTGAAATTATTTCAGAGCATATCGGTACCAGGGATCTGGTTCAAGAATTCTTGGCGTTCAGAGTCTTCCCTACTCTGAAAGAATGGGAAATGCCAAAGCTAGAGGGGGAGAAGAAGAAGGGGGAACTTGTCCGGCTTCCTTATCACTTCAAATTCAAGAAATACTTTAAAAAACCTTGCCAAGAGTGGCTGGACACAGTTGAGGTGATGTGCAATGAAATTCTTGGGAATTATTCCAAAAAAGAAGATCAACTGATGACCGCGGCCTTCGGCACCCGTCCGAGGCGAAGGTTGAACCGAGTGCTTGATGCCCTGGGCTTCGAGTACCCTGACTATGAACGGCTGAACAAGGGTGCTGAGGGCCAAAAGAGGAAAAGAGTGGCCGAAACTTTGAACAAGGATGAAGAAAAACCAGCAAAAGAGAAGAAAATTCCCAAGAAGAGAAAAATATCAACTCCAAAGCGAAAATTATCCGATGAAGAGGGGACCGCCGCACCACCTTCTACCAGCGATGTGGAGGAAATTTTAAAGGTAATGACTGAACCCGTGCCCACGAAGCTAAGTCCATTAGGGCCTCAACTGACGAAGCTTTTTCGAAAGGTGGAAGAGCCGGAAAAAACGAAGATAACCAAACCAAAGCGGCAAAGAATTATTGCAGTGACCGAAGTTATTGACAAGACGCCACCGAGGGCGTCTATTCAGAAAACGCCAGCTGTTGAGGGCACAACAAACGTCGAAGTCGCACCTTCGGAAGTCGCGGCTACCGAAGCCGCTACAGCCGAAGATGTGAACTTAGAAACTACCATTGAAGACATCAACAAAATTTTGACAGACATGGCTGCAGAAGAAGCTGCCACCGCTGCTGAAGAAACCATGGCCACAGTGCCTGGGAAGGGGAAAGAAATAGCCGAAGACACTTCGGACGACGAAGCCTACACATTTCAAAATTTAGTTGGGCAAAAACTGTCGAAGGCCGAAATAGAAGAGCTTAAGGAATATGCCAAATCTTGCGGATACAAGCCAGGAGCTCTTCTATTTGGAGGCATTGATGATGAAAAATTGGGCTGCATCCGGGATCAAGCTGGGGCTAAGGTCATCGGTACTCTATCAAAGAGTATCGGTTTTCCGAAGCTAGAAACAGATATCAGCCGCTACCGACGACAACATATCGTCGGCAGCTTATTTTATTCCAATTTCAAGGTAAACAACTTTTCTCTGACTTCTATTGTTTTTTAATAATGGAAATATTCCTAACGAAGGTTGTTTATTTGCAGAGCATGCTTCTAAGCAAAGCTTTGAGGATGCAGCAAGATCTAGAGGATAAAAACAGGAAGCTATAATCAAAAATCTAGAGAGCAAGATAAAAGAGCAATCAGCTATTCTTGAAAAGAAAGACTTTGAACTCCAAACGACTGAAGGCTTGCTGGCAGAGACCGAAGCTAAAGTATCAGAATTGAATTCGAAGCTTATCTGCCAATCAAAACAATTTGAACAAAAGAAGCTAGAGCTTAATTCAAAACTTGAAGCCGAAGTCCAAACCAACTCAGATTTGAAGACATCATTAACAAGCCTTCAGGATAAATGTTTGAAATTTAGTACCAGCTGCATTCAACAATTGAGGAAGATCTTTTACTCAGTTGGAGCCAGCAGTGGAAAGTTCACCCCCGCCGCTGAAAATTTGCCAAGAGCCTTTGATCATATTGAAGCTGAAATTGAAGAACTTGACGAAGTTATAGCCGGGCACGGTGACTTCTGTGCCTGGGTAGCTTCTCAAGGCACCGCTACAACGTTCCTGAAAGCCAGCTGTGAGCATGGAAAAGTCGTCAACAGGCCGAACTTCACTCTGTCTCCATCAATTCTAGACGATATTCCTGACCTCGCCCGAAGCATCTCAAATAGATTTATAAAAATGATATGGACAAAAGGCGGGCGAGAGAAGGCTGGAGACGAAGCTCGAAGTCATCTTGAACCAGTAAGAAACGATACCTTGAGTTTACCTTCTCCTTCACACTTGATTTTTACTCGCTATACCTTGATTTGTGTAGGATGACGAAGCTGAAGATGATGCTTAATATATGTCGCCGAAGCTGAAGCTCAGTAAAGATCAGTAGGAGTATACTGTAGAAAAACTCAGGAGACTTTTGTAACAACTTTTGTAAATACAATTAAACTGTTCTCGATGAACTTTGTACATACCTTGTAATATATTCTTACCCTTCTATTGAGGCGCTTTGATGTGGACGAAATTAGTATTTTGAGCCGAAGGCGAAAAAACACCTTCCCTTCTTTTCGTACACAACGAAGCATAAAAGACCACTTCTTCTTTTTGCCGAAGCTTTTCTTTTTTGTACATAACGAAGCATAAAAGACCACTTCTTCTTTTTGCCGAAGCAACCACTTAGGAACACAAATGCTATGAATGAATGCTTATGAATGCAAATGCTATGATGTAATGTAATGTGCGAATGAATGTCCAAAACATATGTCCGAAGCCACACTCTCAGCCATTATTTCCTTAGAAACAACCACACATCAGCTCTGCATTCCCTTAGGAATGACTTTGGAGCTTCTTCGCCTTTTACTTAGGCGGTATCAGCGTTGACTTTTCGCTGTAAGCTCTGCATCCCCTTAGGGACGTCTTTGGAGCTTCTTCGCCTTTTACTTTCGGCGGAATCAGCGTTGACTTTTCGCTGTGAGCTCTGCATCCCGTTAGGGACGTCTTTGGAGCTTCTTCACCTTTTCAGTTTCGACACTCGATGGTGCGTTCTCAGTTTTTACATTTACATTTTTTGGGGGATTTTGCTCTTATAATACTAAAAAGGAAATTACACATGATGGCCCCATTAAAAACCTTTCTCCCCCTTTAGAAAGGAAAAGGGTGCCATGAAAAAGAAAAGAAAAAACATAAAAAGTTACATCAAGTTACACATAATATCGCCGAAGCTCATCCGCATTCCAAGATCTTGGAATTTCGTTGCCATCCATGTCCTTCAATCTGTACAAACCAGGCCTTGACGAAGACACTACTAAGAAAGGTCCTTCCCATTTCAACTGTAGCTTGCCCACTGTATCTGGGTTGGCTACTCTCCGAAGCACCAAGTGACCCGGCTCAATATTTTTTAACCGGACCTTTCTATCTCGCCACTTGATTGTTTTAGCTTGGTATTTATTGATATTCTCCACGGCTTGAAGCCTGATCCCTTCTAAGGCATCTTTTTCCACAAGACAAGCATCTTCAGGACCTGATTCTGCCGAAGCTACTACTCTTATTGATCCAGCTTTAGCTTCTTCCGGAGTTATTGCTTCGTCACCGAATAATAATTTGAATGGAGTAAGGCCTGTAGACCTTGATGTTGTTGTATTGTGGCTCCACACCACTTTGGTTAACTGATCTGGCCACTTTCCCCTGGGTTGATTGAAGATTAACTTCATTATTCCTGTCATTATAATGCCGTTGGCCCTTTCAACGAGCCCATTTGACTCCGGATGCCTGACTGATGCAAAATGGATCTTCGTTCCAATTTGATCACAGAAATTTCTGAAAGCTTCGGAGTCGAACTGCGTTCCATTATCTACAGTGATGGCCTTCGGTACCCCGAAGCGACAGACAATATTCTGCCAGAAAAACTTTTGGACAGTAGCCGAAGTTATTGTGGCTAATGGCTTCGCCTCAATCCATTTAGAAAAATACTCCACAGCTACTATAACATATTTTAGATTCCCTTGGGCCGGTGGTAATGGACCCAACAAGTCAAGGCCCCACCTTTTCAATGGCCAGATGGGTTGTATCAGCTGTGTCAAAGACGAAGGTTGCTTTTGATCTCTTGCACATTTCTGACAACCTTCGCACTTTTGAACTAACTCCGCTGCATCCGAAGCTGCCTTCGGCCAATAAAACCCTTGGCGGAAGACTTTTCCAAGTAACGGCCTAGATCCAATGTGGGACCCACACAGGCCTGCATGTATTTCTTTCATCAACTCTATACCTTCGGTTCTAGATAAGCACTTGAGCAGCGGAGCGCAAACTCCATGTTTGTATAACTCCCCTTCTATCATGACATACGGACGAGCTCTTGCCTCTATCCTTTTATTGTAAGCTTCGTCATCTGAAAGGAACTTACCCTGAAGATAAGAGATGATTTCAGTTCTCCAATCTTCGCTGTAAACAGGAGATATGTTGAGGACTGCTCTTTCCAGGAGATCCACTGAAGGTGCCTTTATTGTTTCGAAGAACACATCCGAAGGTAACGGCAGCCCCTGTGCTGCAGACTTGGCTAGCAAATCAGCATGCTCATTTTGTCCTCGAGGGATATTCTTGACAGAAAATCCTTCGAAGGAGGCTTCGATTCTTCGGACCGTGTCTAGATATTTTTCAAGCTTCGGATCTTTAGCCTTGCAACTTTTGTCAATATGACCCGAAACAACCTGGGAATCAGTTTTAAGAATCGCCCTTCTGATTCCCATTGCCTTTAATTTCCGAAGGCCCAGAAGCAGGGCTTCGTACTCAGTAATATTGTTTGTACAGCTGAAATCAAGTCTTGCTGCATAACAAGTTTTAACCTTGGATGGTGAGACCAACACAGCGGCTGCACCTGCTCCGAAGGTTCCCCAAGAGCCATCACAAAACACTGTCCACACTTCGGCATCTTTATTTGCTTCTTCATCCTGAGCCCCTGGCGTCCAGTCGGCAATGAAATCTGCCAATGCTTGAGACTGGATCGAGGATCTATGCACATAATCAATGTAAAATTCATTGAGCTCTGCAGCCCATTTTCCAATCCGTCCAGTAGCTTCTCTATTTCTCATTATATCCTTCAACGGCTGCGAAGAAGGAACAATAATATTGTATGCCTGAAAATAATGCCGAAGCTTCCTGGATGCCATTAAAACGGCATATAATACCTTCTCCAGCTCCGTATAATTTTTCTTTGATATACTAAGGACTTCAGATACAAAATATACTGGGACCTGCTTCTTGACTTGGCCATCAAACTTCTCCTGGACAAGTGCCGCACTTACTGCTGAGTGCGAAGCTGCCACATATAACAACAGAGGAGCCCCTGGCGTTGGTGGAGTTAATGTTGTTAAATCTATCAAATATTGCTTCAGCTCCTCGAAAGCTTTTTGTTGACTTGGTCCCCATTGAAAGACTTCAGCTGACTTCAGCACCTCGAAGAAGGGTAAGTTTCTTTCTGCTGATCTGGATATGAATCTGTTGAGAGATGCCAGCCTTCCTGTCAATCTTTGGGCCCCCTTTCTTGTGGTTGGTGGCTCCATTCGAAGTATAGCTTCGATTTTATTTGGATTAGCTTCGATTCCCTTTGTTGAAACCAAGCATCCAAGAAATTTCCCCTTCTTTACCCCGAAGACACATTTTTCTGGATTCAGCTTCAAACCAGCTTGCCTGAAACTGGCGAAGGTCTCCTGCAAATCAGCAATATGATTTTCCTGCTTCGTGCTTTTTACAATGATGTCATCGACATAAGTCAACACATTTCTGCCAATCTGAGACTGGAGGACCTTCGCAGTCATTCTACTGAAACTCCCTCCAGCATTTTTGAGCCCCTCAGGCATCCGAAGGTAGCAATATGTGCCACTTGGGGTTATGAAGCTAGTCTTCGGCTCATCTTCCTTCTTCATCCAGATTTGATGATAGCCTGAGTAGCAGTCCAGGAGACTCATGAGCTCTGAAGAAGCTGCTGCATCGACTAAAGAGTCTATCCTTGGCAGCGGGAATTCGTCCTTCGGACAAGCCTTGTTGAGATCTGTGAAATCGATACACATTCTCCACTTGCCATTGGCCTTCTTCACCATAACAGTGTTAGCTAGCCACTCTGGATACTTTACTTCTCTGATAACTCCTGCACTGAGGAGTCTTTTTACTTCATTGCGAGCCCCTTCGGCCTTGTCATCCGACATCTTCCGAAGCCTCTGCTTTCAGGGTCTGAAGGATGGGTCAACATTGAGCGAATGTTCAATAACATCCCGATTTACTCCACAGAGATCATTAGCTGACCATGCAAAAACATCTTTATTGTTGAATAAAAACCTTATCAAGGTTTTCTCCTGATCTTCAGATAATTGCGAGCCCAACAGCACCTTCTGCTCTGCTATATCCTCACACAATAGCATGGGCTTCGGCTGATCTGCTGAAGCTGCTTTCTCCCTTCTGAATTTGTACTGTTCACAAGCTTCAGCTCCATCTATGTTATGGATTGCTTTGGAGTCAGTCCAGCTTCCTTCGGCCCTTCTAGCAGCTTCCTGGCTTCCATGAATAGCAATAGGCCCTTGGTCCGAAGGTATCTTCATGCAGAGATAAGCTGGGTGAAGAATTGCTTCGAAGGCATTAAGAGTACCACGGCCAATGATAGCATTGTAAGGATACTCCATGTCAACAATATCAAACACAATTTGCTCAGTCCTTGTGTTGTTAACAAATCCGAAGGTTACCGGCATGGTAATCTTCCCAAGTGCTACAATCTGCCGCCCTCCGAAGCCACAAAGAGGGTGCGTAGCATCATGAATCTTGTCTTCGGGCTCTTGCATTTGTCTGAAGGCTTTAGCAAATATAATATCAGCTGCACTGCCTGTATCAACTAAGACATTGTGGACCAGAAATCCTTTGATCACGCAAGAGATAACCATGGCGTCATTATGAGGATAATCCTTAAGCTGAAGGTCTTCCTGAGAGAAAGTAATTGGAATGTGGGACCATTTTGACTTGATGAAGGGTCCCTGCACTCCAACATGCTGCACCCTTCTCTGAGCCTCCTTCTTCTGCTTCTTGTTAGCCGGCTCTGAGCAAGAACCGCCTGTTATCGGGAGCACCAGCTTCGAAGCCGAAGCAGCTCCAGCTTGATTGTTGAACAAAGCCATCAGCTCAGAAAAGTGGAAGTGAGTTCACCGGAGGTGGGCGCCAATGTTGGGGGCTTGTTCTCAAATGCTAAGAGTTAAGAACAAGGCAACATAGAAAATGTTAAGTGTTAAAGTCCTTCGTCCTCCAAAACATTATATCCCTTCAGGATATAAAGAATTTCGGACGAAGGTTACGAAGGACGTACCTTCGTGAGCATAATAACAAGGGACGAAGTATTCATACAAATCATGAGGTATAAAATAAACATTTAAATATTATCATAGAATCATCTCCATTTTTATTATCATGAACGAATATAAATAACTTCAAATTATAAATGTACCTTCGGTCCTGAGGAAAGCAAAAGTACAGGTGTGATGCGAAGGCAAATGTCAAGTTCGCGTGAACAGTACAGGGGTACTGTTCATCTATTTATAGACACAGGACGCAGCCTGTGACGAATTACAATTATGCCCCTTACAAAAGTTTACAACATTGACTCAGACCTCTATGGATAAAAAGGTCATTCTATCTCTATGTCGGTTTGTAACGCCGAAGCTCCATAAAAAGGAACCTTCGGCCATCTCCTGGGGACAACTTCAGCCGAAGCTGCTTCTTCGTGTAAGACCTTCGGCGCAACGAAGCATGGCCCCAACAGTTGCTTCATAAGGATCACAAACATCCTTGTCTCACCTTTTGAAGTAAACACAAAGCAAACCCTGTGACTTGTACCATTTCACCATATATGAGTTCAAATCATGGCTTCAAGTCACTTTACTGATGCATCAACATATTATAACTCTTCATAGCTGATTAGTTCATCGACTTAGTGCAAGTACTCTCTTCTTCACCTTAGCCATGGTACCTCGGTCCACAAGCCGTCGCTTGGCCTTCACCTTCGCTTAGTTCCTCGAAGCCCTTTCCTTGCTATCTTCACCCTATCAAGCCATTCTTGAGTCACATCATATTGAGCATCCATTGAGAGAATCATTTCTTCAATATTGTGAACCTTGCTTGAATGTCATCTAGATATAAATGTTAAGATCAATCAAGCTCTAGTTTGATTCTCATAGAAGCATATATGGACTAATAGTAATATGGTCAAGCCAATTCATGATTCCTCATATCTCATTCACTCTGGCTTGACCAGTCCTCTTAATCACTTCAACCTCTATTCTGATCATATTTATGCATAGTGATTTCTCAGGTCTGGTCCATATATTCAAAACAATATAGAGACCATATTATATCCATTTGCATTGTCTCACTGGTTATTTAACCTTGTGTTGAACCTTTTTCACTGATCATTATACACTATTCAAGTATGTTCATCATACTGAATTTCCTGTTCAACACTTAGCAAACTTGTTAGACCTTTAAATGTGTTGTTATCCAAATCACCAAAACTCATAAAAGGGATGAATGCACTTTCAATCTCCCCCTTTTTGGTGATTGATGACAACACATTTAAAGCTTACATAAGATTTGATAAATAAGATTTTGAATCCTATGATATAGTTTCCTCCCCTAAATATGTGCATTTCAGAAAATACCAATTTTGTACTCAAATGCCAAAAGCACATATTTGGGTCAAAGTATGGAGACAACTTGTATCATACTATTCATAAGGTGTAGTGTGTCATAAAATAAATGTGATGCTCATGACATAGTATGCACTCATTAACTTTCTACATCTTATGTTTTTCTTATGATTCCCCCTTTTTGTTAATTATTCTCCCCTTTTCAAAAGTCTTCTAACACTTAGTTACATAGGACTAAAGGTAAGCTTTAATGCACAATTTCTCCCCCTTTGTCATAAATCTCCAAAAAGGATACAAAGGATATAAAGGGAAGAAATTTTGATTAAGCAAGATTTAAACACGCTATCATGAAAAGGGTCCTTAGATGGTACAAAGGTAATGGATAAGTGTCATAAGTGATGTACCTTTGCGATTTACCTTTTCAAGGGGTTTCCAGACTTGTGTTGGATTTAGAATTCATTTGCAAGCTCTTGTTGGTATAGTTGTGACATAGGTCCAAGATATCAAATGAATATTGTCATACTAATTCAAAAGATAAATCTTGATACCTGGAGTCTAGATGTCACCTAGCATTTTCTTATCACAACAAGAGGCAACATGAAAATTTCACAAGTATGGATTGTACTAGTGATCCTGTACGAAAAATACCAATTGAAAAACACCAATTGATACAATTTTATAGATGAACATATCACTAATTGCATATTACACTAAGTTCTCCTCAATATTTATTGCACACATATATATGAATTCAATTGATACCAGTTGAGAGTACTTATTTGTAATTTAAAGTACCATTGGCATAAAATGAGTATCAATTGAACATAATCATGCAACATAAGAAACATGTGCGCTATTTAATCAATTAATTTCTAGACAGGAGAATTTATAAGCTATGCTACTTCAGATATTTGTAATCCAAAAAGATGTGAGACATATTTACCAATTTTAGATAACGTTGGAGTAGCATATACAAGAGAAACTCATTCTCTTATATGTATAGAAGATACATTTATTGGAGCAAAGAATCTTTGATACCCATCAAAATTTGCAGTGGAAGCGATTGTCTTTGCTTGAAGATTCCTTTCTAATTTGAGACTACATACATAATAGACTTGAAAATGAAGTTAGTCTTAAAGATTCAAATTATATACCATTCTCCCACTAAATGTGTGCATACAAGTGATGAATACTTGTTTAGCTTATGCACTTGGACTTGTGAGGCCAAGGGATTAAGTTCTACAATTTGAACCTTGGTACAAATAAAGTATGAAAATGTGAAATTGTACCAATTGAAGGAATTACTCATAATCAAAAGGTATACTAATAAACATGATATGCAATATTTTAAACCAAGATTCTTGAGAAGTTAGCATGTTTGAGTCATACCTCACTAAGATGACTTAAAACTAACTTATGACATCACCACAAGAGGTATTAATCAAATATCTAGAGATTCTTTAATCGTCACCACAAGTGCAACCTTATGGTGTGACTTAAGATATTGCATATACATACACACACTAGCATGTAAGAGCCTAGATACAAAAATGCAATACAATAGTTCATGGAGTGACACACCTTTGTTCTACGCCACATGGTCTCCATTATAATCATGAATTTCCATCTTAGCTTTTGATAGGCTTGACATTCCTTTACAAAGAAAGATAGTTTTCATTGATGTCCATTAGTCTTTATCATGACTTGGATTGAGTCAATTTAGCATGCCAAAGAGATTATTAAAGATATGTACACTAATGTTGTGACAAGTGTCCGAACAAGTGATGGGGACACCGATGACTTTCCAATTAACATAGGACTACATCAAGGGTCGGCTTTGAGCCCTTATCTTTTCGCTTTGGTGATAGATGAGGTCACAAGGGACATACAAGGAGATATACCGTGGTGTATGCTTTTTGCCGATGATGTGGTACTTATTGAGGAGAGTAGGAGTGGTGTTTCGCAAAAGTTGGAATTGTGGAGGCAGAAGCTGGAAGCAAAAGGTTTTAGGCTTAGTAGGTCTAAAACGGAGTATATGAAGTGTGATTTCAGTGCCATGGGGTATGAAGATGGCGATGTTAGTCTTGATGGGCAAGTGGTACCCAAGAAAGACACTTTTCGTTACTTAGGATCAATGCTTCAGAAGGATGGAGACATTGATGAGGATGTCAGTCATAGAATTAAAGCTGGATGGTTGAAGTGGCGGCAAGCGGCAGGTGTCTTATGCGACCCCCGAGTGCCACACAAACTAAAAGGCAAATTCTACAGGACAGCAATCCGACCGGCTATGTTGTATGGAGCAGAATGTTGGCCCACTAAAAGACGACATGTCCAACAACTATGTGTGGCAGAGATGCGTATGTTGCGCTGGATATGTGGCCACACAAGGAGAGACCGAGTCCGGAATGATGTCATACGAGAGAGAGTAGGAGTGGCGCCAATTGAGGAGAAGCTTATGCAACATCGTTTGAGATGGTTTGGACATATCCAACGAAGACTTGAAGAGGCACCAGTGCATATCGGAATAATTAGGTGTCCCGAGAATGTGAAGAGAGGTAGAGGTCGACCAATCTTGACGTGGACAGAGGCTGTGAAGAGGGACCTGAAGGAGTGGAATATTGATAAAGAGCTCGCCGTGGATAGGAAGGGGTGGAAGTGTGCAATTCACGTGCCAGAACCTTGATTTATAGTTTCGCTTTCCCTCCTTAATCGTTTGACCTTTTCTTGTGCCCATTTAGACCTTGTTGGTTCTTGTGGGTTTTATCTCTTTTATGTGTTTCCCCGTTTTGTCGTTTTTCGGTTCTCCTTTGCCTTTGTTTCCCCTTTTTTCTTTGGGGGTTGAGCTCTGAGGTTTTCATACGGGGTTTCATCTCTAGCCTACCCCAACGTGCTTGGGACAAAAAGGCTTTGTTGTTGTTGTTGTTGTTGTAAAGAGAAACTTATCCTCTTCAAAAATCAACAGAAACTCATTCTCTTCAAAGAACTACACAAATTCACTATTATTATATACTATTATTAGCTAATAATAATAATTTAGGCATATATCAATTAAAGCTAATTTAGTTTTATGCAAAATATATTTATATACTATTATTAGCAAGATGTCAGAGATATTTATGTGCTACATTTTTACTATAGAGGAGTGAGACAAAGAGTGTCATGTAAGTTACAGAGTAGAAACAAATTCTACAATGCATAAAATCATTTCTCATCCTCCACCCCATGAATTTGAGATAGGCTTATATATGAACTTTGGAAAGTGGTGGAATGTAAAATTTCAAATTAAATAAGTTACTTTATTGAGTGAATTCCAATTCCTCTGAAATGAAGGGATCCAAACCCCCCGTAAAAGAAAACTTTAGTCTTTTAAGGACACAAGATATAGAATGAGCTCCCCCTAAATGTATGCATCAAGTACTCGAATTACTTGTAACATGCAATTGATTCAATTAAGATTCTTAGAGGAGTTCATCATAAATCTTGGTCAAGGCATAATATATTTGAAACAATTGAACTTATGCTAGAGAACACATATCGTTTCCCCAATAGAACTAATCCATGTGGTGACATGTGGTAAATATTTGATCATTTCCTTGGAACCACTTATCCTCATTTGATGTTCTCTTTTCCCCAAGGTATGAGACTAAACAACATGAACTTGAAAGAAATCATTAGTCTCACAAGATATAGGCTAAACTCTCCCTCAATTTGTGCATGCAAGGGTACACATAGTACACTTATGCATATCAACAATATGAGGTTAAAGGTGAAGTTTGCACTATATCTTGATTTAACATAACATGTTTTAAATAGATGATGAAAATTATACAAATTAAAAGTTTAAGAACTAAAAGTATATCAACTGAAATCTTGAAGGGTAAAGCATGCTAATATGAACCTCAAACCTCATAATGAAGGATATTATATGATTATGTCACTACTTCTTCATTATTTGGTTTACAAGATAGTTTAACTTCCTTCTTGATTCACTGTGATCTCTTTTCTCTTTATGATTTCATCCAACCAAGTGATCTTGAACTTCATTCATTTTTTTGTAGATTTGAATCCATCTTGAAAGCACTTGGAAGGACCTTGTTGAAACACTTACAAAAGAGAGCATTAAAAACACAAGAGAGGGTTTCACAAATGATGATCCTTATATGTGGATGGCAAATGATTCATCATTACTGAGACCCAAAAGGATAGACTAAATTCCTTTAAATTAGTGCACACATATAGATGATGTCAAAGTTATATGCACTATTGAACATTTTATATTGCAAGGAATTTAACCTATACTATGGTACATCCTACTAAGGATAGAATACTAAAACAACTGAAGGAGAGTAAGTTTTTATACCTTGGCCTCTTATCAACATCATCTTACTTTAGTTGAATAGTGTCCCTTTAAGCTTGTGATTTATCCAATTTAAAACAAGCATCATCTCTTAACATAGATTTTCTATGGATAAACTCAACACAAGAGATGGCATTAGTAGCACAAGCACTAGTTTCTTATTTTGCAACCCTTTATATGTGGAAGGAAAGCGAGTTGCTAAAATAGAGAAATCTCATAATATGGACTAAATTTCCCTTGAGCCCTCATGCACAATATATTTTGAATGACATGGATAATATGCATGGTTATTCAATGAAGTCTAAAGGGCTGACTTAATCCATATTATGGTGAGTGTCTAATAAAGAAGAATCAAATCCAAATTAACTAGATAGAGAATACGTCACATAATTTTGGATTGTTTACCATATGATAATATTCATTCATCATCCAATTGGACCTTTATTTCATAATCAACATCTAATGTATATCCACAAGTGCTTCTTTTTTTTTCTTAGTGGCTACACAAGTCACAAAAGAGATAAGATTTGAAAATAATATGCACTTGAGATTCATTTGTTACCACCCTTGCTACTATCTCCGAATATGATTTATACATTCATTATCGAGCACTCAACTTGATCCATTGAAGTAGTGATCCTGCAAAACAAGTTTAAGCTTCGTATCTTGGTACCTAATTTGAATTGGGTCCTTTGAGATTAGTAGTAAGAGCCTTGAGTACCCACACAATCTTTATTGTGGCCTTTATCTTTGTGTAGGCATCCACATATACTTGACAACCATCTTACATGGTTTCAAGTCAATATTTAATCACACAGATAAAAGCTAGAGTTAAGAATAGGAGCCTTTTCTCCTTTTCTTGATACATCATTGTGTTGCCTTCTTGATGATGAACCTAGCTTGACCTTGGGTGCACCTAGCTTATCAAGGTTAGTCGCACAAGCATTCATATCATAAAGACAAGTTATGCATGGAATTTACAACTTAGTGATCCAATTCAATGTGAAGCATATGAATACCGATTTAAGTAGATTTCTAAGATATCAAAATATGGGTTTCCAAAAATTTAGAGAGTATGGATCACTAATTGTACCTTTTACCGTTTAAAAATCATATCCATGTTAGTGCATATGTATGTGATGAATATCAACAAAAAAGGATTCTTATGTACTTTTAGATTTAACGATAAGGAAATTTAAAATGCATCAAGAGTAGCTATTTTTAAAACAAAGATTACAATCCATAAGAATAAGATACAATTTTTACCATTATGGATTGAGTTAGTATAGCTTATTCAAGAGAAACTTATTCTCTAAGACATAAGATACCTAATGTGCTCCCCTAGATATGTGCATCAAGTATTTGAATGACTTGTCAAATGCACTTTCAATTCAATTAAGAGTCGCACGAGGAGTACATTAGATATATTGGTCAAGGCATGACAAATTTGCAATGAATAAACTTATCTTTAAGAATACTTACCACCAAGTAGAGCGTACCATTTGTTATACCAATTTGAAAGATTTTACTATCTGTGGTGGTGTCATCGTAGTATTCTTCTTTTCATCATTTGTGGAGACTTCCTTTTTTAGCTTGTTATCTCTTTTCTTTTTAAAACTAGTCAAAAAACACTTCAAAAAGAGATATTAGTAGTACAAGGAAGTATTTAATGAATGATGATATTTATATATGAATGACAGACAAATCATCATTTATGAGGCATAAAGGCATAAATTAAATTCCTTTTAAGTTAATGCACATGGAGGAGTGAATTAACAATATGCACCAATTTACAAATGTAAGCAAAAAGGAATTTAACCTTTATATTGACATTTTTTTCCATAGAATAGATTATTACCAATTGAAAGGAACTATTATTGATCACATACCAAATGAAACAATTAGTTCCATACCTTTACCTTGAGCATTCCTAATCTTTCTTTTAGGTGAAGATTAACCTTTAATGCTTGTTATTTTACCAATTGAAAGAGCACAATCTCTACTTATGAATTTCATGAAATAGCTTAAAAGAGATTGCATTTGAAACACAAGCAATAGTTTCCTATTTAGCAACCTCTATTATATGAATGACAAGAAGGTTACTAAATTAAGGAAACCTCATGATATGAACTAAATTACCCTTACAGGCATCATGCATAACATCAATTGAAACGAGATAAAAATAGCATGATTATTTAATTAAGTTTATAGGGCAAGTTTAATTCATAACATGGTCAGTGATTAACGTAGAAGACTCAAAACCAATTTAAACAAGAGGGAATACTTCACATAGTATTGGATTGATCTTCTTTTAATGTTGAATGGCACACTCTATTTGGGAAACACATTCTCATGTTGTGAAACTACATAAATCACTTAGATAAAAACATTAGTCTCACAACTCTAGTCATATAGAGAATTTCCCTTTTGGTAAGTGCTTTAATAATTTGAATTTCTTACTTAGCACTCTATTCATTTAAGAACATGGGATAATCCTCTTTATGTCTAGGTCATGGCAATAATACGATAATCAATTTGAAATATGCCACAAGACACATACAACCAATTTAAAGCATGTAGATTGTCACAATATAAACATATAAACTTGCAATCTACCATATAATTGGATCTTTTCCAAGGCAAGGTAAAATCTTTTAAGTTCATTCTCAAGTGCTTCATTTTTCCTATGTGGCTACAAAAGACACAAAGGAATATAATAATTCAAAGCAATTTGCACTTAAGAATTAATTGTTACCATCCTTTGGATATCACTTGGTTGTAGGCCTTTTGCTTGATTCCCACAAAGGTTAATCCTTATTCACTACAACACAAGTTCTTGCTAGAGATGAATATGAAGTTAGTGATATAACAACTCAATTCATCTTTGGGTCAATCTTAAAGGATAGACAATGTAAGATTGATAGCTTGAGATAAGAATTGAGTTGATCTGATCAAGCACCCCAAAGCTTCATATCATCTCTAGGTACCTGCAAAACTTATTAAGTACATTTTGGTACCCATTTTTGGATGGGTCCACCAAGGTTAGCTAATAAGTACTTAGGCACCCAAATGACATTTGTGCTAGTTTTAGGTGAACTAATTACCTTTCTAGCACAAATGTATTTTTTGGGTCTCCTAAGCGAATATGAATGAATTGACATGGTAGACTTAGGATACTTACTCATGGGACAATCCTTGCACAGGTGTCCCTTTCTTCGGCAAGTGTAGCAAATCTGATTTTTAATTTTGCAAGACTCCTTCTTGCCTTGCTTCTTGTTTGCTACATGGTTAGTGAGCCTCTTTCTTTCTAAAGTTAAGCCACTATCTTTTATGTAGGGACATGACTTAATCTCATGTCCCTTCTCATGACATTGATAACACTTTCTATTGCATCTTCTCTTATTTGGAAGAGTGCTTGTTTGTTACCTTGTGTGGAGCATGTGGAGGCATGGTTAAGGCACTTGTCATGAGCTTTTGCTTTCTTCTATTGATGTTTGCTCATGCCTTTCTTAGGGAACTTAGCATTCTTTTGAAGGGGTTTGTGCATGCTACGGTTGTCCCCTTCTCAAGCTTCTTCACCATGTTATCACGATTACCGTGAGAAGGTTGAGCATGCCACTTTCCCTTCAAAAAAGTTAAGCTCCTTCTTAGCCTTCCAACTTCTTCCTTTAGCTCTTTATTTTCTTGTGTGATAGAAATATCATTAATTCCTGAAATTTCTAGCTCAATGGAAGATTGGCTTGCTTGATAACAACAATTGTTAGCACATGGTAATATAGTTTCTATTTGAGTACATGTGCATATGTGAGGTTGGTATGATTTTAAATTAGTTAACACAACCTCATGAGCCATTTCTAACATGATATGTGAATCCATAAATTTATTATGAGAGCACGCAAGCATATCATGTTTTTCTTGCAAAGCTAGATTTTCAATATTTAGCCTTTCTGTCGTGTTCTTGAACATAGCATTTTTATTTTCTAATTGAGAAATATATGATGAATGATTAACAACTTTAATTTGCTCAATTGAAATGTCTTCATACCTTTGGACCAAATCATCATAAGAGCACTTTAGCTTCTCATGCTCTTTGGTCAACTTCTCTAAGTCTTCGATTTTTATGATGAGGAAGTCTTCTTGCTTATGAAGCATTTCTTTTTGTTCTTCCGCTCTTTTCATGAGTTTGAGCAAGCTCATCCGATGTTTCTTGCTTAGCTGAGCGAAGAATTGTTGAAGATCATCCTCATCTTCACTATCGCTTTCTTGCTCCTCCTCATCCTCACTTTCGCTTTCACTATCACTCCCATTAGCAATAAAGCACATATGAGAAGTGGATTTGAAGTACAAACCTTGTGAAGAGGTGGATTCGTCGTTTGGTCTCCATCGATCATTTTCTTCTTCACTTTTGTTCTTCACCTCATCTTCCTTCATTTTGAGGAACATCCTTTCGGTGATTCTCATGGCAAGATCTATTGCCCTAGGATCAACATCTGCACCAAAAGATGAAGTCGAGGCAACCTCAACTTCTTTAAGCTTAGAAGCACTTTCATTTCTTAGTCCCCCCGACATGATCTTTTCCTCACGCGGTTAAGCGTTAGAACGAGGATTAGGCTCTGATACCAATTAAAAGTTGCCTAGAGTGGGGGTGAATAGGCAAGTGGAAACTTTTTCAACAAAAACTAGAAACGAACTGGGTAAAACCGGTTCAACCGGTGTCAAAATCGGTTCAACCGGTTTGCACGAGCTCAACTAAAGAATGAGATATAAAACTGAACTGATCTCGAAATCCACCCAATTAACTTTGGAAATGAGATGTTCTAGTTGATCCATAGGGTTCAAAGTAGTAGATCTGAGAAGGGCACTTCTCAAAATCCACGCACCAAAAAGATATAAACAAATCTTCCACGCAATGGTGAGAGAACGAAGAACACAAACAAACACAATGAGCAAGAACACAAGAGACACAAGATTTATCCCGAGGTTCGGTCACACCACCAAGGTGCCCTACTTCCTTGTTGAGGCGCCCGCAAAGAGCCGGGTCTCTTTCAACCCTAATCCTCCCTTTGCCGATCACAAAGGTCAAGCCCACACAATAATCTTTGCTCAAACGAGCGGGTAATACAAACTTTCTTGTGGTCTTCCACAAGATTTGGAGACTCACAAGAGACACCTAGTCGTCTAGGAGCTAGAAGCTCCAAGAGTAATGAAACCACAAAGAACTCGATGTAGTACCAAAGCTCGAATGAAGAAGAGCAAGAGAGATTTGGAGATGAAGCACAAAAACCGCAGCTCTCAAACTCACTCAAAGATTTCTGTCCAAAGATTTGAAATGGGATGTTGGGGGCTTGTTCTCAAATGCTAAGAATTAAGAACAAGGCAACATAGAAAATGTTAAGTGTTAAAGTCCTTCGTCCTCCAAAACATTATATCCCTACAGGATATAAAGAATTTCGGACGAAGGTTACGAAGGACGTACCTTCGTAAGCATAATAGCAAGGGACGAAGCAATCATATCATATAAATCATGAAGTATGAAATAAACATTTAAATATTATCATAGAATCATTTCCATTTTTATTATCATGAATGAATGAATATAAATGACTTCAAATTACAAATGTACCTTCGGTCCTGAGGAAAACAAAAGTACAGGTGTGATGCGAAAGCAAATGGCAGGTTCGCGTGAACAGTACAGGGGTACTGTTCATCTATTTATAGACACAGGACGCAGCCTGTGACGAATTCCAATTATGCCCCTTACAAAAGTTTACAACATTGACTCAGACCTCTATGGATAAAAAGGTCATTCTATCACTATGTCGGTTTGTAATGCCGAAGCTCCATGAAAAGGGACCTTCGGCCATCTCCTGAGGACAACTTCAGCCGAAGCTGCTTCTTCGTGTAAGACCTTCGGCGCACCGAAGCATGGCCCCAACAGTAGCCCCTTTCGCGGTGCTAGATCGTTTTTCGTAACGAGCTTGATCCGTGAAAAATGCCTCTTAAGCTTCGGGAAGCCGAAGGTCCAAAAAACACCTTCCCTGAGCTCGTTGCCGAGAAACGATTCAATTCTCGAGTTCGTGTCGGTCCCACCTTGCAGAGTTACTGTTTGATCTTTGCGGTCCACTGCGCAGCGAGTACAAGTGACTGCCCGCCTGGTGTAAAAATCCTGCCGCTTCGCCTTCTTACCTGCAGCACTATATAAACAGACGGGTAGGTGTGAAGTTACCACAGCATTCATTGCTATTTGCACTGTTTTGCTGCCAAAATTTTTAACTGTAGCCGAAGCTTGATTCTCAGAATCGAACGAAGGTCTGTCTCGAAGCCTGCTTCGTCAGAAAGAAAAGCTTCGGGAGAAAAGGAAAAAGAAAAAAGTAACAAACTTTCCCGAACTCAGAATCAAATGGCCAGAGTGCGATCTACTGCTAGAGTTGAACGTGAAGGAGACGAAGCCGAAGGTTCGAATACTGTGCCCATCTCCGAAGCAATGCAGCGTTCCGGACTGGTGATTGCGGAAGAAATGCCCGCTGCTGGAGCAGGCCCGACAGCTGCCGAAGGAGAAGAGAACATTGAAGAAACTGACTCCGAAGATGACTACCGCATTGCCATGCCCAGCAAGCCCAGCCACCTATACTTTGGAAAGTCGACTGTTTCAAAGGCTGATCTCGCCAAGATGGTGAAGGCAGGTTATTTCAGTGAAAATCAGAAGAAGCTACTTCGCTTCGGGGGAGAAGAAACTACCCCGAAGCCAGAGAAGGACGAGATTGTCATTTTCAAGAGCTTTTTAAAGGCTGGGCTGAGATTCCCTCTTCATGGAATTATTGCAGATGTATTGAAAAAATTTGGTATTTACTTTCATCAATTGACTCCTAACGCTATCGTTAGGCTTAATGTTTATATCTGGGCCCTCCGAAGCCAAGCAGTGGAGCCATTTGCCGACAGTTTCTGTCGAGTTCATGAGTTACATTACCAAACAAAGGCCAGAAAAGATGGGCTACATGATAACTTCGGTTGCTACAATTTTGCCTACCGGAAGACAACAAAGTGTCCTGTTATCAGCTACCGAAGCAAATGGCCAGCAGGCTGGAAATCTGAGTGGTTTTATGTGAAAGTTGACGAAGACGAAGAAAAATTGGTACAAAGCCCTCTTGATTTAATCTTCGGAGAAACAAGGCCGCGATGCCATATGAAATTGGAGGGTCCCACCTGGGCTGCACTAGGTGAGTTTGAAATTATTTCAGAGCATATCGGTACCAGGGATCTGGTTCAAGAATTCTTGGCGTTCAGAGTCTTCCCTACTCTGAAAGAATGGGAAATGCCCAAGCTAGAAGGGGAGAAGAAGAAGGGGGAACTTGTCCGGCTGCCTTATCACTTCAAATTCAAGAAATACTTTAAAAAGCTCTGCCAAGAGTGGCTGGACACAGTTGAGGTGATGTGCAATGAAATTCTTGGGAATTATTCCAAAAAAGAAGATCAACTGATGACCGCGGCCTTCGGCACCCGTCCGAAGCGAAGGCTGAACCGAGTGCTTGATGCCCTGGGCTTCGAGTACCCTGACTATGAGCGGCTGAACAAGGGTGCTGAGGGTCAAAAAAGAAAAAGAGTGGCCGAAAATTTGAACAAGGATGAAGAAAAACCAGCAAAAGAGAAGAAAATTCCCAAGAAGAGAAAAATATCAACTCCAAAGCGAAAATTAACCGATGAAGAGGGGTCCCCCGCACCACCTTCTACCAGCGACGTGGAGGAAATTTTAAAGGTAATGACTGAACCCGTGCCCACGAAGCTAAGTCCATTAGGGCCTCAACTGACGAAGCTTTTT
Organism: Zea luxurians; assembly: GCA_029449295.1. NCBI lineage: Eukaryota > Viridiplantae > Streptophyta > Magnoliopsida > Poales > Poaceae > Zea > Zea luxurians. Next base: position 95,303,994 of record JAOPSE010000010.1, on the reverse strand, counting down.
CGAAAGGTGGAAGAGCCGAACCAAACGAAGATAACCAAACCAAAGCGGCAAAGAATTATTGCAGTGACCGAAGTTATCGACAAGACGCCGCCGAGGGCGTCAATTCAGAAAACACCCGCTGTTAAGGGCACAACAAATGTTGAAGTCGCACCTTCGGAGGTCGCGGCTACCGAAGCCGCTACAGCCGAAGATGTGAACTTAGAAACTACCATTGAGGACATCAACAAGATTTTGCAAGACATGGCTGCAGAAGAAGCTGCCACCGCTGCTGAAGAAACCATGGCCCCAGTGCCTGGGAAAGGGAAAGAAATAGCCGAAGACACTTCGGACGACGAAGCCTACACATTTCAAAATTTAGTTGGGCAAAAACTGTCGAAGGACGAAATAGAAGAGCTTAAAGACTATGCCAAATCTTGCGGATACAGGCCAGGAGCTCTTCTTTTCGGAGGTGTGGACGATGAAAAATTAGGCTGCATCCGAGACCAAACTGGAGCTAAGGTCATCGGTACTCTATCAAAGAGTATCGGTTTTCCGAAGCTAGAGACAGATATCAGCCGCTACCGACGACAACATATCGTCGGCAGCTTATTTTATTCCAATTTCAAGGTAAACAACCTTTTCTCTGGTTTTTATTGCTTTTAATAATGAAAATGTTACTAACGAAAGTTGTTTCTGTGCAGAGCATGCTACTGAGCAAAGCTCTGAAGATGCAGCAAGATTTGGAGGACAAAAAACACGAAGCTATAATTGAAAATTTAGAGAGCAAGATAAAAGAACAATCAGCTATCATTGAAAAGAAAGACTTCGAGCTCCAATCAACCGAAGGCTTGCTGGCAGAGACTGAAGCTAAAGTATTAGAATTGAATTCGAAGCTTATCGGTCAATCAAAACAATTTGAACAGGAGAAGCTAGAGCTTAATTCGAAACTTGAAGCCGAAGTCCAGACCAACTCAGACTTGAAGAAATCATTAACAAGCCTTCAAGACAAGTGCTTGAAATTTAGTAACAACTGTATCCAACAATTAAAGAAGATCTTTCACTCAGTTGGAGCCAGCAGCGGGAAGTTTAACCCTTCAGCTGAAAATTTACCAAAAGCCTTCGATCATATTGAAGCTGAAATTGAAGAACTTGACGAAGTTATAGCCGGGCACGGTGACTTCTGTGCCTGGGTAGCTTCTCGAGGCACCGCTGCAGCGTTCCTGAAAATCGGCTGTGAGCATGGAAAAGTCGTCAACAGGCCGAACTTCACTCTCTCTCCATCCATTCTAGATGATATTCCTGACCTTGCCCGAAGCATCTCAAATAGATTTATAAAAATGATATGGACAAAAGGCGGGCGAGAGAAAGCTGGAGACGAAGCTCGAAGTCATCTTGAACCAGTAAGAAATCATACTTTGTACTTACCTTCTCCTTCACACTTGATTTTTACTCACGATACCTTGATTCATGTAGGATGACGAAGCTGAAGATGATACTTAAAGAATACGCCGCCGAAGCGGAAACCTGACGAAGATTAGTAGGAGTAGACTAGAAAAAACTCAGGAGAATTTGTAACGACTTTTTGTAAATACAATTAAACTGTTCTCAAGGAACTTTGTACATACCTTGCAATATATTCTTACCCTTTCTATTGAGGCGCTTTGATGTGGACGAAATTAGTATTTTGAGCCGAAGGCGAAAAAACACCTTCCCTTCTTTTCGTACACAACGAAGCATAAAAGACCAGTTCTTTTTGCCGGGGCTTTTCTTTTTTGTACACAACGAAGCATAAAAGACCACTTCTTCTTTTTGCCGAAGCAACCACTTAGGAACACAAATGCTATGAATGAATGCTTATGAATGCAAATGCTATGATGTAATGTAATGTGCGAATGAATGTCCAAAGCATATGTCCGAAGCCACACTCTCAGCCATTATTTCCTTAGAAACAACCACACATCAGCTCTGCATTCCCTTAGGAACGACTTTGGAGCTTCTTCGCCTTTTACTTAGACGGTATAAGCTCTGCATTCCCTTAGGAACGTCTTTGGAGCTTCTTCGCCTTTTACTTAGGCGGTATAAGCTCTGCATTCCCTTAGGAACGTCTTTGGAGCTTCTTCACCTTTTACTTTCGGCGGAATCAGCGTTGACTTTTCGCTGTGAGCTCTGCATCCCCTTAGGGACGTCTTTGGAGCTTCTTCACCTTTTCAGTTTCGGCACTCGATGGTGCGTTCTCAGTTTTTACATTTACATTTTTTGGGGGATTTTGCTCTTATAAAACTAAAAAGGAAATTACGCATGATGGCCCCATTAAAAACCTTTCTCCCCCTTTAGAAAGGAAAAGGGTGCCATGAAAAAAGAAAAGAAAAACATATAAAAGTTACATCAAGTTATACATAATATCGCCGAAGCTCATCCGCATTCCAAGATCTTGGAATTTCGTTGCCATCCATGTCCTTCAATCTGTACGAACCAGGCCTTGACGAAGATACTACTAAGAAAGGTCCTTCCCATTTCAACTGTAGCTTGCCCACTGTGTCTGGGTTGGCTACTCTCCGAAGCACCAAGTGACCCGGCTCAATATTTTTTAACCGGACCTTTCTATCTCGCCACTTGACTGTTTCAGCTTGATATTTATTGATATTCTCCACGGCCTGAAGCCTGATCCCCTCTAAAGCATCTTTTTCCACAAGGCAAGCATCTTCGGGACCTGATTCTGCCGAAGCTACCACTCTTATTGACCCAGCTTTAGCTTCTTCCGGAGTTATTGCTTCGTCACCGAATAATAATTTGAATGGGGTAAAACCTGTAGACCTTGATGTTGTTGTATTGTGGCTCCACACCACTTTGATTAACTGATCTGGCCACTTTCCCCTGGGTTGATTGAAGATTAACTTCATTATTCCTGTCATTATAATGCCGTTGGCCCTTTCAACGAGCCCATTTGACTCCGGATGCCTGACTGATGCAAAATGGATCTTCGTTCCAATTTGATCACAGAAATTTCTGAAAGCTTCGGAGTCAAACTGCGTTCCATTATCTACAGTGATTGCCTTCGGTACCCCGAAGCGACAGACAATATTCTGCCAGAAAAACTTTTGGACAGTAGCCGAAGTTATTGTGGCTAATGGCTTCGCCTCAATCCATTTAGAAAAATACTCCACAGCTACTATAACATATTTTAGATTCCCTTGGGCCGGTGGTAATGGACCCAACAAGTCAAGGCCCCACCTTTGCAATGGCCAGATGGGTTGTATCAGCTGTGTCAAAGACGAAGGTTGCTTTTGATCTCTTGCACATTTCTGACAACCTTCGCACTTTTGAACTAACTCCGCTGCATCCGAAGCTGCCTTCGGCCAATAAAACCCTTGGCGGAAAACCTTTCCAAGTAACGGCCTAGATCCGATGTGGGATCCACACAGGCCTGCATGTATTTCTTTCATTAATTCTATGCCTTCGGTTCTAGACAAGCATTTGAGCAGCGGGGCACAAACTCCATGTTTGTATAATTCCCCTTCTATCATGACATACGGACGAGCTCTTGCCTCTATTCTTTTATTGTAAGCTTTGTCATCTGAAAGGAACTTACCCTGAAGGTAAGAGATTATTTCAGTTCTCCAATCTTCGCTGTAAACAGGAGATATGTTGAGGACTGCTCTTTCGAGAAGCTCCACTGAAGGTGCCTTTATTGTTTCGAAGAACACATCCGAAGGTAGCGGCAGCCCCTGTGCTGCAGACTTGGCTAGCAAATCAGCATGCTCATTTTGTCCTCGAGGAATATTCTTGACAGAAAATCCTTCGAAGGAGGCTTCGATCCTTCGGACCGTGTCTAGATATTTTTCAAGCTTCGGATCTTTAGCCTTGCAACTTTTGTCAATATGACCCGAAACAACCTGGGAATCAGTTTTAAGAATCGCCCTTCTGATTCCCATTGCCTTTAATTTCCGAAGGCCCAGGAGCAGGGCTTCGTACTCAGTAATATTGTTTGTACAGCTGAAGTCAAGTCTTGCTGCATAACAAGTTTTAACCTTGGATGGTGAAACCAACACAGCGGCTGCACCTGCTCCGAAGGTTCCCCAAGAGCCATCACAAAACACTGTCCACACTTCGGCATCTTTATTTGCTTCTTCATCCTGAGCCCCTGGCGTCCAATCGGCAATGAAATCTGCCAATGCTTGAGACTGGATCGAAGATCTATGCACATAATCAATGTAAAATTCATTGAGCTCTGCAGCCCATTTTCCAATCCGTCCAGTAGCTTCTCTATTTCTCATGATATCCTTCAACGGCTGCGAAGAAGGAACAATGATATTGTATGCCTGAAAATAATGCCGAAGCTTCCTGGATGCCATTAAAACGGCATATAATACTTTCTCCAGCTCTGTATAATTTTTCTTTGATATACTAAGGACTTCAGATACAAAATATACTGGGACCTGCTTCTTGACTTGGCCATCACACTTCTCCTGGACAAGTGCCGCACTTACTGCTGAGTGCGAAGCTGCCACATACAACAATAAAGGAGCCCCTGGCGTTGGTGGGGTTAATGTTGTTAGATCTATCAAGTATTGCTTCAGCTCTTCGAAGGCTTTTTGTTGACTTGGGCCCCATTGAAAGACTTCAGCTGACTTCAGCACCTCGAAGAATGGTAAATTTCTTTCTGCTGATCTGGATATGAATCTGTTGAGAGATGCCAGCCTTCCTGTCAATCTTTGGGCCCCCTTTCTTGTAGTTGGTGGCTCCATTCGAAGTATAGCTTCGATTTTATTTGGATTGGCTTCAATTCCCTTTGTTGAAACCAAGCATCCGAGAAATTTCCCCTTCTTCACTCCGAAGACACATTTTTCTGGATTCAGCTTCAGACCAGCTTGTCTGAAACTGGCAAAGGTCTCCTGCAGATCAGCAATATGATTTTCCTGCTTCGTGCTTTTTACAATGATGTCATCGACATAAGTCAACACATTTCTGCCTATCTGAGACTGGAGGACCTTCGCTGTCATTCTGCTGAAACTTCCTCCAGCATTTTTGAGCCCCTCAGGCATCCGAAGATAGCAATATGTGCCACTTGGGGTTATGAAGCTAGTCTTCGGCTCATCTTCCTTCTTCATCCAAATTTGATGATAACCTGAGTAGCAGTCCAGGAGACTCATGAGCTCTGAAGAAGCTGCTGCATCGACTAAAGAGTCTATCCTTGGCAGCGGGAATTCATCCTTCGGACAAGCCTTGTTGAGATCTGTGAAATCGATACACATTCTCCACTTGCCATTGGCCTTCTTCACCATAACAGTGTTAGCTAGCCACTCTGGATACTTTACTTCTCTGATAACTCCTGCACTGAGGAGTCTTTTTACTTCATTGCGAGCCCCTTCGGCCTTGTCATCCGACATCTTCCGAAGCCTCTGCTTTCGGGGTCTGAAGGATGGGTCAACATTAAGCGAATGTTCAATAACATCGCGATTTACTCCACAGAGATCATTAGCTGACCATGCAAAAACATCTTTGTTGTTGAATAAAAACCTTATCAAGGTTTTCTCCTGGTCTTCAGATAGTTGCGAGCCCAACAGCACCTTCTGCTCTGCTATGTCCTCACACAATAGCATAGGCTTCGGCTGATCTGCTGAAGCTGCTTTCTCCCTTCTGAATTTGTACTGTTCACAAGCTTCAACTCCATCTATGTTATGGATTGCTTTGGAGTCAGTCCAGCTTCCTTCGGCCCTTCTAGCAGCTTCCTGGCTTCCATGAATAGCAATAGGCCCTTGGTCCGAAGGTATCTTCATGCAGAGATAAGCTGGGTGAAGAATTGCTTCGAAGGCATTAAGAGTACCACGGCCAATGATAGCATTGTAAGGATACTCCATGTCAACAATATCAAACACAATTTGCTCAGTCCTTGTGTTGTTAACAAATCCGAAGGTTACCGGCATGGTAATCTTCCCGAGTGCTACAATCTGCCGCCCTCCGAAGCCACAAAGAGGGTGCGTAGCATCATGAATCTTGTCTTCGGGCTCTTGCATTTGTCTGAAGGCTTTAGCAAATATAATGTCAGCTGCACTGCCTGTATCAACTAGGACATTGTGGACCAGAAATCCTTTGATCACGCAAGAGATGACCATGGCATCATTGTGAGGATAATCCTTAAGCTGAAGGTCTTCCTGAGAGAAAGTAATTGGAATGTGGGACCATTTTGACTTGATGAAGGGTCCCTGCACTCCAACATGCTGCACCCTTCTCTGAGCCTCCTTCTTCTGCTTCTTGTTAGCCGGCTCTGAGCAAGAACCGCCTGTTATCGGGAGCACCATCTTCGAAGCCGAAGCAGCTCCAGCATGATTGTTGAACGAAGCCATTAGCTCAGAAAAGTGGAAGTGAGTTCACCGGAGGTGGGCGCCAATGTTGGGGGCTTGTTCTCAAATGCTAAGAATTAAGAACAAGGCAACATAGAAAATGTTAAGTGTTAAAGTCCTTCGTCCTCCAAAACATTATATCCCTACAGGATATAAAGAATTTTGGACGAAGGTTACGAAGGACGTACCTTCGTAAGCATAATAGCAAGGGACGAAGCAATCATATCATATAAATCATGAAGTATGAAATAAACATTTAAATATTATCATAGAATCATTTCCATTTTTATTATCATGAATGAATGAATATAAATGACTTCAAATTACAAATGTACCTTCGGTCCTGAGGAAAACAAAAGTACAGGTGTGATGCGAAAGCAAATGGCAGGTTCGCGTGAACAGTACAGGGGTACTGTTCATCTATTTATAGACACAGGACGCAGCCTGTGACGAATTACAATTATGCCCCTTACAAAAGTTTACAACATTGACTCAGACCTCTATGGATAAAAAGGTCATTCTATCAATATGTCGGTTTGTAATGCCGAAGCTCCATGAAAAGGGACCTTCGGCCATCTCCTGAGGACAACTTCAGCCGAAGCTGCTTCTTCGTGTAAGACCTTCGGCGCACCGAAGCATGGCCCCAACATGGGAGAGGCAAGAGATGTGTGAGTGGGAGTGGGAGGTGTTTCTCAGGTTAGAAATGGAGTTTTGTGCGTGCTCTTCTATGGGGGAGAGAGGTAGGAGTGAGTATATATAGGTGGGGCTCCAAAACTAGTTGTTTTTTACTTTTCTGCACAAAAACCGGTTGAACTGGTCCCAAAACAGCCGTTTTTACTTTTCTGCACAAAAACCGGTTGAACTGGTCCCAAAATCGGTTGAACTGGTTTTCAAAAAGCTGCGCACAACTTTTTGGCTGACACAGCAGACTAGCAGAAAAAAGTGAACAGTGCAAAAACCGGTTGAACCGGTTTCCACCAGACTGAAAACCGGTTGAGTGTCTGGCTGAGCTGGTCCAAAAACCGGTTGACTGTTTTTGAATACCAACTGAACCAGCCTGAAAACTAGCTGAACCAGTATTTGAATACTAGCTGAACCAGCCTGAAAACCAGCTGAACCAATATTTTCCAGAGAGCAATTTTGGCCAAGATAGACTTAAAAAGGTTGTACTACATACTTTCACTAAGGATTAACAAGGGTAAAATGGAAGTTTTAGATCAAGGATTTTGAGCTTTTGTACCAACACCAACCTTCTTTTTGGACCCCCCTTGATAGTACGATGATTCATATACTCAAGTTAAATAAAATATAATTAAGTAAACTCCTTGAGTAATTGGTGTCTCATGTGTGATTTCTCCATGGCGTTGCTTCATAAGGATCACAAACATCCTTGTCTCACCTTTTGAAGCAAACACAAAGCAAACCATGTGACTTGTACCATTTCACCATATATGAGTTCAAATCATGGCTTCAAGTCACTTTACTAATGCATCAACATATTATAACTCTTCATAGCTGATTAGTTCATCGACTTAGTGCAAGTACTCTCTTCTTCACCTTAGCCATGGTACCTCGGTCCACAAGCCGTCGCTTGGCCTTCACCTTCGCTTAGTTCCTCAAAGCTCTTTCCTTGCTATCTTCACCCTATCAAGCCATTCTTGAGTCACATCATATTGAGCATCCATTGAGAGAATCATTTCTTCAATATTGTGAACCTTGCTTGAATGTCATCTAGATATAAATGCTAAGATCAATCAAGTTCTAGTTTGATTCTCATAGAAGCATATATGGACTTACAGTAATATGGTCAAGCCAATTCATGATTCCTCATATCTCATTCACTCTGGCTTGACCAGTCCTCTTAATCACTTCAACCTCTATTCTGATCATATTTATGCATAGTGATTTCTCAGGTCTTGTCCATATATTCAAACCAATATAGAGACCATATTATATCCATTTGCATTGTCTCACTGGTTATTTAACCTTGTGTTGAACCTTTGTTCACTGATCATTATACACTATTCAAGTATGTTCATCATACTGAATTTTCTGTTCAACACTTAGCAAACTTGTTAGACCTTTAAATGTGTTGTTATCCAAATCACCAAAACTCATAAAAGGGATGAATGCACTTTCAATTCCATTGGCCACTGCCTGGCTCACTTTTGATGGCTAGGGTCTCGGTTGCGCGTGAGCGCATCTGTTAGATGTAGCCCTCGAGCCCCCGAGTAATCCATGCGGATTGCTTGGGGGTTTATGCAGTGTAAGGGGCGAATCCTTTTCTGGATGGTTCGCCACGCACCGGGCATGAATGCATCTTCTCTTAGGTGCGCGCGAGCACATCAACTAGATGTGTGCGGGGAACAGATATCTTCTCCTGGTCGTCATGTAGATCTCCTAGCTTGCTGTGCCCTTTCCTCGTCTTATCGGAGCAGAGCGCAGGAGTAGGTTGCAACGTAGGCTGAAGCACTACCATGTGTAGGGACGCTCAGGCAACATCGTCCTATCTTCTCCACCTATCACCCTTTCCCTCGGTACCACGCGTGCTACAGTGGGAGTCATGATGGTGACAACCCATGTGGTGCAGAGAGTCTAAGGTCTTGCCTTGGTAACACGTGAGCAACTGTGTGGCTCACGTATTGCGGATGCTATGCCTGCCACTGGAGTGGGCAGGTATACGTCTCGTCCACAGTCAATGTAGAGGTGCACTGTACTTCAGAATGTCGACATTGGGTTTCCCCGATGGCTCTTGTTGCATGTCGTAGAATACATGGTACCATCGGGCCTCGCCTTGTGAGGGGAGCAGTGGCTGGGACTGCTCCTCCTTGTGATAGCTCTAGTCCACGCCCCTCGCTTGGTGACGTGCATTAAAAAGGCGTCCTTGCACACAACCTTGTTATGGTACTCAATGGCGTATCTATGGGTCCTCATTCAGATCGCCTTCAATCCTCTAGATTTTTTTTTCAAGATCTTGCCGAGCAAGGTCTTAGGACCTGTCCCTTGGTCAAGATAAGGTTTATGCCTCTAGGGGCGAAGCCCTAGGCACTGGAACACCCATTCTAGGATGGCGAAGCATGTAGGCTTAGGGCACAGGACCAGGCTAAGTGGTTACACGGCTCCAGACCACCCCTGAGAACATGTTTCTTTCCCCTGGATCTAACCCTTCGTGACCCGATTCTTACCCATTATAAGGGAAGTTCTGAAACCGAGTGACAAGGTGGAAACATAATCTAGGTTTCATGAATGTAATTAGAAATCGGATCCTGCTTCGGATCCTACTGTAATCAATTCTCCAATAGTAGTGTACTAGTGTTCATTCTAGCCGATCGTAGTTTGGAGCATCCTCTGAGTTTGGACTAGGTTCAGACCTCCAAGTACTCATTCTGAGGTACTCGGTCAGCTATTCTAGGGTGGTGGAGTGTGTGGGCTTAGGGTACAAGACCAGGCTAAGTGGCTACACGGCCCCGGACCACCCATGAGAATGTGGTCCTTTCCCTGGACTAAGCATCCAGTGATCGAATCCTCATTCATTATCCAGGGATGTTCCAAACCAGGTGCAATAATATGCACTATTATTTGGTTTTCATGAGTACGATAGAATCTTAGATCCCCAAAAGGGGTAAAGGGAAACAACATGCATAAAGAGGAAAAAGAAACCAATGGATGAGGACTGACTTTTCCTTTGCAATGGGATACATGTTTCACTTGAGACCATGTTCATAAGGACGGCTCTCACCAGGTTGGGCCTCAGATGGCGCTAGAGACTGGGTTTATGAAGGCCAACCTTGCCTGACTAGGACATAGATAAATGTAACCCTATTACAAAGGAAGAGTTCGTTCTCATGCTACCTTCCGGGTGTAAGGTTCAGGGCTGACCTAAGCCATCTGAGCTTCGTTGCGCGTCTAGCTCAAAGGGTAAGCAGCGCCCGGCGGAGGCTATTGGCTGCTACCCCGAATGCCATGGAGCTTGTGGCTGATGAATTGGGCCTTGGAGACACCGATGCATGTAGGGAGCTTCCTTGGGCCATCCTCACCCGGCTGGCCACCTCATGCATGATGAGGTTGCTGAAGGTGCAACCCATTAATGGCTTGCTTGCTGGTCCCACCAGCACACCGAGGTAGTTAGGACTTAACCCCCTCTGATCGTGGGTGATGGTGGGGACTGGGCACGACATGAGTTTGTGTGGTGGCCGACGATGGTCACCACATGCGTTGAGGGACCAGGACACAGACCAGTGCAATGAACTGCTCTAGCCTTGCTCCTGGCCCATGGGGCCCTACCAATGGATTCCAGGGAGGTCATGTTAACGAATGCGTAGCCTTCGTTATTATGGCTTCCTGAAACCCATTGGCAGGTAGAAGAAGTCACCCCCACGAGCGGGGGAGATGACTCCACCTACTATGGAGCATAGCGGTCGATAGCCGATAGCGGCCTCGCCCGTGCTTGGATGCCAGATGGTAGTGACCACCTCGAATACCACTGTGTTTTTCCAAGGGTTGCCACCTACGATCCTAGGCATGACAGAGCCTAGGGGAGAGCAAGCAGCAATGACCTTAAGCGAAGTGCTTGAGGCTTTCACTGCCTTCCTCCTGATGGAGTTGGCATGGCTATTGAGGCCTCGCTTGAGATCGACTGCGAGCATCTTGAGTTGTTGCTTTTCTGCTCTTCGCCGTATTTTGGTGAATCCACCCCGGCTAGGCTCACTTGCGGATGAGTGGGGTGTCATCAGTAAAGGGGCAGGCTAAAGACCCCACCCCCTACCTAGCGTGCCAACTGTCGTGGTTTTAGGAATGGGGCGGGGGGGGGGGGGAATAAAGTTTGTGTTCGGTAGGGGTGCTAGCGCGGACTCACTCTGAATGGTGAGCTACGGGGAGCTCAAATTTGGATCTAAGATAGGGGGTTATACTGGTTAGTTCAGTGTAGTGCTGATCGTGTATTGCTTAGAGCGTGTTATAGTTGGGTGCTTGTGTGCAGTTATGGATGGATTGGATGTCTATGAAGAACTTAAGATGGGGGTTGTCTTGCCCTTTTATAGCTATAGGGTAGACTTTACAATGAGAACTTGTATTCTACCAGGTTGGAGTTTGACCTCCTGCTTCTCGGCCTCGTAGCCCCTATGGTGTCGTCTGCTAGGTCGTGTGCCGTCGTACCGCTGTTATGGCATCATGTCTTGCTCGTTTGCCATTTGTGTTCCTGTAGCTATTCTAATATAGTCGTAGCGGTGCTTGATGGGTTCTGCTGAGTTAGCTTGAGGTGAGGTTTAGGGATGTCTTTGGTACAACTTCATCTTCTGTCATCCCCTTAGCGTCATCTTTCATCATGCGTAGGCGTATGTCTGGTACGGTGTATTGCCTAGTCTCTTCTGGTGTATGGGTCACTGTGGAGACCCCAATGCTAAGGTCCTTGTGGCTAGAGTTGATTGGTGCTACAAGTCAGTGGGATACGTATTCGGAGTCTTGCTTGGTTGTTCGGTAGGCAGGTTGATCGGTAGCCCCACCTCTCCGGGTTGCTCGATAGGCAGGTTGGTCGGTAGCCCCGACTTGCTGGGTTTCTTGACACTGTTGTTCGGTGAGTGGGTTGGTCGATAGTCCTGCCCCGCCAGGTTGCTCGGTGGGCGGGTCGGTCGGCAGTCCCGCCCCGCCGGGTTGTTCGGCTGGTGGGTCAGTCGGTTAGTGGGCCCTTTTTTGGAGGCCTTCTAGGCCTTCTTCGAGCACCCGGTTCTCAGGTACCCGACACTATGGGCCCCTGTATCTTCATTTGCACGTGATTCTCACGATACTAAGATTCTCCCTACAGCTAGATTCTCGAAAAGGCTCGTTAAAAAAGTTGAACCAAATAAGACCATATTATTAAGCAATAAGCGACAACATGTCTTTTAATCCCTAGAAAGGTAGGATAAGTTAGAGTTAAACCCCAACAGAAACCACAATCAATGTACATGGATGACTTTTTTCAAGCACATGGATGACTTTTTTCACGCATTCCTATTCAAGACTAAGAATCTTTGAGTCTATTTCATCATTTCAAGTCTCCTTTTATTATATCTTTCTAAAAGTCGCCTAGAAGGGGGGGGGGGGGGGGTGAATAGGCAAATCTGAAATTTATAAAGTTTAACAATAACTACAAGCCGGGGTTAGCGTTAGAAATAAAAAGCGAGTCCGAAAGAGAGGGCGAAAACAAATCACAAGCAAATGAAGAGTGTGACACGGTGATTTGTTTTACCGAGGTTCAGTTCTTGCAAACCTACTCCTCGTTGAGGTGGTCACAAAGACCGGGTCTCTTTCAACCCTTTCCCTCTCTCAAACGGTCACCTAGACCGAGTGAGCTTCTCTTCTCAATCAATTGGGACACTTAGTCCCCGCAAGGACCACCATACAATTGGTGTCTCTTGATTTGATTACAAAGAACTTGGAAGCAAGAATAGAGGAAGAAGAAAAGCAATCCAAGCGCATGAGCTCAAAAGAACACGGCAAAACTCTCTCTTCTAGTCACTATTGTTTTGAGTGGAATTGGAACTTGGAGAGATTTTGACTCACTCTAATTGTGTCTAGTATAATGCACAAGCTCTTGTATTGAATGTGTTGGCTGAAAACTTGGATGCCTTGAAGTGTTGGAGGTTGGGGGTATTTATAGCCCCAACCACCAAAGTGGCCGTTGGGGAAGTCTGCTGTCGAAGGGCGCATCGGACAGTCTGGTGCGCCACTGGACACTATCCGGTGTGCCAGCCACGTCACCCAACCGTTAGGGTTCGACCATTGGAGCTCTGACAAGTGGGGCCACCGGACAGTCTGGTGGTGCACCGGACAATCACTGTTCACTGTCCGGTGCGCCTTCTGGCACCTGCTCTGACTCTGCGCGTGCAGCCGCGCACTGTTCACTGTTCACTGTTGCTTTTGCAGACGACCGTTGGCGCAGTTAGCCGTTACTCCGCTGGCACACCGGACAGTCCGGTGCTACACTGAACAGTTCGGTGAATTATAGCGGAGTGGCTTCCCAAATTCCCGAAGGTGGCAAGTTCGGAGTTGATCTCCCTAGTGCACCAGACCAGGACAGCCTTTGGTTGTCTTTTGCTCTTTTTATTTGAACCCTTTCTTGGACTTTTTATTGTTCTGTGTTGAACCTTTGGCACCTGTAGAACTTATAATCTAGAGCAAACTAGTTAGTCCAATTATTTGTGTTGGGCAATTCAACCACCAAAATCATTTAGGAAAAAGTTTGACCCTATTTACCTTTCAATCTCCCCCCTTTTTGGTGATTGATGCCAACACAAACCAAAGCAAATATATAAGTGCAGTAATTGAACTAGTTTGCAAAAGGTAAGTGCAAAGGTTACTTGGAATTAAACCAATATACATTTCATAAGATATGCATGGATGCTTTCTTCTATTTTAATAATTTGGACCATGCTTGCACCACTTGTTTTGTTTTTGCAAACTCTTTTGGAATTTTTTTCAAAGTATTTTTGCAAATAGTCAAAGGTAAATGAATAAGATTTCGAGAAGCATTTTCAAGATTTGAAATTTTCTCCCCCTGTTTCAAATGCTTTTCCTTTGACTAAACAAAACTCCCCCTTAATGAAATTCTCCTCTTAGTGTTCAAGAGGGTTTTAGATATTAATTTTGAAAGGGGTCATACCAATTTTAAATTATATCAAATCGAAAAACTTCTTTAATACAAAAGACTACATTTTTGAAATTGGTGGTGGTGCGGTCCTTTTGCTTTGGGCTAAAACTTTCTCCCCCTTTGGCAAATATATATGAGTGAAGGATTATACCAAAGTTGAGAGCAATGCAGAGTGACGGCGAAGTTGAAAGAACATGATGGAGTGGAGTGGAAGCCTTGTCTTCGCCGAAGACTCCATTTCCCTTTCAATCTATGACTTAGCATGAAATATTCTTGAAAAACCCATTAGTCATAGCACATGAAAGAGATATGATCAAAGGTATATAAATGAGCTATGTGTGCAAGGTATCAATCAAAATTCCTAGAATCAAGAATGTTTAGCTCATGCCTAAGTTTGGTAAAAGTTTTCTCATCTAGTGGTTTGGTAAAGATATCGGCTAATTGTTTTTTGGTGCTAACATAAGCAATCTCGATATCCCCCTTTTGTTGGTGATCCCTCAAAAAGTGATGCCGAATGGCTATGTGCTTAGTGCGGCTGTGCTCAACGGGATTATCCGCCATGCGGATTGCACTCTCATTATCACATAGGAGAGGAACTTTGGTTAATTTATAACCATAATCCCTAAGGGTTTGCCTCATCCAAAGCAATTGCGCGCAACAATGGCCTGCGACAATGTACTCGGCTTCGGCGGTAGAAAGAGCTACAGAATTTTGTTTCTTTGAAGCCTAAGACACCAAAGATCTTCCCAAGAACTGACAAGTCCCTGATGTGCTCTTTCTATCAATCTTACACCCTGCCCAATCAGCATCTGAATATCCTATTAAATCAAAAGTGGATCCCTTGGGGTACTAAAGACCAAACTTATGTGTATGAACTAAATATCTCAAGATCCGTTTTACAGCCTTAAGGTGAACTTCCTTAGGATCGGCTTGGAATCTTGCACACATGCATATAGAAAGCATAATATTCGGTCGAGATGCACATAAATAAAGTAGAGACCCTATCATCAACCGGTATACCTTTTGATCTACGGATTTACCTCCCGTGTCGAGGTTGAGATGCCCATTGGTTCCCATGAGTGTCTTGATGGATTTGGCATCCTTCATCCCAAACCTGGTGAGTATGTCTTGAATGTACTTTGTTTGGCTGATGAAGGTGCCCTCTTGGAGTTGCTTGACTTGAAATCCTAAGAAATACTTCAACTCCCCCATCATAGACATCTCAAATTTTTGAACCATTATCCTACTAAACTCTTCACAAGTAGATTTGTTAGTAGACCCAAATATGATCTCATCAACATAAATTTGGCATACAAACAAATTATTTGCAATTGTTTTAGTAAAGAGAGTAGTATCGGCTTTTCCGACTTTGAATCCATTAGCGATAAGAAAATCTCTTAGGCATTCATACCATGCTCTTGGGGCTTGCTTGAGCCCATAAAGCGCCTTAGAGAGTTTGTAAACATGGTTAGGGTACTCACTATCTTCAAAGCCGGGAGGTTACTCAACATAGACCTCCTCCTTGATTGGTCCATTGAGGAAGGCACTTTTCACATCCATTTGGTAAAGCTTAAAGCCATGGTAAGTAGCATAGGCAAGTAAAATGCGAATTGACTCAAGCCTAGCTACAGGTGCATAGGTTTCACCGAAATCCAAACCTTCGACTTATGAATATCCCTTGGCCACAAGTCGGGCTTTGTTCCTTGTCACCACACCATGCTCATCTTGCTTGTTGCGGAAGACCCACTTGGTTCCTACAACATTTTGATTAGGACGTGGAACAAGATGCCATACCTCATTCCTCGTGAAGTTATTGAGCTCCTCTTGCATTGCTAACACCCAATCCGAATCCCTTAATGCGTCTTCCACCCTGTACGGCTCAATAGAAGACACAAAGGAGTAATGTTCACAAAAATGAGCAACACGAGATCGAGTGGTTACCCCCTTATGAATATCGCTGAGGATGGAGTTCACGGGGTGATCTCGTTGTATTGCTTGGTGGACTCTTGGGTGTGGCAGTCTTGGATCCTCATCATCTTCTTTGTCTTGATTATTGGCATCTCCCCCTTGATCATTGTCCTCCTCTTGAGGTGGCTCCTCTTGATCTTCATTTTCATCATCTTGAGCTTGATCCTCATCTTGGGTTGGTGGAGATGCTTGCATGGAAGATGATGGTTGATCTTGTGCTTGTGGAGGCTCTTCGGATTCTTTAGGACACACATCCCCAATGGACATGTTCCTTAATGCGACACATGGAGCCATCAAGATCAACTTGCTCTACTCGAGAGCCGTTAGTCTCATCAAACACAATGTCACAAGAAACTTCAACTAGTCCAGTGGACTTGTTAAAGACTCTATATGCCCTTGTGTTTGAATCATAACCAAGTAAAAAGCCTTCTACAGCCTTAGGAGCAAATTTAGATTTTCTACCTCTTTTAATAAGAATAAAGCATTTGCTACCAAAGACTCTAAAATATGAAACATTGGGCTTTTTACCGGTGAGGAGTTCATAAGATGTCTTCTTGAGGATTCGGTGAAGGTAGAGACGGTTGATAGCGTAGCAAGCGGTGTTGATTGCTTCCGCCCAAAACCGGTCTGAAGTCTTGTACTCATCAAGCATGGTCCTCACCATGTCAAGTAGAGTTCTATTCTTCCTCTCCACTACACCATTTTGTTGTGGTGTGTAGGGAGAAGAGAACTCATGCTTGATGCCCTCATCCTCAAGAAAGCCTTCTATTTGTGAGTTCTTGAACTCCGTTCCATTGTCGCTTCTAATCTTTTTGATTCTCAAACCAAACTCATTTTGAGCCCGTCTCAAGAATCCCTTCAATGTTTCTTGGGTTTGTGATTTTTCCTACAAAAAGAACACCCAAGTGAAGCGAGAATAATCATCCACAATAACTAGACAGTACTTACTCCCGCCGATGCTTATGTAAGCAATCAAGTCGAATAGATCCATGTGGAGTAGCTCAAGTGGCCTGTCAGTCATCATGATGTTCTTGTGTGGATGATGAACACAAACTTGCTTCCCTGCTTGACATGCGCTACAAATCCTGTCTTTCTCAAAATGAACATTTGTTAGTCCCAAAATGTGCTCTCCCTTTGGAAGCTTATGAAGATTCTTCATCCCAACGTGGGATAGTCGGCGATGCCAGAGCCAACCCATGTTAGTCTTAGCAATTAAGCAAGTGTCAAGTTCAGCTCTATTAAAATCAACTAAGTATAGCTGACCCTCTAGCACTCCCTTAAATGCTACTGAATCATCACTTCTTCTAAAGACAGTAACACCTAAATCTGTAAAAAGACAGTTGTAGCCCATTTTGCATAATTGAGAAACAGAAAGCAAATTGTAATATAAAGAATCTACAAGAAAAACATTGGAAATGGAATGATCAGGTGATATAGCAATTTTACCAAGTCCTTTGACCAAACCTTGATTTCCATCCTCGAATGTGATAGCTCTTTGGGGATCATGGTTTTTCTCGTAGGATGAGAACATCCTTTTCTCCCCTGTCATATGGTTTGTGCACCCGCTATCAATTATCCAACTTGAGCCCCCGGATGCATAAACCTACAAAACAAATTTAGGCCTTGTTCTTAGGTACCCAAACGGTCTTGGGTCCTTTGACATTAGAAACAAGCACCTTGGGTACCCAAACACAAGTCTTTGAGCCCTTGTGTTTGGCCCCAACATATTTGGCAACTACTTTGCCTGATTTGTTAGTGAGCACATAAGAGGCATCAAAAGTCTTAAATGAAATATTAGGTTCATTTGATGCTATAGGAGATATCTTTTTAGGCAATTTAACATGAGTGGATTGCCTAGAGCTAGATGCCTCACTCTTATACATAAAAGCATGATGAGAGCTAGAGTGAGACTTCCTAGAATGAATTCTCCTAATTTTGTGTTCGGGATAACCGGCAGGGTATAAAATGTAACCCTCGTTATCCTAAACCATGGGAGCCTTACTCTTAACAAAATTAGACAACCTTTTAGGGGCATTAAGCTTGACATTGTCTCCCTGTTGGAAGCCAATGCCATCCTTAATCCCAGGGCGTCTCCCACTATAGAGCATGCTTCTAGCAAATTTGAATTTTTCATTTTCTAAGTCATGCTCATTAATTTTAGCACTAAGTTGAGCTATGTGATCATTTTGTTGTTTAATTAAAGCTAGGTGATCATGAATAACATCAATATTAATATCTCTACATCTAGTGCAAATAGTAACATGCTCAACGGCAGATGTAGAGGGTTTGCAAGCATTTAATTCATCAATCTTAGCATGTAAAATAGCATTCTCATTTCTAAGATTGGAAATAGAAACATTGCAAACATTTAAATCCTTAGCCTTAGCAATTAATTTTTCATTCTCAATTTTAAGGCTAGAGAGTGATGCATTCAATTTGTCAATCTTAGTAATCAAACTAGCATTATCATTTCTAAGACTAACAATTGAATCATCACAAGCATCTGACTTCTCAACCTTAGCAATTAATTTTGCATTTTCATTTCTAAGGTTTGATATAATATCATGGCAAGTGCTTAGCTCACTAGTCAATTTTTCACATTTCTCTACTTCCTGAGCATAAGCATTTTTAACCTTAACATGCTTCTTATTTTCTTTAATTAGGAAGTCCTCTTGGCTATCCAAGAGTTCATCCTTCTCATGAATAGCTCCTATCAATTCATTTAATTTTTCTTTTTGTTGCATGTTTAAGTTGGCAAAAAGAGCAAGTAAATTATCCTCATCATCACTAGAGTTCTCCTCATCACTAGATGTTGCATATTTAGTGGAGGCTCTAGATTTTACCTTCTTTTTGCCGTCCCTTGCCATGAGGCACTTGTGGCCGACGTTGGGGAAGAGGAGACCCTTGTTGGCGGCGTCCTCGTCGGAGGAGGAGTCGGTGGAGCTCTCATCAGAGTCCCACTCCCGACAAACATGGGCATCGCCGCCCTTCTTCTTGTAATACTTCTTCTCTTTCCTTCTTCCCTTCTTGTCGTCGCCCCTGTCACTATCACTTGATAATGGACATTTAGCAATGAAATGACCGGGCTTACCACACTTGTAACAAACTTTCTTAGAGCGGGGCTTGTAGTCCTTCCCCCTCCTTTGCTTGAGGATTTGGCGAAAGCTTTTGATGATTAAAGCGATCTCCTCGTTGTCGAGCTTGGAGGCGTCGATGGGAAGCCTACTTGACGTAGACTCTTCCTTCTTCTCCTTCGTCGCTTTAAAGGTGACGGGTTGTGTCGGGGTTTTGGGTCCGACCGCACACCCGGGGTTGCCCCTCAAGGTGTTTTAGGAGTAGGGAGGTGTCGACAACTGTAGCAAAATGGTTCGTGCTGATCGCACGAGAGACGGTGGACAAGGTTTACAGGTTCGGGCCGCTTAGTGATGCGTAACACCCTACGTCCTGATGAGTATGCTTGGTGGGTATGATTACAAGAGAGCTCTCTGGATTAAGAATACAGAGAGTTGATGTGGGTGGCTAAGTAATGGGTCGATCGTTCTGAAGGGGTGCCCCCTAGGTCTTATATACTCGACCGTGGGGCAGTACACATGGATAAGATAACAACAAGTGGCTAAAAGATAGTGAACCTCTTGAGATTATCCCTTACGTAACCCGCGCCGACTTATCCTCACGTGGCTTCGTTGCATGGAGGCTCCAGCGCGGGAAAGTCGGATCTCCGTTGCGGCCACTCGCTCGACGCTATGGGCCGTCCGGGTTTGCACCAATCCGGCCTCACGTCGCTCTGCTTTGCTGGTTGTTTCTCCCCAGGCCCACGAAAGAATAACCTTACGATTTATTGGGCCCTCGGGCCTTTCGTGAGGTCCTTTACTCTTTCAGTGGACCCGGGGGATATCTATCCCCCACAAGCCCCCGATCTTTGGGTTAATTTAGAGGTAATCAACCCGAAGATCTCAGGTCCAGCTTGCAGGTGATTTGAAGAAAAAACGGCTTCCTGTTGTTCTCTCCTGCTTCAATCACTTGTTGACCAAAACCTAGTTTCGTGCCTGTGCCTTAGAGATCGGCATTCCAATTTGTAGGATTCTGAACTTCATTGGGTGCACCGGAGGTGCACCCAATGGGTGTAGCCCCCGAGCTTCGAGTAGATTTTAGAAGATAATCTACTCGAAGGTCTTCAGTAGAGATTATTTCCATTTGTGTTCCTTCATTTCGGTTGAGGACTGGCCTTTTAATCTTGTCCCATGCTCTTAGAAATTGGCACTATCTCGGCTTAGAATGATAATCCATGGGGTGCACCGAAGGTGCACCCAATGGGTGTAGCCCCCGACCTTCAAGTGGATTTTTTGAGGATAATTCGCTTGAAGGTCTTCTTTTTATGTCCTTTTGCTGAAGATTACTCTTTCTACTTATAAAAAAGTTGGCATGATGTCATCCGTGCTATGTCATCAATATTATGCTTCAGAGGTCAGCATGTATTTTGTCTTTTGCAGCCGAGTTTGCAATCCTTCCATATCTTGCTAGGTAGCGTAATTTATGTGCTCTGCGACTGATTGGACTTTTGATGGACGTTCTCTGTCTAGTCTTCAAGTCGTGTCTGTCGACCATATTTTGCACTCTGCTGGCTATACTTGGCTTCCCTCTAACTCTTGTTGATATCTCATTTTTGTCTTGAGGCATTCACTGCATGCTCTGCACAGATGTGACCATTTTGAAAAATATACTGATAATTCCTGGGCGTCCCCCCCCCAATGGGTGTGGGCAAGGGACGGCTTGGTATGCTGAGTATTTTAGCCGGCTGCTTCTGAGTTGTAATGTGATGGGACGGCGAGTGTAATCATACCCTTTGCGCTGTTGACTGGAGTCCCAATGGGTGTAGTGCTGCATGAAACGGCGTCAGCCGCCTGACGTGTCTTCGGACGGGTGGAAGTGCATATTGAATGCTTTGCGACTGTTCAGTGACCGCGGTTGGAGGTGAGCGGTTGCCTTTCTCTTCTATAAATAACGTTGTTGCCCCTCTGATTTCTTCACATCTCTTCGCTATTCCTTACTGCTTCCTTCTCTTCTCTCCCGCTTGCTTCCACCATGGGCAAAAACAACAAGCGCAAGCGCGAGCCGACTCCTCCATCGGAGGATTTCGGTGACTCGGAATACTCGGAGGAGGAGTTCTCCTCCGAGTCCGAGGGGTCTCCGGCTCCCGTCTCTCCCCCGGCGTCGTCCGATGACTCGGACGACTCCCAGGGGATAGCCGCGGAGGTCTGGACGTACATCCGGGCCGTCGAGCGCTCCGGGCTCGAGGGCTCGGATGAGTCGGAGTACTCCTCGGATGAGGAGGACTCGGACGACGGCGGCGAGGACGAGGACGACGACGACGACGACGACGACGACGACGACGACGGCGACGGCAGCGGCAGTGGCAGGGGCGGCGGCAACGGCAGCAGCAAGGGCAGCACCAAGGGCGGCAGCAGCAGGGGCAGCACCAAGGGCGGCAGCAGCAGGGGCAGCACCAAGGGCGGCGGCAGCAGGGGTAGCACCAAGGGCGGCGGCGGCGGCAGGGGCAGGGCCAGTGGCTAGATGCCACTGGTCTTTTTAGATATTAGTATAGATTAGAAATAGTATAGTGAAATAATGTAGTAGTATTAGTAATGTAGAGTAGTATAGTGCAGCGTAGTAGTAGTAGTAGCAGTAGGGAAGTATCAACTCATAATGAGTTGATTTGTAAGTATTGCCACTTCCCTTAATGAAGAATGACTTTGGTTTCCTCTTGATGACTCATTTTGTTTGATTATAAATCTGGTTCTTTTGAGACTATAGACGAACAACTTGATCATCATACTGACGCTTCCAGAAGTAGCCGCCGAGCAATATTGCAGTCTGTATCGACGTTTTTAGAAGTAACGCCGAGCGACTGAACGCTAATACCAGCGTCTTAGAGGCAATGCCAAGCGATTGAAGGTCAACGTCGGCATTTTAGAAGTAATGCCGAGCGATTGAAGGTCGACGTCAGCATTTTAGAAGCAATGCCGAGCGGTTGAACTCGAGATCAGCGTTTTAGAGGCAACGCCGAGTGATTAAAGGTCGCCGTCGGCATTTTAGAAGTAATGCCGAGCGATTGAGCTTGAGATCAGCGTTTTAGAGGCAACACCGAGTGATTAAAGGTCGTCGTCGGCATTTTAGAAGTAATGCCGAGCGATTGAGCTTGAGATCAGCGTTTTAGAGGCAACACCGAGTGATTAAAGGTCGCCGTCGGCATTTTAGAAGTAATGCCGAGCGATTTAAAACAAGATCAGCGTTTTAGAGGCAACACCGAGTGATTGAAGGTCGACGTCGGAATTTTAGAAGTAATGCCGAGTGGTTTAACACAAGATCAGCGTTTTAGAGGCAACGCCGAGTGATTGAAGGTCGACGTCGGAATTTTAGAAGTAGTGCCGAGCGACTGAACCCGAGATCAGCGTTTTAGAGGCAACGCCGAGTGATTAAAGGTCGCCTTCGGCATTTTAGAAGTAATGCCGAGCGATTGAGCTCGAGATCGGCGTTTTAGAGGCAACACCGAGTGACTAGGTGGTGACGTCGGCATTTTAGAGGCAATGCCGAGTTATTTTGAGGATAACACCCGAGTGATGAGATGGCCCACCAGTTTTTGGAGATAACTGCCGAATGACCACGTGGCATGCTGGGATTTTGGAAATAACTGCCGGGTGATGACTGGGCACTTTTTGAAACGGTATCTGGTCCGAGAATATCCCATAAGAGCTGCACTTTTAGCCGCCTTTGCTTTCCGTGCCCTAGTTCTTGCACTCCCGCTTCCGAATCCTCTCTGCGCTCGCCTCCAATCTGCTCACTGGTAGAATCGAGATGGCTCCCAAGAGGAAAATCGCAAGCTCGTCCGCTGTGGTGATTCCTCCAATCGATCCCAACAGCCAGTTGCCTTTTGCAGGTAACCACATGTCTATCATCTCCGAAGCCGAACTCCTCCACCTCGTGTCCATCGGGGTTCTTCCTCCACGGGAACTCTGTTCTTGGCGGATTTGCCACGGGACTACGGTCCCGACAGAGGATACCCACGAGTCCGTGGTTTACGCTCCTTTTCTTCTTCGCGGCCTTGGCCTTCCTATTTCTCCCTTTTTCCGTGGTCTCCTTGATTTCTACCACATCAACCTAACCCATCTGAACCCTAACTCAATTCTGCAAATTTCCATCTTCGTCCACTTATGCGAAGCCTTTCTTGGCGTGCTGCCGCATTTTGGCTTGTGGAAACACCTGTATCATTGTCGCCCTGGGATGGCCGGGGGACAACATCAGTTGGTCGGGGGTGCCAGTTTGGAGATGCGCCGGGGGCGGAAGACTGAATATCTTGAGATTCCCCTTAAAGACAGCATTAAGGGATGGCGTCTAGAGTGGTTTATAGTTGATAACTATGGAAATTCTCTCCCCCCCCGGTCGGGAAGACAGCCAGACGTTCGCACCCCAAGCTGGACCGAGTCTCCTACAGACGAGGAAGTAGCCGAAGCCAGTGTGCTGCTAGCTGAAGTTGGACTATTGAAAGAGAGAGGTTTAACTGCTGAAGCTGTGGTTGCTGACTTCGTTTTCAAGAACATTCAGCCACTGAAAGATAGAGTCCACCCGGCTTATCTGTATCAAGGGCTAGCCGACTCAACTCGAGTTATCAACAAGAGAATCCCTTCTGCAGATTTGGTGAGCCGACTGGAGATGATTCTCAGGGGCAAAGTATCCAATGTTGGTGCTCCGGTGGCGTACTCGGCCTGGAATCTGCCTCCTGCCAAAGCCTTCACTCTTTTCGTGTCAAATCCACCTGCGACTGATGGCAATTTGGGCCTTAGAACGCGGCCCTCTGATGAAGAAGTCAATGCTTTGGTTGCCTCACTTGGGAAAATTCCTGATGATGAACGACAGGTCCATTTCGAGGTGCCTTTGGATCCTAATGATGCAGAAATGAATGCCATGCTTGATATGTTGGCTGAAGATTCTTCTGACGCTACTCCTGCTGAGACATTGGCAGTGGCGCCTCTCCCAGAGGTCGGTATAACCTTGGATGTTCAGAGACCTGTCCGTGTTCGCTCGAGGCGTCCTTGCCGAACCAATCAAACTGATCTTTCTGTTGATGAGCAGAAAAAGAAAAAGAGACGTATTCGGCGAGTATCTAGTTTGGATCAGGGTGCTGGTCCCTCGGTTCCTGCTGCTGAGGAGGTTCCTGTGCCTGAATTTACTGATGCTGATCCCAATGGGTGTGGTATGTCTGTTGCTGATCCCAATGGGTGTACTCCATCTGTCGTTGATCCCAATGGGTGTGTTGCCTGTGTTGCTGATGAAGACGACAGAGAGGAAGAGAATGAAGTCCCTCTGACTCGGAAGAACAGTCGGCAATTCCTCGCCAGTGGGGAAAGTAGTGGAGTTCCTTCTCCTGCTTTATCTGCCCTTGTTGGTCTGCAAGAAATATCCCTGGCCGACTTTGATCAAACTCTTGAGGATATGGTCCCAGAGGACTTGTTATCAGGGCCAGTGGATGATGATGTAACGGAAGCTTGTGGTGCCGTGCCGGATGCTGGGTTGAGGTCATCCCGTGCCTCGTCAACCTTAGAGCGCGATCTCGAGGGTCGGGATGCTAACTTGGATTGTCCTGATTCCATGGAAGTAGCCGAGGGCCCGTCAACCTTAGAGGTGGTTACTGCTGAAAGTCTGGACCTCAAGAATGGTGCTGACACATGCCCAGCCCCCGAGGGTGTCGTCGGGGATGACTTAGCTCGGGCGAAGAGTGCAAGCTACTGCCCAGCCCCCGAGGGTGCTGCCGGGGATAATCCAGCTCAAGTGGGCAGTGCCAACTATGACCCAGTCCCCGAGGGTGCCCAAACAGGGTCTCCTTCCGGCACTTCCATGGACGTTCACGCAGGGTCACCTCCACACTCTGGCTGCATGGTGGTGGCCCAAACTTTGGACCAGGGCGTCGCTTTAGAGGGCAGCGTCCCCGCTGATCGGGTGTCCGGCTCTGTTGAAGGCGCTGAACTGATTCCCACTGTTCCGTTGCAAGCTGCTTCGGGTGGTGACCTTGCGCCTGGTTATCATCTGATTTCTCCTGATTTGGGGATCCCTTCGTTCTTTTCCAACCTCCAGGTACTGTGCTGTTTTTTAGCTTGATTTTTACATTGCATGCACTTTTGTCATTATGCTCATCTATTCTTCTCATCAGGTTTTGGTGGATGGGATGGCCAGCCAGCTGAAATCGCAGGGTGTTTCTGTCCCAGAAGTGGCTTCATCTCTTTCGTGTTGGAATCCAGTGTCACTTCATCGTCGTGTATCCGAGTTGGAGGCAACTAACGCTGGTTAGTGCCCTTTTCCTTTTCTTCGCGTTCGTCGTGTACTATTTTACCTTCTGATCTCGTTTTGTTTGGTTACCTCTTGCTAGGAATGACTCGACAGATTGCAATTCTTGAGGAAAAACATTCTCAAGATCAGGCTGAATTGGCTCAGCGATGCACTGATTTTGAGGAGAAGTACTCTCAAAGTCAGATTGAGCTGAGTCAGGTCTCTGCTGCCTTAGATGATGCCAACGCGTTGAGTTCTTCTCTGCATGCCCAGCTCGACTCTGAAAAGGTGATATACGAAACTGCGCTTTTGCCTTGCTGTGCTCCTATTACTTGCCTGATTTTCTGAAGGAACTGACTTGTGCTTGCAGGAAGAAAAACGCATCCTTGCCGCTTCTCGTGACAATCTTGACAGGTTGTATCGAGATTCTAGCAATTCGCTGACCATTTTGGAAAGAAGTCATCGCTTCACCATGGAAGAATTAGACCTTCATCGTCGTAAGCTGCAAGAATCCATGGAGGAGGTAACCCGGCTTAAGCAGTTGATATCAGCGAAGGATGCTACTATCAAAGGGCTCCGGGCTTCCAAGAAATCCGTTGCCCAGGAGTTAGAGAGTGCTCGACTGGCTGCTAAAACTGCTGAAGAAACTTCTGTTACTCTCAAGGCCCAACGTGACAAAGCCCTGGACAAGGCTATTCGGGCGGGACGAATTTTGATGAGGAGACCCGGCGTGATTGTTCCCGAAGATATAAGGGCTGACATGAACGCTGCCCCTGATTCCTCGAGTCGCCCTTCTTCGTCGGTTGCTCCTGGAAAAGACATTGCAAAATAGAAAAAACATTTCGCGTGCTCTAAGCGCGCAGCTTGCATGATTGAATATTTGTTAGAGGACACCAGTTTATTCGAATGACATAGTTACTCTCTCATTGTATCAGAATTTTTTAGTTAATGAGTTTGGTAGTAATGACGCATGATGACTATGAATTTTGTTTGTGGGATATGGAAATCATCCCCTGAATTATATAGGCGCGAGCATGTTATACTGGTCTTAAGTTACCGCCAACTTAAGCCGATCGCTGCGTTCGTAGGGTATAGTGGTCACCCTGAGTTAAGTAAGCGTGAGCATGTTGCACCGCCTTAAGTCGTTGCCGACTCAAGCCGATTGCTCCGTTAGCAGGGCATAGTGGTCACCCCGAGTTAAGTAAGCGTGAGCATGTTGCACCGCCTTAAGTCGTTGCCGACTTAAGCCGATTGCTCCGTTAGCAGGGCATAGTGGTCACCCCGAGTTAAGTAAGCGTGAGCATGTTGCACCGCCTTAAGTCATTGCCGACTTAAGTCGATTGCTCCGTTAGCAGGGCATAGTGGTCACCCTGAGTTAAGTAAGCGTGAGCATGTTGCACCGCCTTAAGTCATTGCTGACTTAAGTCGATTGCTCCGTTAGCAGGGCATAGTGGTCACCCTGAGTTAAGTAAGAATGCAAATCAATCATAAATAAATTGAGTATCCTTGAGACCTTTTCTTTATTGATGACATATTTCCACTTTACAGAGTACATCATCGTTATCCCAGCGGTTTTGAGGTACAGCTAGGGATAAAACTTTCTCAGGTGTTCTATGTTCCAGGAGTTCCCAACTTCTGTGCCATCCATCTGAGTGAGGCGATATGATCCGGGCCGAGTGACTTCTGCTACTACGAAGGGTCCTTCCCATAAGGGTGATAACTTGTGTCGTCCTTCTCCCGTTAGAATTCGGCGAAGGACGAGCTCCCCTACTGAGAAGAATCGTTGCCGCACAGCCTTGTCGTGATAGCGCCTTAGAGTCTGCTGGTATCTTGCTGATTGGATTACTGCGTTTAACCGTTCTTCCTCGAGTACGTCTATGTCCTCCAGCCTGGTGGTCTCAGCTTCTGCTATGCTTTCAAAGATCAGCCTTGGCGCCCCAAACTTGAGATCAGCAGGCAGCACTGCCTCCGACCCATAGACCATGAAGAAAGGAGTGTTTCCATGCAAAGCTCGGCTAGGTTGGGTTCTTAGGCTCCAAACAACATAGGGTAATTCCCTTATCCATTTTCCTGCGAATTTTTCATTCTTATCGAAAATCTTTTTCCTGAGTGCATCCAATATCATCCCGTTGGCTCGCTCAACTTGCCCGTTGGCTCTTGGATGGGCTACAGATGCATACTTGATCTGAATGCTCTTTTGCTCGCAGAAGTCAAAGAATTCTGAACTCGTGAAGTTGGATCCTAAATCAGTTATGATGCTGTTTGGTATCCCGAATCTGAATATTATGTCTTGTATGAATTCCACGGCCTTAGCAGAGGTTAAGGAGGCAATGGGCTTGAATTCTATCCATTTAGTGAACTTGTCAATTGCTACCAATACATGAGTGTATCCCCCTTGAGCTTTCTTGAAAGGTCCAATCATATCTAGTCCCCAGCATGCGAAAGGCCAAGTTACTGGTATGGTCTACAGTTGCTGTGCTGGCATGTGTTGTTGTTTTGACAAGTACTGGCAGGCCTCGCACCTTTGAACTAACTCGGCTGCATCGTTCTTTGCTGTTGGCCAATAGAATCCTGACCTGAAGACCTTCCCGACCAGTGTTCTGGAGGCTGCATGTATTCCACATTGTCCAGCATGGACCTCCTCCAGGAGTTGCCTTCCAGTAGATGGGAGGATGCATTTCATGAAGACGCCTGACGCACCCCTTCTGTATAATGTCCCTCCAATAAGTGTATAGTGAGCCGACTGTCTTGCAATGCGCTCTGCCGAATTCTTGTCGTCTGGTTCTTCTTCATTCCTTATGTACTTAATGATTGGCCTTCTCCAGTCATCAGGATCTGACTCGGGTTGATCTATGATGTTGCACTCTTCTATTTGATCCATTGAGATACTTGGCTGCAGAATTTCTTGCACGAAAACCCCGGGTGGAACCTGAGTTCGACTGGACCCTAGCTTGGACAGTACATCGGCTGCCGTGTTCCGATCTCTTTCCACATGATGAAATTCTAGACCCTCGAATTTATCCTCCAGCTTTCGGACAGCAGTGCAGTATCTTCCCATCGAATCGTTTGAGCAATCCCATTCCTTATTTATCTGGCTGATGACTACCAGAGAGTCTCCGTATACCATCAATCTTTTGACGCCCAACGATATGGCAATGTTCAATCCATGGATCAAAGCTTCATACTCGGCTGCATTGTTGGAGGCCGGGAATAGCAACTGGAGGGCGTATTTGAGGTGTTCGCCTCCAGGTGCAGTGAAGAGAATCCCCGCTCCTGCTCCCTGCAGCTTTAGTGAGCCATCAAAATACATTCGCCATACTTCTGCAGTCTCCGGGTTGTCTGGTACTTGTTGTTCAGTCCACTCCGATACGAAATCAACCAGTGCTTGGGTTTTGATGGCAGTGCGAGGCCGGAACTCGATGTCATGAGATCCCAGCTCACAGGCCCACTTGGCTATTCGACCGATTGCTTCCTTGTTGTGAAGAATATCCCCTATTGGAAAACTTGTGACTACTATGACTTTGTGATCATCAAAGTAGTGACGCAGCTTGCGGGCAGTTAGAAGTACTGCATACAATAGCTTCTGAACTTGAGGGTATTTTTTCTTTGAGGGGCCTAGGACTTCACTAATGAAGTAGACAGGATGTTGTATTGGGTAGGCATGTCCTTCTTCTACTCGCTCGACTACTAACGCGGTGCTTACCACGTGAGTCGTGCAAGAGATATATAGCAGCAAATCTTCAGCTGGTTGAGTTGATGTGGCTCGCCGAGGTGGTTTCAGTACTGGTGGTGTTGTCAAGAATTTTTTCAGAGCATCTAGAGCTTCTTGCGCTTCTGAAGTCCACTGGAATTTATCCACCTTCTTGAGTAACTTGTAAAACGGCAGACCTTTTTCTCCCAGCCTGGATATAAATCTGCTTAGAGCTGCCATACATCCAGTAAGCCGCTGAACCTTTTTCTGCGATCGAGGTGCTTCCATCTTCATGATAGCCTCAATTTTATCTGGATTAGCTTCAATTCCCCGGTGACTGACAATAAATCCGAGCAACTTTCCGGCTGGTACTCCGAAAACACATTTCTCGGGATTAAGCTTCCATCTATACCGCCTCAGGCTGTTGAAAACCAGTTGCAAATCTTCGATGAAGTCTTTTGAGTCCTGTGTTTTGATCACCACATCATCCACATAAGCCTCCACACGCTTGCCCCAGTGATCGGCTAAGCATGTTTGAATAGCTCTCTGGTAAGTCGCTCCAGCGTTTTTGAGGCCAAACGGCATGGAGGTATAACAGAAAGCGCCGAACGGAGTAATGAATGCCGTTTTTTCTTCATCTTCCTTTGCCAGACTAATCTGATGATATCCAGAATAGCAGTCCAGGAAAGATAGCATAGAACATCCAGCAGTGGAGTCCACCACCTGATCTATCCTCGGGAGCCCGAAAGGATCCTTCGGACAGTGTTTGTTGAGATCAGTATAATCAACACACATGCGCCAGTCCACTTTATTCTTTTTGAGTACAAGAACAGGATTGGCTAACCACTCGGGATGTAATACTTCTCTAATGAATCCAGCTGCGACCAAGCGAGCTAACTCGGCGCGAATGGCTTCTCTCTTATCAGGCGTGAAACGACGTAATTTTTGTCGAATCGGCCTCGCCTGGGGAAAAACCTTCAGTTTGTGCTCGGCCAGTTCTCTTGGGACTCCCGGCATATCCGCAGGTTGCCATGCGAATACATCTCGGTTATCTTGCAGAAACCGGACGAGCGCGCTTTCCTATTTGTCATCCAAACTGGAGCTGATGATGGCCGTCTTGCGCTCATCAGCGAACCCCAGGTTGATTCTCTTGGTTTCTTCAGTCGGCCGCATAGAGGTCGCGGTCTGAGCTTCATTCGCTGGTATTGCGAGGTCCTCCTCAGGCTTAGAGTTCGCCAAAGTAGAGGGAGCCGTCGATGGTTTGGCGGTGAGGGCTGCTTGAATAGCCACCCGGAAACACTCTGCGGCGCCTTGGAAGTCGGCGCGCACAGTTATGATCCCTTGCGGTCCTGGCATCTTCAGTATCATGTAGGTGTAATGTGGAATGGCCATGAACTTGGCCAATCCTGGCCTCCCAATGATGGCGTTGTACCCGCAGTCGAAGTTCGCCACTTCAAACCTCAGGAACTCGGTTCTGTAGTTCTCCGGAGTTCCAAAGGTGACTGGCATGTAGATGTGGCCCAGCGGGTATTCCCCTTCCGTCGGCACGATGCCGAAGAAAGGAGTGTCCGACTCGTGGAGCTCTTTGAGATGAACTCCCAAGCCTTGGAGTGTCCGGGGGAAGGTGATGTTGATGCTGCTCCCCCCGTCCACTAACACCTTCTTCACCCGGCTCTCTCGGATCACCGGATCGACGAGAAGCGGGTATTTGCCCGGGTGGTCGAAGTTGAGCCATTGATCTGCCCGAGTGAAGGTGATCGGGTGCTCCGACCACCGGTATGGAGCGGGAGGGCCGATGGTCGCCACCAGTATCTGGCGATCATTGAGCTTTTGCTGTCTTCTACTCTCCTGCGATCCGTGTCCGCCAAAGATGACATTGACCTCCCTGTCAACGCGTGGAAAAGCTCCTCCTCCTCCTCCCTCCTCCTGCCGATGGGGTTGTCGTGGTTCATCTGGTCCTCCCCTCGGCGAAGGAGGAGGTAGAGGTTGGAAGGGTCGGCCGTGTCCGACGGAGTGTTTGAAGTCTCGGCAGTTACGAAGAGTGTGGCGCATGTCCTTGTGGTACGGGCACTGGGCGTCGAGGATGTCATCCAACGTACGTTCGCCTCCACGAGGTCCTCCTCGAGCGCGAGAGGTAGGTGGTCCGGCAGCGTGCACTTCTTCGCGTGGCCTCTTCTCCCACCGCTTGTCAGGTTGCTGGTTCGTGTCGCGTCGTGGTGCCGCCGGTGCGGGCTTTGCTCCTCCAATGAGGTCCTGGGCTCGCTCGTCGGCGGTGATGTAGAGGTCGGCTTCCCGGAACAGCTCCTTGGAGGTAGTCAGCGCCTTCTGCAGTATGGCTCGGACGAAAGCCGAATCATTGGATCCTCGGTAGAAGTCCTCGATCACGGCCGCCTCCGTGACATCGGGGATACGATTTCTCATGGTTTGAAACCTCTTGAGGTACGACCGGAGAGTCTCGTCCCCCCGGCGCTTGATAGATTTGAGGTCCCACGGTTGCGCCGGCTTGTCGGAGAGGGACTGGAAGTTGGTGGTGAAGCGCCGACTGAAGTCTCCCCAGACGTCGATGCAGTGTCGGGGTAGATGTCGCAGCCATTGCAGCGCGTCTTGCCCGAGGACAATGGGTAAGTACGCGGTCATCACGTCTTCGGACGCCCCGGCAGCTCGAGCAGCGGTGGTGTAGACGGCTAGCCAACCCCACGGATCCTGCTTAGGTTCATATTTGTCAACATTGGATACCTTGAAGTTGGGAGGCCATTGGATGGCCCTAAGGCGCGGAGTAAGGGCGGACACTCCGCACGTGTCCTCCTGTCGTCGGGGTCGATGTCTGTCCCGGGGAGGGGAGTTGTGATTGTGATTCCTCGACCGTCCCCGGGTGGTTCCTCCGGTTGAAGCCGTTGCCGACTCGGTCCTGGTAGCTTGGCTCTGAGTCGGGGTGCCATGATCCCTGTCATACTCCTCTCGACGACGAATCTCGTTCTCATGCCGCCGTTCTCGCGAAGCATTGATGGAGCTCCGCGCGTCTCGGCGACTGTTGATGGCGTGTCGTAGATCGTTCGGCGGGTGGGCAAGCGGTAGAAGATGGTTGGCCGCCTGGGTGAACAGTCGTCGGTAGCCGTCGGCGTCAGGAGTCCGAGGAAGTCCTTCAGCTATCCGAGCCAGCATCCCTCCGACTTCACTTGGCGTGTTCATGGCTCGGGCGAAGTCGGGGTTCAGGTTGCGCCCGAAGAATGGATTCTCTCGACGTTGCCTTGCATCCTGCTCGGCCTGTTCCTGAGCTCGTCGGCGATCACGTCGTCGGGAGTTCCTTCGCTCTCTGAAGACGCGTTCTTCCGGGGTTTCTCCTACCTCCGAGACCTCGTCTCGCGAGACAGGTTGTTCTGGATTCCGCTCTCCGGCTGCGTGATGTCGTCGAACGTTCCTGCGCCGGTTCCTCCGTCGACGGGACTCTCGCTGAGGCGGTTCCTCCCCGGGTACAGTCGGCTCGTCGTCGGAGATGACGGGCGATTCCGCTCTTCCGATGAAGAGGACGTCGGGGTAGAACGGTGCTGCCGTCGTAGTGATCTTCTTTCGGAGAACCGGAGGTTGCACTTCTCCAGTATTTTCGGAGTTTGTTGGGGAAGATTCCTTTTCCGGCGGATCCGCGATACGGTGCAGAATTCCTTCTTCGTCCGCTACGAATGAGATTGTTCCGAAGCAGAACATAGATCCGGGGCGTAGGGTGATCTTGCTGTGGAAGGAGATGGCCATTGAGCTAGCTTGGATTGTCGACACACCCCCTACCTGGCGCGCCAGCTGTCGGGGTTTTGGGTCCGACCGCACACCCGGGGTTGCCCCTCAAGGTGTTTTAGGAGTAGGGAGGTGTCGACAACTGTAGCAAAATGGTTCGTGCCGATCGCACGAGAGACGGTGGACAAGGTTTACAGGTTCGGGCCGCTTAGTGATGCGTAACACCCTACGTCCTGATGAGTATGCTTGGTGGGTATGATTACAAGAGAGCTCTCTGGATTAAGAATACAGAGAGTTGATGTGGGTGGCTAAGTAATGGGTCGATCGTTCTGAAGGGGTGCCCCCTAGGTCTTATATACTCGACCGTGGGGCAGTACACATGGATAAGATAACAACAAGTGGCTAAAAGATAGTGAACCTCTTGAGATTATCCCTTACGTAACCCGCGCCGACTTATCCTCACGTGGCTTCGTTGCATGGAGGCTCCAGCGCGGGAAAGTCGGATCTCCGTTGCGGCCACTCGCTCGACGCTATGGGCCGTCCGGGTTTGCACCAATCCGGCCTCACGTCGCTCTGCTTTGCTGGTTGTTTCTCCCCAGGCCCACGAAAGAATAACCTTACGATTTATTGGGCCCTCGGGCCTTTCGTGAGGTCCTTTACTCTTTCAGTGGACCCGGGGGATATCTATCCCCCACAGGTTGCACCTCGAGTGTGGAGGTGGCGCCTCGCTCGATGATTTGTTTGGAGCCTTTAATCATTAATTCAAAGCTCACAAACTATCCTGTTACTTCCTCGGGAGACATTAGTTTGTATCTAGGATCACCACGAATTAATTGAACTTGAGTAGGGTTAAGAAAAACAAGTGATCTAAGAATAACCTTGACCATTTCATGGTCATCCCATTTTGTGCTCCCGAGGTTGCGCACTTGGTTCACCAAGGTCTTGAGCCGGTTGTACATGGCGTGTGGCTCCTCCCCTTGGTGAAGCATGAATCGAGCGAGCTCCCCCTCGATCGTTTCCCTCTTGGTGATCTTGGTCACCTCGTCTCCTTCGTGCGCGGTCTTTAGCACGTCCCAAATTTCTTTGGCACTCTTCAACCCTTGCACCTTATTATACTCCTCTCAACTTAGAGAGGCGAGGAGTATAGTAGTGGCTTGGGAGTTGAAGTGCCGGATTTGGGCAACCTCGTCCGAATCATAGCCTTCATCCCCCACGGATGGTTCCTGCGCTCCAAATTCAACAATGTCCCAAATGCTAGCGTGGAGTGAGGTTAGATGGTGCCTCATTTTATCACTCCACATACAACAATCTTCACCGTCAAAAACCGGTGGTTTGCCTAATGGGACGGAAAGTAAAGGAGTGCGTTTGGAAATGCGAGGATAGCGTAAGGGGATCTTACTAAACTTCTTGCGCTCATGGCACTTAGAAGTGACGGATGGTGTGTCGGAGCCGGAGGTGGAAGGCGACGAAGAATCGGTCTCGTAGTAGACACTTTCTTCATTTTCTTCTTCTTATCGCCACTCCGGTGCGACTTGACGCGGGGAGGTGATTCCTCCCTCTTCTTGTTGCCGGACTCTCCCGATGGAGCTTTCCCGTGGCTTGTGGCGGGCTTCTCGCCGGTCACCATCTCCTTCTTGGCGTGAGCTCCCGACATCACTTTGAGCGGTTAGGCTCTTAATGAAGTATCGGGCTCTGATACCAATTGAAAGTCGCATAGGGGGGGGGGGTGAATAGGCAAATCTGAAATTTATAAAGTTTAAGCACAACTACAAGCCAGGGTTAGCGTTAGAAATAAAAGCGAGTGTAAAAAAGAGGGCAAAAACAAATCACAAGCAAATGAAGAGTGTGACACGGTGATTTGTTTTACCGAGGTTCGGTTCTTGCAAACCTACTCCCCGTTGAGGTGGTCACAAAGACTGGGTCTCTTTCAACCCTTTCCCTCTCTCAAACGGTCACCTAGACCGAGTGAGCTTCTCTTCTCAATCAATTGGGACACTTAGTCCCCGCAAGGACCACCACACAATTGGTGTCTCTTGCTTTGATTACAAAGAACTTGGAAGCAAGAATAGAGGAAGAAGAAAAGCGATCCAAGCGCAAGAGCTCAAAAGAATACGACAAAACTCTCTCTTCTAGTCACTATTGCTTTGAGTGGAATTCGGACTTGGAGAGATTTTGATTCACTCTAATTGTGTCAAGTATTGAATGCACAAGCTCTTGTATTGAATGTGTTGGCTGAAAACTTAGATGTCTTGAAGTGTTGGTGGTTGGGGGTATTTATAGCCCCAACCACCAAAGTGGCCATTGGGGAAGTCTGCTGTCGAAGGGCGCACCGGACACAGTCCGGTGCGCCAGCCACGTCACCCAACCATTAGGGTTCGACCGTTGGAGCTCTGACAAGTGGGGCCACCGGACAATCACTGTTCACTGTCCGGTGCGTCTTCTGGCGCCTGCTCTGACTCTGCGCGCGCAGTCGCTCACTGTTCACTGTTCACTGTTGCTTTTGTAGACGACCGTTGGCGCAGTTAGCCGTTACTCCGCTGGCACACCGGACAGTCCGGTGCTATACCGGACAGTCCGGTGAATTATAGCGGAGTGACTTCCCAAATTCCCGAAGGTAGCAAGTTCAGAGTTGATCTCCCTGGTGCACCGGACACTGTCCGGTGGCACACCGGACAGTCCGGTGCGCCAGACTAGGGCAGCCTTCGATTGTCTTTTGCTCTTTTTATTTGAACCCTTTTTGGACTTTTTATTGGTTTGTGTTGAACCTTTGACACCTGTAGAACTTATAATCTAGAGCAAACTAGTTAGTCCAATTATTTGTGTTGGGCAATTCAACCACCAAAATCATTTAGGAAAAGGTTTGACCTATTTCCCTTTCACTTTCCATCTCAACTTGAACGTTCTCCTGCCTCTCTTTCCATTGCTATCGCGTCCTAAGATCATACTACGCACTAGTGTCTCTAAAGGTCCCTATTGGATATATCCAAACCATCTCAATCAATGTTTATAGTTGAGAAATATATTATTGAGAAATATATATAAATAATAATATTTGTTATATCCTAACTCATAAACAATTAACATGTTTAGTAGAATCCTAACAACGAACATGAGAATTGTCCTAAATTTTATGTACCATTAGTGACGAAAACGATGAACATGGATAACTTAAAAAACAACATGATTTGGTGGGTGCAGAGAAAGTAAATAGGTGAAGAGGAGACACGAATTTTTGGGTTTTCAACCATTTGAAGCTTTCCAAAAAAGTTTTTTTGTTAAAACAAAACGTTGAAATACATTATTCTTTTAGAAAAAATTTACTGGTGTCTTTTGTGGCATAAGGAAAAACCATTCGTGCATTATAGGTTGTGATATGAGGTTCTGACCCCAACAATGTAGATAAGTGAATCACATATATAGAATCAGAAGGGTAGCATATAGGACATAGATTTATACTCATTCAAGTATGTGGTATCCTAGTTTGGAATAGTTCTCTTCATCTCGTTTGCTTGAGTTTACAAAGGGTCGCTGATTGTAGCTCTGGATCATGGATGCTACGAACTTGAGTTCATATAGTGATTAAGGACGTCTGCCTCGCTTTATATAGTCTAAAGGATAGGGTTACATGAGTTCTGATTAGTTTACAAATAACCTTCCTAGTTAGTTATAAGGAAATGAGTCCTGATTAGTTTACAAATAATGATTTCGTCACATTGCATAGGATTCGAGACTCAAGCATGTTTGATGATTTTTCCACGGTTTGGTTGGGCATGTTCCTCATTGTCTTTGGCCCATATAGGTAGCGGTGGGCTGATATATGGACTATGAGGTACCATATATCCATATCGCTGATAGTAGCCACGAAGGACTTGATGATGAAGCCAGTCAGATAGTTTCGTCCTTCATACGTCGATGCCAAATGTCTCATCAACACTTATGACAAGCTACGCTCCTAATGATTTAATATTTAGGGCATCTATAGACGGACACATCCTTCAGCCTTTTAGTTATTGCTAGTATGGTATGCATGCTATATGCATATGAACAATCAGTGTTATGTGAGAGCAAGCAAAAAATGTTTATTTAAAACTCTTTGAACATACTAACTAGGCTCTAATATGTTTGGCAAAATATTTGGAAGTTAGTTCGCTTTAGAAGAGATGAGAAAGTGTTTTTGGTACATATTTTTAGACTGCACTGGACATGCCTAGTGAGGCACCAGATACAAAGTTTGACTTATATTTGCTTCACAATTTTTATCCAAGCATCATGGTATCTGGTGTGTATAGGATATAGTGCACTAGATGTGTCAAGTGATGCACCAGATGGCTCATCGGATAGAGCACTTAGAGAGCATATCAATTGCACATTTAAGCTATATAGTGCACCAGACTAGACACTCAGAGAGCATACAAAAGTGTACATTTCATCTTAATATTCATCATACATGTCCAGTGACTTATCCAATGAATGCATCGAACACGTAACACAATTAACAACTAGTTTATAGCCTTTAGAAGTGTAACTATTGGAAAGGCACCAGACATGTCTGATGTAGGGACTGACAATGCATTAAACATGTTCGGTGTGTCCGAATTCTATGGTTCAAGAGGTAACTGTTAGATTTATTTATGGCGTTACATATAGACCCCTTAGCAAGGCTTGGTTGGTATCACTCGACCACCAACATTTGCATACACCTGTTTAGGCTAGAGAAACGTAGTTCACTCACTTACAACTTGTAGTTCATTGATTGTGGTGAGATTAAAGCACTCCTGGTGCATTGCATTGATTTCATGCATCTTGTGGCACTAGTTGGGTGACTTGGGCTAGTTACACTCATATTACTCTTAGCGATTGTCGTCACCTAGACGACCCAAAGTTTGTGGGTCATTGAGCGTCCATTGAAGACTGTCGTCGTCTCTGATCATCTTTACGAGGGACTCTTGTGCTTGTTTCCCATAGTAGATTCATGAAGAACAACTATAGTAGAATCATGGATTGTTGGAGTCCCTCTCTAGAGTAATTATTATGGTTCCCTTATTATGGGTTTGGCATGTGATGTCAATTAGCATGTGGATCACCTAGCTTGGACTTGCCACAATGAGGGTGTGGGTTGTTAGCAAGCAACTGAACCTCAGTGGATTCTTGTGTCGTCTCTTTACTTATGTGTTTTGCACTCCAAACTATTCTGGCAATATATTTTGTTTCATATTTAGTCTTGTGTAAATTCTAATCTAGTTTTATCTCTTGCTAAGTAAAGTAGCTTGACTAGTTCTATACAACATTTCTATAAGCTACTAGTTTGTTTAAGCATTAGTTTAGAAGTAAAATAGAACTAAAGCTAGTGAATGTGTTCATATATTCAAACATATTAACTCTAGTCATATTGTATGTTTTGTAGAATTTTTTAGGTTATTTACCCCATTTAGCCATCTAGACCCTAACAAGTGGTATCATAGTTAGGACACTTTTATTTCTGGCTTAACAATCTATGATGGAAAACGATGGTTATTAATCATGTTGGCAAACCTTCTCAGTTTGATGGTACACATTATGATTATTGGAAAAAGATGGTGGGTTTACACTTAAAAGCTTTGAGTACAAAAATGTGGGGTGTTGTGCATAACTCTTTTGTAGTGCTTGGAATGAAAGATCCAACACCAAAAGAAGAAAACAATATGCAATTGAATGATCAAGCTCTCAATGTGATGTATGAGCCCTCGGTTTAAACGTCTTTATAAGAGGTGGGCTTAAGGGAGTAACACTAACCCAAGTACTAGCTAATGTTTCGCAAGACACATACCATATGTGGAAAGGGATGGGGAAGACAAAGAAAATCATATGAGAAAAGGTGTATCATTTAAAGCCACCACCTAATCCAAGGGCAGGAGTAAGAAGAAATAAGGATATAGTGAAGATGAAAGCTCAAACTCAAATGATGAAGATATAAGAAATGACTATCTTCATGTGTCACTTTGTAAAATTCATAAAGAAGAAATGATATGGTGCAAGAATAAAGTCTTCATAAAAGACAAGAGAAGAAAGAAGATGCTAAAAATATGGTAGCTAAGAACATATTATTGTCAAGTGCCCACATAATGATCAGGAAAAGAAAGAAAACGACAAGGACAAAGAAGGCAAGAAGATGACATTCAAGAAAAAAGGGCATGTATATTATGTTGAATGGAGTTTCGATGTATCATCAAGCGATAATGAAGATAAGTATGATGATAAGAAAGGCACAAAAAAGCTCTTGCAAGCATAAACATCAACAAGCTATCACTATTCAACACTCCATCATGCTTCATGGTTAGACGAGATTATCTTGACCTAGGAAAAACTTATTCTAGACTATGTTCATAGGCATATAACTCGGATTGTCTAAGTTTGTTCAGTAGCTCATATTTTAGTCCAAACACTAGGGTTACTTACCCATAAACAAGTTATATACTGTCATTAGAAACAACTAAGCATAGAAACAATAATGTTAGGATATAAACTCAAATTTGTTTTGTTTGCAATGAATGTCTTAGATACCTATAGAACATGGCTATATGTACTAACAACATGCTTGTAAGATATGTATGTTATATGCATATGAACAATCAGTGTTACTATGAGTCATCGAAGAATGGGCACACCATTCATATGATTTGCAATCAACTCATGTTGGAAAAGTCAAGAATGATCAATCCATTTCTAAATTTGCAAAATCTTGTTTCATCAAGTGGCTAAGTGGATATATCAGCAAGTTAATCATCAATGCATATACTCTCAAATGTGATATTTCCTTTTGCTTGATGGTATCTTATGAAGTGATGGTGGATATCAATGTGATTTGTCCTTAAGAGTTGAACCAGGTTGGTGGTTATCTTGATGGCACTCTCATTTTCACATAGCAATGACATTTGTGTAAATTTGATTCAATTGTCAAGCGATGTGGCTTTCATCCATAGTAGTTATGCACAACAATTCTCTACATCAATATACAATGCTTTAGTCGTTGATAGTACAACCGAATTTGGCTTCTTGGATGACCATGATACAAATTACTTTCCAAGTATTTGACATGTTTTCGGTGTGATATTTCTATCCACCTTGTATCCCACACAATTGGAGTTTGAATATCCAACCAACTCAAATTGTGACCCCTCGGGATGCCAAAGTCCAAGCTTTGGTGTATGCTTCAATTACCTCAATAATCTTTTTGTTTCTTTCAAATAAATTTCTCTTGGTGAGGCTTGAAACCTTGCACACATGGATACACTAAACATCACATCTAGCCTTGATGCATATATATATCTTTTGATCTACCATTTGACCACTTGTATCTAAGTCCAAATAACCATTAGTGCCCATAGTTGTATGAATTTATTTTTCTCCGTCCATTCCAAACTTCTTCAACATATCTTTGATATACTTTCCTTAACTCACAAATGTACCATTCTTTATTTGCTTGATTTGTAGTCCAAGGAAGTAGCTTACTAGCTTAGTTCACAAATCATCTGGATTTCAAACTCATGAGCCACCATTTCTCCATATTCATTAGAAAAATCATGATTTGTCGATCCAAAGATGACATCATCAACATAAACTTGACATACAAACAAACCATTTTAATACTTTTATTAAAGAATGTTGTGTTAACCTTGCCCATATTGAATCATTTTGAGAGTAAGAAATCCCTTAGTATCTCATACCATGTTTTAGGTGCTTATTTTAGACCATATAATGCCTTCTTGAGTTTGTACACATGGTTGAGTTTCTTGCAATCTTCAAAACTAGTCAGTTGTTCAACAAAAAACTAACTCATTGATGTATCCATTAGGAAGGCACTCTTGATGTCCATTTAATATATCTTGATGTTATAAGCATGTGCATATGCCAACAAAATTATTATTGCTACTTATGTTTCAATTGGGGAATATGTCTCTCTAAAGTCAAGACCTTTAACTTGTGTGTACCCTTGTGCAACTAGTACTTCTTTGTTTCTTTCCACAATGTCATCTACACTTTTGCTTTTTTGAAAGCACATTAGGTACCAGTTGCATAGTAATTTTTGGGCTTCTCAACTTACTCCCATACTTCATTCTGTGAGAAGTTATTCAGATCTTCATGCATGACATTTATCCAATCAATATCCAACATTGTCTCTTCTATACTTGTTGGTTTAATGGATGATACAAATGAGTAGTGTTTACAAAATGTTTCTAGCCTTGATCTCATTTGCACACCACTCCTCAAATCTCCAACAATTTGGTCCAACAGATGATCTCTTCCGGCAGTGAATCCCATATAAGCCATATGTCGTGTATGGTAGAAGTAAGTTGAGTACTTAGTGGTGACATAACAATCACGTCGATTAGCACATGGTAGCTCACAAACTAATACTTTGGCTCATTGTCATACTGTTTATGGGTTAGAGAGACACATTAAGGAAAGGTTAGAACCTTGAGGCTTAAGCACGTATATGGAGATTTGTCTTTGGTCTTTGTGTGATTATAGTTAGGGCCCCCTAATTATAGTTGTACATGGTTGTAGAGTTTTTTTAATGCCTCAAGTCTTTGTATGGAACTCTTCTAGTTGTTCTCTATTCTAAATTCTGAGTAGTGAGAGAATATCAACTTGTTATGATATGAAAGTTGTCCGCTTATTACATATACACTCTACACTAATAAATTGACAATCTGTATTAATGGTTCATGAACATGCCATTCTTCTCACCCACACCATGTTTTTCTCAAATATAAAAATACCTATTAAGGTTCCCTTATATTCACTAAATATATAAGGGTC
Source organism: Zea luxurians (assembly GCA_029449295.1). NCBI lineage: Eukaryota > Viridiplantae > Streptophyta > Magnoliopsida > Poales > Poaceae > Zea > Zea luxurians. Next base: position 95,262,545 of record JAOPSE010000010.1, on the reverse strand, counting down.
TAGCGCGATGGTACCCAAATATCATTTGTGTTAAATCTGTGTGAACTCATCATAGTTCTAGCACAAGTGTCATATTTGGGTTTCTTAAGCACATAAGAATGATTTGATGTGTTTTGCTTAGGAGTTTTACCTTTAGCACAAAACTTTTTGAGATGACCTTTCTCATGGCAGTTGTAGCAGATGTGGTGCTCAGTCGTGCACGTTGTCTGCTCCTTACTCATCTCTTTTTTGTTGGTCATCTTTGGAGATGCACGATCTTGGTTCTTCATGTGAGGACATGAAGCGATAAAATGTCCCTTCTTCGTGCATCTGAAGCATGTCCTGATCCTCCTCCTTTTTCTAATTTTGGACAACACAGAGATATTTTTAGTGCTGTCAACATGACTAATTGAACAGTTACTTTTATCCTCGTTCATGTTGTTTGCTTGACTCTTTTTTGCTCTATGAACTTGCTTTTGGTGGAGCTTGGTGCACGCTTCAGTTTCTCCCTTGTCAAGCTTCTTCACCATGCATCCATGTATATTTTGAGGAGATCGAGTGTGGCACTTTCTCTGTAGTTTCTTCATGTTCCATCTAAGCCTTTCGACTTCTACAATGAGCTTCTCTTCTTTCAAAACTGAAACTTGTTGCTCAATCAGAGATTGGCTTACTTGAGAGTAACATGGGTTATCACATGATAATTTTTCTTTAGAATGAACACATGTGCATATATGAGGTTGACAAAAAATTAAACTAGCAATTACAACCGCATGAGCAACATTTAACATGATATGATCATCACTTCATTTTTCATGAGAATGAAGTAACATATCATGTTTTTCTAGTAGAGCTAAATTTTCAATTTTTAGCTTTCTACTAGATTCTTGAGCATAGCATTTTAATTTTCAATATGAGTAATGTATGATAAATATTGTTGGTCACTTGTTCTCAAATGCTGTGAATTAAGAACAAGGTAACACAATTGTTAATTATTAGGGACCTTCGTCTTCTGAAGCATTATCTCCCCATGGATATAATGATCATCAGACGAAGGTCATGAAGGAATACCTTCATCATTTAATATGCAAGCAAGAATGCAAAAGGGAGGAAGACAATAACTGTATCTCGTTAATTCATTCATATTTGCATTCTATAAAACATGTATGAATATCAACATAATTCATATTACATTGATACCTTTGGCTTGCTCGAAGGTGAAGACGCGAGAGAGTGAGTACAATTTAGTGTGAACAATACGATGTTACTGTTTATCTATTTCTAGGCACGGGACGCAGCCTGGGTGAAATTACATTCATGATCCTCAACATTTATCTACAGACAACCTAGATTACTAAGGTCTATGTACTCTTTTCTTCTTCTGCTTGATTTGAACCGAAGCTGATGGTAGCTTCGGCATTTGGCAATGTTGCTTCTATGCAAGGTCTTCGTCTTGAGAACCTTCGGCAGAGGAAGGGAGGACTTCTATATCATTTTGCCGAAGGTGTTTTTATCTTGAGGACCTTCGGCGGAGGAGAAGATCCCCAACGGTAGCCCCTTCGTGGAGCAAGATCGTTTTTTCATAGGGTTTTTTACATTGGCCCCCTTAGTATCGTCACATCACTCATTGCTACCCTTAATTTTTCTTCTTGCTCGGTTTTACCCGACGCTCGTTCGGTTTGCTCAGAAATGCGCTGGACGTCATCTCCGCCCACTTTAACGTTACTTACAGAATGGGCCCACTACAAACTTTCACTCTCCTGCGCTTGCGCAGCCTCTTCTTCTCAGATCCCGACTCCAACTCTTCCTCTCTCCTTCGCCTGGCACATCCTCGGCGGCACGGCAGCCTGCTTCTTCACCGGCGCGGCGGCCTGCTTCTTCGACGACGCGGAGGCCTGCGGCGGCCTACCGAGCGGACGGATCCGCGGACGAACGAATCTCCGGCGCCTAGCAGATCTTCGGCGCGTGGCCTACCGGTTGTGGACGGATCTCCGCTGCCTGGTGCCCTGGTATATCCTCGGCATCGCGGCTTGCTTCTTCACCGGCGCCGCGACCTGATTCTTCGAAAGCACGGCGGCCTGGTTCTTCGACGGCACGGCGGCCTGCCAGTTTTGTCCAGGCAGGCAGACGCGGCAGCCTACCAGTCTTCTCCAGGCGAGTGGATCTCCAGCGCTCCTCGAGCTGGAGCAGGCAGGCGTGCCGGTCTTCTCCAGGCGAGTGGATCTTCACCGGCTCGATAGCCTCTTCTTCACCGGCGCGGCGGCCTACCGGGCGGACGGATCCGTGGTCGATCTCCAGCTGCTCCGTGCCTCTGCTGCTCCGCGGCCTAAGCTCCGGGCGGACGGATCCGTGGTCCAGCGACTCCGCTGCCTCTGCTGCTCGGCGTCCTGAGCTCCGGTCGTCTCGCGTTGTTGCTTGTTACTTGAATCCGCACACATGTGATTGGTAAAATAAATTTTCTTTGTCAAAATATATGTCACTTACATACGGCGCAGTGGATTACATATGGCGCAGTGGATTGTGTTAGTGGTAAGGTGTTTGGGGGTGCTGGGTTCGATCCTTGTATGGTCTATTTTTTGCATTTTGTCCAATTAAACTATATTCACCGAATCAGAGGTCCGATTAAACTATAAACTTTTGTATAATTCACTGAATTTTTTACCTTAAGCAAATAAGGCCAAAACATGAGTCCATGCCAAGTTTCACTACTTTTTACCAAATTTTCTATCTATTTTTTTTGGCTAGGAAGGCATGTAACCCATAAAAATAGTAAATAGTCCAAAAAAGGGACATCTATGCATGAAGTAAGTTTGTAGAGGCTAGATGAACAAATAATACAAATTTCAAGGAAGAAAACAAACAAAACTAAGAAATATAGCTCAAACCATGTAGTTGTAGTCCAATGTCATGAAACTTAGTGAGATATGTATCCATTTGTGAAGCACCTATATTCACACTTTTGCATAATCCTCTGGATTTTTTAACTTAAGAAAATAAGGCCAAAACATGAGCCCATGCCAAGTTTCACTATTTTTTGCCCAAATTTGCTATTTATTTATTTATTGGCTAGGAAGGCATTTAACCCACAAAAATAGTAAATAGTCTAAAAAAGAGACATCTATGCATGAAGAAAGTTTGTAGAGGCTAGATGAACAAATAGTACAAATTCCAAGGAAGAAAACAAATAAAACTAAGAAATGTAGCTCAAACCATGTAGTTGTAGTCCAATGTCATGAAACTTAGTGAGATATGTGTCCATTTGTGAAGCACCTATATTCAAACTTTCACATAATCCTCTGAATGTTTTACCTTAAGCAAATAAGGCCAAAACATAAGTCCATGCCAAGTTTCACTATTTTTTGACCAAATTTGCTATTTATTTATTTATTTTTGGCTAGGAAGGCATTTAACCCACAAAAATAGTAAATATTCCAAAAAAGGGACATCTATGCATGAAGTAAGTTTGTATAGGCTATATGAACAAATAGTAGAAATTTCAAGGAAGAAAACAAATAAAACTAAGAAATATAGCTCAAACCATGTAGTTGTAGTCCAATGTCATGAACTTAGTGAGGTATGTGTCCGTTTGTGAAGCACCTATATTCACACTTTTGCATAATCCTCTAGATTTTTTAACTTAAGAAAATAAGGCCAAAATATGAGCCCATGCCAAGTTTCACTATTTTTTGCCCAAATTTGCTATTTATTTATTTTTTTGGCTAGGAAGGCATTTAACCCACAAAAATAGTAAATAGTCTAAAAAAGAGACATCTATGCATGAAGTAAGTTTGTAGAGGCTAGATGAACAAATAGTACAAAGTCCAAGGAAGAAAACAAATAAAACTAAGAAATGTAGCTCAAACCATGTAGTTGTAGTCCAATGTCATGAAACTTAGTGAGATATGTGTCCATTTGTGAAGCACCTATATTCAAACTTTCGCATAATCCTCTGAATTTTTTACCTTAAGCAAATAAGGCCAAAACATGAGTCCATGCCAAGTTTCACTATTTTTTGACTAAATTTGCTATTTATTTATTTATTTATTTTTGGCTAGGAAGGCATTTAACCCACAAAAAATAGTAAATATTCCAAAAAAGGGACATCTATGCATGAAGTAAGTTTGTATAGGCTAGGTGAACAAATAGTACAAATTCCAAGGAAGAAAACAAATAAAACTAAGAAATGTAGCTCAAACCATGTAGTTGTAGTCCAATGTCATGAAACTTAGTGAGATATGTGTCCATTTGTGAAGCACCTATATTCAAACTTTTGCATAATCCTCTGGATTTTTTACCTTAAGCAAATAAGGCCAAAACATGAGCCCATGCCAAGTTTCACTATTTTTTGACCAAATTTGCTATTTATTTATTGTTTTGGCTAGGAAGGCATTTAACCCATAAAAAAAGTAGTAAATAGTCCAAAAAGGTACATCTATGCATGAAGTAAGTTTGTAGAGGCTAGATGAAAAATAGTCCAAATTTCAAGGAAGAAAACAAATAAAACTAAGAAATGTAGCTCAAACCATGTAGTTGTAGTTCAATGTCATGAAACTTAGTGAGATATGTGTCCGTTTGTGAAGCACCTATATTTACACTTTTTTATAATCCTCTGGATTTTTTACCTTAAGCAAATAAGGCCAAAACATGAGTCCATGCCAAGTTTCACTATTTTTTGACCAAATTTGCTATTTATTTATTTATTTGATTTTGGCTATGAAGGCATTTAAACACAAAAATAGTAAATATTCCAAAAAAGGGACATCTATGCATGAAGTAAGTTTGTAGAGGCTAGATGAACAAAATTTACAAATTTCAAGGAAGAAAACAAACAAAACTTTTGAGCATTGCTGAAACTGGCTACATACAAATAGTTTAGTTTCCTGTATTGACACCAATAGGTCTCACGTTCGATTCTTGCTTGCATGGTGCGTTTGATTTTTTTGGATTTTGTTGTACTTCTTTTGTACAGAATCAGAACATGCCAGATCTCATCACCCCAGAATTCACATAAATTTGTCTCACACCAGAATTCACACTAAAAAATCATGACACAAATGTTCATCACAGGTTTACCATCATAAGCCTGTATTTCCTGATACTGACATATTGTGTATTTAAGTGCAGATGAGACAATAGAGCTGCTGATGCTTCCTGTTCAACTAGAGAAGAGCAGTGAAAATCAAAGTGTCTCAAATCAAAAAGATAACTTCTGGTAAAATGCTAGCGAAAAACACCATAGTCTGTCATAATATTTAGCAACCAGTGACATCGTCCTGTCATGATATTTAGCGTTATACCTCGCCTCTAAAAATGGTTGCAAGTCATGCATTGATTTCTTTTGCATTCGATCAGGTCTAGCCTGGCTACAAGATTTTAGAAATGGCGAAACAAAATTGGGTACCGAACAAAATTTGCCCAACTGGTCTGGCTCCAAGATGCAAACTTTCCTGTGTTTGACTTCATAGGAACCTGAGCCCTTTTGACATTACAGACCAATTCTGGTTCGAAGTGTCTAGGTAAATTTGAAACTACCAGTATTACAGACCAATTCTGGTTCCAGTTCCTAGTGCTAACAGAGAATCATGCCTTACTGTTGCAACCAGAGCCCTTTTGACATTACATCAATTACATCCGGTGCGGGCACCATCTACATGATTGCAACGCTCAAGTAATCACCGATCTGCAGAACGAAGCAGCATTAATAAGTAATCACCAAAAGTGTAGATCTGAAATAGCGCAATACATCACATTCATATCATACGTACTTGGAATCCGAGCTCTGCAAGAGTTTTGGCATCGTCGCCTCTTCCATGACCATAAGCAAAGGTCGAACCCACCTTCAAACATTCAACAAGTCATGAAAGGACAACAATGCAGTGGAACAAGAGTTGTGATGGTGTCCTGAAGAAGATAATCCATGATGAAATAGAGATTGCCTGGACGCAGCTGAGCCGGTGTGGAGCAGGGATGAGTACATCGGAGCGTAGAGCCTGCTCCAGCTCTAAAGACGCCGAAGATGCGTCGGAGAAGACCGGCACGCCTGCCTGGAGAAGATGCCTGGAGAAGACCGGCACGCCTGCCTGCTCCAGCTCGAGGAGCGCTGGAGATCCACCCGCCTGGAGAAGACCGGCAGGCCACCGTGTCGTCGAAGAATCAGGCCGCGGCGCCGGTGAAGAAGCAAGCCGTGATGCCGGAGATCCGTTCGTCCGCCCGGTAGGCCGTCGCGCCACGTCCGAAGATCTGCCAGGCGCCGGAGATCCGTTCGTCCGCGGATCCGTCCGCCCGGTAGGCCTCCGCGTCGTCGAAGAAGCAGGCCGCCACGCCGGTGAAGAAGCAGCCACCCCGGTGAAGAAGCAGGCTGCCGCGCCGCCGAGGATGTGCCAGGCGAAGGAGAGAGGGAGAGTTGGAGTCGGGATCGGGGAAGAAGAGGCTGCTGCGCAGAAGATAGTGAAAGTTCGTAGTGGGCCCATCCTGTAAGTAGCGTTAAAGTGGACGGAGACGGCATCCAGGCGCATTTGTGAGCAAAGGGAACCAGTATTGGGTAAAACTGAGTAACAAGAAAAACTAAGGGTAGTAACAAGTAGTGTGACGATACTAAGGGGACCAATGTAAAAAACCCTTTTTCATAACGAGCTCGATCCGCGAAAAACATGAAGGCTTTAGAATGCCGAAGGTCCAAAAAACACCTTCCGTGAGCTTGTTATAAAAAACGATTAAAATATTCCGAGCGCTGGCCGGTCGATTGTTCAGCCAGTATACACACTTTGGCGGTTCGCCTTCTTCTCGTGCAGGACTATATAAACAGATAGGTTGGTGAGAAGTTACCACATCATTCATTGATATTGCACTGTTGTGTTGTTGAAAATTTTAACCAAAGCTGAAGCTCTCTGCATTGTGCTTTCCAACAAGCGCTTCGTCACTTAAGATCAACTTCATGTAAAAGAAGCTGAACACTGAAATGGCCAGAGTAAGATCCACTGCTAGGGTGTCCCGTGAGGGAGATGAGACCGAAGTAACCGAGATAGCTCCCATATTAGAAGTGATGAGGCGGTCAGGTCTGGTTGTGCAAGGGGGAGCTAATGCCGAAGGTACCTCCAACGTCGAAGCTAAACAAGCTATAGCCGAAGTCGAAAGTGATAATGAAAGTGAAGAGGACGATAGTATTCTGTGCCCAACCAAGCCTAGTCATGTTGAATTTAGAAAATCCACAGCAAAAGCAGAGGATCTGGTTGTGATGAAGAAACTAGGTTATTTTGGAGAGAATGAAGATGGATTGATTCACTTTGCTGGAGAGGAAGTAATTCTAGAGCCGAAGGATGATGAGGTTGTTGTGTTCAAGGGCTTCTTCAGGGCGGGGCTTAGGTTCCCCCTTTACGATATGATAGGGGAAGTTTTAAATAAATTTGAGATATATCTCCATCAGCTGATCCCAAACGCTATCGTCAGGCTTAGCGTTTACATCTAGGCTCTCCGAAGCCAGGGGAAGAGTGCTAACACCGAAGGGTTTTGCTGGGTTCATGAACTTCATTATCAGATAAAGGCAAGGGCTGATGGTCTGCATAAAAATTTCGGATGCTACAACTTTGCATGCCGAAAGGATACGAAGGCCCCCGTGATCGGCTACCGGACCAAGTGGCCTACTAGATGGACAAGTGAATGGTTTTAGATGAAGGCTGATTAGAAGAAGAGGGAGAAGCTCATGAGCATGGTAATGAGTTCCTTGAAGCCGAACTTTGGCATGACTCGACCCTTATGCAATATGCAGTTAGAGTCTCCTTGCCAACTGGCCGAAGTGGAATTTAGGGTGGTGGCTGAGCACATTATCACTAGGGACATAATGCAAGAATATTTAGCAAATAGAACTTTCCCAACCTCTAGCGGATGGGGAATGCCGAAGAAAAAGGAAGAGGGAAAAATTATGAACTTGTACGGCTTCCTTATCGATTCAAATTCCAGAAAAGATTCAACAAACCATGCACTAAATGGTTGGATCTAATAGAAACAATGTGCAACGAAATTCTTAGGAACGACACGAAGAAAGAAGATCAGCTAATGACTGCTGCCTTCGACACCCGGCCAAAACGAAGGCTAAACCGTGTAATGGATGCTCTTAGCTTTGACTACCCTGACTACGAAAGGCTTGATGAAGGGGCCGGAGGAGTCAAAAGAAAAAGGGTTGTCAGTATTCTGAGTAGGCAAGCTATCCAGTCTGTCAAGGAAGACCAAGAGACTTCAAAGAAGATAAAAACATTGTTGGAGCCAAAGGTATCGGCTCCTAAAAAACGGAAGCTTGCCGAGAAATCCTCTGAGAAGACAAAGATGCAAGATGTGCCAAAGCAAACTACAAGCCCTTCGTCTTCTGTGCGGAGGTCTTGGAAATATTGAAGGTAATGACTAGGACTAGACAAAAAACTTGAAGCTCGATAACTCGCTCGACTCGACTCGTTAGTGGCTCAGCTCGACTTGACTCGTTTGTATTTTGTAACGAGCTAAGCCAATATTTTAGCTCGATTCGTTAACGAGCTGGCTTGAGCTAGCTCATGAGCAGCTCGTGTCGGGGACCATAATTAGGGGTACCCTCAAGACTCCTAATTCTCAGCTGGTAACCCCCATCAGCATAAAGCTGCTAAGGCCTGATGGGTGCGATTAAGTCAGGGATCAGTCCATTCGAGTGACTCGATCACGCCTCGCCCGAGCCTAGCCTCGGACAAGGGCAGCCGACCCCGGAGGATTTCCGTCTCGCCCGAGGCCCCCCTCCAACGGCGGACATATTTCTGGCTCGCCCGAGGCCCTGCCTTCGCTAAGAAGCAACCCTGACTAAATCGCCGCACCGACCGACCAAGTCGCAGGAGCATTTAATGCAAAGGTGACCTGACACCTTTGTCCTAACGCGCGCCCCCGCCAGAGCCGAAGTGACCGTCGTCACTTCACCGCTCCACTGACCGGCCTGACAGAAGGACAGCGCCGCCTGCGCCACTCCGACCGTAGTGCCGCTTGACAGAGTGAGACTGACAGGCAGTCAGGCCCTGCCAAAGGCACCATAGGAAGCTCCTCCCGACCCAGGGCTCGGACTCGGGCTAAGCCCCGGAAGACGGCGAACTCCGCTCTGCCCGACCCAGGGCTCGGACTCAGGCTAAGTCCCGGAAGACGGCGAACTCCGCTCCGCCCGACCCAGGGCTCGGACTTGGGCTAAGCCCCGGAAGACGGCGAACTCCGCTCCGCCCGACCCAGGGCTCAGACTCGGGCTAAGCCCCGGAAGACGGCGAACTCCGCTCCGCCCGACCCAGGGCTCGGACTCGGGCTAAGCCCTGGAAGACGGCGAACTCCGCTCCGCCCGACCTAGGGCTCGGACTCGGGCTAAGTCCCGGAAGACGGCGAACTCCGCTCCGCCCGACCTAGGGCTCGGACTCGGGCTAAGCCCCGGAAGACGGCGAACTCCGCTCCGCCCGACCCAGGGCTCGGACTCGGGCTAAGCCCCGGAAGACGGCGAACTCCGCTCCGCCCGACCCAGGGCTCGGACTCGGGCTAAGCCCCGGAAGACGGTGAACTCCACTCCGCCCGACCCAGGGCTCGGACTCGGGCTAAGTCCCGGAAGACGGCGAACTCCGCTCCGCCCGACCCAGGGCTCGGACTCGGGCTAAGTCCCGGAAGACGGCGAACTCCGCTCCGCCCGACCCAGGGCTCGGACTCGGGCTCAGCCCCAGAAGACGACGAACTCCGCTTCGCCCGACCCCAGGGCTCGGACTCCGCCCTGGCCTCTACCGAACGACCTCCGCCTCGCCCGACCCAGGGGCTCGGACTCGGCCTCGGCCATGGAAGACAGACTCGACCTCGGCTTCGGAGGAGCCTCCACATCGCCCAACCTAGGGCGCAGGCCAGCCACGTCAACAGGAAGCGCCATCATCACCCTACCCCGAGCTGACTCGGGCCGCAGAGAACAAGACCGGTGTCCCATCTGGCTAGCTCCGCCGGATAGGCAATGATGGCGCCCCGCATGCTCTGTAACGACGACGGCTCTCAGCTCTCTTACGGAAGCAGGAGGACGTCAGCAAGGACTCAACCGCTCCGACAGCTGTCCCTCCGCCAGGCTCCGTCGCTCCTCCGACGGCCACGACATCACACCAGCTGGGTGCCAAAATCTCTCCGGCTGCCACATCGGCATGTACTTAGGGCGCTAGCTCTCCCCCGCTAGACACGTAGCACTCTGCTACACCCCCATTGTACACCTGGATCCTCTCCTTACGCCTATAAAAGGAAGGACCAGGGCCCTCTTAAAGAGGGTTGGCCGCGCGGGGACGAGGACGGGACAAGCGCTCTCTTGGGGCCGCTCGCTTCCCTCTCCCGTGTGGACGCTTGTAACCCCCTACTGCAAGCGCACCCGACCTGGGCGCGGGACGAACACGAAGGCCGCGGGATTTCCACCTCTCTCACGCCCATCTCCGGCCACCTCACTTCCCCCCTTCGCGCTCGGCCTTGCGTCGACCCATCTGGGCTGGGGCACGCGGCGACATTCACTCATCGGCTTAGGGAACCCCTGGTCTCGAAACGCCGACAGTTGGCGCGCCAGGTAGGGGCCTGCTGCGTGTTGACGAACAGCTTCCCGTCAAGCTCCAGATGGGCAGTCTCCAGCAACCTCTCCAACCCGGGACGGTGCTCCGTTTCGGGAGTCTTGAGTTCATGTCCTTCGACGGCAGCTACGACATGATACTCCTTCCACCGCCGCGCGACAACGACAATGGCGGCCGACAGCCCGCCCGCCGGCGGCGGAATCGACGACGCCTTCCCCGCGTGGTGGAAGAACAACATTCGAGCTCGCCCCGTCCTCTCCCCCGACAACGGAGGAGGAGGCGGGGCAACCAAGGCCAAGCGGGAGGCCGAGCCTCGTCGGCTGTCGAGCGAGTTGACGTCCCCAGCGCTCCAACGGGGGGCGCGTCGGGCGTCGACCTCGCGTTTGAGACGAAGGCGAGCGCCGTCTCCCCGCGACACGCCAATCCCGAGCAAGTGGACGACGCCGGTGCGCTCGCGGAGAGCCTGCAGGACGTCGCCCTCGTACCTGAGACGATGGTGCAATCAGCCCCCGACGTGACTATGTCGCTGCTCGTCGACCGAAAGGTACCGACCGATTCCCATCCTACGTCATTTAGATTCAGCCTCAACCCGCCTAGCGACCTTGCTTTGGTGGGCGCTCTCGTAGAGGCGAGGTCAAACCCTCTGGGGTTTTGCATGCGGTCGCCTTGGGACCGGCTGACGGACGTCTCGACCTACGGGCCCTCTGGGTCCGAGGAAGATGACGACCCCAACATATGTTGGGATTTCTTTGGATTTGGCAACCCCAGTGCCATGCGGGACTTCATGACCGCATGTGACTACTGCCTCTCCGACTGTTCCGACGGTAGCTGCAGCCTCGACGACGAGGACTGCGGCCCAAGTCGCGAATGTTTCCACGTCGATCTAGGAGATCCCTCCGAAGGCAACCATCTCGGCATGCCGGAGGGCGGTGATCTCCCTAGGTCGGTGCCCCACGCTGACATCCCGCGGGAGCTAGCTGTGGTCCCCGTTCCGGCGGGGGGTCACGACCCACAGCTCGAGCAAGTCCACGGGGCGCAGGCCAGGCTCGACGAGGGAGCAGGAGCGCTTGAGCCGATCCGCCGGGACGTCGGGCAGGCATGGGCGGGCCAACCCCCGGCCGGAGAAATACGTCACCTGCCCCAGGGTCTCCCGCTCCGCGTCGCCAACGACGTCAGGATCAGGCCACCACCCGCATCCAGCGGGGTCGGTCAGAACCTGGCTGCAGCAGCGATGCTTCTCCGCGCAATGCCGGAGCCATCAACCACCGAGGGTCGACGAATCCAAGGAGAGCTCAAGAATCTCCTGGAAGGCGCTGCGGTCCGACGGGCCGAGAGCTCTGCCTCCCGAAGGCAAGGATACCCCTCGGAACCTCATGCCGCGACTTCCCGATTCATGCGGGAAGCCTCGGTCTACACCGGGCGCACACGCAACACCGCGCCTGCAGCCCCGGGCCACCTCGGCAACGAGCACCATCACCGCGACCGTCGGGCCCACCTCGACGAGAGGGTGCGCCGAGGCTATCACCCCAGGCGTGGGGGACGCTACGACAGTGGGGAGGATCGGAGTCCCTCGCCCGAACCACCCGGTCCGCAGGCCTTCAACCGGGCCATCCGGCGGGCACCGTTCCCGACCCGGTTCCGACCCCCGACTACTATCACTAAGTACTCGGGGGAAACGAGACCGGAATTGTGGCTCGCGGACTACCGCCTGGCCTACCAGCTGGGTGGAACGGACGACGACAACCTCATCATCCGCAACCTCCCCCTGTTCCTCTCCGACACCGCTCGCGCCTAGTTGGAGCACCTGCCTCCGATGTCTCAAGGCGAAAGGCGTCAAGCTCAATCCCGAGAAGTGTGTCTTTGGGGTGCCCCGGGGCATGCTCTTGGGGTTCATCGTCTCCGAGCGGGGCATCGAAGCCAACCCGGAGAAGATCGCAGCCATCACCAGCATGGGTCCCATCAAGGACTTAAAGGGCGTACAGAGAGTCATGGGATGTCTCGCGGCCTTGAGCCGCTTCATCTCACGCCTCGGCGAAAGAGGCCTGCCTCTGTACCGCCTCTTAAGGAAGGCCGAGCGCTTCACTTGGACCCCTGAGGCCGAGGAAGCTCTCGGGAACCTGAAGGCGCTCCTCACAAAGGCGCCTATCTTGGTGCCCCCAGCTGATAGAGAAGCCCTCTTGGTCTACGTCGCCGCCACCACCCAGGTGGTTAGCGCCGCGATTGTGGTCGAGAGGCAAGAAGAGGGGAATGCATTGCCCGTTCAGAGGCCAGTTTACTTCGTCAGCGAGGTACTGTCCGAAACCAAGATCTGCTACCCACAAGTTCAGAAGCTGCTGTATGCAGTGATCCTGACGCGGCGGAAGTTGCGACACTACTTCGAGTCTCATCCGGTAACTGTGGTGTCATCCTTCCCCCTGGGGGAGATCATCCAGTGCCGAGAGGCCTCGGGCAGGATTGCAAAGTGGGCAGTGGAAATCATGGGCGAGACAATCTCGTTCGCCCCTCGGAAGGCCATCAAGTCCCAGGTCTTGGCGGACTTCGTAGCCGAATGGGTCGACACCCAGCTACCAACGGCTCCGATCCAACCAGAGCTCTGGACCATGTTTTTCGATGGGTCGCTGATGAAGACGGGAGCCGGCGCGGAACTACTCTTCATCTCACCCCTCGGGAAACACCTACGCTATGTGCTACGCCTCCACTTCCCGGCGTCCAACAATGTGGCTGAGTACGAGGCTCTGGTCAACGGGTTGCGGATCGCCATCGAGCTAGGGGTCAGACGCCTCGACGCTCGCGGTGACTCGTAGCTCATCATCGACCAAGTCATGAAGAACTCCCACTGCCGCGACCCGAAGATGGAGGCTTACTGCGATGAGGTTCGGCGCCTGGAAGACAAGTTCTACGGGCTCGAGCTTAACCACATCGCTCGGCGCTACAACGAGATTGCGGACGAGCTGGCAAAAATTGCCTCGGGGCGAACAACGGTTCCCCCGGACGTCTTCTCCTGGGATCTGCATCAACCCTCCGTCAAGATCGACGAGGCGCCCTCGGTCCAGCTCGAGGTGCCCTCGGCACAGCCGGAGGCACCCTCAGCTCGGCCCGAGGCGGCCTCGGTTCAACCCGAGGTACCCTCGGCCTCCGAGGGTGAGGCACTACACATCGAGGAGAAGCGGAGCGAGGCCACGCCTGATCGAAATTGGCAGACCCCGTACCTGCAATATCTCCGCCAAGGAGAGCTACCCCTCGAACGAGCCGAGGCTCGGCGGGTAGCGCGACTGAGAGCACCTAGAGGGGGGGGGGGTGAATAGGGGATCCTGTGAAACTTTAAAACTTAAGCCACAAAAACTTGTTAAGTGTTAGCACAATGATCGCCAAGTGGCTAAAGAGAAGTCTCAACAAAACACAATACCACAAGAGATCAAGCACAGAGGTGACACAGTGGTTTATCCCGTGGTTCGGCCAAGACCAACGCTTGCCTACTCCACGTTGTGGCGTCCCAACGGACGAGGGTTGCAATCAACCCCTCTCAAGCGGTCCAAAGACCCACTTGAATACCACGGTGTTTTGTTTTTCCTTTCACTATCCCGTTTGCAAGGAATCTCCACAAATTGGAGTCTCTTGTCCTTACAAGTATATGATCACAAAGAAGCACAGAGTAAGGGAGGGAAGCAACACACACAAATCCACAGCGAAACGCGCACACACACGGCCAAGAATCGAGCTCACAAGAGTATCACAAAGTTCTCACTAGAACGGAGCTCGAATCACTTAGAATGACAAACGAATGCGCAAAGACTGAGTGTGGATGATCAAGAGTGCTCAAATGTTGCTTGTGTGTCTCCTCCATGCGCCTAGGGGCCCCTTTTATAGCCCCAAGGCAGCTAGGAGCCGTTGAGAGCAAATCCGGAAGGCCATCCTTGCCTTCTGTCGTCGGGGGCACCGGACAGTCCGGTGCACACCGGACACTGTCCGGTGCCCGATTTGTTTCCATAACTGGCGCTTCCGACCGTTGCCGACCGTTGTAGATCTGGGAGCCGTTGGCGCACCGGACATGTCCGGTGCACACCGGACAGTCCGGTGCCGTCTTCCGACCGTTGGCTCCACCACGTGTCCCGCGCAGATTGCGCGGCCGACCGTTGGCCCGGCCGACCGTTGGCTCACCGGACAGTCCGGTGCACACCGGACAGTCCGGTGAATTTTAGCCGTACGCCGTCGGCGAATTCCCGAGAGCGGTCAGTTCGAGCCGAGTCAGCCTGGCGCACCGGACACTGTCCGGTGCACACCGGACAGTCCGGTGCTCCATACCGAGCTGGGTCTTGGCAGCACACAGCTAAGTCTTTTCTCCTCTTCTCTCTTCTTCTTCTTTCTGTTTCTAACACTTAGACAAATATATTAGTACACAAAACCAATGTACTAAGGCTTAGAAACATACCTTTACTTCATGATTTGCACCTTGTTCATCCATGTACATAAATTCACAATTAAGCACATGTGTTGGCACTCAATCACCAAAATACTTAGAAATGGCCCAAGGGCACATTTCCCTTTCAGCGACGCGCCAAGTCGTTCGTCTTGCTAGGCAATGAGAAGGAGCTCTACCACCGTAGCCCCTCGGGCATCCTCCAGCGATGCATCTCCATCACCGAAGGTCAGGAACTCTTGCAAGAGATACACTCGGGGGCTTGCGGCCATCACGCAGCGCCTCGAGCCCTTGTCGGGAATGCTTTCCGGCAAGGCTTCTACTGGCCAACGGCGGTGGCTGATGCCACTAGAATTGTCCGCACCTGCGAAGGGTGTCAATTCTATGCGAAGCAGACCCACCTGCCCGCTCAGGCTCTGCAGACGATACCCATCACCTGGCCCTTTGCTGTGTGGGGTCTGGACCTCGTCGGCCCCTTGCAGAAGGCGCCCGGGGGCTACATGCACCTGCTGGTCGCCATCGACAAGTTCTACAAGTGGGTCGAGGTCCGACCTCTGAACAGCATCAGGTCCGAGCAGGCGGTGACGTTCTTCACCAACATCATCCATCGCTTCGGGGTCCCGAACTCCATCATCACCGACAACGGTACCCAGTTCACCGGCAAAAAATTCTTGGACTTCTGCGAGGATCACCACATCCGGGTGGACTGGGCCGCCGTGGCTCATCCCATGTCGAATGGGCAAGTAGAGCATGCCAACGGCATGATTCTACAAGGGCTCAAGCCTCGGATCTACAACGACCTCAACAAGTTCGGCAAGCGATGGATGAAGGAACTCCCCTCGGTGGTCTGGAGCCTGAGGACAACGCCGAGCCGGGCCACGGGTTTCACGCCGTTCTTTCTGGTCTACGGGGCCGAGGCCGTCTTGCCCACTGACCTGGAGTACGGCTCCCCGAGGACGAGGGCCTACAGCGATCAAAGCAACCAAGCTAGCCGAGAAGACTCGCTGGACCAGCTGGAAGAGGCTCGGGACAAGGCCTTGCTACAATCGGCGCGGTACCAGCAGTCCCTGCGACGCTACCACGCCCGAGGTGTCCGACCCCGAGACCTCCAGGTGGGCGACCTGGTGCTTCGGCTGCGGCAAGACGCCCGAGGGAGGCACAAGCTCACGCCCCCCTGGGAGGGGCCATTCGTCATCGCCAAAGTTCTAAAGCCCGGAACGTACAAGCTGGCCAACAGTCAAGGCAAGGTCTACGACAACGCTTGGAACATCCAACAGCTACGTCGCTTCTATCCTTAAGATGTTTTCAAGTTGTTCATATACCTCGCACCCACGCAAAGTTTAGTCATCAAGGAAGGGTCGGCCTCGCCTCGGTAAAGCCCGACCCTCCCTCGGGGGCTAAAAGGGGGGGACCCCTCTGCGTTGAAATTTTCCTCAAAAAAAGATCTCTTCTACCAGAATATCTTTCGTGCTTTCTGACTACTTCGAAAAGTGGACCCTGAAAATGACGGAGTACATGTAAGCAGCCAAGGCTGACCGAGCCGAGGGACTCCTACGCCTCCAGGATACGGATACCTCACTCATCACCTTCTGCGATAAGTAACTCGCGTTCGGATAAAGTGGTTCCGCGGACCGAACAAGTCTTCACGTTCGGAAGCTCTTCTGCCGAAGCGATCCTTCGAGCCTTCTCGACTGAGTCGGTGACAGGGCCTCATGGACGGGTGAAAGTGCGCGTAAGCGGCAAGGCCGACCGAGCCGAGGGACTCCCACGCCTCTGGGATACGGATACCTCACTCATCACCTTCCGCGAGAAGCAACTTTTGCTCGCACAAACATCCCTGTTACCGACAAAAAAGTCTAGATACTCGAAACAAGAGGAAAGGAGACGCAGCTTTACAACACAGCGAGGGTGTGTATATTCTGGCCTCGGCGGCCGCAGAAGGCACACACTACAAGACACTCTGATCCTGCAGGCTCGGGTCTTGACGCTGGAAGGGGGCAGTAGCACCCTCGGCATCGACGACACCTTCAGCGAGGTTCGACCTAGCCTCGGACGGCGACGCGGTCCAGGGATCCCCACTCTGGAGGACGACATCATCGTCACGCCCGGACAATCGCTGCCAGGGACTTCTCCGGGAATCTGGCTCGAGCAGGCGGCTCGGCCGGGTACCCCTGGGGCCTCGGCCAACCATCTCCCAAGGGCGCCAGCCCGACCCGAGGCCTCGACTGATCAACTCCGTCGTCGGTCCCGCTAACGGACAACCCGGCTAGGCTCCGGCCGACCAGGTTTCATTTTCGAGCCAACTCTGCCTCTGTTCATGCTGATATCGCTACCCCTGGCCTCGGCTCGTCGAAGAGCGGCCAAGGGGTCCCTTTAACTAAGCTAGACGAGCCTCAGACAACAAGGCCGACCGAGCCGAGGGACTCCTACGCCTTCGGGATACGGATACCTCACTCGTCACCTTGACACAGGGCAACTCATGCTTGGTGAAGCGGTTCAGATAATCAACAGGCGAGTCTTAATGCTCGAAAATGAGGAAAAAACACGGCTCCGTGCCAAAATTACATACATGTTCATGCCTCGACAGCCATAATGAACAAAAACACTGGCATTCGAAGTGCCATTACAAACGGAACTCCGGTTCCCCCTCCGCAGGTATGAACAACCCCACTCCATGGGGGAGGGCCTGCGGAACAACAGAAGACCGACGAACGACGCGCCGTCACCCGCTCCAGCAGCGGCGATGACGACGACTTCTGCCCCGGGGGGGCCGAACAGCAGCGGCACTGACCCCAGGGCGGATGCTGCTGCCAGGAGGCCCCCGCCCATGCCCAAACTCGTGATGCAAGGATGGGCAGAAGGCCGTAGAGTTGGAGGTCGGTCCGTGGCCGGCCTTGGCTATCTCGCCGGCGGGAGAACCTCTTCCAGCTGCCATGGCAGACGCCGGCGCCGCAAGCGGCTCCGAAGCCACTCGCGTCCGAGAGCCAGGCACGGTGCAGCTGCCAGCGCCACGGACGACGACCGCCCTTCCCTCCGGTCACTGAGTGAAGGAGCGGGCCGCCGCCCACACAGGGGCCGACCCCAACTCGGCACACTCCCCTCCCCAGCCCTGGTGATGAAAATCCTTGAGGCTGAGGGAGGGGCAGAGACCGCGGCCCGGCTCGCTTTCCCCCACCATCAAGCTGGAGGTCACCGTCTTGGGTGATCGCCGGTGGAGGGGTGCAGCCGGGCTGCATGATAAAAATCCTTGAAGCCGAACGATGGCTGAAAGGTACCAACTCCTACGGAGTTGCGTTCCTCCAACGATGAGGCGAAAAGACGGCGGGTATCCCCTATCCGGGGGCTTGGAAGGTGGAAAGACACGATGCATAAGGGAGCGAGAAGACATGGTCGCCTTCCGAAGGGGGTCACCCTCCTTTTAAAGGCAACTCTCCCTACTTGCGCCCCCAACCGTCACGGGCTGAGTCTTCTCCAACACGCTCCAAGGCCCTCCCCTGCGGCGCGGGGGCTGGGTCCCGCATGTCAAGCAAACCGGCTCAGAGCAGAAGAAGCCAAACCGCCGCGCGTGGTGCACACAACCGCCCAGCGGTTACAAGTGACCCTCCACTTTTGCCCGGACCAACGGGCGAAAGAGGCGGGCAGCCATGCAGGCGGCATGCAACCGCGCCAAGTGGACGCGCTCCTCCGACTCCCAACACGCCAGCATGGAGGCCCAGGCCCACGCGTCACGCAACCGGCGCGCCGGATGCTGCATGCAAGCAACTGCACCGCCACTTGCGCCACCACCGCGCCTCCTCGATTGCGGAATCAATACCGCGACTCGAGGCGACCAGGCGCACGACCCAGCAACGCCAGCCTGACGCGGCGGTCAATGCGGCCAAAAGTGGGCCGGCAGTGATGACGGTGGTAGGCGGGCGGGAGTAGCGGTCACATCGTCAGCCAAGCTCACGTCCCATCCGGGGGCAGCTAGAGAACCCCCTCTCACGGCGTGAAGACAAAGCGCCCGTGATCCGTTCCTCGAACGGCTCGCGCACGCGCAACGGCCGCCCTGCCAACAACTCGCCCCGTCACATTAACTCTACGGAGGGATAGACGGCGCTTCTGGCAGAAGAAGCGGACGACGCTTCGCCTTCGCCGTAAAAACCGCGCCAAAAAAGGTACGCCACGTCGTTCGATTTCGTATCCTTTTCCTTTTTTCCTCTTTCTCTATCTCTTGCAACAGGGACCGGGAAAGGGGGATACCCCGAAAAGGATCCTTCCCCGTGAAGGAACCAGGCTCCGAGCCTCCCTACTGATCAGAGGTTCGAAGGCTGGCCCCCCGAGGGGTTCAACAGCCGCCTCAGATCGCGTGGGCCCTACACCCACTACTGGTCAGAGGTTCGAAGGCCGGCCCCCCGAAGGGTTCCACGGCCGCCTCAGGCTACTCGGGCTCCGCGCCCATTACTGATCAGGGGTTCGAAGGCTGGCCCCTGAAGGGTTCACAGTCGCCTCAGACGCCGAGCGAGGGATGACCAGGGGTACGTTCGATACATAACCAAGGCTCGGGCTGCGCTCCCGAGGTACCCTAGGACATTTCCGAGACCAGCGGGAGCGATCTTGTAATGGAATCTCATCAGAGGGAGGCATCGAGCCCTTGGACCCCGTCGCCAGGGGACTGGGTCCGGCAGATCACCCACAGGTACTTTTGGGCGTGCCTCTGGGCCCCTAGCCGACCCCTAACGAACGGGGCACGGACGTCCACTCGGATTACCCGCTTGCAGCTCACCGGAGACACCATGTTCGACGCCCATCGAGGGTAACATGGCGCTCTCCCCCCTCCTCCTTGCGGAAAGGCGACGCAGGGGCGTATGTAAAAAAGCCGAGTCTGTCCCTGATCGCCATCTCGCCCTGTGCGGAGGCTCGGGGGCTGCTCTCGCAAACCCGGCTCCGGCCGAACCGTTGACAGCGTCAACATACCAGCCCGAGAGCTTGGGCCCCGACCGTACACCCGGGCTACGGCCAGTTCGCATGAGGGAACAACCAGACCAGCCGAAGCATTACGCGAGGCATTAAGACCTCGAAGGAGTGAAACCACTCCTCCGAGGCCTCGGGGGCTACACCCGGCGGGTGCGCTCGCGCGCACCCACCGGAACAAAATACAACCGAGAAAGGCTGGTCCCCTTGCAAAAAAGTGCGACGAAAGCCTCCAAGCGAGTGCTAGCACTCCCTTCGAGGCTCGGGGGCTACTGTCTGGGACCATAATTAGGGGTACCCTCAAGACTCCTAATTCTCAGCTGGTAACCCCCATCAGCATAAAACTGCTAAGGCCTGATGGGTGCGATTAAGTCAGGGATCAGTCCATTCGAGTGACTCGATCACGCCTCGCCCGAGCCTAGCCTCGGACAAGGGCAGCCGACCCCGGAGGATTTCCGTCTCGCCCGAGGCCCCCCTCCAACGGCGGACATATTTCCGGCTCGCCCGAGGCCCTGCCTTCGCTAAGAAGCAACCCTGACTAAATCGCCGCACCAACCGACCAAGTCGTAGGAGCATTTAATGCAAAGGTGACCTGACACCTTTGTCCTGACGCGCGCCCCCCGGCAGAGCCAAAGTGACCGCCGTCACTTCACCGCTCCACTGACCGGCCTGACAGAAGGACAGCGCCGCCTGCGCCACTCCGACCGCAGTGCCGCTTGACAGAGTGAGACTGACAGGCAGTCAGGCCCTGCCAAAGGCACCATAGGAAGCTCCGCCCGACCCAGGGCTCGGACTCGGGCTAAGCCCCGGAAGACGGCGAACTCCGCTCCGCCCGACCCAGGGCTCGGACTCGGGCTAAGTCCCGGAAGACGGTGAACTCCGCTCCGCCCGACCCAGGGCTCGGACTCGGGCTAAGCCCCGGAAGACGGCGAACTCCGGTCCGCCCGACCCAGGGCTCGGACTCGGGCTAAGCCCCGGAAGACGGCGAACTCCGCTCCGCCCGACCTAGGGCTCGGACTCGGGCTAAGCCCCGGAAGACGGCGAACTCCGCTCCGCCCAACCCAGGGCTCGGACTCGGGCTAAGCCCCGGAAGACGGCGAACTCCGCTCTGCCCAACCCAGGGCTCGGACTCGGGCTAAGCCCCGGAAGACGGCGAACTCCGCTCCGCCCGACCCAGGGCTCGGACTCGGGCTAAGCCCCGGAAGATGGCGAACTCTGCTTCGCCCGACCCAGGGCTCGGACTCGGGCTAAGTCCCGGAAGACGGCGAACTCCGCTCCGCCCGACCTAGGGCTCGGACTCGGGCTAAGTCCCGGAAGACGGCGAACTCCGCTCCGCCCGACCCAGGGCTCGGACTCGGGCTCAGCCCCAGAAGACGACGAACTCCGCTTCGCCCGACCCCAGGGCTCAGACTCCGCCCTGGCCTCTGCCGAATGACCTCCGCCTCGCCCGACCCAGGGGCTCGGACTCGGCCTCGGCCATGGAAGACAGACTCGACCTCGGCTTCGGAGGAGCCTCCACGTCGCCCAACCTAGGGCGCAGGCCAGCCACGTCAACAGGAAGCGCCATCATCACCCTACCCCGAGCTGACTCGGGCCGCAGAGAACAAGACCGGTGTCCCATCTGGCTAGCTCCGCCGGATAGGCAATGATGGCGCCCCGCATGCTCTGTGACGACGACGGCTCTCAGCTCTCTTACGGAAGCAGGAGGACGTCAGCAAGGACTCAACCGTTCCGACAGCTGTCCCTCCGCCAGGCTCCATCGCTCCTCCGACGGCCACGACATCACACCAGCTGGGTGCCAAAATCTCTCTGGCTGCCACATCGGCATGTACTTAGGGCGCTAGCTCTCCCCTGCTAGACATGTAGCACTCTGCTACACCCCCATTGTACACCTGGATCCTCTCCTTACGCCTATAAAAGGAAGGACCAGGGCCCTCTTAGAGAGGGTTGGCCGCGCGGGGACGAGGACGGGACAGGCGCTCTCTTGGGGCCGCTCGCTTTCCTCTCCCGCGTGGACGCTTATAACCCCCTACTGCAAGCGCACCCGACCTGGGCGCGGGACAAACACGAAGGTCGCGGGATTTCCACCTCTCTCACGCCCATCTCCGGCCACCTCACTTCCCCCCTTCGCGCTCGGCCTCGCGTCGACCCATCTGGGCTGGGGCACGCGGCGACATTCACTCGTCGGCTTAGGGACCCCCGGTCTCGAAACGCCGACAGCTCGCGAGCTAGACGAGCTAAGTCAACAACCCAATAGCCCACATAGCTTAAAAAGCCCAAGAAGAAACCCTAAGACTTCTAGATGGACAAATCATTTTTACCCCACAAAACGGTGAGTCCGCGGACCGTGATTCTATGGTCAGCGGCAACAACTGCTGTGAGTCTTCGACCTTGGGGCTCTTGAGTCCCGAGCCCTAAAAATCACCGTTGAAACAATGTGTGATGGCAAGTAGCTAGTAGGTATTCAACATTTTACTTGTTTATTGTATAACTATATACTGAATTTCAATTAAACGGTACTCATTTGATGTTTGTGCTTACCTATCAGGTTTAAGAGAGTGTACCATTGGATACCTAGAGTGGAGGACAAGTAGATTTTGCCTTTGTGTCTATTTTCATTCTAGCTTTAAAATTATCTCTTGGTGACCTTTTTAACTAGAGAGTGGAAATTGATGTGTTTAAGTCCATAGATTATGAGCCTATGATGGATTGTTGTATTTGATGTGCAAGTCAATATGTGGGCTTGTCACATGTGGCTGCATACTTGTATTGCATATTAATATTTTGGATTGATGGAGTGCTGCCTAGATTAGACATGGAGATATGGAATGGAAGTATTAAACTATGAGTTATGGAAGTGCTTTAAATATTTATTTTCTTATTTTACAATGTATGCTATTGTTATATACATGTTTATACACTTCTATGCTTGTATGTTCATGAATTCGTGTTTTTGTTAGCATGGCTCACGAGCTTATCGAGCCAGCTTGAGCTGGCTAACGAGCCGAGCTGAGCTGGACATTTAGCTCGTTATTATAATGAGTCGAGCGAGCTGGCTCGTTACACTAACGAGCTAGAACGAGCTGAGCCAAAATGAGCCGAGCTGGCTCATTATCTAGCCCTAGTAATGATCGAGTCTTTCCCGTTAGCACCGCTAAGTCCTCTGGGATTGGAACTGACTAGCCTCTTATCGAAAAATAAAATCTCTTCGGCTACTGATGGAAGAGATGAGTGTCAGAAGAAACGACGCATGATGAATATACTGGAAGCTATTGAACAAATCCCACCCCTAGCCATGACAGACAAAGCTGTTAAATCGACTGATGCCGAAGCTACCACTGCAGCTGAAGACGAAAATCTCACAACCACTATGTCCGAAATTGACAGACTTATATCAGACGTGGTTGCGGAGAAGGAGGTAGCCGTAGTAGTTTTAGACAAGGGGAAGCAAATTGAAGAAACCTATTCAGAAGCAGTGAATTTCGACGTACGGCACTTGGGCGACCAACAACTCTCCGAAGAGGAAATATCAGGGTTAAAAGAATTTGCAATCTTCTATGGCTACCAGCTGGGGTCAATGCTCTTTGGCAGGGTCGATGGAGAAGTTGTGGGATGCATCTGCGACCGAGCCAGTGATAAAATTAAAAGCACCCTGTCTAAGAGTATTGGATTCCCAAAGCTAGAAAAGAACATCAGCTGCTACAGACGTCAGCACGTCATAGGTAGCTTATTTTATTCTAACTTCAAAGTAAGATCCTTTTTGCAAGTTACCACTGATATATCTGTATTAACTTAGGTATTCTAACTTTGAGTTCGTTTTTACAGAGTTTGTTACTAAGCAAAGCTTTAAAAATGCAACAAGATGATGAGGACAGGAAAAACAAAGTTATTGTCAAGGGTTTGGAAGATAAAATCAAGAAACTTGAGGATTCTCTAAAAGAAAAAGATGAGTTGTGTGCTCAGCCTAAGGATCGCTTGCCGAAGCGCAAGCTCAGAATAAGAAATTGGGCAAAGAGCTGGCAGAGGCTCAAACACTTTTGGAAGAAAACTCCAGCCGATTCAATCGTGAATTCGAAGCTTTGAAAATGACACTGAAGGTTGAGGCTGAGAAGAACATGAAGCTCAGTTAAACGCTGAGAACTCTTAAGGAGAGATGTTTCAATTTTGCAAGCCAATGCACCGCTCAATTGAAAGTAAATTCAATTCAGTTGGAGCTGCATCCGAGGAAGCTAGCCTCTCTGCCGAAGATGTCCCCGGAGCACTCGAATGCGTCGAGAAGGAGGTTGACATCCTCGACGAAGTCATAACTGGACATGGAGACTTCTGTGCGCTGTTGGCTTCTTGTGGTACGACTATCACTTTCATAAAAGCCGGGTGCAATCACGCAAGGGCTGTCAACAGGCCGAATTTCAACCTTTCGTCATCGGACCTGGTTGATATTCCAGCCGAAGCCCGAAGCATAGGCAACGGGTTCTTTACTCAAATCTGGGCTAAGGGCAGCCGCGAGTTGGCTGGAAATGAAGCCTGAAACCTGCTTAACAAAGTATAGCTCTTCACCTTTATTCTTTACTTTAAATTTTTCCTTACCAGATTCCTCATTACCCTTTTCTTTGACATTCTTTAGGGTGATGGTGCCGAAGGTTAGTGAGCCGAAGTTAGGTCCGAAGCTTTGAAGAAGATTTTAGAGGGCTCCCCTTGATATCTGTAGAAACACTTTGAAAATTCTTTTGCGCAAGAAGTGTATTATTTGACGAAGAACAGTAATTGAACATGAACATAATTGTAATTATCTGTAAATACTTTGTAATGCTTTTTTACCTTTCATTCGTGTGTCGACTGCTTTGTTGTGGACGAAACCAATGCTCGTAGCTTTTGAGCCGAAGGCGAAAAACACCTTCCCTTCTTTTCGTTCATATCAAAGCACCTCTTTGAGTAAAATCAATGACCAGGTCTCATAAACAACAGAATTTCATTTAAGATGAAGCATCTTCGTATATACGAAACATTTTCTCATTGAAGGCAGAAGTCCTCGCTTTTCCTATTAATGCTTTGTGCTCTATGCCATGATGATGAATCTACGGATGCATAATGTATGTTTGTATGAATGCAAAAGATGATATGATGAAGTATGCACATGCATGATGAAGGTAAAAAACACGCAATTACACACCCAGACTCTGCATCCCCATAGGAACGACTTTAGAGTCTCTTCACCTTTTACTTAGGTGTCATTTAAGCTCTGCATTCCCTTGGGAACTACTTTGGAGCTAAGCTCTGCATCCCCTTAGGAACAACTTTGTAGCTTCTTCATCTTTTACTTAGGTGGCATTTAAGCTCTGCATTTCCTTAGGAAAGACTTTGGAGCTTCTTCATACTTTTTTACACTCGATGGTGTAATCCCAGATCTTTACATTTTATATGTGGGGGAATTTAGCCCTTGTATTACATAAGGCTGCTAAAAATTAAAAATTACAACCTTTGGCCCTGTTAAAAACCTTTCTCCCCTCTTGAAAGGAAAAGGGTTCCATAGGGAAAAATAAGAAAGTTACAAGATTTACACATAATATCTTCAGAGTTCATCTGCATTCCATGACCTTGGAATGTCGTTTCCATTCATGTCTTCCAGCCTATACAATCCAGGTCTTGACAAAGACATCACCAAGAAAGGACCCTCCCATTTGAGCTGAAGTTTTCCCACTATATCTGGGCTAGTCACTCTCTGAAGTACCAAGTGTCCTGGTTTTATGTTTTTTAGTCTTACCTTGCGATCACGTCATTTATCTGTTTCGGCTTGATACTTATTGATGTGATCTATCGCTTGGAGCCTGGTCCCTTATATGGTGTCTTTTATTATTTTGCAATGCTCTTCATCTTCTGCCAAAGCTAGGGTCCTTATTGAACCTGTTCTTGCTTCTTTCGGTGTTATTGCTTCGTCACCAAACAGAAGCTTGAATGTGGTAAATCTTGTTGACCTTGAGACAAAGTGTTGTGGTTCCATACCATTTTTATCAACTTGTCTGGCCACTTTCCTTTGGGCTGATTGAAGCTTGACTTCATTATCCCTTTTATTATGATTCCATTGGCTCATCCTACCAGTCCATTTGATTCCGGATGTCTCACTAATGCAAAATGTATTTTTGTACCGATTTGGACACAAAAAGCTTTGAATGTTTCAGCATCAAACTGAGTTCCATTATCGACTGTGATGACCTTTGACACACCAAAGCGACAAACAATATTATGCCAGAAAAACTTTTGAATCGTGGCCAAAGTGATTGTAGCCAGAGGTTTAGGTTCAATCCACTTTGAGAAATATTCCACCGCTACTACATCAAATTTTAAATTTCTTTGCGCTGGTGGAAGTGGGCCAACAAATTTAGACCCCACCTTTGCAATGCCCAGGTGGGCTGGATTAGCTGAGTTAGAGACGAATGTTGTTTTTGGTCTCTGGCACACTTCTGGTAGTTTTCACACTTTTGAACTAGATTCGCTGCATCCGAAGCTGCCTTCGGCCAATAAAATTCTTGTCTGAAAACATTTCCCAGTAAAGGCCTGGACCCAATATGAGCTCTGCACAGTCCTGTATGTATCTCCTTCATTAGCTCTTGACCTTCAGTTCTAGACAAACACTTCAGTAATGGAGAGTAGACTCCTTGTTTATACAACTCTCCCTCTATGATTACATAGGGCCTTGTTCTAGCTTCCATTCTTTTGTTATAAGCTTCATCATCCGAAAGACAATTGCGTTGCAGGAAAGATATAATCTCAGTCCTCCAATCTTCACTGTGCACTGGTGAGATTGTAAGCACTGCTCGCTCCATGAGCTCGACTGAAGGTGCCTTTATTGTTTCAAAAAATACTTTCGAAGGTAATGGGAGCCCTTGTGCTGCTGACTTAGCTAATAGGTCCGCATGTTCATTTTCTCCTCTTGGGATATTCTTTACAGAGAAGCCTTCGAAAGAAGCTTCCATCTTTTGGACTGTGTCTAGATACTTCTCGAGCTTCGGATCTCTTGCTCTACTGCTTTTGTCAATGTGACCTGTAATAACTTGTGAGTCAGATTTAAGGATTGCCCTTCTTATTCCCATTGCCTTAAGCTTTCGAAGCCCCAAGAGTAGGCTTCGTACTCTGCAATGTTATTTGTGCAGCTGAACTCTAGTCTTGCTGTGTAGCAAGTTCTGATCTTAGATGGTGAAATTAGAATGGCAGTTGCTCCTGTGCCAAAGGTTCCCCATGACCCATCACAAAACACTATCCAAGCTTCATCATCCTTTATTCTTTCTTCGTCCTGAGCCCCTGGTGTCCAATCAACAATGAAGTCTGCTAATGCCTGAGATTGAATTGAAGATCTATGAACATAATCTATGGTGAATTCATTCAATTCTGCAACCCATTTCACAACTCTTCATGTGGCTTCTCTGTTCCTTATATGTCCTTGAGAGACTGAGAAGAAGGTACTATGATATGATATGACTTGAAATAGTGTCGAAGCTTTCTGGAGGCCATCAATATAGCATATAGTACCTTCTCCAACTCTGTGTAATTTTTCTTTGATGGACTAAGGACTTTAGAGATGAAGTATACTGGCACTTGCTTCTTCGCTTGGCCATCTTGCTTTTCTTGCACCAACGCTGCGCTAACTGCAGCGTGAGAAGCAGCTACATATAGTAGCAATGGGACTTCTGACGAAGGTGGGGTTAAAGTTGTCAGCTCTATTAAGTATTGCTTCAACTCTTTGAAAGCTTTTTGCTGAATTGGTCCCCACTGGAAGACTTTGACTGACTTCAAAATTTCAAAGAATGACAAGTTCCTTTCTGCCGATCTTGAAATAAATCGGTTCAATGAAGCAGTCTTCCTGTCAGCCTTTGGGCGCCTTTTCTTAACTTTGGTGGCTCCATCCGAAGTATTTCTTCTATCTTACTTGGGTTTGCCTCAATTCCCTTTATTGACACGAGACACCCAAGAAACTTCCCTTTCTTCACCCCGAAAACACATTTTTCTAGGTTGAACTTGAGACCTACCTTTCTAAAATTGGCGAATGTTTCTTGTAGATCAGCTATGTGATTTTCTTGTTTAGTACTTTTGAATATGATATCATCAACATATGTTAGGACATTCCTGCCAATTTGTGAGCAAAGGACTTTAGCAGTCATTCTGCTAAAGCTTGCTCCAGCATTCTTGAGCCCCTCAGGCATCCAAAGGTAGAAGTAGGTCCCACTAGGGGTTATGAAGCTTGTCTTGGGTTCGTCTTCTTTCTTCATCCATATTTGATGATAGCTTGAATAGCAATCCAATAGACTCATGAGCTCTGAAGTAGCTGTTGCGTCCACAAGAGAATCTATTATTGGCAATGGGAACTCATCCTTCGCACATGCCTTATTGAGATCTGTAAAATCAATGCACATTCTCCACTTTCCATTAGCTTTCTTCACCATCACAGTATTGGCCAGCCACTCTAGATATGTTACTTCTCTGATTACAACGGCACTAAGAAGCCTTTTGACTTTGTTTCGTGCACCTTCAACTTTATCATCGGACATTTTCCGAAGCTTATGCTTTCTTGGACTGATAGATGGATCTACATTAAGTGAATGCTCGATAACATCCCTGTTAACACCACACAGATCATTGGCTGACCAAGCAAAGACATCCTTGTTGTTGAACAAAAACCTCAATAGTGTTTTTTCTTGCTCATCAGACAATTGAGATCCCAGCAAAACCTTCTGCTCAGCTATGTCTTCGCATAAAAGCATGTGCTTCGGTTGATCTACTGAGGTAGCTTTATCTCTTTTGTGCTTATGCTGTTGATGGGCTTCAGCTTCATCTATATTGTGAATGGCCTTTGAATCTGTCCAGTTCCCTTCGTCCCTTCTAACAGCCTCTTGACTTCCATGCACAGCTATGGGACCTTGGTCTGATGGTATCTTCATGCATAGATATGCTAGATGAAGTATTGCTTCGAAGGCGTTAATGTTCCTCGACCAATGATTGCATTGTAAGGATACTCCATATCAACAATGTCAAAGACAACTTGCTCTGTCCTTGTATTGTGAACATAGTCGAAGGTAATTGACATTGTTATCTTGCCAAGCGCCACTATCTGCCTTGCTCCGAAGCCACAGAGGGGATGTATTGCATCATGTATCTTATCATCCTGCTCTTGCATTTGCTTGAAGGCTTTTGCGAAGATGATGTCCGCTGCACTGCCTGTGTCTACAAGGACATTATGAACCAGAAACCCTTTGATAACACAAGATATGACCATTGCATCATTATGGGGTAGTCCTTGAGCTGAAGGTCCTCCTGAGAGAAGGTGATTGGAATGTGTGACCATTTGGATTTGATGAAGGGTCCTTGTACTCCAACATGTTGTACCCTTTTTTGTGCCTCTTTTTCTGCTTCTCATTAGCTGGCTCAGAACTTGAATCGCCCGTGATTGGGAGCACCAGCTTCGTAGCCGAAGGTGCCATGATTGAGCCCCTTGCGAAGCCATTGTCATTGTTGTGGTCGGAAGTGAGTTCACCGGAGGTGGGCGCCAATGTTGGTCACTTGTTCTCAAATGCTGTGAATCAAGAACAAGGCAACACAATTGTTAATTATTAGGGACCTTCGTGTTCTGAAGCATTATCTCCCATGGATATAATGATAATCAGAAGAAGGTCATGAAGGATATACCTTCATCATTTAATATGTAAGCAAGAATGCAAAAGGGACAAAGACAATAACTGTATCTCGTTAATTCATTCATATTTGCATTCTATAAAACATGTATGAATATCAACAGAATTCATATTACATTGATACCTTCGGCTTGCTCGAAGGTGAAGACGCGAGAGAGTGAGCACAATTCAGCGTGAACAGTACAATGTTACTGTTCATCTATTTATAGGCACGGGACGCAGCTCGGGTGAAATTACATTCATGACCCTCAACATTTATCTACAGACAACCTAGATTACTGAGGTCTATCTAGTCTTTTCTTCTTTTGCTTGATTTGAACCGAAGTTGATGGTAGCTTCGGCATTTGGCAATGTTGCTTCTAGGCAAGGTCTTCGTCTTGAGAACCTTCGATAGAGGAAGGGAGGACTTCTATATCATTTTGTCGAAGGTGTTTTTTATCTTGAGGACCTTCGGAGGAGGAGAAGATCCCCAACAAATATTTATGTCACTAGATTGCCCAATTGAAATTTCATCATACCATGGGACCAAATTACCATGAGAGCCCTCATGTTCTTTGGTTAACTTACACTCATGCTCGATGATGCTGATCTCCTCATCATCCTCATATTCCTCCTCCTCATCGTTTTCGTTTCCACTGTCAACATTATTAGTGACAAAGCATTTATAAACAGTGGAAAATGAACCTTTTGGTGAGGCAGATCCATTATATGGCCTCCATCGATTGTGCTCTTCTTCTTCCTCTAACAAGTTAGTCTCATACAAATTCAAGGAAGTACAAGTAATGGCATATTTATCCTAAATTTTGGTCCAAATGTAGCAAGTATCAACAATAGGACCATTTTGAGGCATGATAGCAAAGAAACATCTTCACTAAGAGAATCAACTAAGATACCATAGGCTTGATAATTTAAACGCAAGCATCTTAGATCATTTTCACAGAGATTTCTTGTAACACCCTGAATTTGGGGGTATAAAATTTCTTTTCTAAATATCTACCAAATTCAGGTGTTACCCTTTGTCTCTCTAGTGCCTCTCTCTCTCTTTTTCTTTTGAGTAGATTTAGCTTAATTAGTGAGATTTATTAGTTATTTTTGTCAAAACAATATGAATCATGAAATGTTGCATCGTGCTGAGCTTAAATACTCTTTGAATTGATGCACATGTTTGATTTGGTTTGAATTTAAAACTTGGTTTGAATTTGAATTGAAAACCCTAGAGAAAATAAAAAGAAAAGCAATTAGAAATTCTCTGGAAAAAGAGAAACCCAATTCAGCCCAAAGTGGCCCAGTCCAGCCCAGCGGGGCCGCGCGCGTGCGCGCCTGCGCCGCCTGACAAGTGGGCTCCACATGTCAGTGGCGGTTTCTTTCCCCCGCGCGCTCTCTTTCCATCTCCCCCTCCCTCTGCCCAGTGGGGCCAGGTTGTCAGCGCCAGTCGCCTGCTCGCTCGCGCCCCTCTTTCTGTCTCTGCCTCGAGGGCCCGTCCTGTCAGCACGATGAACCGTTTCGCCGCGCACCCACTCTCTCCCTCGCTGCACCGTGGGACCGCCCTATTAGCTCCGCCTTCCCCGCGAACCGCCATGGATCAGCGCGCACGCACGCCGATATCCCTGACCATGTCGCCTGCCCATGCACCCAGGTCCCTTTTGAGCCCCGCCCGCACCCGCACTCGCTCCCCTACCCTATTTCGCGCAAGCTCACCCTCTCTCGCGCTCTACTCTCCCCGGCTTCGCCGGAGTTCTGCGCCCGCCGTGCCGATCATCCAACCCGCCAAAAGCCGTGCCAAGCCGCCCTGAGCTCCGTCCCGAGGTAAGACATCCGTTCCCATGCTTGGTTTCTCTCGATTCCGCCTTGTCTTGGCCAATTTGGCTTCGCCGGAGTTCGGCCGCGGTGGTTCGCCACGCTCGCATGGTGACTGGCCGAATTAGCCCGGCCCTGTGCCCCTGCATTAGTCCCTGATGTTCCCCTCACTCTGTCATAGCTAGTCTAGGCCTTAGCGCGTCCCGGATCCCCTCTCCTCGGCCAAGATTCCTCACCGGAGTTACCCCGACCCGCCTGGAGCTCTCCCTCTACCGTTCTCCCATCTCTGGCCCCAATCTCGTGGCCAGAACCCCCGGAGTGTGTTCGTCGAGCCCTCCTTAACAATTCTGGCCAACCCTGGCGGCCTCAGAACCGCCGTAGACCACACCCGCCCTGACTCCGGCGACCTCACCGTCGTGAGCAAGAGCGGCGCCGCCCGCATCCATTAACCCCTCTGGTGCTTGATTTTGGCCGTCCGATCTCTATCGCACGGTCTGGATCACCGGATATTGCTTTGCGCACGCGCACCCTACGCCTGGACCCACCTGTCGGCTGCTTGTGCCTCTGGCACTGGGCTCGACCGGTCAGTCCACTTCCCCACCCTGGCCGCTGACCGCCCTAGCCCGCTGGTCAGTGCGCGCCCATGCCGTGTCCACGCGCTTGCCGGTGGATCTAATCTCCGCCGTTGATCGTAGATCCAACGTCCGAGGAGACCCCGTACCCCTTCGCGTGGCGGTTTTGCTAAAGAACCCCTCGGGTTTCCGAGAATCAACCCGTCGTCCCTTGATTTTGCACGTAGGCCCCTGGAATCTTACAAACAGACCCACATACTTTTAAATAATCACAGAATTGGACCTAGTTTTATATTTCAAATTTCAAAACTTGTTTATTTCATATCTTTTTCATATGAACTCCGAATTGAGTGGTTCAAATTGCAAAATGTTCATAGGAATATTCTCTGTTCAAATAAATTATGTTTATCCACAATCTGTGCACTCTAATTTTATGTCTAAGTTATAGGTTAGTTTATGTGTTAATTTATTAGTTTAATAAAATAAATAAAAAGGAAAACCCTAGTGGTAAACGAATATCTAATCTTGTGAGATTAATAATATGTGATGTATGAACTTATCCCTGGTTTAAATTTGATGTCTCATTATAATAAGGGGAATTAGATTATGTAATCATGGAGATAGACAACACTTAAAGAATAATCAACTACTAGATGGGATTAGTTCACCCTATAATTTAAACTCCCTTTTGAGTTTATACTTTTCCTTTTGAGATGTGTTCCATTGTTTGTACTTGATTGATGTGATGTTCATTTGTCATTTACCAAATGTATTGAATGTATGATCGCTTTATTTAGACAACAAGTAGCCTGTGGTTCCTGAGTGTGTTGCCGAAGATCTCCCTGAGCAACAACCTGGTGAAGGCAAGTGTCCTCTGACCTATTATCTCCTACTTACTCTATAATTCATTGTCTTGCATTACATTATTGAAACCTAAGGATTGACTAGTCTGTATTTACTTATCCTTGTTTACTTTTTGGGTTAATCATGGTTAGCTTATGCTATTGCTTTAACTTAATCAATGAACATGATGTGGATATTTATGATACGATGATGTTATCCCGATGATGATCTTGTTATATTTTAGGGGACTCAGGCCATTTTCCTGAGTACCTCCCTGTAAGGACCTGTTCGTTGAGTGATCACCCGGGATAACAATGTAACCATGAGGGTGGAATGGGACACCCTTAGATGATTAATTAGATGAACCTGGGGGTGTAGTTAGCTTTGCCTGAGGGCCATCAATGGGGGCCGGGGCGTAGTGCTCGCTCTGCCAAGGGGGGTGCAGAGGTTCATTCGATTTGGTTTTGTTAGTCACCCACCTTGGGGAGGTGTACTGCATTTGTACGACTGGCGAAACATAACGAGCAGCTATGCACTAGGGGAGTCTTTGTAAAGGCTACGTAGTGTATCCCTGGCCATTCACCTCAATAGTGAAGATTAGTTCTGTACAACCCAGGCTGGAATGGGATCACGACTCATGGGTAAAGTGTGCAACCTCTATAGAGTGTTAGAAATTGGTATATCAGCCGAGCTCACGGTTAAGAGCAGCCTTGGAATCCTCTTTGATTAGAAGAACTTTGGTTACTTTTATGATGATGGTTAATAATGATGATATAATTCTGACCTCTGATATTTCCTCTTGGAGGAGGTACATTTGGGTAATAACTGGGTTTATTACTAAAACTTGGCTTTACTAATAGTAATAAATACTTGACCAACTAAAAGCAACTGCTTAACCTTAACTCCACATACAGCTAGTCCACTTTAGCCAAACGGGACATTTGCTGAGTACATTGATGTGTACTCACCCTTTCTTTACAAACCACCCCACCCTAGGTTGTCCCCACTGTATTCAATGCTCAGGAGGAGATGCTAGCAACATGGAGGACTTTGAGGAGTTTCAGGACTACGACGAGTTCTAGTTTTTCTTAGTGGCAAACCCCCAGTCAGCTGCCTGTGTAGGCCTTATCTACTACGTTTCGTATTTCTGCACTTTGATGATATTAATGACTATGCTATGTAATAGACTTTGTGGATGTCTTGGACATCTTGATGTAATAAAAGTACCTTTTTGCTATTTACTTTGAGCAATGTGTGATGATGTCTAATTATGTAATCACTGTGTACGTGAGTTTCTGATCCTGGCACGTACATGGTTCGCATTCGGTTTGCCTTCTAAAACCGGGTGTGACATTTCTCTTATCAAGATGAACATGCAATATACTAGCATCTAATATTTGCTCTATTTGAGGACCTAACATCCTAAAAGCATTTAACACATAGCAAGACCAAGATGCACAGTTAAAGCCATCAATAAGAAGAAGTTCTAGGGTTACCTACTTCTGCGACATCATCATCTCCAGATGGCTAAGCCTACGAATGGAGAGCCTAGCTCCGATACCAATTAAAAGTACCCTTTGGAAAAACTAAGGACCTAGATGTCACCTAGAGGGGGTGAATAGGAAAATAAAAACTTTAACTCAAATAAACTTTCATACTCTACTCGAAGCATTGATTTGTAGCGGAATAAAATCAAGTTGAGTAGATCACAACGTTATTGTAGTCTTTATCTAAAAAGATTTTGCACTTCACAAATAGCTTATACCAAAGATAAGTAGAGAAGTGCAAATAACAAAGTAAAGCAAGAGACAAAAGACACAATGATTTTCCCCGTGGTTCGGCCAAGCCTGAAATGCTTGCCTACATCCACGTTGGAGTTAGCCAACCTAGCTTGGAGTCTATTTCAACTCCTTCCTCTATTTGCTTAGGTTTATCACCAGTGGGATATACCGAGTCTTCCACTAGATGATGGTGTTGCAATACAGCAGAACCGTGACTATCACAACTTGATAGCTCGATGGTAGAAGAACGCAACACAAAAGCCTTGCTCAAGATCACGCTCACTAACTCTTCCTCAGAGCATCACTTCACCTCTCTCTCTCTCTCTCTCTGGCTAGAAATCACGACAACACTTGATCTAGAGACAAATACACAAGAGAGGGATTGATAATGACTATGTAATAGTACTACACATGCTTGTTGTCTTGGTGTGCTCCTTGGGGTCGTGGGGGGCTCCTTTATATAGCCCCAAACCCCTTGTAGTTGTTGGAAATCAAACCAAGAAACTGGTCTGCGCATGGGGGCACTGGACCAAGTCCTATAGCCCTAAATCAAGGATCCTGATTGGAGGCTTCTCCTTCTAGCGATCACCGGACCGATCTGGTGCACCCCCGGACCGAGGTCCACATCAGCTATTCGTTGGGTCAGCCAGCGTGCCTCGAACTTGCCGTTACTGGGCAGTCTGGTGCACCACTGGACCAATATTGTATACAGTCCAATAAATTATAAAATATAATTTCCGAGACTGCAAAGTTCGTATAGGGGAGGTCTGGTGCACCTTCGGACCGGTACCGTAGACAGTTTGGAGCACCAGGGCTCCACAGACCATGTTTGGGCTCTCCGCAAACCCGGTCTGGTAAGTCCTAGACTAGTCCAAGTTAAGCTCTTTTAATCCTAACTTCTTCACTCTGATTTGGCCTTTCTTGTGAGCTTCCCTACGACTTAGACATAAATGATTAGAGTATAATCCAATTGACTAAGTCACCGAAACTCACCTATTTCTTATCTCCTCAAACAGGGACCAAAATGGCACTTTTGCTACAAAATAATTTAGAGTGAAAACCGAAGTTCCAAACACTTAGTAAAAGGTGTATGCAACATGTTTGAATCCTCAAACCTCTCATACTTAACCTTTTTCATCTTTTTGCTCTTTTTGGCATGTTTGAACTCGAGGTTGGACTCCAAAACCTCAAGTCAACATAATTTGATCTTCTTAGCCATCTATGAGCTCCAACACCCTGCAATGGTCAACAAGAATATTTCCAAACACAAGAATGACCCAAACTATAAGTCAAAGTATATTTAGCTCTTTTGGGCTCTTCAAGGTTCTGACTTTGATTCTTCTGCACTTCTTGTGACCATGACTACTCTAGCTAGGATCTTGAGCCTTAAGACTTGAACCATACAACCATAGGAATCACCTCAATGGATTCAAGTCTTGTCCTTATATTGTGATCCTTGAGAGCACCTAGAGGGGGTGAATAAGTGATCCTACAAAAAGGACTTATAACAACACAAACTTGGTCTAAAAATAAAGTTAGTGCAAACTAGAACCAAGTTTGGGTGAGAAGAAGAGGGAGAATTTCCCTTCACTTGATTGCTCTTTCAAGATATGAATGATTCTAAGAGCAATATTACAAGTGAGTATAGATAACTTAGGAAGAAGAAAAAATTGAATAAAGTAAATGAGACAAGGGACACAACGATTTTTATCCCATGATTCGATCAAGCGTAATATGCTTGCCTACTCCACGTTGTGGTGTCCCAATGGACAAGGGTTGCACTCAACCCTCTCAAATGATCACAAAGATCAACTTGAGTGTCACAATCTTCCTTTATCACTTATATCCCGTTTACGAAGAATCTCCACAACTTGGAGTCTCTCTCGCAGCCTTACACAAGATCAAAATCACAACTTAGAGTAAGGGAGGGAGATAGAGTACACATACAAGTGCAAAAAATAGCAACACACGCGAGAAAAGCAGAGACAAGAGCATGAGTACAAGATTACACAAGAACACCTCAAAATTGGCTCTCGAATCTCTCTAAAATCACTAAAACACGTTGTTGCAATATGTTGGAGTGTTTGTGTGCTCTTAAGATGCTTGGGTACTAGTTGAAGGGGCCTAGGGGTCCTTTTATAGCCCTAAGGGGCCTAGGAGCCGTTGGCTTCTGCATTTGTAAGCTCCAAAAGTTTCATGTCAATGGGCGCACTAGACCGATCCGGTGCACCATCGTACCAGGTCCATGCGCCCCGAGTCTTGGATCAGAATCCAAGCTTTCCAAACCAAGGTGGCACCGGACTGTTCGGTGACATCATGTAGCCATTGGTTGTCGGGCAAAGCTGGAGTTAGTCGTTGGAGAAGCAGTCTCGTGCACACCGGACCATGAATAGGAGTGGTCCAGTGATTTCTAAAGAAAAAATCATGAGAGCACCGAGTCTAGGTTGCACAGACCTGGTTCGATGCGTCTAGGGTTTAGGGTCCGTTGCTCCCCAGACCAGACCAAGTTAGGCTATTTTGAGCCAAACTTCTCCAACTCTTTTTGACTTTCTCTGGTAGCTTCCCTACGACTTAGAAAAATATAGTTAGCACTTAATCCAATTGACTAAGTGTAGGAAACATACCTTTTCTCCTTAGTTTCACCAAATTTGTAATATGGCTTGTTTCAAGTCCAAAATGCACTTTTCTTGCAAAAATGAGTTAGTAGCCAAAACAAGGTGCTAGAAACATAGAGTTGGTGTGTGTACAACCTATCCAAACACTTAAACCTCATGTTCATGTTGATTTTCCCAAAGCTACACTTTTGGCCCTCCATTTTAGTTTATTTAGACTTGATCTCTTCAACTTGCCTTTTATGGACCTATGCTCATACTCATATGAAGATAGTTAGTTCAAGATGGTGTGTTGAGCACTTAATCACCAAAACATGTAGAAATGGCCCTATGGCACATTTCCCTTTCAATCCTCATTGCACCAAAACCTTTCTCAACTTGATCAACCTTGACTTTGCAAGAGCCTCTTCTTCACCTTGGCTTTAGGTACATTACTCCTCTTGACCTTCTCCTTTGCTCTAGTACCTCAAAGATAATCTTGCCTTGTCCTTGGTTTGACTAGTTGTCTCCAGATCATGTACATTGAGTCCCATTTGACAATGACCATCCTTCACTTTGACTTGTGATATCCATAAGCCATATCTAACTCAACTTATATGGAATATCACTCTTGTCTCCATGTGTTGAGCCTTATAAGATTTTCACTAAGTACCTTCTCAACACTTAATATCCTAATTAGACCTTTAATTGTGTTGTCATCCAAAACACCAAAACCCGCAAAGGGACCTTCCAGTGAGTTTTGAAATAGCTCCATTGTTTAACCATCTTGGCACTTGCGAACCTCATCACAAAAGTTTTCTCATTGACAAGTCGAGCAGACCACCTCTATACATCGGAACCAACCAAATTCATGAACACATGTTTAGTTTTCTTAGCAGGAACCTTGCCATTCACTACATTTATCACACTGGTACTAGCATTTTCCTACTCTAGGATCAATGAAGTTGTCGATGTGAAAAAACTTTCATCCTCCACTTGTGTGTCACATAATTTAGGCCCAAAGTTCCACGACACACACTTCTTACAACTATATGACATATGATTGTTGAGTCCTCCTATTTCACATATAATCCCATGCAAATCTCTAGTATCATGGTTGCACATACCAAAAATATCACAACTCCTTTAGATTGAGCATTAGGGTTTACCTCTTCTACTATTTTTGCTTGAACATCATCACCATGTGCAGCTTTAGTTTGGTAAGCATATTGAAGACCCATTGCTCTTTCTTCTCTTACTGCATCTCTTCATGATGTTCCCACTTGGAGGAATTTGGGTCCACTTTGTAGTATTGCAGATCTGTGTCTTCCATCTTCATATTTTAATGATCCAGTGCTTTGTTCACCTCCCATCAACTTCCTCCTTGCATTGCCAAACATTGTCTTTAGAGCTTGTTCTCCCTCGCCATCTACCAAATCCATTTCCACCAAATCCTCATGCACACAGTCTTGGTCATACATAGTAGAGGCATCTTCGACTCTCACTGCCATCATAAAGGATTTGATATTAGATTTTTCCATACATGACCAACCCACTTGCTTCGATTCAGGAATTAGAGGGGGATTATGTTTCTCCAACTAATTGTGGCCCAAAGGTGAGGGCAAAATGTAGGTAGAGAGGTGCCTCATTTTGGGGTCAACTCTTACCTTATGCTCACCCCAATTAGATGCACGTCACAGGCATCACCATTAAGGCATGGGCCTAGAATTCTCAGAAAATTTGCACCTTATGTGGTGATAGGAATCACCCCCACTGACAACCCTATTCCATATGACCTACGTACCTCATCTCCATCCTCTGACCCACCATGTTTGAAGGCTTCAAATCATGATGATTCCAGGTAAACTCGATCGAAGCTTGCTTAAGAGTTACTGAACCTCTCCATGACCTCCTAGAAGGGGAACCACGTAGCCATGACCATGTGCTTGAAACGTCTAGAAGAGGTATTGATATTGATAGGGATGTTGTAGGTGTCTATCGCCCTATTCCCAATCTTGACCGCTTGTAGAAATCACCCCTATTTCATTGATGTGGGCAAGGGGAACAAGAAGGAGAGACAAATGAAGGTGCAATGGGGGAAAGGAAGAGGGCAATAATCACTGTGACGCCATTATCACTCGGTGGCAAGGGCGCCACAAGAGAGAGTCTCACATCAGAGGTTGCTAACAAAACTTGCCAAGCATAAAAAACTAAAATAGTTTAACTTAGAATAAACTAAAATAGCATATGTATTTTTAAATGGAGGAAGTAAAGTAGTGTTTGGTTTAGGAGCGAGGTGGAACGGAGCGGCTCCAAAAAAAAGAATACTCCTCCAATATGTTGCATCCCACCGCTTTGTAAAAACTATCGAACCTTGTGTTGGTGCCTTTTTTGGGCGCCAATCACTAGGTGGTGTACCACTTGGCGGTGCCCTCCGCGACGACGCGGACAGTCCGCGGCTCTAGGCCGGACAGTCCACGACCTGGGCGCAGGAGCGGTGCCTTCCCTGCGTCACACCGGACGGTCCGCAGCTCTGGACCGGACGGTCCGCGACCTGGCGACAGGGTCGTCTTCCTCCTCCTTGCTGGAATCTAGATATCGTCCCCTGGGGGAAGAGATCTTAGGGTGCTCCAAGTCAACAGGTCACCTGGGGCGTCCTCAGACGACGTGGAGTCGCCTAGGAATTAAGAGATCAATTCGAGGAAGATGTCTTGAGTGGACAACTAGATCTTGTCCCCGGGAGGGGTAAGATCCTAGGGTCGTCTTGGGGTCGGCAGGCCAACCAAGACGGATCTAGATGACATAGAGTCGAATAGAGGTGGAGGTGGATATGCGGAAGGCTACAACTAGAACTACACTACATCTACTCCTAGGGCAGGAGAAGTAAATAAAGTAATTGGTTCGATTGGAATGTGTTTGGAGGTTCTCAATCGGTCGTACCCCTTTATATTTATAGGGGAGGAGCTCTGGACCTGTTCCTAAGAGATAGCCAACAACTTCCACGTAATTAGCTGGATAACCACGCACGAGATAAGGATAAACACCTGTGACACTATGAAAATCATTAAATAAAAATAATATATTTAGTTAATAATGATATTTATGGTAATTAATTTTTTCTTAAGTGTTCGTTATTTAATTGCCTTTGGAGTGATTTTTGAATGCTCATGATTGATTTTGAATATTGAATATCATTTCTTCTTAAATAAAAATTCACATAAATAATATAATAAATATTAGTCCAAGAATTAATATTTTATTTATAAATAATTCTGGTTTGATTATTATGAATTTTATGATTATTTGAATAGGTATTTCGAAATTAGAAAAGGAAAAAAAAGAAAAAAACCTAACCTAACCCTATTCAGCCGGCCCACTAGGGGCCCAATATCCCTAACCCTAGCCGCACGCGCCTAGCTCCCAAGCCAGCCGCCGCCCCTGCTTGCTTCTTCCCCCTTCTCTCTCTTGTGTGTGGGACCCACCCGAC
The DNA here is from genome assembly GCA_029449295.1 of Zea luxurians. NCBI lineage: Eukaryota > Viridiplantae > Streptophyta > Magnoliopsida > Poales > Poaceae > Zea > Zea luxurians. Next base: position 95,221,880 of record JAOPSE010000010.1, on the reverse strand, counting down.
CCCACCATTCTTCTCCCTCTCCCTGCCCTTCCTCCCACCCGCGCCCTCTCCCTGTCTTTCCCCATCGCACTGCTAGGACGCGACTCCAGCCGACCGAACAGGCGCCCCCAAGCCGCGCCCTGCACCCGCGGCTAGGAGCAAAGCCGCCAGGACGCCAGCCGCGATGCCGCAGGAACCGACGTCGACCCCGCAGTTGTCCGTTCGTCTTTGGTGTTAATGGAGTTATTGCATCCGTTTTCTCTCCCTCCCCATTACTCTCCATGGAAGAAACTGACGGCCATTCATGGCCGCCATGAAGCACCCCGGCCGACCCTTCATCAATCTCCCATCCTCTATAAAAGGGCAACCGAGCTCCTCTCTTCTCCCTCCCACAACCAAGCTCTCTCCTCCCCGAGCTCCCTCTCTCTCTCCCACTCGCCCACGCCGTCGCCGAAGTTCGTCTACGCCATCGCTGTCCGCCCCGCTGTCCGTGGAACCTCGGCGGAGTTCCGTCCGCGCAGCACCTCGTTGGAGCCCCGTCCGACGTCAAGAACCCCTGCCCGCACGCGCAGCAGCACCACCGCTCGCCGTCATGCCTCATGGGAGACGTGCCCGAACCCCGTCCAACCCTTTGCCTAGACACGCGCTCGAGCCCGTTCGCCGTCGTCCATTCACCCAAGGTTGAAGACAACCCATTTATTTATTTTCTAAATTATATTTTGAATCTTGCGATTTATCGTGTAATATTATGATGATGCGATTTGGCGATTCATGTATGATTTTAGAGATTCGATATATACGTGTAATCGAAATCAAACCCCACGACAATGCTTTAGTATGCGTATGATTTTATAATTCTAAAAATGAGCACGATCACTATTCACCACCTCACTGATTTTCATACTAGAAATGTTTATAAGTAATTTCGCTTTAGTGTGTGGAGCGATAATCGATTAGTATTGATATAAGTATGATTTTAGTGATATAAGAAATTGAAATAGGAATTTAAGCCATGTATTTCCGGTCAAATAAAAATATAGATTTTACTATTTATGATAAATGTATTTATAAGTATAGCACTTAATTACTTAGAATAGTAAAATGCTTATTTATGTCATAATAACCATGAATATGTTATTAAAAGTCCCATTTAGTAATTTACATTTAATTCTTTGTATATTAATGTTAGAAGAATTATAAACAATTATTAGTTGTACGTATAAATTCTATTTAGAAAAGAAAAGAGAAAACCGAAATAGTAGAATTTATAATAATGTTAAAATGACTTAACTAGGCACTCATACTTTCCTAATAAAGAAATTGATAGTTATGTTGGTAAATATAGGTTTCTTACTAAAGAATTAGAGAATTTGTTTCTAACTGTAAAACGACCCTTTTAATAGACATCATGATTTTGATTTAATAAGATTCATTATAGATGTTTAAGTATAGCCGTACTAAATAGTAATATGTCATATAACTTTTCTAGTAATGATATAATGGCTTAATTAAGTGCTCACACTGTCATAACTAAAATGATAGTTAATAATATACCAATAAATATAGTATTCATTTTAATTATCTGGATCATTTGTTACTACAATAGAATTAAAGATAATTAATAGATTAATTATCCTTTATCATAATTTATTAATCAAACCTATAGTGAATTTGTTCTTAACTAGGTTTATGGCATGATTAATGATTTCATAAAATTTAGTCCACATTATATATGAATCACTTAACTTTTCTTAAAGGATAAAATCTCTACTACACCTTAAGACTGGAGCGAGGGCGTCCACCACCCTCACCGTGCCCCCGCTCCAGCCCCCGCCCGCACAGTTTCCTCCCTGCAATCCCGCCCCCGCCAGCGCCGTGTCCCCGCCCCCATCTCCTGAAGCCGTCCGCGACCGCTGTCCAGCTTTCCTCTCCCCGCGTCGAAGCCGTCCGTGACCGCTGCCCTGCTTCCATCGCCCCGCGCCGAAGCCGTCCGCGACCGCTGCCCTGCGCCGCGTCCGCCGTGACAGGGATCCGGGATTCGAGGCCTTCCCCTCGGCGATGCCCGGATCCACGACCGCCGCAGTCCAACCCCCTCCGCCCGTGCCGCGCCATTCTCGGGTTCTGCCAGCCATCCCACACCACGCGCTGCGCCCCAGCCTGATTCTGCTCGCCATTCCAAGAGATCTCGCATCCACGCCCTCCTTCTCTCCCCACATGTCGCGCCCCTCCTCGAATTCTGCCCACATTTCCAGGAGATCTCGTGTCCGCCCCTCCTCCTCCTCCCACATGTTGCGCCCTCTCCTCGGATTCCGCACCGATGGAAGGCCCGCCCCTGTGTCATCGATGGAAAGGGCGCGCCTTCGATCGGGCGAGGACCTTGCGCCGCGCCCAGCCATCCTCCGATTCCACGCCCCTTCGTCTCGAGATCAACTGCACGCGACGTCGATGGAAGGGCGCGCCTTCAACGCTCCCTCCAGTGACCTAGGACGGCTCTTCGTCGGCAACGTGAGGTCACCAGGGGAGGCTGGTGAGGTCCTCGATGGTGATCGGCTCCGTGGTAGCAGTGGCGGCCTCCAATTTGGGTGGCATCAGTGCGTGTCCAGGAAGCCACTCACGCTCGGCGGCAGTGATGGCATGGGAGTGGGTGTGTGACTTGGAGGAGGTAGGCCAGTACCAGTTCTTATGACGATTCCTAGGCATGACCAGAGAGGCGTACTGGGAGACGAGGCGACGTCAGCCAGTTCTACGGCGACCTCCAAGCGAGCCGGAGGCGGACGCCACCGATGTGGCCTTTGCGGTGAGTCCCATGTGTGCCAACCACCTGTTTGTTTTATTGACTCAGTGTGATACCCATGTGTGCCTTCCATCCATTCATTCTTTCTTTCTCTTGTTTGGCATCCTCACCTAAACCGAGCAGTTGCTTACCAACCCATCTTTATCTTCCATTAATTGACTACATGGAAACTGCTAGCAAGACATGCACTTAGACGACCAACCACCCACTCTTGATGGCTCATCACATTTGCATACTACCACCAGCAAAATCCAAGATACGTAATTGTCTATTATGAATTTTATGGGGTTTTTGGACTTGAGATTATTAAGTAGACATGCGTACAACTATGGTTATGTGTGTATTCTAAACTCGGGCTCACCCCCATCTTCGCGTTTCTGTAAGCCAATGTTGACCAACAGCTTAAGTTGGTCTTCTTCTGAATAGTCCATGGGAGCGAGAGATTGGATGTCATTGTTGTTCTTTTATTTGTAATTCAACATGTGCTGAGATTTTTATTGGCTGCCATACTCTCTCTAGATGCTTTTTTAAATGAAGTTCATAGGTTTGCAAAAGTAAGTCACCAGTTTTTAAAAATTAAAGATGTGATGGGTTTAGTGTTCGAGATGCTGTAACTATGAATCTGTTGATTTGGCTTGTCACTTCCAGAGCTTTGATGGAGAGCAAGCTACTTAGTGGAACTACTCTCATTGTAGACCGCTACTCCTATTCGGGAGTGGCCTTTTCAGCTGCTAAGGGCCTTGACATTGAGTGGTGCAAGGTGAGCTGCGTGCCATACGGATGAATAATGACTTGCTCTCTTTCATTCATGTCAATATATAGCAGCAAACTAAGAAGTGATGCCTATTTATCCTCTTTTCTAGGCTCCAAAAAATGGACTTATTGCTCCAGACCTTGTAATATATCTTGATGTACATCCAGAGGTACTCTATTTATACTCACTTAGCCTATTCCAACATGACAGTGTTTTAGTTTCTTTTTATGTTTTTCACGAATTTGACTTCTACTCCATTGCTCAGACTTATACACAGATGATGGCCACTGTTTGCCCTTAACCCAATCAACAGTCCGCTATTTATTTCTGCAAGAATCACCAAGATGAGGTCCTTGTATTTGCTTGGCCTCGTGCCAACGACTCAGGTCTTGATATGTGCCAATCAAGGGTCTGGAATTGCAAGTGAAACAGATTCAATACCTATTTTGTTCAGTTTGCACTTTGCAGTGATATTAGTGGAATGTCAGAGCTAATGTTTCTGTGAGCAAAATAGAAGCACCAAACAAAGAAATTCATAGTGTGTGTGCCACTTGATTTTTTATTCTGTGCAAACTAGACATCTCTAACAGAGAAGAAATCCGTAGTTTGTTTAGTGCTTGTGATTTTTTTATTTTTAGTCTTTGATAGTGCTCTAGACCACAGATGTGCTTCTTTTGTTACTGAATCTGAATGACAACTCATTTTCTTTTCTGTTGAAGGTGGTTGATGGTTTCCTTCCCATGGAGACTGTTGAAGAAAAACTGAGAGATTTAGCTACGAGCTGTATTCAGGACTGCCAAGGGAACCCACTTACCAATCTGGCCTGGTGAAGTGCCCTTATGCACAAAGTAATGGCGGCCACACATCGTCTTGTCTGATCAACCAGCATGGTCGGGATGGAATTAGGCATCTGGAAGCATTTGCCTTTCCATTTGCTCTATCAGTATCCCTTGCACAATATATTTATAATTTCAAAGTGTGTTTTTTCTTTCCTAAAGTTAGGCCCCGGTTAAAACCTCTAGAACTAATTGTTAGCCAACTAATAAGTTGTTAGCTGGTTTTCGCTGGGTTGAGACAGCTAACAACTAATGACTATTTGAGAGGTATAGCTAACAATTAGTCGGTCTATTATCTGATCCGTTTTTAAACCTTTCGGGTACTTTTAGATGCCAACTATTAGTTTTAGAGTTTGGAACAGGACCTTAGTTTGTCTGCCGGTGTATGGATTTTGTGTAATGTGAAACATGTGAGAGTGCAAAACACTTGAATTTCTATGCTTCATGTACCTGCGAATGCTGCTGGGGTGAAGAAACATTGGAAAAGGAATGAAAAACGGTAGCACTAGAAATTTGGGGTTTCAAGCAAATGAATTCAGAGCAAAACTTTATTTCACAGCTATTTATTTCTCAATCAGGAAGCATACACGTCCAAGCTGTAACTTATTGGGTGTTTGGTTGCACCCAACTAAAGTTTAGTCTCAACCAAGGCCTCACTCGTTTGTCCCAAATTCGTTCGGGAATTATTTTAGCTGATCAAAACTTATATAAATTAGATAAATAATTTGGCTAGGAACCGTTCCGGAGGATGGTTCGTGGGAACCGAATAGGAGGCAGGATCGCCAGTTCGCCACCACCCGAGTTAGAGAGGAGAGGTCCTGCTCGTGAGCTAATCTCTACTACTTATTAAGGCGGTAAGGTGTAGGCTGCCATTCAGTGTTCTGTCATTCTCATTCTCGCACTATCTTTTTCATTGTCTTTCTCACTCCCCCTTCATCTCATTCCCACAAGCAAATGTGCTCGTAGCTACCACTATACCACATGTATGTTTATATCAATATTTGTTACAGTAAAAATATATACTACATCTCTCCCAAAGCCCACCTGCTACCTTTGCACAATGTGTAGTAGTAGATAATTATCAACGAGATTCCTGAATTATATTTTTGGATGGAGGGAGTAGTATTTAAAAAAGAGCCTTGTATGCAATTTCTTTTGTTTGAATAATGTTTTCAAATTATTATTTTTTATATGTGTGACATTTATTCTCCGTAATATATTTCCATGGCTCTAACTTGCGAGTCATTTTCATAAATCAACGCCGAAGATGAATCCATGTTTCTTACTTGGAAACTTCGAACAAACACCACTGACAGGAGGCGCTCGCGTTGGCGTCGCTCATCGACGACGAAAAGAAGCTTGGCGACTGCCAGTTCGACCTCTGGAAGCAGTACTACGTGACCGCATGCGTCGGTGTGTTCGGCAAGCTCCGGCGCAGCCGCCGCTTGGACGCGGTCCAGAGCGGTTGCACCACGCTGTCCATCTTCAAATAGGGGGACCTCATGGTCGTCGCCAACACCAGCGACTCTCGGGTTGTTCTGGGCACCGCATCCGACAACGGTGCCGTCACACCGTCCAGCTCATCATCCACCTGAAGCTCAACCTCCCACGTAAGTCACTACTGACCGACCATGAATTCTTGTGCGCTGGGACGACGGTCGTTGCTGACGTTGTGTGAGTATCCTCGAACAAGATTTATGTAGAGGAGTAGCACATACGGTGGTGCAACGGCTAGGTGTACTACCTCGCTGATAAGCTCGGGGTGCACTTCGTTTGGCAGCCCAACCAAGAATCATCGGTACTCGCCATGTCGTGCGCGTTCGACGACTATTATATCAAGGACTATGACGTCATCTTGGCACCAGAGGTGACGCAGAGGAGGACCGACAACAATGACCACTCGCCATCGTCGGGGTAGCTTTTGTGCCGGCCTGCCTTTAATTCTCTTCGCAAACACTTGCTTTTTTGTTTAAGCAAGCGTGTATGGTGGTGCGTACATGATGACTGACAATGTACGAGAGAATTTCTACTGGCAGGTGTGACACGTGCTCTTCAATGATGAGACCATACAAATCGTGGCATATATCGAAGTCTGTATGATACTAATGGTTGCAATAGCTAGGATTACAAATGAATTATGAAATATTTTTTATAACAATATAAAACATATTTTGTATATAAGTTATTATGTTATTATATGTTCCCGTTGCAACGCACGGGTACTTACCTAGTAAAGTAATAAGAGTTTAAGTTCTTTTATAACTTAAAATGTTACTTTATATATGGACTTCGAATATAATAATACAGGCTATGTGTTTCTAATGAAATTAAAAGATAGTTATTTGTTTATTATCTTTTGCATGAAAATCCACTTAATGCTCATAATCTAACTCGTCTTAAATAGGTGATTAATAATATAGTTATGATCTTTTCACATAAAACCTATTTAGACTTATATCTTAATTTGTCATAAGTGAAGGTTTAACAATGAATTATAATACGTTCCACAATGCTTCTAAAATTAATAATGTATTTCATAACACATTAACCTTAGATATATAGCTTATATCTTTTCTAAAAGGTTAGAAAGGTTTAATATTGTTATAACGTGTTTTATCATCTTATAAACCCTTAATCTTAGACATATCACATATGACGTTTTATAAAAGGTTAATTTGGTGAACCTAATATTTGTATATTTTAATTAAGATATTTTAAGCTAATGTCTTGTTTTATAAAGTATAGATCACACATTTTTTAAAAGAATACCCTCTCATTATAACCATTACTTGTGATGTTTTGAAAGACGAACACTCTTTTCGTTAGGCTTTCTTTTAGCTTTACGTATGGTGAATGTGGTATGTTATTGAGTGGTGTTTGTTCTTCTTGTTTGTTTGTGTGATATTCAGTGGTTGATCTAGTAGTTAAGAATCAAGATCTATTCCTATCCGTAGAAGAACCTCAAGTTTTCAATAAGCAAGGCAAGTGGACTTCTCCCTCTGCATACTCTGTTTGATCCCAAACAATACATTTAATAAATTTTATTCTTGGATATATATATGCATGATTTGATGGGTTACCTATTTAGATATCCCTAACCTTTCCAACCTTATTCCTTGATCAAACCTGGGATTATGATCTAATCAAGTAGCTATGCTATCGCTACAACTTTAAATTTATGCAGTCACTCCCATTTATGATACTAATGTTCCAAATGGTAAGTTTACTTTATTGTTGTTAACCCGATGGTTAAATAAGATTATTGCATATTAATTGGAACATGGAGTGACCACCCGGGAAAACAGTGCTACCATGAGAACTATCATGGCTCTGGTCATGGCTAAATAACTAGGGAAGTCTTATGTTGGGTGCTGGTCGTGGTCGATAGGAACGGGAGCACCTGGCAAGATCTTATAGTTCCGGCTCAGGTAGATTGGATACGGGCATAGTTCCCAAAGCTTTACCCTGTAGTCTAGGCTACAAGTTGGTTACGTTAGGTGTGCCTTATGCAGTTTGACCATTTCCAGCATTTGCGTAATGAGGACTCTAGGGAGAAGCCTCATAGTGAGACCCTGGCCATTCACCTCGGAAGTGAATACTGGTCTAGCTAACCCGGACTAGAAGGGAATCGCGACTCATGGGTAAAGATGTGCCACCTATGCAGAGTGTAAAACTGATATATCAGTCGTGCTCACGGTTATGAGCAGCCTGGACTCCTCACATGATAATTGAACTTGAAGATGGAAATAAATCGAGATCCGATGATCTGCCAATGGTTTGCTTAACTGGTTTCACTTAAGTATTTTTGATATACTCTTATACCTTTGTTTAAATGGGATACTTGGGATTCACACTTATTAGTAAGACACGTGTTGTTAATAAAATATTGACCAACTAAAATGCTTACTGCTTAACCTTAGCCTCACCTTGTTATACCTGCATTAATTTTTCCCCCACTTGCTGAGCCCCGACCATAAGTGAGCTCATCCTTGCTTAATTTTGATCAGAAGTTTGCAGATGAAGATATGATGCTGAACTCCATGGATGCTAGTCTAGTGATACCCCCGATCATCTTCCTGTGGATGGATGTCCATGTTTTGCTGTACTTTGATGAATAAAGGTTAATCTATTGTGTCTGCTCGAAGTGTAATATGTTAATATAATCGTTATTTGCGCTTTTATGCATTGTTCTTTTGATATATTACACTTGTGACGTCAAGATATGTGTGGAAATAGATCCTGGCACACATATGCGAGGCACCCGGCTCTGCCCCTTGGAACCGGGTGTGACAACACCCGAGTTAATCTAATCTCGGGGCACGCGGACTGTCCGGGCCCAAGGGCCAGACCGTCCGCTCATTTTGGTGTCCAACATATGCCCCCTGCCTTTTGGTGGAGCTTGGCGAACCAAAAGCACCAGCGAAAACTTCGGAAACAATTGACCTCATGAGCTACTTTGTTCCCGAAGTAAGGACTCGGCTCGATGTAAGTCATCGGCTCTAGCGATTAGATAATATAAATACTTGGTGGAACTTTAATGCACAGAGGCTGTTTCGGATTGCATCCTCTTTGGCCATGTCTGCCTGATCAACCTGTCAATAGGCAAAAACTTGTGGTGCCCCCAGCCCAAATAAGCAAACGAATTGGGCCAGTAATACGGATTCATCATCGTACCACCCCACGCATGAGTAGGACAACACATCGACGATGGATAGACAGGGAAGCACCATGCTATCCCTGGAGGAGGATGACAAGGCGATCTTGGTTGTGCTACCTTTTGGGTTGGTTTGGTCGGCTTTTGCTTTAGCACAGATCGCCCTTTTGACTTCGTTTGTTTTATTGGACGGTTGTGTGGGACGACCTTCTTCATATATTTGGCAAGCAACTGATCAAAAGCAGGACCGACTCTACTGAGTCATCTAGACGTCCTAGTAGTGTATTGTTTCCTAACACTTGTTTTGGAACGTTGTGGTCCGATGGTCTGAGGTTGCTGCTTCTGACCGTCTACGGACCGTCCAACCATTATAGCCGGACCGTCCGCTTCTGTCTCGGACTGTTCGGCCTGAGTACCCGGACCATCCGGCGTACGCAGGACAGGTGACCGTGATCGAGTGTCCGATCGTGCTTGCCCCCCAGTGCCTCCGGTCTTTCTTTTATCCGGAGCCTTTCGAGTAACCATTCTGCGTGACATATTTGATGTGCGGGGATCACCAATGACGATATTTTTATCTTTGCTTTTATCGGCCGCACAAGGCCGAATTATTGCCTTTTTGCTCGTCGACTCTAATGTGGTGACAGGGATAGGTGGCCTATCAATTTTCACCTCTTTTTGAAACCTCAACCGGCCTTCGCTTATAGCCGATTGTATTTGCCGACGGAAGACGGCACAATCATTGGTGTTATGGAGAAAGGAGCCATGCCATTTGCAATACACGCGCCCTTTTAATTGTTCAACCAGAGGAATTACATGTGACAATTTAATATTACCATGTTTAAGCAACTCATCAAATATTTTATCACACTTAGTAATATTAAATGTGAACTTAACCTTTTCATTTTGTGTCGAGTGCGGGTGAGAGCGAACAGAAGGTTTGGCCTTAGTGGGCCAAACAAGCTCAGGGACATGTGACTTTTTAGGTTCTTGGGGCTTGGGTGGCCGGTTATATTTATGCCAGCCTTGCGCACAAGGCGGATCACAAGTGACTTCTGGTGCTCCGGACGGTTCGACCTGCGCAGTCGGACGGTCTGCGAGTGGATCTGACGGTCCGGTACTATCCCCGGACTGTCCGGTCACGTCAGGCAACACCTGTGACCCTTGTGGTGGGCTCTATGTAACTCTGGACTGTCCGGCGTAGGGTGCCGAACGGTCTGACGGAGGGTCGGACGGTCCGCGATTGTGTGGGGACGGTCCGGCCGTGCTCAGAGTTGACTCACCATTTAGCGAAGATGGTGGTGACGGTCGTCCTAGATATGAGTCCATCGGCATACCAGAATATGGCTGGGGAAACCCATTTGTTGCCGATGTGTTTGGCGCAATTGTTTTGGCGCCTAATTTATGTGATAAAAAATTACGCATGTGAGTTTTTCCTAATGCATGTGCCATCCTTTCTATATCCTCCGTGATATTTTTAATCCGATTATCAAAAGAAATTTTAATAGATGGAATATCATCGGCTGACCTGGCATCACATATCGTGGGGAGCTGTTGCAGCACGGCCGTCATGTACTCGGCGTTTATCTCCCTCTCTTGGACGGTCTTCTGGTGGCAATCCACCCTGAAGTGCGAGAGGAACCACTTATCTGCCACCTTGAGCACCTGATCTTTTTGTCGTTGGGCCTCCTCGTCTATTTTCTTCATGTCATCTTTTAATCTTTTATGCTCAGCGGCCGATAAATTAGACAGCCTTGTGCTGCTGTTTGGAGAAGCCCTGTTGAGATCTTTAGAATCGGCCATATAAGCCTAATTTTGTAGATCTTCAACCTCGTCCCCAGCGGAGTCGCCAAAAATGTGTTGGTGCCTTTTTTGGGCGCCAATCACTAGGTGGTGTACCGCTTGGTGGTGCCCTCCGCGGTGGCGCAGATGGTCCGTGGCTCTAGGCCGGACAGTCCGTGACCTGGGCGCAGGAGCGGTGCCTTCCCTCCGTCACACTAGACGGTCCGCGGCTTTGGGCCGGACGGTCCGTGACCTGGCGACAGGGTCGTCTTTCTCCTCCTTGCTGGAATCTAGATCTCGTCCCCTGGGTGTTGGGGGCCTTCGGCTTCCGAAGGTCCTCAAAAACATGATTTAACTATGTATCTGGAGTATAATGTGTAAACAGGTACCTTCGGACACAAATCAAAACCACAGCATGAACATGCACAAAGAGTATGAAGGATGGCGCAGAGCCGAAGCTATGCGCAGGGTAGCTTCGGCGTGATAGCAGAAAAAGAAACCGACTTAAAAGGGAAAAAGGCTATTTGGACCCCGATGGATTGCTATAGAGTTATTAGCAAATGTAAAGGGCATGGGTGTAATTTTACATGGGCTGCGTCCTGTGCCTATAAATAGATGAACAGTACTCCTGTACTATTCACGCTGACTTGGCATCTACTTTCGCATCACGTTTGTACCCCTGCTTTCCTTCGAGCCGAAGGTACATTTATAATTTGTTATGGTCAATACAGTCACGCAAATAAAAATAAGTTGATAATAACATTTAAAGTGTTTATATTATTTTTTCATATCTTGTGTATGAATCCTTCTTCATCATCTATTGTGTTTAAGAAGGTTTGTTCTTCATAACCTTCATCCAGAATTCATTATATCTGAAGGGAGATAATGTTTCGAAGGACGAAGGACTTTAACATTTAACACTTTTCATGTTGCCTTGTTCTTAACTCTTAGCATTTGAGAACAAGTCTCCAACATTGGCGCCCACCTCCGGTGAACTCACTTCCACTTTTTGAGTTTCAAACATCTTCGGCAAGCATAGACCTTCGTCATGCCGCCAAAGAAAGCTTCAGCAACAGGGGCTGCCGCTCTGCAGCCGCTAGACCCCAACCAAGAGACCCTTTCTCTTCGGGAGGCCTGAAGCCAGAAGAGGAAGACCACTAGTCCAACGCCTCAGGAGGACGACCTGGACCAAGAGATCAGAAATATGGAGATGCTCCATTAGCAGGTGCAAAAGAAGAAGGAAAAGATGGCTAGACTGGCTGATCTGCAAAGGCAGATAGACGAAGCCTCTGAAGAAGTTCACCATCTTACTCAAGATGAGCAGAACCGAAGGCCTCAACACAGAGAGCTTCATCAAGAAGGCTTCTTCAATGAGGATGACTGGTATGAGAATTTCCATCATGGGAATTTTGCTTTTGATGATGCTTCTCCTCTGTCAGCAGAATTGCAGGCTACACCTTGGCCTCCGTCTTACAAGCCACCTCAACTCCCCATGTATGACAGACACTCAGATCCGAAGCAGTTTCTGATGAGCTACAAAGCAACGATATCTTCCTATGGTGGCAATACTGCAGTCATGGCGAAGTCTTTCGTCATGGCCGTCAAGAATGTTGCACAAACCTGGTACTCCTCCCTTCGGCCAGGAACAATCACATCATGGCAGAAGCTGAATGATATGCTGATCACCAGTTTCCAAGGGTTTCAAACGAAGCCGGTCACCGCTCAAGCCTTATTCCAGTGCACCCAAGACCACGAAGAATATCTCCAGGCGTATGTGCGAAGGTTCTTACGCCTGAGGGCACAAGCGCCAATAGTGCCCAATGAAATTGTCATTGAGGCCATGATTAAGGGGCTTCGGCCGGGGCCTTCAGCTCAATACTTTACCAGGAAGCCCCCTCAGACTTTGGAGAAACTGCTTCAGAAGATGGATGAATACATCCGCTCTGACAATGACTTTCGGCAAAGAAGGGAGGAAGCTTACAGGTTCTCCGAAATAGCCAGGGGCTTCGGAGGGAGAATTCATCCTAGACATGTCAGATCGATTCATTCCGCTCAGAATGATGACAGGGGAAGCCAACAGCAGAGGCCGCAATATTCCTCTCAGGCTTCGGGGCAGCAGCAGACCTATCCTCGGCCTCCAGCTCCAAGGGGCAGAGGTGCCAGGGGCTTTGGAGGAAGATTTGGGGATCAGCCCAGGAAAATTTATTGCCTATTCTGTGGTGAGGACAAGGGCCACACCACCAGGATGTGCCATGTCACTATCCAAAAACAAAAGGAAATAGCAGAAGCTGCAGCCCAACAGACCCAGCCAAAGCAAGTCATGCATACTGCTTCGTACCACTCGCCTTATATCCTAGAGTACGTGGGCAACCACCCTGCAGCTTCTGTTGCTTCGGCAAGTCAATCTCAGGCATCTTGGCAACAGCCTCCGCCTCTACCACCAATGCAACGAGGCTAGCAGCCAGAAGGGAGTCAACATACTCAACACCAACGAGACTTCAGAGAAGAGTCCGAAGCTCGCACGGTCAATAGTACTGTGCCAGAATCAAAGCACATTACTAACAAATATCCTACCTCGGCAGCAGTTTTTGCATTCAGTATCATTTTCTTTAAGGAACAATTATTGAAAGCCTAAGTGTTTTTTGTCGTTCTCAATTTCTTGTACTAGCTTCGCCTTTGCCATAGTACAAATATACTTTCTCCATAGAATAACGGAGTCCAAAAAGTTTACGAAGCATTAGAACTTATGGTTATAGGGAGAACCTACGAAATAACAAAAAGTCGTTCCTAAGGGAGCGCAGCATAAGTTTTCTGCTCAAAAGTCGTTCCGAAGGGAATGCAGAGCTTACAGCAAAAAATAAACGCTGATTCCGCTGAAGTAAAAGGCGAAGAAGCTCCTAAGGGAGGCTTACAACGAAAAATAAACGTTGATTCCGCTGAAGTAAAAGGCGAAGAAGCTCCTAAGGGAGGCTTACAACGAAAAATAAATGCTGGTTCCGCTGAAGTAAAAGGCGAAGAAGCTCCTAAGGGAGGCTTACAGCGAAAAGTAAACGCTGATTCCGCTGAAGTAAAAGGCCAAGAAGCTCCTAAGGGAGGCTTACAACGAAAAATAAACGTCGACCTTCGGCAAATATCATTTTGCATAACATCACATCATCACATCATGTGCATAGCATAACATCATACATCATATTGCATCAATGACGCAAGAAGGGGTTCAATGATAATATTCGGAGATTGTTTCGAAGAAACAGTCCCAAGGCACAAAAATAATTATTGAAGAAGCATACCTTCGTCAAACTCTGAAATGAAAAGATCTATTGGTCATTGATTTTACGAGGATTGGATGTTTTCTATGAAAATACGGCTATCATTTACGAAGCATGAAAAGAAGGGAAGGTGTTTTTTTGCCAAAGGCTCAAAAACGATATGTATGTAAAGTTTCATGCATCGTAAAGAATTGAACCATAAATAGCTTATATATTACATTCAAAGTTACAAAATATTACACATATTGTTCAACAAGTATTACATTCCAAATGTTTTCACAATAGCATCTAATCTTCCCTTAGAACTACTTCTGCAGCTTCGTTTAGTAGTTGATCAACAACTTTGTCCATGATAGCTTCGGCCATTTTTCTAATCTCGTCATCCCCCTTTACGTTGGGGTTCGCTAATGGCTCGGCGGGCTCTGAGTGAGGAGAAGGTGCGGCTATGTTACAAAGTGTACGCAAGTTCGAAATCAAAAAGTTACAACGAAAACCCAAAAACTAGCAGTTAATACCTATTCGCCCTTCGAGATCCGCACTTTTCTCAGTGGCCTCTGCTACTTTTCTAGCGTCATGAATACCCTTTTCGCTTCTTCGTATAATTTCTTGAGCCATCTCCTGGCCACCATTTTCCCAGATGTCGATGAAAACTTTTCCACCAACCAAACTTGCCTCGGCCGAAGGGTCTTTTATGCCTTCAGAAGATAGATCGGTTTCGGTCTGCGCCAAGGATTTCACGTGATCGCAGCCTTTTTTCTCCAAAACTGTAGCAATCCCCCTAGCACTCGAGAAGGCGCATATGTCTCCGCGGCTATTCAAAACTTCTTCAAAAGCTTTAGCTTCGTGGCTGATCCACTCAATTGGGCCTTCGGGGTCGCCCCTTATGAAATTTTTTTCGCTTGAGAACGCGCCAACGCTGGCGAAGCTGGTTCTTATTTTCTTAACACATTCTATAGATTTTTCATAACACCTTTTCTTGGATGCACGAAGCTCTTCAACGCTTTTTTCTAAATGATTTGCCCATTGTTCACAAATTTCTCGTTTTGCTTCTTCAACCGTGCATTCTTCTTTAGCTCTAGCTAGCTGTTTCCGAAGATCCTCAAGTTCGCGCTTCTGAGCCTCAGCTTGAGCTTTGAAGGAAGCTTCGTCTTCTTTTATTTTATTCACCAACGAATGTAATATTTTATCTTTTTCGAGACCTTCGTTCCTTAGTTCAATTACCTCGGAAAGAAGGTTGCTCAAGGCTATGGTACACCCTTTGTCTTCGGCATCTTTTTGTGCCCTGAGGGCATTGCTAAGTATAAGGCCCTGCAAAAAATGCGTTAATAAGTTTAAGCAAATGAAAAATTTTGGTTTCAACGAATAATACAAAGATCTCATTTTTTCACCTTTAAACTATTATACGCTAAGCTGTCGGCCAGCTCGTCCTTTGACAACACCGAGAGCCCGTCTTCTAATGTTGGGAATCCGAAGCTCTTGCTCATCTCCCGACAGACAGAAATCTCCTTGCTGTCAGAGAGACAATACAAGAAGTCTTCTTCTCCGCTGCCGTTGAATATCAGCGCTCCTTTTGGATATTTCAATTTTTGCGCATATAATTGAGCTTCTCTTTTTTCTTTTTCGCTCAAAATTTTACCCGAAGCATGACGTAATACATAGTCAGAAGCTTCAGAAGATGCTTCGGGAATAGGTGTGGCAATTTTCTCAGATAAAGCTTCTTCTGCAGATTCTTTTTCTGTTTCTTTTTCAATTTCCAAGAATTCCCTCTTGGTAGGCTCTGAAAGCCCAGTTTCAGTTTCCTCTTGACTTTTGACAGCTTCGGTCTCAGTTTGTGTCTTTGAAACTTCTGCGGCTATCTTCGGAGTAGCGCTTGAAGATTTTATCGTTTCCAGTACATCTAGCACATTAACCATTCTTTTCCTCTTGGGGGTTGTAGTAAGGTCTTTTTGTGTCATCGGCATTGGCATTGGCACCTCAACTCTTGCTGAAGGACTTAAAATTTCCGAGGTCTTTGTTTCTTCAGCTCTCACTTCTTTTATTTTTTCCATCTCCAGCATTTTGGTCGGCTCTTCAATATTTGACAGGGGAGTCGGCTCTTTGGCTTCGGTGGCCGAAGAGGTCTCACCGACAAACTCAGGCACTGTGGCCGGTTCAATATAGCGTGGCCGGTGTGTAAGAACCTTCATCTTTTTCCTCTTTGGCGCTGGCTCACTAGGAGCGGCTGAAGCAACTTCCTTCACAGAAGTCGTGTCTTTCCTTTTTTGACCCCGTGTTGGGTAATGATAGTCAGGATAGACGAACCCAATGGCATCAAATACTCGATTGAGTCTTTTCTTCTTCCGGCCTCCGAAGGCCGCAGACAGTGCAGTATCTTCTGCCTTCGAGTATGGTCCAAGCAGTTCATCGCTTATGCCCTCAATACATTTTAACCAGTCATCATCTGGCTCGACAAACTTATCTCCATATCTGAAGGTGTATCTTAACCTAACTAGTCCACCATCGTCAGGTTTGCTGATGGTTTCCTTTGGCATTTCCCAATCTTCTACAAGTGGCCATACTCTGAAGGCAATGTGTTCCTGGATCAAATCCCTCGTCCCAATGAAAGAGCAAACTACCCCGAAGGCTCTCCGGCATTTTTCGGCGGCTTCGTCAATATCCACCTTCGGTTTCTGAAGGCCAAAACGCTGCCAGATGGGGCGCATGATGATACCTTTAATATCTTCTCGTGTTTTCAAGTCGTTTTTCACATAGAACCATTCCTTCATCCAGTCTCTGGGCCATCTCTTTCGAAAAGTTGGCACGGGACAGCTTGACCCAGAGCGGGCAACGAAGCTGTAACAGCCAGAATTGTTATGATATTGCTCTTTACCCCATGGTTTCGTCTCATATAATAACTCATGCATACTGCAGAAACTTTTTGCATTTGGCTCCAAACCTTGGCTCTTCACGGCCCATACGAAGATTCCCATCCTTATGATTGCTTCGGGAGTAATTTGATGAAGAAAGATTTCAAATATCTTCAAAACTTCTACCACAAAGTTGCTCAAAGGAAACCGAAGTCCAGCCTTGAAGAAACTTCGGAATATCACGACTTCATTCTCCTCGGGAGTTAGACAAGTTTTCTCTCCTTCGTCAGCCCTCACAATAGATAAATCCCGAAAGTATCTACCCCTCATACTGACAAGATGGCTTTGCTTTATGCTTGATTTTCCAAAAATTGCATGGCTTGGTCGCCAGGGTCGATCTTTGGAATCTTCACCACCACTTTTCACATCATAGCTGTCACTATCACCAGTGTCTTCAGATAAACCCTCTAAGATCTCCCTAGTAATCTTCTCTGTATTTGTCTTTGCTATTGATTCAATAAAGCCGAGATTCATCTCCTCAGAAAGACTCAGCTTCGATTCAGCGACAGCTCTCTTATCTTCAGACATCTTTGAAAATGCTGAGAAAGTGCTCTCGAAACCGAAGCCTAAAAATTTAAAAAGCCAAGCAAGTGTTAGTGTGCAAGGGCTAAAAGTTGGATGAGCAAGAAGCAGATGGCGAGAAAGCATGCCAAATGAACTCGTGGTGAGCTCTTATTTATACGCCTAGTGCGTTAAAAGCTGGAGGGTCCCGCTTGTCAATGACTGTTGCTATTCTAGCAAAGGGAAGGTGTTTTTTCGGACCTTCAGCTTAAGGCCTTCGTCCATGTCGCAATCTGAATTTATTACTTTAACAAATTAATATTGCGAGGGGCTACTGTTGGGGGCCTTCGGCTTCCAAAGGTCCTCAAAAACATGATTTAACTATGTCTCTGGAGTATAACGTGTAAACAGGTACCTTCGGACACAAATCAAAACCACAGCATGAACATGCACAAAGAGTATGAAGGATGGCGCAGAGCCGAAGCTATGCGCAGGGGAGCTTCGGCGTGATAGCAGAAAAAGAAACCGACTTAAAAGGGAAAAGGCTATTTGGACCCCGATGGGTTGCTATAGAGTTATTAGCAAATGTAAAGGGCATGGGTGTAATTTTACATGGGCTGCGTCCCATACCTATAAATAGATGAACAGTACTCCCGTACTGTTCACGCTGACTTGGCATCTACTTTCGCGTCACGTTTGTACCCCTGCTTTCCTTTGAGCCGAAGGTACATTTATAATTTGTTATGGTCAATACAGTCACGTAAATATAAATAAGTTGATAATAACATTTAAAGTGTTTATATTATTTTTTCATATCTTGTGTATGAATCCTTCTTCATCATCTATTGTGTTTAAGAAGGTTTGTTCTTCATAACCTTCGTCCGAAATTCATTATATCCGAAGGGAGATAATGTTTCGAAGGACGAAGGAATTTAACATTTAACACTTTTCATGTTGCCTTGTTCTTAACTCTTAGCATTTGAGAACAAGTCTCCAACACTGGGGAAAGAAATCTTAGGGTGCTCCGGGTCGACAGGTCATCCGGGGCGTCCCCAGACGGCGTGGAGTCGCCTAGGAATTAAGAGATCAATTCGAGAAAGATGTCTTGAGTGGACAACTAGATTTTGCCCCCGGGAGGGGTAAGATACTAGGGTCGTCTTGGGGTCGGCAGACCACCCAAGACGGATCTAGATGACGTAGAGTCGAATAGAGGTGGAGGTGGATATGCGGAAGGCTACAACTAGAACTACGCTACATCTACTCCTAGGGCAGGAAAATTAAATAAAGTAATTGGTTCGATTGGAATGTGTTCGGGGGTTCTCAATCGGCTGTACCCTTTATATTTATAGGGAAGAGGACTGGACCTGTTCCTAAGAGATAGCCAACAACTTCCACGTAATTAGATGGATAACCACACACGAGATAAAGATAAACACACGAGTTAATCTAATCTCGGGGCACGTGGACTGTCCGGGTCTAAGGGTCGGACCGTCCGCTCATTTTGGTGTCCAACACCTTGTAACTAATGGAATGGAACGGAGTTATTCTATCTTCCAAACACAGAACGAATTATATTCTCATATTGTGAAACGGAGCCATTTCATCCAAATAGACTCCAGCTTGAAATTTTCAAAGCGAGCAAACATTTGGGTGCAAGCGCAGTACATTTTGATTTAGCATGGTTGGCGACACACAACCAACCAACCTGCCAAAAAGGGAAACAGGAAAAGAAATGCTAAGAACAAGATAAGAAAACGGGAGACGAGAGCTTGCTAAAGCTGTTGACCCACGGTTAAGCTTGATGATAGCCACATGACGGCCACTACACCAGCTGGAATCCTGTCCTTGCTTTTTGATTCTTTAGGTTTCTCTGTCTCCCCTTTTGGGATTGATTTAGTGAACCTTATTTTTTTTCTCATGAACACTTTGCTAGTGTTGCAGCGTTGAGCGAACTAGGTACACATTGTCAGCAACATAAGAAATTAGTTGGGCAGATTTGAAAGAGAGGGTTAAGTTTAAGCACTTTGCCAACTGCCCATGCTGTTTTGAGGAAACATGAATTCTGAGGCAGGATTAATCACTTTGCAGGTTGGCATTTGAGCTGCTAGCTAAGAGCCTAATAGCAGGTTTTATCCAGTCCTGTAAACAGCTGGTTGTAGGCTGGATGGATCCAGTACTAAATCCTCTCTTCACTGAAAAGCTCAGTTCTACACTCATCCGATTAAAAGCACCCAGCCGCGTGTCGCTGTAATTATGATGTGTTGGCACTAAGCAATGGAGACTACGAAACATGATTGACGCCTAGGATTTTTAATACTCAGCCAGTCACGTTTTTAACTTGATTAGGTAGCTGATCCCTAATTGAGAATTGGGCATCAAAGGCGATTGCAGCACACTGGAGACGCCAAGTTGCTGCTAGTAAGGGGACAGCATGATCCGGCTACATCCCCGTAGCTATTCCTACCATGTCTTTTCCAATAACTTGAAAATTTGCTCAATCAGACAACCAAAAGGCGGCGCCCGCCCGCCTTTGATCGCTTTACAATGGCGCACCGTCCTCTTTTTGTGCACCCCAGTTGCCTGCTGGCGCCACTGTCCTCTCCTCCCAGTCCCACTCGCGTCGCGTGCCGCAGCTGCAGCAGAGCCTGACCAGCCGCTGCCATTCTGCCATGCAGCTTTTCTCTGGCCGGAGCAAGGAACACAAGATCGGCGGAGGCGGCCAGTGCCATGCCGCGGCGGGGACGACGCGGCACGGCAAGGGCGGCAAGTGCCGCGCGCTGTGCTGCGGCGCGTCCCGGCTCAGCGTGTCTTCGTCGGCGTCGTGCTCGTCCGCCGACGCGGCGCCGGCGCCGCTCTCCCTGCCGCCGACGCAGCCGCGCGGCCTGTCCAGCCTCGCGCACGGGATGGTCCAGGCGCGGCTGCAGTCCATGGTCGACGCGGCCGCCGAGGCCGGTCGCCCGCCGGTGGCGCGCTGCCCAGATGACGAGCTCGCCGCGCGGCATCGCCTCGGCATTCCTCGGGCGTGGACCCGCGGCGGCGGCGGTTCCTACGAGAAGAGCGTCCGGGAGCAGGCGGGCACCAGGCGGGCGTGCATCGTGCTGCTAGCGGAGGACCGGAGGACGCACGACCCGCGGGAGGAGTTCCGGCGGTCCATCGCGGAAGTGATCGCGGCGAAGCGGATGGCAGAGCCCGCGGAGCTGCGGGCGCTGCTCAACTGCTACGTCTCGGTGAACGCGCGCGAGCACCGCGCCGCCATCCTCCAGGCGTTCCACGAGGTTTGCTCGGCTCTCTTCTCTTGCAAGCAGCTGGGTTGCGAGCAAGAGATGGTCGAAGTGCGGGCTTTGTGATTTGCCTGCCATGCATGCGTGTATACTTATGTAATTAACCAGCCATCCTAACGGGGAAGCATGCGTGACTGTATTGTTGTAGAAGTGTGTTCGGTGTTCCTTTTCCCTGTGCTTTCTTCAAAGAACGTTGGTGCAATAGTGAGCATATTGCACAAATATGATCCGTATGTTTTCAGTTATTTAATGCGTACATATTGTACTGTGTTCATCTCAATCGTTCGCTTGGTACTTGGTTCCAATATGTTTCTAAAAAACCAAAACATCTTATCTTTTGATATGCACTTAGATGTCAGCATACCACCGGCTTCAGTACACTCAGAACACCAAGCGACAAGCGCATGAACGAATGAAGCTGTTGTTGGAAGGATAGGCCGCCGCGTGCACAGGCCTAATACGTGAGTGACGGGAGCAGAATGGATGGCTTGACAAATGGGCTGTGGGCCGTGTCAGATATGTTGTTGTACAAATACTCGATAGGATACTGGTAATAGAGTTGTCGAATAACAGAACAATATTCGTCCATTCCTTCCGTTCTTCTTCCTCGGATCTCTCCTGCTCTCTTCCTCATATTCGGTGACATTCACGACGACGGTGCGTGACAAGTGGTATCAAAGGTCAGCTCCTGATCTGACGGTGCCGTGCTACTACACTCGACGAGCGAAGATGGCGGGTGCATCGGATCCAAGCGTCACAGCCGCGCTGGAGGCGCAATCCAAGTCCATCAATGTGCAGTCGCGGACGCTCACGGCTCAATCCAAACTTCTTCAACAGCTATGCGACCGTCTCGAGTCGCAAGACCACAAGTGGATCCATCTGGAGAGGACGGTGGCGATGAATGTAGATAACATCGCCAAGTTACAAGAGAAGCTGGGGGATGGTGAGATTGAAGTTTTCGACGGGAGCTCACGTGCTCCGTGGGAGTGTGGGTCGACGCACAGGCTGCAGAATTCAAGAAGACGACATTGGACTGAGTGGACGATATGGTTGCAGAGACAACTGCATGGGTCGTCGTGTTAGAAAGCGTTACTTCGGACCTCGAGTCTTGGAGGCCATGTATCGAACACTCAGTGGGCGAAGTCACAGTCTCCATCGACACGCTGCATTTAGAACTCGCTCGATTGACGCATCTTCTGGAGCGCACCGGAGGCGAAGAGCAAAAGGGCAAGGAGAGCGTTTTGGGTCCTCCTCCTGCCACGAACTACGGGCACGAGAGTATGGATTTGGGTATCATCCTGAAAGGGAAATAGGGTTAACCTTTTCCTATAATTAATTTTGGTGGTTGATCGTCAACACAAACACATGGACTAACTAGTTTGTCTAGAATACATGTATTACATGTGCATAAGGTTCAACACAAACCAATAAGAGATTCAAGTTAGGGACACAATTTTAAAGGAGCAAAAGGACTTGAGTGTGCTGTGGACTGGCGCACCGAACTGTCCGGTGTGCCACCGGACAGTGTCCGGTGCACCAGGGTCGTACAGGTTCCAAGCAGCCACTCTCGGGAAAATGCAGGCGCGCTCCGCTATAATTCACCGGACTGTCCGGTGAGCCAGCGAGCAACGGCTATCTAGCGCGCAACGGTCGACTCTGACAGCGTGAACAGTGCAGCACAATGAAATGCAGAAGTTAGAGCAGCGAGTCAAAGGGGCACCGAACTGTCCAGAGCACCATCAGACTGTCCGGTGCCACAAGAAGACAAAGGCGCCAACGATCAACTGCTCTAGAACCCTAACGGTTGGGTGACGTGGCGGCGCACCGGACACTAAATAGTGAGTGTCCGTGGCGCACCGGACTGTCCAGTGCGCCCATCGACAGTAGCCTCCCCAACGGCTACCTTGGCGGTTGAGGGCTATAAATACCCCCCAACCACCACAACTTCAAGCATCCATGTTTTCTGAAGATCACAATCAATACAAGAGCTCTAGCATTCACTCCAAGACACAATACAAAAGATCAAATCCTCTCCGACTCTGAGTCCTAAATTGACTCCAAACACTTAGTGGCTTGTGAGAGAGAGATTTTTGTGTTCATTTGAGTTCTTGTCGCTTGGATTGCCTTTCTTCTTTTCCCATTCTTATTCTCAAGTGCTTTGTAAGCAAAGCAAGAGACACCAAGTGTGTGGTGGTCCTTACGGGGTCTTAGTGACCCGTGAGATTAAGGAAGAAGGCTCACTCGGTCTAAGTGACCGTTTGAGAGAGGGAAAGGGTTGAAATAGGCCCGGTCTTTGTGACCTCCTCAACGGGGACTAGGTTCTTTGGAACCGAACCTCGGTAAAACAAATCACCGTGTTCACTCGCCTTATTTCTTGGTTGATTTGTTTTCCCTCTCTTTGGACTTGAATTTAATTCTAATGCTAACCCCGGCTTGTAGTGTGTGTTTAAAGTTGTAAATTTTAGGTTTCGCCTATCCACCCCCCTCTAGGCGACTTTCAATTGGTATCAGAGCCAGTGCTTCATTAAAAGTCTAACCAACTCGAAGTGATGTCTGGAGAACATGCCACGAGGGAGATTGTGACCGGCGACAAGCCCACAAGCTTGGGGAGGACCCTCTCAAGGGAGTTCGGCAACAAACACAAGGAGGAATCCTCTTCCTCCATCAAGTCCCATCGGAAGGGTGACAAGAAGAAAAAGATGAAGAAGGTGGTCTACTATGAGACCGACTCGTCGTCACCCTCCGCATCAAGTTCCGAATCGTCGACTACTTCTAAGCGCCATGAGCGCAAGAAGTATAGTAAGATGCCCCTATGCTATCCTCGTATTTCAAAGCACGCTCCATTATTTTCTGTTTCCTTAGGCAAACCACCATATTTTGATGGTGAAGATTATTCTATGTGGAGTAATAAAATGATGCTCCATCTAACCTCACTCCACAAAAGTATTTGGGATATTGTTGAGTATGGAGCGCAGGTACCTAAGGTGGGGGACAAAAATTATGACTCGGACGAGGTCGCCCAAATTAGGCACTTTAACTCCCAAGCCATAACTATACTCCTCGCCTCCATGTGTCAAGAGGAGTATAATAAGGTGCAAGGGTTAAAGAGTGCCAAAGAAATTTGGGACGTCCTCAAAACGGCGCATGAAGGGGACGAGCTGACGAAGATCACCAAGCGTGAAACGATCGAGGGAGAACTCGGTCGATTCGTCCTCAACAAAGGGGAAGAGCCACAAGCCATGTACAACCAGCTCAAGACAATGGTCAATCAAGTGCGCAACCTCGGGAGCACAAAATGGGATGACCATGAAATGGTCAAGGTTATTCTATGATCCCTTGTATTTCGTAATCCCACTCAAGTTTAATTAATACGTGGGGATCCTAGATACAAGCTAATGTCTCCTGAGGAGGTGATTGGCAAGTTTGTGAGCTTTGAACTTATGATCAAAGACTCCAAACATATTGTCAACTTGGAGTAAGGCGCCACCTCAACACCCGAGGTGCAACCCGTCGCATTCAAGATGACAGAAGAAGAGAAGAGGGAGTCTACACCAACTAGACTTCCAATCGACGCCTTCAAGCTCGACAACGAGGAAATGGCGCTCATCATCAAGAGCTTCCGCCAAATCTCAAGCAAAGGAGGGGGAAGGACTACAAACCCCGCTCCAAGAGGGTGTGCTACAAATGTGGTAAGCCCGATCATTTTATTGCTAAATGTTCAATTTCAAGTGATAGTGATAGGGGTGACGATAAGAAGGGGAAAAAGAAGGAGAAGAGGTATTACAAGAAGAAGGGCGGCGATGCCCACGTGTGTCGGGAATGGGACTCCGACGAGAGCTCCACTGACTCTTCCTCCAACGAGGACACCGCCAACATCGCCATCAACAAGGGCCCCCTCTTCCCCAACATCGACCACAAATGTCTCATGGCTAAGGACGACAAAAAGAAGAAGGTACAGTCTAGAGCCACCCCCAAGTATACTACATCTAGTGATGAGGGTAGTTCTAGTGATAGTGAAGATAATTTAATGTCTCTTTTTGCCAACCTTAACATAGAACAAAAGAAAAAATTAAATGAACTAATTGAAACCATTAATGAGAAGGATGATATCTTGGAAAGCCAAGAGGACTTCCTTATTAAAGAAAACAAAAACATGTTAAATTAAAAAAATGCTTATGCTCAGGAATTAGAAAAATATGAAAACTTAACTAAGGAGCTTAGCATTTGTCATGATTCAATTTCTAGTCTTAGAAATGAAAATACTAGTTTAGTTTCTAAGATTAAAGAATTGAATGTTTGCAATGATTCTATTTCCTGTCTTAAAGATGAGAATGCTATTTTAAATGCTAAGATAGAAGAACTAAACAATTGCAAACCATCTACATCTACTGTCGAGCATGTTTCTATTGCACTAGATGTAGAGATGTTAATGTTGATGCTATAAATGATCACCTTGCCATGATTAAGAAACAAAATGATGATATAGCTAAATTAGATGCTAAAATTGCCGAGCATGAGCTCGAAAATGAAAATTTTAAATTTGCTCGTATTATGCTCTATAATGGGAGACGCCCTGGCATTAAGGATGGCATTGGCTTCCAACAGGGAAGCGATGTCAAGCTTAATGCCTCTAAAATCTTGTCTAATTTTGTTAAGGGCAAGGCTCCCATGGTTCAGGATAATGAAGGTTACATTTTATATCCTGCTAATTATCCTAAGCACAAAATTAGGAAAATTCATGCTAGAAAATCTCATTTTGTTTCTCACCATGCTTTTATGTATAAGAATGAGGCATCTAGCTCTAGGCAAACCACTCATGTTAAATTGCCTAGAAAGAAAATTCCTACTGCATCAAATGAGCAAAATATTTCATTCAAGACTTTTGATGCATCATATGTGGTTACTAACAAATCAGGCAAAGTAGTTGCCAAATATGTTGGGGGCAAACACAAGAGCCCAAAGACTTGTGTTCGGGTACCCAAGGTGCTTGTTTCTAACGTCAAAGGACCCAAGACTATTTGGGCACCTAAGAACAAGGCCTAAAATTGTTTTGTAGGTTTATGCATCCGGTGGTACAAGTTGGATAATCGATAGCAGGTGCACAAACCACATGATAGGGGAGAAAAGAATGTTCTCCTCCTATGAGAAAAATGAAGATCCCCAACGAGCTATCACATTCGGGGATGGAAATCAAGGATTGGTCAAAGGTTTGGGTAAAATTGCTATATCCCCTGACCATTCTATTTCCAATGTTTTTCTTGTAGATTCTTTAGATTACAACTTGCTTTCTGTTTCTCAATTATGCAAAATGGGCTACACTGTCTATTTACAGATGTAGGTGTTACGGTCTTTAAAAGGAGTGATGATTCAGTAGCATTTAAGGGAGTGTTAGAAGGTCAGCTATATTTAGTTGATTTTAATGATAACAAAGCTGAACTTGACACTTGCTTAATTGCCAAGACTAATATGGGCTGGCTCTGGCATCGCCGACTTGCCCATGTTGGAATGAAGAATTTTCACAAACTTCTAAAGGGAGAGCATATTTTAGGACTAACAAATGTTCATTTTGAGAAAGACAGGATTTGTAGCACATGTCAAGCAAGGAAGCAAGTTGACACTCATCATCCACACAAGAACATATTAACGACGGACAGGCCACTTGAACTACTCCATATGGATCTATTCGGCCCGATAGCTTACATAAGCATCGGCGGGAGTAAGTACTGGCTAGTTATTGTGGATGATTATTCTCGCTTCACTTGGGTGTTCTTTTTGCAGGAAAAATCATAAATCCAAGAGACCTTAAAAGGATTCTTAAGATGAGCTCAAAACGAGTTCGGACTAAGGATCAAAAAGATAAGAAGCGACAATGGGACGGAGTTCAAGAACTCTCAAATTAAAGGATTTCTTGAGGATGAGGGCATCAAGCATGAGTTCTCTTCTCCCTACACACCTCAACAAAATAGTGTAGTGGGGAGGAAAAATAGAACTCTACTAGACATGGTGAGGACCATGCTTCATGAATACAAGACACTAGACCGGTTTTGGGCGGAAGCAATCAACACTGCTTGCTACTCCATCAATCGGCTCTACCTTCACCGAATACTCAAGAAAACATCATATGAACTCCTCACTAGAAAAAAGCCCAATGTTTCATGTTTTAGAGTCTTTGGGAGCAAATGCTTTATTCGTATCAAAAGAGGTAGAAAATCTAAATTTGCTCCTAAAGCTATAGAAGGCTTTTTACTTGGTTATGATTCAAACACAAGGGCATATAGAGTCTTTAACAAGTTCATTGGACTAGTTGAAGTTTCCTGTGACATTATGTTTGATGAGACTAATGGCTCCCAAGTGGAGCAAGTTGATCTTGATGAGCTAGATGATGAAGAGGATCCATGTGTCGCGCTAAGGAACATGTCCATTGGGGATGTGTGTCCTAAGGAATTCGAAGAGCCTCCATAAGGACAAGATCAACCATCATCTTCCAACCAAGCATCTCTACCAACCCAAGATGAGGATCAGGCTCAAGATGATGAAGATGAAGATCAAGGGGATGAGCCACTTCAAGAAGAGGTCAATGATCAAGGGGGAGATGAAGATAATGAAGACAAGGAAGATGATCAAGAAATACAGGGTCAAAGACCGCCACACCCAAGAGTCCACCAAGCAATTCAACGAGATCACCCCATCAACTCCATCCTTGGTGACATTCATAAGGGGGTAACCACTAGATCTTAAGTTGCTCATTTCTATGAACATTACTCTTTTGTTTCCTCTATTGAGCCCTACAGGGTAGAGGATGCATTAAGAGACTCGGATTGGGTGGTGGCAATGTAAGAGGAGCCCAATAACTTCACGAGGAATGAGGTATGGTATTTGGTTCCACGTCCTAATCAAAATGTTGTAGGTACCAAATGGGTATTCCGTAACAAGCAAGATGATCATGGTGTGGTGACAAGAAACAAAGCCCGACTTGTGGCCAAGGGATATTCACAAGTCGAAGGTTTGGATTTCGATGAAACTTATGCATCCGTAGCTAGGCTTGAGTCAATTCGCATATTACTTGCCTATGCTACTTACCATGGCTTCAAGCTCTATCAAATGGATGTGAAGAGTGCCTTCCTCAATGGACCTATCAAAGAAGAGGTCTATGTTGAGCAACCTCCCGGCTTTGAAGATAGTGAGTACCCTAACCATGTTTATAAACTCTCAAAGGCGCTTTATGGGCTCAAGGAAGCCCCAAGAGCATGGTATGAATGCATGTGAGATTTTCTTATCACTAATGGCTTCAAAGTCGGAAAGGCCGATCCTACCCTCTTCACTAAAATTGTTGAAAAAGACTTGTTTATATGCCAAAATTATGTTGATGATATCATATTTGGGTCTAATAACAAATCTACCTGTGAAGATTTCAGTAGGATCATGGTACAAAAATTCGAGATGTCTATGATGGGAGAGTTGAGATATTTCCTAGGATTTCAAATCAAGCAACTCCAAGAAGGCACCTTCATCAGCTAAACTAAATATATTCAAGACATACTCAAGAAGTTTGGAACGAAGGATGGTAAACCCATCAAGACACCCATGGGAACCAATGGGCATCTGGACCTCAACACGGGAGGTAAATCCGTAGATCAAAAGGTATATCAGTCGATGATAGGATATTTACTCTACTTATATGCATCTCGACCGGATATTATGCTTTTTGTATGCATGTGTGCAAGATTTCAGGCAAATCCTAAGGAAGTTCACCTTAGGGCCGTGAAAAGAATCATGAGATACTTAGTCTACACTCCTAAGTTTGGGCTTTGGTATCCCAAGGGATCCACCTTTGATTTAATAGGATATTCTGATGCCGATTGGGCAGGGTGTAAAATTGATAGAAAGAGCACATCAGGGACTTGTCAGTTTCTGGGGAGATCCCTCGTGTCTTGGGCTTCAAAGAAACAAAACTCCATAGCTCTTTCCACCGCTGAAGCCGAGTACATTGCCGTAGGTCATTGTTGTGCACAATTACTTTGGATGAGGCAAACCCTCAGGGACTATGGCTACAAATTGAGCAAAGTCCCTCTCTATGTGATAATGAGAGTGCAATCCGCATGGCGGATAATCCCGTTGAACACAGCCGCACTAAGCACATAGACATTCAGTATCACTTTCTGAGGGTTCACCAACAAAAGGGAGATATCGAAATTACTTATGTTAATATCCAAAACCAATTAGCCGATATCTTTACCAAGCCATTAGATGAGAAAACCTTTAGCAAACTTAGGAATGAGCTAAATATTCTTGATTCTTGGAATTTTTGATTGAAACATTGCACACATAGCTCATTTATATACCTTTGATCATATCTCTTTCATTTGGTACAATTGCATATTTCTTATTCTTCTTGTGCCAAGACTACGACTAATGTGTTTTCAAGAGTATTTCTATGATAAGTCGTAGATTGAAAGGAAAATGGAGTATTCGGCAAAGACAACGCTTCCACTCAACTCTAACGGTATTATCTACTCTTTGCCGGTATTCTGCAAACTCTCAATAATATGACCTTTCACTCGTATTTATTTCACCATTTGGGAGGTAATGTTAGGCCCCAAAGGGGGAGAAATACAAGAGAGCTCCAAAGTTCTCCGTTTTTGGCAATTAATGCCAAAGGGGGAGAAAATATTAAGCCCAAAGCAAAAGGACCGCACCACCACCATTTCAAAAAATTTTGAAATGAAAGATTTAATTGGTATTCACAAATGTTTGTTTTTCAATTGGTATTCAAGGCAATTTCAAATTGGTATGAATTTTCAAATTAGCATCTATTTCAAAACCCTCTTGAAAGCTAAGGGGAGAATTTCATTCAAGAGGAGCTTTTTGTTTAGTCAAAAGAAAAAGCATTTGAAACAAGGGGAGAAATTTCAAATCTTGAAAAAATGCTTCTCGCAATCTTATTCATATACCTTTGACTATTTGCAAAAGAATTTTGAAAAGACTTTGAAAAGATTTGCAAAAACAAAACATGTGGTGCAAAAGTGGTCCAAAATGACAAATAAAAGAAAGCAATCCATTCACTCTTATTCATACTTAGTAAGACTTTCAATTGGTTTAATTCCAAGTAACCTATGCACCAACATCTCACTTACAAACTAGTTACATTTCTGCACTTCATATTTGCTTTGGTTTGTGTTGGCATCAATCACCAAAAATGGGGAGATTGAAAGGGAAATAGGGTTAACCTTTTCCTATAATTAATTTTGGTGGTTAATCGTCAACACAAACACATGGACTAACTAGTTTGTCTAGAATACATGTATTACAGGTGCATAAGGTTCAACACAAACCAATAAAAGCTTCAAGTTAGGGACATAATTTTAAAGGAGCAAAAGGACTTGAGTGTGTTGTGGACTGGCGCACCGGACTGTCCGGTGTGCCACCGGACAGTGTTCGGTGCACCAGGGTCGTACAGGTTCCAAGTAGCCACTCTCGAGAAAACGAAGGCGCGCTCCGCTATAATTCACCTGACTGTCCGGTGAGCTAGTGAGCAACGGCTATCCAACGCGCAACGGTCGACTCTGACAGCATGAACAGTGCAGCATAGTGAAATGCAGAAGTCAGGGCAGTGAGTTAGAGGGGCACTGGACTGTCCGGTGCCACAAGAAGACAAAGGCGCCAACGGTCAACTGCTCTAGAACCCTGACGGTTGGGTGACATGGCGGCGCACCGGACACTGAACAGTGAGCGTCCGGTGGCGCACCGGACTGTCCGGTGCGCCCATCGACAGCAGCCTCCCCAATGGCTACCTTGGTGGTTGAGAGCTATAAATACCCCCCCCCCCCAACCACCACAACTTCAAGCATCCAAGTTTTCTAAAGATCACAATCAATACAAGAGCTCTAGCATTCACTCTAAGACACAATACAAAAGATCAAATCCTCTTCGACTCCGAGTCCCAAATTTTCTCCAAACACTTAGTGGCTTGTGAGAGAGAGATTTTTGTGTTCATTTGAGTTCTTGTCGCTTGGATTGCCTTTCTTCTTTTCCCATTCTTATTCTCAAGTGCTTTGTAAGCGAAGCAAGAGACACCAAGTGTGTGGTGGTCCTTGCGGGGTCTTAGTGACCCGTGAGATTAAGGAAGAAGGCTCACTAGGTCTAAGTGAACGTTTGAGAGAGGGAAAGGGTTGAAATAGACCCGGTCTTTGTGACCTCCTCAACGGGGACTAGGTTCTTTGGAACCGAACCTCGGTAAAACAAATCACCGTGTTCACTCGCCTTATTTCTTGGTTGATTTGTTTTCCCCTCTCTTCGGACTTGAATTTAAATCTAACGCTAACCCTGGCTTGTAGTGTGTGTTTAAAGTTGTAAATTTCATGTTTCGCCTATCCACCCCCTTTAAGCGACTTTCACATCCAGTCCCAAACCATCTCCCGGCCAATGGTATACATCCCCCTCGCCCACTTCATACTCACTCTGGATTCCACTATCCTGGTTCTTGGAATCATTTTGGCCATACATCTGATTTGTTTGGGGGCGAGGGACCGAGATATGGGGGAGGTAACAGCCTGGGAATTTTACATAAGCTAAATTTTCCGTCGTTTGACGGGGAGAATCCTAAGTTGTGGCAAAAGAGGTGCGAAGACTATTTCCATATGTATGATGTCGATCCTAGTGTATGGATACGTGTGGCTACAATGCAATTTACCGGACCAGCTGCTCGTTGGTGGCAGTCAGTAGAATATAGAGCACCTACCATGTCGTGGGGAGAGTTTGGTTCTATGATTCTTGAGAGATTTGGCAAGGATCAGCATCAATGGCTGCTTAGACAACTCTTCCACATTAGACAAATGAGTTCAGTGACTGCCTATGTCGATGAGTTTTTTCAGTTAGTTGATAAACTGAATGCCTACCAAGTTCAGTCTAATCCTTTGTATTATATAATGAAATTTGTGGATGGCTTAGAGACGATATTAAAGCAGTGGTTATGCTTCAACATCCCCACGATCTCGATACTGCTACGGTTCTTGCTCAATTGTAGGAGGAAGCTAGCACTCTAATGAGGAAAGGAGGCTCCAAATGGCCTGATTCTAGCTTGGCCTTCAAATCACGCCAGGGGTTTGGTCTAGCACACACTTCTCGAGAGCTTAAGTCACCCATTGCTGTGAAGCATGATGAAAAGCATGCTGGGGTTCCTTCTGCTTCTTCTATAGATGATCGGATTGCCTCTCTGTATGCATATCGCAAAGCTAAAGGACTTTGTTATAAATGTGGGCAGCAATATACACAAGGTCATCGCTGTTCCGAAACTGTTCAGTTACATGTAGTGGAAGAACTGTGGCAGATGATTCAATGCTCAGATTCTGAAGAATGTCAAGTGGAGTCTGGGGAGGAGGAACCTGAAATCAATGCCCTCCATTTGTCTCAGGTAGCTGTGGATGGTACTGATGCTCCTCATACCATTAAGTTTGTGGGTCATATTACTAGTGTTGACATTCTAGCATTGATGGATTCTGGGAGCACTCATTCATTTCTTAGTGCTGTAGTGGCTTCATCTATTCCTGCAGTAACTTCTATGGGCCAACCATTGCAAGTTCAAAGTAGGCAATATGGTGTATCTCAAGCTCCAGCCTTATGTGCAAACATCAGTGGCCACTCGAGCAAACCATAAACTCAGTTTTAGACACTTTGGTCCGTATCCCATTATCCAACGCATTGGAGTTGTTGCTTACAAACTTCAACTGCCCCCTTCAGCTACCATTCATCCTGTGGTCCATGTGTCTATCTCAAGCGTTCGATGGGTCATCAGGCAGTGAGTACAACCCTTCCCGATGTTACCACTCATCTTCAGGTTCCTCTGCAGATTATCGACCGTAGGGTGGTGCTTCACGGAGGCAAGTCTGTTCGGTAGGTGCTGATTGGGTGGTCAGACTCTAATGTAGCACTTTTGACTTGGGAAGACGAGGAGGCTTTGCATATCCAATTTCCATCAGCGCCAGCTTGGGGTCAAGCGGCTTCTCAAGGGGAGGAGAATGTCAGCATACCACCGACTTCAGTACACTCAGAACACCAAGCGACAAGCGCATGAACGAATGAAGCTGTTGTTGGAAGGATGGGCCGCCGTGTGTGCAGGACTAATATGCGAGTGACGGGAGCAGAATGGATGGCTTGACAAATAGGCCATGGACCATGTCAAATATGTTGTTGTACAAATACTCGATGGGATGCTGGTAATAGAGCTATCGAATAACAGAACAATATTCATCCATTCCTTCTGTTCTTCTTCCTTGGATCTCTCCTGCTCTCTTCCTCATATCCGGTGACATTCACGACGACGGTGCGTGACATTAGAGTAGATATGTATTATATCTAGATATATAGTAAGAATAATGTTTCTAAAAAACAAAACATCTTATCATTTAAATGGAAGGAATATGTTTAATAATTCACGCTCTTTCCTTCATAAAATACAGTACAGTATAACTTCTAAAATTTATACTGAAATATAAAGTATATTATGTTGTGTCCGTACTCAAATTTAATAAAATTTATTAATAGTGAAACTATAGTTTGGTGAGAAACTTCTTAATTTGGTTTAATATATACATGTGTGTCATTTGGGTTCTTTTTAAGCCATCTTAAAATTCCTTCCAAAATAGAGGTAAGAAGAATGGGTCGAACGCCATCCTTTTTTATTCATGATCAATGAAATATGAAACTATCATGTGCACACAACAGTTCATATAGATCCTACAATCATGTTAATCCTCTTCTTAAGAAATGATGAATTGTCCTAGTTTAAAATTCTTGTGAAAATAGAACCTATCACTTAGCCCAATTAGCCTCCTATCTCTAATAGTATTTCTATCTTACCATAAAATTTTGCAACCTAGTTCCAATTCTATACTAGTAGTTCCAACTCTATACTAGCACGACAACGCTAACAATATAAAGACACCCCCTAATTCTAGTTGGAGTAACCACGCTACTACTAGTTGGAGCCCCCCCTACTAGTCCTCACTAGAGCACAAGCCTCAGGGACTAGATCCTCATTAGCCCCACATAGATCGAGTGCTCCCTACATGTTTATTTTTTCTACTCTTGCACATTGGATCATCCAAGACCATTTACATCATCAGTTAGTGTCGGGTACCATAATTAGGGGTACCCCCAACACTCCTAATCACGGCTGGTAAACACCCTCAGACCAACTGACGGGTGCGGTTCAAGTCAAGACTTTGTCTACCCAAGGGACGCGACCTCGCCCGAGCCCAGCCTCGAGCTGGAGCAGTAGTCCCAGACGAGTTCACACCTCGCCCGAGGGCCGCCTCAGGCAGCGGGCACCCTCTCGGCTCTCCCAAAGCCCGGCTCGGGCAGGCTTCATTGTGAAGCAACCTTGGCCAGACCACCTCACCAACCGACCGCTTCGCAAGCGCATTCAATGCAGGGGACGCCTGACGCCGTATCCTGACACACGCGCCTCAGTCGGCCAGGCCGAAGTGACCGCAATCACTTCGCCCCTCTTTTTTACTGTCCGATATGACGGGAAAACAGCGCCGCTCGCCGCTCGCCCCGCTCCGATTGCCGTGCCAACCACCCAGGCGAAGACTGACAACAAGTCACGATCAACCACCGAGTTCGGCCTCGAGCGCAACAGGAAGCTCCGCCTCGCCTGACCTCAGGCTCTGGCCTCGGGAGGTCTCTGCCTCGCCCGACCTCCAGACTCGGCCTCGACCTCGGTCTTGGGAGGAATCGCGTCCTCGCCCGACCCCGGCCTTGGCCTCAAGAGAAGTCTCTGCCTCGCCCGACCTCGGGCTCGGACCGACCGCGCCAACAGGGGATACATCATTACCCTATCCCTAGCCAGCTCAGGCTACAAGGAACAAGACGGCGTCCCATCTGGCTTACCCTGGCGACGGGTAATGATGGTGCCCCACGTGCAACCATGACGCCGGTGGCTCTCAGCCCCTTACGGCAGCAAGGAGACGTCAACAGGATCCTTGCCGCACTGCCAGCTGTGCTCCTACAGGGCTCAGGCGCTTCTCCGACGGCCACGCTATCACGTGTACCGGGCTCAGGCTCTCCCCCGACAGCCACGTTGGCATGTACGCAGGGCTTAGGCATTTCTCTGCCGGACACGTTAGCGCATAGCTACACCCCCCATTGTACGACTGGACCCTCTCCTTGCGTCTATAAAAGGGAGGTCTAGGGCCATCTGGGCAGGGGGGTTTGCGCGGGGGAAGGAGCGAACGAACAGGCTCCCTCTCTCTCTCTCTCTCTCTCCCTCTCGCGACGTGCTTGTAACCCCTACTACGAGCGGCACCCCTGGTGCAGGATAATACAAGGCTTGTCCCACCTCTTGTGTTCCATCCCGCGCCAACCCATCTGGGCAGGGGCACGCAACGACAATCTCACTCGTCGGTCCAGGGACCCCCCGGGTCCAAAACGCCGACAGTTGGCGCGCCAGGTAGGGGCCTGCTGCGTGTTAACGAACGCCTTCCCATTGAGTTCTAGATGGGGAGTCTTCAGCAACCTCTTTAGCCCGGGACGGTGCTCCGCTTCGGGAGTCTCGAGTTCGTGTCCCTCGACGGCAGCTACGACATGGTACTCCTCCCCTCGCGGCGCGACGACAATGACGGTCTTCG
Source organism: Zea luxurians (assembly GCA_029449295.1). Classification (NCBI taxonomy): domain Eukaryota; kingdom Viridiplantae; phylum Streptophyta; class Magnoliopsida; order Poales; family Poaceae; genus Zea; species Zea luxurians. The sequence goes on along the minus strand of JAOPSE010000010.1, from coordinate 95,186,500 downwards.
ACTCGCCCGGCGGCGGCGAGCTCGGCGACAGCGTCTCCCCACAGCAGAAGAGGAGCACTCCGGTCGTCCCCGCCACCCTCCTCGTCGGAGGAGGCGGAGGCGGGGCAACCATGGCCACGCAGGAGGCGGCACCTTGTCGGCTGTCGCACCAGAGCGAGTCGACGACGCCGGCACTTCCCCGGGGGACATGTCGGGCAATGTCCTCACACCTGAGACGACGATGGGTGTCACTTCCCCACAACGTGTCAACCCCAAGCGGACTGATGACGCCAGCACCCTCGCAAAGGATCTACTGGGCGTTACCCTCGTACCTGAGATGACGGTGTGCTCCACCCCCGACGCGACTTCACCACCGTCCATCGACCAAGAGGTACCGTCTGTTTTCCATCCCGTACCCTTTCGATTCAGCTTCGATCCACCTAGCGACCCCGCTACGGTGAGCGCCTTCGTAAAGGTGTATCCAAACCTTCCGGGGTACCATATGTGGTCAACCTGGGACCGACTGACAGCCGTCTCAACCTTCGGACCGGCGGGTTCTGAGGAAGAGGACGGCCCCGACTCCGGTTGGGATTTCTCTGGCCTCGGTGACCCTGGTGCCATGCGAGGCTTCATGTCCGCATGTGACCACTGCCTCTTCGGTTGTTCTGACGATGGCCATGACCTTGACGACGAGGGTTACGGCCCAAGTCACGAATGTTTCCACGTCGATCAGGGAGATCACAACAAAGGCAACCACCTCGGTATGCTGGAGGTTGACGATCCCCCCGGGCCCGCATCTCGCGTTGACATCCCGCGGGAGCTAGCTGTGGTCCCAGTCCCTACGGGGGGGTCAGGACACACAGCTCGAGCAAATCCGTGAGATGCAGGCCTGGGTCGACGGGGAAGCAGGCCGGCTTGTGCAGCTCGGACAGAACATCGAACAGGAGTGGGCAGGCCGAACACTCGCCGGAGGAGCCTGTCATCGGGCCCAAGACGTCCAGCGCAGCATCATCGACAATGCTAGGGTAGCGCTGCCCCCGGCTGTCAGCGGGTCCGGCCAGGACCTAGCTGCAGCGGTGATGCTACTTCGAGCCATGCCAGAGCCATCCACCACCGGGGACGGTGTATCTAGGGTGAACTCAAGGATCTCCTAGAAGGCACCACGGTTCGACGAGCCGAGAGATCTGCCTCCCGGAGGCGAGCCGACCCCTCGGGGTACCGCGCGGTGTCCTCCCAGCGCATGCAGGAAGCCTCGGTCCATCCCGAGCACACGCGGGACGAGGCACCCGCCGCCCGGGGTCGCCTCGACAACAAGCACCACCATCTCGACCGTCGAGCCTGCCTCGAGGAGAAGGTGCGCCAAGGCTATCATCCTAGGCGCGGGGGACGCTGCGACAGCGAGGAGGATCGGAGTCCTTCGCCCGAACCGCCCGGTCCGCGAGTCTTCAGCCGGGCCATACGACGAGCGTCGTTCCCTGCCCGTTTCCGAGCCTCGACTACCATCACCAAGTACTCGGGGGAGACGAGGCTGGAGCTGTGGCTCGCGGACTACCGACTGGCATGCCAGTTGGGAGGGGCGGATGATGACAACCTCATTATCCGTAATCTCCCCCTTTTCCTCTCCGACACCGCCCGAGCCTGGCTGGAGCATCTGCCTCCTGCGCAGATCTCCAACTAGGACGATCTGGTCAAGGCTTTTGCGGGAACCTTCCAAGGCACGTACGTGCACCCTGGGAACTCGTGGGATCTCCGAAGCTGCTGCCAGTAGCCAGGGGAGTCCCTCCGAGAGTACATCCGGCGGTTTTCGAAGCAGCGCACCGAGCTGCCCAACGTTACCGACTCGGATGTCATCGGGGCTTTCCTTGCTGGCACCACTTGCCAAGACCTGGTGAGCAAACTGGGGCGCAAGACTCCCACCAGTGCAAGCGAACTGATGGACGTCGCCACCAAGTTCTCCTCGGGTCAGGAGGCGATCGAAGCCATCTTCCGAAAGGACAAGCAGCCTCAGGGAGAGCCGAAGAAAGACGCCCCCGAGGCGTCCGCCCAGCGGGGCACGAAGAAGAAGGCCAAGAACAAGTCGCAAGCGAAGCGCGACGCCGCTGACGCGAATCTCGTCACTGCGGCCGAGCACAGGAACCCTCGGAAGCCCCCAGGAGGGGCCGGCGCGTTCGACAGGATGCTCAAAGAGCCGTGCCCCTACCACCAGGGTCCTGTCAAGCACACCCTCGAAGAATGCGTCATGCTCTGGTGCTACTTCCACAAGGCCGGGCCCCCGACGGAAGATAGCAAAGGCCATGACAACAACAAGAAGGGGGTGACAAGGAAGAGGAGTTCCCGGAGGTCCACAACTGCTTCATGATCTACGACGGATAGGCGGCGAACGCCTCAGCTCGGCACCGCAAGTAGGAGCGCTGGGAGGTCTACTTGGTGAAGGTGGCAGCGCCAGTCTACCTAGACTGGTCCGACAAGCCTATCACCTTCGACCGAGGTGACCACCCCAACTTCGTGCCAAGCCCAGAAAGGTACCCGCTCGTCGTCGATCCGATCATCGGCAACGTTAGGCTCTCCAAAGTCCTCATGGACGGAGGCAACAGCCTTAACATCATCTACGCCGAGACCCTAGAACTCTTGGGGGTTGATAGGTCCGAGGTTCGGGCCAGTGCGGCACCCTTCCACGGGATCGCGCCCAGAAAGCGGATCCTGCCCCTCGGACGGATCGACTTACCCATCTGCTTCGGGACTCGCTCCAATTTCCAAAAGGAAACTCTCACCTTCGAGGTAGTCGGGTTCTGAGGGACCTACCACACGGTGTTGGGAAGACCATGCTACGCCAAGTTCATGGTCGTCCCCAACTACACCTACCTCAAGCTCAAGATGTCGGGCCCAAACGGGATCATCACCGTCGGATCCACGTACCGCCACGCGTACGAATCCGACGTGGAATGCGTGGAGTATGTTGAGGCCCTCGCCGAGTCCGAGGCCCTCGTCGCCGACCTGGAATGCCTCTCCAAGGAGGCGCCCGACGCGAAGCGGCACGCCAGCAATTTCGAACCAGCCGAGGCGGTTAAGTCCGTCTCTCTCAACCCTAGCAACGACGCCAACAAGAAAGTTCGGATCGGCTCGGAGCTCGACCCCAAATAGGAAGTAGTGCTCGTCGACTTTCTCTGCGCAAACGCTGAAGTTTTTGCGTGGGGTCCCTTGGACATGTCAGGCATACCAAGGGATGTCGCCAAGCACTCACTGGATATCAGAGCTGGAGCCCGACCCGTGAAGCAAACCCTGTGCCGTTTTGACAAAGAAAAGCGCAGGGCCATAGGCGAGGAGATCCACAAGCTACTCGCGGCAGGATTCATCAAAGAGGTATTCCATCCCGAATGGTTAGCCAACCCTGTTCTTGTAAGGAAGAAGGATGGGAATTGGAGGATGTGCGTAGACTACACCAGTTTAAACAAAGCATGTCCGAAGGATCCCTACCCTCTACCTCGCATCGATCAAATTATGGACTCCACTGCTAGGTGCGAAACCCTGTCATTCCTTGATGCCTACTCAGGCTATCACCAAATCAAGATGAAAGAGTCCGACTAGCTCATGACTTCTTTTATCACACCTTTTGGCATGTACTGTTACACTACAATGCCATTTGGTTTGAGGAATGCAGGCGCCACCTACCAGAGGTGCATGAACCATGTGTTCAAAGAACACATCGGCAGAACGGTCGAGGCTTACGTCGATGACATTGTTGTCAAGACGAAGAAAGCCTCCGACCTCCTCTCTGACCTTGTAACAACATTCAAATGTCTGAGAGCGAAAGGCGTGAAACTCAACCCTGAGAAGTGTGTCTTCGGAGTCCCCCGAGGCATGCTCCTAGGGTTCATCGTCTCCGAGCGGGGCATAGAGGCCAATCCGGAGAAAATCGCGTCCATCACCAACATGGGACCGATCAAAGATTTGAAAGGAGTACAGAGGGTCATGGGATGCCTTGTGGCTCTGAGCCGCTTCATCTCACGCCTTGGCGAGAAAGGCTTGCCTTTGTACCGCCTCTTAAGGAAGGCCGGGCACTTCACTTGGACCCCCGAGGCCGAGGAAGCCCTCGGAAACCTTAAGGCGCTCCTTACAAACGCACCCATCCTGGTGCCCCCGCAGCAGGAGAAGCCCTCTTGATCTACGTAGCCGCAACCACTCAGGTGGTCAGCGCTGCGATCGTAGTCGAGAGACGGGAAGAAGGGCATGCACTGCTCGTCCAGAGGCCAGTCTACTTCATCAGCGAAGTGCTTTCCGAGACCAAAGTCCGCTACCCGCAGATCCAGAAGCTGCTCTACACAGTGGTTCTGACACGGCGAAAGTTGCGACACTACTTCGAGTCTCATCCGGTGACTGTGGTGTCATCCTTCCCCTTGGGGGAGATCATCCAGTGCAGTGAGGCCTCGGGTAGGATAGCAAAGTGGGCGGTGGAACTCATGGGCGAAACGCTATCATTCACCCCTCGGAAGGCCATAAAATCCCAGGTCTTGGCAGACTTCCTGGCTGAGTGGACTGACACCCAGTTACCAACAACTCCAATCCAACCCGAGCTTTGGACCATGTACTTCGATGGGTCACTCATGAAAACAGGAGCAGGCGCTGGCTTGCTCTTCGTTTCACCCCTCGGAAAGCATCTTCGCCATGTCATACGCCTCCATTTTCTGACATCAAACAATGTGGTCGAGTATGAGGCTGCGCATCGCCGTCGAGCTAGGGGTCCGGCGCCTCGACGCTCGTGGCGACTCGTAGCTTGTCATCGACCAAGTCATGAAGAACTCCCACTGCCGCGACCGGAGGATGGAAGCCTACAGTGACGAAGTCCGGCGCCTGGAAGACAAGTTCTATGGGCTGGAGCTCAACCACATCGCCCGACGGTACAACGAGACTGCGGATGAGCTGGCGAAGATAGCCTCGGGGCGGACGACGGTCCCCCCGGATGTCTTCTCCCGAGACCAACATCAACCATCCGTCAGGATCGATGACACACCAGAGCCCGAGGAAGCCTCGGCCCAGCCCGAGGTACCCTCGGCCATCGAGGAGGAGGCCTTGCCCGTCGAGGGGGAACAGAATGGGGTCACACCAGATTCGAACTGGCAGACCCCGTACCTAGAATATCTCCTCCGAGGAGAGCTTCCCCTCGATAAGGCCAAAGCTCGGCGACTGGCTCGGCGAGCCAAGTCGTTCGTCTTGCTGGGTGGTGAAAGGGAGCTCTATCACCGTAGCCCCTCGGGCATCCTCCAGCGATGCATATCTGTCGCCCAAGGACAAGAGCTGTTGCAAGAAATACACTCGGGGGCTTGCGGCCACCATGCAGCACCTCGAGCCCTCATGGGGAATGCCTTCCGACAAGGTTTCTACTGGCCAACCGCGGTGGCCGACACCACTAGGATTGTTCGCTCCTGCCGGGGGTGTCAATTCTACGCAAAGCAGACACGCCTGCCCGCTCAGGCCCTGCAGACGATACCCATCACCTGGTCGTTTGCTGTGTGGGGTCTAGACCTCGTCGGTCCCTTGCAGAAGGCACCCGGGGGCTTCTTGCACCTGCTGGTCGCCATCGACAAATTCTCCAAGTGGATCGAGGTCTGACCCTTGACCAGCATCAGGTCCGAGCAGGCGGTGGCGTTCTTCACCAACATCATCCATCGATTCGGGGTCCCAAACTCCATCATCACAGACAATGGCACGCAGTTCACCGGAAAAAAGTTCCTGAACTTCTGCGACGACCACCACATCCGTGTGGACTGGGCCGCCGTAGCTCACCCCATGACGAATGGGCAGGTGGAGCGTGCCAACGGTATGATTTTGCAGGGACTCAAACCGAGGATCTACAACAACCTCAACAAGTTCGGCAAGCGGTGGATGAAAGAGCTACCCTCGGTAGTCTGGAGTCTGAGGACGACGCCGAGCCAAGCCACGGGTTTCTTGCCGTTTTTTCTAGTCTATGGGGCCGAGGCCGTCCTCCCCACAGACTTAGAATACGGCTCCTCGAGGACCAGGGCGTACGACGACCAAAGCAACCAGACCAGCCGAGAGGACTCGCTGGACCAGCTCGAAGAGGCTCGGGATGTTGCCTTACTACATTCGGCACGGTACCAGCAGTCGCTGCGATGCTACCACGCCCGAAGCGTTCGGCCCCGAGGCTTCCAAGTGGGAGACTTGGTGCTTCGTCTGCGACAGGACGCCCGAGGGCGCCACAAGCTCACTCCTCCCTGGGAAGGGCCCTTCATCATCGCCAAGATTTTGAAGCCCGGAACATACAAGTTGGCCAACAACCAAGGCGAGGTCTACAGCAACGCTTGGAACATCCAACAGCTACGTCGCTTCTACCCTTAAGATGTTCTAAGTCGTTCATGTACCTCGTTTTCTTTACATACACAAAGTCTAACCGTCAAGGAAGGGTCGGCCTTGCCTCAGCAAAGCTCGACCCTCTCTCGGGGGCTAGAAGGGGGGAACCCCCTCTGCGTCAAAATTTTCCTCGGAAAAATTTTCTACCAAAACGACCTTCGTGCTTTCGACTTCTGTATCGATAGCGGAATCCTGAAAACGACGAGAGTACACGTAAGCGGCAAGGCCGACCGAGATGTGGAACTCCTATGCCTCCGGGATATGGATACCTCACTCATCACCTTCCGCGAGAAGTAACTCACGCTCGGATAAGCGATCCTGCTACCGAACAAGTCCAAACACTCGGGTAGAAAACGACTCTCGTGCCTTCATGACTGTATCGATAACGGAATCCTATGACCAAATGAGAGTACACTTAAGCGGCAAGGTCGACCGAGCTGAGGAACTCCTACGCCTCCGGGATACGGATACCTCACTCATCACCTTCCGCGAGAAGTAACTCTCGCTTGGATAAACGATTCTGCTACTGACAGACAAGTCATGATGCTCGAAACGAGAGGAAAGAAAATGCAGCTTTTTAACACGACAATAAAGTGTTTAGGCCTCGGCGGCCGCGAAAAACATGCGCATGCTACAGACAAACTATTCCCGCAGGTTCGGGCATCAGTAGGGGGAGCAGCAGCACCCTCGCCGTTGTTTCCACCCTCGGCGGAACCTGGCCCAGCCTTGGACGGCGACCCGGGCGAAGGGACCTCCACCCAAGGGAGGACGCTAGCACCGCGCCAGCGGATGTCTTGGCCAAGCTCCAGCTGCTGCTGCCACATCTTCCTCGGCCTGGGAAGTCGCCAGCTCCAGGGCCGACGAAGTCTCTTTTCGAGCCGACTCCGCCTCTGTCCGCGCCAACACCGCTGCCTCCGGCTCCAGCTCATCACAGAGCAGCCGAGGGTTCTAAAAAACTAAGGAGAGAGGCCTAGAGCAGCAAGGCCGACCGAGCCAAGGGACTCCTACACCTCCGGGATACGGATATCTCACTTGTCACCTTCCGCGAAAGGCAACTCACGCTCGGTTAAGTGGTTTGGCTAGCCAACAGGCAAGTCCCAGCGCTCGAAATGAGGAAGAAACACAGCTTTATACTCGAATACCCAAATGTTCAGGCCTCGATAGCCACAAAGAACAAACACATATACTTAGGGTAACTATGCTACACGGACTTAGACATCGGCAGAACCCTCGGCGGTTCTCCCGGCCTACGACAAATATCTAAGTCCTTGAAGCGGTTACATTTTGCTCCGGCAAAAACCTAGTATATCCCCTTACAAACGGGACTCTGGTTCCGCTCCCGCGGGTATGAACAACCTCCACACCAGAGGGCTTGCGGGACAACAAACTCCAGGTGGCTCGCCGGTGACCACTGCACCAGCAGCGACAACGACCCCCGCTTTGGGCGGCCAAACAGCAGCAGCGATGACCTCAGGGCAGACGCTGCTGTGACGAGGCCCTCGCCCACGTCTCCACTCGAGGGGCGAGGACAAGCCATCAAAGCCAAAGAGCCGGGGGTCCGGCCGCAGATGGCGCCGACAGTCTCGTCGGTGGAGGAACCTTCTCTAGCTGCCACCACCTCAGCACCAACGACAGCGGCCACCTGCGCGCCAGCGCCACGCCGACGAATGCGCAGACGCCCCAGCCTACACCGGCAGATCCCCACTCAAATCCTCACGGACCGGCCAGCACCGGTCCCCACGAGGACCAAGCGGTAGGAGGCAGCATCGGGAGCGGCGCTAGAGCCAGCTGGGCCAGCGAGCCGTACATGCTGCAGATGACGACATCTACGGTCGATCGAACCCGCGTTGTCGAGGTTCGCCCTCTCTGCAAAGGGGTGACAGCAGCCACCGGCGTACGGCATGACCGTTGCCCGGGTGGAGGACGGACGGCTGCACCCTGGCCGGGCAGCAGCGGTTCGCCTTCCCCCGCATGGCTGGAGGACGTCACCTCCACAAGGCTGGAGGATGCCCTTCTCCCCCAAATGTTGGAGGAAGAAGCGGGTCGCCGGCCCACACGGGAGGCGAAACCCGGCTCGGCTCGCCCTCCGCCTCAGCCTGGACGACGAAAATCCTTGAAGCCGAGCGATGGCTGAAGAGCGCCGATCTCCACAAGGTCGCGCTCCTCCAACGACAGCAAGAGCAAGACGACGCTAGTGCACCCCATCCGGGGGCTCGAAAGGTGGAAGGGCGCAATGCATGAGGGGAGAACGAAGGCTTGACCACTGCCCGGGGGATCGATCCCCTTTTATAGACAAAACTCCTCACTTGCACCCCATAGCATCATGGGCAAAGTCTCCACTGACATACTCCAGGGTTCTCCCCCTACGACACGGGGGCTGGGTCCCACCTGTCGTACGAGCTGATCCGAAGCGCGAAGAAGGCGAACCGCCGCACGCGAGGCATGTAACCGTCCTGCGGTTACAAGCGCTCTCCCATCTTCGCAGAAACCAGCGGACCGAAGGGCGAACCGCCACGCTGGGAGCATGCAACCGCGCCACGGTTATGCACCCTTTCAGCTTCATCACCTCCGGAGGACCAGCACGAGGGCCCGGTCCCACCTACCATGCAACCGGCGCGACGGCCACTACGTGCGAGGAAATTGCACCACCACATGCGCCAATGCCATGCCTCCTCGGCTGCGAAACCAGTACCGCCACTCGAGGCGGCCCCGCGCGTGACCCAACAGTGCCAATTGAAGGCGACGACTACGGGACAGTCAGCCGTGGGGATAGGCACGACGGTTGGCATGGCTAAAAGTGGGCCGACAGTAATTGCAGCGGCAGACGAGCAGAAGCAGCGGTCAAATCACCTGCAGGCTCGCATCCCCTCCTGAAGCGACGGGAGAGCCCTCTCCCACGGCGTGAAGACGATGCACCCGTGTCCCGTCCCTCGAACGGCTCGCACGCGCAATGGGCGCCACGCGAATCGCCCGTCCCGCCGCATTAACTCCCCGGCAGAGCAAGCGACACCTCTGGCAGGCGAGGCGGGTGTCGTTTCACCTCCGCCATGATGACCGTGTCAGAAAAGGTGTGCCACCTTATTTAAATTCATATCCTTCCCCTCCTCCTCTCTCTCTCTCTTGCTACAGGGACCGGGAAAGGGGATGTTGCGGAAAGGATCCTTCTCGGTGAAGGAAGAGGGCCCCGAGCCCTCCTACTGATCAGGGGTTCAAAGGCTGGCCCCTCGGAAGGGTTTCGATAGCCGCCCCAGAGCACTCGGGCTTCAAGCCCATTACTGATCAGGGGTTTGAAGGCTGGCCCCTCGGAAGGGTTCGACAGCCGCCCCAGAGCGCTCGGGCTCCACGCCCATTACTGATCAGGGGTTCGAAGGCTGGCCCTCGGAAGGGCTCGACAGTCGCCCTAGAGCACGCAGAGTGAGGGATGACTCTAGGTACGTCCGATACATGGCCGAGGCTCGAGCTACGCTCCCGAGGTACCCTAGGACATTTCCGAGACCGGTGGGAACGATTTGTAATGGAATCCCACCGAAGGGAGGCATCGAGCCCTTGGACCCTGTCGAAAGGGGTCTGGGTCCGATGAATCACCTGCAGGTACTTTAGGAGCGCACCTCTGGGCCACCAGCCGACCCCTAACGAACGGGGCACGGGCGTCCACTCAGATTACCCGTTAGCAGCTCACTGGAAACATCATATTCGGTGCCCTCCGAGGGCAACATGGCGCTTCCCCCCTCCTCCTTGCGGAAAGGCGACGCAGGGGCGTATGATAAAAGTCGGGAAAGTCCTTGATCGACATCTCGCTCCGTGCAGCAGCTCGGGGGCTGCTCTCGCACCCGGCTACGGCCAAACTGTTGACAGCGTCAACAAACCAGCTTGATAACTCGGAACCTGACCATGCACCCGGGCTACGGCAAGGCCACATGAGGGAACGATCAGACCGGCCGAGGCACCACGAAAAGCATTAAGACCTTAGAGGAGTCAAACCACTCCTCCGAGGCCTCGGGGGCTACACCCGGCGGGTGCGCCCGCGCGCACCCACCAGAGCAAAGCAAAACCGAGAAAGGCCGGTCCCCTCACCAAAAATGCGGCAAAAGCCTCCAAGCGAGTACCAACACTCCCTTCGAGGCTCGGGGGCTACTGTCGGGTACCATAATTAGGGGTACCCCCAACACTCCTAATCACGGCTGGTAAACACCCTCAGACCAACTGACGGGCGCGGTTCAAGTCAAGGCTTCGTCTACCCAAGGGACGCAACCTCGCCCGAGCCCAGCCTCGGGCTAGAGCAGTAGTCCCAGACGAGTTCACGCCTTGCCCGAGGGCCGCCTCAGGCAGCGGGCACCCCCTCAGCTCTCCCGAAGCCCGGCTCGGGCAGGCTTCGTTGTGAAGCAACCTTGGCCAGATCGCCTCACCAACCGACCGCTTCGCAGGCGCATTCAATGCAGGGGACGCCTGACGCTGTATCCTGACACACGCGCCTCAGTCGGCCAGGCCGAAGTGACCGCAGTCACTTCGCCCCTCTTTTTTACTGTCCGATATGACGGGAAAACAGCGCCGCTCGCCGCTCACCCCGCTCCGACTGCCGTGCCAACCACCTAGGCGAAGACTAACAACAAGTCACGATTAACCACCGAGTTCGGCCTCGGGCGCAACAGGAAGCTCCACCTTGCCCGACCTCAGGCTCCGGCCTCGGGAGGAGGTCTCCGCCTCGCCCGACCCCCGGACTCGGCCTTGACCTCGGTCTCGGGAGGAATCGCGTCCTCGCCCGACCCCGGCCTCAAGAGAAGTCTCCACCTCGCCCGACCTCGGGCTCGGACCGACTGCGCCAACAGGGGATACATCATTACCCTATCCCTAGCCAGCTCAGGCTACAAGGAACAAGACCGGCGTCCCATCTGGCTTACCTCGGCGACGGGTAATGATGGTGCCCCGCGTGCAACCATGACGCCGGTGGCTCTCAGCCCCTTACGGCAGCAAGGAGACGTCAGCAGGATCCTTGCCGCACTGCCAGCTGTGCTCCTACAGGGCTCAGGCGCTTCTCCGACGGCCACGCTATCATGTGTACCGGGCTCAGGCTCTCCCCCGACAGCCACGTTGGCATGTACACAGGGCTTAGGCATTTCTCTGCCGGACACGTTAGCGCATAGCTACACCCCCCATTGTACGACTGGACCCTCTCCTTGCGTCTATAAAAGGGAGGTCCAGGGCCATCTTGGCAGGGGGGGTTCGCGCGGGGGAAGGAGCGAACGAACAGGCTCCCTCTCTCTCTCTCTCCCTCTCGCGACGTGCTTGTAACCCCTACTACGAGCGGCACTCCTGGTGCAGGATAATACAAGGCTTGCCCCACCTCTTGTGTTCCATCCCGTGCCAACCCATCTGGGCAGGGGCACGCTGCGACAATCTCACTCGTCGGTCCAGGGACCCCCCGGGTCCGAAACGCCAACAGTTAGGCATCTCAAAAGCACCACCAAGAGATCACCAAGCTTCTAATAGCCACCAAGACATCAAGGTGACATCGGTCACTAAGAGTAACAAGCATAAACCCTCACTTTACATAAATAAGACTAAATGAAGAAGGTGGATGCATGTTTGCTACTCCCAATACACTAAAGGACTCCTTAATCTTGAAATTGACAAAACACAATCACTCCACTATGCTTGAAATCCCCTTGCTCTTAAATAAGTGTACCATGATATTAAAAGTGACAAGAGAGATGTTATGGTTGAGATGTGTCATAGTACATGGACAAAATCTTGCTAAGATCCGACAGTATCAACACCGAAATTGTTGTCAACCTCTTCTTGAACTCCTCAAAGCTAGCTTGGCATTTATGAGACCACACAAACTTTTCATTCTAGTAATGTTGGAAATCACCAAGGAAACTAAGGATCTCACTCACATATATTGGTGGTTTCCAACTCAACACATAATTTATCTTGCTTAGATCTACTACTATTCCACCACTAGAGACATCATGACCTAAAAAAGAACTTCCTAGATCCATAACTCACACCTGCTCTGCTTGGCATACAACCGTATAATCTTATGGTGAAAGCACTCCCGTGAGGGGTGGTGGCTCCTCGCACTTGAGTCTGTGTTAGAGTATCCCAATGATTGCTCCTTGAGGAGGTCATGGATCGATTCTAACATGTAGTCCATCGCTCCCACGAACTTGATATCCTTTGGGGTCTAACACATGTCGTGCGAGGGCATCACAGGGACACTTCACATGAGGACCTCCAAGGAGAGTGGTGCTCCACTGAAGAGTTGGACTCACACATTGGTGAGTGAGACATGGACAAGGCACATGTCCTCTTGGGATGGTTGAGGCCTTAATAAGGCGCTAAGTTGGCGCCACATGCGTCCATTGATCAAATCCAAGAGCCACTTCCTCTCAGAAGCTTGGGTCCTCGGGGTGTGAGTTGTAGCTCCTTGAGTGCCCTAGTGACGATGTTGATGTTAGTGACGTGAGGAGGCTGAACGGGACTCTCCACTCACACCAGCGTCCCCTCTGCGGTGACGATGAAATCGAGGATGCCGAAGCGCATGCTCGTGCCTAAGACCCAGCTAACAACGTGGCTTGTCATTCGCTACCCGGTGATGGAGAAAACATCATGACACACGAAAAGCCCCTACCTAGCGTGCCAACTATCAATGTTTCATACCGGTACCTAGTGATTATTGTGCAGATGATGTGCAAAGAGAACACTAGGGTTTATATTGGTTCGGGTTAATGTCCCTATGACCACTTGTGCTGCTCGTGTTACTTTGCATTGGTTTGTAGTAGGGGGTTACAAATGGGCGAGAGAGGTAGGAGCTACCAAGTCTCAGGTGTGCATTTGTGTACATTTGTTCTGGTCTGCGGTTGCTCGATTGGTCATCCTTTGAGCGTGGGTCTCTCCCATCCTTTTATAGGCTAAGGTGGGAGTGTGGCCCCTGTTACAAGAGATCGAGGTCAAGCAAAATAGACAAGGTTGTGCGACATTGTGTGCTCTACCATCCATCGGAATCCTGTTGGTCAGGTGACGTGGTGGATGATGTCTTCCTCTATTTATCATGGCATAATTGCCATGCGTGAGCCATCTTGGAGTTGGTAGTTACGTTCCATCATGTCTCATAGCAGGCGAGTTGGTGGTCTCTTTTGGCTTCCTAGTTTGGGAATGGCTGAGTCATTGTCAGTCTCCACGCCATGATGGATGATGTCCGTGTCCTGACATACCTATTCATGTGCTGTCATTCAGGTTCTCGCTGTGTTAAAGGCTTAGAGCATGGCTTGCACGTCCCACGTTTGCAGTGGTGGAAGTGCATCGGCCTAGAAATCCCACGCTTGAGTGATCGAGCGAAGTTCTTGTCACACCCGGTTTTAAAGAACAAAGCCGGGTGCATCTCATACATGCGCCAAAAAAGACAACATATATAATAACAGAGTGTATAGAGATAAATGTCACAAAACATCAGAGTATTTATTACATAGCGGAAGACTTATTACAAAGTAAAAGACTAAATATAAAACGAACTAAGAATCATCGGCGCCAATGTCGACTGAGAAACGCCACCTAGATCAAGTCGAACGCCTCAGTGTTAGGCAGCTCCTCTTCGACCACCTGTTCTGCTCCTGTAGGGGGGGTGTGAGACAGCAAGAGTGAGCTCACATACGTTCATAGCTCAACAAGTCGTGGGGAATAATGTGGCATGAACTCACCAAAGGTGGGAGTTCACGAAGTGTAAGGCTGATCAATGAAATAAAGGCTGAAGCTGAGCATTGCTTTTATAAGTTGGTCAAATTTTTATTAGCAATTACTAGGTGTAAGTAAATACCAAACCTTTATAATAATAAATGAAAGTAATAGTAAAATAATCCCAAATGCGATGCAAATGTCAAATTAAATTTAAGTTCCATAATTAATCATGTGAGGGTCCGAGCCGCTCATGACCGTGAGCACGGCTAGTATACTAGTTTTACACTCTGCAGAGGTTGCGCATCTTTACCCACAAGTCATGTTACTCATCTGTCAAGAGACGGCCAATCCCATACACCTCTACCGAGGAGGCGAGGCAGGGTAACACTACGAGGCCTTTACAAAGTTCCACTAGCTTCAGAAATCCCGCTACAGTTTATAGGAAGCTCCAGTGCAGGGTTCTTGCCTGACCGCCATCGCAGCAAAATCAACCCAAGGACCTCCCTACACTGACCACTCCCCTACTGCCCTTGCCCCTTTCGGGTAAGGAAGACCTCCACTAGCTTTCCTAGTTAATCAGCCAAGGGCGTCCCATTAAACCCTTGTGGTAGCACTGTTTTCCCGGGTGGTCGCTCCATGTTCCCATTAATTTAATGATCTTAACATGAACAGTAATAATAACAAGATAATAACAGAATAATCATGAATAGTGTATCTTCATACCCAAATCCACATAAAGCAATAGCAGGTACTACCCAAAATATTTCAGGGGTGAACAAGGTATAAAGATAACCAAAACTGGGGTAACCTAAAGGATCCCATCAAAATTAACCTATGCAGATCATTAAAATTAATAAGAACATGGCTGGGAAAAGTAAGTGATCAAGGGCACAACTTGCCTGGCACTTGAGATTTCAGTTACCAGGGTGATTCTTCAGATGACTAGTAACCTCGCGCTAGTCGTAGCAATACAAACAAACATGGTATAGACAAAATTAACATCACACCAAACATAAAAATAAGTTATGTAATAATAATCTATGTGTCGTAACGAGTTCGTAGGAAAAAGAATCATTAAATTCGAAGCTACGGTTAAAAGATACAATTCCAGGAGAGTTTACGTGATTCAACACTAAAATAAGGTCCCATGTTGATTTTAGTTAATATAGATCATGTAAGCAAGATATAACTATCTTAATATTAACTATAACTTGATTAGAGATCATAACTTAGTTAAATTGTAGATCAATTAAATTATAAAAAAAGTGCTACACTAACGTAGACTAGAAAGGTTATTCCAACAGCCGTGGAATAAATTAGTTTATTTTGAAATTATGTTACATGATAGATAATGTTACCAAAATGTAGGCACTATTATTACGGGGATAACACAACCTTTGCGACACAAAAATGGATTTGCAACGTAATATATATTGAGTACCCAACATTCCATGGCTTAGGTGAGATGGCGCAATATGGTTGGTTGCAACCATGCCACACCAAAGTCCACACGGGACATGAGTGCAAATGATTCTATCGATAGGTGCTGGTCGGATGTAACCAGAGATGGAGATTAGATGTCGCATGTCAGGTGGGACCTATGAATAGTTTTCTTTCATTTTTAACAGACATGCGCGATTACTTCAAGTCACAGCGTTTCTCTAGGAGAAATATCAGGGAAAAAGAAAGGCTCAGGCCGACTGTTGGGGAGGGGTCTCACGGAGGAGCAGCCCCATCGGAGAAGACACGACCGGCTCGCCAGCTGCAGGTCTGGGCAGCAACCATGGCTGCGTGGCGTGCCCAGATTCTGCCCCAGCAGCAAGCGCGGCCGCGGCGAGGCATCACCAGACTCAGCACCGGAGGGGCGCGAGCAAGGCCAGTGCCCCAGCGAAGTGGGGCCCAGCGGGCAGCAGCGCGCGTCCGTGCAAGGTGTGGGGCGCGTGACACTGTAACCGGCAGGCACGAGCGGCAAACAGAGAAGATGAGACGAGTGCTCACCGGAATGGAGAGGTGGTCGGAGAAGACAACGTTGGCAGCGCGCGAGGACGGGCTTGGGGCAGCGGCGCCTAGAGATGGTGGCCAGCCAGAGTCGGAGCACGATCGTTCGGATCTGGAGCCTGCTGGTGTCCTCACGATGGCCGAAGGCGAGCCTACGCGAAGGGGAAGCCGAAGAGGAGCAGGGCCCTGCGCCATGGCTGGGAGGAGGCCGGTCCGACGACTGGGGAGATGGAGACCGAGCAGAGGTGCGCGCCAACGCAGGGCTCACGCCATGGGAAGGAGGTGCAATTGGTGGAGCTCGGCGCTGGTGGGGGATGGGAGCATGAGCGGTCGACCACCAGGCGGCTTGCGCAGGGAAGAAGAGAAGGCTGGATGGGAGAGAAGGCAGGAGGAAGCCAGGTGCGGCGGCTACCTGGGCACTATATGCTGGGCGATGGGAATCCCTGCAAACACGCGCACGACAGTTGGAGCATGGGCGGTCGCAGCGATTTTATCTCCACAACCCAGCTGACCAGGGAATATGGTCCCACCAACGACGAAGAGTGCAACCAGATTCTTTGGGGCCACGTGACGGCCAGCAGGAGCCAATTTGGCCTAGTCGCTTAGTAATTCTCTTTTCCCCTTTTTTGTTTCTAAATTTTGATTTTCATATTTATAAGTGAGCCAAGATCTCCAATCAAATTTAAATGATCAACCAAAACATCGGCATAAGATGCATATTTTTTTTTAATCACCAGTTGGTAAAATCAAAATAATAGTGTGATATGCGTAGAGGGAGAAGGAAAGAGAGAAAATAATAATAATAACCATATAGGTTTTTTTAAAAAAAATCTCTCGTATCCATACATATTCATATCTACGCCAAAACTTGGGTATTACAGTTCTCGACCCCTTACCCTCAGGAGTTGGACGAGGCGGAACTCTAAGGCGAAGACACTCAGCCCTCGGCCCCTTCATGGTCGGGGGTCACGGGTCAAACTAGGCAGAAATTCAAGGTGGAGACATCTGAGCCCTGACCCCTTTGTAGCCGGGGATCAGGGGTCGAGCGAGATAGAACTACTTGTGTCCTTGACCCTATGTGGTCAGGGGTCGGATGAGGTGGAACCTATTATGCAAAGGTCGGGCGAACCCAGGCGGTCAGAGCTTCGTTGCTCCTCGCTAAACTCGTGCCACGTCGTATCCATGACATTCGTCCCCGTCACTAATAAACTAAAAACTAATGACTACTAGCTAGTTAATCGTAAACCCAAAAATAACTACTAACTACTTACTAGGCTCCTAGCTACTAACTACACAATACCTAATAACAAATTGCTAGGTCACTATATTAATTATCGACTAAACTAACCAATGGTAAATCGCTAACTGATTCAAATGCATCATAAAAAGCTTTACTTGTCCAACTATGGCACTGGCAAAATTAGGGAGCGTGGTGGTAGGGATATACCCTATTTTATGCGAGTGGGCGAGATAGTAAGGCCAATATGTGGGGAGGCGGGCTGGCGCAGCATGAACGGTGGGTGCACTACCATGGACGGAAGGTTGGAAAGGCGAGCAAGACGAGAATGCCACGAAAAGGCTATCTCAAGCAGAAGTTGCATGCAAATGAGCATTTTGAACGACCACAGTATGAATGTGAGCATGCAAAGGAGAGGACACTTTCAGTAGAGCGCGCATGCGATGCGCAAATAGACTTACGGAGTAGAAAGAAATCAAGGATTTAGGGTACGAGGAGGGTGAGTGCAATTTTTTCGTGTTTTCATCCGTGCTCTGCTGGAAGAGGCTCTATAATTACTTGCGAACGCGCAAATGCACATGCACATGTGTGTTGGGGCGTCTGTTAAGATAGACTAATTTCCGACCTACGACAAGGTGGCCTCTGACAGCGAGGTCGTGGGGAAGCTCTCATGTCACCTGGAATGGTGAGGCGGCGTGGACCGGGCATATGCGGTGAGATGGTGAGGTGGCTCCCATGTCACCTAGAATGGCTGGCAGTGCTGACTAGACAAGCTGAGATGTGGTAGGGATGTGGCAGATGTGGAGATTTGAGGAAGATCTCTGTACTATATTAAAGCATCAGTTTTTCTGGTTCCACTTCCACAGTAGAGGGTTCTACCGTCGTTACTTTTACAAAAAAGCCTCTTATTTTTTTAAATCAACCTGAGTGTTCTGATTCGATCGAATCCACATTTTAACATTTAATTAGTAAAAATCTAAAAAAATATGTACAAATGCATATTTGAACCATAGTTGTTAGTTCTAAACTCACACTCACACCCAACTAACTAACAAAACACACATCTATTTATGTTTTATACTCTATACTCAAATATATACGGAAACGTAGTTCTTCGTAAAACCCCACTTTATTTAGATCAGAAAATTCATACAAAGTTTACGGAACCATGTACTATAGCTCGATCGTTCCAAAGAACTCCTCAATATTATACGATCACAATCTTTACTGAACTGAACGGGGATGGAAAACAACGTGGAATACACCCCGAAACACCGAGGGCGAACGTTGCCTTATTATTCGTATGTTCCTATACGGAGCAACACCGACAGGCGGGGGACATTTTCCAGTCCAGTTCCTATTCCTCCACAATATTCAGTTCCGCGGGATCAACAGAGGTGAACTCACCCTCCTGCGAGAACAAGCCGCTGGCCTCGACAACCTTCCTCTGCGGGATCTGGCTGATCTTGAGCCGGTCGTCGTCGGTCAGCTCCCAGTCGAATATCTCGAGGTTCTGCTTCAGCCTCTCCCTGTTGTAGCTCTTGACGATGCACGTCACTCCCTGCTCATGTATCCATCGCAGCGCCACCTGGTAATACGGGAAGACAAAGGCAAAACTGAATAGAATGGTGTGGCAGACCAGACAGTAAGTAGACGTCGGGACGGGACACACGAAACTAGCAAGGAAGAAGCCAAGCCAAAGACGACGAACGCGTGATCAACCAAACCTTCACCGGCCGGGGCAAACGTCCACGACACTGCTACCGCACGCCAGAAGACGCAGTCGGCAGCCGGCGGCCAGCTCTAGCCGCAGCTAGCGTAATAACGCACCTGTGCCACGGTCTTCCCCCTCGCCCTGGCTATCTCCGCGAGCACCTCCGAGTCGAGCACGGCGTTGCCCCGCCCGTCCCAGTTCTGCCCTCCCAGCGGCGAGTAGGCGGCGACGTGGACGCCCCGGTCGGCGCAGTACGCCCGCAGCGTCCGCTGCTGCCACGCCGGGTTCAGCTCCACCTGGTTCACCGCGGGCGGGACCGCGGCGATGGCCAGGACCTTGTCCAGGTGCCTGGTGGTGAAGTTGCTGACGCCGATCGCCCTGGCGAGGCCCAGCCGCTGGCACTCCTCCATGGCGCGCCACACGCCCTCCACGTCCAGCGGCACCGCGTCCTCCTTCCTGTTCGGGAACTTGGGCGGCCCGCCGGCCGGCCTGAGGCACACCGGCCAGTGGATCAGGTACAGGTCCACGTACTCCATCTGCAGGTTCCTGCTCGATCCCACACGGCACGCACGTCGTCGGCACGCGAGACAAGAATCGCCTTTTTTTGTTAGAGAAAAAAAATCATTTACTACTACAGCTGGTTTCCGAGTAGCAGCAGTACTACAGAGTACAGTACTCACTTGAGAGTTTCCCGCAGGGACGGCAGCACGAGGTCCGCGTGGGTCTGCGAGCACCACAGCTTGGACGTGACGAAGAGCTCCTCCCGGGACCGCAGGAGGCCGCGCCGCAGCGCCTCGGCCACGGCGTCGCCGAGCGGCTTCTCCGTGCCGTACAGGAAGGCCGTGTCGAAGTGGCGGAACCCCACCTCGATGGCCGCCAGCACGGCGTCCCTGACGGCCTCGTGCACCACGGGGAACGACGCCGTGCCCATGCCCACCATCGGCATCGGCTTCCCGTTGCCCGACCGCAGGGTCACCTCCGGCACCGCCGCTGTCGTCCCCGTGGATGCCATGCTGATGCGGTCAAGTATGGCGCGCTGCAGCTGGAGGTGCGTCTAGGTGTGCGGTGCGGTGCGGAACAGGGACCAGGGGTGCGCGAGCCAGAGCCTTGAGCCCGTGCCGGTATGTGGACAGGCGGCGTGTGGGCTCTCGGTACTTCATTGCGTTGGCATTCAGCAGATGGGACCCGAGTCCGACGGGGACTTTTACCATCGGAGACTCGGAGTAGTGTTTTGACGTCACCAGTTACGCTTCCACAGCTCTTGCCGTGGCTTGCTTTGTCTGCCTAGGCAAAAGAAAACCAGCGTTTGCTGAAAGGGAGAGCATTTTGGATCTTCCCGAGGTTTCCAGGGCTTGACAACCCCTCCACGAGGAGGAAATCGTCCACACAATTGCCGGACGACCGCAAGACAAAGCTTGGGCCTAGACGCCTTCACATGCCTTTTTTTCTTCAAGTAACGATACTGGTAGATCATAAAGCAAGATACGATCGGCAACGACATATATTTTCCACGATATTCAGTGTGTCGATCTAAACATAAGGGTTTGTTTGGGATCAAAGGTAATGGAGTGGATTGAGGGGGCTAGAATCTCTCACTACTCAATTTTGAATAGTGAGGGATTCTAGCCCCCTCAATACCCTCCATTACCCTTTATCCCAAACAAGCCCTAAGGCGTGATTGGTGGCCAGCCTCCCGCACGCCGGCCTCGGGCGCGCCTGGCTCACCAGAGAAGGCCGCTCGCCACTTCTCCACACGTGAAGATGGATGGTGGAAAAAAGGCCTACGCTGTACAAGTGTAAGCAGATCGACATCCTCACATACATATAACCAATCATGACCTCGCGTCCGATCAAAACATGCAGTGAGTCTAGTCTCTATATAGATAACCAATCACGTGGATAGTAACACTAGAAAAAAAATGAATTTCATGCCAAAAGAGAGGAGCAGAAAACACATGAGATTGAAGGCCAATCTATAGCTTATCTATGCTTTTTGTTGCTAACATGGTCATAAAAATGTTGTCGTTTCATCTAGCATGGCTTTTGAATACAATTTATTTCAAGTGACATGACATATTGATAAATTCTTCTACACTCAGAATACTGCTAGAGGATATTCCTTAAGAAGGAAACCATGACTCTTGTGTTGAAGTTGGACACAACTTGGTGAGTTAGGACTACCCGTTACCCCTTTTGTACAAGGGTTTTCCTCCACAATGGATAAACTATATGATCGCGGTGTTAAGGACACCAACACCCAAGATGTTGTTCAATGGCATCTCTCTTGACCGGATCCAACATGATCGTAGCATCAGATAATGCGATCCCTTGTCGCTCTCGCTTTTCATCCAAGCGATCGGGCCATGTAATGTATACTCTCGTGTGTAAATAAAAAAGGCTCCTCATTAAGCTTGGAGGTACAACAACATGGTTCCATGCCACCTTATACACAACAACATGGTCCCATGCCACCTTATACACTGACGATATAATGATCTTCATCAAAACAATGAAGGAGGATGTGGACATCTTAAAACTTACGCCTTCTTCATCTATTCAGTGAGGCCACATGGCTCGAAATAAAGTTGGAAAAAGGCATCATACCCATCATTAACATAGTGGGTGTTGGGAAGAAGGCATCTAGTTGAAGGTCCAAATTATAATACTTGATATTATAGGCTACGTAATACGGTTTAATGGACTGGCCCTATCTTGCAACGCGATTAACTTGTTTGCAATATTTTTTTCTTCTTGCATTCTAGCTTCCAGATGAATACAATGCAGCTACACTTACGATAGCTGAAGATGTATTGTAATTTGTTTGCATAAATTGCTCAGCTCATGAGCAACTATTGCAGAAACTGTTTTGCGTGTTTTTGCTGTCCAAATCCAAATAGACCCCATATATGTTATTCAAAGAAACTAGTAGACTCCAATTGGAGTTTAGATTATCCAAATCCACTCCCACATATTTGGCTTATAATATCATGGACCTGCCTATTGCTCCCTATAATGCTCTCTCGTCATTTTTTATCTATGTAGTAAACCATATAGTAGTTATATAAATGATACATGAAAAGATAGTCGATCTGATCGAGGAGGCTTTTGAATGATCATCGGCACTTACATCTTTTTTCTCTTTTCCTATAGTTTTGTCTTATTGTAGGTAACATGTGGCGTGTAAATGTAGCCCTCAAGTGCTGCATTCAATAATTTATCTCAATTAGTGAATTTATCTTTTATAGTTAGAGTTGGCGGTATGTTGTGCCTTGACTCAAGGATGCATAATAGATCCTTGGTTCATTACTTTAGGATACATATTTGTAGGTTGTTTGGATTCTCTTGCCTAGCTAATACACTGAGAACTATTAAAGGTCTTAAAATGGGAATATGTAGTCTCTAGGGAGGTTTTCATCCATGCTCAAGTATATTGACTACTAATGTTCAACAATGTTTGTTGTTATGTATCACTGTGTTCATGTCTCTAAACAATCGTTTATTCACCTTACCACAAGGCAATACCGTTAAATCAGACAATGTTCATATAAAGTTTTGTTACACTGTTGCAGTAATAGTATTTGCTTCACGCTCTACTATTTGACAAAGAACATAGTGTAGTACCTGGATTCAATTTTACTATACCATTTGTTATATGTAGCAGCTTGAGATAGAATAAAACTACTTGTACATATCTTCAATTTTGTGGTTATTCATATTCAAGTTATCCGATGTGTTGTTGCTCTCTGTAGGGTGGAACATGGTAGGAAAAGACCCTCAATGTAGGTTATGTTAGTCATAAAAAGTTGGAAGAGATAATCATATTAGCAAGGAAAGATCATATTAACACGATATTATCATATTTGAGTACATGAATAATTATCTCTTATATCTTATTATAAAATCTAAAATAGTTGTTCAGTAGATGGTTAGCTTGCATTTTATGCTACAATTACCTCAAATAACTTCTTGTTGCATGTTACACAATTTACGACATTTCTTGACATGTTTCACGACAATCTCATGCGGAGAGAAATACATTTAGGCCACATTCGTTGTTACGAAATAGATTGATGATTTACGCTAAAATGTGTACTCATTTACGCTGTTTTGGTTTTGAAAGGGAAATAGGCTCAAACCTTTTCCTAAATAATTTTGGTGGTTGAATTGCCCAACACAAATAATTGGACTAACTAGTTTGCTCTAGATTATAAGTTCTACAGGTGCCAAAGGTTCAACACAAACCAATAAAAAGTCCAAGAAAGGGTTCAAATAAAAAGAGCAAAAGACAACCGAAGGTTGCCCTGGTCTAGCGCACCGGACAGTGTTCGGTGCACCACCGGACAGTGTCCGGTGCACCAGGGAGAACGACTCTGAACTGCTCAGCTTCAGGAATTCGGGGAGCCACTCCGCTATAATTCACCGGACTGTCCGGTGTAGCACCGAACTGTCCGGTGTGCCAGCGGAGCAACGGCTATCTGCGCCAACGGTCGTCTGCAAAAGCTACAGGAACAGTGAACAGTGCGCGATTGCGCGTGCAGAAGTCAGAGCAGCGCTAGAAGGTGCACCGGACAATGAAGAGTGACTGTCCGGTGCACCACCGGACTGTCCGGTGGCCCCACAAGTCAGAGCTCCAACGGTCGAATCCTAACGGTTGGGTGACGTGGCTGGCGCATCGGACAATGTCCGGTGGTGCACCGAACTGTCCGGTGCGCCATACGACAACAGCCTTCCCTAACGGCCACTTTGGTGGTTGGGGCTATAAATACCGCAACCACCAACACTTCAAGGCATCCAAGTTTTCAGCCAACACATTCAATACAAGAGCTATAGCATTCAATACTAGACACAATTAGAGTGAATCAAAATCTCTCCAAGTCCCAATTCCACTCAAAGCAATAGTGATTAGAAGAGAGAGTTTTGCCGTGTTCATTTGAGCTCTTGCGCTTGGATCGCTTTTCTTCTTCCCCATTTCTTGTTCCCAAGTCATTTGTAATTAAGGCAAGAGACACCAATTGTGTGGTGGTCCTTGTGGGGACTAAGTGTCCCGATTGATTGAGAAGAGAAGCTCACTCGGTCTAGGTGACCGTTTGAGAGAGGGAAAGGGTTGAAAGAGACCCAGTCTTTGTGACCACCTCAACAGGGAGTAGGTTTGCAAGAACCGAACCTCGGTAAAACAAATCACCGTGTCATTCGCCTTATTTGCTTATGATTTGTTTTTCGCCCGTTCTCTCGGACTCGATTATATTTCTAACGCTAACTACGGCTTGTAGTTGTGCTTAAACTTTATAAATTTCAGATTTGCCTATTCACCCCCCCTCTAGGTGACTTTCAATTGGTATCAGAACCCGGTACTTCATTAGAGCCTAACCGCTCGAAGTGATGTCGGGAGATCACGCCAAGAAGGAGATGGTGACCGGCGAGAAGCCCGCTGCAAGCCACGGGAAGGCTCCATCAAGGGAGTCCGGCACCAAGCACAAGGAGGAATCCCCTCCACGCGTCAAGTCGCATCGGAGTGGCAACAAGAAGAAGAAGAAGATGAAGAAAGTGGTCTACTATGAGACCGACTCTTCGTCGCCATCCATCTCTGGCTCCGACGCACCGTCCGTCACTTCTAAGCGCCATGAGCGCAAGAAGTTTAGTAAGATCCCCCTACGCTATCCTCGCATTTCCAAATATACTCCTTTACTTTCCGTCCCATTAGGAAAACCACCCGTTTTTTATGGTGAAGATTATAATATGTGGAGTGATAAAATGAGGCACCATCTAACCTCACTCCACACTAGCATTTGGGATGTTGTTGAGTTTGGAGTACAGGTACCATCCGTAGGGAATGAAGATTATGATTCGAACGAGGTTGCCCAAATCCGGCACTTCAACTCCCAAGTCACCACTATACTCCTCGCCTCTCTAAGTCGAGAGGAGTATAATAAGGTGCAAGGGTTGAAGAGTGCCAAAGAGATTTGGGACGTGCTCAAGACCGCGCATGAAGGAGACGAGGTGACCAAGATCACCAAGAGGGAAACGATCGAGGGGGAGCTCGGTCGGTTCATGCTCAACCAAGGAGAAGACCCGCAAGCCATGTACAACCGGCTCAAGACCTTGGTGAACCAAATGCGCAACCTCGGGAGCACCAAATGGGATGACCATGAAATGGTCAAGGTTATTCTAAGATCACTAGTTTTTCTTAATCCTACTCAAGTACAATTAATTCATGGTGATCCTAGATACAAACTAATGTCTCCCGAGGAAGTGATAGGAAAATTTGTGAGCTTTGAATTGATGATCAAAGGCTCCAAGAAAATCATTGAGCAAGGCGCCTCCTCCGTACCCGAGGTACAACCCGTCGCATTCAAGGCGACGGAGGAGAAGAAAGAAGAGTCCACATCAAGTAGACTCCCCATCGACGCCTCCAAGCTCGACAACGAGGAGATAGCGCTCATCATCAAGAGCTTTCGCCAAATCCTCAAGCAAAGGAAGGGGAAAGACTACAAGCCCCGTTCCAAGAAAGTTTGCTACAAATGTGGTAAGCCCGGTCATTTCATTGCTAAATGTCCATTATATAGTGATAGTGATAGGGGCGACGACAAGAGGGGGAAGAAGAAGGAGAAGAAGAGGTACTACAAGAAGAAGGGTGGCGATGCCCATGTTTGCCGGGAGTGGGACTCCGACGAGAGCTCCACCGACTCCTCCGATGATAAGGACGCCGCCAACATCGCCATCAACAAGGGCCTCCTCTTCCCCAACGTCAGCCACAAGTGCCTCATGGCAAAGGACGACAAGAAGAAGAAGGTAAAATCTAGATCCTCCACTAAGTATGCAACTTCTAGTGATGAGGATGATTCTAGTGATGATGAGGATAACTTGCTCACTCTTTTGCCAAACTAAACATGCAACAAAAAGAAAAATTGAATAAATTGATTAGTGCTATTCATGAGAAGGATGAACTCTTGGATAGCCAAGAGGACTTCCTAATTAAAGAAAACAAGAAGCATGTCAAGGTTAAAAATGCTTATGCTCAGGAAGTAGAAAAGTGTGAAAAATTAACTAGTGAGCTTAGCATTTGCCATGACACTATTTCTAACCTTAGAAATGAAAATGCTAAATTAATTGCTAAGGTTGAGAACTCAAATGTATGTGATGATTCAATTGCCAATCTTAGAAATGATAATGCTAGTTTGGTTGCTAAGATTGATAAATTGAATGCCTCTCTTGCTAGCCTTAAGATTGAGAATGAAAAATTAATTGCTAAGGCTAAAGATTTAAATGTTTGCAATGATGCTATTTCCAATCTTAGAAATGAAAATGCCATGTTACATGCTAAGATTGATGAACTAAATATTTGCAAACCCTCTACTTCTAGTGTTGATCATGTTTCTATTTGTATTAGATGTAGAGATGTTAATGTAGATGCTATTCATGATCACCTTGCTTTAATTAAACAACAAAATGATCACATAGCTACATTAACTGCTAAAATCAATGAGCGTGACTTGGAAAATGAAAAATTTGAATTTGCTAGAAGCATGCTCTATAGTGGGAGACGCCCTGGCATTAAGGATGGCATTGGCTTGCAACAGGGAGACAATGTCAAGCTTATTGCCCCTCCTAAAAGATTGTCTAATTTTGTTAAGGGCAAGGCTCCCATGCCTCAGGATAACGAGGGCTATATTTTATATCCTGCTGGTTATCCTGAAGATAAGATTAGGAGAATTCATGCTAAGAAGACTCATTCTGTTTCTCACCATGCTTTTATTTATAAGAATGAGGCTTCTAGCTCTAGGCGTTCTACACATGTTAAAATGCCTAAAAAGAAATCTCCTATTGCATCAAATGAACCCAATGTTTCATTTAAGACTTTTGATGCTTCATATGTTTTAACTAACAAATCAGGCAAAGTAGTTGCCAAATATGTTGGGGGCAAACACAAGGGCTCCAAGACTTGTGTTTGGGTACCCAAGGTGCTTGTTTATAATGTCAAAAGACCCAAGACCGTTTGGGTACCTAAGAACAAGGCCTAAATAAACTTGTTTTGTAGGTTTATGCATCCGGAGGCTCAAGTTGGATCATTGATAGTGGGTGCACAAACCACATGACTGGGGAGAAAAGGATGTACTCCTCCTATGAGAAAAACCAAGATCCCCAACGAGCTATCACATTCGAAGATGGAAATCAAGGTTTGGTCAAAGAACTTGGTAAAATTGCTATATCACCTGACCATTCTATTTCCAATGTTTTTCTTGTAGATTCTTTAGATTACAACTTGCTTTCAGTTTCTCAATTATGTAAAATGGGTTACAACTGTCTTTTTACGGATGTAGGTGTTACTGTCTTTAGAAGAAGTGATGATTCAATAGCATTTAAGGGAGTGTTAGAGGGTCAGCTATACTTAGTTGATTTTAATAGAGCTGAACTTAACACTTGCTTAATTGCTAAGACTAATATGGGTTGGCTTTGGCATCGCCAACTAGCCCACGTTGGGATGAAGAATCTTCACAAGCTTCTAAAGGGAGAACACATTTTGGGACTAACAAATGTTTATTTTGAGAAAGACAGGATTTGTATCGCATGTCAAGCAGGGAAGCAAGTTGGTGTCCATCATCCACACAAGAACATCATGACGACCGACAGGCCGCTTGAGCTACTCCACATGGACCTATTCGGCCCGATAGCTTACATAAGCATCGGCGGGACTAAGTACTGTCTAGTTATTGTGGATGATTATTCTCGCTTCACTTGGGTGTTCTTTTTGCAGAAAAAATCACAAACCCAAGAGACCTTAAAGGGATTCTTGAGACGGGCTCAAAATGAGTTCGGCTTGAGGATCAAGAAAATAAGAAGCGACAACGGGACGGAGTTCAAGAACTCTCAAATTGAAGGCTTTCTTGAGGAGGAGGGCATCAAGCATGAGTTCTCTTCTCCCTACACGCCATAACAAAATGGTGTAGTGGAGAGGAAGAATAGAACTCTACTTGACATGGCGAGGACCATGCTTGATGAGTACAAGACTTCGGACCGGTTTTGGGCGGAAGCAATCAACACCGCTTGCTACGCCATCAACCGTCTCTACCTTCACCGAATCCTCAAAAAGACATCTTATGAACTCCTCACCGGTAAAAAGCCCAATGTTTCATATTTTAGAGTCTTTGGTAGCAAATGCTTTATTCTTGTTAAAAGAGGTAGAAAATCTAAATTTGCTCCTAAGGTTGTAGAAGGCTTTTTACTTGGTTATGATTCAAACGCAAGGGCATATAGAGTCTTTAACAAGTCCACTGGACTAGTTGAAGTTTCTTGTGACATTGTGTTTGATGAGACTAACGGCTCTCAAGTAGAGCAAGTTGATCTTGATGAGCTAGATGATGAAGAGGCTCTTTGCGTCGTGCTAAGGAATATGTCCATTGGGGATGTGTGTCCTAAGGAATCCGAAAAGCCTCCACAAGCACAAGATCAACCATCTTCCTCCATGCAAGTATCTCCACCAACTCAAGATGAGGATCAGGCTCAAGATGATGAAAATGAAGATCAAGAGGATGAGTCACCTCAAGAGGAGGACATTGATCAAGAGGGAGAGGCTAATGAACAAGACAAGGAAGATGATGAAGGACCAAGACCGCCACACCCAAGAGTCCACCAAGCGATTCAAAGAGATCACCCCGTGAACACCATCCTCGACGATATTCATAACGGGGTAACAACTCGATCTCGAGTCGCTCATTTTTGTGAACATTACTCTTTTGTTTCCTCTATTGAGCCACACAGGGTAGAGGATGCACTTAAAGATTCGGATTGGGTGCTGGCGATGCAAGAGGAACTCAACAACTTCACGAGGAATGAGGTATGGCATTTAGTTCTACGTCCTAACCAAAATGTTGTAGGTACCAAGTGGGTATTCCGCAACAAGCAAGATGAGCATGGTGTGGTGACAAGGAACAAAACACGACTTGTGGCCAAGGGATATTCACAAGTTGAAGGTTTGGATTTTGGTGAAACCTATGCACCCGTAGCTAGGCTTGAGTCAATTCGTATATTACTTGCCTATGCTACTTACCATGGCTTTAAGCTTTACCAAATGGACGTGAAGAGTGCCTTCCTCAATGGACCAATCAAGGAAGAGGTCTATGTTGAGCAACCACCCGGCTTTGAAGATAGTGAGTACCCTAATCATGTTTACAAACTCTCTAAGGCGCTTTATGGGCTCAAGCAAGCCCCAAGAGCATGGTATGAATGCCTAAGAGATTTTCTTATCACTAATAATTTCAAAGTCGGAAAGGTCGATCCTACTCTATTCACTAAAACTATTGCAAATGATTTGTTTGTATGCCAAATTTATGTTGATGATATCATATTTGGATCTATTAACAAATCAACATGTGAAGAGTTTAGTAGGATCATGGTTCAAAAATTCGAGATGACTATAATGGGGGAGTTGAAGTATTTTCTAGGATTTCAAGTCAAGCAACTCCAAGAAGGCACCTTCATCAGCCAAACAAAGTACATTCAAGATATACTCACCAAGTTTGAAATGAAGGATGCCAAGCCCATCAAGACACCCATGGGAATCAATGGGCATCTCGACCTCGATATGGGAGGTAAATCCGTAGATCAAAAGGTATATCGGTCAATGATAGGATCTTTACTCTACTTATGTGCATCTCGACCGGATATTATTCTTTCCGTATGCATGTGTGCAAGGTTCCAAGCCGATCCTAAGGAAGTTCACCTTAGGGTCATGAAACAAATCTTGAGATATTTAGTTCATACACCTAAGTTTGGTCTTTGGTACCCCAATGGATCCTCTTTTGATTTATTAGGATATTCAGATGCTGATTGGGCAGGGTGTAAAATTGATAGGAAGAGCACATCAGGGACTTGTCAGTTTCTGGGGAGATCCCTGGTGTCTTGGGCTTCAAAGAAACAAAACTCAGTAGCTCTTTCTACCGCCGAAGCCGAGTATATTGCCGCAGGCCATTGTTGCGCGCAATTGCTTTGGATGAGGCAAACCCTCAAGGACTATGGCTACAAATTTAGCAAAGTCCCTCTCCTATGTGATAATGAGAGTGCAATCTGCATGGCGGATAATCCTGTTGAACATAGCCGCACTAAGCACATAGCCATTCGGTATCACTTTTTGAGAGATCACCAACAAAGGGGGGATATCGAGATAGCCTATATTAACACCAAAGATCAATTAGCCGATATCTTTACCAAGCCACTAGATGAGAAAACCTTTACCAAACTTAGGAATGAGCTAAATATTCTTGATTCTAGGAATTTTGATTGAAACATTGCACACATAGCTCATTTATATACCTTTGATCATATCTCTTTTATGTCTATGACTAATGTGTTTTCAAGTGTATTATTATGCTTAGTCATAGAATTGAAAGGGAAATGGAGTATTCGGCAAAGACGACGCTTCCACTCAACTCCATCGGTTTTATCTACTCTTTGCCGGTATTCCGCCATCTCTCCATTGGTATAATCTTCACTCATATTTATTTACCATTGGGAAGAAAGTGAAAGGGCTTATATTTCACTCACAAGTATCTGTTTTTGGTGATTCATGCCAAAGGGGGAGAAAGTATTAGCCCAAAGCAAAAGGACCGCACCACCACCAAATTTTAAAAAAAATGAAGTTTTCAAATTAGTATGTGTTTTCAAAAGGGGAGAAAGTTCTAGTATCTTCAAAAATTTGTAAAACCCTCTTGAACACTAAGAGGAGAATTTCATTGAGGGGGAGTTTTGTTTAAGTCAAAGGAAAAGCATTTGAAACAGGGGGAGAAAATTTCAAATCTTAAAAATGCTTCTTGCAATCTTATATATATACCTTTGACTATTTGCAAAAGGATTTTGAAAAGAAATTTTACAAAGAATTTGCAAAAACAAAACTCGTGGTGCAAGCGTGGTCTAAAATTTTAAATAAGAAGAAAACAATCCATGCATATCTATTGAAATAATCATATTGGTTTCAATTCCAAGCAACCTTTTCACTTACATTATTGAAACTAGTTCAATTATGCACTTTTATATTTGCTTTGGTTTGTGTTGGCATCAATCACCAAAAAGGGGGAGATTGAAAGGGAAATAGGCTCAAACCTTTTCCTAAATGATTTTGGTGGTTGAATTGCCCAACACAAATGTTGGGGTCGTGCTTCGGTGCGCCGAAGGTCTCACACGAAGAAGCAGCTTCGGCTGAAGTCGTCTCCAAAAGATGGCCGAAGGTTTCTTTTCATGGAGCTTCGGCGTTACAAACCGACATAGAAATAGAATGACCTTTTTATCCATAAGAGGTCTGAGTCAATGTTGTAAACTTTTGTAAGGGGCATAATTGTAATTTGTCACAGGCTGCGACCTGTGCCTATAAATAGATGAACAGTACCTCTGTACTGTTCACGCGAACCTGTCATTTGCCTTCGCATCACACTTGCACTCCTGCCTTCCTCAGGACCGAAGGTACATTTGTAATTTGAAGTCATTTGTATTCATTCATATTGGTAAAAATGGAAATGATTCTATGTTAACATTTGAATGTCTATTTTATACCTCATGATTTATATGAATGCTTCACCCCTCGTTATTATGTTTACGAAGGTACGTCCTTCGTAACCTTCGTCCGAAGTTCCTTATATCCCGAAGGGATATAATGTAGTGGAGGACGAAGGGCTTTAATATTTAACATTTTCTGTGTTGCCTTGTTCTTAACTCTTAGCATTTGAGAACAAGCCCCCAACATTGGCGCCCACCTCTGGAGAACTCACTTCCACTTTTCTGAGCTGATGGCTTCGTTCAACAACCAAGCTGGAGCTGCTTCGGCTTCGAAGCTGGTGCTCCCGATAATAGGCGGTTCTTGCTCAGAGCCGGCTAACAAGAAGCAGAAGAAGGAGGCTCAGAGAAGGGTGCAGCATGTTGGAGTGCAGGGACCCTTCATCAAGTCAAAATGGTCCCATATTCCAATTACCTTCTCTCAGGAAGACCTTCAGCTTAAGGATTATCCCCACAATGATGCCATGGTTATCTCTTGCGTGATCAAAGGATTTCTGGTCCACAATGTCCTAGTCGATACAGGCAGTGCAGCTGACATTATATTTGCTAAAGCCTTCAGACAAATGCAAGAGCCCGAAGACAAGATTCATGATGCTACGCACCCTCTTTGTGGCTTCGGAGGGCGGCAGATTGTGGCACTTGGGAAGATTACCATGCCGGTAACCTTCGGATTTGTTAACAACACAAGGACTGAGCAAATTGTGTTTGATATTGTTGACATGGAGTATCCTTACAATGCTATCATCGGCCGTGGCACTCTTAATGCCTTCGAAGCAATTCTTCACCCAGCTTATCTCTGCATGAAGATACCTTCGGACCAAGGACCTATTGCTATTCATGGAAGCCAGGAAGCTGCTAGAAGGGCCGAAGGAAGCTGGACTGACTCCAAGGCAATCCATAATATAGATGGAGCTGAAGCTTGTGAACAGTACAAATTCAGGAGGGAGAAGGCAGCTTCAGCGGATCAGCCGAAGCCTATGTTATTGTGTGAAGATGTAGCAGAGCAGAAGGTGTTGTTGGGCTCGCAATTATCTGAAGACCAGGAGAAAACCTTGATAAGGTTTTTATTCAACAACAAAGATGTCTTTGCATGGTCAGCTAATGATCTCTGTGGAGTAAATCGGGATGTTATTGAACATTCGCTCAATGTTGACCCATCCTTCAGACCCCGAAAGCAGAGGCTTCGGAAAATGTCTGATGACAAGGCCGAAGGGGCTCGCAATGAAGTGAAAAGACTCCTCAGTGCAGGAGTTATCAGAGAAGTGAAGTATCCAGAGTGGCTAGCTAACACTGTTATGGTGAAGAAGGCCAATGGCAAGTGGAGAATGTGTATTGATTTCACAGATCTCAACAAGGCTTGTCCGAAGGATGAATTCCCGCTGCCAAGGATAGACTCTTTAGTTGATGCAGCAGCTTCTTCGGAGCTCATGAGTCTCCTGGACTGCTACTCAGGCTATCATCAAATCTGGATGAAGAAGGAAGATGAGCCGAAGACTAGCTTCATAACCCCAAGTGGTACATATTGCTATCTTCGGATGCCTGAGGGGCTCAAGAATGCTGGAGGGAGTTTCAGCAGAATGACTGCGAAGGTTCTCCAATCTCAGATAGGCAGAAATGTGTTGACTTATGTCGATGACATCATTGTAAAGAGCACGAAGCAAGAAAATCATATTGCTGATCTGCAGGAGACCTTCGCCAGCTTCAGACAAGCTGGTCTGAAGCTGAATCCAGAAAAATGTGTCTTCGGAGTGAAGAAGGGTAAATTTCTTGGATGCTTGGTTTCAACAAAGGGAATCGAAGCTAACCCAAATAAAATCGAAGCTATACTTCGAATGGAGCCACCAACCACAAGAAAGGGGGCCCAAAGATTGACAGGAAGGCTGGCATCTCTCAACAGATTTATATCCAGATCAGCAGAAAGAAACTTACCATTCTTCGAAGTGCTGAAGTCAGCTGAAGTCTTTCAATGGGGCCCAAGTCAACAAAAAGCCTTCGAAGAGCTGAAGCAATACTTAATAGATCTCACAACATTAACTCCACCAACGCCAGGGGCTCCTCTGTTGTTGTATGTGGCAGCTTCGCACTCAGCAGTAAGTGCAGCACTTGTCCAGGAGAAGTTTGATGGACAGGTCAAGAAGCAGGTCCCAGTATATTTTGTATCTGAGGTCCTCAGTGTCTCAAAGAAAAATTATACAGAGCTGGAGAAGGTGTTGTATGCCGTTTTAATGGCATCCAGGAAGCTTCGGCATTATTTTCAGGCATACAATATTATTGTTCCTTCTTCGCAGCCGTTGAAGGATATCATGAGAAATAGAGAAGCTACTGGCCGGATTGGAAAATGGGCTGCAGAGCTCAATGAATTTTACATTGATTATGTGCACAGATCCTCAATTCAGTCTCAAGCATTGGCAGATTTCATTGCCGACTGGACGCCAGGGGCTCAGGACGAAGAAGTGAATAAAGATGCCGAAGTATGGACGGTGTTTTGTGATGGCTCTTGGGGAACCTTCGGAGCAGGTGCAGCTGCTGTGTTGGTTTCACCGTCCAAGGTTAAAACTTGCTATGCAGCAAGACTTGACTTCAGCTGCACAAATAATATAACTGAGTACGAAGCCCTGCTCCTGGGTCTTCGGAAACTAAAGGCAATGGGAATCAGAAGGGCGATTCTTAAAACTGATTCCCAGGTTGTTTCGGGTCATATTGACAAAAGTTGCAAGGCTAAAGACCCGAAGCTTGAAAAATACCTAGACACGGTCCGAAGGATCGAAGCTTCCTTCGAAGGATTTTCTGTTAAGAATATCCCTCGAGGACAAAATGAGCATGCTGATTTGTTGGCCAAGTCTGCAGCACAGGGGCTGCCGCTACCTTCGGATGTGTTTTTCGAAACAATAAAGGCACCTTCAGTGGAGCTACTTGAAAGAGCAGTTCTTAACATTTCTCCTGTGTACAGTGAAGATTGGAGAACTGAAATAATCTCTTACCTTCAGGGTAACTTCTTCTCAGATGACGAAGCTTATAATAAAAGGATAGAGGCAAGAGCTCGTCCGTATGTCATGATAGAAGGGGAATTATACAAGCATGGAGTTTGTGCCCCGCTGCTCAAGTGCTTGTCTAGAACCGAAGGTATAGAGTTAATGAAAGAAATACATGCAGGCCTGTGTGGATCCCACATCGGATCTAGGCCGTTACTTGGAAAAGTTTTCCGCCAAGGGTTTTACTGGCCGAAGGCAGCTTCGGATGCAGCGGAGTTAGTTCAAAAGTGCGAAGGTTGTCAAAAATGTGCAAGAGATCAAAAGCAACCTTCGTCATTAACACAGCTGATACAACCCATCTGGCCATTGCAAAGGTGGGGCCTCGACTTGCTGGGTCCATTACCACCGGCTCAAGGCAATCTGAAATATGTTATAGTGGCTGTGGAGTATTTTTCCAAGTGGATTGAGGCGAAGCCATTAGCCACAATAACTTCGGCCACTGTCCAAAAATTTTTCTGGCAGAATATTGTCTGTCGCTTCGGAGTGCCGAAGGCCATCACTGTAGATAATGGAACACAGTTCGACTCCGAAGATTTCATAAATTTCTGTGATCAAATTGGCACGAAGATCCACTTTGCATCAGTCAGGCATCCGGAGTCGAATGGGCTTGTTGAAAGGGCCAACGGCATCATAATGACAGGAATAATGAAGCTAATCTTTAATCAACCAAGGGGAAAATGGCCAGATCAGTTGACCAAAGTGGTGTGGAGCCACAATACAACAACATCAAGGTCTACAGGCTTTACCCCATTTAAGTTGCTATTTGGTGACGAAGCAATAACCCCGGAAGAAGCCAAAGCTGGATCAATAAGAGTGGTAGCTTCGGCAGAATCAGGTTCCGAAGATACTTGTCTCGTGGAAAAAGATGCCTTAGAGGGGATCAGGCTTCAAGCCGTGGAGAATATCAATAAATACCAGGCTGAAACAGTAAAATGGCGAGATAGAAAGGTCCGGCTAAAAAATATTGAGCCGGGACACTTGGTGCTTCGGAGAGTGGCCAACCCAGATACAGTGGGCAAGCTACAATTGAAATGGGAAGGGCCTTTCTTAGTAGCATCTTCGTCAAGGCCTGGTTCGTACAGACTGAAGGACATGGATGGCAATGAAATTCCAAGATCTTGGAATGCGGATGAGCTTCGGCGATTTTATGTATAACTCGATGTAATTTTTTATGTTTTTTCTTTTCTTTTTCATGGCACCCTTTTCCTTTCTAAAGGGGGAGAAAGGTTTTTAATGGGGCCATCATATGTAATCTTCCTTTTTAGTTTTATAAGAGCAAAATCCCCCAAAGAATGTAAATGTAAAAGCTGAGAGCGCACCATCGAGTGCCGAAACTGAAAAAGAGAAAAAGCTCCGAAGACGTCCCTAAGGGGATGCAGAGCTCACAGCGAAAAGTCAACGCTGATTCCGCCGAAAGTAAAAGGCGAAGAAGCTCCAAAGATGTTCCTAAGGGAATGCAGAGCTTATACCGCCTAAGTAAAAGGCGAAGAAGCTCCAAAGACGTCCCTAAGGGGATGCAGAGCTTACAGCGAAAAGTCAACGCTGATACTGCCTAAGTAAAAGGCGAAGAGGCTCCAAAGTCGTTCCTAAGGGAATGCAGAGCTAATGTGTGGTTGTTTCTAAGGAAGTAATGGCTGAGAATGTGGCTTCGGACATTCATTCGCGCATTACATTACATCATAACATTTGCATGCATAAGCATTCATTCATAGCATTTGTGCTCAAAAGTGGTTGCTTCGGCAAAAGGAATAATTGGTCTTTTATGCTTCGTTGATCGGCAAAGAGAATTAGCTTTTTTATGAATCGTTGTATAAAAGAAAAGCTACGTCAGAAGGGAGAAGTGGTATTTTATGCTTCGTTGTGTACGAAAAGAAGGGAAGGTGTTTTTTCGCTTTTGGCTCAAAATACTGATTTCGTCCACATCAAAGCACTTCAGTACAAGGGTAAGAATATATTACAAGGTATGTACAAAGTTCCTTGAGAACAGTCTAATTATATTTACAAGAGTTGTTACAAAACTATCCTGAGTTTTTCTATAACATACTTCTACTGATCTTCGTTAAGCTTCAGCTTCGGCGACAGCTTCGGCGACATATCTTAGGCATCATCTTCACCTTCGTCATCCTACATAAATCAAGGAATCGTGAGTAAAAATCAAATGCAAAGGAAAAGGTAAGTACGAAGTATCATTTCTTACTGGTTCAAGATGACTTCGGGCTTCGTCTCCAGCCTTTTCCCGCCCGCCTTTTGTCCATATCATTTTTATAAATCTATTTGAGATGCTTCGGGCGAGGTCAGGTATATCATCCAGGATTGATGGAGATAGGGTGAAGTTGGGCCTGTTGACAATTTTTCCATGCTCGCAGCCGGCCTTCAGGAATACAGCAGCGGTACCCCGAGAAGCTACCCAGGCACAGAAGTCGCCGTGCCCGGCTATAACTTCGTCAAGTTCTTCGATTTCAGCTTCAATATGATCGAAGGCCTGTGGTAAATTTTCCGCTGAAGGGTTAAATTTCCCGCTGCTGGCTCCAACAGAGTGAAATATCTTTTTTAATCGTCCAATACAATTATTGCCAAATTTCAAGCATTTGTCTTGAAGGCTTGTTAACGATTTCTTCAACTCTGAGCTGGTCTGGACTTCGGCTTCAAGCTTCGAATTAAGCTCTAGCTTCTCCTGATCGAATTGTTTTGATTGACTGATAAGCTTCGAATTCAACTCTGATACTTTAGCCTCAGTCTCAGCCAACAAGCCTTCGGTCGATTGGAGCTCGAAGTCTTTCTTTTCAATGATGGCAGATTGTTCTTTTATTTTGCTTTCTAAGTTTTCAATTATCGCTTCGTGTTTTTTGTCCTCCAAATCTTGCTGCATCTTCAGAGCTTTGCTCAGTAGCATGCTCTGCACAGAAGCAACTTATGTTAGTGACATTTTCGTTATTAACGGTAATAAAAATAAGAGAAAACGTTGTTTACCTTGAAGTTGGAGTAAAATAAGCTGCCGACGATATGTTGTCGTCGGTAGCGGCTGATGTCTGTCTCTAGCTTCGGAAAACCGATACTCTTTAATAGAGTACCGATTACCTTAGCTCCAGTTTGGTCTCGAATGCAGCCTAATTTTTCGTCATCAATGCCTCCAAATAGAAGAGCTCCGGGTTTGTAGCCGCAAGATTTGGCATAGTCTTTGAGCTCTTCTATTTCATCCTTCGTCAGTTTTTGCCCAACTAAATTTTGAAAAGAGTAGGCTTCGTCGTCCGAAGTGTCTTCGGCTATTTCTTTTCCTTTTTCAGGCACTGTGGCCATGGTTTTTTCAGTAGTAGCACCAACTTCTTCTGCAGCCATGTCTTCCAAAATTTTGTTAATGTCCTCAATGGTTGTTTCTAAATTCACATCTTCGGCTGTAGCGGCTTCGGTAGCCGCGACCTCCGAAGGTGCGATTTCGACGTTTGTGGTACCTTCGACAGCTGGTGTTTTCTGAATTGACGCTCTAGGCGGCGTCTTGTCGATTACTTCAGTTACCGCAATAATTCTTTGCCGCTTGGGTTTGCTTATCTTCGTCTGATCCGGCACGTCCACCTTTTGAAAAAGCTTCGTCAGTTGGAGCCCTAATGGACTTAGCTTCGTGGGCATGGGTTCAATCATTACCTTTAAAATTTCCTCCACGTCGCTGGCAGAAGGCGGTGTGGGGGTCCCTTCTTCTTCGGGTGATTTGCGCTTCGGAGTAGATATTTTTCTTTTCTTGGGAATTTTCTTCTCCTTTGCTGGCCTTTCTTCATCCTTGGTCAGAGTTTCGGCCACTCTTTTTCTTTTGTGGCCCTCGGCACCCTTGTTCAACTGCTCATAGTCTGGGTACTCGAAGCCCAGGGCATCAAGCACTCGGTTCAGCCTTCGCTTCGGTCGGGCGCCGAAGGCCGCTGTCATTAGTTGATCCTCTTTTTTGGAGTAATTCCCCAGGATTTCATTGCACATCACCTCAACTGTGTCTAACCATTCTTTGCAGGGTTTTTTAAAGTACTTCTTAAACTTGAAGTGATAAGGAAGCCGAACAAGCTCCCCCTTCTTCTTCTCTCCCTCCAGCTTCGGCATTTCCCACTCTTTTAGAGTAGGAAAAACTCTGAATGCCAAGAACTCCTGAACTAGATCCCTGGTGCCAATATGTTCTGAAATAATTTCAAATTCACCCAGAGCAGCCCAGGTGGGACCTTCTAGATTGCCGATGCGGCATCGTGGCCTCGTCTCTCCGAAGATTAAATCCAGAGGGCTTTGTACCAATTTTTCTTTGTCTTCGTCAACTTTTACATAAAACCACTCAGATTTCCAGCCTACTGGCCATTTGCTTCGGTAGCTGATGACAGGACACTTTGTTGTCTTCCGGTAGGCAAAATTATAGCAACCGAAATTATCATGTAGCCCATCTTTTCTGGCCTTTGTTTGGTAATGTAATTCGTGAACTCGGCAGAAGCTGTCGGCAAACGGTTCCACAGCTTGGCTTCGGAGGGCCCAGATATAAACATTGAGCCTAACGATGGCGTTAGGAGTCAATTGATGAAAGTAGATACCAAACCTCTTCAGTATCTCCGCAATAATATTGTGAAGAGGGAATCTCAGCCCAGCCTTTAAAAAGCTCTTGAAGATAACAATCTCATCCTTCCCTGGCTTCGGGGTGGTTTCTTCTCCCCCGAAGCGGAGTAGCTTCTTCTGATCTTCATTGAAATAACCTGCTTTCACCATCTTCGAAAGATCAGCTTTTGAAACAGTTGATTTCCCAAAATCCAGGTGACTGGGCTTGCTGGGCATGGCAATGTGGTAGTCATCTTCGGGGTCAGTCCCTTCAATGTTTTCTTCTTCTCCTTCGGCTGTTGTCGGGTTTGCTTCAGCAGCAGGCATTTCTTCCGCAGTCACTAGACCGGAACGCTGCATCGCTTCGGAGATGGGCACAGTGTCCGAACCTTCGGCTTCGTCTCCATCACGTACAACTTTGGCAGTAGATCGCACTCTCGCCATTTGATTCTGAGTTTGGGGAAGTCAAAAACTTTTTTCTTTTTTCTTTTCTCCGAAGCTCTTCTTTCTGACGAAGCAGATGTCGAGATGGACCTTCGTTCGATTCTGAGAGTCAAGCTTCGGCTATGGTGGAAAATTTTGGCAGCAAAACAGTGCAAATAGCAATGAATGCTGTGGTAACTTCACACCTACCCGTTTGTTTATATAGTGCTGCAGGTAAGAAGACGAAGCGGCAGGATTTTTACACCAGGCGGGCAGTCACTTGTACTCGCTGTGCAGTGGACCGCAAAGATCAAACAGTAACTCTGCAAGGTGGGCCTGGCGCGCGCTCGGAAGCCGGATCGTTTCTCCGCAACGAGCTCAGGGAAGGTGTTTTTTGGACCTTCGGCTTCCCGAAGCTGAAGAGGCTTTTTTCACGGGTCAAGCTCGTTACGAAAAACGATCTAGCACCGCGAAAGGGGCTACTGTTGGGGTCGTGCTTCGGTGCGCCGAAGGTCTCACACGAAGAAGCAGCTTCGGCTGAAGTCGTCTCCAAAAGATGGCCGAAGGTTTCTTTTCATGGAGCTTCGGCGTTACAAACCGACATAGAAATAGAATGACCTTTTTATCCATAAGAGGTCTGAGTCAATGTTGTAAACTTTTGTAAGGGGCATAATTGTAATTTGTCACAGGCTGCGACCTGTGCCTATAAATAGATGAACAGTACCTCTGTACTGTTCACGCGAACCTGTCATTTGCCTTCGCATCACACTTGCACTCCTGCCTTCCTCAGGACCGAAGGTACATTTGTAATTTGAAGTCATTTGTATTCATTCATATTGGTAAAAATGGAAATGATTCTATGTTAACATTTGAATGTCTATTTTATACCTTATGATTTATATGAATGCTTCACCCCTCGTTATTATGTTTACGAAGGTACGTCCTTCGTAACCTTCGTCCGAAGTTCCTTATATCCCGAAGGGATATAATGTAGTGGAGGACGAAGGGCTTTAATAATTAACATTTTCTGTGTTGCCTTGTTCTTAACTCTTAGCATTTGAGAACAAGCCCCCAACAACAAATAATTGGACTAACTAGTTTGCTCTAGATTATAAGTTCTACAGGTGCCAAAGGTTCAACACAAACCAATAAAAAGTCCAAGAAAGGGTTCAAATAAAAAAAGCAAAAGACAACCGAAGGTTGTCCTAGTCTGGCGCACCGGACTGTTCGGTGCGCGACTGCACCAGGGAGAACGACTCTGAACTGCTCAGCTTCGGGAATTCGGGGAGCCACTCCGCTATAATTCACCGGACTGTCCGGTGTAGCACCGGACTGTCCGATGTGCCAGCAGAGCAACGACTATCTGCGCCAATGGTCGTCTGCAAAAGCTACAGGAATAGTGAACAGTGCGCGACTGTGCGCGCAGAAGTCAGAGCAGCGCCAGAAGGCGCACTGGACAATGAACAGTGACAGTCCGGTGCACCACCGGACTGTCCGGTGGCCCCACACGTCAGAGCTCCAACGGTCGAACCCTAATGGTTGGATGACATGGCTGGCGCACCGGGCAGTGTCCGGTGGTGCACCGGATTGTCCGGTGCGCCATACGACAGCAGCCTTCCCCAACGGCCACTTTGGTGGTTGGGGCTATAAATACTCCCAACCACCAACACTTCAAGGCATCCAAGTTTTCAGCCAACACATTCAATACAAGAGCTATAACATTCAATACAAGACACAATTAGAGTGAATCAAAATCTCTCCAAGTCCCAATTCCACTCAAAGCAATAGTAACTAGATGAGAGAGTTTTGTCGTGTTCATTTGAGCTCTTGCGCTTGGATCGCTTTTCTTCTTCCCCATTTCTTGTTCCCAAGTCATTTGTAATTAAGGCAAGAGACACGAATTGTGTGGTGGTCCTTGTGGGGACTAAGTGTCTCGATTGATTGAGAAGAGAAGCTCACTCGGTATAGGTGACCGTTTGAGAGAGGGAAAGGGTTGAAAGATACCCGGTCTTTGTGACCACCTCAACGGGGAGTAGGTTTGCAAAAACCGAACCTTGGTAAAACAAATCACTGTGTCATTCACCTTATTTGCTTGTGATTTGTTTTTCGCCCTCTCTCTCGGACTCAATTATATTTCTAACGCTAACTCCGGCTTGTAGTTGTGCTTAAACTTTATAAATTTTAGATTTGCCTATTCACCCCCCCTCTAGGCGACTTTTAGGTTTAGGTTTTACGCTTAAATTCGCCTGAGCCAGAACCCGCGCAACGTCGTACACGTGCGATTTTCACGCCGTAATTCAGGCACCATTCGCCGTAACTAAACAGATCGGCAATTTACGCTATAATTTGTACCCATTTACGCTGAAATCCGCCTGAGCCAGGACCCACAAATGATTGGACGCACGCGATTTTCATGCCGTAATTTCCGGTCCCATCACTGTTATGAAACAACTCTATGATTGACGCTAAAACTCGTACTCATTTACGCTATTTTGGTTCACGTTTTACGCTGAAATCCATAGAGCCAATATATATATATATATATATATATATATATATATATATATATATATATATATATATATATATATATATATATATATATATATATATATATATATATATATATATATGTGTGTGTGTGTGTGTGTGTGTGTGTGTGTGTGTGTGTGTGTGTGTGCGCGCGCGCGCAAAGCAAAGCAAAGCAAAACAATGACCTTTGGAGTTGTAATTAATCGAATGTCATTGAATTCTCGAATGACAATCTTATTTCACACACTTGTTGAAACTTTGTTTCATACCTTCTTCCCTTTAAAATCTTCAGAAGAAGGATTTTTAATTTCATGGTGTTGCCTCATTGTTGTTCATTTCAGGATTTTGATAGGTACCCATAATTTGGCGTCCACCTAAGGTGAACTCATGAACGACCATGGTCATGCCCCTTGAAGGGAAAGGATTGTTAGCATAACAAATTATGCTAACAATTCTGAAGAGCAAGGATGCAGTGGAGATAACTAGATCAAAGTTGACAATCGTAGGTAGGAAAAGTGAAAATCTCTAGAGCTATTGGTTTAGCTAGATGATGTTGATGTGAAGACTGAGGAGCTAGAAGCCATCTAGAGGCACATGGAGATCCAAAAGCAAATGCTGCTTCCTTTTTATGATGGTCAGTCTAACCCAATGTAGCTCCTCACGAACTACGAAATAGCTATTGCATCCTTCGATAGAAACACAATGGTGATGATCAAGTCATTCATCATGGCTGCAAGAGGCATAGCTCAAACTTGGTACTCGTCCCTTCGTTTGGGTTGATAAGTACATGGGAATAATTTAAGAACCATCTGATTACAAGTTTCCAAGGCTTCCAAGCAAAACCTATTATGGCACAGGCATTGTTCCAATGCGCCAAAGAGGCATATGAATCCATTTAAAGCTATTTGTGAATGTCTGTCCAAATCAGAACACAGGCACTAGGAGTGCTAGATGAAAAATAGTCAAAGAGGTAGCAATCAAGGGCTCAAAATGGGCCATGCTCTAAATTCTTCGCTAGAAAGCCTCTGCATACCTTGGAGAAACTATTTAGAAAGATGGATGAATATGTTAGGGTAGATAATAACTTTTGGCAGTGTTGGCAAGAGCAACAAAAGTACACAGAGATCATAATAGTCTTCAGAACGGACACAAGGCATGTCTGAAGTATTCAAAACACAAAGTTTGATGGTGAAAAGCAATTCCCACCATCTCAAGCACCAAGCCAATCTTTGAACAGAACCCAACAAAGGCAACAAAGTACATTTTGGGTGGTTCAACATCAAAAGGTGAAAGGAGAGGCCGCACCTTCAGAGGTAAATACTCCACCAACCAATCAAGGAAGCTTTATTGTGTATTATACAGAG
The DNA here is from genome assembly GCA_029449295.1 of Zea luxurians. NCBI lineage: Eukaryota > Viridiplantae > Streptophyta > Magnoliopsida > Poales > Poaceae > Zea > Zea luxurians. The sequence continues at coordinate 95,143,087 of JAOPSE010000010.1, read as the reverse complement.
AAGATAAAGGGCACACAACAAATTATTGTAGCATCACAATCTAGAAGTAGAAAGGTTTGGTAGATGTGAAGCAAGGCGACCAACCGAAGGATGCGTGCCATACATCTCTTACTTCCCACCTAACTATGTTGCACCATATATTCAATACCAGGGGCACATCTCACACCGTTCAGTCTCAAGCCCAACTATGCAATAATAGCCACACCAATGGGAAGCCTACAATACTCAATTCTCGGGGCCACCACATTATAACCAATGTTATACAATCAGTCTCCATAGCAACACCAACCAAGTGAGCATATCGAGGCCAAAAATTATGTAAAGCAAGTTTCTAAAATTACAAACTTCCTACAAAACCCAATTTCATCTATACATTTATCAACCTTGTTGTGACTCCCGAAATCAATGTTGACACCAAGTCCATCACGAAAAACCTACTCCTGCTATTGTTTCACGCCGTCCCACCGCCACCATGACCAAAAATCCATCTCCATCGCCCCAGTCACTTTGACGCCATATCACCACCAAATATCCTCTTAGCGCCGCCAAAGCACCTCATGTGCTGCCTCCACGTTTTTGCAGCGAGGGCCTTCGTGGACGACATTTGCCTGTCGCGGTGGTTATCTGGTCTTCCACCAATACCTTCGACATTCCAAGATGTTGCTCACAGGTACGGTGCCCCCATTACTCTAGCCCTTGCTTCTTCTTGTTTAGCTCGTCATTGTTATTGTAGTAGCAACATGACAGGTTGATTCTTCTCGTTGAATCTTGTTGTAGCGACATGCCACTTATTTTTTGTTGACGTGGACAACTTCAAAACAATTAGCAACCAACAAAAATAGAGAATTGTTGGAGCATAAACATATTTTTTATTTTCTAAAGTGTTTTAGCAACTCTCTAAATCTATAATTCAAGGAGCTAAATTTACATAACTATTGGAGAAGCTCTTATCCTCGCATGCTTGTCAATAACTAAGACTATGTTTGTTTACCCTCTAGATTATATAATTTAACTTAAATAAGTTAAGAGCCAAACAAACAACACAAATTATTAGATGTATTATATAATCTAGATGTCTAGATTATAATAATCCATAAGCAACTCATTAGGTGCTTATATAATCCATAAGCTAGATTATATAATCCTAGACAGAAACAAACATGATCTAAGCCAGAGAATCTATCTTGCCATGCAACGTCACATCACGAAGAGTTGGATCTCGTTTTGTGATGAAGATGACACCTCAAGACAAGTATAGGACCTAAGGCCCTGTTTGTTCGCTTATAAGATTATATAATCTAGCATATAAATTATATAAGCATCTAAAAAGTTGATTATGGATTATTATAATATAGATATCTATATTATATAATCTATCTAATAATGTGTATTGTTTGTTTGCCTAGTAACTTATTTAAACTAGATCAAACAGATCTAAAAATGGCATTCTAAAAAGTAATGGCCTGGATGGCATTTCAGGACAAGGTCAGACACCTGAAAATACATTTTAAGAAAATGAGGTCCGGACGACAAGTAGAGAGATCGTCCTCTACTTCTAATTCTTGATTCAATATGGCCGTATCTAAGCAACTGATTCAACGTAGCCGTATGAAAGCTACTCCAATCACCATTTTTTTGTCCTTGCAACCTGATAGATGGAGATTTCTGCTACATTTCAACAATATCAAGCTCAGCAAGATCCACGCTGGAGACGCCGTCTGGGCTGAGGATCCCCAACACTGTGACCCTCTTGTGCTGAGGTATCTGACTAATCTTACGCCTGTCTTCATTGGTCAGTTCCCAATCGAAGATTTCCACGTTCTCCTTGAGCCTATCCCTTCCGAAACTCTTGACAACCACGCTAGCGCCTTGCTCGTAGATCCACCTCAGCGAAATCTAGGAGAGAACGGAAAGTAGTTATGCTGATTAGTGTTAACATCATACAAAGAGTTTAGAAAACCATTCTGAAGAATACAAACTGCACATACTTAGTCAATACATTAAGTTAAAGGTGCTAATATAAATCCGGTAGTTATTACCTTTGAAAGCCTTAAAAAAATTGAACTGTGGCCAGAATTTTGAACAACTGCTACACTTTAAGGTAGACACATTGAGGGATCAGTTGGTAATACCTGAGCCACTGACTTTCCTCTAGCCTTTGCAACCTCTTGCAGAACCTCAGACTGCATTACTGGATTGACCTTAGACGTGCTTTGGCCTGCTAGGGGAGAATAGGCAGTCAAATGAATACCTTTGTCTTTGCAGAACTCAGCTAACCTTTTCTGCTGCCAAATTGGATTCATTTCGACCTGATCAAGCCAAGGTTATCTCACATGTCAGTATATTATACGATATACAAAGTTATTTTTAATTTGACACGACTATCCCCTAAAACCCCCTCTTTTCGTTCAATGACTGTTTACATATTAAAAAACCTTCAAGTTCTAATGTTCTATATTCATATGGAATATTAATATCCATGTGACACTCTTTCTTCTTTGATGAAAAGAAAGGCACAAAGTTATTCTGCATGTTCGAGAAAAATAAATACAGTAAAACATCCTGTTCTTCCTTTTGTGGTCTTTTGTGCAGTAGAAATTTCACGGTAATTTGTATAGAAAATTTATATGAATCAGTTTGTTTTTTACAACAAAAACGCAATAGAACGTAAAAATGCCCAAAGGGGGGCCTTATATAGAGTATATCATGCTTATCAATCATTAGTAAAAGGACTACAAGAACCTGAAAGACCCACAACTAACTGAGGTTACTGGCTTACTGCCATTGCCACCACCTAACTCATATGATCTGCACATACCTGATTTACTGACGGGGGGATTTTAGCAATGGCCAGTAGCTCTTGGAGCTTCTTTGTTGTGAAATTGCTTACACCAATCATCCTAGCAAGGCCAAGCCGGTGGCATTCCTCCATTGCACGCCATACACCCATTAGGTCCATGGGCATGATGTCCTCCCTTTTAAACGGGAACTGTGGCTTGCCGGGCTTTGCAGCTATCGGCCAATGAACCAGGTACAAATCAACATAATCCATTTGAAGGTTCCTACAGATGAAGAGATAAGAACCTTGCTTGCCACCAAAAAACACTGATTTTAGTGTATTTGGTACTTGGAGCTACTGCAAATGCAAAACTGGCAGACTGAAATCGAAGCATTTAGTTTCTAAGATTCAGATCTAACTGTTGTTACTAGTCCTTTCAAGAACCGAAATTTGAACCGCAGAGCGTTGCCATCCTATTTGAAAGCAAATAAAAAGAAGCAGCAAAAAAAATTAAGCTCAACAAGCGCTTACTGCAAGCTCTCCTTGAGGGAAGGTAGCACGAGATCCGGGTGGCACTGCGAGCACCACATCTTGGTCGTCACGAACACCTCCTCCCTGGACGCCACGATCCCGCGCCGCGCTGCCTCGGCCACGGCGTCGCCGACGGCACGTTCAGAGCGGTAGAGCGAAGCGGTATCGAGGTGGCGGTATCCGAGCTCCAGTGCCGCGAGGACGGCGGTCCTGACGTTTTCCTCCACGAACGGGAACGATGCCGTGCCGAGCCCCACGGCCGGCACCGGCCGGCCAGCCGGGCCCACCAGGAACTCTGGGATCTCCGGGTTGCTGGTAGTCCTGGTACCGACATTCCTGGGTGGTGATGCCATGGCCGGAGCCCGGAGCTGCCTGCTTGCTGCTTGCGAACGACGACGACAGCGCAATGACCTTTTGCCCCAGTTTTCAAATTCCAACGTAGAATGAATACTAATAGGATCACAAAGTTGGGTTTTCAATATCTATATAGTATATACTGTACCTGCCATAGCCGAAATATCAAATATGGGCCGCGAGGTGGAGCCGAGTGGGATCCGATGGTACCCTGAGAGGCTGAGACTGAATGCAGGTTATGCAGCTCGCTGCCCCCTCCGCTTTTCCTACGGGCTCTTTATTGCCGTAATGGAAGCCGCTACTAGCTGCTCCTCTACATGCTACAATCTTAGTGGACAGCACAGGAAACTGTCAGCTTTGGAGTTACGGCAGCAGCTCACCCATGCTCTGCGGTAGTTGTTAGTAGAGAAAAATGATATTAAATGATGAATGGGTTTACAAAATAATATTTTATGGTTGGAGTGAGATATAGAGGGAAAACCGCTGCGGGAAGAAGAAAAATAGGAGATAGAATCCAGATGACGTAGCTGCATAGCATATAGGAGAAAAAATTTAGAGGTAAGTGTTGCAGTCAGTCTGACCGCGAGGTCGGTTTGTTCCCGTCTAACAGAATCAGAATAGATGGAAACTAAAAGCCTATTTATTTAGCCTATAGATTATATAATCCAACTTAAATAAATTAAGGGATAAACAAACAACAAAAATTATTAGATGGATCATATAATCTAGATACCTAGATTATAATAATCCATAAGCAGGTGAATAGGTGCTTATATAAACTACTAGCTAGTTGCTCGTGTTTTGCTACGGTTTTTATATGCTATATAAATACGTATTGAGATATTTATTCAAATATAATATTTACTACCTATTAAGTCAATAGTGTAGACCATCCTCGTGCCCCCGCCTCTCCCTCCGCATGAACGCCCTCGCCTCTCCCCTGCGAAATCTACAACCCCCCACGCGCCAACAAAGTCGCAAGGGGATTGTGATAGACGACAAGGAGAATGAGACTGTCAACAACAATGAGCCAAAGGAAGATAAATCCATCGACTAAGGCTCAAACAACAAGAAGAAGGACGGGAAGAAGAAGATGCGCTTAAAAAAGATAGTCTACTACGACAGCGATGCCTCCTAATCTTCACCGAAGGACGACGACTCTTCTTCAAAGAAAAAGACGGTTAACGAAAATTACTCTTTTGATTATTCCCGCATTCCGTACAACTCAATGCTCATTTATTGTCTATTTCTTTTGGCAAGCCCCCTCACTTTGATGGGAAAGATTGTTCTTTTTGAAATCATAAAATACGTAGTCATTTATTTTCTCTTCATCCTAGCATTTGGAAAGTAGTAGAAAATGGAATGCATTTTGATAGCAATGATAATGCCTTATTTATTAATGAACAAATTCATAAAAATGTCCAGGCTACTACTTTTCTTTTAGCATCTCTATGCAGCGATGAATACAACATTTTTAGTAGCTTAGACAATGCCAAGGAAATATGGGACACCCTCAAAATCACTCGTGAGGGTAATGATGCCACAATGATCACCAAGATGGAGTTGGTGGAAGGCGAGTTGGGGAGGTTCGCCATGAAGAGGGGTGAGGAGCCAACTGAAACGTATAACAGGCTCAAGATCCTCGTGAACAAAATCCGAAGCTATGGAAGCACAAGATGGACGGATCATGACATCGTGCTTCTCATGTTAAGGTCGTTTACTGTTATTGATCCTCATCTTGTTAATCTTATTCGTGAAAACCCCAGGTATACCAAAATGTCGCCTGAATAAATTCTTGGTAAGTTTGTAAGTGGGCGCATGATGGTAAAAGAAGCAAGGTACGTCAATGACATCGCCAACGGACCTCTTCCTCACTACGAGTCGTAACCCATTGCACTCAAAGCAACGGCCAACTAGGAGGATCAGGACAAGAAAGGGAAGAAGGAGAAAAGTTCTATAGAAAGAAGAAGGGTGAGGCGCACATCAGCAAGGAATGGGACTCGGACTCCTCTTCATCCGACTCTGACGACGAAGTTCTATAGAGAGAAGAAGGGTGAGGAGGATCAGCAAGGAATGATTCCTATTTCTGTGTATTTGGGAACAAATGCTACATTTTGGTAAAGAAAGGTAGACATTCAAAGTGTGCTCCCAAAGCCGTTGAAGGGTTTTTACTTGGTTATGATTTAAATACAAAGGCATATAGGGCCTTCAACAAATCTTCGGGTTTAGTTGAAGTCACTAGTGACATTGTATTTGATGAGACTAATGGCCCTCCAAGAGAGCAAGTTGATCTTCATGACATAGATGAAAACGAGGTTCCAACGGTCACAATGAGGACTATGGCAATAGACGATGTGCGACCACAGGAACAATAAGTGCAAGATCATCCCTCTTCCTCAACGATGGTGCATCCTCCGACTCAAGATGAGGAACAGGTACCACAAGACGATGACATGGATCACGGGGAGCACAAGAATAAGAAGAAAGGGAGGAGGAAGAAGTACCACATGCACCTCCAACCCAAGTCTGCACCAACATTCAAAGGGATCAACTGGTGGATCAAATCCTTGGTGAAATTAGCAAGGGAGTTACTACACACGTATTGCTAATTTTTGTAATGCACTACTCCTTTGTTTTTCTATTGAGCCTTTCAGGGTAGAAGAAGCCTTGCAGGATCCGGACTAGATGTTGGCCATGCAAGAAGAGCTAAATAACTTGAAGATAAATGAAGTATGAAGTTTGGTGCCACATCCAAAGTAAAATGTTGTCGGCACCAAGTGGGTGTTTCGCAACAAACAAGACGAGTACGAGGTGGTGACAAGAAACAAGGCAAGACTTGTGGCAAAATATTATGCCCAAGTTGCAGGTTTGGATTTTGAAGAGACTTTTGCTCCTGTAGCTATGCTTGAGTCTATTCGAATACTATTAGCCTATGTTGCTCACCATTCTTTTAAGCTCTATCAAATGGATGTGAAGAGCGCCTTTCTCAATAGGCCAATCAAGGAGGAGGTGTACGCGGAGCAACCTCCAGACTTCGTGGATGATAAGTACCCCAACCATGTGTATAATCTCTCTAAGGCGCTCTATCGACCTAAGCAAGCCCCAAGAGCATGGTATGAATGTCTTAGAGATTTCCTTATTTCATATGCTTTCAAGGCCAAGAAAGTGAATCCTACTCTTTTCACTAAGACTTGCATTATTGATTTGTTTATATGCCAAATATATGTCGATGCCATAATATTTGGTTCTACTAATCAAAAGTCATGTGAGAAGTTTAGCAGGGTGATGACATAAAAATTCAAGATGTCCATGATGGGAGAGTTGACTTATTTCCTTGGATTTCAAGTAAAGCAACTCAAGGAAGAGACATTCCTCTCTCAAACAAAGTACACACAAGATATACTAAAGAAGTTTGGGATGAAGGACGCAAAACCTGCTAAGACGCCAATGGGAACAGACAGACATTTGGACCTCAACATAGGAGGTAAGTATATAGATCAAAAGGTATACCGGTCTATGATAGGATCCTTGCTTTATCTTTGTGCAAGTATAGTAGACCAGACATTATGCTTTATGTTTGCATATGTGCTAGATTTCAATCCGACCCCAAGGAATGTCACCTTGTGGCTATGAAGCGTATTCTTCGATATTTAGTTCATACGCCTTGCATCAGGCTCTGGTATCCTAAGGGTCAGACTCCGACTATGCCAGGTGCAAGGTTGATAGGAAGAACACAACTGGGACTTGTCAGATTCAGGGAAGGTCCTTGGTGTCTTGGAGTTCAAAGAAACAATGATATCAGAGCCCTATCCACCACCGAGGCCGAGTACATTGTCGCAGGTCAATGTTGCGTGCAACTACTTTGGATGAGGCAAACCCTTTAGGACTTTGGCTACAATTTGAGCAAAGTCCCACTCCTATGTGATATTGAGAGTGCAATCCGCTTGTCGGATAATCCCATTGAACACAGTCGCACTAAGCACATAGACATCTGGTATCACTTTCTGAGAGATCACCAGCAAAGGAGATATATCGATGTTTGCCATATTAGCACCGATCACTAGCTAGTCGATATCTTCACCAAGCCTTTAGATGAGAAAAGGTGTTGTAAGATACATAGTTAGCTAAATGTCTTAGATTCATGAAACTTGGATTGATCTATAGCATATATGTCTTTTATGTTTTAATCATATTATTTTAAGATTATCTATGTATTTGGGTGTTCAAGATGTAAAACATCATCCCCGGACCTCACAAGTCTTTGTGCAAATGATGCATATGTTTAGGAGGAGGATATGCTACAACTTGACCCTTTGAGACTAATGTGTTTGTTTAAGTGACTTTGGTGTAGTCTCAAAGGTGAATTAAAAGCGAAATGGTGGACTTGAACAACGAAAAAGGCTTCCACTGCGTAACGATATCATTGTACCATGTTCAAGTTGCCCTTGGTGTTCATTGCCTTCCTGCTCTTAATTCACAATTTTTTGGTGAGGCAATGAGGTTTTGAGGCCACTAGTTTCTACATTTTGGTGCTTAATGGCAAAGGGGGAGAAATTAAGGACAAAGCAACTGGATATACCACCACTTGTGAATTTCAAAATTAATTGTGTTTAGTACTTGTCTTTTGATCAAAACCCTCTTATTGTAAAACTACTCTCTTGTGGGAGAGAAATCTTTATTGTAGGAAAAGGGGGAGCTTTTGGCTTTTGATCAAAACTAGTCTTGAAAAATGTTTTAATTTGCAAAACTAAAGTGTTTTTGACATAGAAGTAAGAAAATGAATTTGTTTTGCGAAAATAAACCAAGTGGTGGCAAAATGATCCAAATATGCTAAATCCTATACTTGTTCTATTGATGGTTGATTTGACTTCTTTGCAAAAGTTGGCTCATATTTGATTATGTTAGTGCATCTTTAAGTTGCCTTTGGTGTGTTAGCATAAATCACCAAAAAGGGGGGATTGAAAGGGAAATGTGCCCTTGGGCCATTTATATTTGATTTGGTGATTAAATGCTCAACACATTACTATGGACTAACATTTTTTCCTATGAGCACGAGCACAGGTAGTTGTAAAGAAAATTGAGAAAGAGCACTTTGGTCTTGAAAGTGGGCATACTACAAATCTATATGGTTCCAAGTGAAAAAGGTATGTTTCTATCACTTAATCAATTGTTTTAGGTACTAATCATACTTGTCTAAGAGCTAGGGACTATATGAAGTCGAGCCAAAAGGAGCAAAAGAGAGTTGTCATGAAAAAGAAGCACTCGGGGTGGTCTGGGTAGCACCGGACGGTCTGGTGCCACCCACTAGACAGTCTAGTGACCTTCCGGCAGAACTGGCCGCTCTCAGGATAAGTCGGGCACCCTCGACTATAATTCATCGGACGGTCCCCTCAGAGCGCCAGACAGTCCGATGTGAAGACTACCAACAGTTATCTAACACGTCAGTCGCATCCAACGATTAGGTGGCGCATCGGACAGTTCAGTGCCCCCCGGACAGTCCGGTGCCCACCTAAAACGGAAAGTGACTAATCAGGATCTGGTGACCGTTGCACTGTGCGTCGGGTGTGCACCGGACAGTCCGGTGCACCCGCGGACATAAGGCAACCAGGGCCTTCCAAATGGAGCTCCAACTGCTCCTAGATCCCTTGGGGCTATAAAAGGACCCCCTAGGCGCCATGGACCAGTACTCAAGCACCCTATGAGCACACTACAACTCTGAACCTCTACGACCACATTGTTGATTTGTTAGAGAGAGATTTTGAACGTGTTCTTGAGCTGTGATTCTGTCGTTTTGATTTATGCGCTCTCTTTTTTTGTACGTGTTGTTGCTACGTTGTGATCTTATGTGTGTTTCTACTTCCCTCCTTACTCCGGATTTAATTGTAACATTTATGTAAGGCGTGAGAGACTCCAATTATGGAGATTCCTCACAACGAGATATTGATATAAGGAAGACTACTATGGCATTCAAGTTTGATCTTTGGATCACTTGAGAGGGGTTGAGTGCAACCCTTGATCAAAGGAGGTCACCACAATGTAGAGTAGACATTGGTCGAACCACGTTAAAAATCATTGTGTCTCTTATCCATTTACTTATTCTGATTACTGTCTTTTTGAGTTCTCTACTCACTTGCAATATTGCTCCCAAGTTTAATACTCGTCTTAAAGGAGCAATCAAGTGAAGAGTTCTCCCTTCTTCTCTCTTCTCATACTAACTTGACTTTAGTTCTCACTAACACCTATTATAAACCAAGTTTGTGTTGTTTAGTGCTAATTTCGTAGGATCACCTATTCACCCCCTCTAGGTGTTCTCAAGTTGTAGTCTAGAGATTCTATAAGAAATACATTTGAAATGGAATGGTCAGGTGATATAGAAATTTTACCCAATCCTTTAACCAAACCTTGATTCACATCCCCGAATGTGATTGCTCTTTGGGGATCTTCATTTTTCTCATAAGAGGAGAACATCTTCTTCTCCCCTGTCATATGGTTTGTGTACCCAATGTTGATTATCTTACTTGTTCCTCCGGATGCATACACCTACAACAAAGATTTAGGCCTTGTCCTTATGTACTCAAACAGTCTTGCGTTCTTCCACATTAGAAATAAGAACCTTGGGTATCCAAACACAAGTCTTTGGACTCTTGTGCTTGCCCCCAACATATTTAGCAACTATTTTGCTAGACTTGTTAGTGAGAACATAAGATGCATCAAAAGTTTTAAATGAAATACTAGGTTCATTTGATACATCAACAACCTTTTTATTAGGCATTTTAACATGAGTTGTATGCCTAGAGCTAAAAGTCTCATTCTTGTAAATATAAGCATGATGAGCAAAAGAATGAGATTTCTTAGTATAAATTCTTTTAATCTTATACTTAGGGTAGTTCTCAAGATATAAAATGTAGCCTTCCTTATCTTACACCATAGGAGCCTTGCCCTTCACAAGTTTGGAAATCTTGTTTCCATGAGCATTAAGTTTGGTGTTGTCAAGGCTCCCAAGATGGAAGCGAACACCATCATTGATGCCAGGGCATCTCCCACTATGAAGCCTACTACCAGCAAATTTAAATTTCTCATTTTCAAGCTCATGCTGGGCAATTTTAGCATTCAACTTAGCTATGTGATCATTTTGGTCTCTAATCAAAGCAAGGTGATCACTAATAGCTTCAACATCTCTACATCTAGTGTAAATAGTAACATACTCAACATTAGATGTAACAACATGGCAAACATTTAATTTTTCAATCTTAGCAATTAAAATATCATTTTCAGTTTCAAGACAAGAAATTGAATCGTTGCTTGCTTTTAGCTTATCAGTCAAATTTTCGCTTTTTCAACTTTAAGAGCAAAAGCATATTTTAGTTTAACAAATTTTTTGTTTTCCTTAACGAGTAAATCTTCTTGGCATTTCAAGACATCATCCTTCTCGTTAAGGGATTTTATCAATTTATTGATTTTCTCCTTTTGTTCAATGGTGAGGTTTGCAAAGAGAGAAGACAAATCATCATCCTTTTCACTAGAGCTACCCTCATCATCGGAAGTAGTGTATTTGAGGTGTCTCTAGAGTATACCTTCTTATTTTTGGCCTCCTTAGCCATGAGACACTTGTGGCCAACATTGGGGAAGAGGAGAGCCTTGTTGATGGCGATGTTGGCCGCGTCCTTGTCGGAGGAGGAGTCGGTGGACCTCTCGTCGGAGTCCCACTCCTTTCCCATGTGCACCTCACCACCCTTCTTCTTATGGTAGTATTTCTTCTTCTCCATCTTCTTCTTCTCCTTATTATCATCGTCCCTATTGAGAGCACCTAGAGGGGGGGGTGAATAGGTGATCTTGTAAAAATCAACACTAAACAACACAAACTTGGTTTATGAAATGTTAGTGAAGTCAAAACCAAGGTGCTATGTCTAAAGAGAAAGAGATGACTTCTTCACTTAATTGCTCTTCACAAAGTGAGTATTAAACTTAGAGCAATTATCAAGTGAATAGAAGATCACACAAGAATAGCAACAAGAGACGATGATTTTTATCCCGTGGTTCGGCCAAGTAGAACACTTGCCTACTTCCACGTTGTGGCGTCCCAATGGACGAGGGTTGCACTCAACCCCTTTCAAGCGATCCAATGATCCACTTGAATACCATGGTTTTCTTCTTTAGTAGATGTTTCCCTTTTGTGAGGAATCTCCACAAGTTGGAGCCTCTCACCCTTACAATATTGATCACAATAAAAACCACAAGAGTAAGGGAGGGAAATAAACACACGCAAGAACTAGAGTCACAGCAATGACACACACACACACAAGTCAAGAATCGAGCACACAAATACAACGCAGAGAGTTCACAACTCAACAAGTGCTCAATTCTCAAAGGCAATGATCCAGATGCGTGTTTGTGGAGTCTAGGCGTCTTAGGATGTTCAATGGAGGCTTCATGTTGTCCTCCATGCGCATAGGGGTCCCTTTTATAGCCCCAAGGCATCTAGCGCCTAGGGGTCCATTTGGTAGGCAATTCTTGCCTTCTGTCGGTTGGCGCACCGGACAGTCCGGTGCACCACCAAACATGAACAGTGCCCAATTTCTTTCCTTCTCTGGCGAAGCCGACCGTTGAACCATCGGTCCCCTTAGCACACTGAACACTGTCCGCAGCACACTGGATAGTCCAGTGCGGCTTGGTGGCCATTGGCTTTGGACACGTGTTGCCCGCTGATCGCGCTACCGACCGTTGGCGCGGGCGCTGTTGGTTCACTGGACAGTCCGGTGAACCACCAGACAGTCCGGTGAACCACTAGACAGTCCGGTGAATTTTAGCCACAGCACCTTCGGTGATTTCTCGAGAGCAGCGAGTTTGCTGCTAGACCAGCCTGTGCACCGGACACTGTCCGGTACACCGCAGCCTGGTGCAAGTCTAGCTAGACTTAGACAAACTTCTTCAATTCAATCTCACTTGTCTTGGCAAGGTTCCTAGCACTTACAGGAATATATTAGTACCAAAAACAATTCACTAAGGCTAGAATCATACCTTGATTCTTGATTTGCATCTCTTTAACACTTAGCACATATGAACCAAAATAATATGTGTTGGGCATCTATTCACCAAAACATTTATAAAAATGGCCCAATGGCACATTTCCCTTTCAGTCTCCCCTTTTTGGTGATTTATGCCAACACATTAAAAGCAACTCAAAATGCAACAACATTTTCAAAGAGAAGCTAAAGAGTGCAAATTGAAGACTAATTTAACTCACATAGGATTTGGCATATTTGGATCACTTTGGCCACCACTTGGTTTATTTTCACAAAACAAATTCTTTTTCGTATCTTTATATCAAAAACACTTGTTTTGGCAAATCAAGAGATCTTTCAAGAGTAAATTTGATCAAATGCCACAAACTCCTCCTTTTTTCCCATAATGAAAACTCTCCCCCATATAAGAACAATTTTGTAATAAGAGGGTTTTGATCAAACATAAAGATTCTAACTCTATTTTTTTTTGAAATTGCACAAGTGCTTGGTTGATCCTTTTGCTTTGGACTTAATTTCTCCCCCTTTGGCATTAAGCACCAAAATAGGAGACCTTTTTGGCCCTTTAACCCCATTGCCTCACCAAAATGTCAAATACGAGCAAAAGGCAATGAGAACATAAGTACGAACTTAGGACAAGATACATGGATACCGGAATGCAGTGGAAGCCCTCTCTTTGTCCAAGTTCCCTTTTCCCTTTCAATACACCTTTGAGACTATTTCAAGAGTACTCAACAAACAAGTTAGTCTCAAGGGAATCAAGTTGTAGCACATCCTCCCCTTAAACATGTGCATCATTTGCATAAGGACTTGTGAGGCCGGAGATGACTTGTACAACTTGAGCACCAAACATAAGCAATTAAAGACATGAATGCTTAAAGTAACATGATCAAAGGCATAGAACACATGTATGCTATAGATCAAATCCAAATTACACGAATCTAAGACATTTAGCTCACTACGCAACCTGCAAAACCTTTTCTCATCTAAAGGCTTAGTGAAGATATCGGATAGCTGGTTCTCGGTGCTAATATGATAAATATCGATATCTCCCCTTTGCTGGTGGTCTCTCAAAAAGTGATACCGGATGTCTACGTGCTTAGTGCGGCTATGTTCAACAGGATTATCCGCCAAGCGGATTGCACTCTCATTATCACATAGGAGTGGGACTTTGCTCAGATTGTAGCCAAAGTCCCGGAGGGTTTGCCTCATCCAAAGTAGTTATGCACAACACTGTCTTGCGGCAACATACTCGGCCTCAGCGGTGGATAGGGCAACAGAAGTTTCTTTCTTAGAGCTCTAGGACACCAGGGACCTTCCCAGAAACTGACAAGTCTCTGATGTGCTCTTCCTATCAACCTTGCACTCGGCATAGTCAGAATCTGAGTATCTGATTAAGTCAAAGGTAGACCCCTTTGGATACTAGATCCCGAAGCAAGGCCTAGAAACCAAATATCTAAGAATTCGCTTAACGGCCACAAGGTGACACTCCTTGGGTCGGATTGAAATCTAGCACACATGCATACACTTAGCATAATATCTGGTCTACTAGTGCAAAGATAAAGCAAAGATCCTTGAAAGTTCCCTTTGACCCGGGAACAGGATCTGGATGTCGCCTAGAGGGGGGGTGAATAGGCGAATAAAAACTTATCACTTTAAAACTTAAATCTTACTCTACTCGAAGACAGAGTCGCAGTGGAGTGGAGAACCCTTCGAGTAGGTTGCAGTGGAATTGAAGTTCCTGTCTTAAGAATATCCTGCACTTCAAGGAAAGCTAGTACCACACGTAAGCAGTGAAGTGCAGATATAAAATCGAGTAAGACAGAGAGTCAGAATACAATACGGAACAGAGCACACAGACGCAAGGATTTATCCCGAGGTTCGACCAAGCCTGAAATGCTTGCCTAGTCCTCGTTGGAGTTAGCCACACCTGGGCTTGGAGTCTATTTCAACTCCTTCCTCTGTCTGCTCAGATCTATCAGTATGACAGATAGAGCCTTTCACTATGTTGAGTTGGGTTACAACAAAACCGCGGCTGCTTACAAACTTCTTGACAGCACCCCGGCAGAGTAACGATACGCTCAAAACCTTGCTCTTGCTCTTAGCAGCACTTCTCCTCTCTCTAAAGGCTTATAGCTTTGCCTTCTACACAAACTAGAGAGATATACACGAGAGGGAGAGAGAGAGAATTGATCCGAGTGATGTCTACACTTGTTGGCTGCACTTGTCCTCTGCTTGAGGCACCTAGGGGTCCCTTTTATAGGCACAAGGGGCATAGGAGCCGTTGGAAGCAATCCAGGAAGGCAAATCTTGCCTTCTGTCGGGTGGTGCACCGGACAGTCCGGTGCACCACCGGACACTGTCCGGTGCCTGATTTCCTTCCATAAATGGTGCCGTCGACCGTTGCAGTCTTGGAGCCGTTGGCGCACCGGACACTGTCCGGTGCACACTGGACAGTTTGGTGCCCCTATCTGACCATTGGCTCGGCCACGCGTCACGCGCGGATTGCGCGGCCGACCGTTGGCCCAGTCGACCGTTGGCTCACCGGACAGTCCGGTGCACCTCCGGACAGTCCGGTGAATTATAGCCGTACGTCGCCAGACTTCTCCCGAGAGCGGCCTGTTCATCGGAGTTCAACCTGGCGCACCGGACAGTCCGGTGTGCCAGACTGAGCTGAGTATTGGCTGTACACAACCAAGCATTTTGCATCTCTTTTCTTTCGTCTTCCTTCTGTTTCTAACACTTAGACAAATATATTAGTACACAAAAACCAATGTACTAAGTCTAGAAACATACCTTCTCTTTGATTTTTACATCTATAGCATTTGACATGCTTGAGCTTTGATGTTGGACTCATAAATCATCAAGTCAGCTTGACTTGATCTAGATTGACATTTCTTAGCTCCAACATCCTGCAAAGGTCACATAGAACATTTTCAAACATAGGAACAACCCAAACTAAAAGTCAAGGTGCACTTAGCTCTTTTTGGGCTGCTTCCAGTTCTGGTTTTGACACTGCTTCTTCTTCTAGTAACCTTGATCTCCTTCTTAGAGCTTGGTCTTGAGCCTTATGACTTACACCACATAACTAGATATGTTTCCTCATTGGTTGTAAGTCACGTCCTTATGTAGTGATCCTTGATGTGCCGTAGCTGTTCTCCACTCGATCACCCTTGACTTTGCAAGTCTTCTTCTTCACCCTTGGCTTTGGGTTCCTCAGCCTCTTTGACCTTCTCCCGTGCACTTGGTACCTCGAAGCTCTTCTTGCCTCCATCCTTGGCTTGATCAGTTGTCTCCGAGCTACGCACCCGAGTCTCACTTTATGCAATGTCCATCTTACTTGTGATGTCCATTATGTATCCATAATCTAGTTCTTGGACCATCACATTTGTTCACTTGTTGAACCCTGTTAGCTTTACCTTAAGCACCTGTTCAACACTTAGTACACTTGTTAGTCCTTTAATTGAGTTGTCATCCAAACACCAAAACTCACAAGAGAGCTTTCAATCTCCCCCTTTTTGGTGATTGATGGCAACACAATTAAAGCTTACATAAGAATAAGATTTGAAGCACAAATTTTGAATTCTAAGTTTATAGAATGCTCCCCCTAAATATGTGCTTACTTCAAAAACATAATTTTGGCCTCAGACGCCAATTTGCACATACTTAGGCAATTCGAAACATTTCTACACCTTAGCATTTTTTGGGATGCATTGTGTCAAGAATCAAACCATGATGCTTTAACACACAAATGCACATAATCAGAGTTAAACACCATTCTATTTAGTGGATATATCACAGGAATATCAACCTACCACTATTCACCATTAAGATACCAATTTAAACTAAGAGACTAATTTAAAACAATCTTAAAGCACCATTAACCACATGCATCATTATCCACATGACTATCTATTTCAGAATGTACAATCTTAAAGCGCCATTAACCGCATGCACCATTATCCACATGACTATCTATTTCAGAATGAACACAATAGATGCCAATTAATTCATAGCAGCGGGAGCACTAGTCCATATGATGCAACACATATAATACTGCAAGAAGCATATGAATAACACACTAGTCCATATGATGCAACACATATAATACTGCAAGAAGCATATGAATAACACACTAGCATATGAATAACACACTAGCAAAGCTCAAACTAACACATCACCCCTTAGGATAAGCTTTCCTCTCAGGTTGAGATAAGCTTTAATGCACAACTTCTCCCCCTTTGACATCAAACACCAAAAACCATACTCAAGCAAGAACATAGGATGATGTCAAGGGACAGCAGGGTGTTGAGGAGATAAACACTAACAATACTCCCCCTTACTCATTCAACAAATGCACCACAAGCATTTGGAGGAAAGTTAAGGTACATATACGCAAAAGATCAATACTTCCTTTGTACTTTTGCCCGGATGTGGTGTACTTCCTCTCTTGAAAGTATTAGTCTCTTGGGAGCTTCTCCACACTTGTGCCTGATCCTTTATCCTAACCTTTTCTTGTTGCTAAGACACCAAGCTTAGAGCAAGTTATAGTATTGTGGAACAAGGTAAATCTTCTATTCTAGTGATTACCAAAAGATGTTAATTGAAGCAAACTATCACGGCTACCAATTGAAAGATACCAATTGCAAGATCATTTATTATCATAGCTCCATGATTTTTAAGGATAAGCATCTAGTATCACTAAATTTTTTATAGAGCATGAGCAATCTAAAAATATGCAATTACTCACGACTTAAGATACCAATTCCTTGACTTATCGAGGTACCCCAGTCCTGATTGCTCCATTTCTTGCTCATCTCCTCTTTTCCACCTTGAGACTACACAAGATTGCTCGAAATACAATTAGTCTCAAAAGAAGCAAGTTATGTGTGCTCCCCCTACACTTGTGCATCAAGTATTTGAATAACTTGCACTTTGCACATTCTAGCTTTCTCAGAACTAGAGGGGATCACAAACATATCTTGGTCAAAGCATATTCCCAATTTCATCACAAAGAGATATCAATTGAATACCTAACGAAAGTTTGACTCAATACTACGATGCATGCCTCAAGGAGCTTAACATTTACACGCAACCTAGACATGCTTCATACTTGACTATCATTGCACCACATATACCAATTGAAAAACAACACTATCATGTTTATAAAGCGCAATGTCTAAGCACATCATAATTAAGAAGGTTCTTTAGGTACACCAGAAGAAACAACATTTTAAAGTAAGGAGCACCTAGGCCAAGATACTACCAATTCAGAGGCAAGACCATAGCTGTGATCACAATCAATGGAACTTCAAGATATTCAATGAAATTGCATAGTTCCATTTTCCATACCATTGCCTTTTCTTGAATTGCCATGAGAGCACCAGTTGTCATTAATTGAGGGCTCCTTTTGCTCATGCGCCTTAGCTCAAAAGGGTGCATTAGAGGCACAACATGGAGTTTGTATTCACACAATACCAGACTAGAGTAATCATGTGAACATAAACTAAACAATATGTCATATTTGCACAAAAGTTAATCATTAAAACCATAAAGAATGACTTACACAGGTTTATTCATGATCACAACAAGAGCTAATCATGGTGAATATATCCAATGAAAAACTACCCATTAAATGATTCAAGAGACATAACATTTAAAGCACACAAACATGATTAAGCAAGCATAATTACGAACTTGGAAATCATTAATCATTAATTGAAAGGTACCCAACACAGGCAATCAAAAAGCATAGCTGCTCCAAGGATGGATAGCACAACAATCAGACTTAAGAGCAGTACTGATTATCAACAAAGTAATTAAGATACAAGGGTACCATCTCATGAAGAGCAAGTTGCAGAATCTTATCAAGGTCCTTTGCTTGATTCATCAATAATGATTAAGGACCTATTCAACTTATTTCACTTGAGATGAACATGGGATTAGAGTCTTACAATAATTCAACCTTGGGTCAATGAATAAACACCAAAACAATTAACAGCTTAAGTCTAGAGTTTGAGATAACCGTCTCAAGCTCTCCCATGGTCTCCAGTTCATCTCAAGGCACCTGCATGGTCTAGTTAGCACAGTTTGGTACCCACCTCGGGATGGGTCCATGACGTTCAACTAAAAGTGCCTTTGGCAGCCAAATAGTCTTTGTGCTAGTTCTAGGTGATCTCGTTATAGATCTAGCACAAGTATATGATTTGGGTCTCCTAAGTGAATGAGATTGAGACAACTTTACTTGTTTAGGAACCTCACCTTTATTACATACCTTGGATAGATGACCCTGCTCACCACACTTGTAGCAGAAGTGTCGCTCAATCTGACATGACGCTTGCTGTTTGTCATTTTCCTTGGTGGGGGTCATCCCAGAGAGTGTACGTGCTTGGTTCATCAATAGCGGACAAGAAGTGATTGTATGGTTCTTGTCATTGCATCCGAAGCATCTCCTTATCCCTTCACCCTTGTTGGTGTATGGACACGACGCAATGAGGTGTCCTGACTTGTTGCACTTAAAGCACCTCCTTTTCCCTTTTCTCTTTTTGTTCTTGGATGACATAGAGAAATGGTCAGTGCAAACAACATGATTAATTGAATCTTTACCTTTTCCCAAGCTCATGTTGATTTCTTCATCTTTAGGAACTTCCTTCTTATGGAGCTTAACACTTGCTGCAGTTTCTCCTTTCTCAAGCTTCTTCACCACGCGCCCGTGGATATCTTGAGAAAGTTGAGCAATGTGTCTTCTCCTTAGTTGTCTTTGCTTCTTGTTCCCACACAATTTCTTTTGTGACCCTAAAACTTGTTGCTCAATCAATGATTGGCTTTCTTTTGAGCAACAGGGGTTAGCACATGGTGATATACAATTCAAATGCGCACACGTGCGAGATTGAGGTTCACATGAATTTAAGTTCGCAATTATAACCTCATGAGAAACATTAAGCATGATATGTCTATCTAAGAGATTATCATGATAACAAGACAATAAGTCATATTTTTCAGTTAGAGCAAGGTTATCATGACTTAACAATTCTACTTGACTCCTAAGCATAGAATTTTCAGTTTTAAGTTGAGCAGCATTAGATAATACATCATGATTATTTCTTTGCTCAATTAAAACAGATTCATACCGTTGGACCAAATCATCATGAGAGCACTTTAGCTCCTCATGTTCTTTGGTCATCTTCTCCAGGCTGTTGTTTGTTTTGATGAGTGTCTCCTCTAGCCTGAGAAGTATCTCGCCTTGTTCCTTGTTCCTTCTCAACAACTTAATCAAGAGCGCTTTGTCTTCTTTGTTGAGATGGGTGTAGAAATGGCGAATCTCCTCTTCTTCCACATCGTCGGTCTCATTTTCCCTGTCATTACTATTAGTGGAAGCGAAACAGGAAAATGTACCTTGTGATGATGTAGACTCCTCATCCTCTCCCTCATCATTGCTTTTGTCTCCATCATCATTTTTAGCAATAAAACATTTATTACTAGTGGAAGACAAACCTGTTGATGAGGTGGATTCATCGTTTGGTTGCCATCGTTCTCCCTTGGACAAGTTAGTATCACCAGCAATAGAGGGAGCAGAGGTAGTGCATATGGACTTAAAAATTTTCAATTTAAGTTTAGTCCATAGATCATGAGCATCAACAAATAAGTCACTATCACTACTCATGATGGCAAAATAGGCACCTCTAGAAAGAGAATCAACTAAGATGTTGCAAGCATGGTGATTTAGAGTTAGATATCTTAGTTCTTCATTAGAAGGATTTTTACTAACATTAGAAGGAAAAATACTTCTACTAAAGACTGTCTCAAATCAGGATCAACACTCATGAAAGCATTATAAATAGAGAAAGACCAAGACTTGTAATTAGAACCATCGCCTAAAAGAAGTCCTACAGTTACCTCTTGTGACGACATCGTCATCTCCGGACGGCTAAGCCCACACTGGAGAGGCCTAGCTCTGATACCAATTGAAAGTTCCCTTTGACCCGGGAACAGGATCTGGATGTTGCCTAGAGGGGGGTGAATAGGCGAATAAAAACTTATCACTTTAAAACTTAAATCTTACTCTACTCAAAGACAGAGTCGCAGTGGAGTGAAGAACCCTTCGAGTAGGTTGCAGTGGAATTGAAGTTCCTGTCTTATGAATATCCTGCACTTCAGGGAAAGCTAGTACCACACGTAAGCAGTGAAGTGCAGATATAAAAGCGAGTAAGACAGAAAGTCAGAATACAATACGGAACAGAGCACACAGACGCAAGGATTTATCCCGAGGTTCGGCCAAGCCTGAAATGCTTGCCTAGTCCTCATTGGAGTTAGCCACACCTGGGCTTGGAGTCTGTTTCAACTCCTTCCTCCGTTTGCTCAGATCTGTCAGTATGACAGATAGAGCCTTTCACTACGTTGAGTTGGGTTACAACAAAACCGCGGCTGCTTACAAACTTCTTGACAGCACCCCGGCAGAGTAACGATACGCTCAAAACCTTGCTCTTGCTCTTAGCAGCACTTCTCCTCTCTCTAAAGGCTTATAGCTTTGCCTTCTACACAAACTAGAGAGATATACATGAGAGGGAGAGAGAGAATTGATCCGAGTGATGTCTACACTTGTTGGCTGCACTTGTCCTCTGCTTGAAGCGCCTAGGGGTCCCTTTTATAGGCACAAGGGGCATAGGAGCCATTGGAAGCAATCCAGGAAGGCAAATCTTGCCTTCTGTCGGGTGGTGCACCGGACAGTCCGGTGCACCACCGGACACTGTCCGGTGCCTGATTTCCTTCCATAAATGGCGCCGTCGACCGTTGCAGTCTTGGAGCCGTTGGCGCACCGGACACTGTCCGGTGCACACCGGACAGTCCGGTGCCCCTATCTGACCGTTGGCTCGGCCACACGTCACGTGCGGATTGCGCGGCCGACCGTTGGCTCACCGGACAGTCCGGTGCACCTCCGGACAGTCCGGTGAATTATAGCCGTACGTCGCCAGACTTCTCCCGAGAGCGGCCTGTTCACCGGAGTTCAACCTGGCGCACCGGACAGTCCGGTGTGCCAGACTGAGCTGAGTCTTGGCTGTACACAACCAAGCATTTTGCATCTCTTTTCTTTTCGTCTTCCTTCTATTTCTAACACTTAGACAAATATATTAGTACACAAAAACCAATGTACTAAGTCTAGAGACATACCTTCTCTTTGATTTTTACATCTATAGCATTTGACATGCTTGAGCTTTGATGTTGGACTCATAAATCATCAAGTTAGCTTGACTTGATCTAGATTGACATTTCTTAGCTCCAACATCCTGCAAAGGTCACATAGAACATTTCCAAACATAGGAACAACCCAAACTAAAAGTCAAGGTGCACTTAGCTCTTTTTGGGCTGCTTCCAGTTCTGGTTTTGACACTGCTTCTTCTTCTAGTAACCTTGATCTCCTTCTTAGAGCTTGGTCTTGAGCCTTATGACTTACACTACATAACTAGATATGTTTCCTCATTGGTTGTAAGTCACGTCCTTATGTAGTGATCCTTGATGTGTCGTAGCTATTCTCAACTCGATCACCCTTGACTTTGCAAGTCTTCTTCTTCACCCTTGGCTTTGGGTTCCTCAGCCTCTTTGACCTTCTCCCGTGCACTTGGTACCTCGAAGCTCTTCTTGCCTCCATCCTTGGCTTGATCAGTTGTCTCCGAGCTACGCACCCGAGTCTCACTTTATGCAATGTCCATCTTACTTGTGATGTCCATTATGTATCCATAATCCAGTTCTTGGACCATCACATTTGTTCACTTGTTGAACCCTGTTAGCTTTACCTTAAGCACCTGCTCAACACTTAGTACACTTGTTAGTCCTTTAATTGAGTTGTCATCTAAACACCAAAACTCACAAGAGAGCTTTTAATCCTATCATAAACTGATATGCCTTTTGATCAATGGACTTACTTCCTTTATTGAGGTCCAGATGTCCGTCTGTTTCCATCGGTGTCTTTGCGGGCTTTGCATCCTTCATTCCAAACCTCTTGAGCAAATCCTGAGTGTACTTCATTTGGGAGATAAAGGTTCCTTCCTTGAGTTGCTTCACTTGAAATCCAAGGAAGTAGTTCAACTCTCCCATCATTGACATCTCAAACTTTTGCATCATCACCCTGCTAAACTCCTCACAAGACTTTTGATTAGTAGAACCAAATATAATGTCATCGACATATATTTGGCATACAAAAAGATCACCATTGCAAGTCTTAGTAAAGAGAGTAGGATCAGCTTTCCCAACCTTGAAAGCATTAGTAATAAGGAAATTTCTAAGGCATTCATACCATGCTCTTGGAGCTTGCTTAAGTCCATAGAGCGCCTTAGAGAGCTTGTAGATGTGGTCGGGATACCTATCATCCTCAAAGCCAGGGGTTGTTCTACATACACTTCTTTGATTAGTCCATTTAGTAAGGCGCTCTTCACGTCCATTTGGAACAGCTTAAAAGAATGGTGAGCAGCATGGGCCAATAATATACAAATTGATTCTAGCCTAGCTACAGGAGCAAAAGTCTCCTCCAAATTCAAACCTGCGACTTGGGCATAACTTTTTGCCACAAGTCGAGCCATGTTTCTTGTCACCACACCATATTCATCTTGCTTATTGCGGAACACCCACTTGGTTCCCACAACATTTTGCTTCGGACGTGGCACCAGGCTCCAAACTTCATTTATCTTGAAGTTGTTGAGCTCTTCCTGCATGGCCAACACCCAGTCCCGATCCTGCAAGGCTTCTTCTACCCTGAAGAGCTCAATAGAAGAAACAAACAAGTAATGCTCACAAAAATTAGCTAAATGTGAGCGAGTGGTTACTCCCTTGCGGATATCACCCAGAATCTGATCTACTGGATGATTTCTTTGAATCGTTGACCGGACTTGAGTTGGAGGAATTTGTGGAGCTTCTTCCTCCTTATCCTGTTCTTCATGTGCCCCCCTTGATCCAGCCCTTCATCTTGAGGTACATGTTCCTCATCTTGAGTTGGGGGATACACTAATGTAGAGGAAGAAGGTTGATCTTGATCTTGTGGTTCCTGTGGTCGCACATCACCTATCGCCATTGTTCGCATTGCGGCCGTCAGAACCTCATCCTCATCTATATCATCAAGATCAACTTGCTCTCTTGGAGAGCCATTAGTCTCATCAAATACAACGTCGCTAGAAACTTCAACCAATCTAGATGATTTGTTGAAGACCTTATACGCCTTTGTATTTGAGTTATAACCTAGTAAAAACCCTTCTACAACTTTGGGAGCAAATTTCGAATGCTTACCTTTCTTTACCAAGACGTGTTTCCTTTTCCATTACTTACCCTAGGACGTTAAATCTCGGGACGAGATTCTTTTATGGGGGGAAGGATGTAACACCCCTGGTGTTACTGGCACTAAAACTTGAGCATAACATCATGTGCATTGACATTTCATGTGTTTGTTACACCTAGAGTGCATTCACTAGGTAAAATTTTCAAACAAGTTGTGATGATAGGACTTGATGTGTGATTAACCCTAGGGTAGGGTACTTAACCCTGGAATTAGGGCCTATGGATGAAAGTGAAGCCCAAATGAGTAAAAATCTCATAAGCCATGAGAAATGTTCACAAGGTATCACAGTTGATGAACTTTAGTGGCACAAAAACCCTAAAAGAAACCCTAGAAAAACCCTAATTGGAACCCTAGGGGGGTAAATGTAAATTCTAGGCGCTTTTGGACCAAAGTGCAAATATCAAAGTGATAAAACATCACAAACCAAGTAACTTTCATATTGAAGGATTCTCAAGTAATGTGGAGGAATTTGGACTCATTTGCAAAAGTACCCCATGAACACTATGTGGTTAAGTCTCAAATTCAGTGTATTGAAGTCAGCTTTGGAGCCTTATATCTCTTAATTCATAGGGATTTTGCCCTAGGTCAACACATCAAGTTTGTAGAGCTATGATAGGAGTACAACTTTGCTTAAGTGACTAAGCCTTGGTGACATACAAAATTTGGAGTAAAATGGACTCAAAGTTAGTCTATCAGTCGGATCAGGGGTTAGGGTTGGACTGACAGTGAGCTCGGATGAACTTTGGAGGCTAAATTCTGTGTGATTTAATTAGAATTCGCTCAAGGCTTCTATAATTGAATTATAGATGGATTATAGATTAGTAACTTTATTACAAATCGATTAGTAAGTTGTCACATGGAAAATGGAGAACAAGGCTCCTCAAATCGCGCTGTCAGAACGACTGAAGAAGATGGCCATGGTACAGTACACGAAAAGATCTTCAGATTCATCCCACCTCGCCGCCGGTGACCCTCGCGCCGTGATCTGCGCCGGTATTACGATTCGTGCTCTCTGGTGAGGGGATAACCGCGGAGGGGGGTAAAAGATCTCGCACGGGGGATGAGTTTGGGGCACTATATTGCCCTGTCGTCGTACCCACTTGCCCAGCGACGTGGCCGCACGGTCATCGCCGAGGCTGCCGTCGTTTTCCTCGGTTGCGCCACGCCTTAGGTAGTTACCACGTCTCTTTGCGTCGTGCAGGTTAACTAGTGATAGCCATCCGACTATGTCCAGTGGATGCCACGGTAGAACGTCGTGGTGACTCAGTCCCTCTTCTCGGCCGCCAGCGCATCTTCTCAAAATTGGAAACCACCGCTGATGGACCCTATAAATCGATGCCCCAGTGAGCTCTGTTAGGTTGTTACGCGTCCAATGCACCAGCCCTCGCCTCCAATTAGCCACCGTAGCTCGTGAATTTCAAACTTCCCCCAATTTGGTTCTCCGCGCCGCCGTGAACCACCACGTCGTGAACCACCGTTTCCAGGTCCGTTCACATCCTCCTTACCCTCGTTTCAGCACCCTTGTGTGTTATGGATGCTTATCGGCCCAGCCAATTGAACTAGACCACGTTAGATCGCCGGGAACACCTCGGGTTGTCCTCGGTTTTCGCCATTATCGTGGACAGAGAGATTTTGAGCTAGAATTTTGCAATTGGTAGAGGGATTAGGGTCACCAGGGGTAGAATTTGGTGTCGACCAAGTAAGAAGCTTAGCCTTTGCGTATTCCGGTCGGTACAGGCTCACCGAAGAGTGTGTTCACCGCCGTCGGTGGTCAGGGACCTGATCTTGCAAAGAAACAAAAAGGGAGGGCCTCGGTGCAAACGTCAGAGACACAGATGAATAGTGCTAAGAGTCCTTTACCGATTATTCAAATCCCCGAGGGTCTCTGCGCAAATTGTCAAACGCGGGCGCGCGCGGGCGTGTTTCCCCGTTCATGGGCCGGCTCGGGCTGGTTTGAGCCAGTTACTATTCATTCCTTTTCTTTTTCTGCCAGGCTTAGGGAATTTATAGGAAATTATAGAAAAATGATAAAATCATGAGACCAATTTTACTATATTCCTAAAATCCCCTAGTATTTAATAAAAATAGTTTCAAGATTTTTATCCTCAACCATAAATTATTTAGTATCTAAGAAGGCCTAAACCTAGACTTTTGGAATTTTAGAAATTATTTGATAACTCCAAAACTCATAAAACTTTTTTAGGTAAGTTTAATTTGGTAATTAGAGCCCATGGGTGAAGTTTGACATGTTTTGGACATTGTTTGATCACCAAACCTAAAACCCAAGCCTTCTAGGTAATATTTGTCTTATTCTAGTGGAGTACTGACTCAGAAACCCCTAGCTTCCCTGGTGTACCGTGAAGGAAAGTTGTATTTAAGATACAACTTGATGTATCTCTATTATAATTTCATATTCATAGCATCACATGAGCATTCATGTATATGTATGGTTATGTATAGAAAACGAAGAAGAAGTAAGTGTCGAAGAAGAAGAGACTGCACCACCAACTCAAACTCCACCTCTCGGGAATTGTTTTATTTTGATATCTGTGGAACAGATCTCGACCCCCCTACAACACAAGGCAAGCCCCAGTGCATTTACCTTTCCTTGTGATTTTAAACTCTTTATCACTTGAATGATGCATTAAGTGATAGGAGTTGAGTGCTACACAATTGATGTATTTCCTTCCTTGAAGTTGACTACCATTCCTTGATTACCTGTTTTATTAAAAGGTTTTTTATGCTTAGTCTTGCTTTAGAAAACAAAAATGTTTTGGTTTTAACAAAAGATGATGCTTCAGATGGAAAGTGATTGTTTTCAAAAATAAAATTTGATGGTGGATCCATCATGGTCGTGATGGGTTCAACATAGGACAAGATGTACCTCTGCCAGGTACCAAACTTTGGGATTTTAAATGATAAAGCTGAGACCGGATGGGTGACTTGCACGAGAAGAGAGTCTCGATGTAGTGTCTCCGTCTGAGTCGATTAAGGACCGTGTCGATGTAGGCTTGATGATTGAGGACCTTTTAATTGGTCACATGCCTCGTCATGGGTAAACTTTGCCTCGGGCAGACCAATACCAGAAAGGCCAACACACAATGGGAGTAGAGAGATGGCGAGAGTAGCATGTACCCTCCGTGGCAAGAGGCTGGACGGTGGTGTATCTGTGCTCTCGGTTGGCGTGAACCCAGTCTGGTCTTGAGAATCCCGGTGGCAAGTTGACATATGCAAGGGTTAAGTGCTACGTATGTCGTGTGATTGGAGATCCCCAGCTGGGTATTAATCGATTCGGATCGCCGTTACTTCTCGGATATAAAGACTTGGTCACTGCCCTACACGTAGCAATCCAGTAAAGTAAGAGGGTGATAAAAGACGGCTAGTGCAGGTCAAGTGCTTGAACTAGGGTAGAAAGAACTCTAGCTGCAGGTAATGACTTAACTTGATAATAAAATTGGATTTTTAAGGATCCACTGTTAGTAAGCATTTCTGCAAACAGAGTCTTTGATTCTTGAATAGCCTTACCTTGACCCCCCCTCAAACCAGAATATCCTTGAGAGTCTTTTTCTTTTGTCGGGTAAGACTTGCGAAAGTACATTCCGAACTCAGGGTTTTCGAACCCATGTTGTTGTAGGCGAGGAAACACCAGACTTTTGTTGTTTTTGTTCAAAGGTGGTACCCAAGGAAGAGTCCCATCAGTGAAGATGGTTGCGGGAGGATGTTGGCCTCCCATCTTTAATAAACTCTTGTGCGGGAGGGTGTTTTGCCTCCCTGGTCTGTAATAATACTTATGCACTCTAAATACCCTGGTATTGTAATAATAATACTCTCTCTATATATGTAAATTAAGTTATTGTAATATGCTTTCGCTTATTCTATCCTCTGATGTGATGTAATATCTGCGTGACGGGTAAAGTGCTCTTGGGCGAAATGATGAGGATACAGTTACCGAACTTGTCGAGTGATTATGTGTATCTACAGGGTTGTCCAAGGTCCTTAGGACAAGGACAACTGTAGGTGAGCCTAATACCTTGGGAGGTTCCTGAGAGCACCTAGAGGGGGGGGGTGAATAGGTGATCCTGTAAAACTTAAAACTTAAGCCACAAAAACTTGGTTAAGTGTTAGCACAATAATTGCCAAGTGGCTAGAGAGGAGTCAAAACACAATAACCACAAGAGATCAATCACAGAGATGGCACTGTGGTTATCCTGTGGTTCGGCCAAGACCAACGCTTGCCTACTCCACGTTGTGGCGTCCCAACGGACGAGGGTTGCAATCAACCCCTCTCAAGCGGTCCAAAGACCCACTTGAATACCACAGTGTTTTGCTTGCTTTTCTTAATCCCGTTTGCGAGGAATCTCCACAACTTGGAGCCTCTCGCCCTTACGCTTGAAGTTCACAAAGAAGCACGGAGCAAGGGAGGGATTAGCAACGCACTCAAGACAAGAAATCACAGCAACACCACGCACACAAGTTGCAACGAGAGCTCACAACACAACTCAATGAGTTCACCACTCAACTAGAGCTCTAATTGCTATCGCAAAGAATCAAAGGCGTGGAATCGATGTCTTAGTGCTTAGGAATGCTTAGAGGATGCTTGGTGTACTCCTCCATGCACCAAGGGGTCCCTTTTATAGCCCCAAGGCAGCTAGGAGCCGTTGAGAGCATTCTAGGAAGGTTGATCTTGCCTTTTGTCGACTGGCGCACCAGACAGTCCGGTGCACACCGGACACTGTCCGGTGCCCGATTTCTTTCCTTCTATGGCGAAGCCGACCGTTGGAAGTCTTGGAGCCGTTGGCGCACCGGACATGTCCGGTGCACACCGGACAGTCCGGTGCCCCCTTCTAGCCGTTGGCTCGGCCACGTGTCCCGCGCAGATCGCGCGGCCGACCGTTGGCCCTGCCGACCGTTGGCTCACCGGACAGTCTGGTGCACACCAGACAGTCCGGTGAATTATAGCCGTACGTCGCCGATGAATTCCCGAGAGCGACGAGTTCGCCTGTGAACGACCCACCAGACAGTCTGGTGAATTATAGCCGTACGCCGCCGTCGAAGTCCCAAGAGCAGCCTGTTCGCCAGAGCCAGCCTGGCGCACCGGACACTGTCCGGTGCACCACCGGACAGTCCGGTGCTCCAGACTGAGCAGAGTCTTGGCTGCTCGAGCCAAGGCATTTTCAATTGGGTTTTTCCTGTTTCCAACACTTAGACACAATACATTAGTCCATAAAACAATGTACTAAGTCTGAGAAACATACCTTTATCCTTGATTTGTACTTTGTTCACCTTTTTACACTAGGGCACTTGTGTTGGACACTAAATCACCAAAATACTTAGAAATGGCCCAAGGGCACATTTCCCTTTCAATCTCCCCCTTTTTGGTGATTTATGCCAACACAACATAAAGCAAGTAGAACAAGTACAAAATCAATTCAAATAAGAACTCAAAATTGTTTTGATTCAAATTTGACATATATGGATCACTCTTTGCCACCACTTGGTTTGTTTTTGCAAATCAAACTCAAATTTCTATCTCTAAGTCAAACACACATGTTAAGACATAAAGAGAGTCATTCCAAGAGAAATTGATTCAAGATTTCAAAAACTCCCCTTTTTCCCATAATCAACACTTCTCCCCACAAGAAGCCAACTTTTGACAAGAGAGACAATAAAAGAGTTTTGCCAAACCAAAAGGTCTAATCTACTATTTTCTAAATTTCTCAAGTGGTAGCTGATCCATCTATTGCTTTGGCCTTTATTTTCTCCCCCTTTGGCATCAAGCACCAAAACGGGATCAATCTTGGCCCTTTAACCCCATTGCCTCACCAAAATCTTCAAATGAGGACACAAAGGCAATAAGAGGACGTGAGATGAACTTGGAATTAGTTACCCTCTCATCGGAGTGCAGTGGAAGTCTTTCATGGTCCAAGTCCACCTTTTCCCTTTCAAAACTCCTTTGAGACTAAATCAAGCAAACTCAAGCAAACGGTTAGTCTCAAAGGGTCAAGTTGTAGCACAACTCCCCCTAAATATGTGCATTACTTGCACAAGGACTTGTGAGGTCCGGGGAGTCATTGTACAACTTGAGCACCATAGTAAGCAACAAAATGCATAAGGAACATGATCAAAGGCATAAATACATGTATGCTATGAATCAATCCAAGTTCCGCGAATCTAGGACATTTAGCTCACTACGCAGCCTGCAAAAGGTCTTTTCATCTAAAGGCTTAGTGAAGATATCGGCTAGCTGGTTCTCGGTGCTAACATGAAACACTTCGATATCTCTCTTTTGCTGGTGGTCTCTCAAAAAGTGATGCCGGATGTCAATGTGCTTTGTGCGGCTGTGCTCAACAGGATTTTCCGCTATTCGGATAGCACTCTCATTGTCACATAGGAGTGGGACTTTGCTCAGATTGTAGCCAAAGTCCCGGAGGGTTTGCCTCATCCAAAGTAGTTGTGCACAACACTGTCCTGCGGCAACGTACTCGGCCTCAGCGGTGGATAGGGCAACGGAAGTTTGTTTCTTAGAGTTCCACGACACCAGGGACCTTCCTAAGAATTGGCACGTCCCTGATGTACTCTTCCTATCGACCTTACATCCAGCATAGTCGGAATCTAAATATCCAATCAAGTCAAAGTTAGACCCCTTTGGATACCAGATCCCGAAGCAAGGCGTAGCGACTAAATATCTAAGAATTCGCTTCACAGCCACTAAGTGACACTCCTTAGGATCGGATTGAAATCTAGCACACATGCATACGCTAAGCATAATATCCGGTCTACTAGCACATAAATAAAGCAAAGAACCTATCATGGACCGGTATGCTTTTTGATCAACGGACTTACCACCTTTGTTGAGGTCGGTGTGTCCGTCGGTTCCCATCGGCGTCTTTGCGGGCTTGGCGTCCTTCATCCCAAACCGCTTTAGCAAATCTTGCGTGTACTTCGTTTGGGAGATGAAGGTGCCGTCCTTGAGTTGCTTCACTTGGAACCCAAGGAAGTAGTTCAACTCGCCCATCATTGACATCTCGAATTTCTGCGTCATCACCCTGCTAAACTCTTCACAAGACTTTTGGTTAGTAGAACCAAATATTATGTCATCGACATAAATTTGGCACACAAAAAGATCACCATCGCAAGTCTTAGTGAAGAGAGTTGGATCGGCTTTCCCAACCTTGGAAGCATTAGCAATTAAAAAGTCTCTAAGGCATTCATACCATGCTCTTGGGGCTTGCTTAAGTCCATAGAGCGCCTTAGAGAGCTTACACACGTGGTCGGGGTACCGTTCATCCTCGAAGCCAGGGGGTTGCTCCACGTACACCTCCTCTTTGATCGGCCCGTTGAGGAAAGCGCTCTTCACATCCATTTGGTACAACCTGAAAGAATGGTGAGCGGCATATGCTAGCAAAATACGAATTGATTCTAGCCTAGCCACAGGAGCGAATGTCTCCTCAAAGTCCAAACCTGCGACTTGGGCATAACCTTTTGCCACAAGTCGAGCCTTGTTCCTTGTCACCACCCCGTGCTCGTCCTGTTTGTTGCGGAACACCCACTTGGTTCCCACAACATTTTGCTTGGGGCGAGGCACCAGTGTCCAAACTTCATTGCGCTTGAAGTTGTTGAGTTCCTCCTGCATGGCCAACACCCAGTCCGGATCCAGCAAGGCCTCTTCTACCCTGAAAGGCTCAATAGAAGAGACAAAGGAGTAATGCTCACAAAAATTAACTAATCTTGAACGAGTAGTTACTCCCTTGCTAATATCACCCAAAATTTGGTCGACGGGATGATCCCTTTGGATCGTCGCTCGAGCTTGGGTTGGAGGTGCCTGAGGTGCTTCTTCCTCTTCAATTTGAACATCCTGTGCTCCCCCTTGATCATGCGCCTCCACTTGAGGTACCTGTTCATCATCTTGGGTTGGGGGATGCACCATAGTTGAGGAAGACGGTTGATCTTGCTCCAATTGTTCCTGAGGCCGCACATCTCCAATCGCCATGGTGCGTATCACGGCTGTTGGAACATCTTCTTCATCTACATCATCAAGATCAACAACTTGCTCTCTTGGAGAGCCATTAGTCTCATCAAATACAACGTCGCTAGAGACTTCAACCAAACCTGATGATTTGTTGAAGACCCTATACGCCTTTGTATTTGAGTCATAACCTAATAAAAACCCTTCTACAGCTTTGGGAGCAAATTTGGAATTCCTACCCTTCTTCACTAGAATGTAGCATTTACTCCCAAATACACGAAAGTACGATACATTGGGTTTGTTACCAGTTAGCAGTTCATATGAAGTCTTCTTGAGGAGGCGGTGAAGATAGACCCTGTTGATGGCGTGGCAAGCCATATTCACGGCTTCCGACCAAAAACGCTCGGGGGTCTTGAACTCTCCAAGCATAGTCCTCGCCATATCAATAAGCGTCCTGTTCTTCCTCTCTACCATACCATTTTGCTGAGGTGTGTAAGGAGCGGAGAACTCGTGCTTGATCCCTTCCTCCTCAAGGAACTCCTCCACTTGAAGATTCTTGAATTCGGACCCGTTGTTGCTCCTTATCTTCTTCACCTTGAGCTCAAACTCATTTTGAGCTCTCCTGAGGAAGCGCTTGAGGGTCCCTTGGGTTTCAGACTTATCCTGCAAAAAGAACACCCAAGTGAAGCGGGAAAAGTCATCAACAATAACTAGACCATACTTACTTCCTCCTATGCTCAGATAGGCGACGGGTCCGAAGAGGTCCATATGCAGCAGCTCCAGAGGTCTTGAAGTGGTCATCACATTCTTGCTGTGATGTGCTCCTCCCACTTGTTTACCTGCTTGACAAGCTGCACAAGGTCTATCTTTTTCGAATTGCACGTTAGTCAAACCTATCACGTGTTCTCCCTTTAGAAGCTTGTGAAGGTTCTTCATCCCCACATGTGCTAAGCGGCGATGCCACAGCCAGCCCATGCTAGTCTTAGCAATTAAGCATGCATCTAGACCGGCCTCCTCTTTTGAAAAATCAACTAAATAAAGTTTGCCGTCTAATACACCCTTAAAAGCTAATGAACCATCACTTCTTCTAAAGACAGACACATCTATATTTGTAAATAGACAATTATATCCCATATTACATAGTTGACTAACAGATAGTAAATTATATCCAAGAGACTCAACTAAAAACACATTAGAGATAGAGTGCTCATTTGATATTGCAATCTTGCCTAAACCTTTCACCTTGCCTTGGTTCCCATCACCGAATATGATTGAATCTTGGGAATCCTTATTCTTGACGTAGAAGGTGAACATCTTCTTTTCCCTCGTCATATGGTTCGTGCATCCGCTGTCGATAATCCAGCTTGAACCCCCGGATGCATAAACCTGCAAGGCAAATTTAGGCTTGGGTCTTAGGTACCCAACTCTTGTTGGGTCCTACAAGGTTAGTCACAATTGTCTTAGGGACCCAAATGCAAGTTTTATCACCCTTGCATTTTGCCCCTAATTTCCTAGCAACTATCTTCCTATCCTTTCTACAAATAGCAAAGGAAGCATTTAAAGCATGATAAATTGTAGAGGGTCCATTCATAACTTTCCTAGGAACATGAACAATATTCTTTCTAGGCACATGATGAATATTTTCCTAGGCATATCTCTACCATGCATATAGGAAGAACTGGGAGCAAACATAGCATAAGAATCATAGGCATGTGAATCAAAAGCATTACAACTCTTATGAGACTGTCTTCTATCATTGTACATAAAAGCATGGTTCTTTTTAGTACTACTTGCCATAGGGGCCTTCCCTTTCTCCTTGGCGGAGATGGGAGCCTTATGGCTTGTTAAGTTCTTGGCTTCCCTCTTGAAGCCAAGCCCATCCTTAATTGAGGGGTGTCTACCAATCGTGTAGGCATCCCTAGCAAACTTTAGTTTTATCAAAATCACTTTTGCTAGCCTTAAGTTGGGCATTAAGACTAGCCATTTCATCATTTAGCTTTGCAATAGAAGCTATGTGTTCACTACAAGCATCAATATCAAAATCTTTACATCTATTGCAAATAACAACATTTTCTACACAAGTTGTTGATTTACTAGCTATTTCTAACTTAGCATTCAAATCATCATTAATGCTCCTTAAGCTAGAAATCATCTCATGGCAGGAAGATAATTCACAAGAAAGCATTTCATTTCTCTTAACTTCTAAGGCATGAGATTTTTGTGCTTCTACAAATTTGTCATGTTCTTCATATAACAAGTCCTCTTGTTTTTCTAAAAGCCTATTCTTATCATTCAAGGCATCAATCAATTCATTAATTTTATCTACCTTGGTTCTATCTAGGCCCTTAAATAAACATGAATAATCTATTTCATCTTCATCACTAGATTCGTCCTCACTTGAAGAAGCATAAGTAGAGTTTCGAGTACATACCTTCTTCTCCCTTGCCATAAGGCATGTGTGATGCTCGTTGGGGAAGAGGGATGACTTGTTGAAGGCGGTGGCGGCGAGTCCTTCATTGTCGGAGTCGGACGAGGAGCAATCCGAATCCCACTCCTTGCCAAGATGTGCCTCGCCCTTTGCCTTCTTATAGTTCTTCTTCTTCTCCCTCTTGTTCCCTTGATCCTGATCACTATCATTGTCGGGACAGTTAGCAATAAAATGACCAAGCTTACCACATTTGAAGCATGAGCGCTTCCCCTTTGTCTTGGTCTTGCTTGGCTGCCCCTTGCGACCCTTTAGCGCCGTCTTGAATCTTTTGATGATGAGGGCCATCTCTTCATCATTAAGTCCGGCCGCCTCAATTTGTGCCACCTTGCTAGGTAGCGCCTCCTTGCTTCTTGTTGCCTTGAGAGCAAGGGGTTGAGGCTCGTTGATTGGACCATTCAATGCGTCGTCCACGTATCTTGCCTCCTTGATCATCATTCGCCCGCTTACGAATTTTCCAAGGACTTCTTCGGGCGACATTTTGGTGTACCTGGGATTCTCACGAATATTATTCACCAAATGAGGATCAAGAACGGTAAAGGACCTTAGCATCAGTCGGACGACGTCGTGGTCCGTCCATCGCGTGCTTCCGTAGCTCCTTATTTTGTTGATAAGGGTCTTGAGCCGGTTTTATGTTTGGGTTGGCTCCTCGCCCCTTATCATCGTGAATCATCGAAGCTCTCCCTCCACCAACTCCATCTTGGTGAGCAAGGTGACATCGTTCCCCTCATGAGAAATCTTGAGGGTGTCCCAGATCTGCTTGGCGTTATCCAAGCCGCTCACTTTGTGGTATTCATCCCTGCACAATGAAGCTAGAAGAACAGTAGTAGCTTGTGCATTCTTATGAATTTGCTCATTAATGAACATGGGACTATCCGTACTATCAAAGTGCATTCCACTCTCTACAATCTCCCATATACTAGGATGGAGAGAGAACAAGTGACTACGCATTTTGTGACTCCAAAATCCGTAGTCCTCTCCATCAAAATGAGGAGGTTTACCAAGTGGAATAGATAATAAATGAGCATTTGTACTTTGAGGAATACGAGAGTAATCAAAAGAAAAGTTCGAATTAACTGTCTTTCGTTTGTCGTAGTCATTGTCGTCGTTGTCCTTATGAGAAGAAGTGGATTCATCACTGTCGTCGTAGTAGACGATCTCCTTGATGCGTCTCGACTTCTTCTTCCTTCCATCTTTGCGTCTATGGCCCGAGCCCGGGTCGGTAGGCTTATCATCCTTAGGCTCGTTGATGAAGGACTCCTTCCCTTTGTCGTTGATCACGATTCCCTTCCCCTTAGGATCCATCTCTTCGGGCGATTAGTCCCTTTGTGAAGAGAACGGCTCTGATACCAATTGAGAGCACCTAGAGGGGGGGTGAATAGGTGATCCTGTAAAACTTAAAACTTAAGCCACAAAAACTTGGTTAAGTGTTAGCACAATAATTGCCAAGTGGCTAGAGAGGAGTCAAAACACAATAACCACAAGAGATCAATCACAGAGATGGCACAGTGGTTATCCCGTGGTTCGGCCAAGACCAACGCTTGCCTACTCCACGTTGTGGCGTCCCAGCGGACGAGGGTTGCAATCAACCCTTCTCAAGCGGTCCAAAGACCCACTTGAATACCATGGTGTTTTGCTTGCTTTTCTTAATCCCGTTTGCGAGGAATCTCCACAACTTGGAGCCTCTCGCCCTTACACTTGAAGTTCACAAAGAAGCACGGAGCAAGGGAGGGATTAGCAACGCACTCAAGACAAGAAATCACAGCAACACCACGCACACAAGTTGCAACGAGAGCTCACAACACAACTCAATGAGTTCACCACTCAACTAGAGCTCTAATTGCTATCGCAAAGAATCAAAGGCGCGGAATCGATGTCTTAGTGCTTAGGAATGCTTAGAGGATGCTTGGTGTACTCCTCCATGCGCCAAGGGGTCCCTTTTATAGCCCCAAGGCAGCTAGGAGCCGTTGAGAGCATTCTAGGAAGGCTGATCTTGCCTTCTGTCGACTGGCGCACCGGACAGTCCGGTGCACACCGGACACTGTCCGGTGCCCGATTTCTTTCCTTCTATGGCAAAGCCGACCGTTGGAAGTCTTGGAGCCGTTGGCGCACCGGACATGTCCGGTGCACACCGGACAGTCCGGTGCCCCCTTCTAGCCGTTGGCTCGGCCACGTGTCCCGCGCAGATTGCGCGGCCGACCGTTGGCCCTGCCGACCATTGGCTCACCGGACAGTCCGGTGCACACCGGACAGTCCGGTGAATTATAGCCGTACGTCGCCGATGAATTCCCGAGAGCGACGAGTTCGCCTGTGAACGACCCACCGGACAGTCCGGTGAATTATAGCCGTACACCGCCGTCGAAGTCCCGAGAGCAGCCTGTTCGCCAGAGCCAGCCTGGCGCACCGGACACTGTCCGGTGCACCACCGGACAGTCCGGTGCTCTAGACTGAGCAGAGTCTTGGCTGCTCGATCCAAGGCATTTTCAATTGGGTTTTTCCTGTTTCCAACACTTAGACACAATACATTAGTCCATAAAACAATGTACTAAGTCTGAGAAACATACCTTTATCCTTGATTTGTACTTTGTTCACCTTTTTACACTAGGGCACTTGTGTTGGACACTAAATCACCAAAATACTTAGAAATGGCCCAAGGGCACATTTCCCTTTCAGTTCCGTCACAATTTTGTTGTGGTGTGTAGGGGGAGGAGAATTCGTTCTTGATGCCTTCCTTCTCAAGATATTCTTCGACTTGAAGGTTCTTGAACCTAGATCAATTATCGCTCCTTATCTTCTTTACTTGTACCTCAAATTCATTTTGAGCTCTCCTTAAAAAGCACTTTAGAGTTCCTTGGGTTTCAGGTTTATCCTGCAAAAAGAACACCCAAGTGAAGCGGGAAAAATCATCAACAATGACAAGACCACACTTAATTCCCCCGATTCTAAGATAAGCAACGGGACCGAGGAGATCCATATGTAGGAGTTCCAGTGGTCTTGATGTCGTCATCACATTTTTGCTTTGATGAGTACTTCCCACCTGCTTCCCTGCTTGGCACGCTGCACAAGGTCTGTCTTTCTCAAAACAGACGTCGGTTAGTCCTAACACATGTTCTCTCTTTAGAAATTTATGAAGGTTCTTCATCCCAACATGTGCTAGACGGTGGTGCCAAAGCCAGCCCATATTAGTCTTAGCTATTAAGCATGCATCTAGATCGGCATTCTCTTTTGAGAAATCAACTAAGTAGAGCTTGCCATCTAATACACCCGTAAAAGCTAATGAACCATCACTTCTTCTAAAGACAGATACATCAATATTTGTAATTAAGCAATTATAACTCATATGACATAATTGCCTTACAGACAACAAATTGTACCCGAGCAATTCTACAAGAAACACATTAGAGATCGAATGCTCGGATGTGATGGCTATTTTGCCTAAGCCTTTGACCTTGCCTTGGTTCCCATCTCCAAAGATGATAGTGTCTTAGGAATCCCTGTTCTTGATGTAGAAGGTGAACATTTTCTTCTCCCCCGTCATGTGGTTTATGCATCCACTATCAATAATCCAGCTTGAGCCCCCGGATGCATAAACCTACAAGATAATTGAAAGGGAATTAGGCTTACACCTATTTCCTAAATTGATTTTGGTGGTTGAATTGCCCAACACAAATAATTAGACTAACTAGTTTGCCCAAGTCTATAAGTTATATAGGTACCAAAGGTTCACAATAAGCCAATAAAAAGACCAAGAAAAGGGTTTAACAAAAGGAGCAAGGGATAACCGAAGGTACCCTGGTCTGGCGCACCGGACTGTCCGGTGCACCACCGGACATGTCCGGTGCACCAGGGTTCTCCACGCGCTGAACTCCTCACCTTCGGGAAAACGCAGAGTCGCTCCGCTATAATTCACCGGACTGTCCGGTGTACACCGGACAGTGTCCGGTGCTCCAGGAATGGAGCGACTCTGAACTCGCCAGCTTCGGGAATTCGCAACGGCTACTTCGCTATAATTCACCGGACATGTCCGGTGTACATCGGACTGTCCGGTGTAACAGCGGACCAACGGCTACTTCGGCGCCAACGGTCGCCTGCAGCGCATTAAATGCGCGCCAGAGCGCGCAGAAGTCAGGCACGCGCGAAGAGGCGCACCGGACACTCTACAGTGCATGTCCGGTGCGCCACCGGACATCGAGGCGGGCCCAGCAGTCAGAGCTCCAACAGTCGGAACCCTAATGTTCGGGTGACGTGGCTGGCGCACCGGACATGTCCGGTGTGCACCGGACTGTCCGGTGCACCATACGACAGACAGCCTCCACCCAAACAGCTAGTTTGGTGGTTGGGGCTATAAATACCCCCAACCACCCCACATTCAAGTCATCCAAGTTTTCCACTTCTCAACCACTTACAAGAGCTAGGCATTCAATTCTAGACACACCCAAGTAATCAAATCCTCTCAAACTCCACACAAGGCTTTAGTGATTAGCGAGAGAGATTTGTCGTGTTCTTTTGAGCTCTTGCACTTGGATTGCTTCTTTTCTTTCTCACTTGTTCTTGTGATCAAAACTCCATTGTAACCGAGGCAAAAGACACCAATTGTGTGGTGGTCCTTGCGGGGAAGTTTTGTTCCCGGTTTGATTTGAGAAGAGAAGCTCACTCGGTCCGAGGGACCGTTTGAGAGAGGGAAAGGTTTGAAAGAGACCCAGTCTTTGTGACCACCTCAACGGGGAGTAGGTTTGCGAAAACCGAACCTCGGTAAAACAAATCCGCGTGTCACATTCTTCATTCTCTTGCGTTTTGTTTTGCGCCCTCTCTCTCGAACTCATCATTGTTTCTAACGCTAATCCGGCTAGTAGTTGTGATTAATTTTGTAATTTCAGTTTCGCCCTATTCACCCCCCCTCTAGACGACTTTCAATTGGTATCAGAGCCCGGTGCTTCATTAGAGCCTAACCGCTCGAAGTGATGTCAGGAGATCACGCCAAGAAGGAGATGGAGACCGGCGACAAGCCCACTACAAGCCACGGGTCGACTTCATCGGAAGAGTCCCGCAACAAGAGGAAGGAGAAGAAGAACTCCTCCAACAAAGGGAAGGGGAAGGAGAAGAAATCCTCTTCCCACAAGTCGCATCGGAGAGGCGACAAGCACAAGAGGATGAGGAAAGTGGTCTACTACGAGACCGACACTTCATCAACGTCGACCTCCGGCTCCGATGCGCCATCCGTCACTTCTAAGCGCCAAGAGCGCAAGAAGTATAGTAAGATCCCCTTACGCTACCCTCGCACTCCTAAACATACACCTTTACTTTCCGTCCCATTAGGCAAACCACCAACATTTGATGGTGAAGATTATGCTAGGTGGAGTGATATGATGCGATATCACCTAACCTCACTCCACAAAAGTATATGGGATGTTGTTGAGTTTGGTGTACAGGTACCATCCGTAGGGGATGAAGATTATGATGAGGACGAAGTGGCCCAAATCGAGCACTTCAACTCCCAAGACACCACTATACTCCTCACCTCTCTAAGTCAAGAGGAGTATAACAAGGTGCAAGGGTTGAAGAGCGCCAAGGAGATTTGGGACGTGCTAAAAACCGCGCACGAAGGAGATGAGGTGACCAAGATCACCAAACGGGAAACGATCGAAGGGGAGCTCGGTCGCTTCCGTCTTCGCCAAGGGGAGGAGCCACAAGACATGTACAACCGGCTCAAAACCTTGGTGGACCAAGTGCACAACCTCGGGAGCAAAAAATGGGATGACCACGAAGTGGTTAAGGTTATTCTAAGATCACTTGTTTTCCTTAACCCTACTCAAGTTCAATTAATTCGTGGCAATCCTAGATATACTCAAATGACCCCCGAGGAAGTTATAGGTAATTTTGTGAGCTTTGAGTTGATGATCAAAGGCTCAAAGAAGATCAACGAGCTTGACGGCCCCTCCACGTCCGAAGCACAACCGGTCGCATTCAAGGCGACGGAAGAAAAGAAGGGGGAATCTACTCCAAGTCGAACACCCATCGACGCCTCCAAGCTCGACAACGAGGAGATGGCGCTCATCATCAAGAGTTTCCGTCAAATCCTCAAGCAAAGGAGGGGGAAAGACTACAAGCCCTGCTCCAAGAGAGTTTGCTACAAGTGTGGTAAGCCCGGTCATTTTGTAGCAAAATGTCCACTATCTAGTGACAGTGACAGGGGCGACGACAAGAAGGGCAAGAGAAGAGAAAAGAAGAGGTACCACAAGAAGAAGGGTGGCGATGCCCATGTTTGCCGGGAGTGGGACTCGGACGAGAGCTCCACCGACTCCTCCTCCGACGAGGACGCCGCCAACATCGCCGTCACCAAGGGTCTTCTCTTCCCCAACGTCGGCCACAAATGCCTCATGGCCAAAGATGGCAAAAGGAAGAAGGTAAAATCAAGATCCTCCACCAAATATGAAACATCTAGCGATGAGGATAATGCTAGTAATGAGGAGGATAACTTACGAACCCTTTTTGCCGACCTAAACATGCAACAAAAGGAAAAACTAAATGAGCTAATTAGTGCCATCCATGAAAAGGATGATCTCTTGGACTCCCAAGAGGACTTCCTAATCAAGAAAAATAAAAAGCATGTTAAGGTTAAGATTGCTTATGCTCTAGAAGTAGAAAAATGTGAGAAATTATCTAGTGAGCTAAGCACATGCCATGACACTATTACTAACCTTAGAAATGAAAATGCCAAATTAATTGCTAAAGTTGATTCTCATGTTTGTGATGTTTCAATTCCCAATCTTAGAAATGATAATGATGATTTGCTTGCTAAGATTGAAGAATTAAACACCTCTCTTGCTAGCCTTAGGATTGAAAATGAAAAATTAATTGCTAAGGCTAAAGAATTAGATGTTTGCAATGATACAATTTCCGATCTTAGAGATAACAATGATATTTTGCGTGCTAAGATTGTTGAACTTAATTCTTGCAAACCCTCTACATCTACCATTGAGCATGTTTCTATTTGCACTAGATGTAGAGATGTTGATATTGATGCTATTCATGATCACATGGTCTTAATTAAACAACAAAATGATCATATAGCAAAATTAGATGCTAAAATTGCCGAGCATAACTTAGAGAATGAAAAGTTTAAATTTGCTAGAAGTATGCTCTATAATGGGAGACGCCCTGGCATCAAGGATGGCATTGGCTTCCAAAGGGGAGACAATGTCAAACTTAGTGCCCCTCCTAAAAGATTGTCTAATTTTGTTAAGGGCAAGACTCCCATGCCTCAGGATAACGAGGGTTACATTTTGTACCCTGCCGGCTATCCCGAGAGCAAAATTAGGAGGATTCATTCTAGGAAGTCTCACTCTGGCCCTAACCATGCTTTTATGTATAAGGGTGAGACATCTAGTTCTAGGCAACCAACTCGTGCTAAGTTGCCTAAGAAAACTTCTAATGCATCAAATGATCATGACATCTCATTCAAAACTTTTGATGCATCATATGTGCTTACTAACAAATCCGGTAAGGTAGTTGCCAAGTTTGTTGGGGGCAAACACAAGGGCTCCAAGACTTGTGTTTGGGTACCCAAAGTTCTTGTTTCTAATGCCAAAGGACCCAAAACCGTTTGGGTACCTAAAGTCAAGAACTAAACTTGTTTTGTAGGTTTATGCATCCGGGGGCTCAAGTTGGATCATCGACAGCGGGTGCACGAACCACATGACGGGGGAGAAGAAGATGTTCTCCTCCTACGAGAAAAACCAAGATCCCCAACGAGCTATCACATTCGGGGATGGAAACCAAGGTTTGGTCAAAGGTTTGGGTAAAATAGCTATATCTCCTGACCATTCCATTTCCAATGTTTTTCTTGTTGATTCATTAGATTACAATTTGCTTTCCGTGTCTCAATTATGTCAAATGGGCTACAACTGTCTCTTTACTGATGTAGGTGTCACTGTCTTTAGAAGAAGTGATGATTCAATAGCATTTAAGGGAGTGTTAGAGGGTCAGCTATACTTGGTAGATTTTGACAGAGCTGAACTCGACACTTGCTTAATCGCTAAGACTAACATGGGTTGGCTCTGGCACCGTCAACTAGCCCATGTTGGAATGAAGAATCTTCATAAGCTTCTAAAGGGAGAGCACATTTTAGGATTAACAAATGTTCATTTTGAGAAAGATAGGATTTGTAGCGCATGCCAAGCCGGGAAGCAAGTTGGTGTTCATCATCCACACAAGAACACCATGACGACTGATAGGCCACTGGAGCTCCTACACATGGATCTATTCGGCCCGATTGCTTACATAAGCATCGGTGGGAGTAAGTACTGTCTAGTTATTGTGGATGATTATTCTCGCTTCACTTGGGTGTTCTTTTTGCAGGAAAAATCACAAACCCAAGAGACCTTAAAGGGATTCTTGAGACGAGCTCAAAATGAGTTCGGCCTAAGGATCAAGAAAATTAGAAGCGACAACGGGACGGAGTTCAAGAATTCACAAATTGAAAGCTTCCTTGAGGAGGAGGGCATCAAGCATGAGTTCTCCTCTCCCTACACGCCACAACAAAATGGTGTAGTGGAGAGGAAGAATCGAACTCTATTGGACATGGCAAGAACCATGCTTGATGAGTACAAGACACCGGATCGGTTTTGGGCCGAGGCGGTCAACACCGCCTGCTACGCCATCAACCGGTTATATCTACACTGAATCCTCAAGAAGACATCCTATGAACTCCTAACCGGTAAAAAGCCCAATATTTAATATTTTAGAGTTTTTGGTAGCAAATGCTTTATTCTTGTTAAAAGAGGTAGAAAATTTAAATTTGCTCCTAAAACCGAAGAAGGCTTTTTACTAGGATATGACTCAAACATAAGGGCATATAGAGTCTTTAACAAGTCCTCAGGACTTGTTGAAGTTTCTTGTGACGTTGTGTTTGATGAAACTAACGGCTCTCAAGTAGAGCAAGTTGATCTTGATGAGATAGGTGAAGAACAGGCTCCATGCATCGCGCTAAGGAACATGTCCATTGGGGATTTGTGCCCTAAGGAATCCGAAGAGCCTCCAAATGCACAAGATCAACCATCCTCCTCCACGCAAGCATCTCCACCAACTCAAAATGAGGACGAGGCTCAAGTTGATGAAGAAGAAGATCAAAGAGATGAGCCACCTCAAGATGACGACAATGATCAAGGGGGAGATGCAAATGATCAAGACAAGGAGGATAAAGAACCAAGGCCGCCACACCCAAGAGTCCACCAAGCAATCCAACGAGATCACCCCGTCGACACCATCCTCGGCGACATTCATAAGGGGGTAACCACTAGATCTCGTGTTGCACATTTTTGTGAGCATTACTCTTTTGTTTCCTCTATTGAGCCACACAGGGTAGAGGAAGCACTCCAAGATTCGGATTGGGTGATAGCGATGCAAGAGGAGCTCAACAACTTCACTAGGAATGAGGTATGGCATTTAGTTCCACGTCCTAACCAAAATGTTGTAGGAACCAAGTGGGTCTTCCGCAACAAGCAAGATGAGCATAGTGTGGTGACAAGGAACAAAGCCCGACTTGTGGCCAAGGGATACTCCCAAGTCAAAGGTTTGGATTTTGGTGAAACCTATGCACCCGTAGCTAGGCTTGAGTCAATTCGTATATTATTAGCCTATGCTACTTACCATGGCTTCAAGCTTTACCAAATGGACGTGAAGAGTGCCTTCCTCAATGGACCAATCAAGGAAGAGGTCTACATTGAACAACCTCCCGGCTTTGAAGACAGTGAGTACCCTAACCATGTCTATAGGCTCTCTAAGGCGCTTTATGGGCTCAAGCAAGCCCCAAGAGCTTGGTATGAATGCCTTAGAGATTTCCTTATTGTTAATGGCTTCAAAGTCGGCAAGGCCGATCCTACTTTATTTACTAAAACTCTTGACAATGATTTGTTTGTATGCCAAATTTATGTTGATGATATTATATTTGGGTCTACTAATGAATCTACATGTGAGGAATTTAGTAGGA
Organism: Zea luxurians; assembly: GCA_029449295.1. Taxonomy (NCBI): domain Eukaryota; kingdom Viridiplantae; phylum Streptophyta; class Magnoliopsida; order Poales; family Poaceae; genus Zea; species Zea luxurians. Next base: position 95,098,641 of record JAOPSE010000010.1, on the reverse strand, counting down.
TCATGACACAGAAATTCGAGATGTCGATGATGGGGGAGTTGAAGTATTTCTTGGGATTTCAAGTAAAGCAACTCCAAGAGGGCACTTTCATTTGCCAAACAAAGTACACTCAAGACATTCTAAACAAGTTTGGGATGAAGGATGCCAAGCCCATCAAGACTCCCATGGGAACAAATGGGCATCTCGACCTCGACACGGGAGGTAAGTCCGTGGATCAAAAGGTATACCGGTCGATGATTGGTTTATTACTCTATTTATGTGCATCTCGACCGGATATTATGCTTTCCGTATGCATGTGTGCAAGATTCCAAGCCGACCCTAAGGAATCTCACCTTACGGCCATAAAACGAATCTTGAGATATTTGGCTTATACTCCTAAGTTTGGGCTTTGGTACCCTCGGGGATCCACATTCGATTTAATTGGTTATTCGGATGCCGATTGGGCGGGGTGCAAAATCAATAGAAAGAGCACATCGGGGACTTGCCAGTTCTTAGGAAGATCCTTGGTGTCTTGGGCTTCAAAGAAGCAAAATTCGGTCGCTCTTTCTACCGCCGAAGCCGAGTATATTGCCGCAGGCCATTGTTGCGCGCAATTGCTTTGGATGAGACAAACCCTGCGGGACTATGGTTACAAATTAACTAAAGTTCCTCTTCTATGTGATAATGAGAGTGCAATCCGCATGGCGGATAATCCCGTTGAGCATAGCCGCACTAAACACATAGCCATTCGGTATCATTTTCTTAGGGATCACCAACAAAAGGGGGATATCGAGATTGCATACATTAATACTAAAGATCAATTAGCCGATATCTTTACCAAGCCACTAGATGAACAAACTTTTACCAAACTTAGGCATGAGCTCAATATTCTTGATTCTAGGAATTTCTTTTGCTAATTTGCACACATAGCTCATAAATATACCTTTGATCAAGTCTCTTTTATATATGCTATGACTAATGTGTTTTCAAGTGTATTTCAAACCAAGTCATAGGTATATTGAAAGGGAATTGGAGTCTTCGGCGAAGACAAGGCTTCCACTCCACTCTATCACTCATCCTTCGCCGTCGCTCCAAGCAATTCTCCATCTTTGGTATAATCTTCACTCATATGTTTTATTTGCCAAAGGGGAGAAAGTAGTTATCAAAGGGCTTATATCTCACTCAAAGTATCCGTTTTTGGCGATTCATGCCAAAGGGGGAGAAAGTATGAGCCCAAAGCAAAAGGACCGCACCACCACCCAAATTTTAAAATGATTTTCAATTGGAAAATTTCAAATTGCTATCTCTTTATGTTCTAAAGGGGAAGAAAGTAGCACCTTTCAAAATTGATATCTTAAAACCCTCTTGAACTCTAAGAGGAGAATTTATTTGAGGGGGAGTTTTGTTTAGTCAAAGGAAAAGCATTTGAAACAAGGGGACAAAATTTCAAATCTTGAAAATGCTTCGCAAAATCTTATTCATTTATCTTTGACTATTTGCAAAAAGACTTTGAAAAGGATTTACAAAAAGAATTTACAAAAACAAAACTTGTGGTGCAAGCGTGGTCCAAAATGTTAAAAATAAAGAAACAATCCCTGCATATCTAGTAAGAAATATTTATTGGCTCAAATTCTAAGTAACCTTTGTACTTACATATTGCAAACTAGTTCAATTATGCACTTCTATATTTGCTTTGGTTTGTGTTGGCATCAATCACCAAAAAGGGGGAGATTGAAAGGGAATTAGGCTTACACCTATTTCCTAAATTGATTTTGGTGGTTGAATTGCCCAACACAAATAATTGGACTAACTAGTTTGCCCAAGTCTATAAGTTATATAGGTACCAAAGGTTCACAATAAGCCAATAAAAAGACCAAGAAAAGGGTTCAACAAAAGGAGCAAGGGATAACCGAAGGTACCCTGGTCTGGCGCACCGGACTGTCCGGTGCACCACCGGACATGTCCGGTGCACCAGGGTTCTCCACGCGCTGAACTCCTCACCTTCGGGAAAACGCAGAGTCGTTCCGCTATAATTCACCGGACTGTCCAGTATACACCGGACAGTGTCTGGTGCTCCAGGAATGGAGCGACTCTGAACTCGCCAGCTTCGGGAATTCGCAACGGCTACTCCGCTATAATTCACCGGACATGTCCGGTGTACACCGGACTGTCCGGTGTAACAGCGGACCAACGGCTACTTCGGCGCCAACGGTCACCTGCAGTGCATTAAATGCGCGCCAGAGCGCGCAGAAGTCAGGCACGCGCGAAGACGCGCACCGGACACTCTACAGTGCATGTCCGGTGCGCCACCGGACATCGAGGCGGGCCCAGCAGTTAGAGCTCCAACAGTCGGAACCCTAACGTTCGGGTGACGTGGCTGGCGCACCGGACATGTCCGGTGTGCACCGGACTGTCCGGTGCACCATACGACAGACAGCCTCCACCCAAACGACTAGTTTGGTGGTTGGGGCTATAAATACCCCCAACCACCCCACATTCAAGTCATCCAAGTTTTCCACTTCTCAACCACTTACAAGAGCTAGGCATTCAATTCTAGACACACCCAAGTAATCAAATCCTCTCAAATTCCACACAAGGCTTCAGTGATTAGCGAGAGAGATTTGCCGTGTTCTTTTGAGCTCTTGCACTTGGATTGCTTCTTTTCTTTCTCACTTGTTCTTATGATCAAAACTCCATTGTAACCGAGGCAAGAGACACCAATTGTGTGGTGGTCCTTGCGGGGAAGTTTTGTTCCCGGTTTGATTTGAGAAGAGAAGCTCACTCGGTCCGAGGGACCGTTTGAGAGAGGAAAAGGGTTGAAAGAGACCCGGTCTTTGTGACCACCTCAACGGGGAGTAGGTTTGCGAAAACCGAACCTCGGTAAAACAAATCCGCGTGTCACATTCTTCATTCGCTTGCGATTTGTTTTGCGCCCTCTCTCTCGAACTCATCATTGTTTCTAACGCTAACCCGGCTTGTAGTTGTGATTAATTTTGTAAATTTCAGTTTCGCCCTATTCACCCCCCCCTCTAGGCGACTTTCAATAATTAAGCTTGGGTTTTAGGTACCCAACTCTTGTTGGATCCTACAAGGTTAGTTACAACAGACTTTGGAGCCCAGATGCAAGTTTTGTCTCTCTTGCATTTAGGTCCCAAACTTCTAGCAACTACTTTATCATTTTTACATATCAATACAAATGAAGCATTACATGTTTGATAAAGCCTAGTTGATCCAGTTAATGTTTTCCTAGGCGCATGAGAAGCAACATGATGGCGCCTAGGTCTATTCCTACCATGAGCATATGAAGAGCTAGATGTAAACATGGCATGAGAACTAAATACATCATCATGACATACAGGAAAAATAGCAGGATTATGATACTTATCATGATGAGCAACATTAGTAACTTTCTTATAAAGATAGGCATGGTTCTTTTGAGAACTACTAGCCATAGGAGCCTTTCCTTTCTCTTTGTTGAGATTGGAAGTCCTTTGACTTATTAAGTTCTTGGTCTCCTTTTGGAAACCAAGTCCATCCTTAATAGAGGAGTGTCTACCAATGTTGTAGGCATCCCTAGAAAATTTTAGTTTTTCATAATTATCCTTGCACATCTTAAGTTGAGCATTAAGACTTGCGACATCATTGTTCAAATTAAGAATTATAGAGCATGTTCATTGCAAGCATCAATATTAAAATCTTTGCATCTATTGCAGATAACAACATGCTCTACAGATGAACTAGCCACATTAAATTTTTCTAGCTTTGTATTTAAATCATCATTCAAGGTTTTGAAACTAGAAATAGAATCATGGCAGGTAGACATCTCAGAAGACAGTATTTCATTTTTCTTAATTTCTAGAGCAAGAGATTTTTCCAATGTGCGCCTCGCCCTTCGCCTTCCTGTAGTTCTTCTTCCTTTCCTTCTTCCCATACTTTTCTTGTGCCTGGTCATTGTTATTATTGAGACATTGTGCTATGAAATGACCAGACTTACCGCATTTGAAGCAGGAGCGATTTCCCCTCAATTTGTTCTTGTTGGGGTACTCCTTGCGTCCCTTCAAGGCGGTCTTGAAGCGCTTGATTATAAGCACCATTTCGTCCTCGTTAAGCCCGATAGTCTCCACTTGTGCTACCTTGCTAGGTAGCGCCTCCTTGTTGTTGGTTGCTTTAAGATGAGGATCAATAACGGTAAATGACCTTAGCATGAGTCGGATAACGTCATGATCCGTCCATCTTGTACTCCCATAGTTTCGGATCTTGTTGACAAGGGTTTTGAGCATGTTGTACGTTTGAGTTGGCTCATCTCCCCTTATCATGGCAAACCTCCCAAGCTCGCCTTCCACCAGTTCCATCTTTGTGATCATGGTGGCATCATTACCCTCGTGAGAGATTTTGAGGGTATCCCATATTTGCTTGGTATTGTCCAAGCCGCTCACTTTGTTACATTCATCCCTGCATAGAGATGCTAGCAAAACAATAGTAGCTTGGGCTTTTTTATGTATTTGCTCATTTATAAATACAGGATTGTCAGTGCTGTCGAAATGCATTCCATTTTCAACAACTTCCCAAATACTAGGATGGAGGGAAAATAGGTGACTACACATTTTATGACTCCAAAATGAATAGTCCTCTCCATCAAAGTGTGGGGGTTTTCCAAGTGGAATAGATAGTAAATGGGCATTCGAATTATAAGGAATGCGAGAATAATCAAAAGAATGGTTTTGATTAACTGTTATCTTTTTCGACGAAGAACCTTCGTCGTCGTCATCCCTTGGTGAAGAAGGGGAGGCGTCGCTGTCGTAAGAGATGATCTTCTTTATGCGCCTCTTCTTCTTTCCATCCCTCTTCTTATGACTCGAGCCTGATTCAGTGGGCTTTTCATCTTTTGGCTCGTTGACGTAGAGGGTCACCTTCTCCTTGTTGTTGATCACCATCCCCTTACCCTTAGGATCCATCTCTTCGAGCGGTTAGTCCCTTAATGAAGAGTACGACTCTGATACCAATGAGAGCACCTAGAGGGGGTGAATAGGTGATCCTGTAAAAATCAACACTAAACAGCACAAACTTGGTTTATGAAATGTTAGTGAAGTCAAAACCAAGGTGCTATGTCTAAAGAGAAAGAGATGACTTCTTCACTTAATTGCTCTTCACAAAGTGAGTATTAAACTTAGAGCAATTATCAAGTGAATAGAAGATCGCACAAGAATAGCGACAAGAGACACGATGATTTTTATCCCGTGGTTCGGCCAAGTAGAACACTTGCCTACTTCCACGTTGTGGCGTCCCAATGGACGAGGGTTGCACTCAACCCCTTTCAAGCGGTCCAATGATCCACTTGAATACCATGATTTTCTTCTTTAGTAGATGTTTCCCTTTTATGAGGAATCTCCACAAGTTGGAGCCTCTCACCCTTACAATGTTGATCACAATAAAAACCACAAGAGTAAGTGAGGGAAAGAAACACACGCAAGAACTAGAGTCACAACAATGACACACACACAAGTCAAGAATCGAGCACACAAATACAGCGCAGAGAGTTCACAACTCAACAAGTGCTCAATTCTCAAAGGCAATGATCCGGATGCGTGTTTGCGAAGTCTAGGCGTCTTAGGATGTTCAATGGAGGCTTCGTGTTGTGCTCAATGCGTCTAGGGGTCCCTTTTATAGCTCCAAGGCAGCTAGAAGCCGTTGGATCTCCATTTGGTAGGAAATTCTTGCCTTCTGTCGGTTGGCGCACCGGACAGTCCGGTGCACCCCCTGACATGAACAGTGCCCGATTTCTTTCCTTCTCTGGCGAAGCCGACCGTTGAGCCCTCGGTCCCCTTGGCACACCGGACACCGTTCGGTGCACACCGGACAGTCCGGTGAGGCCTGGTGACCGTTGGCTCTGGCCACGCGTCGTCCGCTGATCGCGCTGCTGACCGTTGGCACGGGCGCTGTTGGTTCACCGGACAGTCCGGTGCATTTTACCCACAGCGCTCTCGGCGATTTCCTGAGAACAGCGAGTTCGCTGCTGGACCAGCTTGTGCACCGGACCGCAAGCTGGTGCAAGTCTAGCTAGACTTAGCCAAACTTCTTCAATCCAATCTCACTTGTCTTGGCAAGGTTCCTAGCACTTAGAGGAATATATTAGTACCAAAAACAATTCACTAAGGCTAGAATCATACCTTGATCCTTGATTTGCATCTCTTTAGCACTTAGCACATATGAACCAAAATAATATGTGTTGGGCATCTAATCACCAAAACATTTATAGAAATGGCCCAAGGGCACATTTCCCTTTCACGTGTCACTATCACTTGCATATGGACATTTAGCAATATAATGACCGGACTTACCACACCGGTAGAAACCCCTCTTGGAGCGGGGTTTGTACTCCTTCCCCTTGCTTTGCTTGAGGATTTACCAAAAGCTCTTAATTATAAGAGCCATCTCCTCATTATCAAGCTTGGAGGCATCAATTGGGAGCCTTTTGGTTGGTGTGGGCTCCTCCTTTTCTTTCGTTGACTTGAATGCAACAGGTTGCGCCTCGGGTGTGGAGGCCCACCTTACTCCAAGTTGACAATGTGTTTGGAGTCTTTGACCATAAGTTCAAAGTTCACAGATTTGCCAATCACCTCCTCGGGAGACATTTGCTCATACCTAGGACTCTCATGGATTAATTGCACTTGAGTGGGATTACAAAAATAAGAGATCTTAGAATAACCTTGACCATTTTATGGTCATCCCACTTGGTGCTTCCGAGGTTGCGGACTTGGTTCACCATGATCTTGAGTCGGTTGTACATGGCTTGTGGCTCTTCACCTTTGTTGAGGACAAACCACCAAGTTCACCCTCAATTGTTTCCTGCTTGGTGATCTTGGTGATTTTGTCCCCTTCATGTGTCGTCTTGAAGACGTCCCAAATTTCTTTGGCAATCTTCAACCCTTGCACCTTGTTGTACTCTTCCCTACACAACGAAATGAGGAGTATGGTGGTGACTTGGGAGTTGAAGTGCCTCATTTGGGTGGCCTCATCGAAATCGTAGTCCTCGTTGCCCACATGTGGTGCCTATGCTCCAAACACAACAATATCCCAAATGCTTTCTTGGAGTGAGGTTAGATGATGCCTCATTTTATCACTCCACATAGAATAGTCTTCACCATCAAAATATGGTTGTTTTCTTAAGGGAATGGAATGTAAAGGAACACATTTAGGAATGCGGGGATAGTGAAGAGGAATCTAACTATACTTTTGCGCTCTTGGCGCTTTGAAGATGTTAATTCGGTGTCGAAGGTTGAGGGTGCAGATGAGTCAGTCTCATAGTAGACCACCTTCTTCATCTTCTTTTTCTTCTTGTCGCCCTTCTTGTGCGACTTGATGGAGCCGACAGATTCTTCTTTTTCCTCCTTGTGCTTGTCGCCAGATATCTTGACCTCCTTTGATGAAGTTTTGTCTTCATGCTTCTTCCTGAAGACTCGGGCTTTTCCCCGGTGGATACCTCCTTTTTGGCATGTTCACCTGACATCAGTTCGAGTTGTTAGACTCTGATGAAGTGCTGGGCTCCGATACCAATTGAAAGTCGTCTAGAGGGGTGAATAGGCGAAACCTAAAAATTACAAACTTTGAACATAATCTTTTGCTGGAGGATAGTGTTAGAACAAGTATGAACATAATCGGAGTGTGGAAGAGAGTTCTTCCCACGAGTTGCTCAATAAATGTGGATAACTTTGGGAGCTAACTCAAAAAGATTGCGAGCAAGAGAACTTAGAGAGAGATAGGAGAGGAAGAATCAAATCGCAATACAAGATTAACACAAAGACACGAACGATTTGTTTCTCGAGGTTTGGTTCCAAAGAACCTACTCCCCGTTGAGGAGGTCACATAGGTCAGGTCTCTTTCAATCCTTTCCCTCTCTCAAACGGTCACTTAGACCAGTTGAGTACTTCTTAATCTCGAGCATCACTCAGACCCCGTAAGGATCACCACACAATTAAGTGTCTCTTTCTAGCTTGACAAGTCACTTGAGAGTTTAGAAGTAGATGAAGAAAACACTATCAACAAAGCTAAGCAACAAAAGAAACACAATATCACACTCTCTCTAGAATTTCCAAGGCACTAATCACTAATGATCATTAATGACAATTATGGCACTTGGAGGAGCTTGGGACTTGGGAGCTTTGAATATGTCTTGGAGTGATGTGCTTTGATGGTTGAAGGGAGGTGGTTGGGGTTGTATTTATAGTCCTCAACCACCACAGTCGTTGCTATTTTTCTGCCACATGCGAACGGTCCGCCCTTCACACCAACAACTGAAATCGCAATGGTTAGCAGTAACAACTATATCAACAGCTACAAGTGCATTAAATGCATCATCAGATGCCAGATAAAGCAGTCATAGACGGTACGGCCGCACCCCAGATGGTCCGTGAGGACGCTAAAAATGAATTTTATGAAACCAGACACTTTTAGGTTTTTCTGGTTTTCAACATGCAGACGGTCCGTGTTTGGTCTCGAACGGTGCTCTCCTCTCCTTCGGACAGTCTGTAGTAGAAGATTGAATTTCAACATAGTTCTGTCCGAGGAGCATCGAGGTGTCACGGACGGTCCACACATAGGTGATTTCTCCAAAAAGCTATCCTGTTCGGAATAATTTACGTTATTCTAGACAATTGACTTAGAATTGAGATGGATGAACTTATGCACCTGTGGAACACTCAACTAGGCAAACTAGTTAGTCCATCAGGTTGTGATGGTCATGAAGCACCAAAATCAACTTAGAGAAAATGGTTAAGGCCATTTCCCTTTCAACCGGCAGTACTCCCTCATCGATGACAACTTGTACAAGAAAAAAACGTCCAAACGCTCCTCAAGTGCATCGTTAGGCGTGAAGGCAGAGAACTAATGACTGAGGTCCACCAAGGTTTCTCGAGATGCCACGTAAGTCTAAGGGCCCTCACTTCCAAAACTTTGTGGCTCGGTTTCTCCTAGCCTGGGATCGTCAAGGATGCATAGAATGTTTCCCAAAGTTGTGAAGCTTGCAGGTCTTCGCACCAAGCAAGGGGGACCTTCGCAGAAATCCAAGTTGATCGCCCTCGCCCCCACATGACCGATGTGGTGCTGGGGCATCGACATTGTTGGCCCCCTCCCAACATCTCAAGGCAACTTGAAGTACGCCTTCGTTGCCATGGAATATTTTACCAGATGAATAGAGGCAAAGGCAGTCTCCATCATAACGTCAAACACAATCCAAAAATACTTATGGCAGCACATTATCTGTAGATTCAGGGTCCCCTCCAAGATAACCAAGGTCAACAACAAATAGTTTGATAGCCAGCAGTTCTGGGATTTCTATGCATCGGTCGGAACCAAAGTCAACTTCACATTTGTATATCACCCCCAGTCAAACGACGCATTTGAAAGGGCAAATGGAAAAATTTTCATAGCCGTCAAGAAAAGGTTACATGACGAGACAAAGGATAGATGACCCGACCAACTTCCCAAAGTCGTATGGGGGCTGAACACAACGAAGACCAGATGCATAAGGTTTACACCTTTCAAGCTGATGTATGGCATGGAAGTAATGACGCTGCAAGAACTAAAATGCAAATCCCCAAGAGTTGAAAACAACTCAGATCCAAAGGTTGAACCCGTGGACAAAGACTTACTCGAAGACCATAGAGTCGAAGCACTCAACATAATCGCCACATATCAAGAAGCAACCAAGGCATGGCAAGACAAACCTATCAAGATCAAAGAGTTTGACAAAGGCGACTTAGTCCTCATCTAGACGATGCGAACACAATCTAAAGGGAAGCTTGAACCAAAGTGGGAGGGACCATACATCGTCTCCAAAAATACTTCGTCGTACGCCTACATGCTAACTAGCCAAACGGGCGTCCAGCTAGAGCAAGGCTGGAGTGTGGACAATTTGCGAATTTTTTTTCTAAGAGCGACTTCGATCGCTTATGTAAGAATGACTCCGGTCGTAAGAGACACGAATGTCCATGTAATACTTGAACACTCGGGCCTGTACACTTTTTCTCGCGAAGGGGTGAGATTTTTAATGAGGCGGAGCCTTGTAATAAAGTGCGAACCCCTAACGAATGAGTGGGCCGAAAAGCCTCTCAAAGCGAACATTCGACCACGAAGGCAATCACCGCCACACTCGGAGACCCGTTTGCGGCGTGCGACAAGAAACCCCTTGGGTGTAAAAACGCCTCAGGGCAAGGCCACATTACTGAAATCTTGGTGAAGACACCTCTTGGGTGCAAAAACGCCTTAGGGCGAGGCCAGATTACGATAAAATCTTGGCAAAGACACCCCTTGGGTGCAAAAACACCTCAGGGCATGGTCAGATTAAAAATAAAATCTTGGTGAAGACACCCTTCGAGTGCGAAAGCACCTTAGGGAAAAACACTAAAGACGAACGTAGCCACACCCAAACATCTCGATAAAAGTCATACGTCGCAAAGCTCATACAAAAGAACATTCTGAAGTCCAGCACTCGCCCGTAATCGACCAAGGGGGAGAAGGCAATGTTTTACGCTAATTTTTTTTGCTGATCGGTGATGGCTACCGCAAATGGCGTTTTACACACATACACCATGCACAACGCACAAACAACACAACATCATTATTACATAACTGCGAAACAACATGAAGTCATGGACTAGGGGGCTCCTCCTTCGGGGTCAACTCGTGCTCCCTGCATTTAAATATCATAATCTCCATCTCTCGACCCTTATCAAAAATCCTGAGGACTGACTCACGAACATGATGCAAGGCACGCTCACCACTTACAGCCCACGCCAAGACGTGATGAGGCCCCAAATCCTTGTCATCCAACTCACTAGCCCTAACACGTACCACCTTACCCGACACGGCATCAAGCAGATCAAAGAATTCCCGACGCCCACTGCCACCATGCCTTCGGACCGACCGACCAAACCCATTTAACCACGAAGGGGCCCTTCACCCAGAGGCACCAACACGAGTACGACACACCCTCTCCACTTCAACAGAAGGCCCCCCAGGAGCCCTAGAGGCCTCCGACCCCGTGATGTCCATCACGACAAAAAGTCTAAATCTGCCCTAGGCGACTTATGATTCAACTCTATAAAAAGCCTAGATCGTCCTCACCTACTGTCGACTCAAAATCGAAACAATCATCAAAATAACTAGAGTCCGACGGACTCCAGAAAGTTAAAGGAGTAACACACAAAACATCGTCCAACAAACCTCCTCCTTGATCAAAAAGGTATCAGGGTCGCTTTGCGCAGATCCCTAGAGAGGAACCTGCGCGAAAGCATTGTTCCAAATACAGTGTCAGTCCACACAACTGTTCCAACCAAAAGGACCCCATCAGAACAAATTTACACTTTCGTCATGTCAGCAGCGTCAAACAAGGTCTCGGTGGCACGATCCCCCGTGGCAGCAGCTGTCACCTTGAACAATTACGTGCGCATAGCTGTGGCAGAGAAGGCCTCCACGACATCCGTCCTCTCAGCCTCCATGTCCGTCGGCTTTTCGTCACCGCCCGTCCCCTTATAACCTTTCCTCGCCTGTTACAGAAATGTCAGAAAGCAACAACGAAAATAATCCAAAATCATAGTACTGAACACCTACCCCGTTCCAACTCTGCCACTAAACACTTTCGAGCAAACTCACAACCAAAGGCGACCCACAGGCGATCCAGCATTTCATTGGTCGCCGCACCGGCAGCTTCACTGACCACAGCGTAAAGATTCTCGCTGGTGTTAAATTCCGACGATGACAAATGGGACACATGGTCGCACCCTTCATGGATCAATGACTCAAAACTGCTTACACAAGTCACGAAGGCCAAGAAAGTCATCAGTCTCCTAATCACGTCAAGAAGTCCCATGACCTTTGTCGGTGTTTCGACCCCGGGGGTCCCTGGACCGACGAGTAAATTGTCGCTGCGTGTCCCAGCCCAGATGGGTCGGCGTGAGATGGAACACAAGGGGGAAAAAGGGAACCGCGGCTCGTGTTATCCTGCGCCCAGGGCGGATGCGCTTGCAGTAGGGGGTTACAAGCGTTCGCGAGAGAGGGAGAGAGCCTGCTCGTCAACCCGTCCTCCCGCGCGGCCACCTTCTCGTACGAGGGCCCTGGACCTTCCTTTTATAGATGTAAGGAGAGGGTCCAGGTGTACAATGGGGGTGTAGCAATATGCTAACGTGTCCAGCAGAGAGGAGCCAGAGCCCTATGTACATGCCGACGTGGCTATCGGAGAGGTGCTAGTGCCCTGTGCATGTGACGTCATGGCCGTCGGAGGAGCGCTTGAGCCCTGTAGAAGCACAGCTGTCGGGGCTGGCGGGACCTTGCTGACGTCTCCTTGCTTCGGTAGGGGGCTGAGAACCGCCGTCGTCATGGGAGCACGTGGGGTGTCATCATTACTTGTTTACCGGGGCGAGCCAGATGGGACGCCGGTCTTGTTCCCCGTAGCCTGAGCTAGCTAGGGGTAGGGTAATGATGTACCCCCTATGGCGTGGTCAGTCCGAGCCCAAGGTCGGGCGAGGTGGTGACTCCTCCGAGGTTGAGGTTGAGGCCGAGCCCTGGGGTCGGGCGAGGCGGAGACCGTCTTCCGAGGTCGAGGTCGAGGCCGAGCCTTGGGGTCGGGCGAGGCGAAGACCACCTTCCGAGGCCGAGGCGGGGGCCGAGCCCTGGGGTCGGGCGAGGCGGAGACCGTCTTCCGAGGTCGAGGTTGAGGCCGAGCCTTGGGGTCGGGCGAGGCGGAGACCACCTTCCGAGGCCGAGGCGGGGGCCGAGCCCTGAGGTCGGGCGAGGCGGAGCTTCTTGTTGCGCCTGAGGCCGGACTTAGTTGTTGTCAGCCTCACCCTGGCGGGTGGCACAGCAGTCAGAGCGGGGAAGGCGGCGCTGTTTTCCTGTCAGGTCAGTCAGTGGAGGGGCGAAGTGACCGCGGCCACTTCGGCCCTGTCGACTGAGGAACGTGTGTCAGGATAAGGTGTCAGGTGATCCTCGCATTGAATACTCCTGCGATACGGTCGGTTGGCGAGGCGATCTGGCCAAGGTCGCTTCACTGTGAAGCCTGCCCGAGCTGGGCCTCAGGCGAGTCGAGGGTGCGCCCGTTGCTTGAGGAGGCCCTTGGGTGAGGCGTGAATTCGCCTGGGTCTACAGTTCCTGCCTGAGGCTGGGTTCGGGCGAGACGAGATCGCGTCCCTTGAGTGGACGGGGCCTTGACTTGAATTGCGCCCATCAGGCTCTACAGCTTGTGCTGATGGTGATTACCAGCCGAGATTAGGAGTCTTGGGGGTACCCCTAATTATGGTCCCCGACAGTAGCCCCCGAGCCTCAAAGGGAGTGTTGGTACTCGCTTGGAGGCTTTGTCGCACCCTTTTTTGCAAGGGGACCGGCCTTTCTTGGTTACATTTTGTTCCGGTGGGTGCGCGCGAGCGCACCCGCCGGGTCTAGCCCCCGAGGCCTCGGAGGAGTGGTTTGACTCCTCCGAGGTCTTAATGCCTTTTGTGATGCCTCGGTCGGTCTGGTTGTTCCCTCATGCAATCTGATCGTAGCCCGGGTGCATGGTCAGGTTCCGAGTTCTCGAGCTGGTTTGTTGACGCTGTCAACGGTTTGGCCGGAGCCGGGTTTGCGAGAGCAGCCCCCGAGCCTCTGCACAGAGCGAGAGGACGATCAAGGACTGACTCAGCTTTTATCATACGCCCCTTCATCGCCTTTCCGCAAGGAGGAGGGGGGAAAGCGCCATGTTGCCCTTGGAGGGCGCCGAACATGGTGTTTCCAGTGAGTTGCTAACGGGTGATCCGAGTGGACGCTCGTGCCCCGTTCGATAAGGGTCGGCTAGTGGCCCAGAGGCGCGCTCCAAAAGTACCTGCAGGTGATTTGCCGGACCCGGTCCCGTTTGATAGGGTCCGAGGGCTCGATGCCTCCCTCTGATGGAATTCCGTTACAGAATCGCTCCTGCCGGTCTCGGAAATGTCCTAGGGTACCTCGGGAGCGTAGCCCGAGCCTCGGCCATGTATCGGACGTACCCAGAGTCATCCCTCGCTCTGCGTGCTCTAGGGCGGCTGTCGAACCCTTTGAGGGGCCAGCCTTCGAACCCCTGATCAGTAGTGGGCGCGGAGCCTGAGTGCTCTGAGGCGACTGTCGAACCCTTCTGAGGGGCTAGCCTTCGAACCTCTAATCAGTAGTGGGCGCGGAGCCGGAGTGCTCTGAGGCGGCTGTCGAAACCCTTCCGAGGGTCCAGCCTTCGAACCCCTAATCAGTAAGAGGGCTCGGGGCCCGCTTCCTTCGCGGAGAAGGATCCCTTCCGGAATATCCCCCTTCCCGGTCCCTATAGCAAGAGAGAGGAAGGGGAGAAGGAAAATGATATGAATTTAAACGGTGTGGCGCACCTTTTTTGATGCGGTCATCATGGCGGAGGTGAAATGTTGCCCGCTTCACCTGCCAAAGGTGCCGCCTGCCCTGCCGCGAAGTTAATGCGATGGGACGGGTGGTTCGCGGGGCAGCCGTTGCGCGAGCCGTTCGAGGAACGGGCGTTTCGCCTTCGAGTTTGAATTTCGCGGCGGGTTCGGGTGAAGTGTTGAACGGGTCTTGCCCGGGCCTTGATATATCCGGAAGAGGGACCGGTGGTGGTTCTTTACTCTGCTGCTCGCCTCCTGCTTTGGTTTCCGCAACCCAAGGGATTAGCCAGAGAAAGAAAACCACGCACCTTGTCCGCTCCGCCGCCACCCCCTTCGCTTGGCGATGGCCGACCGGGTAACCGTTGTTCCGCCGCGCGACCCGTGGCCTTTCTCCACCGTCACGGTGGACGATCTGGAGGCCCTTGTCGCCGATGGCTTGCTCCATCCCCTTTCCGGTGACCCGCAGCCAGAGTGGATGGTCCCTCTGAGCGGGGCCGGACCGGCCCCGCCGCTGGGGTATGTGCTAAGTTTCGTCTCCTTCCATGAGCGGGGGTTCGGAGTGCCAGCAAGCCGTTTCATGCGGGCGCTCCTGCATTACTACGGGGTGGAGCTGCACAATCTCAACCCCAACTCCATCGCGCAAGCGGCCATCTTCACGGCGGTTTGCGAAGGCTTTTTGGGGATTGACCCCCACTGGGATCTGTGGACCCATCTCTTCTCCGCGGAGCCTTTTGCCTTGACAACGGGGAAAAGAAGGTCCGCATGGCGGTGCGGGCCGGTGGCTGCATCCTCTAGTTGAGGCAAGCGCGCGCGCAACAGTACATCCCTGCCATCCTTGTGTCTTCGAACAAGGGGTGGCAGCGCCGGTGGTTTTACCTCCGGAATGACGATGGGAGGCTCCCGTCGTTTTCTCAACGAGTGGTGACTGCCGCCGGCAGCAACTGGCGCTATGGGGCCGCGCGCGAGAAACAGGAGAAACTCCAGCCCCTTCTGGAGGCCTTGCAGGAGCTGCGAGACGGAGGGCTTACCGCCGCGGGGGTGGTTGCTGCCATCCATCGCCGGAGGGTGCTTCCCTTGACAGAGCGGCGGTTGCCGCTTTCGGAGATGATGCCGGGGGTCGACTTGGAGGGTTCGCAGATGTCCTCGGTCCCCCTCTCCGCCGATGACCTCCACAGGAGGGTAGCGGGCACGGTAGGGAGGCGCCGGCGCCCTTACCCAGCCCTTGATGCGTCCCGAGCGTGGGTGCATGTCCCTGGTGAGTGCCCGCTCCTTCTCCTTTCTTGTGTCAGGTTGCCCTTGATTCTCACAGTCGGGATTTCTGTTCGTCCCCAGGAGTTGGGGTGTTACAAGCCTTCCCTACCGCCGGTCCCGGAGGACGCGGTGGACCGAGCCGCGCGGAGGGTCGCTGCGGAGAAGAAGAAGGAGAAGAAGGACGCGAAAAAGGCTCGGGCTCGCGAGCGGATGCGGGCTCGGGACGCCTTGGAGAGGCGCCTTCGGGGATGTTATGCGAGTAAGGGAAGATAATTAATTCCCTTGCCATACGGGCTAGCGCAACATCCTCGCAACCACATGTTGCGGTCGTATTCCTCACCACCCACCGTTTTGTGCTACCCGAGCCGACCCTCATTGGGATCAAATCTCTCCCCAACTTACCCCAATGACTTTCTCGATGAAGTCCTCCGTGGCCTGGGCTCCCGCGTCGCTCGCCGATTGCGGTGGCTCACTCATAGCTGCGAGATCCGTGGGAAAGGCCTTAGAAGCAGCGCCCGCATCCACTCCTCCGA
This sequence comes from Zea luxurians, assembly GCA_029449295.1. Lineage (NCBI taxonomy): Eukaryota > Viridiplantae > Streptophyta > Magnoliopsida > Poales > Poaceae > Zea > Zea luxurians. The sequence goes on along the minus strand of JAOPSE010000010.1, from coordinate 95,082,497 downwards.
GCAGGCCTACGGGGTCTCAGTCGATGTCTGCGACTGGGCGGGGACCCCGGCCGGTGTCTTCCTCCCCCTCTTTAGCATGGTTTTTCTGCTCCCCATAGACGAGACGTATCAAGCTACAAACACGTTTTAGGCGAACGTAGCCCCCGTGCAGAGCATCACCCTTTTCAAGCTCAACCTCCGTTATGGGACCAACAAGGTCCTCCATCTCAGTCTCTGCGACAAAAAGCTCACAGGAACGGTCTCAAAATCTGCTTGTCAAAACCATCAAAGTCTCTGTGGGTCATGGCCCCGACCGACCACCCTCGACTAAGTGGTCGCACGCTGCATGTCAGAAACTCTTGCACTAGGTCTCTGCCACTACAAGTAACTACAGCAATCCTGAAAGCATGGTTCCTTCGGTCCTTTTCATCAACAGCAAAACAAGGGAAGGCCTCAAATTGAAAAGGAGACATCGTACTGGGTCGAGGCCAGCCTTTGCCTCCCGCGCATCGCACATAGAACCAATTCTCCGTCCACCCACCACACTTATTCTTGACACAGGGGGCTAGCTCAACAACTCTCTCCTTTGTTTTCCCCATCTTCGGGGTAAACTTGCAACTCCCAAACTGATCAATTCGTCCGCCTATTGACCTTTTCTGCCAATGCAAGCAATAGTGCTTAGCGAAGACCTCCACGGATGGGTCTCCGCTAAACGTGGTCGCTGCCCAAACAAACTTGCTTAGAGCCACCACTGCGTTTGGAGTCAGCTGAAGAATCTGAACCTTGCACTTGCCGAGGACCTCAACCAGAAAATCATGGCAGGGAAAGCAAAGACCATAGAGAAACAAAATCTCAAAAACCAAGACTTCGTCGTTCGTCCTGGGAATGGTCTCCGCTCTAGCAGCCCGGCCACAGCCAACAGCGAAAAAACCCAAGGATTCCATTTCTTTCACTCTACGCCATGAAATCTTCGAACGGCCTAGCTCATAATTCACTTGGCCCGGCCCACCAGCACGACTAACCCTAGCAGAGGAAGAGGTGGTGCCCGTCAGAGCGACGACGGCGCTCAGCGCCACTGGGAGGAGGCATGGCGGCGTACCAGGGTCGACGGCGACCGGTGGTCTTAAAGCGGGGCGGTGGTCCACACCACGACATCGAGCTCACCGCCGGTGTGATAGCGTCGCCGGCGAGAAAACAAGCAACGGTTGTAACACCCAAATGTGTACATCATATGATAAGAGGTTATTCCCTTGAATATTTTGTCTCTATTTAATGGAGCATGTGAACACCACATTTAAAAACAAGTAATTAATAAAAGACATACCACAAAATTTTGCATCATGCTGGTTTTTCACTCTTGTGTGCATTTTGTGATGATATAAAAATATGGTAAACAAAAAAATAATTATGTTAATACCCCAATGGGAAATTAAATCCTAAAAGAAATTCTAGAATTAAAACCAAAAAGAGAAAAGATACAAAAAAAATAATATATATTCAAAATAGTACTGCTTATGGCTCAATATCATCTGAGAATATTTGGTCACAAGAGTTTGAATTAAAATCTGAATTCAAATTGAAGTTGGGGATAAAGAAAAATAGAAATGAAAAAGAAAAGAAAGGAAAATGGGAAAAACACTGCTTGGGCCAAATCACCATACTCGGGCCCATTTCTCCTGCGCGGCCGAGTAAACATTCAGAGTCCGGCAGCCCACCAGCGTCATACCTCTCTATACTGACATGTGGGCCCGCTTGACGATCACCCATGCGCGCGCGTGGCTTTCCTCCTTACTCTGCCTGTGGGACCCTGTGGTCAGCCCTGACCTTATCTCAAGTTCGCTCTGGTTTCTGTTACCGGCTCTCGCTCACCCCGCACGCCGCCGGACTTCGTCAAACAGCCGCCTGATTCGGCCGAACTCCCACTGCAACGGCCTCCCCGTACTCGCCGCACAAATTTGCGGACCCAGCTCCTCTTGAACCTCTCCATAAGAATCACAGGCGCGGCATTCTTCTCTACTCTTACCTCCTTCTCCCATCGCGAGCTATCCGAACGCCGCCGCGCTAGTTTTCCTCCTCTCGCTCCTTTCGGTGTCGGCAAAGAAGAATTTGGGGCTCGCCGAAGGGTCGTGTCTGCGCGCGCTTGTACTTGGGCACTCGGTGCCTCGGTGGGACGACAATTTCTCCCCGCGCTCCTCCTCTACCGTGGAATTGCCCTCGCGTCGTGGTGCGGCTCCTTCACCTCACCGTTGCCGGTAAAAAGCACTCTCCTGGATCCGCCACATTCTCAATTTCGCATAGCCTTGGGTAATCGTGGTTAAGCAATGGCATTTTGGGCGTCCGTGATTGCCCGCCTCGGTGCACGGCCGGTGTGTCCGCGCATTCTCGCAGCTCGATGATCTGGCGCCATAATTAGTTGTGAGATTACCTTCACCGGATTCGCCACCTTCTCCACTACGTTGTGACCCATTTAATTTCGGAATGGATCATCGTGTCCCCTGCGGCCGAACTCCGGCTTCGCGCCGCCGTGGATGATGCGCACTGCCGAGCTAGGGGGGATGTGGTGTTTGGCGACGGGGAAGACTCCCATGAGCCGTTGATCGACTAGCTAACGACCAGGATTGGGCATAGGGCAGTGATCGTTGGATACCGATCGTGTGGTTATGTGTAGATCTTGCTCCATTGAACCACAACCGTTGATCCCTGATCTGTGGGTTCACAATGCGTACCGGTTCACGGATGGGAAACTGTAATCTGGGTCGTTGGCAACATATCCGACGGCTATAGTGCACCGTATCCTTTGAGTCGTCCCGATTTACAAAAGAGACCCTGCATTTTAGATGAATTAACCCGCCGTCCACAGGGGCAGTGCGTTGAGTCTTGGGGATTCTTTCACGCTAGCCCCTGCGCTTTACAGATTTTGACGCCTAGTCCAGGAATCAATAAAATCAGAGAAAATCCATTCTAAATTCATTTTTAATACAAAAATAATTGCTGAAACTTGTTTAAATTATAGAAAATGCATATGAACACCAAATTTAATGATTCTAGTTCCTAAATTTTTGTAATAATATTGTCTACCCATTAGTGCCTCTGTTCTGACATGACAAACACATTAAAATTATTATTTCACTTAATCTTGTATTAAGCACATAAAACATTAGAAAATCCATAACTTAAAATATATAACTCCAAATTTAATGACTCCAGTTCCTGTGATCTTATTTTAATGTCTAGTTTATTACTGTATATTTTATTTATATGGTTGGTGTAATGTTAATTTCTGCTATACTATGTATGTATTGTGTTGATGCGAGTAGACGAGCAAGCTACACAGGATTCTGAGGTTCAACAAGTAGAGATAGCTGAGCAGGAGCTCATTGAAGGCAAGTTGTGCCCTTGATCACTTCTTTTTCCCATTCATGTTCTTATTATTCATAATGATCTGCATAGGATAATTTTGCTGGGACCCAATAGGATGCCCTAGATTTTGACTATCTTTATACCTTGCTTCACCACTGGTTTTACTACTAAAGTTTTGGGTAGTACATGCTATTGCTTTATGTGGATTTGGGTATAGAGATATTCATCACTCATTGTTATACTATTTATTGTTATCTGTTTTATTATTCCTTGTTCATGTTAAGATCATTATGTTAATGGGAACATGGAGAACCACCCGGGAAAACAGTGCTACCACAAGGGTTTAATGGGACGCCCTTGGCTGATTAACTAGGAAAGCTAGGGGAGGGCTACCTTACCCGAAAGGGGCAAGGGCAGTAGGGGAGAGGTCAGTGTAGGGAGGTCCCTGGTTGATTTTGCTGCGATGGCGGTCAGCCAGGAACCCTGCACTGGATCTTCCTATAAACTGTAGCGGGTAGTCTGAAGCTAGTGGAACTTTGTAAAGGCCTCGTAGTGTTATCCTGCCTCGCCTCCTCGGTAGAGGTGTATGGGATTGGCCATCTCTTGGCAGATGGGTAACATGACTTGTGGGTAAAGATGCGCAACCTCTGCAGAGTGTAAAACTAGTATACTAGCCGTGCTCACGGTCATGAGCGGCTCGGACACTCACATGATTAATTATGGAACTTAAATTTAATTGGACATTTGCATCGCATTTGGGATTATTTTACTATTACTGGTCTTTATTATTATTAAGGTTTGGTATTTACTTACACTTAGTAATTGCTAATAAAATTTTGACCAACTTATAAAAGCAATGCTCAGCTTCAGCCTTTATTTCATTGATCAGCCTTACACTACATGAACTCCCACCTTTGGTGAGTTCATGCCACATTATTCCCCACGACTTGTTGAGCTATGAACGTATGTGAGCTCACTCTTGCTGTCTCACACCCCCCCACAGGAGAAGAGCAGGTGGTTCGGGAGGAGCCTCAAGGCGAGGAGTTTGACTTGATCTAGGTGGCGTTTCTCAGTTGACATTGGCGCCATCGATCCTTAGTTCGTTTTATATTTACCTTTTATTTTGTAATAAGTCTTCCGCTATGTAATAAATACTCTGATGTTTTATGACATTTATCTCTATACACTCTGTTATTATATATGTTGTCTTCTTGGCGCATGTATGAGTTGCACCTGGTTTTGTTCTTTAAAACCGGGTGTTACAGAAGTGGTATCAGAGGAAATGTTGACTGTAGGACGAAACCTAGATAGAAATGGACAAAACCATTACCTACTTACCTCACTCTGATTCTTCCTATACTTATCTTGGTCCTGTCTCACCTTGTACTGTTCTACTCTGATCATTCTTATCTTTTCTACTCTTAGACAAGACGGATTTCACACCTTGGAATCCCTACCTCTGTGACATTTTTAAGAGATAGGAAGCCTAAGACCAAATCAAAACTATTTTCTCTATTAAAAATATTGGTTGTTTGTGCTGATGCTAAATGCCTGATTTGCTTCTTTGATTGATTGAATTATTATAGATGGACATCTTAGCATGTACCTACATAAGGTAATAAATTAGCTATGGTAGGTAAAACATTAAACTGCTTAGCTAATAAATCCCCCAAAGCAACATGATCGTAATTACTGCCTTGTCTACTGCTCTCTCTTACCATATGTATCTAACTCAGATGGTCAATACCAGGAAAGGAAAGATTATCACGCAACAGCAAACAGAAATGAATCCTCCAAATCCCCCACCTGTTGAAACCGAGCAAGTGATCGCAACCCAAAGGCTGGTGATACAGCAATTGACAGACATGGTGACCGAAATGCAAAACCAGATAAGACAAGAACGCGAGGAAATACGTCAGGTCCGTCTGGAGATACATCAAGAAATAAGGCAATCACGGTTGGAGAGACAACGACAACAACAACCACCATCTTCACCACCACCAGCTCCACCAAGCAACATAAACATATATATAAATTACTACTATTTGTAGGATCTACATGTTCCTTTAGTTAGTATTCGGTATGATACTATTTTAGGAGGAATAAAAAGGTCTATTTGACCCTGTGTGTTGCTAATAAAATTATGCGTCATGCTGAGATTTTGGTTTGGGCATATGTGTTGGACAATATGAGAAAGCCCATGAGAGTAATTACACCTGAAGGGCCTGTTGTGGCGAATCAAATGACACGTAGATTGACATTGACCATTATAGGTAGAGAATTTGGAGTTACTGCTATAATATTGGAGCCAAGCAGTATAGATCTGATCCTTGGTATGTCACGGTTAAGAAAGGTAAAGATAGTTTATACACTATGCTAAAGGAACCGTAGGACTCACCGGTTCTAAAGGACAAAGTTTTGAAGTTGAAGTTGCAGTAACTACCACCATCAGACTAGCGGCATTCTTAGTAGATGAGAAGTTTTTGGGTGACAACATCCGGGTGGTTAAGGATTTTTCGGAATGTCTTTCTAGAAGAGTTACCAGGGATGCCACCAGATACGGAAGTTGAGTTTGTCATAGATCCCTTACGTGGAACTGCTCCTATTTCTAAACGGCCATATAGGATGTCTGTAGAAGAGTTAAAAGAACTCAAGAAGCACTTAACGGAGTTGCAAGAGGCTGAGTACATTCGTCCGAGTCTTCACCTTGGAGAGCACCAGTTTGGTTTGTAAAGAAGAAAGATGGATTGCAAGGGATGTGCGTGGATTATAGGTCCCTTAACAATGTCACTGTGAAGAACAAGTATCCATTACCCCGTATTGAGGATTTGTTTGATCAGATGAGAGGAGCTAGGGTATTCTCGAAGATTGATCTCCGATCGGGATACCATCAGATGAAGATTAGACCCTCAGATATTCCTAAGACGGCTTTCTCGACTCGATATGGATTATATGAGTTCATCGTTATGTCGATTGGATTAACTAATGCACCAGCTTATTTTATGGATTTGACATTTACTGTGATGCATGTGGCCAAGGACTTGGATGTGTGCTCATGCAAGAAGAACATGTGATTGCCTATGCATCTCGTCAGTTGCGGAAGCATGAATTGAACTACCCCACTCATGACTTAGAGCTGGCAGCAGTTGTGCATGCACTGAAGATTTGGAGACACTACATTATGGGAACTAAGTGTCAAGTGTACACGGATCACAAGAGTTCGAAGTATATATTCACTCAGAAGGATCTCAACCTTAGGCGACGCCGTTGGTTGGAGCTTATTAAAGATTACGATTTGGAAATTCACTATCACCCGGGCAAGGCGAATTTGGTTGAAGATGCCTTGAGCCGGAAGGAGCATGTTCACTCCGCTTTCGTTGTCCAGCTACCTGATGAATTAGCAAAAGACTTTGAGAGGCTCAACCTGGGAATTGTCACACATACGGAAGGAGTCACTATTGATGTGGAACCTACTTTGGAGCAAGAGATCCGCAAAGGACAAATTGGTGATGCTAAGATACAAGAGATTAAGGATCTGATTACTGAAGGTCGAGTTCCGGAATTTACGAAAGATGAGCAAGGCACCGTATGGTTCAAGGACAAGAGATGTGTTCCGGAGATTGAAAGCCTTCGTGAGACTATATTGAAGAAAGCCCATGACTTGGATTATTCTATTCATCCTGGTAGTACCAAGATGTATCAGGATTTAAAGCAGAAGTGCTGGTGATATGGACTGGAGAGAGATATGGCTGCACATGTGGGTATGTGCGATGTGTGCCAAAGAGTTAAGACCGATCACCAAAGACTAGCTGGACTAATACACCCACCAAAGATGTCCAAGTGGAAGTAAGAAGAAGATTGATATGGATTTCATTACTGGATTGCCTCGCACCCCGAAAGGATATGATTCTATGTGGGTTATTGTGGATAGACTGGCCAAAGTGGCTCATTTCATTTCGGTCAAGACTACTTATAAGGGATCTCAATTGGTAGAGTGATATATGGCTCAGATTGAGTCTCTACACGGTGTACCGAAGAAGATCATTTTGGATAGAGGATCACAGTCTACCTCCAGATTTTGGAAAAGTTTTCATGAGAATATGGATACGAAGTTGAAATATAGTTCGGCCTACCATCCTCAGACTGATGAACAGACTGAAAAGACTAATCAAGTATTGGAGGACATGTTGAGAGCTTGTACCCTTCAGCATGGTAGTAGTTGGGACAAGAATCTACCTTATGCTGAGTTCTCAGGCCAGTCAGAAGATGTCACTGTTCAAGGCTCTATATGGCAGGAAGATCAGGACTCCTCTATATTGGAATCAGACTAGAGGAAGACAGTTCTTTGGGCCTGAACTAATTCAAGAAGCAGAAGAACAAGTCCGTATAATCCGAGAGAATTTGAGGGTAGCTCAGACCCGGAGAAAGAGCTACGCTGGTAATAGAAGAAAACCACTGGAGTTGAGGAAGGTGATTATGTGTACCTCAAGGTGTCACCACTTCGTGGAATGAGGAGATTCAAAGTCAAGGGCAAATTGTCCCCTCGCTTTATTGGACCATACAGAGTTTTTAGGCAAGTTGGAGAGATGGCCTATCAACTCGAGCTACCTGATAATCTATCTGATGTGCATAATGTATTCCATGTGTCTCAGCTTAAGAAGTGTCTCCGTGACCCTGAAGAACAATTACCAATGGAAGACCTTAGTGTTCAAGATGATCTAACTTATGCTGAGTACCCCATCAAGATTTTGGATACTTTGACTCGAGTTACAAGAAATAAGGTTATAAAGATGTGCAAAGTTCAATGGAGTCATCATGGAGAAGATGAAGCTACTTGGGAAAGAGAAGAAGAGCTTCCCATAGAGTTCCCACATCTTTTCTCTAGTCCTTCTTAAATCTCGAGGCCGAGATTCTTTTTAAGGGGGGTAGGATTTGTAACACCCAAATGTGTACATCATATGATAAGAGGTTATTCCCTTGAATATTTTGTCTCTATTTAATGGAGCATGTGAACACCACATTTAAAAACAAGTAATTAATAAAAGACATACCACAAAATTTTGCATCATGCTGGTTTTTCACTCTTGTGTGCATTTTGTGATGATATAAAAATATGGTAAACAAAAAAATAATTATGTTAATACCCCAATGGGAAATTAAATCCTAAAAGAAATTCTAGAATTAAAACCAAAAAGAGAAAAGATACAAAAAAAATAATATATATTCAAAATAGTACTGCTTATGGCTCAATATCATCTGAGAATATTTGGTCACAAGAGTTTGAATTAAAATCTGAATTCAAATTGAAGTTGGGGATAAAGAAAAATAGAAATGAAAAAGAAAAGAAAGGAAAATGGGAAAAACACTGCTTGGGCCAAATCACCATACTCGGGCCCATTTCTCCTGCGCGGCCGAGTAAACATTCAGAGTCCGGCAGCCCACCAGCGTCATACCTCTCTATACTGACATGTGGGCCCGCTTGACGATCACCCATGCGCGCGCGTGGCTTTCCTCCTTACTCTGCCTGTGGGACCCTGTGGTCAGCCCTGACCTTATCTCAAGTTCGCTCTGGTTTCTGTTACCGGCTCTCGCTCACCCCGCACGCCGCCGGACTTCGTCAAACAGCCGCCTGATTCGGCCGAACTCCCACTGCAACGGCCTCCCCGTACCCGCCGCACAAATTTGCGGACCCAGCTCCTCTTGAACCTCTCCATAAGAATCACAGACGCGGCATTCTTCTCTACTCTTACCTCCTTCTCCCATCGTGAGCTATTCGAACGCCGCCGCGCTAGTTTTCCTCCTCTCGCTCCTTTCGGTGTCGGCAAAGAAGAATTTGGGGCTCGCCGAAGGGTCGTGTCTGCGCGCGCTTGTACTTGGGCACTCGGTGCCTCGGTGGGACGACAATTTCTCCCCGCGCTCCTCCTCTACCGTGGAATTGCCCTCGCGTCGTGGTGCGGCTCCTTCACCTCACCGTTGCCGGTAAAAAGCACTCTCCTGGATCCGCCACATTCTCAATTTCGCATAGCCTTGGGTAATCGTGGTTAAGCAATGGCATTTTGGGCGTCCGTGATTGCCCGCCTCGGTGCACGGCCGGTGTGTCCGCGCATTCTCGCAGCTCGATGATCTGGCGCCATAATTAGTTGTGAGATTACCTTCACCGGATTCGCCACCTTCTCCACTACGTTGTGACCCATTTAATTTAGGAATGGATCATCGTGTCCCCTGCGGCCGAACTCCGGCTTCGCGCCGCCGTGGATGATGCGCACTGCCGAGCTAGGGGGGATGTGGTGTTTGGCGACGGGGAAGACTCCCATGAGCCGTTGATCGACTAGCTAACGATCGGGATTGGGCATAGGGCAGTGATCGTTGGATACCGATCGTGTGGTTATGTGTAGATCTTGCTCCATTGAACCACAACCGTTGATCCCTGATCTGTGGGTTCACAATGCGTACCGGTTCACGGATGGGAAACTGTAATCTGGGTCGTTGGCAACATATCCGACGGCTATAGTGCACCGTATCCTTTGAGTCGTCCCGATTTACAAAAGAGACCCTGCATTTTAGATGAATTAACCCGCCGTCCACAGGGGCAGTGCGTTGAGTCTTGGGGATTCTTTCACGCTAGCCCCTGCGCTTTACAGATTTTGACACCTAGTCCAGGAATCAATAAAATCAGAGAAAATCCATTCTAAATTCATTTTTAATACAAAAATAATTGCTGAAACTTGTTTAAATTATAGAAAATGCATATGAACACCAAATTTAATGATTCCAGTTCCTAAATTTTTGTAATAATATTGTCTACCCATTAGTGCCTCTGTTCTGACATGACAAACACATTAAAATTATTATTTCACTTAATCTTGTATTAAGCACATAAAACATTAGAAAATCCATAACTTAAAATATATAACTCCAAATTTAATGACTCCAGTTCCTGTGATCTTATTTTAATGTCTAGTTTATTACTGTATATTTTATTTACATGGTTGGTGTAATGTTAATTTCTGCTATACTATGTATGTATTGTGTTGATGCGAGTAGACGAGCAAGCTACACAGGATTCTGAGGTTCAACAAGTAGAGATAGCTGAGCAGGAGCTCATTGAAGGCAAGTTGTGCCCTTGATCACTTCTTTTTCCCATTCATGTTCTTATTATTCATAATGATCTGCATAGGATAATTTTGCTGGGACCCAATAGGATGCCCTAGATTTTGACTATCTTTATACCTTGCTTCACCACTGGTTTTACTACTAAAGTTTTGGGTAGTACATGCTATTGCTTTATGTGGATTTGGGTATAGAGATATTCATCACTCATTGTTATACTATTTATTGTTATCTGTTTTATTATTCCTTGTTCATGTTAAGATCATTATGTTAATGGGAACATGGAGAACCACCCGGGAAAACAGTGCTACCACAAGGGTTTAATGGGACGCCCTTGGCTGATTAACTAGGAAAGCTAGGGGAGGGCTACCTTACCCGAAAGGGGCAAGGGCAGTAGGGGAGAGGTCAGTGTAGGGAGGTCCCTGGTTGATTTTGCTGCAATGGCGGTCAGCCAGGAACCCTGCACTGGATCTTCCTATAAACTGTAGCGGGTAGTCTGAAGCTAGTGGAACTTTGTAAAGGCCTCGTAGTGTTACCCTGCCTCGCCTCCTCGGTAGAGGTGTATGGGATTGGTCATCTCTTGGCAGATGGGTAACATGACTTGTGGGTAAAGATGCGCAACCTCTGCAGAGTGTAAAACTAGTATACTAGCCGTGCTCACGGTCATGAGCGGCTCGGACACTCACATGATTAATTATGGAACTTAAATTTAATTGGACATTTGCATCGCATTTGGGATTATTTTACTATTACTGGTCTTTATTATTATTAAGGTTTGGTATTTACTTACACTTAGTAATTGCTAATAAAATTTTGACCAACTTATAAAAGCAATGCTCAGCTTCAGCCTTTATTTCATTGATCAGCCTTACACTACATGAACTCCCACCTTTGGTGAGTTCATGCCACATTATTCCCCACGACTTGTTGAGCTATGAACGTATGTGAGCTCACTCTTGCTGTCTCACACCCTCCCACAGGAGAAGAGCAGGTGGTTCGGGAGGAGCCTCAAGGCGAGGAGTTTGACTTGATCTAGGTGGCGTTTCTCAGTTGACATTGGCGCCATCGATCCTTAGTTCGTTTTATATTTACCTTTTATTTTGTAATAAGTCTTCCGCTATGTAATAAATACTCTGATGTTTTATGACATTTATCTCTATACACTCTGTTATTATATATGTTGTCTTCTTGGCGCATGTATGAGTTGCACCTGGTTTTGTTCTTTAAAACCGGGTGTTACAACGGTTGAGCATCATTCTTTTTGCTACAGAAAGCAACAAGTAGGTGCTCGGTCCCCCCCAACGCGGACCACCAAACTTATAGCCGCGTGTGGGCGGCTGACCAACTTTAACGCCATAGAATTCCCCAACAGTCACATCCAATGCCCCCAGGTGGTTCACCCGATGATCAAGGACAGCGTTCTTCACCTCAAAAGCTAAAAGACTTCGGGGACGGTCCATCGGGATGAACCAATCCCTAGAGTGCTATTGTTGGGAGGACGCCGGACACAGCCTCGATCGCAAAGCGAAGACCATACTTTTTGTCATGCTAACCCTACAGGCATACAGGTGATGGGGCCCTCGACTCAGGGACCGACAATGTATTAGATCCACATGCGAGGGGGTCTTCAACTCAGGCAACATTCTCCAATGAGGAGCTCACTAGCGAGGCGACCTTCAAACCAGCACACCGAGGGGTCGATAGAAGATGAGACCTTCGCTGCTAAGCCGACCAAAGGATCTTCATACGAAAAGGTGCAGCGAAGGGGGCGACGATGTGAAGTCTCGGAACGAAGACTACGAGTCTGCCCTTTGCGCCGCCAGTCCACCAAAAGACGTCACCGGAGGCCCACAAGTCAGCGTAGTGTGCGGGTACACTATCTAGTGTGTGCCGTTTATTGTACAGACAACACTATAATTACTCTGTTACACTGGATATCCCCTGGGTTGGTGTCCGAGGGTAGGATCGTACTTTGGACCACCTACCCCGTATAAATACCTCTGTCATGTAGCAGGATGAGACACACATATTGAGAAGCTACAGTTCCCACCAACATCGCTCTTTCGTGCTCTGGATTTTGTCACTGAGTGTTTGGACCCATCTGACAGCGTGTCAGTACCCAACAGCAAGATTAGATGAAGATTTAGGAAGCAAGTTATAATTGTTTTATGCAAAGAATTTTTACACGCAACTGCACATACACCTGCATGGGGACCAAACAAGTAATCCAAATTGGCACTTTATTTTTTGTACGAACGCACAAGCACCCCTACACCCCATGTCCCATGTATGCAGCATATAGCATACAACATATGCACGTTCACCCATATGAACAGAATCAACAGGCAGGTCTTAAGAGAACAATACCGTTAAATCTTGAAATAAGTTCCAAAAATATTACGATCAACCATATCGATCAAGGATTTGAACCAGTTGACACCAAAGAAACCCAAGCAACTGACCCTTCAAAGAGGATTCCTGACGCCCACTCAGATAACCGATGGGTCATTCTATTAGACTTCCATCAAAGAGGATTCCCTGAAATCCATGTTATAAACATTTTTTGGCATTCCAAGGTCTTATACAACGGCGCAACATGTCCAGCACCCTGCAAAATGTTGTGCACTCAAGATTGTGATATAAAATGTACTAGTTCATATATAACTACGGAATTTCATAATACATAGTATCCAAATTTAATCAATACTTTCTCCGTACTAAAATAGTACCCCCTCCGTTCTTTTTTATTTGTCGTATTTTAGTTCAAAAATGAACTAGCCGGCAACAAATATTCGAGAACGGAGGTAGTATTTATTTTAGCTCTCAGTTTTTATGTCTATATTCAAATGAATGATGATGAATCTAAAAACACATATATCAAGTATTGTATGAATCTATTGATTTCTTAAAATGAATTTTAATTTGGTACAGAGGGAGTAGTGTTTTGGACAAAAAACATTTTTCTTTAGCACTTAGCTACTACCTTCACTGTGGCAAATGTTAGGCCGCTCGCATAACTCCTTGTGAATCTAGGAGGAAACAAATGAACTAGTTAGAGGGATGTAAAAATAGAGACAGTATTACTGTATAAAATCTACCTGCTACAAAGTTGTTCAATTTTTGCTTAAGATAGTTCCATGACCGGTGAGATTTCTTTGAGAAGACTGTGTTAGTACTTTAGAACAGATTCACAACTTTCCGTGCCATAAACTAATAACAACGTTGACATATACAAAACAGAATTTCAGAAGAAAAATATATTTGACAGGGAATAATTCAACAGGAATATAACAACACTCTCTGCCTATATTTCTGGTGTCTGAATTTTAAAGATGATTTCAGGCAACATTCTTGTACAACGAACTAGAATAAGTAATTTGTTACTTTTGTAATTTTGCATCATAAATTTTTTGTACTTGTCTGACTATATAAGCAATTATAAATTGTTAATTATCTTTGTGCCAACACGAATCAAATTTTGCTAGATTTATGGTTTTGTCTAATGAGTTTTTTTATCCATGGAACAAAAAATTGCAGATTATGCTTACATAAATTGTAACGAACTAAATATGCTATTTTAGTATGAAATATATGCACTAACCGTTGCCTGAAAGGAAGCTAAAATTTAGACACTTAAATTTTTAAGTCTTATATAACAACTTAATTGTCCAGGGTAAGTCAACCAAGAAGGCAAGAACCAACTCATAGGTGTGTTGACATTTGGGAATGAGAAATCTTGTGTAAGCATGCTCCTTAGTCCTTACCCAGCAACTTGGCCTCCAACGTACCATGGTCGCCAATCATCAACGATTGTCAAGTTGAGGTATCTAATCCATGCTTGTGTGCCAACATGGGGTACAACAGCATCGTGGTCGCCGCTGCATGATAAATTAATTGCACAATCAATAATACCAATACTTTGATAAGCATGTCAACAGATATAAAAATAATCTTCACTTCTTAGCTAGCCCAAAAAACATTGCAGATAATGTAACGTCCATGACTGGTGTATGCTGTAATCTACAATTTGCAATATAAGACATCGATTTTCAGGGTTAAGTACCTGTATATCAGCGCCCTGTATCCTTTTGTGGCTAGCCTTGAATGGTAATCCACTACACTCTGGATATCATAATTGTAAGGCAATGCATGGCTGTATCGTTTCCATGCTCCAATTGTCCCCTGGAATAATGTAGAGATGTCCAATGTCAAAACCAAACTAAATGCAAAACGCAAAATGTGCCCTTTGTTTCCTCCAAAAAGAGTATATACTGTGCATCCTAGACTGCTAATACCTTGCGGATACCGAGGCTCTCCTGAACTGTATCATCATTCCCCCAAGCGTAGGATAGAATGTATAAAGCTTCCTGCGGCCAAAGGAAAGTGTAGGTCAGATAAGCAGTCAAGGACTTGACAGTGTAGGGTCAAGGGGATTGAATTAGTTAAAGGATATGATCTTTGGAACTTAGCTGCACATTTGGAACCAAGTAGAAAATCTGCAGACTCTAGCATCAACCTGCTCGTTCCATCTGTCTCTGCTACAGTCTTGGGGCTCAACAGATCATCATCCGGGCAAGCAGGATCCAAGATGTATTGCTTATTGATATCCCGTGTGCACTGCATTTTCATGATTTAGGCAGTAAATCATGGGAGCCACACGCCCAGGCAGTATAAAGGGACAGGAGCACAATATATGGCCCCAATTGATGCATAGGCTACTACAATGTCTGATTCAAAATATGTGACAAGCTAATGCCATAAGCTCTGTTGTTTCGTAGCCCCCACAGGCTATAGTAAAGAAAACGTGTAAGTTTGAACGTTAATTTCTCTCTAACATGTAATTTTGAACATAACTATTTGTAAATACTACGTTTGCAGAAAGCATAACTAAAATTGTATATAACAAGACTGCTTTTGAGTTATATCCAATGATGTCACACATGATCAATATGATTTCCATGTAATGAGCTCTATGTTACACACATTGTATCAGATATCTAAGGAGTACTCACATTGTTGATAGCTTGGACAGCCTCTGCACATACAGCATTCAGTGGAGCACTATACTTTCCACCACAGTTCTCCCTAGCATTCTGTAGGTAAAATTATCGTATTCTAAATGTGTGAAACATATATAACAAGGGTAATTTTGTGTTATGGAAACCATGAATTTGAACAGATCGGTTACTTGTTATCACTTATCAGATGATCTTAAATGTTATCTTTAGAGAATATAGAACCATACTCTGAAAGTATTGTGTGTAAATCACTTTAGCTTTCATGAAATGATGGATCACCTTGTAAAGTTCATCGGATACAAGTCCCATGGCATGAAAGTATGGAATTTGGCTGTCCGTATCAAACTGTCCGCCAGTCAGCGGGTTGCCAGCAATGTACCCCTGAGTTGAAGGAAAAAAGAACGAATTGTCCACGTGTTCTATAACCAGCCCAAGCAGAACCTAAATTGTGTAGCTAGGCCTAGACATGAAAAGTAAAAATTTTCCATTATATCTTCTTGATTCATTAAGATTAATTATCTTCTTGTGGATTAGTTCATTTTTAAAATCAAACTCTAAAGTAAATGTTAAGTAAATAGCTACATCAGTACAGTAGAACGTGCACGAAACATGTTCATTCATAAATCTTGACCCTTTCTATGGAGGATGTACAATTCGTTTTATTTTTATGGTCTGAGTGGACTTGTTCCTGAACCAAAAAAAACAGAAAGAAATAAAAAAAAGTGCAAATGCACGATGTTGTTAATCGAGGTAAGCTCGGGTGATAAATGTCTTAATAATTAAATAAAAGACATTTCAGCAAACCTTGAGACCGGAAAATATCTTTTCACCGAGTTCTATGCCTGCAAATTGTACAGATATCAAGTGTTAATAACAGCTCCATCATGTGTACACCCTCAAATGTGCACCCAAGTAAAAAAAAATCCCTGATGTACAGAGTAACAGATGGAAGCTTACTTCTGTCAATTTCTAATGCAAGAGTAGGAATGATGAGACCACTGTATGAATCTCCAGCAATATAAAGAGGATTCATCACGAACCGGGGATGGTCTTGGAGCCACTGCACACAACAATTATTATCTCAGAGCAAAACAAACAGAAGTTTGTGTTCTGATTTGTGCAGAAGGCTCTAACCTTCCTGAGAAAAATGACTAGCTGCTTCACTTGCTTGGTGTCGCCGGTCTCGAGCCCTTCCTCGGACTTGGCGTACGAGAAACCAGTCCCCACCGGCGAGTCCACAAATATGATGTTGCTCACCTGCGAAGCCACACAAATGTTGTTAAGAACGACCTTTTCTATGAATGAGTGGCAGATTGAAGGGGACGCACCTTGGTCCATGTCTCCGGTCGGTAGAGAAGAGTGGGAAATCCACCTTGCCCTTGGGCATCAAATTGTAAGGGTCCTATCTCGTAGGCAAGGCCGGAGATGCCGGAGCAGCCTGGGCCGCCGGACAGCCACAGCAGCAGCGGGTCCTCGTAGGGGTCGCGCTCCGAGCGCACGAAGTAGTAGAAGAGCTGCACACCTTGCTGCTCGTCCACCTCCACGTACCTGCGTCGCGATACGAAGCCGCCGAACCGGCGGTGCCGGTGAGAAGAAAAATAAAACTTGGGCGGGTTGCAGTTTGCAGAGGGGTCTCGGCGGCAAGCAGTCAAGCACGGAAGCAGATTACTACCCGGTTTCGAGGTAGAACGGAAGTGGCCCGTCGAACCCGCGCATGCGCGTGACGACGTGGCCGCTGCCGCCGGCCGCCGGGAGCTGGAGGCTGCCGAGGAGGAGAACCCACCGCGACAGCAGCAGCAGCAGCCACCTCTTGCCGCCACCGTTCGGCAT
The DNA here is from genome assembly GCA_029449295.1 of Zea luxurians. NCBI lineage: Eukaryota > Viridiplantae > Streptophyta > Magnoliopsida > Poales > Poaceae > Zea > Zea luxurians. The sequence continues at coordinate 95,065,200 of JAOPSE010000010.1, read as the reverse complement.
GCCTGTTGACTCCAGTTGGTCAAATGCCACTCCAGTCCCTATACTGTGGATAGGGTGCAAATGGACCACTAAAAATATATAAAAACAGATGTGTTGGCATGCAAGCACCAAATAGAGAAATAAACTTTATCAGACAAAAAAAATTATGTTCGCAAACAGTACAGCCGTACAGGTAGTAGGTATTTATAGGGTCCCGTCTTTCTGATATACATATAAAAAAAATGCTAGTATATCCTTCCGCTTTTATATTACAATAGTTTGTTTACTTAAGGGCAATGTGGTCATTCCTAGTCTTCTTAATCTATCTCTATTGACCAACTTTTGAGAATGACTAATCTTTGTGACCATGTTTGAGTGATCACGAAGATCTTATGACTTATTCACTTGAGATCTTAAGGTAGTTCTTTTTAATAAAGCTTCAAAGGATTTTTGTCTTCATGGGTGAGGTTTTGCAAGCGTAGTCTTTGTAGGTGAAGGTTTGTGCATCTTTCCTTCATTGTAGGAGTTCATGAATTAAAGTTCATGCACTTGAACTTCATAGGTGTGGCTTTGGGTTCATCTCGCGCAAAGTCATTTCTACAAGCCTATGTGGATAACAAATGCTTCTTAGTTAATTCTAAATTATTGATGGACGTGCTGCATGTGGTGAAACCCCCAATAGTAGATCCTCACATGAGCTAGGGTGTATGACCGGTGAGTACACTTGTCCACCAGAGCCCCCTCATGCTCCCGCAATGAATGAGGGAGATCTAATATCTTCCTTTCATTAATTAGTGCTTTTAACTGCAAGATTAATCCTTTTTAAGTTTAATTTCCTGATAACAATGTGTATTATGGTACTATCGGAGAGTAAACTCTAGTCGGGTGGCAGAATGCACCCGCCTACCTAAGAACAAGGGGCAAGTTAGGGTTTGTCTGATGAGATGGACGAACACAAGAACACACAAGGATTTAGAGTGGTTCGGGCAACCAGAGCATAATACCCTACTCCACTGTGAGTTGTATTGTTGAGAGCTTGAGAAAGCCTAGATCTTGGTGGAGATGGGATTTTTGAGTCATCATGTCCCCTTAGGGGTTCAAGTTAGTTCGTCCCCTTGCAACACATGTGCCCTCCCTTTTATAGCCTAAGGGGAGCACGTACAAGGGAGCTGGACCCGACAAGTGGGCCCAGGAATACAATAATATGGAGCATGGACCAGCGAATAGAGTTGGTGGACCGAAGTATTCTCGTGTGGTAGGCAGATGTTTTCTCTTGGTCACCGTGCGGATTCTCTAACCAGTCTCACCTTCACCATGTCTTGTTGGCATGTGGGCGAAGGCTCTGGTATAGGCTGCGGCGTAGACTATCATATTGACACTCGTAGGGGGGTACATGGATGGTGTCGACCTGTCCCCTTCGCCTATCTCCATAGTGGGAATAGTAGAATTCATGATGAGAGTTGCCCATGTGCGGCGCAGAGTCAATGGTCTCGCCTTGGTAATGTGCGGGTTACTAGCGTGGCCTAGGCCTTGCGGACTACGCACGTCGCCTGCTTTTAATGTGGGGCGCATGCTACCAGTTGCTAGAGAGGTTAGGCGCACATCCTACCTATACTTAATGTGAATAGCCCCCATGCTAGATGCCCACGTCAGGATACACCTAGTAGCTTTCGTCATGCGCCTCACGCCATGTGGCAGCACTGTATCCCCACCTAAGCAGAGAGCAAGAGCTGGAAGCATGCAGACGTGGCAGTCTCGATCCTGCCCTGGGTGGGGGTCCGAATGGCACTTTGTGGGAGGTCAGAATCCCATTCATGGTGGCCCAGACACGTAGCAGCACTGGACCTCCCCTGGCTAGAGGTATAGATGGCATACGTAGGGGTCCGGGACCACCCAGGGGGGTCCAACCCCAGGCTGTAGTTGTCGACACCGACCTAGGCTGTTGTGACACCGACCTAATGGTCGGTGATCCTGTTGGACAGGCCTAGACTCTGAGTCGAGGTAGACTGCCCGTCACCATATGGCATTGATGGCAATAGGGGTTCTGCCTTGATCCAGCACGAGTAAGTACCCTAGTTTTGGGGTACCAATAGGTACTGCAAATATTGTAACACTTTTAAAAACTCCAAAATCTAATGTAGAAAAGTCAAATAACTAATATATACTATATAGGGGAAATTGTTGGGGGAGGAGGTGAAATGGGAGGAAGAATCTTATAAGGGATATTTAAATATAAACAGAAAGTGCGGATAGAGGGGATTTTGAAGGGGAACCATTGGAGTTAGTGAAAGCTTTCTTGTGGTTTTTTGGTGGTTTGGACGACAATCGAATTAAAAGACTGACATATGTTGCTAAGTGTTAACAAGTGCTTAGTGCAAAACTCATAGGGTTCAACATAGGAGATCAAGTGTGATGGTCCAAAGGTTGAGATGAGTAGATGACTATGGATATTAGACATCACAAGCTAAATGAGAGATGGACATTGCTTATGTGAGAATCAATGTGCATGACTTGGAGTCAACTGGATTGAACCAAGGATGGAGGCACGAGATCTTTGAGGTACTAAAGCAAGGGAGAAGGTCAAGGTGACCGAGGTACCTAAAGCCAAGGTGAAGGCTTTGTAGAAATCAAGGTTGATCAGGTGAGGAAGGTCATGGTGCATTGAGGATCACTACATAAGGACGTGACTTGGAACCATTTAGATAATTCCTAAGGTTTGTGGTTCCAAGTCATAAGGCCCAAGATCATAGCTCAAGGAGATGGACATGTGAGAGCACCTAGAGGGGGGTGAATAGGTGATCCTGTAAAAACTTAAGACTTATTGCCACAAAAACTAAGTTAAGTGTTAGTGCAATAGAATCAAGTAGCTGGAGAGGAGTACTTGTGAAACACAGAAACCACAGAAACCACAGAGAGAAACAACACAGTAGACACAGTGGTTTATCCCGTGGTTCGGCCAGGTACAAAACTTGCCTACTCCACATTGTGGCGTCCCAATGGACGAGGGTTGCACTCAACCCCTCTCAAGTGATCCAACGATCAACTTGAATACCACGGTATTCCTTTTTCTTATCACTTTTCCTGTTTACGAGGAATCTCCACAAGTTGGAGTCTCTCGCCCTTACAACAAATATCAATGTGAAAGCACCAGAGTAAGGGAGGGAAGCAACACACACAAGTCCCAGCAATACGCACACACACAAGCCAAGACTTGAGCTCAAATGAAACGCAACAAGTTCACCACTAGAACGGAGCTCAAATCACTAAGAATGTCAATCGAATGTGAGAAGATGGAGTGGGGGAGTCTTAGAATGTTCAAAGTATTCTTGGTGTCATCCTCCATGCGCCTAGGGGTCCCTTTTATAGCCCCAAGGCAGCTAGGAGCCGTTGGAAGCAATCTGGGAAGGCAATTCTTGCCTTCTGTCGGGTGGCGCACCGGACAGTCCGGTGCACCACCGGACATCCACTGATCACAGTCCAGTGCAAATTGCTTTCCAAAAGTAGCTCAGTCGACCGTTGCAGAAATGGAGCCGTTGGCGCACCGGACACTGTCCGGTGCACACCGGACAGTCCGGTGCCCCTGCCGACTGTTGGCTCGGCCACGCATCACGCGCCGATTGCGCGGCCAACCGTTGGCGCAGTCGACCGTTGGCTCACCGGATAGTCCGGTGCACCACCGGATAGTCCGGTGCACCACCGGATAGTCCGGTGAATTTTAGCCGTACGCTGTTGATTGTTTCCCGAGAGCGGTGACTTCGCCGCAGACGACTCACCGGACAGTCCGGTGCACCACCAGACAGTCCGATGATTTATAGCCGTACGCCGCCGTCGAGACCCGAGAGAAGGCTGTTCATCGGGACTGGTCCTGGCACACCGGACACTGTCCGGTGCACGGACAGTTCGGTGCACCACCGGACAGTTCAGTGCACCCAGACCGAGTAGCCTTTTGGCTGTACATAGCCAACTTTTCCCCAAAACGATTTCTCCTATTTCTAGCACTTAAACATAATACATTAGTCCTCAAAACAATGTACTAAGTCTAGAAACATACCTTTAATCTTGATTTGCACTTCTTGAGTCTTTGGCACAAATATCACTCAAAGCATTTGTGTGTAGCACTTAATCACCAAAATCTTATAGAAATGGCCCAAGGGCACATTTCCCTTTCAATCTCCCCCTTTTTGGTGATTTATGCCAACACAACAAAAAGCAACTAAAGAAGTGCAACATCAATGCAAATGAGAACAAAAATTTTGTTTTTGATTCAAATTTGGCATATTTGGATCATTCTTTGCCACCACTTGGTTTGTTTTTGCAAATCAAACTCAATTTCCTATCTCTAAGTCAAATTCACTTGTTGAGGCATAGAGAGAGGTATTCCAAGAGAAATTGATCAAAGATTCAAAAACTCCCCCTTTTTCCCATAATCAAACATTCTCCCCACAAGAGACCAACTTTTGACAATAAGAGACAATAAGAGTATTTTGACAAAACAAAAGCTCTAACTCTTACTATTTTCAATATTCTCAAGTGGTAGCTGATCCATTTGCTTTGGCAATAATTTCTCCCCCTTTGGCATTAAGCACCAAAACGGGATCATTATTGGCCCTTAAACCCCATTGCCTCACCAAAATCTTCAATTAAGAGTAGAAAGGCAATAAGAGCACGGAGATGAACTTGGAGTAAATTACCCTTTCATCGAAGTGCAGTGGAAGTCTTGCATGGTCCAAGTTCACCTTTTTCCTTTCAATCCACCTTTGAGACTAAATTAAGAAAACTCAAGCACACGGTTAGTCTCAAAGGGTCAAGTTGTAGCATTTCTCCCCCTAAGTATGTGCATCATTCACACATGGACTTGTGAGGTCCGGGGATCCCTTGCACAACTTGAGCACCATAAATAAGCAATAAAATGCAAATGGAACATGATCAAAGGCATAAAACACATGTATGCTATAGATCAATCCAAGTTCCGCGAATCTAAGACATTTAGCTCACTACGCAGCCTGCAAAAGGTCTTCTCATCTAAAGGTTTGGTAAAGATATCGGCTAGCTCGTTCTCGGTGCTAACATAAAACACTTCGATATCTCCCTTTTGCTGGTGGTCTCTCAAAAAGTGATGCCGGATGTCTATGTGCTTTGTGCGGCTGTGTTCAACAGGATTGTCCACCATGCGGATTGCACTCTCATTGTCACATAGGAGTGGAACTTTGCTCAGATTGTAGCCAAAGTCCCAGAGGGTTTGCCTCATCCAAAGTAGTTGCGCGCAACACTGTCCTGCGGCAACGTTGAAAGGGAAATGTGCCCTTGGGCCATTTCTAAGTGTTTTGGTGATTTAGTGCCCAACACAGGTGCCTAATTGTAAAATGCTGGACAAAGTACAAATCAAGGATAAAGGTATGTTTCTCAAACTTAGTACATTGTTTTATGGACTAATGTATTGTGTCTAAGTGCTGGAAACAGAAAAAATCGAGTTGGAGAAGAGATGGCTCGAGCAGCCAAAGTCTGCCCAGTCCGGTTGTCCGGTGGTGCACCGGACAGTGTCCGGTGCGCCAGGCTGGCTTGGGCAAAGTGGCTGCTCTCGGGACTTCGACGGTGGTGTACGGCTAAAATTCACCTGGACTGTCCGGTGTGCACCGGACTGTCCGGTGCGCCGCTCACAGGCGAACTCGTCGCTCTCGGGAAACCATCAACGGCGTACGGCTAAAATTCACCGGACTGTCCGGTGTGCACCGGACTGTCCGGTGAGCCAACGGTCGGCCGCGCAATCTGCGCGGGACACGTGGCCGAGCCAATGGCTAGAAGACGGCACCGGACTGTCCGGTGTGCACCGGACATGTCCGGTTCGCCAACGGCTCTCAGGCTGCCAACGGTCGGCTTCGCTATTTAAGGAAGGAAATCGGGCACCGGACAGTGTCCGGTGTGCACCGGACTGTCCGGTGCCCCCGATGACAGAAGGCAAGAATGGCTTTCCAAACTTGTGCTCAACGGCTCCTAGCTGCCTTGGGGCTATAAAAGGGACCCCTAGGCGCATGGAGGAGTACACCAAGCATCCTTTGAGCATAATTGATCACTCACACTTCATTCTTGCGCACTTGTTCGACATTCTAGTGATTTGAGCTCCGTTCTAGTGTGCTAGTCTCTTGAGCTCAAATCTTGGTTTTGCGTGTGTGTATTCGCTGTGATCTTTGTGTCGTGTGTGAGTTGCTAATCCCTCCCTTGCTCTGTGATTCTTCGTGAACATCTTGTGTAAGGGCGAGAGGCTCCAAGCTGTGGAGATTCCTCGCAAACGGGATTAAGAGAAGCAAAGCAACATTGTGGTATTCAAGTTGGTCTTTGGACCGCTTGAGAGGGGTTGATTGCAACCCTCGTCCGTTGGGACGCCACAACGTGGAGTAGGCAAGCGTTGGTCTTGGCCGAACCACGGGATAACCACTGTGCCATCTCTGTGATTGATATCTCTTGGTTATTGTGTTGTGTTGAGATCCTTCTCTAGCCACTTGGCATATTACTGTGCTAACAAGTAACCAAGTTTTGTGGCTTAAGTTTTTGAAGTGTTACAGGATCACCTATTCACCCCCCCTCTAGGTGCTCTCAATTGGTATCGGAGCCGTTCTCTTCAAGAAAGGGACTAACCGCCCGAAGAGATGGATCCTAAAGGCAAGGGGATGGTGATCAACGACAAGGAGAAGGAGTCCTTCGTCAACGAGCCCAATGATGACAGGCCTACCGACTCAGGCTCGGGCCACAAAAGAAAAGACGGGAGGAAGAAGAAGACAAGGCGCATCAAGGAAATTGTCTACTACGACAGCGATGAATCTTCCTCCTCCCAAAAGGACGACGACGACTACAATAGACGAAAGACGGTTAACTCAAACTTTTCTTTCGATTATTCGCGCATCCCGCATAGTTCAAATGCTCAATTGCTCCCCATTCCACTTGGCAAGCCCCCTCACTTTGATGGAGAGGATTACGGATTTTGGAGCCACAAAATGCGTACTCACCTGTTTTCTCTCCATCCAAGCATTTGGGAGATTGTGGAAAGTGGAATGAAATTTGATAGCTCGGATAGCCCTGTGTTTATTAATGAACAGATTCATAAAAATGCACAAGCTACTACTGTGTTGCTAGCCTCTTTGTGCAGGGACGAGTATCACAAGGTGAGCGGCTTGGACAATGCCAAGCAGATCTGGGACACCCTCAAGATCTCTCATGAGGGAAACGACGTCACCTTGCTCACCAAAATGGAGTTGGTGGAGGGCGAGCTTGGACGGTTCGCGATGATAAGGGGCGAGGAGCCGACACAAACATACAACCGGCTCAAGACCCTTATCAACAAAATAAGGAGCTATGGGAGCACGCGATGGACGGACCACGACGTCGTCCGCCTAATGCTAAGGTCATTTACCGTTCTTGATCCTCATTTGGTGAACAATATATGTGAAAATCCCAGGTACACCAAGATGTCGCCCGAAGAAGTTCTTGGGAAGTTCGTAAGCGGGCGAATGATGATCAAGGAGGCAAGATACGTGGACGACGCGTTGAACGGTCCTAGTCATGAGCCTCAACCCATTGCTCTCAAGGCAACAAGGAGCAAGGAGGCGCTACCAAGCAAGGTGGCACAAGTTGAGGCGGCCGGACTCAATGATGAGGAGATGGCCCTCATCATTAAGCGCTTCAAGACGGCGCTTAAAGGTCGCAAGGGGCAGCCAAGCAAGACCAAAGCCAAGGGGAAGCGCTCATGCTTCAAATGCGGTAAGCTTGGTCATTTTATTGCTAACTGTCCCGACAATGATAGTGATCAGGACCAAGGGAACAAGAGGGAGAAAAAGAAGCATTACAAGAAGGCCAAGGGCGAGGCACATATCGGAAAGGAGTGGGATTCGGATTGTTCCTCCTCCGACTCTGACAATGAAGGACTCGCCGCCACCGCCTTCAACAAGTCATCCCTCTTCCCCAACGAACGTCACACTTGCCTCATGGCAAGAGAGAAGAAAGTAAGCACTCATACTAGTACTTATGCTTCTTCGAGTGAAGATGAGTCTAGTGATGATGATGAGATAGATTACTCATGCTTATTCAAGGGATTAGATAGAACCAAGGTAGACAAAATTAATGAATTAATTGATGCCTTGAATGACAAGAATATGCTTTTAGAAAAATAAGAGGATTTGTTGTATGAAGAACATGATAAATTTGTAGAAGCACAGAAATCTCTTGCTCTAGAAATTAAGAGGAATGAAATGCTCTCTAGTGAATTATCTTCTTGTCATGAAACTATTGCTAAGTTAAAAAGTTTTAATGATGATTTAAATGCTAAACTAGAAGTAGCTAGTAAATCTAATTCTTGTGTAGAAATTGTTGAAACTTGTAATAGGTGTAAAGATTTTGACATTGATGCTTGTAGTGATCATTTAGTTTCAATTTCCAAATTAAATGATGAATTAGCTAGTCTTAATGCCCAACTTAAGACTAGCAAGAATGAATTTGACAAGCTAAAATTTGCAAGGGATGCCTACACGATTGGTAGACACCCCTCAATTAAGGATGGACTTGGCTACAAGAGAGAAGCCAAGAACTTGACAAGCCATAAGGCTCCCATCTCCGCCAAGGAGAAAGGGAAGGCCCCTATGGCTAGTAATGTGCAAAAGAACCATGCCTTTATGTACTATGATAGAAGACAACCTAGAAATACTTATAGGAGCTGTAATGTATATAATGCCTTTGATTCTCATGCCATGGTTGCTTCTAGTTCTTCTTATGTGCATGATAGAAATGTTGGTAGGAGAAATGTTATTCATAATATGCCTAGGAGAAATGTCGTTAGGAAAGTTAATGAACCTTCTACAATATATCATGCTTTAAATGCTTCTTTTGCTATTTGTAGAAAGGATAGGAAGATAGTTGCTAGAAAATTAGGGGCAAGATGCAAGGGAGACAAAACTTGCATTTGGGTCCCTAAGGATATTTGTGCTAACCTTGCAGGACCCAACATGAGTTGGGTACCTAAGACCCAAGCCTAAATTTGCCTTGCAGGTTTATGCATCCGGGGGTTCAAGCTGGATTATTGACAGCGGATGCACAAACCATATGACGGGGGAGAAGAAGATGTTCACCTCCTACATCAAGAATAAAGATTCCCAAGATTCAATAATATTCGGTGATGGGAATCAAGGCAAGGTAAAAGGGTTAGGTAAAATTGCAATCTCAAATGAGCACTCTATCTCTAATGTGTTTTTAGTAGAGTCTCTTGGATATAATTTGCTATCTGTCAGTCAATTATGCAATATGGGATATAACTGTTTGTTTACAAATGTAGATGTGTCTGTCTTTAGAAGATGTGATGGTTCACTAGCTTTTAAGGGTGTACTAGACGGCAAGCTTTACTTAGTTGATTTTGCAAAAGAAGAGGCCGGTCTAGATGCATGCTTAATGGCTAAGACTTGCATGGGCTGGCTGTGGCATCGCCGCTTAGCACATGTGGGGATGAAGAACCTCCACAAGCTTCTAAAGGGAGAACACGTGATAGGTCTAACCAATGTTCATTTCGAAAAAGATAGACCTTGTGCAGCTTGTCAAGCAGGGAAACAGGTGGGAGGCTCTCATCACACCAAAAATGTGATGACAACATCAAGACCCCTGGAGCTGCTACATATGGACCTCTTCGGACCCGTCGCCTATCTGAGCATAGGAGGAAGTAAGTATGGTCTAGTTATCGTTGATGACTTTTCCCGCTTCACTTGGGTGTTCTTTTTGCAGGATAAGTCTGAAACCCAAGGGACCCTCAAGCGCTTCCTAAGGAGAGCTCAAAATGAGTTTGAGCTCAAGGTGAAGAAGATGAGGAGCGACAACGGGTCCGAATTCAAGAACCTTCAAGTGGAGGAGTTTCTTGAGGAGGAGGGGATCAAACACGAGTTCTCCGCTCCCTACACACCTCAGCAAAATGGTATGGTAGAGAGGAAGAACAGGACGCTCATAGATATGGCGAGGACTATGCTTGGAGAATTCAAGACCCCCGAGTGCTTTTGGTCGGAAGCCGTGAACACGGCTTGCCACGCCATCAACAGGGTCTACCTTCACCGCCTCCTCAAGAAGACATCGTATGAGCTGCTAACCGGTAACAAACCTAATGTATCGTATTTTCGTGTTTTTGGGAGTAAATGCTACATTCTAGTGAAGAAGGGTAGGAATTCCAAATTTGCTCCCAAAGCCGTAGAAGGGTTTTTATTAGGTTATGATTCAAATACAAAGGCGTATAGGGTCTTCAACAAATCATCGGGTTTGGTTGAAGTCTCTAGCGACGTTGTATTTGATGAAACTAATGGCTCTCCAAGAGAGCAAGTTGTTGATCTTAATGATGTAGATGAAGAAGACATTCCAACGGCCGCGATACGCACCATGGCGATTGGAGATGTACGGCCTGAGGAACATTTGGAGCAAGATCAACCGTCTTCCTCAACTATGATGCGTCCCCCAACCCAAGATGACGAACAGGTACCTCAAGTGGAGTCACATGATCAAGGGGGAGCACAGGATGTTTAAGAGGAAGAAGCACCTCAGGCACCTCCAACCCAAGTTCGAGCAACAATTCAAAGGGATCATCCCGTCGACCAGATATTGGGTGATATTAGCAAGGGAGTAACTACTCGCTCAAGATTAGTTAATTTTTGCGAGCATTACTCTTTTGTCTCTTCTATTGAGCCTTTCAGGGTAGAAGAGGCCTTGCTAGATCCGGACTGGGTGTTGGCCATGCAGGAGGAACTCAACAACTTCAAGCGCAACGAAGTTTGGGCACTGGTGCCTCGTCCCAAGCAAAATGTTGTGGGAACCAAGTGGGTGTTCCGCAACAAACAGGACGAGCACGGGGTGGTGACGAGGAACAAGGCTCGACTTGTGGCAAAAGGTTATGCCCAAGTCGCAGGTTTGGACTTTGAGGAGACTTTTGCTCCTGTGGCTAGGCTAGAATCAATTCGTATCTTGCTAGCATATGCCGCTCACCATTCTTTCAGGTTGTACCAAATGGATGTGAAGAGCGCTTTCCTCAACGGGCCGATCAAGGAGGAGGTGTACGTGGAGCAGCCCCCTGGCTTCGAGGATGAACGGTACCCCGACCACGTGTGTAAGCTCTCTAAGGCGCTCTATGGACTTAAGCAAGCCCCAAGAGCATGGTATGAATGCCTTAGAGGCTTTTTAATTGCTAATGCTTTCAAGGTTGGGAAAGCCGATCCAACTCTTTTTACTAAGACTTGCGATGGTGATCTTTTTGTGTGCCAAATTTATGTCGATGACATAATATTTGGTTCTACTAATCAAAAGTCTTGTGAAGAGTTTAGCAGGGTGATGACGCAGAAATTCGAGATGTCGATGATGGGCGAGTTGAACTACTTCCTTGGGTTCCAAGTGAAGCAACTCAAGGACGGCACTTTCATCTCCCAAACGAAGTACACGCAAGACTTGCTAAAGCGGTTTGGGATGAAGGACGCCAAGCCCGCAAAGACACCGATGGGAACTGACGGACACACCGACCTCAACAAAGGAGGTAAGTCCGTTGATCAAAAAGCATACCGGTCCATGATAGGTTCTTTGCTTTATTTATGTGCTAGTAGACCGGATATTATGCTTAGCGTATGCATGTGTGCTAGATTTCAATCCGATCCAAAGGAGTGTCACTTAGTGGCTGTGAAGCGAATTCTTCGATATTTAGTCGCTACGCCTTGCTTCGGGATCTGGTATCCAAAGGGGTCTAACTTTGACTTGATTGGGTACTCAGATTCCGACTATGCTGGATGTAAGGTCGATAGGAAGAGTACATCGGGGACGTGCCAATTCTTAGGAAGGTCCCTGGTGTCATGGAACTCTAAGAAACAAACCTCCGTTGCCCTATCCACCGCTGAGGCCGAGTACGTTGCCGCAGGACAGTGTTGTGCGCAACTACTTTGGATGAGGCAAACCCTCAGGGACTTTGGCTACAATCTGAGCAAAGTCCCACTCCTATGTGACAATGAGAGTGCTATCCGAATAGCGGAAAATCCTGTTGAGCACAGCCGCACAAAGCACATTGACATCCGGCATCACTTTTTGAGAGACCACCAGCAAAAGGGAGATATCGAAGTGTTTCATGTTAGCACCGAGAACCAGCTAGCCGATATCTTTACCAAGCCTCTAGATGAGAAGATCTTTTGCAGGCTGCGTAGTGAGCTCAATATCTTAGATTCGCGGAACTTGGATTGAAATGTAGCATACATGTGTTTATGCCTTTGATCATGTTCATTCTGCATTTTGTTGCTTATTGTGGTGCTCAAGTTGTACAAACACTCCCTGGACCTCACAAGTCCTGTTTGCAAGTAATGCACATATTTAGGGGGAGCTGTGCTACAACTTGACCCTTTGAGACTAACCATGTACTTGAGTTTCGTTGTTTTAGTCTCCAAGGAAAATTGAAAGGGAAAAGGTGGACATGGACCATGCAAGACTTCCACTGCACTCCGATGAAAAGAGTAACTTTTCCAAGTTCATCTTCATACTCTTATTGCCTTTGTGTTCTTATTTGAAGATTTTGGTGAGGCAATGGGGTTAAAGGGCCAAGATTGATCCCGTTTTGGTGCTTGATGCCAAAGGGGGAGAAAATAAAGGCTAAAGCAATAAATGGATCAGCTACCACTTGAGAAATTTTGAAAATAGTAGATTAGAGCTTTTGGTTTGTCAAAACTCTTTTATTGTCTCTTATGTCAAAAGTTGGCCTCTTGTGGGGAGAAGTGTTGATTATGGGAAAAAGGGGGAGTTTTTGAAATCCTTGATCAAATTTCTTTGGAAAACCTCTCTTTATGTCTCTACAAGTGGTCTTGACTTAGAGATAGGAATTTGAGTTTGATTTGCAAAAACAAACCAAGTGGTGGCATAGAGTGATCCATATATGTCAAAATTGAATCAAAACAATTTTGATTTCTTATTTGATTTGATTTTGTACTTGTTCTATTTGCTTTATGTTGTGTTGGCATAAATCACCAAAAAGGGGGAGATTGAAAGGGAAATGTGTCCTTGGGCCATTTCTAAGTGTTTTGGTGATTTAGTGCCCAACACAGGTGCCTAATTGTAAAATGCTGGACAAAGTACAAATCAAGGATAAAGGTATGTTTCTCAAACTTAGTACATTGTTTTATGGACTAATGTATTGTGTCTAAGTGCTGGAAACAGAAAAAATCGAGTTGGAGAAGAGATGGCTCGAGCAGCCAAAGTCTGCCCAGTCTGGGTGCACCGGACTGTCCGGTGGTGCACCGGACAGTGTCCGGTGCGCCAGGCTGGCTTGGGCAAAGTGGCTGCTCTCGGGACTTCGACGGCGGTGTACGACTAAAATTCACCGGACTGTCCGGTGTGCACCGGACTGTCCGGTGCGCCGCTCACAGGCGAACTCGTCGCTCTCGGGAAACCATCAACGGCGTACGGCTAAAATTCACCGGACTGTCCGGTGTGCACCGGACTGTCCGGTGAGCCAACGGTCGGCCGCGCAATCTGCGCGGGACACGTGGCCGAGCCAACGGCTAGAAGACGGCACCGGACTGTCCGGTGTGCACCGGACATGTCCGGTGCGCCAACGGCTCTCAGGCTGTCAACGGTCGGCTTCGCTATTTAAGGAAGGAAATCGGGCACCGGACAGTGTCCGGTGTGCACCGGACTGTCCGGTGCCCCCGATGACAGAAGGCAAGAATGGCTTTCCAAACTTGTGCTCAACGGCTCCTAGCTGCCTTGGGGCTATAAAAGGGACCCCTAGGCGCATGGAGGAGTACACCAAGCATCCTTTGAGCATCATTGATCACTCACACTTCATTCTTGCGCACTTGTTCGACATTCTAGTGATTTGAGCTCCATTCTAGTGTGCTAGTCTCTTGAGCTCAAATCTTGGTTTTGCGTGTGCGTATTCGCTGTGATCTTTGTGTCGTGTGTGAGTTGCTAATCCCTCCCTTGCTCTGTGATTCTTCGTGAACATCTTGTGTAAGGGCGAGAGGCTCCAAGCTGTGGAGATTCCTCGCAAACGGGATTAAGAGAAGCAAAGCAACACCATGGTATTCAAGTTGGTCTTTGGACCGCTTAAGAGGGGTTGATTGCAACCCTCGTCCGTTGGGACGCCACAACGTGGAGTAGGCAAGCGTTGGTCTTGGCCGAACCACGGGATAACCACTGTGCCATCTCTGTGATTGATATCTCTTGGTTATTGTGTTGTGTTGAGATCCTTCTCTAGCCACTTGGCATATTACTGTGCTAACAAGTAACCAAGTTTTGTGGCTTAAGTTTTTGAAGTGTTACAGGATCACCTATTCACCCCCCCTCTAGGTGCTCTCAAACGTACTCGGCCTCAGCGGTGGATAGGGCAACGAAAGTTTGTTTCTTAGAACTCCACGACACCAGGGACCTTCCTAGGAATTGGCACGTCCCTGATGTACTCTTCCTATCGACCTTACATCCAGCATAATCGGAGTCTAAGTATCCAATCAAGTCAAAGGTAGACCCCTTTGGATACCAGATCCCGAAGCAAGGCGTAGCAACTAAATATCTAAGAATTCGCTTAACGGCCACAAGGTGACACTCCCTTGGGTCGGATTGAAATCTAGCACACATGCATACGCTAAGCATAATATCCGGTCTACTAGAACATAAATAAAGTAAAGACCCTATCATAGACCGGTATGCCTTTTGATCAACAGACTTACCTCCTTTGTTGAGGTCGACATGTCCGTCGGTTCCCATTGGAGTCTTTGCGGGCTTGGCGTCCTTCATCCCAAACCGCTTGAGCAAGTCTTGCGTGTACTTCGTTTGAGAGATGAAGGTGTCGTCCTTGAGTTGCTTCACTTGGAACCCAAGGAAGTAGTTCAACTCGCCCATCATCGACATCTCGAATTTCTGTGTCATCACCCTGCTAAACTCTTCACAAGACTTTTGGTTAGTAGAACCGAAGATTATGTCATCGACATAAATTTGGCACACAAATAGATCACTGTCACAAGTCTTAGTGAAAAGAGTTGGATCGGCTTTCCCAACCTTGAAAGCATTAGCAATTAGAAAATCTCTAAGGCATTCATACCATGCTCTTGGGGCTTGCTTAAGTCCATAGAGCGCCTTAGAGAGCTTACACACGTGGTCGGGGTACCGTTCATCCTCAAAGCCAGGGGTTGCTCCATGTACACCTCCTCCTTGATTGGCCCGTTGAGGAAAGCGCTCTTCACGTCCATTTGGAACAACCTGAAAGAATGGTGAGCGACATAGGCTAACAAAATGTGAATCGACTCTAGCCTAGCCACAGGAGCAAACGTCTCCTCAAAGTCCAAACATGCGACTTGGGCATAACCTTTTGCCACAAGTCGAGCCTTGTTCCTTGTCACCACCCCGTGCTCGTCCTGTTTGTTGCGGAACACCCACTTGGTTCCCACAACGTTTTGCTTGGGACGTGGAACCAGTGTCCAAACTTCATTTCGCTTGAAGTTGTTGAGCTCTTCCTGCATGGCCAACACCCAGTCCGGATCTAGCAAGGCCTCTTCTACCCTGAAAGGCTCAATAGAAGAGACAAAAGAGTAATGCTCACAAAAATTAGCTAATCTAGAGTGAGTGGTTACTCCCTTGCTAATATCACCCAATATTTGGTCGACGGGATGATTCCTTTGAATCGTCGCTCGAACTTGAGTTGGAGGGGCCCGTGGTACTTCTTCCTCCTCAACTTGGTCTTCTTGTGCTCCCCCTTGATCACACGCCTCCTCTTGAGGAACCTGTTCATCATGAGTTGGGGGTGCACCATTGTTGATGAAGAGGGTTGATCTTGCTCCTGGTGTTCTTGTGGTCGCACATCTCCAATAGCCATGGTGCGTATTGCGTCCGTTGGAACATCATCCTCATCTACATCATCAAGATCAACTTGCTCTCTCGGAGAGCCATTAGTTTCATCAAATACAACGTCGCTAGGGACTTCAACCAAACCCGATGATTTGTTGAAGACTCTATACGCCTTTGTATTTGAGTCATAACCTAGTAAAAACCCTTCTACAGCTTTGGGAGCAAATTTTGAATTCCTACCTTTCTTCACTAGAATATAACATTTACTCCCAAATACACGAAAATAAGACACGTTGGGTTTGTTACTGGTTAGAAGTTCATACGACGTCTTCTTGAGGAGGCGATGAAGGTAGACCCGGTTTATGGCGTGACAAGCCGTGTTCACGGCTTCCGACCAAAACCACTCGGGCGTCTTGAATTCTCCAAGCATCGTCCTCGCCATGTCTATGAGCGTCCTGTTCTTCCTCTCTACCACACCATTTTGTTGTGGTGTGTAGGGAGCGGAGAACTCGTGCTTGATTCCTTCCTCCTCAAGAAACTCCTCCACTTCAAGGTTCTTGAACTCGGACCTGTTGTCACTTCTGATCTTTTTCACCTTAAGCTCAAATTCGTTTTGAGCTCTCCTTAGAAAGCGCTTGAGGGTCCCTTGGGTTTCTGATTTATCCTGCAAAAAGAATACCCAAGTGAAGCGGGAAAAATCATCAACAACAATAAGACCATACTTACTTCCCCCGATGCTAAGGTAGGCGACGGGTCCGAAGAGGTCCATATGCAGTAGCTCCAGAGGTCTTGATGTAGTCATCACATTCTTGTTGTGATGAGCGCTTCCCACCTGTTTACCTGCTTGACAAGCTGCACAAGGTCTATCTTTTTTGAAATACACATTTGTTAGACCTAACACATGTTCTCCCTTCAGAAGTTTGTGAAGGTTCTTCATCCCAACATGTGCTAGACGGCGATGCCACAGCCAGCCCATGCTAGTCTTAGCAATTAAGCATGCATCTAGACTGGCCTTCTCCTTCGAAAAATCAACTAAATAGAGTTTGCCTTCTAGTACATCCTTAAAGGCTAATGAACCATCACTCCTTCTAAAGACAGACACATCTACATTTGTAAATAAGCAATTGTAACCCATATTACATAATTGACTAACAGACAACAAGTTATACCCGAGTGATTCAACTAAAAACACATTAGATATGGAATGCTCGGATGAAATAGCTATCTTTCCTAGTCCTTTAACCTTGCCTTGATTCCCGTCACCGAATATGATTGAGTCTTGGGAATCTTTGTTTCTTGACGTAGGAGGTGAACATCTTCTTCTCCCCCGTCATGTGGTTTGTGCATCCGCTGTCGATAATCCAGCTTGAGCCCCCGGATGCATAAACCTGCAAGGCAAATTAGGCTTGGGTTTTAGGTACCCAACTCTTGTTGGGTCCTATAAGGTTAGTTATAATAGCCTTAGGGACCCAAATGCAAGTCTTGTCTCCCTTGCATTTGGCCCCCACCTTCCTAGCAACCACTTTTTCATTTTTACATGAAAGAACAAACTTAGTATTGCTAGCATGAAAGACAGTGGTAGATCCATTATACACTTTCCTAGGAGCACGAGACACAAAATTCCTCCTAGGCCTACCATTAAAATTGGAACTCGAAGCAATCATGGCATGTGAGTCAAAAGCATTATAACTCCTATTAGCATTTCTAGAAAATTTCCTATCACTATAGATAAAAGCATGATTCCTTTGAGCATTACTAGTCATAGGGGCCTTCCCTTTGTCCTTGGCAGAGATAGGAGCCCTTTGACTTGTTAAGTTCTTGGCTTCCCTTCGAAAGCCAAGCCCATCTTTAATAGAGGGATGTCTACCAACAGTGTAGCCATCCCTTGCAAATTTTAGTTTATCAAAGTCATTTTTGCTAGTCTTAAGTTGGGCATTAAGACTAGCCACTTCATCATTTAATCTAGTTATGGAAATTAAATATTCACTACAAGCATCAACATTAAAATCCTTACACCTATTGCAGATCACAACATGCTCTACACAAGAACTAGATTTATTTGCTACTTCTAGCTTAGCATTTAAATCATCATTAATACTTATTAAGCTAGCCACAGTCTCATGACAAGTAGATAATTCACAAGAAAGCATTTCATTCCTTTTAACTTCTAAAGCAAGAGACTTTTGCACACTTACAAATTTATCATGCTCTTCATATAAAAGATCTTCTTGCTTTTCTAAAAATCTATCTTTTTCATTCAATGCATCAGTCAGCTCATTAATCTTTTCTACCTTAGCTCTATCTAATCCTTTGAACAAGCTAGTGTAGTCTACTTCATCATCACTAGAGTCCTCATCACTAGAAGTAGAGTACTTAGGAGTTTCTCTAGTTTTTACCTTCTTTTCCTTTGCCATTAGACAAGTATGGCGCTCGTTGGGGAAGAGCGACGACTTGTTGAAGGCTAAAGCGGCGAGTCCTTCATCATCGGAGTCGGACGACGAACAATCCGAGTCCCACTCTTTGCCGAGGTGCGCTTCGCCCTTCGCCTTCTTGTAGGCCTTCTTCTTTTCCCTCTTCCCACTTTTCTCTTATTCCTGGTCATTAGTATTGTTGGGACAATTTGCTATAAAATGACCATACTTACCACACTTGAAGCAGGAGTGCTTTTCCTTTGTCTTGCTCTTGTTGGGATGCTCCTTGCGACCTTTTAGCGCCGTCTTGAAGCGCTTGATGATGAGGGTCATTTCTTCCTCGTTAAGCTCGGACGCCTCAACTTGCGCCACCTTGCTAGGTAGTGCCTCCCTGCTACTTGTTGCTTTGAGAGCAACGGTTTGAGGCTCGTGGATCGGCATTGGGCCATTTAACGCCTCATCAACATATCTTGCCTCCTTGATCATCATTCGCCCGCTTACAAACTTTCCGAGTATTTCCTAGGGCGTCATCTTGGTGTACCTAGGATTTTCACGAATAGAGTTTACAAGATGAGGACCAAGGACAGTGAAGGACCTTAGCATAAGCCGGACGACGTCGTGGTCCGTCCATCTTGTGCTTCCATAGCTCCTTATTTTGTTGACCAGGGTCTTGAGCTTGTTGTACGTTTGGGTTGGCTCCTCCCCCCTGATCATTGCGAACCTTCCCAGTTCGCCCTCCACCAACTCCATCTTGGTGATCATAGTGACGTCGTTCCCCTCATGCGAGATCTTGAGGGTGTCCCAAATCTGCTTGGCATTATCCAAGCCGCTCACCTTATGGTATTCTTCCCTGCACAAGGATGCTAATAGAATAGTGGTAGCTTGTGCATTTTTGTGAATTTGTTCATTGATAAACATGGGATTATCCGTACTATCAAATTGCATTCCATTCTCTACTATCTCCCATATACTTGGATGAAGAGAGAACAAATGGCTACGCATTTTGTGACTCCAAAATCCGTAGTCCTCTCCATCAAAGTGTGGAGGTTTACCAAGAGGAATGGAAAACAAATGAGCATTAGAATTATGCAGAATACGAGAATAATCAAAAGAAAAGTTTGAGTTGATCGTTTTCTTTTTCTCGTCGTAGTCGTCGTCTCTTTGGGAAGAAGAGGACTCGTCGCTGTCGTAGTAGACGATCTTCTTGATACGCCTCTTCTTCTTCCTGTCCTTCTTCTTGTGACTCGAGCCAGAGTCAGTAGGTTTGTCGTCCCTTGGCTCGTTGAAGATGGACTCCTTCTCCTTATCGTTGACCACCATCCCCTTTCCCTTAGGATCCATCTCTTCGGGCGATTAGTCCCTTTCACTACTACAGGGAACCTCTATACAGGCGGTCCGGTTAGCCTCTACACAGGCGGTTCCAGGAACCGCTTGTGGTGCACCGACTGTGATGTAAAACAACATCACAGGCGGTCAATCAAAAACCGCCTGTGATAGACACACATCACAGGCGGTCCGGTTTAAAAGAACCGCCTGTGATAGACACACATCACAGGCGGTCCGGTTTAAAAGATTCCATACACAGATTCAAACAAGTTCTATAGCAGGTTCCATACACAGATTCATCCACATATCAAAAGTTCCATCATACCAAGATTTATACACATCAAGTTGCATAACAACTCAACATCTCAAAGTTCCATAGACAACTAAACATCTAAAGTTCCTAACTAAAGACCTAAACACTGTGTGATATTGTGTACAAACTTAGTTCTGGGAATTTTTGCAAATTTCCATTTACATTGTAGAATAGCCCTTGTTGATGAAGAACTTCACGGCGCATAAAGTAAAGCAAGTCTCTTACAACCTTAGCCACGCCGGTGGAAACCATATCTCTTTCTAACCATTCAACATTGATCTTAGATTTAGGAACCTGCAATGAAAGCAAAAAGCAATCGGTGCTAAGAGTAATGTGATGAGCAACAATATAACATAAAAATTGCAACTTAGACAATGATAGCAAACTTACATCCTCACGATTGACCATGTAATGGAAGGTGACACGACACCATTCGCATACATAATAACCGCACAGGACAGTACCCAGAGGTTGTTTGTCACCATATGGAAATAATGATATTGACAAATTAGGCTTGTCCTCTGGATGTTCACCGCCAAGATCTTTCCAATAAAAACGGTATGCACTGCATATAAGAATAGCATTGTGAGATTAAGAATACATTTGTTAAGTTGTAATAAGTACAAGTGTGCAATAATAATCATACTTCTCTAAAATCTTCAAGAAGTCATTATACGTAGCCTTTTCCATTCTCAATGAGTCGAAGACCACGACTTTACCATCCTTTGGCCAGATCATGATACAAATGTAGTGGTCACTATATAGACATAGACGAAAACACATGTTAATATCACGATTGCCATAATTTATAGTTCAAAATTTCGTGAAGAGAACGGCTCCGATACCAATTGAGAGCACCTAGAGGAGGGGTGAATAGGTGATCCTGTAAAAACTTAAGACTTATTGCCACAAAAACTAAGTTAAGTGTTAGTGCAGTAGAATCAAGTAGCTGGAGAGGAGTACTTGTGAAACACAGAAACCACAGAGAGAAACAACACAGTAGACACAGTGGTTTATCCCGTGGTTCGGCCAAGTACAAAACTTGCCTACTCCACGTTGTGGCGTCCCAATGGACGAGGGTTGCACTCAACCCCTCTCAAGTGATCCAACGATCAACTTGAATACCACGGTGTTCCTTTTTCTTATCACTTTTCCCGTTTGCGAGGAATCTCCACAAGTTGGAGTCTCTCGCCCTTACAACAAATATCAATGTGAAAGCACCAGAGTAAGGGAGGGAAGCAACACACACAAGTCCCAGCAATACGCACACACACAAGCCAAGACTTGAGCTCAAATGAAACGCAACAAGTTCACCACTAGAACGGAGCTCAAATCACTAAGAATGTCAATCAAATGTGTGAAGATGGAGTGCGGGAGTCTTAGAATGTTCAAAGTATTCTTGGTGTCATCCTCCATGCGCCTAGGGGTCCCTTTTATAGCCCCAAGGCAGCTAGGAGCCATTGGAAGCAATCTGGGAAGGCAATTCTTGCCTTCTGTCGGGTGGCGCACCGGACATCCACTGATCATAGTCCGGTGCAAATTGCTTTCCAAAAGTAGCTCAGTCGACCATTGCAGAAATGGAGCCGTTGGCGCACCGGACACTGTCCGGTGCACACCGGACAGTCTAGTGCCCCCTACCGATCGTTGGCTCGGCCACGCGTCACGCGCAGATTGCGCGGCCAACCGTTGGCGCAGTCGACCGTTGGCTCACCGGACAGTCTGGTGCACCACCGGACAGTCCGGTGAATTTTAGTCGTACGCTGTTGACTGTTTCCCGAGAGCGGCGACTTCGCCGCAAACGACTCACCGGACAGTCCGGTGATTTATAGTCGTACGCCGCCGTCGAGACCCGAGAGAAGGCTGTTCATCGGGACTGGTCCTGGCACACCAGACACTGTCCGGTGCACCACCAGACACTGTCCGGTGCACCCAGACCGAGCAGCCTTTTGGCTGTACAAAGCCAACTTTTCTCTAAAACGATTTCTCCTGTTTCTAGCACTTAGACATAATACATTAGTCTTCAAAACAATGTACTAAGTCTAGAAACATACCTTTAATCTTGATTTGCACTTCTTGAGTCTTTGGCACAAATACCACTCAAAGCATTTGTGTGTAGCACTTAATCACCAAAATCTTATAGAAATGGCCCAAGGGCACATTTCCCTTTCAACATGGACACTAGAAAGAGGAGAAGCATCAAAGTCAGAACCTAGAAGTGACCCAAAGAGCTAAGTTCACTCAGACCTTAAGTTTGGGTTACTCTTGTGTTTGGATATGTTCGATGTGATCATTACAGGGTGTTGGAGCTCATGGACAACCTTAGAGATCAAGTCAACTTGACTTGATGCTTTGGAGTTGTAGGAAATGGGTGACGCCTAAGAGGGGGGTGAATTAGGACTTCTAAAACTTTCTCTAAACTAGGCCACAAATGAATCCCTAGAGCAAAACCTATGCAAATAATCAAACTAGAATGTGCAAACTAGGTTTTGTCTAAGTGTTGCTATCTCTATCGCAATGGCTAAGTTTCAATCTACACTATATAAGTATGAAAGGCAAGATTGAAACTTAAATGCTTAATATAGATGCGGAAACTTAAAGAGCAAAGTAGAGAAACAAACTCTCATGGATGATGCCGGTATTTTTACCGAGGTATCCGGAACCGCGCAAGGTCTTGACTAATCCTCGTTGGTGCCCCTACGCAAAGGGAAGCCCACGAGAGGGCCAAGCACCACGGTCGAGTAACTCCGTAGAGAGCAGCGGGCCTTCTCCACGCGCAAGTGGTGCTCCGCTTCCGGCTCCTCTCGGACGCTCCCCGCCGTCTCCACTATCAAGCTTCCGGCCAAAACGTCGCGGGCCTCGTTCTCTCCGGTACACGGTGGCGGCCGTGACACAAACGCGGTTGTTATGGTCTCGTAAGACTCTCGCCCCACTCGGTACAATTACAACGGCTCACGCAAGAGCCGAGGGGTTGTGTGGTTTTACAAAACTCACTCAACTAACTAGGGTTCACCTAGAGCAAGCGCTAAAGCGGTCTAACTAACCTAAGCACTTCGCAAAGCACCTACGCTAATCATTGAGTGGTTCTATTAAGCACTTGGGTGTTTGAGCTCTTGGAAATGTGCACTATATGCCTTGGTATGTTGCTTGGGCTCCCACACCTTCAAATGGCCGGTTGGGTGAAGTATATATAGGCCCCAACTCCAAAATAGCCGTTGGAGAAAAGCTGCTGTTCTCTGCGGCCCACTGGACAGTCCGGTGGTGCACCACACAACGCATTGTAGCCTATCCGGTGCGCCTAGCCGTTGCCCTGTCAGAGCAGGTGACCGTTGGCACCGCAGGCTTTCCACACCGGACAGTCCGGTGGTCTTCTCTCTGGGTGCCACCTAGAACTAGCCATTGGGCTGATGTTCCCTGGTGCACCGGACAGTCCGGCGTGTGGGCACCGGACAGTCCGGTGCTCCACGCACAGACAGTCCGCAGGCAGCACCTTTTTGATGTCTTATTTTGAGGTGTTGCTTTCCCCAATTCCTTAGTCCAAGTAAATCTTGCATCCTGTGAACTACAAACACAAACACTAGAAAACTTATTAGTTCACGGATTGTGTTGTTCATCAAACACCAAAACTCAATTAGCCAAATGGCCCGGGGTCCATTTTCCTTACAATCTCCCCATTTTCGGTGATTGATGACAATACAACCAAAGCAAGCAAATAATACAAGTATTTGAATGAAAATATGCAATCTATTTGCTAGGATGCATGATTGTCCCCACAATGTGATATTATGGACTTAAGCCTCCCCCTAACTCCATAATTCACTTACTTCCTATTTTTGGACCAAATAACAAAAACCACTTGAAAAACCATTTGAAGATTTAAAAATTTTAAATTGGTGGTGTTTGGTGTTTGATATAGTTTTCATTGCTTTGGTCCCTAAACTTCTCCCCCTTTGTCATCAACCACCGAAAAGGAAGACATTTAAAAGCATGTAGGAAGTAAATAAAAGCTTGTCCTCAAAAGATTACTCCCCCTAAAAGAGTGTTCTCTTTTAGAAAGAAAATTTCTCCCCTTTTTAGAGACGAAGAAATACTCCCCCTGACAGAGATCTTCTACTTTTAGGAAAAAGTATGTGAATAATTAGAGGTGCAAGACAAAAATTTGAATAGACTAACTTCCCTTATGCATAGGTAACATAATATGAGTTAGCCACTTATGCATTTTTTAGCAACATGGAAGTATATGATATGAAATATAGCCTAATCAAATATTGGAGAAGACATGTAAATGATTCTAGATGTAGTCTCAAAAGATACCGATTGAAATTCAATGGCGAGCTTGAGAGACATGAGAGTACTTGGAGATTTTGCAGTGGAAGATTGTTGTCTTTCTCCGGGGACTTCATTTTCCTTACAATGAGACTATCACATGAAATAGACTTGAAAATGTGTTAGTCTCAAAGCATTAGATTATAGAGTAACCTCCCCCTGAAGGTGTGCATACAAGTTTTGAATACTTGTAGGAGACATGCACTTTGATTTGATATCAAGAGGGGCAAATTATCTATAATCTGAACTTTGGCACATATAAGTTAAATGATACAACTTGTAGAATTCAAAGTTTTCAATTGATGTATCATTTACTATGGAGTGATAGAGAAGCTATGTGTCATGCTTAAATAACCGTTTTAAGCCATGTAGGTTTGCTCAAGTATATGAATTGAAAGCAAGCAATCCTACCATGTGATTTACCTAGTATGCATAATTTTAAACTAAAGTAAATATCAAATATAATACTAGGCAAGAAAGGTAAACTAGATACAAGGTAAATAGATACACATATCTAAAAACAAGAGATACAATAAATCTAGTTACCTTAGTCATGGGTGGGAAATTTGGGTCCAAAAATTTTCACTAACCCACTTGGCAATTAAACTTGATCCAATATGATGTATCCCATGATATACATCCCATTTTTGCCAAGTCTCCAAATTTCTCGATGACTTTCGGTCCACTCACTTCCCTTTCGGGATCCAAACCTTCTTGGTGCTTTTCATGGTTGAGATTTGTTTCCTTTGGCACCCAGATGCGTTTGGCCCCCTTTCCTTTGTCGGTTTGCTTGTTGGCCTTGATTGCTATTACCTTTCCATTTTTTCTTTTTGATCAAATATGGTGTAGCAGCCTTTTTGTCCACCTTTTTGATGTAGTGTTGGAGATTTTGCTTGATGGCTTTTGCTTGAGCTTTTGCCTTTGTTTATCCCTGGTCATCGCCTTGCATTGGAAAGACTTATGGCCTTCCTGGTGGCATAGCCTACAAATCACAGTTTCTTCCTCTATAAGCTTGTTCACTCCCGCAGTGGTGTTATCCTGTGGAGGTCAGATTTGTTTGGCTTTGCCTTTCTTGTCATACAAAGCCTTGCCAAGGCGAGCCACTTCTTGCTTTAATTGTTCATTTTCCTTTGCAACCTCGTCCGAACATGTTTCTACAACAATATTCTCAACAAGAACTTGGTTGCAGGGGTTAGAATCATCAATTAAATCAAAATAAGAAGTAGAAGCATCTTTCTTAATAATTTCAGGTATTTCAACTAAAGATGTTGTTGGGGGTGCTACCAATGTTTTCTAGCTTAGTAGTTAGCTCATTATTGTGTATGCTAAGAATTTCCATTTTCTCTAGCAAATTTTCAATAGCTTCTTGGGAGCTAGCTAACTTAGCCTTAAGTTTTTCATTTTTTTAATAAGGCCATCATCGGTAGCAGTGGATGGAACACTAGACTCTAATAGCTCAATTTTAGTTGACAGCTCACTATTTAAGTTTGCAAAAGTTTCAAATTTTTCTAGCAAACCTTTATAATCATTTTGGGAGCTAATCAACTTATTTTTCAAAGTTTTAAGTTGAGCTTTTTGCTTAGTGCAAACTGAAAGGGAAGTGTGCCCTTGGGCCATTTCTAGTATAGTTTTGATGATTAAGTGCCCAACACGTATTGAGTGAATAATCTTGTGCCAAATGATTGATGAAGTGCAAATCAACAAGAAGGTATGATTCTAGACTTAGTACATTGGTTTTTGTGTACTAATATATTTGTCTAAGTGCTGGAATCAGAGAAAAGAGAAGAAGAAAAGAACGTGGCTCGGAGCAGCCAAGACTCAGCGCAGTCTGGCACACCGGACTGTCCGGTGGTGCACCGGACAGTGTCCGGTGCGCCCGGCCAGCCTCCGGTGAACAGGCCACTCTCGGGAAGTGACGATGGTGTATGGCTACAATTCACCGGACTGTCCGGTGGTGCACCGGACTGTCCGGTGAGTCGTCTGCGGCGAAGTCATCGCTCTTGGGAATCGTTCAACAGCGTACAGCTAAAATTCACCGAACGGTCCGGTGAGCCAACGGTCGACTGCGCCAACGGTCGGCCACACAATCCGCGCGTGACGCGTGGCCGCGCCAACGGTCGGCAGGGGCAACGGACTGTCCGGTGTGCACCGGACAGTGTCCGGTGCGCCAACAGCTCCATTTCTGCAACGGTCGACTGTTCTATTTTTGGAAGGAGATCTGCACCGGACTATGAACACTACCTGTCCGGTGGTGCACTGGACTGTCCGGTGCGCCACCCGACAGAAGGCAAGAATTGCCTTCCTAGATTGCTTCCAATGGCTCCTAGCTGCCTTGGGGCTATAAAAGGGACCCCTAGGCGCATGGAGGAGCACACCAAGCATTCTTTGATCATCTCTAAGCACCAAGACTCCATTCTCGCGCATTCAATTTTTTGTGATAAGTGACTTGAGCTCTAGTTGAGTAGAGAACTCCCCGCATTGTGTAGTGAGCTCAAGTTGTGGCTTGTGTGCGTGATTGTGTTCGTGCTTTGAGTCTTGTGTGTGTTGCTCTTCCCTCCTTTACTTCCATGCTTCTTTGTGATCATCATTTGTAAGGGCGAGAGGCTCCAAGTTGTGGAGATTCCTCGCGAATGGGAAATAGTGAAAGAAAGGAAAACATCGTGGTATTCAAGTTGATCATTGGATCACTTGAAAGGGGTTGAGTGCAACCCTCGTCCATTGGGACGCCACAACATGGAGTAGGCAAGTGTGATACTTGGCTGAACCACAGGATAAATCTCCGTGTCTCTTGTGCTTGTTTTCTTCGTGACCACTGTGTTTCACAAGAGCTCGATCCTTAGCCACTTGACTCTATTGAACTAACACCTAATCAAGTTTTGTGGCTTCAAGTATTTGATTTTTTACAAGATCACCTATTCACCCCCCTCTAGGTGCTCTCAATTGGTATCAGAGTCGTTCTCTTCACGCAAGGGACTAATCGCCCGAAGAGATGGATCCAAAGGGAAAGGGGATGGTGGTCAACGACAAGACAAAGGAGTCCATCGTCAACGAGCCAAGAGATGATAAGCCCTTGAACTCTGGCTCGAGTCATAAGAAAAAGGATGGGAAGAAGAAGAGGCACATCAAGAAGATCGTCTACTACGACAGCGACAAGTCTTCTTCTTCCCAAAGAGACGACGACTACGACGAGAAAAAGAAAACGGTCAACTCAAACTTTTCTTTTGATTACTCTCGTATTCCATTTAACTCTAATGCTCATTTACTTTCAATTCCACTTGGGAAAACTCTGCACTTTGATGGAGAAGACTACCCATTTTGGAGTCACAAAATGTGTAGTAACCTATTCTCTCTCCATCCAAGCATTTGGGAGATTGTTGAAAACGGAATGCTCTTTGATAGTACTGACAACCCCATTTTCATTAATGAGCAAATCCATAAAAATGCACAAGCTACCACTGTTTTGTTAGCATCCTTGTGCAGGGACGAGTACAATAAGGTGAGCGGCTTGGACAACGCCAAGCAAATTTGGGACACCCTCAAGATCTCTCATGAGGGAAACAACGCCACCATGATCACCAAGATGGAGTTGGTGGAAGGCGAACTAGGGAGGTTCGCAATGATCAGGGGAGAGGAGCCAACGCAAACGTACAATCGGCTCAAGACCCTGGTCAACAAAATCAGGAGCTATGGAAGCACGAGATGGACCGATCACGACATCTTCCGGCTTATGCTTAGGTCCTTCACTGTTCTTGATCCCCATCTTGTGAATTCAATCCGTGAGAATCCCAGGTACACAAGGATGACGCTCGAGGAAATACTTGGAAAGTTTGTAAGCAGGCGTATGATGATCAAGGAGGCAAGATACGCTGATGAGGCACTAAATGGCCCAATGCCTATCTACGAGCCTCAAACCGTTGCTCTCAAAGCAACGAGCAGCAGGGAGGCGCTACCTAGCAAGGTGGCACAAGTAGAGGCGGCCGGGCTAAACGAGGATGAAATGACCCTCATCATCTGTGACGGAACCTCCCAAGTCATTAGGCCCACCTACAGTTGTCCTTGTCCTACGGACCTCAGACAACCCTGTAGGTGCCCCTGAATCACTTGACAAGTTCGGTATCTGCTTTTCTTATCTTTCCCAAGAGCGTTTCACCCGTCACGCAGACATTACAGATCATCGGAGATACGAAAATGCGGAAGCGGTTACATAAACTTACCTTTATTTTAAAAGTAAGACAAAGTTAAATATTACAGACCAGGATATAACTTATGAGTGCAGGGTAGTATTATTACACACCAAGGGAGGCAAAAACCCCTCCCGATAAGTCTTTAAACAAAAGTTCTTATGGAGGAACTCTTCCTCCCACAGCTTTACTCTTGCTTTTCTTCTTTTGGAACCACCTTGGAACAGAAACAACAAAAGTTTGTTGCTTCCTCACCTAAAAACAATAGGGAATAAAACCCTGAGTATGGAATTACTCAGCAAGACTTACCCGACTAAAGAAAAGACTCTCAAGGGTATGCGGGTTATAAGGGAGTCAAGGTAAGGTTTCTCAATGATCAAAGACTCTATTTTGCAGAAATGCTTACTAAAAGTGGATCCTTAAAAATCCAGTTTTATTGTCAGGCTAGGTAAAATTACCAACATCTAGAGTTCTTTCTACCCTAGTTCAAACACTTGACCTGCACTAGCCAATTTCTTAACAACCCTTCATATTTATTGGAGTTCTACGTATAGGGCAGTGACCAAGTCTTCATAACCGTGAAGATACGGCGATCTGAATCGATTATACTCAGCTGAGGATCTCCGATCACACGACATATGTAGCACTTAACCCTTGCATATGTCAACCCGCCATCGGGGTTCTTAAGACCAGATCAGGTTCATGTCAACCGAGAGCACAGATACACCACCGTCCAGCCTCTTGCCACGGAGGATACACGCTACTCTCGCCACCGCTCCACGCCCATTGCGTGTTATCTTATTCTGGCCTTAGTCTGCCCGAGGCAAGGCTTACCCATGACGAGGCATGTGACCAGTTAAAGGGTCCTCGGTCAGCAAGCCTACATCGACACGGTCCTTAATCGACTCAGACGGAGACACTAGACCGAGACTCTTCTCGTGCAAGTCACCCGCCCGGTCTTAGCTTAATCATTTCAACCCAAAGTTTGGTACCTGGCAGAGGTACATCTTTTCCGATGTTGAACCCATCACGGCCATGATGGATCCACCATTCAAGTTTTGTTTTCAAAAACAACCCACCCACTTTTGCCATATCATCTTTTTTTAAAAACAAAACATTTGTTTTTCTAAAACAAGGCTAAGCATCAAAATCTTTTGTAAAACAGGTAATCAAGGAAGGTAATCAAATTCAAGGAAGGCAATGCAGGAATTGTTTTATCAATCAACTGCTATTACCTAATGCAACAAGCAAGTGATAAAGATCTTTAAATCACAAGGAGGTGGAAAATGCACCGGAGCTTGCCTTCGTTTATAGGTGAGTCAGGCTTGGATCCACAGATGTCAAAGTAAAAGCAATTCCCTGCCTGATGTTCCGCAGGTGGTGGTGGTGAAGTCTTCTCCTCTTCTACCTCAACCTCTTCTTCGTTTTCTAGATATAACCATATATATGTATATAAGAATGAATGCCATGTAATGCTCATGAGAGTGCAATAATAAGAATTTATTATTTAAAGTACTTGAATACAATTTTCCTTCACGGAACTCCGAGAACTTAGAGTTTCCGGAGTCAACATTGAAGTTCAAAAAGCAGGGGGTGGTAGGGTTTTGGGTTCTAAGTATCAAACGAGGTCCAAATCAAACCAAATTCTACCCAAGGCTTCTAAATAATGTTTAAAGTTTATATAAAAAGTTTGGGCATTTTTGGAATTATTATTGATTTTCTAAAAATCCAGAAACAATACTTTAGGCTATTTTAAATAACCCAAAATTCCCTATTTGTCCTAAAAATCATAAAACTATTTTTATTAAATACTATGGAAAATAAGGAATCTAGGAAAATTGGTTTGACATTTTTAGGATTTTCCTACAATTTTCTAAAATTGTTAGGGTCCTGCCCGAAAAAGAAAAGGAAAAAGGATGAATAGTCCTCGGCCGGTTTCAGCCCAGGCGGCCCAAGTCCACGCAGAAACGCGCGCGCACCCGCGCCCGCGGTGTAGACTTTGCAGAAAGGCACTCGGTGTTCTGGCTAACTGGGAACGGGTTCGGTTACTGTTTTCTTGAGTCACTAACAGTTTCTAAAAAGGACCTCCACCTTCTATTCCTTCGCAGATTAAGGTCCACGACGAGGAACAACCCTCGCTGCACTCCGGTGAGCTTATTCCGGCCAGATGACACCACAGCCGGAGCTCCCGGGAGACAAGGACACAATTGAACCCCTACCGAACACTTCCCCACACTTAATTTCGCAAATGAGTGCCTGGTTGGCCCTGGCCACGGTGACCGTGGGCATTGCGGACAGACAACCGTGTTCCCGACGACCAGTGGGTTTTTAGTTCAATTGGGCGGGTCGGTGAGTATCAAGGACAAGCGTGGGTGCTGAAACAAGAACACAATTGGCAAAATCAGACCTGATTGGAGCGGACCACGGCGAGGTCAGAACACGCGGTGTTCTTAAGCAGATTGGGGGAAATGCGAAATTGAAGCTCTCTGGTGGAGTATTTGAGGTACGGGTGAGTGCGCTAGATGCGTGATTACCTAACGAAGTTGATGGTGCACTCAATTTATAGACCCCGAGGTAGGTAGCTCACAATTTGACCGCGATGAGCTGGCGACCGGAGATAGAGAAGAACTCTGGCGCAGTGGATTCGTGTCTACCGTCGTGGCGACTTCACCGGCGACGATTAGACAGCTGTAGAGAGTCACGGCGACGCGACGGAGGTGTTCAAGTACATGGCACAAGACCGGAAGACAGCTGTCGCCGGTGAGTTTATCAGCCCAAGCCGCAAAGCACGGGGGGGGGGGGGGGGTACGGCGGTGAGTCACCGGAATTATCCTCAGGCGAAGAGCTACTATCTGGCAGGCTTATCTGGTCACTAGTGGCGTAAATCGCAACGACGGCGGCGCGAATCGCGACAGAGATCGGTCGTCGACGGTGAGATTTTTGGCACTGGTAGTCTGATCCGTTCAGGCACTGTACCATGGCAAACGACATTCGGTCGGTCTGATAGACCATCTTGAGATTGATTTTCCTCTCAGATTCATATGGCAACTAATCCGAGGCTCTGCAGCAAAATTGTAGACCAATATACCATCTCCATCTTTGTTATAGCATCCCTAGGTAGATTCTCACTGGATCATGGTCTAAATGGCCCTCAAACTTGGGTCTAGGCCACTGTCACTCTGAAATTCAGACTTTATCAGCCTGACAGTCCAACTTTGGGCTTAATTATCTCCAATTTCTTCTCAATAACTATGCTTACACTCTTAAGCAAAGTTGTTCTCCTTTGATAGGTCTATAATATTTATGTGGTGACCTAGGGCAAATTCTCAATAATTTGAAAGATACAAAGGCTCAAAGTTGAATCAATCACACTGAAATTCAGACTTCATCAAATGAGTCAAGTGTGGCTCTTTTGCACTTAAGTCCAAATCTCAAGTTTTGGATTGCAAACCCTCATGATTGGGAACCATATGACTTAGGATACTTATTTAACATGGTTTTTACACTTTAGTCCACAAGTGCACTATTTTTGCACATAGGCCCCTAGGGTTTGGATTTAGGGTTTTTCAGGGTTTCAATTAGGGTTTCTGGTACCCTAGGGGTGTAAATGTAACTTAGACCCATCCTTATTAATATTTTATGATTATCACTCTTAAACTTTAGGGTTTTCTCTATTTGGCTCCTGTTTTACCCCTCAGACCCTTACTTGAGGTTAAGTATCCTATACTAGGGTCTTATTTGCAAAATGCCATATGAATACAACTTGTTTGAAATTTTTGCCTAATGAATGCACTCTAGGTGTGTCAAACATATGCAAATGCCAATGCTCATGATGTTATGCTCAAGTTTTAGTAACAGTAACACTAGGGGTGTTACATCCTTCCCCCCATAAAAGAATCTCGTCCCGAGATTAAAAGTCTTAGGGTAAGTAGTAGAAAAGGAAATGCTTCACATTTTTATTTCCTGAGTTTTGGTACAAGGCAGGGGTGGGTTTGGGGCTCACTCCTTTATATAAACAATGTTTTACACTTTACAAATTACAAGAGGCTAAAAAGCCTGGGAAATTTTTATCTAAGAAATCTTGAGTTTCCCATGTAGCCTCATCTTCGGAATGCTGGTTCCACTGTATCTTGTAAAACTTGAGAGTTTTTCTTCGGGTAATCCTGTCCTTTTGATCCAACACTCGAATAGGATGTTCAGAATATGTCAAGTCTGGTTCAAGGACAACATCTGTCACTTCAATGGTTCGATCTAGAACCCGAAGACACTTCTTTAACTGAGACACGTGGAACACATTATGCACAGCAGACAAGGTTTCGGGTAGTTGGAGTCGGTATGCCACTGGTCCACATTGCTCAAGTATAGGAAAGGGACCAATGTACCGGGGTGCAAGCTTCCCTTTAACCCCGAAACGCGATATGCCCTTCATTGGTGAAACTTTTAGGTAGACATAATCTCCTACTAGAAAATATAAGGGTTGTCGTCGCTTGTCTGCGTAACTTTTCTGACGAGCTTGAGCCTTCTTCATATTATGAACTATTTTTTGAACTTTTTCTTCGGTTTCTTTCACCATATCAGGCTTGAATAAGTACCTTTCTCCCGGTTCAGACCAATTTAGCGGAGTACGACATCGTCGTCCATATAAAGCTTCGAAGGGTGCCATCTTGATACTTTCTTGATAGCTATTATTATATGAGAACTCCGCTAATGGTAAACATTCATCCCATTTTTGTGAGAAGTCCAACACACATGCCCGCAACATATCTTCCAGTATCTGATTTACCCTCTCAGTCTGCCCACTGGTTTGAGGGTGATAGGCTGAACTTTGGAGCAATTTAGTACCCAGGGATTTATGAAGCTCTTCCCAGAATTTGGACACGAATTGTGATCCACGATCTGACACCGTCTTCGGAATACCATGCAAACTGAGAATACAGGCAATGTATAATGCTGCATAAGTGGCCACTATGTATTTTGCCCTGACGGGTAGGAAGTGGGCAATCTTTGTGAGTCGATCAACGATAACCCAGATAGAATCATATCCTTTGGCAGTCCTGGGCAGTCCCACAATAAAGTCCATACTAATGTCATCCCATTTCCAGGTTGGGATTTGTAGAGATTGAAATGGACCAGCAGCCTTCATGTGTATGGCTTTGACACGTTTACAAGTGTCACATCTAGCCACATAGCGTGCAATTTCAATTTTCATCTTCGTCCACCAATAATGCTGTTTCAGATCTTGATACATCTTAGTGCTTCTGGGATAAATAGAATAGTGACTAAGATATGCTTCATCTAAAATTTGCTAGCGGACCCCTTCATTCTTCGGCACCACTATGCGGTTGTTGAACCATACCACACCTTGGCCGTCTTCTCGGAAACAATTGGCTTTTCCATCTCTTATCTTCTCCCATATATGTTTCATTCCCTCATCATTTTTTTGTGTGTCAATTATCCTTTGTAAGATGACTGACTCCAGCTTCAAGTGATTTGAAGTCCCATACTGAATTATTCCCAGGTTTAAATTTTCCATCTCCTGGCATAATGTAATGTCAGAAGTCCTCATTGTTAGACAATGGCAGGAAGCCTTGCGACTAAGTGCATCTGCCACTACATTTGCTTTGCCTGGGTGATAATAGATCTCTAATTCATAATCATTGATCAGCTCGAGCCATCTTCTTTGTCTCATATTGAGTTCAGACTGGGTAAAGATGTATTTCAAACTCTTATGGTCTGTATAAATATGACAGACATTCCCCAGCAAATAATGACGCCATATCTTCAGGGCATGAACCACTGCAGCTAGCTCCAGATCATGAGTGGGATAATGCTCCTCATGCCGGCGCAACTGCCTTGAAGCATACGCAATTACTCGGCCCTCTTGCAGTAATACGTAGCCGAGACCACTACCTGACGCGTCATAATACACATCAAAGGGCTTATTAATGTCTGGTTGAGCCAACACTGGAGCAGTGGTTAACAATATCTTCAATTGCTCAAAAGCTTCATTACACTTTGAAGACCGATTGAATTTAGTCTCATTCTTCAATAGGCTTGTGATTGGTTTCACAAGCTTAGAAAAATCTGGTATAAATCGGTGATAATAACCAGCCAGTCCAAGGAAACTTCGGACTTGATGAACCGTGGTCGGGGGTTTCCACTCCAAAATGTCCTTGACTTTGCTGGGATCTACCGCAATCCCCCTGGCAGACAGTACATGTCCCAGAAATTGAATTTCTTCCAGCTAAAACGCGCATTTACTGAACTTGGCATATAATTTGTGTTCTCTTAAGCGCGTCAACACGATCCGTAAATGTTGAGCATGCTCCTCTTCATCCTTGGAATATATCAAAATATCATCAATGAAGACCACCACAAATTTGTCCAACTCGGGCATGAATACCGAGTTCATCAGATAAGTGAAGTGGGCAGGAGCATTCGTCAGTCCGAAAGATATTACCAAATATTCAAATAAACCATACCACATAGTGAATGCGGTCTTTGGTATATCCTCGGGCCGAATACAGATCTGATGATAGCCCGATCTGAGATCAATCTTGGAGAATACCCTCACCCCGGTCAGTTGATCAAATAAAATGTCAATCCGTGGAAGAGGGTACTTGTTCTTGATAGTGACCTCATTCAGGGGTCGATAATCCACACACATCTGTAAAGTTTGATCCTTCTTCTTGACGAATATGGCTGGACAACCCCATGGCAATGAGCTTGGCCGGATGAATCCTTTCTCTAGTAGATCTTGTAATTGAATCTTCAATTGTGCCAGCTCATTTGGAGGCATTCGGTACGATCTTCTAGAAATGGGAGCCGTACCGGGCTTTAACTCAATTGCAAACTCTACATCTCTTTCAGGTGGCAATCCAGGCAAATCCTCTAGAAAGACATCTCAGAACTCACATACTACCGGAATATCCTTGATCTCCGGTATAATGGCTTCATAAACTCTGCCAGTAGTTTTGGTTGGAATGGGGATAGACAAAAGAATTTCCTCTTGATTATGACTCAACCTGATGGTTCTCTGATCAGTGTTGAGGGTTGCTTTATGTCGGGCCAACCAATTCATGCCCAAAATCACATCTATGTCTTGGCCTTTCAGAACAATCATATTAGTAGGAAAGTCTCGTCCGGCCAATGTTACGGGCACTTGGAAAGCCACTTCCCTAGTAAAGATTTGTCCCCTAGGTGACTGAATTTTAAACCCTTCTTTTGATTCATGGTATAAAATGCAATGTTGCTCCACAAATTTCTTGCTGATGAATGTATGTGAAGCACCAGAGTCAAAGAGAATAATTGCGGGATGATTGGCCATAAGGAACGTACCCATCATTACCGGTTCACCGTCCGGTGTGGTGGCCACTTGAGTGTAGTAAATTCGTCCCGTCTTCTTTATATTTTTGCCCGCATTTCCCTTAGCTTGAGAAGAATTCCCAGTACCTTGTTGAATGTTCGTGCGATTCTGCTTCAGATAAGGTCAATCCTTAATAAAATGCCTAGATTTTCCGCAATTAAAACAACCTATTGACGAACTGGGAAGGACTGGGAAACGAGTGCCAGAGGCACCCGGCTGACTTGTTGCAGTAGGGGTAGCATTGGGACGGATGAACACTGGTTGTTTGAATGGGAAGGAGGGTGGACGTGATGAAGAACGACCCTGATTAAAAGGCCGGATAACTAACCGTTGCCTTTTCTCGGGGCCCTGATTAGGCCTGTTACCTCCACTCCCCTTGGTTTTTTTCCAGAACTTGTATATTTAGATTCGACTGCCAGCGCTGTGCTGACAGCCCTTCCGTATGTGAGGTCGATGCAGGTAGCCATTTTCCTTTGCATCCAATCATTTAAATCCCTCATGAAATAGTTCTTCTTCTTTGTGTCGGTGTTGACTTGGTCAATCGCATACTGAGATAAGTGATTAAATTTATTGAGATACTGGGTGACAGTATCTCCGCCTTGCTTCAACTTCATGAATTCTTCCTGTTTCATGTGGAGTACTCCTTCAGGTATGTAATGTTCACGGAAGGCCAGCTTAAATGCTTCCCATGTAATCTGATGATTGGCCGGCTGAACGACCACAAAGTTCCCCCACCAAGTGCTGGCAGGGCCACACAATTGCTAAGCTGCGAACAGGGGCTTCTGAGTTTCGGAACACCGAAGAAGTCCAAATTTCTGCTCAAGGACGCGGATCCATTCGTCCGCCTCTAAAGGGTCTTCTTCCTTGACGAACAACGGTGGACGCGTTTCAGAGAAGTCCAAATAAGATGTCTCACGGGGGCCTTGCGGATAGCCCCGCCCGCCTTATTGTTGAAGCTGCTGACCTACCATCTCCCGCAAGAAGCGAGTATTATCTGCTATAGCATTTACCAAGGCGGCGATAGCCTCAGCAAGTGTGGGAGGGACTGGAGGTGGGTTTGGTGTTGCCTCCC
Organism: Zea luxurians; assembly: GCA_029449295.1. Classification (NCBI taxonomy): domain Eukaryota; kingdom Viridiplantae; phylum Streptophyta; class Magnoliopsida; order Poales; family Poaceae; genus Zea; species Zea luxurians. Next base: position 95,028,413 of record JAOPSE010000010.1, on the reverse strand, counting down.
TCCCACGAGAGGTACTAGCCCCATCCTGAGCACGAGTCCGGGAAGGCATCTGTGGCAACAAACATTTGAAAACAATATGATATGCCAAAGAAAACCATCCATTTTACATTACTAAAAAGAGTAATGTTACAGACTCGAATTTTTACAACAGGATTACAGTACCCATTATACAATAACACTACTATTTCTACAACTATACTATTCTTGCTTCCTGTCACTCTTGGTAGCCTCACTGTCGGACGTAGGAGACCACTCATCGACCAACTTCATAGAGGGAGGGGGCCCGAAAAGGTCCAATTCACCACCAAAAGCTTCTCCCGCTACATGAGAAGGTCCGGCTTCTGTCCCGACAGAATCCGCAGGCACATTGGGGTGCAATTGTGAATACAGTACATGAACTTCTTCATGTAGAGTATTGCAATAAGCCTGCAGGTTATCGATGGCTGAGCTAAGCTCTTCTACTCTGGCTCGAGCTTTTGCCTCCTTAGCCCAGGCAATCAATGAGACTGAACCGCCCAGTCGAGTGTTAAATCTCGATCTGCGAGCTGATCCTGCAGGCGGCAGATGTCGCTTCTTAATTCATTGATTCTGTCGCCATCCGCAATCCAAATGTCAGTCCTGCATCGAAGTTCTGTTTGAAGCTGATTCACTTGCACTTCAAGATCCCCGATCGGATCATTACTCCCACTACTGCTATCCTCGTGTCTTGGGGCAAGTTGATGACGTGGCACACCAATTGGGCCAGTATGCTTGCGCGCGGTTTTCCTTGTGCGCGGCGGCATTTTTCTAAGGGGAAAATCTTATTAGGATAGTTCTTAGCATGATGCATGTGTAAGTACAGAATCAACCTTAGCTGATTCACCCTTCTATACATTGCACTCCACCTATCTGGTCTTTCATATAAATTCTTCAGAAACAGTAGATAAGAAGGGAAGAAATTTTTCTAGATGAATCTTTAGAAAACTCTTTTGAAGATGCCTCATGCAGAGAAGGGCTTCGCTCCGATACCAGCTGTGACGGAACCTCCCAAGTCATTAGGCCCACCTACAGTTGTCCTTGTTCTACGGACCTCAGACAACCCTGTAGGTGCCCCTGAATCACTTGAAAAGTTCGGTATCTGCTTTTCTTATCTTTCCCAAGAGCGTTTCACCCGTCATGCAGACATTACATATCATCGGAGATACGAAAATACGGAAGCGGTTACATAAACTTACCTTTATTTTAAAAGTAAGACAAAGTTAAATATTACAGACTAGGATATAACTTATGAGTGCAGGGTAGTATTATTACACACCAAGGGAGGCAAAAACCCCTCCCAATAAGTCTTTAAACAAAAGTTCGTATGGAGGAACTCTTCCTCCCGTAGCTTTACTCTTGCTTTTCTTCTTTTGGAACCACCTTGGAACAGAAACGACAAAAGTTTGTTGCTTCCTCACCTAAAAACAATAGGGAATAAAACCCTGAGTATGGAATTACTCAGCAAGACTTACCCGACTAAAGAAAAGACTCTCAAGGGTATGCGGGTTATAAGGGAGTCAAGGTAAGGTTTCTCAATGATCAAAGACTCTGTTTTGCAGAAATGCTTACTAAAAGTGGATCCTTAAAAATCCAGTTTTATTGTCAGGCTAGGTAAAATTACCTACATCTACAGTTCTTTCTACCCTAGTTCAAACACTTGACCTGCACTAGCCAATTTCTTAACAACCCTTCATCTTTATTGGAGTTCTACGTATAGGGCAGTGACCAAGTCTTCATAACCGTGAAGGTACGGCGATCCGAATCGATTATACTCAGCTGAGGATCTCCGATCACACGACATATGTAGCACTTAACCCTTGCATATGTCAACCCGCCACCGGGGTTCTTAAGACCAGATCAGGTTCACGTCAACCGAGAGCACAGATACACCACCGTCCAGCCTCTTGCCACGGAGGGTACACACTACTCTCGCCATCGCTCCACGCCCATTGCGTGTTATCTTATTCTGGCCTTAGTCTGCCCGAGGCAAGGCTTACCCATGACGAGGCATGTGACCAGTTAAAGGGTCCTCGGTCAGCAAGCCTACATCGACACGGTCCTTAATCGACTCAGATGGAGACACTACACCGAGACTCTTCTCGTGCAAGTCACCCGCCCGGTCTTAGCTTAATCATTTCAACCCAAAGTTTGGTACCTGGCAAAGGTACATCTTTTCCAATGTTGAACCCATCACGACCATGATGGATCCACCATTCAATTTTTGTTTTCAAAAACAACCCACCCACTTTTGCCATATCATCTTTTGTAAAAACAAAACATTTGTTTTTCTAAAACAAGGCTAAGCATCAAAATCTTTTGTAAAACAGGTAATCAAGGAAGGTAATCAAATTCAAGGAAGGCAATGCAGGAATTGTTTTATCAATCAACTCCTATTACCTAATGCAACAAGCAAGTGATAAAGATCTTTAAATCACAAGGAGGTGTCAAATGCACCGGGGCTTGCCTTCGTTTATAGATGAGTCAGGCTCAGATCCACAGACGTCAAAGTAAAAGCAATTCCCTGCCTGATGTTCCGCAGGTGGTGGTGGTGAAGTCTTCTCCTCTTCTACCTCAACCTCTTCTTCGTTTTCTAGATATAACCATATATATGTATATAAGAATGAATGCCATGTAATGCTCATGAGAGTGCAATAATAAGAATTTATTATTTAAAGTTCTTGAATATAATTTTCCTTCACGGAACTCCGAGAACTTAGAGTTTCCGGAGTCAACAATGAAGTTCAAAAAGCAAGGGTGGTAGGGTTTTAGATTCTAAGTATCAAATAAGGTCCAAATCAAACCAAATTCTACCCAAGGCTTCTAAATAATGTTTAAAGTTTATATAAAAAGTTTGGGCATTTTTGGAATTATTATTGATTTTCTAAAAATCCAGAAACAATACTTTAGGCTATTTTAAATAACCCAAAATTCCCTATTTGTCCTAAAAACATAAAACTATTTTTATTAAATACTATGGAAAATAAGGAATCTAGGAAAATTGGTTTGACATTTTTAGGATTTTTCTACAATTTTCTAAAATTGTTAGAGTCCTGCCTAAAAAAGAAAAAGAAAAGGATGAATAGTCCTGGGCCGATTTCAGCCCAGGCGGCCAAGTCCACGCAGAAACGCGCGCGCGCACCCGCGCCCATGGTGTAGACTTTGCAGAAAGGCCCTCGGTGTTCTGGCTAACTGGGAACGGGTTCGGTTACTGTTTTCTTGAGTCACTGACAGTTTCTAAAAAGGACCTCCACCTTCTATTCCTTCGCAGATTAAGGTCCACGATGAGGAACAGCCCTCGCCGCACTCCAGCGAGCCTATTTCAGCCGGATGACGCCACGACTGGAGCTCCTGGGAGACAAGGACACAATTGAACCCCTACCGAACACTTCCCCACACTTAATTTCGCAAATGAGTGCCTGGTTGGCCCTGGCCACGGTGACCGTGGGCGTTGCGGATAGACAATCGTGTTCCCGACGACCAGTGGGTTTTTAGTTCAATTGGGCGGGTCGGTGAGTATCAAGGACAAGCGTGGGTGCTGAAACAAGAACACAATTGGCAAAATCAGACCTGATTGGAGCGGACCACGGCGAGGTCAGAACATGCGGTGTTCTTAAGCAGATTGGGGGAAATGCGAAATTGAAGCTCTCTGGTGGAGTATTTGAGGTACAGGTGAGTGCGCTAGATGCGTGATTACCTAACGAAGTTGATGGTGCACTCAATTTATAGACCCCGAGGTCGGTTGCTCACAATTTGACCGCGATGTGCTGGCGGCCGGAGATAGAGAAGAACTCTGGCGCAGTGGATTCGTGTCTACCGTCGTGGCGACTTCACCGGCGACGATTAGACATCTATAGAGAGTCACGGCGACGCGACGGAGGTGTTCAAGTACGTGGCACAAGACCAAAAGACGGCTGTCGCCGGTGAGTTTATCAGCCCAAGCCACAAAGCATAAGGGGGGGTACGACGGTGAGTCACCGGAATTATCCTCAGGCGAAGAGCTACTATCTGGCAGGCTTATCTGGTCACTGGTGGCGTAAATCGCAACGGCGGCGGCGCGAATCGCGGCGGAGATTGGTCGTCGACGGTGAGATTTTTGGCACTGGCAGTCTAATCCGTTCAGGCACTGTACCATGGCAAACGGCATTCAGCCGGTCTGACAGACCATCTTGAGATCGATTTTCCTCTCAGATTCATATGGCAACTAATCTGAGGCTCTGCAGCAAAATTGTAGACCAATATACCATCTCCATCTTTGTTATAGCATCCCTAGGTAGATTCTCACTGGATCATGGTCGAAATGGCCCTCAAACTTGGGTCTAGGCCACTGTCAGTCTGAAATTCAGACTTTATCAGCACGACAGTCCAACTTTGGGCTTAATTATCTCCAATTTCTTCTCAACAACTATGCTTACACTCTTAAGCAAAGTTGTTCTCCTTTGATAGGTCTATAATATTTATGTCGTGACCTAGGGCAAATTCTCACTAATTTGAAAGATACAAAGGCTCGAAGTTGAATCAATCACACTGAAATTTAGACTTCATCAAATGAGTCAAGTGTGGCTCTTTTGCACTTAAGTCCAAATCTCAAGTTTTGGATTGCAAACCCTCATGATTGGGAACCATATGACTTAGGATACTTATTTAACATGGTTTTTACACATTAGTCCACAAGTGCACTATTTTTGCACATAGGCCCCTAGGGTTTGGATTTAGGGTTTTTCAAGGTTTCAATTAGGGTTTCTGGTACCCTAGGGGTGTAAATGTAACTTAGACCCATCCTTATTAATATTTTATGATTATCACTCTTAAACTTTAGGGTTTTCTCTATTTGGCTCCTATTTTACCCCTCAGACCCTTACTTGAGGTTAAGTATCGTACACTAGGGTCTTATTTGCAAAATGCCATATCAATACAACTTGTTTGAAATTTTTGCCTAATGAATGCATTCTAGGTGTGTCAAACATATGAAAATGCCAATGCTCATGATGTTATGCTCAAGTTTTAGTAACAGTAACACCAGGGGTGTTACATCATCAAGCGCTTCAAGACGGCGCTAAAAGGTCGCAAGGAGCATCCCAACAATAGCAAGACGAAGGTTAAGCGGTCCTGCTTCAAGTGTGGTAAGACTGGTCACTTTATTGCTAACTGTCCCGATAATGATAGTGACCAGGGACAAGAAAAGAGCGAGAAGAGGGAGAAAAAGAAATCCTACAAGAAGGCGAAGGGCGAGGCACACCTTGGCAAGGAGTGGGATTCGGATTGCTCTTCGTCCGACTCCGACGACGAAGGACTCGCCGCCTCAGCCTTCAACAAGTTGTCCCTTTTCCCCAACGAGCGTCACACCTGCCTCATGGCAAAGGAGAGGAAGGTAAGCGCTCGAGATAACTCTACGTATGCTTCTTCTAGCGATGAAGAGTCTAGTGATGATGAAGTAGACTATTCTAGCTTGTTTAAAGGTCTAGATAGAGCCAAGGTAGAAAAGATCAATGAATTGATTGATGCATTAAATGAAAAGAATAGACTCCTAGAAAAGCAAGAGGATTTATTGTATGAAGAACATGATAAGTTTATTAGTGTACAAAAATCTCTTGTGTTAGAAACTAAAAGAAATGAGATTTTATCTTCTGAAATTTCTGCTTGCCATGAATCTATTTCTAATTTGAGGAGTGTTAATGATGAGTTAATTGCTAAGCTAGAGGTAGCTAACAAATCTAGTTCAAGTGTAGAACATATCGTAATTTGTAATAGGTGCAAGGATTTTGATGTTAATGCTTGTAATGAACATCTTGCATCCATTACTAAACTAAATGGTGAAGTGGCTAGTCTTAATGCCCAACTTAAGACTAGCAAAAATGATTTTGACAAACTAAAATTTGTAAGGGATGCCTACACTGTTGGTAGACACCCCTCTATTAAGGATGGGCTTGGCTTTCGAAGGGAAGCCAAGAACTTAACAAGTCAAAGGGCTCCCATCTTTGCCAAGGAGAAAGGGAAGGTCCCTATAGCTAGCTTTAGTGCTCAAAGAAATCATGCCTTTATCTATAGTGATAGAAAGTTTTCTAGAAATGCTCATAGGAGTTATGCCTATGATTCACATGCTATGATTGCATCAAGTTCTTCTTTTGTGCATGGTAGAAATATGCCTAGGAAAAATGTTGCTCATGTGCCTAAGAAAGTTTGTAATGAACCTTCTACAATTTACCATGCTTGCAATACTGCTTTTGCAATTTGTCGTAAGAATAAGAAAGTGATTGCTAGGAAGTTGGGGGCCAAATGCAAAGGAGACAAGACTTGCATTTGGGTCCCAAAGAATATTATAACTAACCTTGTAGGACCCAACAAGAGTTGGGTACCTAAAACCCAAGCCTAATTTGCCTTGCAGGTTTATACATTCGGGGGCTCAAGCTGGATTATCGACAGCGGATGCACAAACCACATGACGGGGGAGAAGAAGATGTTCACCTCCTACGTCAAGAATAAGGATGCCCAAGATACAATAATATTTGGAGATGGGAATCAAGGCAAGGTCAAAGGCTTAGGCAAGATAGCTATCACTAATGAGCACTCTATCTCTAATATATTTCTAGTAGAGTCGCTAGGCTATAATCTGCTGTCTGTTAGTCAATTGTGCCACATGGGTTATAATTGTCTATTTACAAACGTAGATGTGTCTGTCTTTAGAAGGAGTGATGGTTCACTAGCTTTTAAGGGTGTACTAGATGGCAAACTCTATTTAGTGGATTTCTCGAAAGAGGAGGCCAATCTGGATGCATGCTTAATTGCTAAGACTAGCATGGGCTGGCTGTGGCATCGCCGTCTAGCACATGTTGGGATGAAGGACGCCAAGCCTGCAAAGAATCCAATGGGAACCGATGGACATGTCGACCTCAACAAAGGAGGTAAGTCCGTTGATCAAAAGGCATACCGGTCTATGATAGGGTCTTTACTTTATTTATGTGCTAGTAGATCGGATATTATGCTTAGCGTATGCATGTGTGCTAGATTTCAATCCGACCCAAGGGAGTGTCACCTTGTGGCCGTTAAGCGAATTCTTAGATATTTAGTTGCTACGCCTTGCTTCGGGATCTGGTATCCAAAGGGGTCTACCTTTGACTTAATTGGATACTCAGACTCCAACTATGCTGGATGTAAGGTTGATAGGAAGAGTACATCAGGGACGTACCAATTCCTAGGAAGGTCCCTGTCCGGTGAGCCAACGGTCGACTGCGCCAACGGTCGGCCGCGCAATCCGCGCGTGACGCGTGGCCGCGCCAACAGTCGGCAGGGGGCACCGGACTGTCCGGTGTGCACCGGACAGTGTCCGGTGTGCCAACGGCTCCATTTCTGCAACGGTCGACTATTCTATTTTTGGAAGGAGATCTGCACCGGACTATGAACAGTACCTGTCCGGTGGTGCACCGGACTGTCCGGTGCGCCACCCGACAGAAGGCAAAAATTGCCTTCCTAGATTTCTTCCAACGGCTCCTAGCTACCTTAGGGCTATAAAAGGGACCCCTAGGCGCATGGAGGAGCACACCAAGCATTCTTTGATCATCTCTAAGCACCAAGACTCCATTCTCGTGCATTCGATTCTTTGTGATAAGTGACTTGAGCTCTAGTTGAGTAGAGAACTCCCCGCATTGTGTTGTGAGCTCAAGTTGTGGCTTGTGTGCATGATTGTGTTCGTGCTTTGAGTCTTGTGTGTTGCTCTTCCCTCCCTTACTTCCGTGCTTCTTTGTGATCATCATTTGTAAGGGCGAGAGGCTCCAAGTTGTGGAGATTCCTCGCGAATGGGAAATAGTGTAAGAAAGGAAAACACCGTGGTATTCAAGTTGATCATTGGATCACTTGAAAGGGGTTGAGTGTGACCCTCGTCCATTGGGACGCCACAACGTGGAGTAGGCAAGTGTGATACTTGGCCGAACCACGGGATAAATCTCCATGTCTCTTGTGCTTGTTTTCTTCGTGACCACTGTGTTTCACAAGAGCTCGATCCTTAGCCACTTGACTCTATTGAACTAACACCTAATCAAGTTTTGTGGCTTCAAGTATTTGATTTTTTACAAGATCACCTATTCACCCCCCCCTCTAGGTGCTCTCACAAACATCCTGGAAAAATTCTACGGCTTCCGCAAGCTCATCTATAGTGGGCTTTCCCTCACCTTCATCATCACTACTACTTTCATCACTAGAGGATGGAATGCTTTTGTTACCTCTTGCTATAAGGCATTTGTGTGATGACCGTGATGAGTGTGATGATGATCAGTGGCTACGCGTCCTTGGAGGTTCATCTTCACTTGAAGAATCATCCCAAGTTCTAACACTTGTTAGCGCCTTGCCTTTGCTCCTCTCCTTTTTGGGTTCGGCCATATTTGGACAGTTGTCCCTGAAGTGCCCCTTCTCCCCACATATGAAGCACCCTCTCTTCCTTTGCTTTTTCATGTCAATGTTAAAGAGAAGATCTTCGACCTGCAGGGGCACACCCATTAGATTGATCTTGCGGATCATCCCCATTACCTTTCTGACGCGTCGGATTGTTTCTTCGTCCTCGGAGGATGATGTGCATGGTTGATTATCTTCATCATCATCACTTTCTTCTTCTTCCTCTTCTTCACTTGAGGAACTTGGAGTGGGAGCCTTCTTTTTGCCCTTCCTTTCATCACATGCAAAAGCATATGGCCTTGAGGAAGTTGGCTCCTTTCCCCAACACATTTTTTGCGACATCTCAAAAGTCGCGATTTCCCAATCACAATGGTCGGGGTCATGTTACTCAAGTCCTCCATGTTGTGAAGGATGGTGATGATGCTCCCATATCTTCATTGTGGTAGCAGGGAGATAATCTTCCTCACAATGTCCACATCACCTAGCTTATTAATGCCAATAGAATTGAGCTCATTGATAATTAGATTCAAACGAGAATACATGTCTCTAACAAGCTCATCATCTTTCATAGCAAAATAATTATACTCATTTAAGACTAGGCAATGTTTTTGCTCACGGACATTGGATGTGCCGTCATGGAGCTCATGCAATTTTAGCCAAATCTCATTAGCAGTTTTCAAGGTAAATACTTGATTAAAAATATCCATGCTAAGAGATTCATACAAGCAATTTTTGGCTCTAGCATTTAAATGAATTTTTTTTCTTCACTCGTGGTGGGTTTCTCGAGATTCTTGAGGGGTTTCATCCCGTCACAAGTGACTCTCCAAACACCTAGATCAACGGCCTCTAGGTAACAAGCCATTCTAGCACTATAATATGGGAAGTTAGTGTCGTCGAAGTGTGGTGGCGTATGGGTATCCATCCCTTCCTCAAAAAAGTGTCGGCTCTTTTAGCGGTGAAGCTAAATCGTTTCAAATGAGCCAAACCAGGCTCTGATACCACTTGTAGGAAACGGGTGACACCTAAGAGGGGGGTGAATTAGGACTTCTAAAACTTTCTCTAAACTAGGCCACAAATGAATCCCTAGAGCAAATCCTATGCAAATAATCAAACTAGAATGTGCAATACCGCAATGGCTAAGTTTCAATCTACACTATATAAGTATGAAAGGCAAGATTGAAACTTAAATGCTTAATGTAGATGCAGAAATTTAAAGAGCAAAGTAGAGAAACAAACTCTCATGGATGACGCCGGTATTTTTACCGAGGTATCCGGAACCGCGCAAGGTCCCGACTAATCCTCGTTGGTGCCCCTACGCAAAGGGAAGCCCACACGAGGGCCAAGCACCACGGTCGAGTAACTCCGTAGAGAGTCGCGGTCCTTCTCCACGCGCAAGTGGTGCTCCGCTTCCGGCTCCTCTCGGACGCTCCCCGCCATCTCCACTATCGAGCTTCCGGCCGAAACGTCGCGGGCCTCGTTCCCTCCAGTACAAGGTGGCAGCCGTGACACAAACGCGGTTGTCACGTTCTCGCAAGACTCTCGCCCCACTCGGTACAATTACAATGGCTCACACAAGAGCCGAGGGGTTGTGTGGTTTTACAAAACTCACTCAACTAACTAGGGTTCACCTAGAGCAAGCGCTAAAGCAGTCTAACTAACCTAAGTACTTCGCAAAGCACCTACACTAATCACCGAGTGATTCTATTAAGCACTTGGGTGTTTGAGCTCTTGAAAATGTGCACTATATGCCTTGGTATGTTGCTTGGGCTCCCACACCTTCAAATAGCCGGTTGGGTGAAGTATATATAGGCCCCAACTCCAAAATAGCCATTGGAGAAAAGCTGTTGTTCTCTGCGGCACACCGGACAGTCCGGTGGTGCACCGGACAGCGCACTGTAGCCTGTCCGGTGCGCCTAGCCGTTGCCGTGTCAGAGCAGGTGACCATTGGCGCCGCAGGCTTTCCACACCGGACAGTCCGGTGGTCTTCTCTCTGGGTGCCACCTGGAACTAGCCATTGGGCTGATGTTCCTTGGTGCACCGGATAGTCCGGCGTGTGGGCACCGAACAGTTCGGTGTGCCACTGGACAGTCCGGTGCTCCACGCACAGACAGTCCGCAGGCAGCACACTTGGACTTTTCTTGGACCTTTTTGATGTCTTCTTTTGAGGTGTTGCTTTTCCTAATTCCTTAGTCCAAGTAAATCTTGCATCCTATGAACTACAAACACAAACACTAGAAAACTTATTAGTTCACGGATTGTGTTGTTCATCAAACACCAAAACTCAATTAGCCAAATGGCCCGGGGTCCATTTTCCTTATAGGAGTCCAACCCCGACCTCAAATAGGCCAAAAGGTGCAAAACGATGAAAAAAGTTAAGTATGCAAGATTTGAGTGTTTAACTATGTTGCATACACCTTCAACTATGTATATGGCACCTTGGTTTGCTCTCTAACTCGATTTGTAGATAAAGTGTCATATGGGGGCTCTGTTTGAAGAAAAACAGAAAAGTTAAAGAAAGAATAAGAAGAATGTAACTTTCTGGGACTTAGTAATAGTTTATACTCTAATCATGTGTGTCTAAGTCACACAAAAGTACCCCCAAAGAATTGAAGTCAAAATCAAAAAGATTGGAGGGAAAAGCCCTCACTACAACCTATCTAGGTGTATCGGACCATGAATAGGAGTCGTTCGGTGGCGCACCGGACCGGCTGAACAGGGGCCCAACTGAAGGCTTCGACAGCCTGGTGCAACAAACCGGGTCCGTGTGCATCGAACCGCTAGTATGGATGAATAGGTCGATCTCAAGAATTATTTTTATAAATCACCGGACCTTCATTGTTCATGGTCTCGTGGTGCGCCGGATTGCTGTAACACCCCGTCCACTCTCAAACCGGTAGTGCTTACTCCTGGCAGCCTTTTAGGACCACAGACCGACATGAGTCTTTTGTGCGCACTTTGTCCTCACTCATGTGCACCCAAGAAAAACTTCTTGGTCGGTCACCTATCCTAAATTGCTCCAAGCCAAACACACTTAACTTGGAGGTTCTTTCGATATAGGATTCCGAAAAAGAAGATGCACCTTGCTGGCATGAGAACTCTATTAATTATATTAAGCCTTGGGCCAGGATATCACCATCCATTAGGGCTAGGATATCACAATCCACCGACTTAGAAGACCGATGTCCTTGTTGGTTAACTCCAATACAGGAACCTCCCCTCTTGGCCACGTCTTTATATCTAGTGTCGTCTTATGCCATGCCATGTGACCACTCCGGGCCCACATGCACCATATATCCAAACCCCTAGCCCCACACGTCCGTGAAACCGCGAGGGTCGTCTCTAATAGCATTTGTAACACCCTGTCCACTCCCGAACCGGTAGTGCTTACTCTTGGCGGTCTTTTAGGACCACAGACCATCTCCATAGACCAACACGAGTCTTTTGTACGCATTTTGTCCTCACACATGCACACTCGAGAAAACTTCACGGTCGGTCACCCATCCTAAATTGCTCCTAAGCTAATCACAATTAACTTGGAGGTTCTTTCGAGATAGGCTTCCAAAAAATAAGATGCACCTTGTTGGTATGAGAATTCTATAAATTCTATTAAGCCTTGGGCCAGAATATCACCATCCATTAGGGCCAGGATATCACAACTGTCCTCCAACGGGTGCGAGCACAGCAACGGCTAGCTGACGTGGCACTCGGTCCGGTAGCGCACCAGACCAGCCTGATGCCCATCAGCAGATGGAAAGTAGAAATCAGATCTTGGACTGGAGGCTAAGGGACTCGGTTCAGTGGTGCACCAGACCGATTTGATGCCCTTGAGAAAGTGTATATTTGCAGCAGCTTTAGAAGAAAAGAGCAACCACTAGAGGACATTTTGGGACTATAGGTCGGTAAAGAACACCCCCTATACGGAGCATCAATTGGTAATGGATTCAGTTGGGGACCTTTTGTAAACCATGTTCCAGAGATTCAGTTGGGGACCTTTTGTAAACCACGTTCCAGAAATTGGCTGTAACACCCCTGGTGTTACTATAACTAAAACTTGAGCATGGCATCATAAGCATTGACATTGCATATGTTTGATACACCTAGAGTGCATTCACTAGGTAAAAATTTCAAACAAGTGTATTGTTTTTGGTGTTTTGCAAATAGGACCCTGGATAGGGAACCTAACCCTAAATCAGGCTCTAAGGGGCAAAACTTAACCCAAGATGAGAAAACCTAAAGGCTTTAGGGAAAGAGTCATAAAATGTCCCCAAAAACAAAGTTGAGTCACATTTATACCCCTGGGATATCAAAAATCTCAATTAGAACCCTGGAAAACCCTAAACCCAAACTCTAGGGACCTATGTGCAAAATTAGCCCACTTTTGGGCTAAAGTGCAAAAACCAAGTCAAATAAGTATTTTAAGTCATTTGGTTCACAAATGTGTGGACTTGTAAGTCAAACATTGGGTTTTGGACTTAAATGCAAAATGGACCTCACTTAAGCTCTATTCTAAGTCTGAAATTTAGTTAGTTGGTTCAACTTTGGAGCCCTGTATCTTTTAAAATATAGGGTTTTTGCCCAAAGTGACCACAACAAGTTTGTAGACCAATTAAAGGAGAACAATTTTGCTGAAGAGAGCAAGCCATGTTCTTGTGAGAAATTTGGAGATAATTAGGGTTGAAGTTGGGCTGTCAGAGTGTTAATGTCTGAATTTTCAGACAGACAGTGTGATCACTGGAACTTTAAGCATGAATTCAAGCTTGAATTATTGAGAATTTGGTCAAGATTGCTATAACAGAAATGTAGCTGGTATATAGGATTACAACTTTGATGCAGAGACTTGGGGATGTTGCCATAGAAATTCGGGAGAAAATGGGGCTCCAAAGTGCTCTGTCAGGTGCTCTGTTGGGAGTTCGCCATGGTACAATATGAAGATCGGACTGCCAGCTGGATCGCTCGTCGCCGGCGATAAGGATGCCGCTGTGGCCCCAATTGGTCGTCGGCGGTCACAGTAAAAGCCCTCGACGATGTGTCAGAACATCACTGAGGTGGCAGGCTCCGGTTAAACGGCGATAACCGCGCTGTCACCGGAATCCGCCGCGCGGCATGTTCGCCAGCGCAATCCCAAGCTCCCCGATCCTCATCCATTTACGACCGGTGGCCTATAAATTAACTGCGCCCCTAGCTCCGCCATGTACTCAAGCAGCTGTTGCACCCATCTGCCTCCCAAATCCTTTGCTAGCAAGCACGAATTTCGGATTCTCCCCAATCCGGTTCTAGAACACCGTGAACTCTATCTCGTCGTGGTCAGCCCAACTTAGGTCAGCTCTTCCTCTCTGCTCCCTTGTCTAAGCATTATCATGCGTCTGTGATGCTCACCGACCCACCCAATTGAACTGGGCCGCCAGGGATCACCGGGAACGCGATCGCCAAGCCGCGATGTTCTCGGCCACCGTGGCCAGAGCTCCATAGTTGATCTTGAATGCAATTGAGTTGGGGGAAAGGCTTAGGGTAGATCCAATTTGGTGTCTGTCGCTCGGGAGCGCCGGTCATCGCCTCAATCGGCCGGTACAGTGGCTCGCCGGAGCTCCTCAACGCGCTGCCGTCGTCGGGGACCTTCCCCTGTAAAGAATTAGAAGATGGTGGACCGATTTGCAAAGCGTCAGAGACCCGTAAGAATAGTGGCTGAACCCGTTCACAGTTAGACAAAAACGCAAGGGCCCCGGTGCAAATCTTCCATCGCGCGCGGGCGCGGGCGCGCGTTTCCTGTGTTGTTGGGCCGCCTGGACCAGATTTGGCCCAGCACTGTTACATCTTTTCTCTTTTCTTTTTCTGCCCAACTTTAGAAATATGTTAAAAATTGTAGAAAAATCCTAAAATTGTGAAACCAATTTTCCTAAGCTTGTTATTTTCCCTAGAATTTAATAAAAATAGTTTTGTGATTTTTAGTGGAAATAAGAAATTTTAGGGCATTTAAAGTAGTTAAAAGTATTAGTTATGGATTTTTAGAAAATAATTGGTAAGTCCAAAAATGCCCAAACTTGTTATGGGAATTTAAAACAATATTTAGAAGCCTTGGGTAGAGTTTGAATTGATTTGGACCATGTTTGATAACTAGAACCTAACACCCCCCTGCCCTTTGAACTCCTTTACTGACTCCAGAAACCCTAAGTTCTCGGAGTTCCGTGAAGGAAAGTTGTATTCAAGACTTAGATAATAAATCTTTATTGTCTTCGCACTCTCATGAGCATTACATGGCATTCATTCTTATATATGTATATATATGGTTATGTTAGAACGTGAAGAAGAAGTGGAAGTCACCGAAGAAAGGACACCACCACCCTCGGATTCTCAAGCAGGCAACTGCTTCTACTTTGATATTTGTGGATCCGAGCCAGACTCACCTATGAACGAAGGCAAGCCCCGGTGCATGCCACCCCTTCCTTGTATTTTTAAATAATTTTTGCACACTTTAAGTCTAGTGAAATGTGCATTAGGTTTATAGGAATTGTTTGGAACCCTTTGATGCATTGTTTTCCTTGATATCCATACCTTTATAGATACTTCTGTGAAGTATCAAAAACATGATTTACAAAAATGCTTAGCCCTGCTTAGATCTTGTGGATAGAGGTTGTCCTTATCCTAGCTCGAGAAAGGATGGCTTCTACCTGCAAGAATATTTTCTTTTGAGGAGCAATGGTGGGATCTTACTGCAAAGTACCCTGTGATGCTCTTTTCATCCTAAGGAACAGAAACAATCATGAGGATGAGAGTACTTAAATCAAAACTTGGGTTGGAACAGGTGATGTTCTACCCAAGTTGGTTAAGGATTGAATGCGTATGTAGGCGTGCTGATTGAGGACCCTTTAACTGGTCACATGCCTCGTCATGGGTAAGCCTTGCCTCGGGAAGACTAAGGCCAGAATAAGATAACACGAAATGGGCGTGGAGTGGTGGCGAGAGTAGCGTGTACCCACCGTGGCAAGAGGCTGGACGGTGGTGTATCTGTGCTCTCGGTTTGCGTGAACCTGATCTGGTCTTAAGAACCCTGGTGGCGGGTTGACATATGCAAGGGTTAAGTGCTACATATGTCGTGTGATTGGAGATCCTCAGCTGAGTATAATCGATTCGGATCGCCGTACCTTCGCGGTTATGAAGACTTGGTCACTTCCCTACAACCTAAGTCAGGATGTGAACATTATGGATAAAAATAATGTTGTATTGAAGAGATGATGAAATTAGACTAGAGGCAAACAGAGTCTATTAATACTTAATTCGGCATTAAAATGTTGAAAGTAAGGACTCACTTTAGTAAGCTATTTCTGCAAAAGTATCTAAGTTGATTTTTGCTAAAGCCTCTCCTTGATTCCTATTTATCCAGCATACCCTTGAGAGTCTTTTCTTTAGTCGGGTAAGACTTGCTGAGTAATTCCATACTCAGGGTTTATCCCTCCGTTGTTTTTAGGTGAGGAAGCGACAAACCTTTGTTGCTTTTGCTCCAAGGTGGTTCCTAATGAAGATAAGCAAGAGTGAAGTGCGGGAGGAAAGGATCCTCCATTAGGACTTTTTGTGTGATAACTGTCGGGAGGAGTTTTTGCCTCCCTTGGTATGTGTAATAATATTATTCTGCACTCGTTATATAGTTCTGGTCTGTAATAAACAACTTGATCTTACTTTTTAATAAATGTAAGTTTATGTAATCGCTTCCGCATATCTATATCTCCGATGTTCTGTAATGTCTGCAAGACGGGTGAAACGTTCCTGGTAAGGTAAGAAGAAGATACCGAACTTGTCGAGTAATCCAGGAACATCTACAGGGTTGTCTGATGTCTGTTGGACAAAGACAACTGTAGGTGGGCCTAGTTACTTGGGAGGTTCCGTCACAGCTGGTATCGGAGCGTAGCCCTTCTTGGCAGATTTTATGAAGCATCTTCCAAAGGATTTTCTTAGACTCATCTAGAAAATTCTTCTCTTCTTACCTAAGCATCTTTGAAGAGTTTATTTCAAAGACCAGATAGAAAGAGTGCAATGTATAGAAGGTTGAATCGACTAAGGTTGATTCTGTACTTACTCATGCATCATGCTAAGGATTGTACTAATAAATTCTCCCCTTAGAAAATGCCGCCACGTACAAGGAAAATAGCATGAAAGCATACTGGACCTATCGGTGTGCCTCGACACCAACTTGCCCCACGGGAGCAAGAGCAAGATAGCAGTAGCGGGAGCAACGATCCTATTGGTGATCTCGAAGCTCGCGTAAATCAACTTCAAGCAGAACTGCATCGCGGGACCAATTTATGGGTTGCAGACGGTGACCGAATAAATGATTTGAGAAGTTACATCCGCACCCTGCAAGATCAACTAGCTGACCGAGATTTGGCGCTTGATTGGGCGGTACAATCTCGCTCAGTAGCTTTAGCTAAGGAAGCAAAGGCTCGAGCACGAGTCAACGAACTTAGCGTTGCTATTGACAACTTGCAGGTATATTGCAATACTTTACATGAGGAAGTTCATGTACTGTATTCGCAATTACACCCAAATGTCCCTGCGGATCTCGTCAGGTCAGAAGCCGGACCCTCGCATACTGCGGGAGAAGCGCTTGGTGGCGAGTTAGACCTTTTTAGGCCCCCTCCTTCTTTGAGGCTGGTCGACGTATGGTCTCCCACCCCTGACGATGAAGCTACCAAGAACAATCAGAAGCAGGAATAGTAGTGTAGCTTGTAGAAGTAGAAGTAGTATGTTGTATAATAGGTTGAACTCTTGTATAATGGGTAATGTATCCTGTTGTATAACATTGAGTCTGTATCATTACTTTTTATAGTAATGTAAAATGGAAGGTTTCTCTGGCATATTATGTTTACTTCAAATGTTCTTTGCCTCAGATGCCTACCAGGACTTGAGGGCAGGATGCAGCAGGAACTTCTGGGGGAAGGGATGTTACCCCAAATCCACCTCCGGTTCCTCCCACATTGGCCGAGGCGATTGCCGCCTTGGTGAACGCGACTGCGGACAATACCCGCTTTCTTAGAGAAATGGCGGGCCAACAGCTCCAGCAGCAGGGTGGAAGGGGTTATCAGCAAGGCCCCCGTGAAACCACCTATCTGGATTTCTCTGAAACCCGTCCACCACTATTCGTCAAGGCTGAGGACCCGTTGGAAGCTGATGAGTGGATACGGGTTATTGAACAAAAGTTTGGTCTTCTCCGCTGTTCAGAGACGCAGAAGCCGTTATTCGCAGCACAACAACTACGTGGTCCTGCCAGTACCTGGTGGGGGAATTTTGTGGCTATTCAACCTGCCAACCATCAAGTCACCTGGGAAGAGTTTAAAGTGGCCTTCCGCGAGCACTACATACCCGAAGGTGTTCTGCATATGAAGCAGGAAGAGTTCATGAAGCTGAAACAAGGAGGAGATACCGTCAATCAGTATCTCAACAAGTTTAATCACCTGTCGCAGTATGCCATCGACCAGGTGAATACTGATTTAAAGAAGAAGAACTGCTTTATGAGGGGTCTAAATGACCGATTGCAGAGAAAAATGGCCACATGCATAGATCTCACATATGGAAAGGCTGTCAGCACAGCCTTATCTGTTGAAGCAAAATACGCAGGTTCTAGGAAGAACAAGGGATTCGGTGGTGAGAAGCCTAATCAGGGCCAGGCGAAGAGGCAACGGTTTGTGATCCGGCCTTCTAGCCAAAATCGCACTTTTTCTCGTCCACCCTCATTCCTTTTCAAGCAGCCAATCATTATCCGTCCCAACAATACCCCCACTACCCCAAATCAGCCAGGTGCCCCGGGCACTCGATTCCCTGCTTTGCCCAGCTCTTCAACCGGGTGTTTCAATTGCGGCAAGTCGGGACATTTCATTAAAGATTGCCCATATCCCAAGCAGAATCAATCAAATGCTCCGCAAGGATCTGGGAAATCAGCTTAGCCCAAGGGAAATACTGTGGGGAAGAATACAAAGAAGACGAGGCGTGTATACTATACTCGAGTGGCCACTACACCAGAAGGTGAACCGGTGATGATGGGTACGTTTCTCGTGGCCAGTCACCCTGCAATTACTCTTTTTGATTCTGGTGCTTCGCATACGTTCATTAGCAAGAAATTTGTGGAGCAACATCACATTGCATGCCATGAATCAAAAGAGGGATTTAAAATTCATTCACCTGGGGGACACATTTTTACTAGAGAAGTGGCCTATCAAGTGCCAGTAACAATGGCCGGACGGAACTTTCCTGCTAACATGATTGTTCTGAGAGGCCAGGATATAGATGTAATTTTGGGTATGAATTGGTTAACTCAACATAAGGCAATTCTCAACACTGAACTGAGAACCGTCAGGTTGAGCTATAATCAAGAAGAGATTCTTTTGTCCATCCCCGTAACCAATCCAGCTAAAGCTTCTGGTAGAATCTATGAAGCCATTGTACCGGAGATCAAGGATATTCCGGTAGTATGTGAGTTTCCAGATGTATTTCCAGAAGATTTGCCTGGACTACCACCTGAGAGAGATGTAGAATTTGTAATTGAGTTAAAGCCCGGTACGGCTCCCATTTCTCGAAGATCGTACCGTATGCCTCCTAATGAGTTGGCGGAATTGAAGATTCAATTACAAGATCTACTGAATAAGGGATTTATCCGGCCAAGCTCGTCTCCATGGGGTTGCCCCGCCATTTTTTTTAAAAAGAAGGATCAAACCTTATGTATGTGCGTGGATTATCGACCCCTAAATGAGGTCACCATCAAGAACAAGTACCCTCTTCCAAGGATCGACATCTTATTTGATCAATTGACTGGGGCGAGGGTATTTTCCAAAATTGATCTCAGGTCGGGCTATCACCAAATCCGTATTCGGCCCGAGGATATACCAAAGACCGTGTTTACTACGCGGTACGAATTGTTTGAATATCTGGTAATGTCTTTCGGGCTAACAAATGCTCCTGCCTAGGGATGAAAACGGTTTCGGAATTTTTCGGAATTCCGGAAACCGATTTCGAAATTTTTCGATCGGATTCATCGGTAACGGTATTTTTCGAAAACGGAATCGGTTTTCGGAATTTTCTATCGGAATTGGTATCGGAATCGGCGTGGTGTTTTACCGACCGTTTCCTTCGGTTACCGGTTTTTGTCAAAAATTACCGGATTTGTGTCTCGGAATTTTCCGGAATTGTGTCTCGGAATTTTTCGGAATTGTGTCTCGGAATTTTTCGGAATTTTCCAGCATGTGATTTTTCGCATCGCCTGTATGTCTTTAGATAAGGATTATTTATTTTTGTATTTTTTGGACGCCTTAAGATTTTTTTGGGATAGATGATGTTGGAAGGCAGTTGAGATTAACGATTTGGTCTTTTCCACACACTAGGTTTTAGTCTTTTCCTGTGAGGTTATGAAAAACTCTTTATGTGAGGAAAAAAATATTTCGTAAGTAATCATACCATGTCAGCTAGAACGAGTGGATATTGTGAATTATGAACTTTGAGCCTGTGAACTTGTGATCTTTATAAACTTGTTATACTGTGAACTTATTATATTGTGAACTTGTGGTCTTTGTAAACTTTTTATATTATAAATTTGTGAACCTTATGAACTTGTTATATTGTGAACTTGTTATATCATGAATTGTGAACTTGCGGTCTTTGTGATCTTTTGTCAACTTTGTTGTATTATGAAGTTTGATATGTTTACTGATCGTATTTTAGATTCCGACCGTTACCGGTGTATTTTCCGCGCCAAACTTTCGTTTCCGATGTTTCCGAAATACCGATATCGTTTCCGTTTCCGGAGTTACCGTTTTCGATTTTGTTTCCGATAAAAAATATGAAAGCGGTAATGGTTTTAGTATTTACCGACCGTTTCCGACCGTTTTCATCCCTACTCCTGCCCACTTCACCTATTTGATGAACTCGGTGTTTATGCCCGAGTTGGACAAGTTCGTGGTGGTCTTCATCGACGATATCTTGATATATTCTAAAAATGAAGAGGAGCATGCTCAACATCTACGGATTGTATTAACGCGCCTGAGGGAACATCAGCTGTATGCCAAGTTCAGCAAGTGCGCGTTCTGGCTGGAGGAAATTCAATTTTTGGGGCACGTGTTATCTGCCAAGGGGATTGCGGTAGATCCTAGCAAAGTCAAAGATATTCTGGAGTGGAAACCCCCAACCACTGTTCACCAAGTCTGGAGTTTTCTTGGACTAGCTGGATATTATCGCAGATTCATACCAGATTTTTCTAAGCTTGTGAAGCCAATCACAAGTTTATTGAAGAGTGACATTAAATTCAATTGGTCTTCTAAGTGTAATGAAGCCTTTGAGCAATTGAAGACATTATTAACCACTGCTCCGGTATTGGCTCAACCGGACATCACTAAGCCTTTTGATGTATATTGTGATGCGTCTGGCAGTGGACTCGGCTGTGTATTAATGCAAGAGGGCCGAGTAATTGCATATGCTTCAAGACAGTTGCGCCGACATGAGGAGCATTACCCAACTCATGATCTGGAGCTAGCTGCTGTGGTGCATGCCCTGGAAATTTGGCGTCATTATCTGCTGGGAAATGTCTGTCATATTTATACAGATCATAAAAGTTTGAAGTACATCTTCACCCAGTCAGAATTAAATATGAGGCAAAGACGATGGCTTGAGCTTATTAAGGACTATGAACTGGAGATCCATTATCACCCAGGCAAAGCCAATGTTGTGGCAGATGCACTGAGCCGTAAGGCTTCCTGCCACTGTCTTATGGTGAAGACCTCTAACAACACTTTATGTCAAGAGATGGAAAAGTTAAACCTGGGGATGATCCAACAAGGGACTCTGAATCAGCTAAAGCTTGAGTCAATCATTTTGCAAAGGATAATTAATGCTCAAAAGGATAATTTGGGTATGAAGCACATACGGGAGAAAATAAGGGCTGGAACAGCCAAATGTTTCAAGGAAGACGATCAAGGTGTGATATGGTTTAAAAACCGCATAGTAGTGCCAAAGAATGAAGAACTCCGCCAGCAAATTCTTGATGAAGCACTGTAACACCCACTTTGTAATTGCTAAGAATAATACCAATGGAGAAACAATTTCTCTTTATGTGAGTTTGATCTTTATGCATCATCATATGTGAACACCATATTCCAAAAGCAAATAATTAATAAAAGAATATATGCCATTAAAATTATGCATCATGCTGAACATTTTATTTTGTGTGCATTTTGTGACAAGAAAATAATAAAGACCAAAAGGGGGAAAATTAAATCCTAAAAGAAAATCTTGAATCTAGAAAAGAGAAGGAAATAAATAATGTAAGGATAAAACTATGTAAATGAAAATACATTATTCCAACATTAGAGTGTGAATTTGTATAATGGACTCCAAATAGAAACTCACAATTCAAATTCAAATTTGGATTCAAAACAATTAAAGAAAACAGAAAAAAAAAGAGAAAAAGGAAAAGAACCCACCTGGGCCGGCTGCTACCAATTCAGCCCATCAGGAGTTAACACCCGCTCGGCCCAATACCGTATTCACCACTGCGCGGCCCATAACACCATCAGCGTTACCACTGGCTGACCGGCCCCGCTTTGCGCCACTCGCGCCTGCGTTGTCGCTTCCGCCGCCAGGTGGGTCCGGAC
Source organism: Zea luxurians (assembly GCA_029449295.1). NCBI lineage: Eukaryota > Viridiplantae > Streptophyta > Magnoliopsida > Poales > Poaceae > Zea > Zea luxurians. The sequence continues at coordinate 95,006,388 of JAOPSE010000010.1, read as the reverse complement.
TGCAGGCTCGTCAGCCTTCCATTCCTCACCGACTTGTGGGCCACAGTGGACGGGAGCTTCCGCTTCCCAGCTAGCGACGAAGTCGCGCTCGTTCTGGACCTGCCGCTGCCTCTGTCGCTGGGGCCACCTGACCAGGGCTCTCTCCTTGCCGTCATAGTGGCGGATCTGGCGGCCATCCTCTCGCCGAATTCGCAACAGCTTTGCCGAAGTCCTTGACGCGACGGAGTCTCCGTGGATAGCGCTGGGTGGTTGAGAACCGACGTGCGCTGATCGCGCCCTCGTCCCTGGTCATGGCAATAAAGGAGATAAGGACCTCACCTCTCCTCGCGCCCTAACCCAACAGACCCAATCGGCCATCACCCTCCTGCATCGCGAGGGAGAAGTCTGCCGCTTCTGCCATTGACGCCGAGTGTGTGTGAGGGAGCGAAGAAATCCTGGGCGCGCTACCTCGTGGGTCGTGCTCCGGTGGGCAATCATACGCGTATGGTGGCGGTCTGCTGGCAATTGCTCGTCGTAGGGCTGGCGGGCATTTGAGTCGTGGTCGGCTGTGTCGTCAAACTGCACCGTGGGTAAGTTGTGATTCATACTCTTCGCCATCGCCTGCGCTTCGTGTAACGCCGTTAGGTTTGGTGTTTGGTGCTCTGTGTGGCGAGAGCATGGAACTCCGGCGTGCTCCCCGTCGGGTGTTCGGGCGGCGCCGCCGTCCTGGGATGCCTGGGTGGCCGTCGTAAGGAAGATGGGTCGTGCACCGTCGGATATGGGGCAAACGGCTGGATTGAATCGGGTGATTTTCCCTGGGCGATTCGATCGGGCCCGTTGGTGCGGATCTGACGGTTCCGGATGACTCGGGCTGCATAGAACCTGGACCGTTGATTTTAGATCCAAAGGGCATAATGGCATACCGGTTCGTTGTGTGGACAATCTAATCCGAGCCGTAAGATCCAGATCCTACGGTTGATAATAGAGAATACCCCTTCGGCCGACGACTTTGCATAAGAGCCCTCCTAAAATCAGATAACCAACCCGCCGTCCACTGCATAGTATTCTGAGTCTTAGAAAATTATGCGCAGAAGCCCCTGACGTTTCTGGAAAATGAGGCCCAGTCCAGAGATCATTTAAATTGAATAAATGAAATAGAAAATGGATTTTTAATAGGAAAATAATTGCTAGAACTTTATAAATTCATAGAAAATTTATACTAATTCCAAATTCATCCATTCCAGTTCCTAAAATTTTGTAATTTTATTCTCTAGCACTTAGTGTCTCTGTTTTGGCATAAAAACAGTAAGGAGATTTATTTATCACTTAATCCTATTTAAAACACATAAAACCTTTGAAAATCCATAACTTAAAATCTATAATTCAGAAAATTATGATTTCTGTTCCTAGGATTTTATTTTAATACGTAGATTATTACTGTGTGTTTTGTTTATATGCTTGGTGTAATGTTAATTTCTCTATATGCACTGTGCTTGTTTGTATTGCGACGAGTAGAAGAGCCCGTGACCGAGGATCTTGGTGAGCAGCAGGTTGAAGTAGCTGAGCAGGAGCTCATTGAAGGCAAGTTGTGCCCTTGACCACTTTTTACCCAAAAATGTTCTTTAATATCACTTATCCATGCATAGGTTAATTTTGATGGGACCCAATAGGACTCCTAGATTGTTTATCTCATTACCTTGTTTACCCCTGAATCACTTGGGTAGTTTGCTATTGCTTTATATGGTTTTGGGATAATCATTTATTACCTCTATGTTCCAATTCTTGTTGTTATTCCGTTTATGTTCATATTGTTATCATTAATGTTAATTGGAACATAGAGCTTAACTTGAGAACCACGTGCCACCACAAGGGAGGAATGGGACCCCTTGGCTGACTAATTAGGAAAGCTAGTGGAAGACTACCTTACCCGAAAGGGGCAAGGGCAGTAGGGGAGAGGTCAGTGCGGGGAGGTCCCTGGTTGATTTTGCTGCGATGGCGGTCAGCCAGGAACCCTTTACTGGATCTTCCTATAAACTGTAGCGGGTTTTCGGAAGCTAGTGGAACTTTGTAAAGGCCTCGTAGTGTTGCCCTGCCGCGCTTCCTAGGTAGAGGTGTATGGGATTCGCGACCCCTTGGCAGATGGGTAACATGACTTGTGGGTAAAGGGTACAACCTCTGCAGAGTGTAAAACTGGTATACTAGCCGAGCTCACGGTCATGAGCAGCTCAGGACTCTCTGATGTTTAAATTATGGAACTTAAATTCAATTTGTCATTCGCATATGCATGGGTTTGTTATTAATTTTGTTCTATTACTTTACTTATGGTTTGGTATTTACTTACACTTAGTAATTGCTAATAAAATTTTGACCAACTACTTAAAAGCAATGCTCAGCTTTAACCCCTGTCATTGATTAAGCCTTACACATCACATGAACTCACACCTTTGTGAGTTTATGTCCACTGGTTCCCCACAACTTGTTGAGCTATGATCATGTGTGAGCTCACCCTTGCTGTCTCACACCCCCCCCCCCACAGGAGAAGATCAGGTGTTTCAGGAGGAGCCTCAAGCTGAGGAGTTTGATCTGATCTAGGTGGCGTTTCCCAGTCGACATTGGCGCCGACGATCCTTAGTTTGTTTTATCTTTATTACTTTATTTTGTAATAAGTCTTCCGCTATGTAATAAGTACTCTGATGTTAATGACATTTATCTCTATACACTCTGTTATTATATATGTTGTCTTCTTGGCGCATGTATGAGATGCACCCGGCTTTGTTCTTTAAAACCGGGTGTTACAGAAGTGGTATCAGAGGAAATGTTGACTGTAGGACGAGACCTAGATAGAAATGGACAAACCCTCTCCTACTTACCTTACTCTGACTCATTCTATACTCATCTCATCTTGATCTTGTCTCACCTTCTACTGTTCTACTCTGATCATTCTTATCTTTTCTACTCTTAGACAAGATGGATTTCACACCTTGGAATCCCTACCCCTATGATATTTTTAAGAGATAGGAGGCCTAAGACCAAACCAAAACTATTTTCTCTATTAAAAAAATGTTGGTTGATTGTTCTGATGATAAATGCTTGATTTGCTTCTTTGATTGATTGCAACACTATAGTTGGGCATTTTAGCATGTACCACTATAAGGTACTGTATTAGCTTTAGTAGGTGACACACTAATCTACTTAGCTAATAAGTCCCCCGCAGTAACATTCCTCATAATTACTCGCCTTGTCTACAATTCTTTCTTTCTTACCCTGTATTTCTAACCCAGATGGACTACCCCTATACTGTTAGAAGAAAGCACTATAGACGTGATCCTTGGTATGTCGTGGTTAAGAAAGGTAAAGGCAGTTTATACACTGTGCTAAAGGAACCATAGAACTCACCAGTTCCAAAGGAGAAAGATTTGAAGTTGGAATTGCAGTAACTACCGCCACCAGACTAGCGACATTCTTAGTAGATGGGAAGTTTGCTGGTGACAACATTCGTGTGGTTAAGGATTTTTCGGATGTCTTTCCAGAGGAGTTACCAGAGATGCCACCAGATATGGAAGTTGAGTTGGTCATTGATTTCTCACCTGGGACTGCTCCTAATTCTAAACGACCATACAGGATGTCCATTGAAGAACTAAAGGAACTTAAGAAACAATTAATGGAATTACAAGAGGATGGATACATTCATCCGAATTCTTCACCTTGGAGAGCGCCAGTTCTATTTGTACAGAAGAAGGATGGATCGCAAGGGATGTGCGTGGATTATAGGTCCCTTAACAATGTCACTATGAAGAACAAGTGTCCATTACCCCGTATTGAGGATTTGATCAGATGAGAGGTGTCGAAGATTGATCTCCGACCGGGTTATCACCAAATGAAGATTAGGCCATTGGATATTCCCAAGACGAATTTCTCGACCCGATATGGTTTATATGAGTTTACCGTTATGTCATTTGGATCAACTAATGCACCAACATATTTTATGGATCTAAAGAATAAGGTGTCCATGATCTGGACAGATTCATCGTGGTTTTCATCGACGATATATTTTTTATTTATTCCAAGAGTGATAGTGATCATGAGGAACATATGTGATTGGTACTACAGAAGCTTTAAGATAATCAACTCTACGCCAAGTACGGTAAATGCGAGTTTTGGATTGGTGAGGTGCCATTTCTTGGACATGTCATTTCTATCAGTGGATCCTGCTAAAGTCAAGGAGATAGTGGCGTGGAGCATACCCACTACCGTTACGGAGATCCGGAGTTTCTTGGGACTTGCAGGATATTATCGAAGATTTATTAAAGGATTTTCTAAGATCGCTAAGCCTAAGACTTCGCTTATGGAGAAGGGAAGAGAGTTTAAGTGGGATGAGAAGTGCCAAGATAGCTTCGATCAATTAAAGAAGAAATTGATGTCGCCACCAGTGTTGGTTATGCTAGATCTACAGAAGGGATTTGACATTTATTGTGATGCATGTGGCCAAGGCTTGGGATGTGTACTTATGCGAGAAGGACTCGCGATTGTCTACGTGTCTCGTCAGTTGTGGAAAAACGAGTTGAACTACCCCACTCATGACTTAAAACTGGCAGCCGTTGTACATGCGCTTAAGATTTGGAGATATTATATTATGGAAACCAAGTGTCAAGTGTACATGGATCATAAGAGTTTGAAGTATATATTCACCCAGAATGATCTCAACCTTAGGCAACGTTGTTGGTTGGAGCTTATTAAGGATTATGATTTGGAGATTCACTATCACCCGGGCAAGGAAAATTTGGTTGTAGATGCCTTGAGTCGCAAGGAGCATGTTCATTCAGCTATTGTTGCCCAGCTACCCGATGAGATTGTTGAGGATTTCAGGAGACTTAACCTGGGGATAGTTGCTCATACTGAAGGAGTTACTATTGATGTGGAACCTACTTTGGAGCAAGAGATCCGCAAAGGACAAATTGGTGATGCTAAGATAAAAGAGATTAAGGATCTGATTACTGAAGGTCGAGTTCCGGAATTCACGGAAGATGAGCAGGGCACCGTATGGTTCAAGGACAGGATGTGTGTTCCTGATGTTAAAAGCCTTCGAGAGATTATATTGAAGGAGGCCCATGACTCGGATTATTCTATTCATCCTGGTAGTACCAAGATGTATCAAGATTTGAAACGGAAATATTGATGGTATGGACTGAAGAGAAATGTGGTTGCACAAGTGGCTATGTGCGATGTGTGTCAAAGAGTTAGGGCTGAACACGAGAGGCCAGCTGGACTATTATACCCACTGAAGATACCCGAGTGGAAGTGGGAAAAGATTGGTATGGACTTCATGACTGGATTGCCTCGCACCTCGAAATGATATGATGGGTTATTGTGGATAGACTGACCAAAGTGGCTCATTTCATTCCGATCAAGACTACTTATAATGGATCACAATTGGCTAAGTTATACGTGTCTCGGATTGAGTCTCTACATGGTGTACCGAAGAAGATCGTTTTGGATAGAGGATCACAGTTTACCTCAAGGTTTGGAAAAGTTTTCATGAGAAAATGGATATGAAGTTGAATTTTAGTTTGGCCTACCATCCTCAGACTGATGGACTGACCGAAAGGACTAACCAAGTACTGGAAGATATGTTGAGAGCTTGTGCCCTTCAGCATGATAGTAGTGGGACAAGAGTCTACCTTATGCTGAGTTCTCATATGATAATAGTTACCAGGCCAGTCTGAAAATGTCACCGTTCGAGGCTCTATATGGCAGGAAATGCAGGACTCCTCTATTTTTGGACCAGGCTAGAGGAAGATAGTTCTTTGGATATGAACTTATTTAAGAGACAGAAGAACAAGTTCGTGTAATTCGAGAGAATTTGAGGGTAGCTCAGACCAGACAAAAGAGTTATGCGGATAATAAAAGAAAACCACTGGAATTTGAGGAAAGAAATCATGTGTACCTCAAGGTATCACCACTTCATGGAATGAGGAGATTTAAAGTTAAGATCAAATTGTTCCCTCGCTTTATTGGACCATTCTGAGTTTTAGGCAAGTTGGAGAGATAGCCTATCAACTCGAGCTACCTGATAATCTATCTTATGTACATTTCATGTGTCTTAACTTAAGAAGTGTCTCCGTGTCCCTAAGAAACAGTTACTAATGGAAGAGCTTCACATAGATTTTTCCCATCTTTTCCCTAGTCCTTCCTAAATCTCGAGGACGAGATTCTTTTTAAGGGGGGTAGGATTTGTAACACCCACTTTGTAATTGCTAAGAATAATACCAATGGAGAAACAATTTCTCTTTATGTGAGTTTGATCTTTATGCATCATCATATGTGAACACCATATTCCAAAAGCAAATAATTAATAAAAGAATATATGCCATTAAAATTATGCATCATGCTGAACATTTTATTTTGTGTGCATTTTGTGACAAGAAAATAATAAAGACCAAAAGGGGGAAAATTAAATCCTAAAAGAAAATCTTGAATCTAGAAAAGAGAAGGAAATAAATAATGTAAGGATAAAACTATGTAAATGAAAATACATTATTCCAACATTAGAGTGTGAATTTGTATAATGGACTCCAAATAGAAACTCACAATTCAAATTCAAATTTGGATTCAAAACAATTAAAGAAAACAGAAAAAAAAGAGAAAAAGGAAAAGAACCCACCTGGGCCGGCTGCTACCAATTCAGCCCATCAGGAGTTAACACCCGCTCGGCCCAATACCGTATTCACCACTGCGCGGCCCATAACACCATCAGCGTTACCACTGGCTGACCGGCCCCGCTTTGCGCCACTCGCGCCTGCGTTGTCGCTTCCGCCGCCAGGTGGGTCCGGACTGCAGGCTCGTCAGCCTTCCATTCCTCACCGACTTGTGGGCCACAGTGGACGGGAGCTTCCGCTTCCCAGCTAGCGACGAAGTCGCGCTCGTTCTGGACCTGCCGCTGCCTCTGTCGCTGGGGCCACCTGACCAGGGCTCTCTCCTTGCCGTCATAGCGGCGGATCTGGCGGCCATCCTCTCGCCGAATTCGCAACAGCTTTGCCGAAGTCCTTGACGCGACGGAGTCTCCGTGGATAGCGCTGGGTGGTTGAGAACCGACGTGCGCTGATCGCGCCCTCGTCCCTGGTCATGGCAATAAAGGAGATAAGGACCTCACCTCTCCTCACGCCCTAACCCAACAGACCCAATCGGCCATCACCCTCCTGCATCGCGAGGGAGAAGTCTACCGCTTCTGCCATTGACGCCGAGTGTGTGTGAGGGAGCGAAGAAATCCTGGGCGCGCTACCTCGTGGGTCGTGCTCCGGTGGGCAATCATACGCGTATGGTGGCGGTCTGCTGGCAATTGCTCGTCGTAGGGCTGGCGGGCATTTGAGTCGTGGTCGGCTGTGTCGTCAAACTGCACCGTGGGTAAGTTGTGATTCATACTCTTCGCCATCGCCTGCGCTTCGTGTAACGCCGTTAGGTTTGGTGTTTGGTGCTCTGTGTGGTGAGAGCATGGAACTCCGGCGTGCTCCCCGTCGGGTGTTCGGGCGGCGCCGCCGTCCTGGGATGCCTGGGTGGCCGTCGTAAGGAAGATGGGTCGTGCACCGTCGGATATGGGGCAAACGGCTGGATTGAATCGGGTGATTTTCCCTGGGCGATTCGATCGGGCCCGTTGGTGCGGATCTGACGGTTCCGGATGACTCGGGCTGCATAGAACCTGGACCGTTGATTTTAGATCCAAAGGGCATAATGGCATACCGGTTCGTTGTGTGGACAATCTAATCCGAGCCGTAAGATCCAGATCCTACGGTTGATAATAGAGAATACCCCTTCGGCCGACGACTTTGCATAAGAGCCCTCCTAAAATCAGATAACCAACCCGCCGTCCACTGCATAGTATTCTGAGTCTTAGAAAATTATGCGCAGAAGCCCCTGACGTTTCTGGAAAATGAGGCCCAGTCCAGAGATCATTTAAATTGAATAAATGAAATAGAAAATGGATTTTTAATAGGAAAATAATTGCTAGAACTTTATAAATTCATAGAAAATTTATACTAATTCCAAATTCATCCATTCCAGTTCCTAAAATTTTGTAATTTTATTCTCTAGCACTTAGTGTCTCTGTTTTGGCATAAAAACAGTAAGGAGATTTATTTATCACTTAATCCTATTTAAAACACATAAAACCTTTGAAAATCCATAACTTAAAATCTATAATTCAGAAAATTATGATTTCTGTTCCTAGGATTTTATTTTAATACGTAGATTATTACTGTGTGTTTTGTTTATATGCTTGGTGTAATGTTAATTTCTCTATATGCACTGTGCTTGTTTGTATTGCGACGAGTAGAAGAGCCCGTGACCGAGGATCTTGGTGAGCAGCAGGTTGAAGTAGCTGAGCAGGAGCTCATTGAAGGCAAGTTGTGCCCTTGACCACTTTTTACCCAAAAATGTTCTTTAATATCACTTATCCATGCATAGGTTAATTTTGATGGGACCCAATAGGACTCCTAGATTGTTTATCTCATTACCTTGTTTACCCCTGAATCACTTGGGTAGTTTGCTATTGCTTTATATGGTTTTGGGATAATCATTTATTACCTCTATGTTCCAATTCTTGTTGTTATTCCGTTTATGTTCATATTGTTATCATTAATGTTAATTGGAACATAGAGCTTAACTTGAGAACCACGTGCCACCACAAGGGAGGAATGGGACCCCTTGGCTGACTAATTAGGAAAGCTAGTGGAAGACTACCTTACCCGAAAGGGGCAAGGGCAGTAGGGGAGAGGTCAGTGCGGGGAGGTCCCTGGTTGATTTTGCTGCGATGGCGGTCAGCCAGGAACCCTTTACTGGATCTTCCTATAAACTGTAGCGGGTTTTCGGAAGCTAGTGGAACTTTGTAAAGGCCTCGTAGTGTTGCCCTGCCGCGCTTCCTAGGTAGAGGTGTATGGGATTCGCGACCCCTTGGCAGATGGGTAACATGACTTGTGGGTAAAGGGTACAACCTCTGCAGAGTGTAAAACTGGTATACTAGCCGAGCTCACGGTCATGAGCAGCTCAGGACTCTCTGATGTTTAAATTATGGAACTTAAATTCAATTTGTCATTCGCATATGCATGGGTTTGTTATTAATTTTGTTCTATTACTTTACTTATGGTTTGGTATTTACTTACACTTAGTAATTGCTAATAAAATTTTGACCAACTACTTAAAAGCAATGCTCAGCTTTAACCCCTGTCATTGATTAAGCCTTACACATCACATGAACTCACACCTTTGTGAGTTTATGTCCACTGGTTCCCCACAACTTGTTGAGCTATGATCATGTGTGAGCTCACCCTTGCTGTCTCACACCCCCCCCCCCACAGGAGAAGATCAGGTGTTTCAGGAGGAGCCTCAAGCTGAGGAGTTTGATCTGATCTAGGTGGCGTTTCCCAGTCGACATTGGCGCCGACGATCCTTAGTTTGTTTTATCTTTATTACTTTATTTTGTAATAAGTCTTCCGCTATGTAATAAGTACTCTGATGTTAATGACATTTATCTCTATACACTCTGTTATTATATATGTTGTCTTCTTGGCGCATGTATGAGATGCACCCGGCTTTGTTCTTTAAAACCGGGTGTTACAAGCACATCTTAGTCGCTATTCTATTCATCCCGGAAGCACTAAGATGTACCAAGACTTGAAGCAACATTACTGGTGGACAAAGATGAAGATCGAAATTGCACGCTATGTGGCTAAGTGTGACACTTGCAGACGTGTCAAGGCCATACACATGAAAACTGCTGGTCCATTACAATCTTTGCCGATCCCAACATGGAAATGGGAAGACATAAGTATGGACTTTATTGTGGGACTGCCCAGGACGGCCAAAGGGTATGATTCTATTTGGGTTATCATTGATCGACTCACAAAGATTGCCCACTTCTTACCCGTCAGGGCCAAATATACAGTGGCCACTTATGCAGCATTATACATTGCCCGTATTCTCAGTTTGCATGGTATTCCAAAAACTATAGTGTCGGATCGTGGACCTCAGTTTGTATCCAAATTTTGGGAAGAACTTCATAAATCCTTGGGTACCAAATTGCTCCACAGTTCGGCTTATCATCCTCAAACAAGTGGACAGACTGAGAGGGTCAATCAAATACTTGAGGATATGCTGCGGGCATGTGTTCTGGACTTCTCACAGAAATGGGATGAATGTTTGCCCTTAGCGGAGTTTTCATACAATAACAGCTATCAAGAAAGTATCAAGATGGCACCTTTTGAAGCTTTATATGGGCGACGGTGTCGAACTCCGCTAAATTGGTCTGAACCTGGAGAAAGGTGCTTCTTTAGGCCTGATATGGTGAAGGAGGCCGAAGAAAAGGTTCAGAAAATTATTCATAATATGAAGAAAGCTCAGACTCGACAAAAGAGTTATGCAGACCGACGACGACAACCCTTATGCTTTCTAGTGGGCGATTATGTCTACTTGAAAGTTTCACCAATGAAGGGTGTATCGTGTTTCGGGGTTAAAGGGAAACTTGCACCTAGGTACATTGGTCCATTCCCTATACTTGAGCAATGTGGACCAGTGGCATACCGACTCTAGTTACCCGAAATATTGTCTGCTATTCATAATGTGTTCCATGTGTCACAATTAAAGAAGTGTCTTCGGGTTCCCGATCGAACCATTGAAGTGACAGATGTGGTCCTGGAACCAGATTTAACATACTCGGAACATCCTATTCGAGTTCTGGATTAAAAGGACAGGGCTACCCGGAGAAAAACTCTCAAGTTTTACAAGATACAATGGAACCAACATTCTGAGGAAGAGGCTACATGGGAAACTCAAGACTTTTTGAATAAGAATTTCCCAAGTTTTCTAGCCTCATGTAATTTGTAAAGTGTATATAGTTATTGCAATAAAGGAGTGAACCCCCACACCACCCCTGCCTTGTACCAGAAATAAGGGAATAAAAATGTGACACATTTCCTTTTCCATTACTCACCCTAGGACTTTAAATCTCGGGACGAGATTCTTTTATGGGGGGAAGGATGTAACACCCATGGTGTTACTATAACTAAAACTTGAGCATGGCATCATAAGCATTGACATTACATATGTTCGATACACCTAGAGTGCATTCACTAGGTAAAAATTTCAAACAAGTGTATTGTTTTTGGTGTTTTGCAAATAGGACCCTGGATAGGGAACCTAACCCTAAATCAGGCTCTAAGGGGCAAAACTTAACCCAAGATGAGAAAACCTAAAGGCTTTAGGGAAAGAGTCATAAAATGTCCCCAAAAACAAAGTTGAGTCACATTTATACCCCTGGGATATCAAAAATCTCAATTAGAACCCTAGAAAACCCTAAACCCAAACTCTAGGGACCTATGTGCAAAATTAGCCCACTTTTGGGCTAAAGTGCAAAAACCAAGTCAAATAAGTATTTTAAGTCATTTGGTTCACAAATGTGTGGACTTGTAAGTCAAACATTGGGTTTTGGACTTAAATGCAAAATGGACCTCACTTAAGCTCTATTCTAAGTCTGAAATTTAGTTAGTTGGTTCAACTTTGGAGCCCTGTATCTTTTAAAATATAGGGTTTTTGCCCAAAGTGACCACAACAAGTTTGTAGACCAATTAAAGGAGAACAATTTTGCTGAAGAGAGCAAGCCATGTTCTTGTGAGAAATTTGGAGATAATTAGGGTTGAAGTTGGGCTGTCAGAGTGTTAATGTCTGAATTTTCAGACAGACAGTGTGATCACTGGAACTTTAAGCATGAATTCAAGCTTGAATTATTGAGAATTTGGTCAAGATTGCTATAACAGAAATGTAGCTGGTATATAGGATTACAACTTTGATGCAGAGACTTGGGGATGTTGCCGTAGAAATTCAGGAGAAAATGGGGCTCCAAAGTGCTCTGCCAGGTGCTCTGTTGGGAGTTCGCCATGGTACAGTATCAAGATCGGACTGCCAGCTGGATCGCTCGTCGCCGGCGATAAGGATGCCGCTGTGGCCCGAATTGGTCGTCGGCAGTCACGGTAAAAGCCCCCGGCGACGTGTCAGAACATCACTGAGGTGGCAGGCTCCGGTTAAACGGCGATAACCGCGCTGTCACCGGAATCCGCCGCGCGGCATGTTCACCAGCGCAATCCCAAGCTCCCCGATCCTCATCCATTTACGACGGCGGCCTATAAATTAACCGCGCCCCTAGCTCCGCCATGTACTCAAGCAGCTGTTGCACCCATCTGCCTCCCAAATCCTTTGCTAGCAAGCACGAATTTCGGATTCTCCCCAATCCGGTTCTAGAACACCGCGAACTCTATCTCGTCGTGGTCAGCCCAACTCAGGTCAGCTCTTCCCCTCTGCTCCCTTGTCTAAGCATTCTCATGCGTCTGTGATGCTCACCGACCCACCCAATTGAACCGGGCCGCCAGGGATCATCGGGAACGCGATCGCCAAGCCGCGATGTTCTCGGCCACCGTGGCCAGAGCTCCATAGTTGATCTTGAATGCAATTGAGTTGGGGAAAAGGCTTAGGGTAGATCCAATTTGGTGTCTGTCGCTCGGGAGCGATGGTCATCGCCTCAATCGGCCGGTACAGTGGCTCGCCGGAGCTCCTCAACGCGCTGCCGTCGTCGGGGACCTTCCCCTATAAAGAATTAGAAGATGGTGGACCGATTTGCAAAGCGTCAGAGACCCGTAAGAATAGTGGCAGAACCCATTCACAGTTAGACAAAAACGTGAGGGCCCCGGTGCAAATCTGCCATCACGCGCGGGCGCGGGCGCGCGTTTCCTGTGTTGTTGGGCCGCCTGGACCAGATTTGGCCCAGCACTGTTACATCTCTTCTCTTTTCTTTTTCTGCCCAGCTTTGGAAATATGTTAAAAATTGTAGAAAAATCCTAAAATTGTGAAACCAATTTTACTAAGCTTGTTATTTTCCCTAGAATTTAATAAAAATAGTTTTGTGATTTTTAGTGGAAATAAGAAATTTTAGGGCATTTAAAGTAGTTAAAAGTATTAGTTATGGATTTTTAGAAAATAATTGGTAAGTCCAAAAATGCCCAAACTTGTTATGAGAACTTAAAACAATATTTAGAAGCCTTGGGTAGAGTTTGAATTGATTTGGACCATGTTTGATAACTAGAACCTAACACCCCCTGCCCTTTGAACTCCTTTACTGACTCCAGAAACCCTAAGTTCTCGGAGTTCCGTGAAGGAAAGTTGTATTCAAGACTTAGATAATAAATCTTTATTGTCTTCGCACTCTCATGAGCATTACATGGCATTCATTCTTATATATGTATATATATGGTTATGTTAGAACGTGAAGAAGAAGTGGAAGTCACCGAAGAAAGGACACCACCACCCTCGGATTCTCAAGCACGCAACTGCTTCTACTTTGATATTTGTGGATCCGAGCCAGACTCACCTGTGAACGAAGGCAAGCCCCAGTGCATGCCACCCCTTCCTTGTTTTTTTAAATAATTTTTGCACACTTTAAGTCTAGTGAAATGTGCATTAGGTTTATAGGAATTGTTTGGAACCCTTTGATGCATTGTTTTCCTTGATATCCATACCTTTATAGATACTTCTGTGAAGTATCAAAAACATGATTTATAAAAATGCTTAGCCCTGCTTAGATCTTGTGGATAGAGGTTGTCCTTAGCCTAGCTCGAGAAAGGATGGCTTCTACCTGCAAGAATATTTTCTTTTGAGGAGCAATGGTGGGATCTTACTGCAAAGTTCCCTGTGATGCTCTTTTCATCCTAAGGAACAGAAACAATCCTGAGGATGAGAGTACTTAAATCGAAACATGGGTTGGAACAGGTGATGTTCTACCCAAGTTGGTTAAGGATTGAATGCGTATGTAGGCGTGCTGATCGAGGACCCTTTAACTGGTCACATGCCTCGTCATGGGTAAGCCTTGCCTCGGGCAGACTAAGGCCAGAATAAGATAACATGAAATGGGCGTGGAGCGGTGGCGAGAGTAGCGTGTACCCACCGTGGCAAGAGGCTGGACGGTGGTGTATCTGTGCTCTCGGTTTGCGTGAACCTGATCTGGTCTTAAGAACCCTGGTGGCGGGTTGACATATGCAAGGGTTAAGTGCTACATATGTCGTGTGATTGGAGATCCTCAGCTGAGTATAATCGATTCGGATCGTCGTACCTTCGCGGTTATGAAGACTTGGTCACTTCCCTACAACCTAAGTCAGGATGTGAACATTATGGATAAAAATGATGTTGTATTGAAGAGATGATGAAATTAGACTAGAGGCAAACATAGTCTATTAATACTTAATTCGGCGTTAAAATGTTGAAAGTAAGGACTCACTTTAGTAAGCTATTTCTGCAAAAGTATCTAAGTTGATTTTTGCTAAAGCCTCTCCTTGATTCCTATTTATCCAGCATACCCTTGAGAGTCTTTTCTTTAGTCGGGTAAGACTTGCTGAGTAATTCCATACTCAGGGTTTATCCCTCCGTTGTTTTTAGGTGAGGAAGCGACAAACCTTTGTTGCTTTTGCTCCAAGGTGGTTCCTAGTGAAGATAAGCAAGAGTGAAGTGCGGGAGGAAAGGATCCTCCATTAGGACTTTTTGTGTGATAACTGTCGGGAGGAGTTTTTGCCTCCCTTGGTATGTGTAATAATATTATTCTGCACTCGTTATATAGTTCTAGTCTGTAATAAACAACTTGATCTTACTTTTTAATAAATGTAAGTTTATGTAATCGCTTCCGCATATCTATATCTCCGATGTTCTGTAATGTCTGCAAGACGGGTGAAACGTTCCTGGTAAGGTAAGAAGAAGATACCGAACTTGTCGAGTAATCCAGAAACATCTACAGGGTTGTCTGATGTCTGTTGGACAAAGACAACTGTAGGTGGGCCTAGTTACTTGGGAGGTTCCGTCACATTGGCGATGCCGCAATGGGTTGGCGCAAAAAGGTAGCAGACCATAATTATTGTCGTGGGCCGTCTAAACTTCAAAGGAAAGGGGCGCATGGCCCACAAGGCAGGAAGGGCCAATTATACAACAGCACGAAGTTCCACGGTTGCTTGGGCTTGAAGCCCCCCTCGGCGCCTCCTGAGGCCGCTCTATATAACATTATAACACGATCTCCACCATGATCACCCATGCCGCCGCCGCATTGGTTCTCTGGCTAGTTCAGATTTCTCTCTACTCATTTTTTCTTTTCCTACTCTTGTTTCAATCTCTGGAGCCCTCTGTTGTGCGTTGGACGATGATGATTTGCTCATACATACCATCAAACTCTGAACAATCACACGCTGTGTTGATTGCGCAAGGCTTCCGTGAGTCCGATGCGATCCTGTGCCTCCAATACTCCCCACCTAGCTGCTGGCTTCACTTTTGGTTTGCTTGTTTTCTTCAATTGTTTTTGTTTGTTTTTTTCTCTGAACAATTTGTTTCCGAGGCAATAAATTAGAGTCTCTGATGCGCTTCTTTCGATAGTGTTTTCAGCGCTGTACGTTGCCGAGAGTGATTGAGCTAAGATTCTGGCGCGAGACGACCTCTGTGTTGCTTGTGCATTCTACTTGCTCTTACAGTTCTTTGATATGCTAGATTTCTTTTTGCTCGTTTTACTTGTTGAGTATTGTCGGGGACCATAATTAGGGGTACCCCAAGACTCCTAATCTCAGCTGGTAACCCCCATCAGCACAAAGCTGCAAAGGCCTGATGGGCGCGATTAAGGTCAAGGCTCAGTCCACTCAAGGGACACGATCTCGCCTCGCCCGAGCCCAGCCTCAGGCAAAGGCAGCCGACCCTGAAGGATTCACGTCTCGCCCGACGGCCCCCTCAAGCAACGGACACACCTTCGGCTCGCCCGAGGCCCAGTCTTCGCAGAGACGCAACCTTGGCCAGATCGCCACGCCAACCGACCGTATCGCAGGAGCATTTAATGCAAGGATCGCCTGACACCTTATCCTGACGCGCGCTCTTCAGTCGACAGAGCCGAAGTGACCGCAGTCACTTCGCCGCTCCACTGACCGACCTGACAAGAAAACAGTGTCGCCTGCCTCGCTCTGACTGCCGTGCCACTCGCCAGAGTGAGGTCGACAACGGCTAAGTCCAGCCTCGGGCGACATAGGAAGCTCCGCCTTGCCCGACCCCAGGGTTCGGCCCCCGTCTCGGCATCGGAAGATGGACTTCGCCTTGCCCGACCCCAGGGCTCGGACTCAACCACGACTTAGAAGACGACAAACTCCGCCTCGCCCGACCCCAGGGCTCGGACTCAGCCTCGGCTCCGGAAGACGACGAACTCCGCCTCGCCCGACCCCAGGGCTCTGAGAGCACCTAGAGGGGGGTGAATAGGTGATCCTGTAAAACTTAAAAACTTATAGCCACAAAAACTTGATTAGGAGTTAGCACAGTAATGCCAAGTGGCTAGAGAGGAGTCTTAACAAAACACAATAACCACAAGAGATCAACACAGAGATGGCACAGTGGTTTATCCCGTGGTTCGGCCAAGACCAACGCTTGCCTACTCCACGTTGTGGCGTCCCAACGGACGAGGGTTGCAATCAACCCCTCTCAAGCGGTCCAAAGACCCACTTGAATACCACGGTGTTTTGCTTTGCTTTTCTATATCCCGTTTGCGAGGAATCTCCACAACTTGGAGTCTCTCGCCCTTACACTTTGATGATCACAAAGAAGCACGGAGTAAGGGAGGGATGAGCAACTCACACAAGACACAAAGATCACAGCAAATACGCACACACAAGACCCAGACTTGAGCTCAAGAGACTATCACGAGTTTCTCACTAGAACGGAGCTCAAATCACTAAGAATGTCGAACAAGTGCGCAAGAACGAAGTGTGAGTGATCAACTATGCTTAAAGAATGCTTGGATATCTTCTCCATGCGCCAAGGGGTCCCTTTTATAGCCCCAAGGCAGCTAGGAGCCGTTGAGAGCATTGTAGGAAGGCAATTCTTGCCTTCTGTCGACTAGCGCACCGGACAGTCCGGTGCACCACCGGACTCTGTCCGATGTGGATTTGTTTTCTTATTTGGCGAAGCCGACCGTTGCAGATTCAGAGTCGTTGGCGCACCGGACACTGTCCGGTGCCCCAATGTGACCGTTGGCTCAGCCACGCGTCACGCGCGGAAACCTCGGCCGACCGTTGCCCCGGCTGACCGTTGGCTCACCGGACAGTCTGGTGCCTCACCGGACAGTCCGGTGAATTATAGCCGTACGCCGTTGATGGCTTCCCGAGACCGACAACTTCGCCTGTGAATGGCTCACCGGACAGTCCGGTGCACCACCGGACAGTCCGGTGATTTATACCGTACACCGCTGTCGAAGTCCCGAGAGCAGCAAGTTCGCTAGAGCCAGCCTGCACCACCGGACACTGTCCGGTGCACCACCGGATAGTCCGGTGCACCCAGACTGCGCAGACTTTGGCTGAACAAAGCCATCTCTTTTCCAATTCGATTTCTCCTGTTTACAGCACTTAGACACAATACATTAGTCCATAAAACAATGTACTAAGTCTAGAAACATACCTTTTGACTTGATTTGTACTTTGTCCACCACTTTGCATAGATTAACACAAAAGCACTTGTGTTGGCACTCAATCACCAAAATACTTAGAAATGGCCCAAGGGCACATTTCCCTTTCAATCTCCCCCCTTTTGGTGATTTATGCCAACACAACATAAAGCAACTAGAACAAGTGCAATATCAATGCAAATGAAAACTCAGTACTGTTTTGATTCAAATTTGGCATATATGGATCACTCTTTGCCACCACTTGGTTTGTTTTTGCAAATCGAACTCAATTTCCTATCTCTAAGTCAAATTCACTTGTAGAGACATAAAGAGAGGTATTCCACGAGAAATTGATCAAGAATTTCAAAAACTCCCCCTATTCCCATAATCAACATTTCTCCCCACAAGAGGCCAACTTTTGACAAGAGAGACAATAAGAGAGTTTTGACAAACCAAAAGCTCTATTCTACTATTTTCAAAATTTCTCAAGTGGTAGCTGATCCATTTATTTCTTTGGCCCTTATTTTCTCCCCCTTTGGCATCAAGCACCAAAACGGGATCAATCTTGGCCCTTTAACCCCATTGCCCCACCAAAATCTTCAAATAAGAGTACAAAGGCAATAAGAGTACATGAGATGAACTTGGAATAGGTTACCCTCTCATCGGAGTGCAGTGGAAGTCTTTCATGGTCCAAGTCCACCTTTTCCCTTTCAAACTTCCTTTGAGACTAAATCAAGCAAACTCAAGCACATGGTTAGTCTCAAAGGGTCAAGTTGTAGCACATCTCCCCCTAAATATGTGCATCACTTGCAAAAGGACTTGTGAGGTCCTGGGGAGGGTTTGTACAACTTGAGCACCACAAGTAAACAACAAAATGCATAAGGAACATGATCAAAGGCATAAACACATGTATGCTATAAATCAATCCAAGTTCCGCGAATCTAAGACATTTAGCTCACTACGCAGCCTGCAAAAGGTCTTCTCATCTAAAGGCCTCAGCGGTGGATAGGGCAACGGAAGTTTGTTTCTTAGAGTTCCACGACACCAGGGACCTTCCTAAGAATTGGCACGTCCCCGATGTACTCTTCCTATCGACCTTACATCCAGCATAGTCGGAATCTGAATATCCAATCAAGTCAAAGTTAGACCCCTTTGGATACCAGGTCCCGAAGCAAGGCGTAGCGACTAAATATCTAAGGATTCGCTTCACAGCCACTAAGTGACACTCCCTTGGATCAGATTGAAATCTAGCACACATGCATAGCTAAGCATAATATCCGGTCTACTAGCACATAAATAAAGTAAAGACCCTATCATGGACCGGTATGCTTTTTGATCAACGGACTTACCTCCTTTGTTGAGGTCGGTGTGTCCGTCAGTTCCCATCGGCGTCTTTGCGAGCTTGGCGTCCTTCATCCCAAACCGCTTTAGCAAGTCTTGCGTGTACTTCGTTTGGGAGATGAAGGTGCCATCCTTGAGTTGCTTCACTTGGAACCCAAGGAAGTAGTTCAACTCGCCCATCATCGACATCTCGAATTTCTGCGTCATCACCCTGCTAAACTCTTCACAAGTCTTTTGGTTAGTAGAACCAAATATTATGTCATCGACATAAATTTGGCACACAAAAAGATCACCATCGCAAGTCTTAGTGAAGAGAGTTGGATCGGCTTTCCCAACCTTGAAAGCATTAGCAATTAAAAAATCTCTAAGGCATTCATACCATGCTCTTGGGGCTTGCTTAAGTCCATAGAGCGCCTTAGAGAGCTTACACACGTGGTCGGGGTACCGTTCATCCTCGAAGCCAGGGGTTGCTCCACGTACACCTCCTCCTTGATCGGCCCGTTGAGGAAAGCGCTCTTCACATCCATTTGGAACAACCTGAAAGAATGGTGAGCGGCATATGCTAGCAAAATACGAATTGATTCTAGCCTAGCCACAGGAGCGAAAGTCTTCTCAAAGTCCAAACCTGCGACTTGGGCATAACCTTTTGCCACAAGTCGAGCCTTGTTCCTCGTCACCACCCCGTGCTCGTCCTGTTTGTTGCGGAACACCCACTTGGTTCCCACAACATTTTGCTTAGGACGAGGCACCAATGTCCAAACTTTATTACGCTTGAAGTTGTTGAGCTCCTCCTGCATGGCCAACACCCAGTCCGGATCTAGCAAGGCCTCTTCTACCCTGAAAGGCTCAATAGAAGAGACAAAAGAGTAGTGCTCACAAAAATTCACCAATCTAGAGCGAGTACTTACTCCCTTGCTAATATCACCTAATATTTGGTCGACGGGATGATTCCTTTGAATTGTCGCTCGAACTTGGGTTGGAGGTGCCTGAGGTGCTTCTTCCTCTTCGACTTGGACATCCTGTGCTCCCCCTTGATCACGCGCCTCCACTTGAGGTACCTGTTCGTCATCTTGGGTTGGGGGATTCACCATCATTGAGGAAGAGGGTTGATCTTGCTCTTTTTGTTCCTGAGTTCGCACATCTCCAATCGCCATGGTGCGTATCACGGCCGTTGGAACGTCTTCTTCATCTACATCATCAAGATCAACAACTTGCTCTCTTGGAGAGCCATTAGTCTCATCAAATACGACGTCGCTAGAGACTTCAACCAAACCCGATGATTTGTTGAAGACTCTATACGCCTTTGTATTTGAGTCATAACCTAACAAAAACTCTTCTACAGCTTTGGGAGCAAACTTGGAATTTCTACCCTTCTTCACTAGAATGTAGCATTTACTCCCAAAAACTCGGAAATACGAAACATTGGGTTTGTTACCGGTTAGAAGCTCATACGAAGTCTTCTTGAGGAGGCAGTGAAGGTAGACCGGGTTGATGGCGTGGCAAGCCGTGTTCACGGCTTCCGACCAAAAGCGCTCGGGGGTCTTGAACTCTCCAAGCATCGTCCTCGCCATATCGATGAGCGTCCTGTTCTTCCTCTCTACCACACCATTTTGTTGTGGTGTGTAGGGAGCGGAGAACTCGTGCTTGATCCCTTCCTCCTCAAGATACTCCTCCACTTGAAGTTTCTTGAACTCGGACCCGTTGTTGCTCCTTATCTTCTTCACCTTGACCTCAAACTCATTTTGAGCTCTCCTTAGGAAGCGCTTGAGGGTCCCTTGGGTTTCAGATTTATCCTGCAAAAAGAATACCCAAGTGAAGCGGGAAAAATCATCAACTATAACAAGACCATACTTACTTCCTCCTATACTTAGATAGGTGACGGGTCCGAAGAGGTCCATATGAAGCATCTCCAAAGGTCTTGATGTGGTCATCACATTTTTGGTGTGATGAGAGCTTCCCACCTGTTTGCCTGCTTGACAAGCTGCACAAGGTCTATCTTTTTCGAAATGCACATTAGTTAGACCTATCACGTGTTCTCCCTTTAGAAGCTTGTGAAGGTTCTTCATCCCCACATGTGCTAAACGGCGATGCCACAGCCAGCCCATGCAAGTCTTAGCAATTAAGCATGCATCTAGACCGGCCTCCTCTTTTGCAAAATCAACTAAATAAAGTTTGCCGTCTAGTACACCCTTAAAAGCTAGTGAACCATCACACCTTCTAAAGACAGGCACATCTACATTTGTGAACAAACAATTATATCCCATTTTACAAAGTTGACTAACGGATAACAGATTATATCCAAATGACTCAACTAAAAACACATTAGAAATAGAGTGCTCGGATGAAATAGCAATCTTCCCTAACCCTTTTACCTTGCCTTGGTTCCCATCACCGAATATGATTGAATCTTGGGAATCCTTGTTCTTGACGTAGGAGGTGAACATCTTCTTCTCCCCCGTCATGTGGTTTGTGCATCCATTGTCGATAATCCAGCTTGAACCCCCAGATGCATAAACCTGCAAGGCAAATTTAGGCTTGGGTCTTAGGTACCCAACTCTTGTTGGGTCCTACAAGGTTAGTCACAATGGTCTTAGGGACCCAAATGCAAGTTTTATCTCCCTTGCATCTTGCCCCTAATTTCCTAGCAATTACCTTCTTATTCTTTCTACAAATGGCAAATGAAGCATTGCAAGCATGATATATTGTTGAAGGTTCATTAATTTTCCTAGGAACATTAACAACATTTCTCCTAGGCATATGATGAACAACATTTCTCCTAGACAAATCTCTACCATGCATATAGGAAGAACTAGAAGCAAACATGGCATGAGAATCAAAAGCATCATAACTTCTGTAGGCATTCCTAAAATGATACATGAAAGCATGGTTCTTTTTAGCACTACTAGCCATAGGGGCCTTCCCTTTCACCTTGGCGGAGATGGGAGCCTTATGGCTTGTTAAGTTCTTGGCTTCCCTCTTGAAGCCAAGTCCATCCTTAATTGAGGGGTGTCTACCAATCGTGTAGGCATCCCTTGCAAATTTTAACTTATCAAATTCACTCTTGCTAGTCTTAAGTTGGGCATTAAGACTAGCTAGTTCATCATTTAACTTTGCAATAGACACTAGGTGTTCACTACAAGCATCAACATTGAAATCTTTACACCTAGTGTAAATCACAACATGTTCTACACAAGAGTTAGATCTATTTGCTACTTCTAGTTTAGCATTTAAATCATTGTTAACATCTTTTAGACTAGAAATTGTCTCATGTCAAGTAGATAGTTCACAAGAAAGCATTTCATTCCTCTTGATTTCTAAAGCAAGGGATTTTTGAGCCTCTACGAACTTATCATGTTCTTCATATAAAAGATTCTCTTGCTTTTCTAATAATCTATTCTTATCATTCAAGGCATCAATTAATTCGTTAATCTTATTAACCTTGGTTCTATCTAGACCCTTGAATAAACAAGAATAATCTATTTCATCATCATCACTAGACTCATCCTCACTTGAAGAAGCATAAGTGGTATTGTCTCGAGTACATACCTTCTTCTCCTTCGCCATGAGGCATGTGTGACGCTCGTTGGGGAAGAGGGATGACTTGTTGAAGGCGGTGGCGGCGAGTCCTTCATTGTCGGAGTCGGATGACGAACAATCCGAGTCCCATTCCTTGCCAAGGTGTGCCTCGCCCTTAGCCTTCTTGTATGCCTTCTTCTTCTCCCTCTTGTTCCCTTGTTCCTGGTCACTATCATTATCAGGACAGTTAGCGATAAAATGACCAATCTTACCACATTTGAAGCATGAGCGCTTCCCCTTTGTCTTGGTCTTGCTTGGCTGCCCCTTGCGACCCTTTAGCGCCGTCTTGAAGCGCTTGATGATGAGGGCCATCTCTTCATCATTGAGCCCTGCCGCCTCAACTTGCGCCACCTTGCTAGGTAGCGCCTCCTTGCTCCTCGTTGCCTTGAGAGCAACGGGTTGAGGCTCATTGATTGGACCATTCAACGCGTCGTCCACGTATCTCGCCTCCTTGATCATCATTCGCCCGCTTACGAACTTCCCAAGAACTTCTTCGGGCGACATCTTGCTGTACCTAGGATTTTCACGAATATTGTTCACCAGATGTGGATCAAGTACAGTAAAAGACCTTAGCATTAGGCGAACGACGTCGTGATCCGTCCATCGCGTGCTTCCGTAGCTCCTTATCTTGTTGATGTGGGTCTTGAGCCGGTTGTATGTTTGGGTTGGCTCCTCTCCCCTTATCATTGCAAATCTCCCAAGCTCGCCCTCCACCAACTCCATTTTGGTGACCATGGTGTCGTCGTTCCCCTCATGTGAGATCCTGAGGGTGTCCCAGATCTGCTTGGCATTGTCCAAGCCACTCACCTTATTGTACTCTTCCCTGCACAAAGATGCTTAAAGGACAGTAGTAGCTTGTGCATTTTTATGAATTTGTTCATTTATAAACATGGGACTATCCGAGCTATCAAATTTCATTCCACTCTCTACAATCTCCCATATGCTTAGATGGAGAGAGAACAAGTGACTACGCATTTTGTGACTCCAAAATCCGTAGTCCTCCCCATCAAAGTGTGGAGGTTTGCCAAGAGGAATGGAAAGCAAATGTGTATTTGAGCTATGTGGAATACGCGAATAATCGAAAGAGAAGTTTGAGTTAACCGTCTTTCTTTTGTCGTAGTCGTTGTCGTCGTTGTCCTTTTGGGAAGAAGTGGACTCGTCGCTGTCGTCGTAGTAGACGATCTCCTTGATGCGTCTTGTCTTCTTCTTCTTCCCGTCTTTTCGTTTGTGGCCCGAGCCCGAGTCGGTAGGCTTGTCGTCTTTCGGCTCGTTGACGAAGGACTCCTTCTCTTTATCATTAATCACAATTCCCTTCCCTTTAGGATCCATCTCTTCGGGCGATTAGTCCCTTCGTGAAGAGAACGGCTCCGATACCAATTGAGAGCACCTAGAGGGGGGTGAATAGGTGATCCTATAAAACTTAAAAACTTATAGCCACAAAAACTTGATTAGGAGTTAGCACAGTAATGCCAAGTGGCTAGAGAGGAGTCTTAACAAAACACAATAACCACAAGAGATCAACACAGAGATGGCACAGTGGTTTATCCCGTGGTTCGGCCAAGACCAACGCTTGCCTACTCCACGTTGTGGCGTCCCAACGGACGAGGGTTGCAATCAACCCCTCTCAAGCGGTCCAAAGATCCACTTGAATACCACGGTGTTTTGCTTTGCTTTTCTATATCCCGTTTGCGAGGAATCTCCACAACTTGGAGTCTCTCGCCCTTACACTTTGATGATCACAAAGAAGCACGGAGTAAGAGAGGGATGAGCAACTCACACAAGACACAAAGATCACAGCAAATACGCACACACAAGACCCAGACTTGAGCTCAAGAGACTATCACGAGTTTCTCACTAGAACGGAGCTCAAATCACTAAGAATGTCGAACAAGTGCGCAAGAACGAAGTGTGAGTGATCAACTATGCTCAAAGAATGCTTGGATATCTTCTCCATGCGCCAAGGGGTCCCTTTTATAGCCCTAAGGCAGCTAGGAGCCGTTGAGAGCACTGTAGGAAGGCAATTCTTGCCTTCTGTCGACTGGCGCACCGGACAATCCGGTGCACCACCGGACACTGTCCGATGCGGATTTGTTTCCTTATTTGGCGAAGCCGACCGTTACAGATTCAGAGCGTTGGCGCACTGGACACTGTCCGGTGCACACCGGACAGTCCGGTGCTCCAATGTGACCGTTGGCTCGGCCACGTGTCACGCGCGGAAACCTCGGCCGACCGTTGCCCCGGCTGACCGTTGGCTCACCGGACAGTCCGGTGCCTCACCGGACAGTCCGGTGAATTATAGTCGTACGCCATTGATGGCTTCCCGAGACCGACGACTTCGCCTGTGAACAGCTCATTGGACAGTCCGGTGCACCACCGGACAGTCCAGTGATTTATACCGTACACCACCGTCGAAGTCCCGAGAGCAGCAAGTTCGCTAGAGCCAGCCTGGCGCACCGGACACTGTCCGGTGCACCACCGGACAGTCCGGTGCACCCAGACTGCACAGACTTTGGCTGAACAAAGCCATCTCTTTTCCAATTCGATTTCTCCTGTTTCCAGCACTTAGACACAATACATTAGTACATAAAACAATGTACTAAGTCTAGAAACATACCTTTTGACTTGATTTGTACTTTGTCCACCACTTTGCATAGATTAACACAAAAACACTTGTGTTGGCACTCAATCACCAAAATACTTAGAAATGGCCCAAGGGCACATTTCCCTTTCAGGCTCGGACTCAGCCTCGGCTCCGGAAGACGACGAACTCCGCCTCGCCCGACCCTAGGGCTCGGACTCAGCCTCGGATCCGGAAGACGATGGACTCCGCCTCGCCCGACCCCAGGGCTCGGACTCAACCTCTACCTCGGAGGAATCGCCACCTCGCCCAAACTCGGGTCCGGACCGGCCACGTCGCCAGGGGGGGCCATCATTACCCTGCCCCTAGCTAGCTCAGGCTACAGGGAACAAGACCGGCGTCCCATCTGGCTCGCCCCAGTAAACAAGTAATGATGACACCCCGCACGGTCCATGACGACGGCAGCTCCCAGCCCCTTACGTCAGCAAGGAGACGTCAGTAAGGATCCGACAGCCCCGACAGCTGTACTTCCGCAGGGCTCCAGCGCTCCTCCGACGGCCACGACGTCACATGAACAGGGTGCCAAAACCTCTCCGACTGCCACGACGGCATGTACTTAGGGCTCTAGCTCCTCTCTGCTAGACACGTTAGCACACTGCTACACCCCCCATTGTACACCTGGACCCTCTCCTTACGCCTATAAAAGGAAGGTCCAGGGCTCTCGTATGAGAGGGTTGGTCGCGTGGGAGAACGGGCCGACGCATAAGGCTCTCACTCTCTCTCTCCCACGCGAACGCTTGTAACCCCCTACTACAAGCGCATCCATCCGCCTTGGGCGCAGGACAACACGAAGGCCGCGGTTTCCCCTTACTGTTCTCCCCCTTTGTGTCCCGTCTCGCGCCGACCCATTTGGGCTGGGACACGCAGCGACAATTTACTCATCGGTCCAGGGACCCCCCCCGGGGTCGAAATACCGACATTTGGCGCGCCAGGTAGGGGCCTGCTGCGTGTTGACGAACAGCTTCCTGTCAAGCTCCAGATGGGTAGTCTCCAGCAACCTTTCCAACCCGGGACGATGCTCCGTTTCGGGAGTCTTGAGTTCATGTCCCTCGACGGCAGCTACGACATGATACTCCTTCCTCCGCCGCGCGACAGCGACAATGGCGGCCGTCAGCCCGCCCGCCGGCGGTGGAATCAACGACGTCTTCGCCACATGGCGGAAGAACAACATCCGGGTTTGTCCCGTCACCT
This sequence comes from Zea luxurians, assembly GCA_029449295.1. Taxonomy (NCBI): domain Eukaryota; kingdom Viridiplantae; phylum Streptophyta; class Magnoliopsida; order Poales; family Poaceae; genus Zea; species Zea luxurians. The sequence continues at coordinate 94,980,181 of JAOPSE010000010.1, read as the reverse complement.
CCCCCACCGACGGAGGAGGAGGCGGGGCAACCATGGCTAAGCAGGAGGCGGCACCTCGTCGGCTATCAAGCAAGTCGACGACGTCGGCGCCCTAGCGGGGGACACGTCGGGCTTCGACCTTGCTTCTGAGATGAAGACGAGCGTCGTTTCCCCGCAACACGCCAACCCCAAGCAGACGAACGACGCCAGCACGCTCGTGAAGGACTTGCTGGGCGTCGCCCTCGTACCTGAGACAGCGGTGCAGTCTGCCCCTGACGCGACTTCGTCACCGCCCGTCGACCAAGAGGTACCGACCGATTCCCATCCCGTGCCTTTTGGATTTAGCTTCGACCCACCAAGCGGCCTCGCTTTGGTGGAAGCCTTCACAGAGGCATGTACCAACCCTCCGGGGTACCATATGCGGTCGCCCTGGGACAGACTGACGGCCGTCTCGACCTACGGACCCTCGGGTTTCGAGGAAGATGACGAGCCCGACTTTTGTTGGGATTTCTCCGGGCTCGGTAATCCCGGTGCCATGCGGGACTTCATGACCGCATGCGACTACTGCCTCTTCGATTGTTCCGATGGTAGCCGCAGCTTCGGCGACGAGGACTGCGGCCCGAGTCGTGAATGTTTCCACGTCGATCTAGGGGGTCCTGGCGAAGGCAACCATCTTGGTATGCCGGAGAGCGGCGATCCCCCTAGGCCTGCACCTCTCGTTGACATCCTTCGGGAGCTAGTTGTGGTCCCAGTCCCTGCGGGGGGTCAGGACGCACAGCTCGAGCAAATCCGTGAGATGCAGGCCAGGCTCGACGAGGGAGCAGGAACACTTGAGCAGTTCCGGTGGAACATCGGGTAGGAATGGGCAGGCCAAGCTCCGGCCGGAGAAGCGCGTCATCTACCCCAGGGCATCCAGCACCGCATTACCGACGACGTCAGGGCAAGGCCGCCACCGGCTTCCAGTGGGGTCGGCCAGAACCTGAATGCAGCAGCAATACTACTTCACGCGATGCTGGAACCATCGACCACCAAAGGGCGGCGTATCCAGGGAGAGCTCAAGAATCTCCTGGAGGATGTCGCGGTCTGACGGGCCGAAAGCTCTGCCTCCCGAAGGCAGGGGTACCCCTAGGAGCATCGCGCCGCGACTTCCCGATTCGTGCGGGAAGCCTCGGTCCACACCGGGCGCACGCGCAACACGGCGCCTGCGGCCCCGGGTCGCCTCGGCAACGAGCACCACCACCGCAACCGTCGAGCCCACCTCAACGAGAGGGTGCACCGAGGCTACCACCCCAGGCGTGGGGGACGCTACGATAGCGGGGAGGATCGGAGCCCCTCGCCCGAACCACCCGATCCACAGGCTTTCAGCCCGGCCATACGACGGGCGTTGTTTCCAACCCGGTTCCGAACCCCGACTACCATCACAAAGTACTCGGGGGAGACGAGGCCGGAACTGTGGCTCGCGGACTACCGACTGGCCTGCCAGCTAGGTGGAACGGACGATGACAACCTCATCATCCGCAACCTCCCCCTGTTCCTCTCCGACACCGCTCGAGCCTGGCTGGAGCATCTGCCTCCGGGGCAGATCTCCAACTGGGACGAACTGATCCAAGCCTTCGCCGGCAACTTCCAGGGCACGTACGTGCGCCCTGGGAACTCCTGGGATCTCCGAAGTTGCCGCCAGCAGCCGGGAGAGTCTCTCCAAGACTACATCCGGCGATTCTCGAAGCAGCGCACCGAGCTGCCCAACGTCACCGACTCGGACGTCATCGGCGCGTTCCTCGCCGGCACCACCTGCCGCGACCTGGTGAGCAAGCTGGGTCGCAAGACCCCCACCAGGACGAGCGAGCTGATGGACATTGCCACCAAGTTCGCCTCTGGCCAGGAGGCGGTTGAGGCCATCTTCCAGAAGGACAAGCAGCCCTAGGACCGCCAGCCGGAAGACGTCCTCGAGGCGTCCACTCAGCGCGGCACCAAGAAGAAGAACAAGAAGAAGTCGCAAGCGAAACGCGACGCCACCGACGCGGACCTTGTCGCCGTCGCTGAGTACAAGAACCCTCGGAAACCTCCTGGAGGTGCCAATCTCTGCGATAAGATGCTCAAGGAGCCGTGCCCCTATCATCAGGGGCCCGTCAAGCACACCCTTGAGGAGTGCGTCATGCTCCGGCGCCACTTTCACAAGGCCGGGCCACCAGCGGAAGGTGGCAGGGCCCACAACAACGACAAGAAGGAGGATCACAAGGCAGAGGAGTTCCCCAAGGTCCACGACTGCTTCATGATCTACGGTGGGCAAGTGGTGAATGCCTCGGCTCAGCACCGCAAGCAAGAGCGTCCGGAGGTCTGCTCAGTAAAGGTGGCGGCGCCAGTCTACCTAGACTAGTCCGACAAGCCCATCACCTTCGACCAGGGCGACCACCCCGACCGTGTGCCGAGCCCGGGGAAATATCCGCTCGTTGTCGACCTCGTCATCGGCAACGTCAGGCTCACCAAGGTCCTCATGGACGGAGGCAGCAGCCTCAACATCATCTACGCCGAGACCCTCGGGCTCCTGCAGGCCGATCTGTCCTCGATCCGGGCCAGCGCGGTGCCTTTTCACGGGATCATCCCGGGAAACGCGTCCAACCCCTCGGACAACTCGATCTGCCCGTCTGCTTCGGGACTCCCTCTAACTTCCGAAGGGAAACCCTCACGTTCGAGGTGGTCGGGTTCCGAGGAACCTACCACGCAGTACTGGGGAGGCCATGCTACGCCAAGTTCATGGCCATCCCCAACTACACCTACCTCAAGCTCAAAATGCCGGGCCCCAACGGGGTCATCACCGTCGGCCCCATGTACCGACACGCGTACGAATGCGACGTGGAGTGCGTGGAGTATGCCGAGGCCCTCGCCAAATTTGAGGCCCTCATCGCCGACCTAGAGAGCCTCTCCAAGGAGGCGCCAGATGTGAAGCGCCACGCCGGCAACTTCAAGCCAGCAGAGACGGTTAAGTCCATCCCTCTCGACCCCAGCAACGACGCCTCCAAGCAGATCCGGATCGGCTCCGAGCTCGACCCCAAATAGGAAGCATTGCTCGTTGACTTTCTCCGTGCGAATGCCGAAGTTTTTGCGTGGAGTCCCTCGGACATGCCTAGCATACCGAGGGATGTCACCAAGCACTCGCTGGATATCCGAGCTGGATCCCGACCCGTGAAGCAGCCTCTGCGCCGATTCGACGAAGAAAAGCGCAGAGCCATAGGCGAGGAGATCCACAAACTGATGGCTGCAGGGTTCATCAAAGGGGTATTCCATCCTGAATGGCTTGCCAACCCCGTGCTTGTAAGAAAGAAAGGAGGGAAATGGCGGATGTGTGTAGACTACACTGGTCTAAACAAAGCATGTCCGAAGGTTCCCTACCCTCTGCCTCGCATCGATCAAATCATGGATTCCACTGCTGGGTGTGAAACCCTGCCATTCCTCGACGCCTACTCCGGGTATCACCAAATCAAGATGAAAGAGTCCGACCAGCTCGCGACTTCTTTCATCACACCTTTTGGCATGTACTGCTACGTTACTATGCCATTTGGTTTGAGGAATGCGGGTGCGACATACCAAAGGTGCATGAACCACATGTTTGGCGAACACATTGGTCGGACCGTCGAGGCTTACGTAGATGACATCGTAGTCAAGACGAGGAAAGGCTCCGACCACCTCTCCGACCTTGAAACAACATTCAAGTGTCTCAAGGCGAAAGGCGTAAAACTCAATCCCGAGAAGTGCGTCTTCGGAGTCCCCCGAGGCATGCTCTTGGGGTTCATCGTCTCCGAGCGAGGCATCGAGGCCAACCCAGAGAAAATCACGGCCATCACTAACATGGGGCCCATCAAGGACTTGAAAGGCGTACAGAGGGTCATGGGATGCCTTGCGGCTCTGAGCCGCTTCATCTCGCGCCTCGGCGAAAGAGGCCTACCTCTGTACCGCCTCTTAAGAAAGACCGAGTGCTTCACTTGGACCCCCGAGGCCGAGGAAGCCCTCGGGAACCTGAAGGCGCTCCTTACGAACGCACCCATCCTGGTGCCTCCCGCTGCCAGAGAAGCCCTCTTGATCTACGTCGCCGCTACCACTCAGGTGGTCAGCGCCACGATCGTGGTCGAAAGACGAGAAGAAGGGCATGCATTGCCCGTCCAGAGGCCGGTCTACTTCATCAGTGAGGTACTGTCCGAGACCAAGATCCGCTACCCACAAATTTAGAAGCTGTTGTACGCGGTGATTCTGACGCGGCGGAAGTTGTGACACTACTTCGAGTCTCATCCGGTGACTGTGGTGTCATCCTTCCCCCTGGGGGAGATCATCCAGTGCCGAGAGGCCTCGGGTAGGATTGCAAAGTGGGTGGTGGAAATCATGGGCGAGACAATCTCGTTCGCCCCTCGGAAGGCCATCAATTCCCAAGTATTGGTGGACTTTGTGGCTGAATGGGTCAACACCCAGCTCCCGGCAGCTCCGATCCAACCGGAACTCTGGACCATGTTTTTCGACGGGTCGCTGATGAAAACAGGGGCAGGCGCGGGCCTGCTCTTCATCTCGCCCCTCGGGAAGCACCTCCGCTATGTGCTGCGCCTCCATTTCCCGGTGTCCAACAACGTGGCTGAGTACGAGGCTCTGGTCAACGGGTTGTGCATCGCCATCGAGCTAGGGGTCCGACGCCTTGACGCTCACGGTGACTCGCAGCTTGTCATCAACCAAGTCATGAAGAACTCCCACTGCCGCGACCCGAAGATGGAAGCCTACTGCGACGAGGTTCGGCGCCTGGAGGACAAGTTCTACGGGCTCGAGGTCAACCACGTCGCCCGGCAGTACAACGAGACTGCGAACGAGCTGGCGAAGATAGCTTCGACACGAACAACGGTTCCCCCGAACGTCTTCTCCCGGGACCTACATCAACCCTTAGTCAAGACAAACGACACGCCCGAGCCCGAGAAGGCCTCGGCCCCACCCGAGGCACCCTCGGCTACCGAGGGTGAGGCTCTGCGCATCGAGGAAGAGCAGAATGGGGTCACGCCTAATCGAAACTGGCAGACCCCGTACCTGCAATATCTCCACCAAGGAGAGCTACCCCTCGACAGAGCCGAAGCTCGGCGACTGGCGTGGTGCGCCAAGTCATTCGTCTTGCTGGGTGACGGGAAGGAGCTCTACCACCGCAGCCCCTCCGGCATCCTCCAACGATGCATATCTATCGCCGAAGGGCAGGAGCTCTTACAAGAAATACACTCGAGGGCTTGCGGTCATCACGCAGCGCCTCGAGCCCTTGTTGGAAACGCTTTCCGACAAGGTTTCTACTGGCCGACCGCGGTGGCCGACGGCACTAGAATTGTCCGCACCTGCCAAGGGTGTCAATTCTACGCAAGGCAGACACACCTACCCGCTCAGGCTCTACAAACAATACCCATCACCTGGCCGTTTGTTGTGTGGGGTCTGGACCTCGTCGGTCCCTTGCAGAAGGCACCCGGGGGCTACACGCACCTAATGGTCGCTGTTGACAAATTCTCCAAGTGGATCGAAGTCCGACCCCTAAACAGCATCAGGTCCGAATAGGCGGTGGCATTCTTCACCAACATCATCCATCGCTTCGGGGTCCCGAACTCCATCATCACCGACAACGGCACCCAGTTCACTGGCAGAAAGTTCCTGGACTTCTGCGAAGATCACCACATCCGGGTGGACTGGGCCGCCGTGGCACACCCCATGACGAATGGGCAGGTAGAACGTGCCAACGACATGATTCTGCAAGGACTCAAGCCGAGGATCTACAACGACCTCCACAAGTTCGGCAGGCGATGGATGAAGGAACTCCCCTTGGTGGTCTGGAGCCTGAGGACGACGCCAAGTCGAGCCATGGGTTTCACGCCGTTCTTTCTAGTCTATGGAGCCGAGGCCATCTTGCCCATAGACTTAGAATACGGTTCCCCAAGGACGAGGGCCTACGACGATCGACGCAACCAGACCAACCGAGAGGACTCACTGGACCAGCTGGAAGAGGCTCGGGACGTGGCCTTACTACACTCGGCGCGGTATCAGCAGTCCCTGTGACGCTACCACGCCCGAGGGGTTCGGTCCCGAGACCTCCAGGTGGGCGACTTGGTGCTTCGACTACGACAAGATGCCCGAGGGCGGCACAAGCTCACACCTCCCTGGGAAGGCCGTTCGTCATCACCAAGGTTTTGAAGCCCGGGACGTACAAGCTGGCCACCAGTCAAGGCGAGGTCTACAACAACGCTTGGAACATCCGACAGCTACGTCGCTTCTACCCTTAAGATGTTTTCAAGCCGTTCATATACCTCGTTTACATACAAAGTCTAACCATCAAGGAAGGGTCAGCCTTGCCTCGGCAAAGCCCGAACCTCCCTCGGGGGCTAGAAGGGGGGAACCCCCTCCGCGTCAAAATTTTCCTCGGAAAAAGTCTTTCTGCCAGAATATCTTTCGTGCTTTTCGACTACTTCGGTAGTGGGATCATGAAAACGATGGAGTACACGTAAGCAGGCAAGGCCGACCGAGCCGAGGGACTCCTACGCCTTCGGGATACGGATACCTCACTCATCACCTTCTGCGAGAAGTGACTCGCGTTCGGATAAGCGATTCCGCTGACCGAACAAGTCTTAATGCTCGAAAACTTTTCTGCCGAAATGATTTTTCGTGCCTTCTCGACTATATCGATAGCAGAATCCTACGGACGAGTAAGAGTACACGTAAGCAGCAAGGCCGACCGAGCCGAGGGACTCCTACGCCCCCGGGATACAGATACCTCACTCATCACCTTCCGTGAAAAGTAACTCTCGCTCGGACAAACAATTCTGTTACCGACAAATAAGTCCTGATACTCGAAACAAGGGGAAAAGAAACACAGCTTTACAACACGACGACAGCATGTTTGGGCCTCGGCGGCCGCAAAAAACATATGCATACTACAGGCGAACCGATCCTGTAGGCTCAGACGTCGATGGAGGGGGAGCAGCAGCACCCTCGACGTCAACTCCACCTTCGGCGAAGTCCGACCAAGCCTCGGACGGCAACACGGTCGGAGGATCTCCGCTCCGAAGGACGACGTCAGCACCACGCCCGGGCCATTGCCGCCAGGGTCTCCTCCAGGAAGACCCGAGCAGACGGCTCGACCGGCCGCTCAGAAGCCTCAGCCAGCTGTCCCCCGAGGACACCAGCCCGGCTCGTGGCCTCAACAACTCGACTCCGGCGTTGGTCCCACCAGTGGACGACCCGGCCAAGCCTCGGCCGACGAAGCTCCCTTTTTCGAGCCAACTCTGCCTCTGTCCGTGCTGGCACCGCTGCCTCCGGCTCCAGCTCATCGCAGAGCGGCCGAGGGTTGCTTTAACTAAGCAAGAGAAGCCTCGGGCGGCAAGGCCGACTGAGCCGAGGGACTCCTACGCCTCCGGGATATGGATACCTCACTCGTCACCTTCCGCACGAGGCAACTCACGCTTGGTTAAGCGGTTCAGCTAGCCGACAGGCGAGTCCTAGTGCTCGAAATGAGGAAGAAACACGGCTTCACGCCAAAATACATAAATGTTCAGGCCCCGACAGCCACAATGAACAAGACATCGGCACTCAAGGTGTCATTACAAACGGAACTCCGGTTCCACTCCCGCAGGTACGAACAACCCCCCACATTGGAGGGCCTGTGGGACAACGAAACGCCGACAGGTGGCGCACCGCCGCCCACTCCGGCAGCAGCGACAACGACCTCCGCTCCGGGCGGCCAAACAGCAGCAGCGATGACCTCAGGGCAGACACTGCTGCGACAAGGCCCTCGCCCACAACCCCACTCGAGGGGCGAGGACAAGCTACCAAGGCCGTGGAGCCGGAGGTCAGTCCGCGGGTGGCGCCGACTATCTTGTCGGCAGAGAAACCTCTTCTGGCTGCCTCGGTGGGAGGTGGCACCGGAAGCAGCGCCGAAGCCGCTCAGGCCGGAGAGCCAGACACACGGCAGCTGCCAGCGCCACGAACGGCGAACGCCCCTCCCCCCGATCACTGAGGGAAGGAGCGGGCCGCTGCCCGCGCGGAGACAAGCCCCAACTCGGCGCACTCCCCTCCCCAGCACTGATGATGAACATCCTTGAAGCTGAGGGAGGGCGGAGGCCGCAGCCCGGCTCGCTTCTCCCCACCATCAAGCTGGTGGTCACCGTCTTGGGTGACCACCGGCGAGGGGATGCAGCCGGGCTGCCTGATGATAATCCTTGAAGCCGAACGATGGCTGAAAGGTACCAACTTCCACGAAGTTGTGTTCCTCCGACGACGACGAGACGAAAGCAACGCGAGCGCTCCCCATCCGGGGGCTCGGAAGGTGGAAGGGCGCGATGCATGAGGAGAGTGCGAAGACATGGTTGCCGTCCAAGGGGGTCGCCCTCCTTTTAAAGACAACTCTCCCCACTTGCGTCCTCAGCCGTCGCGGGCTGAGTCTTCACCAACATGCTCCAAAGTCCTCCCCCCACGACACAGGGATTGGGTCCCACGCGTAATGCAAGCTGACCCAGGACAGAAGAGGCCAAACCGCCGCGCGCGGTACGCGTAACTGCCCAGCGTTTACAAGCGCTCCTCCACTTTCGCCCAGACCAGCGGGTGAAAGGACGGACTGCCATGCAGGCGGCATGCAACTGCACCGAGGGGGCGCACCCTTTCGACTTCGACGCGTTCAGCATGGAGGCCCAGGCCCACATGTCATGTAACCGGCGCGCCAGTTACTACGTGTGAGAAACTGCACCGCCACTCGCGCCAGTACCGCGCCTTCTCGACTACGGAACTGGTGCCGTGACTCGAGGCGACCCTACGCATGGCCCAACAGTGCCAACCGAGCACATCGGTCACGGGTCAGTCCGCCGCAAGAGAAGGCGCGACGATCGATATGGCCAAAAGTGGGCCGGCAGTAATGGTGGCGGCAGGCGGGCGGAAGCAGCAGTCAAATCGCCTGCAGGCTCACGTCCCCTCCTGGGACAGCGAGAGAGCCCTCTCCCACGGCGTGAAGACGACGTGCCCGTGTTCCGTTCCTCGAACGGCCCGCGCACGCACAACGGCTGCCCCGCCAACCACTCGTCCCGTCGCATTAACTCTGCGGCAGGGCAGGCGGCACCTTTGGCAGGCGAAGCGGGCGACGCTTCACCTCCGCCATAATGACCGCGTCAAAAAAGGTGTGCCACGTCGCTCAATTTCGTATCCTTTTCCTCTTCCTCTTTCTCTCTCTTGCTACAGGGACCGGGAAAGGGGATACTCCGAAAGGGATCCTTCTCCGCGAAGGAAGCGAGCCCCGAGCCCCCCCCCCCCACTGATCAGAGGTTCGAAGGCTGGCCCCTCGGAAGGGTTCAACAGCCACCTCAGAGCACTCGGGCTCCGCGCCCACTACTGGTCAGAGGTTCGAAGGCTGGCCCCTCGGAAGGGTTCAACGGCCGCCTCAGGCCACTCGGGCTCCGTGCCCACTACTGATCAGGGGTTCGTAGGCTGGCCCCCGAAGGGTTTGACAGCCGCCTCAGAGCACGCAGAGCGAGGGATGACTCTGGGTACGTTCGATACACAACCAAGGCTCGGGCTACGCTCCCGAGGTACCCTAGGATATTTCCGAGACCAACGGGAGCGATTTCGTAATGGAATCCCATCAGAGGGAGGCATCGAGCCCTCGGACCCTATCAAACGGGACCGGGTCCGGCAAATCACCTGCAGGTACTTTTGGAGCGCGCCTCTGGGCCACTAGCCGACCCTTATCGAACGGGGCACGGGCGTCCACTCGGATCACCCACTAGCAACTCACTGGAGACACCATGTTCGGCGCCCTCCGAGGGCAACATGGCGCTTTCCCCCCTCCTCCTTGCGGAAAGGCGACGTAGGGGCGTATGAAAAAAGCCGAGTCTGTCCTTGACCGTCCTCTCACTCTTTGCGGAGGCTCGGGGGCTGCTCTCGCAAACCTGGCTCCGGCCAAACCGTTGACAGCGTCAACATACCAGCCCGAGAACTTGGGACTCGACTATGCACCCGGGCTACGGCCAGTTCGCATGAGGGAACAACCAGACCGGCCGAAGCATCACGAAACGCGCTAGACCTCGAAGGAGTCAGACCATTCCTCCGAGGCCTCGGGGGCTACACCTGGCGGGTGCGCTTGCGCGCACCCACCGGAACGAAACGCAACCGAGAAAGGCTGGTCCCCTTGCAAAAAAGTGCGACAAAAGCCTCCAAGCGAGTGTCAACACTCCCTTCGAGGCTCGGGGGCTACTGTCGGGGACCATAATTAGGGGTACCCCCAAGACTCCTAATCTCAGCTGAGAACCCCCATCAGCACAAAGCTGTAAAGGCCTGATGGGCGCGATTAAGGTCAAGGCTCAGTCCACTCAAGGGACACGATCTCGCCTCGCCCGAGCCCAGTCTCGGGCAAAGGCAGCCGACCCCGGAGGATTCACGTCTCGCCTGAGGGCCCCCTCAAGCAACGGACACACCTTCGGCTCGCCCGAGGCCCAGTCTTCGCAGAGAAGCAACCTTGGCCAGATCGCCACGCCAACCGACCGTATCGCAGGAGCATTTAATGCAAGGATCGCCTGACACCTTATCCTAACGCGCGCTCTTCAGTCGACAGAGCCGAAGTGACCGCAGTCACTTCGCCGCTCCACTAACTGACCTGACAAGAAAACAGCATCGCCTGCCCCGCTCCGACTGCCGTGCCACTCGCCAGAGTGAGGTCGACAACGGCTAAGTCTAGCCTCGGGCGACATAGGAAGCTCCGCCTCGTCCGACCCCAGGGTTCGGCCCCCGTCTCGGCCTCGGAAGATGGACTTCGCCTCGCCCGACCCCAGGGCTCGGACTCAACCATGACTTAGAAGACGACGAACTCCGCCTCGCCCGACCCCAGGGCTCGGACTCAGCCTCGGCTCCGGAAGACGACGAACTCCGCCTCGCCCGACCCCAGGGCTCGGACTCAGCCTCGGCTCCGGAAGACGATGGACTCCGCCTCGCCCGACCCCAGGGCTCGGACTCAACCTCGACCTTGGAGGAATCGCCACCTCGCCCAAACTCGGGTCCGGACCGGCCACGTCGCCAGGGGGGCCATCATTACCCTGCCCCTAGCTAGCTCAGGCTACGGGGAACAAGACTGGCGTCTCATCTGGCTCGCCCCAGTAAACAAGTAATGATGACACCCCGCACGCTCCATAACGACGGCAGCTCTCAGCCCCTTACGTCAGCAAGGAGACATCAGCAAGGATCCGACAGCCCCGACAGCTGTACTTCCGCAGGGCTCCAGCGCTCCTCCGACGACCACGACATCACATGAACAGGGTGTCAAAACCTCTCCGACTGCCACGACGGCATGTACTTAGGGCTCTAGCTCCTCTCTGCTAGACACGTTAGCACACTGCTACACCCCCATTGTACACCTGGACCCTCTTCTTACGCCTATAAAAGGAAGGTCCAGGGCTCTCGTACGAGAGGGTTGGTCGCGTGGGAGAACGGGCCGACGCATAAGGCTCTCGCTCTCTCTCTCTCCCACGCGAACGCTTGTAACCCCTACTATAAGCGCATCCATCCGCCCTGGGCGCAGGACAACACGAAGGCCGCGGTTTCCCCTTACTGTTCTCCCCCCTTTGTGTCTCATCTCGCGCCGACCCATCTGGGCTGGGACACGCAGCGACAATTTACTCGTCGGTCCAGGGACCCCGGGTCGAAACGCCGACAAGTATATTTAAATATTTGAGTGTTTTTTTTGCCCTTCCGCACTTTTGCTAAACCGGAGTCTGGTCAACATTTGTCCCAGACAGTGACATAATCGAATGGACAAAAGTCCGACTTAAACAAATGATCAAACGAAAAGTTTGGCTTGAATTGACTTACAAACAAATCACTACGAAAAATTGGCTTAAAATGACCTGGAGACATGGCAATAAAGCATCTTTCAGTAGCGTCACTGCCATCTTTTTGTATGACGCATTCAACAGTTCTGACAGTACTTAAGCTTCGTCGATCCAAATCGATATGTTCAAACGGAATCTTGACTGCAAAATGTCGCAGGTAAAAGTGGCGTAGTATTTGACGAAAACACAGAGACATTGGTTTATCCAGAGAACTCTATAATCACTATATTCCATTGATTTTTTTGTACAACAAATTTGTTGACGCCTTTTTGGAGCGCCAAACACTCAACAAGAACCGTGGCGGTGCCCTCTGTACAGGGGCGGACGGTCCGCGCGCAGGGGCCGGACGGTCCGCGGCCTGATGCGAGGCGCGGTAGTGCTCTCTGCGCAAGGGCGGACTGTCCGCGGCCTAGGGCCGGACGGTCCGCGGCCTGATGCGCGGCTAGGGTTCTTGCCTGACGGCCGGACGGTCCGCGCCCTGGGGCCGGACGGTCCGCGCGTACGCAGGGACGGCGGAAGATCGCCGACGGCGCCTGGATCTCGCTCCCGGGAGGGACCCCGTCGGGGAGTAGAGATCCTAGGTTGTGTCTAGGCTCGGGCTGGCCGACCTAGACTCCTCTAATCGACGTAGAGCCGAAGAGAGACGAAGAATTTGGGGATTGGAAGACTAAACCTAAACTAGACTAGAACTACTCCTAGGATAAAATGCGAAATAGAAGTTGTATTGATTCGATTGTTGATGATTACAAATCGGCCGTAGACCTCTCTATTTATAGAGGAGGGGGGCTGCACCCTTTACACAACTGATTCCGAGCTAATTCCGCGAATCTAGCTAACAACCGTAGCACAAAACTCGGAACCCTAATCTGTTCTGCGCACGCGCGGACCGTCCGGCCCACAGGCGCGGACTGTCCGGACCGCGGACCGTCCGGCCTCAGGGCCGGACTGTCCGCCCGCTCTTTTTTGGTTCCAACATATGCCCCCCTGCCTTTTGGTGGAGCTGGGCGAACCAAAAGCAACTAACTCGATGTAATCACATCGGTTCTCTTAGGCATCTTGCCACATACTAGGATGGTACTGTTTGAGGAAACGCCCATTCAAAGCCTTTGGTAAATCCTTGCCTTGTAATGTTTGTAGCAAATAGGCGTTACCAGACATTACCTGTTTTACTTTATAAGGACCCTCCCAGCTTGGCGACCATTTTCCAAACTTACGGTCTTTATTCCTTAAAGGCAAGATGGTCTTCCACACCAGATCCCCTACTTGAAATGACTTTGCTTTGACCTTCTTGTTGTAGGCCCTGGCCACTTTGATCTTGTCTTTTTCTATTGCTCCCAAAGCTATCATCCTCTTGTCGGTCACCTCATCAATATTATCCATCATTGAATTATAATAATCCATGACGGTTAGATCATTTTGTCTGGCGAACCTAACAGCATTCAAACTTATCTCCACAGGCAACACTGCTTCCTGCCCATAGACCAGCTCAAAAGGAGACACTTTAGTAGCACTATGTTTAGATATTCTATGAGCCCATAAAGCTTCAGACAAAATCTTATGCCAATACTTAGGATTATCAGATATCTTCTTTTTTATCAAGTTGATCAATGTCCTATTACTAGACTCGGCCTGCCCATTGGCCTGAGCATAGTATGGAGATGAATTAAGCAACTTAATTCTATATAATTCAGCAAATTCACGTACCTCCTTAGACATAAAAGAAGTCCCTTGATCTGTAGTCAAGGTCTGGGGAATGCCGAATCTATGAATAATATGCTCAGTTATGAACTCAATTACCTCCTTGTGTGTCATGTTCTTCAGAGCAACGGCTTCAGTCCATTTGGTAAAGTAGTCAGTGGCAACTAACACGAACCGATGCCCTTTTGATGATGAAGGATGAATTTCTCCAATAAAGTCTAATCCCCATCCTCTGAAAGGCCAAGGTTTGATGATAGGATGCAATTCGGCTGAAGGGACCAACTGTAGGTCGCCGAATTTTTGACATACCTGGCAACCCTTGTAGTACTTGAAACAATCAGCTACCATGTTAGGCCAATAAAAACCAGACCTTCGCAACAGCCATTTCATCTTTGGAGCCGATTGGTGGGTACCACAAATTCCTTCATGTACTTCGGCCATGGCCAATATAGCATCATCTGGGCCCAAGCACTTAAGCAAGACATCATTGACTGTTCGGCGGTAGAGTTCATCACTCATCAAAACATACTTGAAAGCTGTTCGCCGAATGTTTTTATCTGTCCTGTTATTGGGATTTCGTAAATAATTAAGTATAGGTGTCCTCCAATCACTTGCATCGGCTTCATTGTCAGCCGAATCAATTAAGAGGACGTTTCTGGTAACCCCGGACGGTCCGGCGTCGTCACGCGGACGGTCCGCGACCTGGGAATTTGGCTCTGCACTGGTTATCAGATTTTCAGTTTTGTGAAATTTCCCTCTCTTTATCCGATAACCTGATGCATCTTGTGCCAAATTGTTAGCTCTATGATTCTCAACTCTAGAGACATGCCGAATACTGAATTCGTCAAAAGAATGGATTATGCTCCAACATTTCTCAAGATAACTATTTAGAGTACCATCAAAACATTGATATTCCTCTAACACTTGTTGGACAACCAGCTGAGAATCACCAAATACCTTCACATGTTTTACTCCCATACTATTTAAAAGTTCTAAACCGAATAAGAGGGCCTCATATTCAGCTTGATTATTAGTGCAATAAGTTTTCAATCGGCTAGAGAAGTCAAAGGAGACATTACTTGGTGAAACAAGTACAATGCCAATTCCTTGCCCTTTATTGCAAACCGATCCATCAAAATATAAAGTCCAAGGAGTAATAGTGAGGTATGACATGTCTAGTTCATGAATATCATTAACCCGATGTTCTACAATAAAATCCGCTACGACTTGGCCTTTCATAGATTTCAATGGTTCATAGGCCAAGTCATATTCTATGAGTGCATAAGCCCACTTACCAATTCTACCACTCATAATTGGGTTATGCAACATGTATTTGATTACATCGGCTTGACCAGAAACAGTGCAATGACTAGACAGTAAATAACATCTACATTTGGTGCATGCATAAAACAAGCATAAACATAACTTTTCAATAAAAGTGTACCTTGTTTCAGCATCCACCAACCTTCGGCTTAGATATGTCACCACATGCTCCTTCCCCTCAGTTTCTTGTGTTAGAACAGCCCCAATAACCTTGTCTTCAGCTGCAATGTATAATCTGAATGGTGCTCCTACTTGTGGTGCTTTTAACACGGGAGCCGAAGACAAGTATTTTTTAATGAGATCAAATGCTTTCTGCTGCTCTGCCCCCCAAGTGAATTCAGCATCATTCTTAAGCCGAAGGATAGGGGTGAAGGCATCAATCTTCCCGGCTAGGTTAGAAATAAACCTTCGTAAATAATTCACCTTGCCGAGAAACCTCTGCACTTCGACCTTACAAGTCGGAGGCCCCACATTCCGAATAGACTTGATTCGGTCAGGGTCTATTTCTATACCATGTTCATGGATGACAAATCCTAAAAACTTACCAGCCGACACCCCAAAAGCACATTTACGTGGGTTCATTTTTAAACCATACCGACGCATTTTATCAAAGGCTTTGCGCAAATCAGCTATATGAGAACTAAACTTAGCCGATTTGACTACAATATCATCAATGTAGACTTCCACAGTGTTTCCTAACAACTCATGGAAGATCAGATTCATAGCCCTCTGATAAGTAGCACCAGCATTTTTAAGACCGAATGTCATGACAACCCATTCAAATAAACCAATGAAGCCTGGACATATAAAGGCCGTTTTAGACGCATCTTCTTTGGCCATGAAAATCTGATTATATCCGGAATTACCATCAAGAAAGCTAATAATTCTATTCCCTGATGCATTATTGATTAATGTGTCGGCTATGGGCATGGGATATTCGTCTTTAGGAGTTGCTTTATTTAAATTACGAAAATCAATGCATACTCTAAGTTTACCTGACTCCTTCTTCTCCACCGGCACAATATTGGAGACCCACTCTGCGTATCTGCAAGGTCTAATAAAATTAGCTTCTAGCAGCCGGTGGATTTCGTCCTTGATTCGTGGGAGAAGATCTGGACGAAACGTTCTAGCTTTCTGCTTGAAAGGTCTGAAACCAGACTTAATGGGCAGCCGATGTTCGACAATCTCTCGGCTTAGTCCAGGCATCTCAGTGTAATTCCAAGCAAAACAGTCTGAATACTCCTTCAATAGACCGATCATCTCATCTCTAGGATCGGCCTCCAGGGTCTTGTTTACAAAAGTTGGCCTTGGAGTTTTACCATCTCCTATGTCAATCTCCTCCAATGGATCGGCCGATGTAAACCCCTGTCCTAGTTTATCAAGATCTCTGAATTCCTCTATCATGTCCCCCACAGAGGAATTAGATGATCTTTGTGTGATGGCGGGCTTTCCGATCTCAGGGACCGGATCATCCGTAATACTGTCTTTTCGCTGTGGTAGATGTTCGGTCTTAAAGCCCGAACTGTTTTGTGAAAGACCAGACCATCCGGCTTCGAGAGCCGAATTGTCCGTGATCAACGACTCATGAACTTCATGTGTATTCATGATTTAAACTTTATTTAGGATTTAGCCGATTCTCCATCGGCTCTAGCATTACAGGAATGAAACCTTTCTTATCTATACTTATGAACTGATAATCAGAAAAATCTACTCCTGTGAGACATGTAGCAGTCTCATAAGTCCAGAGTACAGGGGCATCGGCCACAGCGATGCAGGCCGATACATCAGCATGTACTTGTTCTACCTCATCGCCTACCCATTGTATTAGCATTTGATGTAATGTAGAAGGTATACATTGATTGGCATGAATCCAATCTCTGCCTAGAATTAAACTGTAATTCCCTTCTACATCAGCGACGAAGAATGCAGCAGCAAGGGTCTTAGTCCCGATGGTTAATTCAACGGACGTGACTCCCCTGGCTTTAATCGAACTATTCCCAACACCACTGAGGGTCATGTTGGTTTTGACAAGTTCGTCATCTTGTTTACCTAATTTTCTGTATAATGAATAAGGCATTAGATTTACAGCCGCCCCTCCATCCACCAACATCTTAGCAATCGGTATTCCATCAATGTGACCGCGCACGAAGAGCGGCTTTAAATGATTTACCGATTCCTTTGGTTTAGAAAAGGCGGCTTCTTTAGGACCAAAATCGAACTGGGCAGCAACAAGTTCATCGTCGCCAATGATAGTGCAATCGGAAGAAAATGTAATAATATTTACATCCATACCTGGGCGTTCTGGAGAAGCCTCGTAGTCGACCAGGTCTTCTCCTAGCAGGTCGTCCTCTTCCATGGATGTTGTCGTGTTGTTGGAGGCTTCCTGGTGAACGGCGGACGGTCCGCATGCGGGGGCCGGACGGTCCGCGCCTGGTGCAGGTTGTCCAGAGCCTTCCTGGCGAACGGCGGACGGTCCGCACGCGGGGGCCGGACGGTCCGCGCCTGGTGCAGGTTGACTTTCTATTTCTATGGCCGTTTGTTTTTCCTCCACGGCCTTCGGTCTCCATTTCTTTTGTGGTAGCGGGTATAGTGGATGTGTGTCATTAAATGTCTTTTCCGCCTCCTTCTCCTGGCTCTCCTTTGCTCTTAGGCGCTGTAATTTTCTTTTTTGTGACCGCGTCAATCCCGCTGGGCACCATCGAGGCATGGAGTATTTTGGATCAGCTGTTTTGATGGTAGCCGTATCCTTTTCGGTCGTGTTGGCCGATTCGCCGAAAATCATCGGCCCTTTATTGTCTCCCTGTATGACAACATCCGCAGTGCCTATTTTGATGATATCCTTTTTTGCTCTTTGAGTTGCTACAGGCATATGCCCCCCTGCCGGATTGGTCGGCCTAGGAGGCCGAGTAGTCCGGCAACCTTGTTGGGCCTGTGCCTGGTGACCGGATTCAGCAGAGCTCAATCGGTCTTGCACTGGCGGTGCCAACCTATCAAAAACGGATGTTTGGGGTGCCCCCAAGCGGGGTACTGTGGCATCCCAAATGGATATGGTGGCATGCCCCACATTTGATTTGGGACATATGGTGGAGGTAAGTATGTGTATGGATATGGCATAGATGGATAAGGAGGTGGAGGGGTCCATGTCGGCATGTTAGGTCTCAATTGTACAATAGGACCTTTCATTTCTTCCGATTGGTGATGTGGTCCAATCGGCCTGACCTGACGTTGCTCATGAATGGGTGAGCGGGGTCGCTTCGGTGGCCGGTCACTGGGGCCAGCCTTCTTTTTCACATATTTAGACAACAATTGATCGAAAGTCGGGCCAGGCTTGATCAGCCGACCAGCTGCTTTAAATGTATTTGTTTTCCACGTACCTATCTCTGGTCGTCGTGGTTTGAAGGTACATGGTCGCTGCGAGTCCTGAGCATGGCCGGACCGTCCGCCTGAGCTCTCCGGACTGTCTGGTGGGGTCCCGGACCGTCCGCGCCTACGTGCCGGACCGTCCGGGATACGCAGCACGGGTTCCTGTATCTGTCTCCCTGTCTGCGCTTGCCCCCCAGTACTGGAGGTTGTAATGGTCACCTTTAAGGTCTCCCCTCCATCGGGAGTCTTCTCGGCTACCACTTTCCTGCAAGAAACTTTATGATCCTCATCGGCCTTTTTAGAATTGCCGATGATTGCCTCTTTGCCTTTGCCTTTATCGGCCGTGTTTGGCCGAACCAGGACTTTTTTGCCCTCGAAGTCGATCACGTTCATTGGAAATGGCTCTGTATCCACCTGCATTTCCTGAAATTTCAATCGTCCCTCATTAATGGCCGATTGAATCTGTCGTCGGAATACATTACAATCATTAGTGGCATGAGAAAATGAGTTATGCCACTTGCAGTATGCACGACGTTTTAGCTCGTCGGCGGATGGAACAGTGTGATTTATTTTAATATTGCCATTTTTGAGTAGTTCGTCAAATATTTTATCACATTTACCAACATTGAATGTAAACTTAACCTCCTCCTGCCGTTTCTTTTGAACCGGCTGTAAGGAGGCACAAGCCGAAGATTTGGCCTGCTTTGGCCAAACCATTTCAGCAGCATACACTTCTGCTGATTCGTCTTCTGAGCTACTTTGGTCGCATTCTACTACACGTATGTTGTGACGAATTGCTTTAGTAGTTTCTTTGCTTCGGCTTTCACAAGCCGAAGCTCTCTGGTGTAATTGTGCTAGTGTAAAGAATTGGATGCCTTCTAATCTCTCTTTTAAATAATATCGTAGACCGTTAAAGGCTAATCCTACTAGCTGTTTCTCTGCCAAATGAATTTGAAAGCATCGGTTTCTTGTATCTCGGAATCTCCGGATGTAATCATTAACCGATTCATCTTTTGTCTGTCGCAACGACGCTAAATCTACCAAATCCAATTCAT
Source organism: Zea luxurians (assembly GCA_029449295.1). NCBI lineage: Eukaryota > Viridiplantae > Streptophyta > Magnoliopsida > Poales > Poaceae > Zea > Zea luxurians. Next base: position 94,960,899 of record JAOPSE010000010.1, on the reverse strand, counting down.
AGTCACCGGAGAAAAAATGATCATGAAATTTTTGTTCTAAATCCCCCCATGATGAAATGGAATTAGGAGGTAAAGTGGCGTACCATGCAAACGCAGTTCCTGTTAAAGATAATGAAAACAAACGTACACGAAATGCCTCTGTGTCGGCCAACTCTCCTAATTGTGCTAAAAATTGGCCTATGTGTTCACGTGTGTTCTTTCCTTGATCACCCGCAAAATTTTGTGAATTCGGGTATCCTGGTTCCCTGTGGGTATGGGTGGTGATCAAATCGGCTGTCATAAGGTTTCCGATATGATTGCCCCCCAGGGACCATGCTTACTCCGAGCTTATCTCGGAACGCCCCGGCTATTTCTTCCCTTACTATATCAATGGCAGCCGGTGCGAGACCACCGGCTCTCTGGTCAAACATAGGTGGGGTTGGCTGGATATTAGCATGTTGTCTTTCCCCCCATTGGTTTGAGTTACGTGGTGCATTTCCATTTGCTCTATATGGCTCATACGTTTGATCGTTTCTTTCCGGCCTTCCAGGTGGGGCCGGAAAGCTTTCCTGGGCCTTGGATCCTGAATTAGTGGGCTGGTGCATTGCATAGTGTGATGGGAAGTGTTGCTGGGACGGGCGAGGATTCATGTAATAATCCTCCTCAAAAGACTTATGCGCGGACTGTCCGGATACGTACCCGGACCGTCCGTGGTCATATGCGGACCGTCCGTCATTGTATGCGGACCGTCCGGCTGGGTAGTTTAGGTTCTGTGTCATATGTGGTGGCTCGGGCGCATATCTAGGTAACTCATTAAAAATAGGCCCGACTGTTGTTGGCCCGGACGGTCCGCGCTCACGTGCAGACGGTCCGGGCATGTGCAGATCGGCTGGTTTGCTGCCGATTTGCGGTTGCTTAGGGTATGTGTCCATTGGCATCCCATAAAGGGGTTGTGACTGGTCGTGACAACCTGTAGCCGATGTGTTATGCGCGTTATCTCCTAACTCAACCTCGTGCGAAGGAAAATTTGCGGTACTAGATTTATCGAATGCACATACTAGTCTCTTAAGATCGCTTTGCATACCCCCTATGATGTTCTGCATTTGTTCACGCTGATCTTCTACATAATTTCTAAGAGATTGCAGATCGTTGGTATTACTTACATTGGGGATATCTGGCGTGGGTTGGAGCGAAGCCGGATCCGTTGCCCGATGTCGGACGACCTTGTTGTTCCTGTCCACTTTGAAGTTGGCCAAGAACTTTGCTTTCGCCTCCTGGATCATCCGCTCCTTGTGCTCCTCAAACTGGAGCTGCTCGTCAGCCGGCAAGGTTTCCCAAGTCGGCTCTATGATGTTGCTTAGAGAAATATCAGAGCTATCCTTTGAACCGGCCATTGAGGGCCGATCTGATGAGCTTAGATGTGTTGTCCCCAGCGGAGTCGCCAAAAAGTGTGTTGACGCCTTTTTGGAGCGCCAAACACTCAACAAGAACCGTGGCGGTGCCCTCTGCACAGGGGCGGACGGTCCGCGCGCAGGGGCCGGACGGTCCGCGGCCTGATGCGAGGCGCGGTAGTGCTCTCTGCGCAAGGGCGGACTGTCCGCGGCCTAGGGCCGGACGGTCCGCGGCCTGATGCGCGGCTAGGGTTCCTGCCTGACGGCCGGACGGTCCGCGCCCTGGGGCCGGACGGTCCGCGCGTACGCAGGGACGGCGGAAGATCGCCGACGGCGCCTGGATCTCGCCCCGGGAGGGACCCCGTCGGGGAGTAGAGATCCTAGGTTGTGTCTAGGCTCGGGCTGGCCGACCTAGACTCCTCTAATCGACGTAGAGCCGAAGAGAGACGAAGAATTTGGGGATTGGAAGACTAAACCTAAACTAGACTAGAACTACTCCTAGGATAAAATGCGAAATAGAAGTTGTATTGATTCGATCGTTGATGATTACAAATCGGCCGTAGACCTCTCTATTTATAGAGGAGGGGGCTGGACCCTTTACACAACTGATTCCGAGCTAATTCCGCGAATCTAGCTAACAACCGTAGCACAAAACTCGGAACCCTAATCTGTTCTGCGCACGCGCGGACCGTCCGGCCCACAGGCGCGGACTGTCCGGACCGCGGACCGTCCGGCCTCAGGGCCGGACTGTCCGCCCGCTCTTTTTTGGTTCCAACAAAATTATTTACACCCATTCAGTTCCTCACAGTCTCGCCCCCCTAGTCAAAGCTCAAACTCCACATGTTCGGACCCCAAATCAATGGATGTTTGGAGATCGGGGAGAAGACTAAATGGTGACACTGTTTGGGACTCCGCGGCAGGTGATGCCCGGCCCGGACTTAGGCGCCATGAGCTCATAGGGCAGCACGCCGGCGCCGCAGCGGTTGCGGCGCCCCGCGTCGGCGTTGCGCCGGCCGATCTCCTCCTCGGCGCGGCGCACCTCGTCCGCGAACTCGCGCGCGGCCGCCAGCGCGGCCGGGTCGGCCGTCCACGCCTCGTCGGGGCGCTCCCCGAGGTACTGCTCGTCGGCGGAGTGCGTGGACAGCGTGTCGATGACGGTCATGAACGTGGTGGCCTGCGTCAGGCCGGGCAGCGCCGACAGGAAGAAGCGGTGCGGGTCGGCCAGCAGGTGCGCGTGCTCCGGGTCCCCCTCGGCGGGCACCAGCCGCCGCATCAGCGGCGGCCGGTTCGGGATGTAGCCGCCCAGCGGGTACTGCCCGAAGTTGAGCGCCGCGTGCTGCGCCGAGGTCAGCCACAGCAGCGTCGTGAGCAGCGACGCCAGGTCCCCGGGCGTCGTCAGGCGCGGCCACCACGGCGCCCCGCGCTTGTCCGCGTGCCCCGTCTGCACGGCCTCCCTGTACCACGACTGCAGCTCGGTGTCTGCCTGCACCGACTCGTCCGACGGGTAGTACGTGGCCACGTAGGCGCCGCACCACCGCGTGATGGCCGACCAGAGGAGCAGCCCGTCGGTGGCGTACGGGTAGTCCTCGATGAGCAGCCGCAGACCGTGCGGCTTCGTCGGGTCCTCCACGGCCATTCCTCTGTGACAAGGGAACACACACCATGTCAGCCTGCGGCTCGTACTTCCGATTTTCCATTCCAGGTGTTTTTGTGTACCTTCTGATGAGATCGGCGGGGAGGCCCTCCTGGTCGAGCCGCCAGAGCTCCCGGTACGCGAACGAGCTCATCTCCATGCAGTACCGGCCAGGGGTGAACCCGGACTCGATGACGCCGTCGCCGTTGATGAGGATCTGCCGCGCCAGCGCGTTGATCTTGAGCGTGTAGCGCATGTGCGGCTTGAGCAGCTTGAAGATGGGGTGCATCGCGCTCAGGTGCCGGTGCGCCGCGATGATGAACGGCTCCATGCACGCGTGCGTCCTCAGCCTGCACACGCATGCAGCGCAATGATTAGTCGAATCCAACAACGACTTCGGTCGTCCTGCAAGACTGGCAGACAGTGTCGTGCTGCCGTATGTGTGTACCAGTGGTTGATGAGCTGGTGGACGCCCGCGTCGTTGGAGCAGACGTGCGCCTTGGCGAGCTGCCACAGCCAGTTGCTGGTGGCGTCGGCGGGCGGCGTGAGCACCCGCTTGGCGCGCGCGCACCCGTCGGTCATCGGCGGGAGGCGCAGCTCGATCGCGATGGGCTTCAGCGTGCCCGCGCCCGTCAGGAAGAAGAGCGTGCGCGTGCCGTAGGCCTTCCGCCCGTCCTGCGCGTTGATCCGGTCCAGGAACGGCAGGAATATGTCGTGGTAGTCCAGCATGTACAGCCGGTTGTCCTCCAGCGCCTGCTGCACCGACATGCCGTCGAGCCTCCCGATGATGTGCTCCTCTGTTATGGCCGACTCCGGCTGGCCGTACACGGCCGGGTCCAGTTTGCTCATCGGCGGGAACGCCTGGAAGCGACACGAGAAACGAACGGCGGTGAGCGCGCGCTAAGCACGGCGGGCGGCGGGGTCTTTCCACTCCACTCCGCTGACAGTAATGGACGGGGCCGTGGAGAGAGGTGGACGTGCGGTTTCAGTGTCCGCGGCGTGTTGGGCGTGTGATTGGCATGGATACCTGAAGGCGCTCGATGTTGACGGGGTTGATGCCAGCCAGCGCCTGCCTCGCGAACTCGTCGTCCCGCAGCCACGCAAACTTGTCCCCTGCCACACGGAAGGGCGGGAAGAAAAAAAAAATTCAAACGACAGCAAGAGTACAACACTGTCTGCTCCGTGTCTTATCTGATCTCCATGGATCGTGGACGGAGGAGGAGGTTGCGTCGCTTACTCTTGATGATGTCGGGCGTGTCGTAGCGGAGGAGGCCCTCGCTGTTCTCCTGGATCTTGCGCACGAAGGGGATCTTCTGGAACAGCTGGTCCTGCAGGGCCTGCTTCAGCCGGAGGCCCTCCTTGAAGAGGTTGTCCACATCGTGGAAGCCGGCGAAGTCGCGGAAGTCCGGCGACACGGAGCTCACCAGCAGCGGCATGAAGTTGTGGAGCAGCGCCTTGAGCGCGCCCTCCGACAGCATCTCGTTCTTGCCCTCCTCGAACTCCTCGTCCCGGGACACGTAGATGGGCTCCGGGTACTCCACCCTGCTCTCCGCGCAGTCTTCTGCAAGCGCCGGCGAGGAAACGTTAGCGTCGGTCAACGTCGCCCGCGATCGGGTGGTTTCGATACGAAAGTCATGTCCGGTCGCCGGTCGGCCACAGTTCCTGTCGCGGAATTTATGGGGTGGCGGATGGCGGTGGTGACAAGAACTGAACAGTGAGCTAGGGGGGAAAATAAGCGGAGGCTTGCCTGTGAAAGTCTTAGGCCGGCCCGTCCGCATCCGGCGCGGGTACGGCAGCTGCTGGTCGCCGCCGAGGATCGGGCGCGCGAACTCGGCGCCCATGTCCGGGTTGCCGAGGTCGTTGTACACGTCGTACTCCCACACCCGATCGGTGGTCCTGCGCTCGCCGCCGGTGCCAGCGCCCTCGCCCCTCAGGTCGCTGAGCTCCAGGCGGCGGAGCTCCCGCAGCCCCTGCGGCGTCTGCGCCGGCAGGTACGGCTTGTTGGTGAAGAACACGCGCGGGTCGCGGTGCACGCGCGTGGGCTGCACCCACGAGTAGCAGGTGAAGTGCGCGGGGCCGGAGGGAAAGCCCTCCACCACGATGCTCTCGACGAAGAACTCGCGCTGGTGCCGGTTGAGCACGGCGACCGCGCCCGGCTCGCCGAAGGACCCGTCGACGGTGAAGTCGGCGGTGTACACCACCCGCTCCGCCTTCACGTCCTTCTTCCCGAACCAGCCCACCAGCGCCGACCGCCTGCTCTTCTTGGGGCCCCCTTTTCCTGCCACCGTTTCAGAGATGGTCCGGTCAGATTAATGCCTCGCCTGGCATGATTGCGTAATTCCATTTTCGTTTCGATGCAGCCGAGACGGAGAAGGCGGCAGCTTTTGGCACAAATCACAAACAGAGAGACAGACAGCTCCACGTGATGGTCCATTTGGAAATTAATGGCGACTCGGAGACAAAATGACCCAGACGTCAAGGCGCACCAGCTGGAATATTCTCGCTGCGGCTGCGGGTTCCATGAAGGTGAAGGAGTGAATGGGAAACGACGACGAGACAAGAAAAGGGAAACAGAGAAGGAAGGAAGGAACCGATTTGTGCTAGCTCAGTACAATTCGAAGATGCAACGCAACGCTGGATGCGCCTAGGAACTCCATGCCACCGCGCGCGCGCGGTGCGGCACGGCGGCGGCGGCGGCGGGGACGGTGGAGATGGAACCACGCAAGCCTTTCTTCTTACTTGGGTCGGTCTCGGTGCTGATGAGCTCGAGGAGGACGCTGCGGCCGACCCAGTCGGCGCACGCGTCCAGCCGCTCGGCGACCCGGCACTTGGCGTCCCTTTTCCGACTCCGCCGCACGGTGACCACGGCCCGCGCGGCCACGCTCGGCTCCGGCGGGACCGCCTCGGCCCTCTCCGGCGGCGCCACGACCCGCTCGGCCAGCGCGTCCACCGGCGCGGTCGACCTCAGCGACGACGACGACGACGACCTCCTCCTGTGCGCACCGCTCCCTTCCCTTCCGACCGCGGCGAAGCAGGGCCCGCCTCCCCGCCTCGGCGCCGCGGCGGCATGGCCCGGCCCCGGCGAGAACGATCTCCCCAGTAGCTCCATCGCCGACGCCATGGGCAGAACTAGAGCTCCAGAAATAACTTCCTCCCCTCGATCGATCGTAGCAGTTAAGGTTGGCTGGCGCGCTGGAGAACAAAAAAGACAAATCGCCGTTCAAAACAGCTCGCGTTCGAGGATCGTATCCGACTGTTTTTTTTTTCAATTCCCTCCTCTGTTCTCTGCTTGCGCAGTGGCCGCGAGCTCCGAGCTACCTTGCTCGCAGTGGGAGCAGCAGAATATATAGGCGCGCCGTCTGGCTCGGGCGCCGGTCAGGGGAGTAGGACTGTAGCCTGTAGGAGCAAGTGAGGACTCGATGGGGTCCGCACGAGCAGCAACCGAAGCGACGAGCTCCGGGCTCGGGCTCGGCGCGGCTGGACGGACGCGCAAGGCGCAGCGACGCGAATTCCTGCTCTGGCCGCACACGTGTTGCATGCGTCCTACGCGACCGGAGAAAAAAAATGGGGTCGGAGGCTCGGAGCTGCGGGGCCGAGGCTTCGACGCAGGTGATTCGGACAACGATGGCCCGTCCCAGGACGTAGTGACAATGTAGCCATCCGATTAGAGTCAGACTTTATTTTTATTTATTTTTTAAACTAAAATTTATTTATGATCATAATAATTATAAATAAACATTTAGATTGTGGTTCATTATCAACCCTACATGTGTGTGGTTGCTGATTCCGTGATTCGGACAACAATGCCTCGTCTTCATGCAGCACACTGTATCAAAGATGATGTTAACCCACCCTATGTGGAGCTCGATCCAGAGCTCAAGTAGAGAACTATTCCAGATTCTAGGGCGACAAAGTATTATGTACAAGTATGTACTTCATGGGCTCCCTCCCGCTGCCGCCATCGCTGATACATGCAGCAAAGTGGATAAGAGACGACGTGCTTCCATGTGGGATGGAAAACAATATGGGCAGGTCTTACCGGCCAAATGTCTCGTGGCATCAACGATATGGGCACACAGAAAGTCTGTTTGCTTGTGAAACTCATTCACACGTTACGGGTGGTTCGCTTAACTTTAATCTATGCTAGCTTCTACTATTTCTACAATGTTATTATCTCTATAGATTATAGCTAAAACAGTCTAAACAGTCAAATTTAATCCGAAACAAATAGCCAGCATTTACACTGCTGTTTGAATCAAAAGTGAGCTGGCGGACGGTCCGGCCCTGAGGCCGGACGGTCCGCGGTCCGGACAGTCCGCGCCTGCGGGCCGGACGGTCCGCGCGTGCGCAGAATAGATTAGGGTTCCGAGTTTTGTGCTACGGTTGTTAGCTAAATTCGTGGGATTCGCTCGGAATCAGTTGTGTAAAGGGTCCAGCCCCCTCCTCTATAAATAGAGAGGTCTACGGCCGATTTATCATCATCAATCGAATCAATACAACTTCTATTTCGCATTTTATCTTAGGAGTAGTTCTAGTTTAGCCCTAGTTTAGCCTTCCAATCCTCAAATTCTCCGCCTCTCCTCGACTCTACGTCGATTAGAGGAGTCTAGGTCGGTCTACCTGAGCCTAGACAACTCCTAGGATCTCTCCTCCCCGACGGGGTCCCTCCCGGGAGCGAGATCCAGGCGCCACCGGCGATCTTCCGCCGCCCCTACGCACGCGCGGACCGTCCGGCCCTAGGGCGCGGACCGTCCGGCCGTTAGGCAGGGAACCCAAGCTCCTGCACCAGGTCGCAGACCGTCCGGCCCTGTGCCGCGGACCGTCCGCGCCTGACCAGAGAGCACCGCCGTCTCGCGCCAGGTCGCGGACCGTCCGGCCCTGGGCCGCAGACCGTCCGCGCCTGACCAGAGAGCACCGCCGCTGGTTCTCTTGAGTAATTGACGCCTCCAAAAAGGTGTCAACATACTTTTTGGCGACTCCGCCGGGGAAAACACATCTAGGCTCATCAAAACGGCCCTCAATGGCCGGTTCAAAGGATAGCTCTGATATTTCTCTAAGCAACATCATAGAGCCGACTTGGGAAACCTTGCCGGCTGACGAGCAGCTCCAGTTTGAGGAGCACAAGGAGCGGATGATCCAGGAGGCGAGAGCAAAGTTCTTGGCCAACTTCAAAGTGGACAGGAACAACAAGGTCGTCCGACATCGGACGACGGATCCGGCTTCACTCCAACCCACGCCAGATATCCCCAATGTAAGTAATACAAACGATCTGCAATCTCTTAGAAATTATGTAGAAGATCAGCGTGAACAAATGCAGAACATCATAGGGGGTATGCAAAGCGATCTTAAGAGACTAGTACGTGCATTTGATAAATCTAGCATCGCAAATTTTCCTTTCGCACGAGGTTGAGTTAGGAGGTAACACGCGTAACACATCGGCTACAGGTTGTCACGATCAGTCACAACCCCTTTATGGGATGCCGATGGACACATACCCTGAGCAACCGCAAATCGGCAGCAAATCAGCCGATCTGCACATGCCCGGACCGTCCGCACGTGAGCGAGGACCGTCCGGACCAACAACAATCGGGCCTATTTTTAATGAGTTACCTAGATATGCGCCCGAACCACCACACACGACACAAAATCTAAACTACCCAGTCGGACCGTCCGCGTACAACGACGGACGGACCGCATATAATCACGGACGGTCGGGGCTAATGTCCGGACAGTCCGCACATGGCCTTTTTGAGGAGGATTGTTACCTGAATCCTCACCCGTCCCAGCAGCACTTCCCATCGCACTATACAATGCATCAACCCATTAATTCGAGATCTAGAGCCCAGGAAAACTTTCCGGCAACACCGAGAAGGCCGGAAAGGAACGATCAAACATATCAACCATATAGAGCAAGTGGCAATGCACCACGTAGTTCAAACCAATGGGGGGAAAGACAATATGCTAATATCCAGCCAACCCCACCTATGTTTGATCAGAGAGCTGGTGGTCTCGCACCGGCTGCCATTGATATAGTAAGGGAAGAAATAGCCGAGGCATTCCGAGATAAGCTTGGAGTAAGCATGGTCCCTGGGGGGCAATCATAGCGGAAACCTTATGACAGCCGATTTGATCACCACCTATACCCACAGGGAACCAGGATACCCGAATTCGCGAAATTTTCGGGTGATCAAGGAAAGAACACACGTGAACACATAGTCCAATTTTTAGCACAATTAGGAGAGTTGGCCGACACAGAGGCATTTCGCATACGTTTATTTTCATTATCTTTAACAGGAACTACGTTTGCGTGGTACGCCACTTTACCTCCTAATTCCATTTCATCATGGGGGGATCTAGAACAAAAATTTCATGATCATTTTTTCTCCGGTGACTATGAGTTGGATTTGGTAGATTTAGTGTCATTACGACAAGCAAAAGATGAATCGGGTAATGATTACATCCGGAGATTCCAAGATACAAGAAACCGATGCTTCCAAATTTATTTAGCAGAAAAACAGCTAGCAGGATTAGCCTTTAATGGTCTACAATATTATTTAAAAGAAAGATTAGAAGGCATTCAATTTTTTACACTAGCACAGTTACACCAGAGAGCTTCGGCTTGTGAAAGCCGAAGCAAAGAAACTGCTAAACAATTCGTCACAACGTACATATAGTAGAATGCGACCAAAGTAGCTCAGATGACGAATCAGCAGAAGTATATGTTGCTGAAATGGTTTGGCCAAAACAGGCCAAATCTTCAGCTTGTTCCTCCTTACCGCCGGTTCAAAAGAAACGGCAAGAGGAGGTTAAGTTTACGTTTAATGTTGGTAAGTGTGATAAAATATTTGATGAATTACTCAAAAATGGCAACATTAAAATAAATCACACTGTTCCATCCGCCGACGGGTTAAAACATCGGGCATACTGCAAGTGGCATAACTCATTTTCTCATGCCACTAATGATTGTAATGTATTCCGTCGATAGATTCAATCGGCCATTAATGAGGGACGATTGAAATTTCAGGAAATGCAGGTGGATACAGAGCCCTTTCCAATGAACATGATCGACTTCGAGGGCAAGAAAGTCCTGGTTCGGCCAAACATAGCCGATAAAGGCAAAGGCAAAGAGACAATCATCGACAATTCTAAAAAGGCCGATGAGGATCGTAAAGTTTCTTGCAGGAAAGTAGTGGCCGAGAAGACTCCCGATGGAGGGGAGACCCTAAAGGTGACCATCACAGCCTCTAGCACTGGGGGGCAAGCGCAGACAGGGAGACAGATGCAGGAACCCGTGCTGCGCATCCCGGACGGTCCGGCACATAGGCGCGGACGGTCCGGGACCCCGCCGGACGGTCCGGAGAACTCCAACGGACGGTCCGGTCGTGCTCAAGACTCGCAGTGCTAGAGATAGGCACGTGGAAAACAAATACATTCAAGGCAGCTGGTCGGTTGGTTAAAGCCAGCCCAACTTTTGATCAATTATTGTCTAAATACGTAAAAAAGAAGGCCGACCCCAGTGACCGGCCAGCAAAGCGACCCCGCTCACCCATTCATGAGCAGCGTCAGGTCAGGCCGATTGGACCACCCCACCAATCGGAAGAAATGAAAGGTCATACTATACAAGTGAGACCTAACGTACCTGCATGGACACCTCCACCTCCATATCCACCTATGCCATATCCATACACATACTTACCTCCACCGTATGTCCCAAATCAAATGTGGGGCATGCCACCATATCCATTTGGGATGTCACAGTACCCCGCCTGGGGGGCACCCCAAACATCCGTTTTTGATAGGTTGGCGTCGCCAGTACAAGACCGATTGAGCGCTGCTGAATCCGGTCACCGGGTACAGGCCCAACAAGATTGCCGGACTACTCGGCCTCCTAGGCCGACCAATCCGGTAGGGGGGCATATGCCTGTAGCAACTCAAAGAACAACAAAAAAGGACATCATCAAAATAGGCACTGCAGATGTTGTCATACAGAGAGACAATAAAGGGCAGATGATTTTCGGCGAATCGGCCAACACAACCGAAAAGGATACGGCTACCATCAAAACAGCCGATCCAAAATACTCCATGCCTCGATGGTGCCTAGCGGGATTGACACGATCCCAAAAGAGAAAATTACAGCGCCTAAGAGCAAAGGAGAGCCAGGAGAAGGAGGCAGAAAAGACATTTAATGACACACATCCACTATACCCACCACCGCAAAAGAAATGGAGACCGAAGGCCGTTGAGAAAAAACAAACGGCCACAGAAATAGAAAGTCAATCTGCACCAGGCGCGGACCGTCCGGCCCCTGCGCGCGGACCGTCCGCCATTCACCAGGAAGTCTCTGGACAACCTGCACTAGGCGCGGACCGTCCGCCGTTCACCAGGAAGCCTCCAACGACACAACAACATCAATGGAAGAGGACGACCTACTGGGAGAAGACCTGGTCGACTACGAGGCTTCTCCAGAACGCCCAGGTATGGATGTAAATATTATTACATTTTCTGTCGATTGTACTATTATCGGCGACGATGAACCTGTTGTTGCCCAGTTTGATTTCGGTCCTAAAGAAGCCGCCTTTACTAAACCAAAGGAATCGGTAAATCATTTAAAGCCGCTCTTCGTGCGCGGTCACATTGATGGAATACCGATTGCTAAGATGTTGGTAGATGGAGGGGCGGTTGTAAATCTAATGCCTTATTCATTATACAGAAAATTAGGTAAACAAGATGACGAACTTGTCAAAACCAACATGACCCTCAGCGGTGTTGGGGATAGTTCGATTAAAGCCAGGGGAGTCACGTCCGTTGAATTAACCATCGGGACTAAGACCCTTGCTGCTGCATTCTTCGTCGCTGATGTAGAAGGGAATTACAGTTTAATTCTAGGCAGAGATTGGATTCATGCCAATCAATGTATACCTTCTACATTACATCAAATGCTAATACAATGGGTAGGTGATGAGGTAGAACAAGTACATGCTGATGTATCGGCCTGCATCGCTGTGGCCGATGCCCCTGTACTCTGGACTTATGAGACTGCTACATGTCTCACAGGAGTAGATTTTTCTGATTATCAGTTCATAAGTATAGATAAGAAAGGTTTCATTCCTGTAATGCTAGAGCCGATGGAGAATCGGCTAAATCCTAAATAAAGTTTAAATGATAAATACACACAGAGTTCATGAGTCGTTGATCACGGACAATTCGGCTCTCAAAACCGGATGGTCCGGTCTTTCACAAAACAGTTCAGACTTTAAGACCGAACATCTACCACAGCGAAAAGACAGTATTACGGATGATCCAGTCCCCGAGACCGGAAAGTCCGCCATCACACAAAGATCATCTGATTCCTCTGTGGGGGACATGATAGAGGAATTCAGAGATCTTGATAAATTAGGACAGGGATTTACATCGGCCGATCCTTTGGAGGAGATTGACATAGGAGATGGTAACACTCCAAGGCCGACTTTTGTAAACAAGACCCTGGAGACCGATCCTAGAAATGAGATGATCGGTCTACTGAAGGAATATTCAGATTGTTTTGTTTGGAATTACACTGAGATGCCTGGACTAAGTCGAGAGATCGTCGAACATCGGCTGCCTATTAAGTCTGGTTTTAGACCTTTCAAGTAGAAAGCTAGGACATTTCGTCCAGATCTTCTCCCACGAATCAAGGACGAAATCCACCGGCTACTAGAAGCTAATTTTATTAGACCTTGCAGATACGCAGAGTGGGTCTCCAATATTGTGCCGGTGGAGAAGAAAGAGTCAGGTAAGCTTAGGGTTTGCATTGATTTTCGCAATTTAAATAGAGCAACTCCTAAAGATGAATATCCCATGCCCATAGCCGACACATTAATCAATAATGCATCAGGAAATAGAATTATTAGCTTTCTTGATGGTAATGCCGGATATAACCAGATTTTTATGGCCGAAGAGGATGCGTCTAAAACGGCCTTTATATGTCCAGGCTTCATTGGTTTATTCGAATGGGTTGTCATGACATTCGGTCTTAAAAATGCTGGCGCTACTTATCAGAGGGCTATGAATCTGATCTTCCATGAGTTGTTAGGAAACACTGTGGAGGTCTACATTGATGATATTGTAGTCAAATCGGCTGAGTTTAGTTCTCATATAGCTGATTTGCGTAAAGCCTTTGATAAAATGCGTCGGTATGGTTTGAAAATGAACCCACATAAATGTGCTTTTGGAGTGTCGGCTGGTAAGTTTTTAGGATTTGTCATACATCAACATGGTATAGAAATAGACCCTGACCGAATCAAGTCTATTCGGAATGTGGGACCTCTGACTTGTAAAGTCGAAGTGCAGAAGTTTCTCGGCAAGGTGAATTATTTGCGAAGGTTTATTTCTAACCTAGCCGGGAAGATTGATGCCTTCACCCCTATCCTTCGGCTTAAGAATGATGCCGAATTCACTTGGGGGGCAGAGCAGCGGGAAGCATTTGATCTCATTAAAAAATACTTGTCTTCGGCTCCCGTGTTAAAAGCACCACAAGTAGGAGCACCATTCAGATTATACATTGCAGCTGAAGACAAGGTTATTGGGGCTGTTCTGACACAAGAAACTAAAGGAAAGGAGCATGTGGTGACATATCTAAGTTGGAGGTTGGTGGATGCTGAAACAAGGTACACTTTTATTGAAAGGTTATGCTTATGCTTGTTTTATGCATGCACCAAGTGTAGATGTTATTTACTGTCTAGTCATTGCACTGTTTCTGGTCAAGCCGATGTGATCAAATACATGTTGCATAACCCAATCATGAGTGGTAGAATTGGTAAGTGGGCTTATGCACTCATAGAATATGACTTGGCCTATGAACCATTGAAATCTATGAAAGGCCAAGTCGTAGCGGATTTCATTGTAGAACATCGGATGAATGATATTCCTGAACTAGACATGTCATACCTCACAATTACCCCTTGGACTTTATATTTTGATGGATCGGTTTGCAATGAAGGGCAAGGAATTGGCATCGTACTTGTTTCACCAAGTAATGTCTCCTTCGACTTCTCTAGCCGATTGAAAACTTATTGCACTAATAATCAAGCTGAATATGAGGCCCTCCTATTCGGCTTGGAACTTTTAAATGGTATGGGAGTAAAACATGTGAAGGTGTTTGGTGATTCTCAGCTGGTTGTCCAACAAGTGTTAGAAGAATATCAATGTTTTGATGGTACTCTAAATAGTTACCTTGAAAAATGTTGGGATATAATTCATTCTTTTGACGAATTCAGTATTCGGCATATCTCTAGAGTTGAGAATCATAGAGCTAACAATTTGGCACAAGACGCATCAGGTTATCGGATAAAGCGAGGGAGATTTCACAACACTGAAAATCTGATAACCGGTGCAGGGCCAAATCCCCAGGCCACGGACCGTCCGCGCCGAGACGCCGGACCGTCCGGGGTTACCAGAGATGTTCTCTTAATTGATTCGGCTGATAATGAAGCCGATGCAAGTGATTAGAGGACACCTATACTTAATTATTTACGAAATCCCAATATCAAGACAGATAAGAACATTCGGCGAACATCTTTCAAGTATGTCTTGATGAGTGATGAACTCTACCGCCGAACAGTCAACGACGTCCTGCTTAAGTGCTTGGGCCCAAATGATGCTATATTGGCCATGGCCGAAGTGCATGAAGGAATTTGTGGTACCCACCAATCGGCTCCAAAGATGAAATGGCTATTACGAAGGTCTGGTTTTTATTGGCCTAACATGATAGCTGATTGTTTCAAGTACTATAAGGGTTGCCAGGTGTGTCAAAAATTCGGCGACCTACAGTTGGTCCCTGCAGCCGAATTGCATCCTATCATCAAGCCTTGGCCTTTCATAGGGTGGGGATTAGACTTTATTGGAGAAATTCATCCTTCATCATCAAAGGGGCATCAGTTCGTGTTAGTTGCCACTGACTACTTTACCAAATGGACTGAAGCCGTTGCTCTGAAGAACATGACACACAAGGAGGTAATTGAGTTCATCACTGAGCATATTATTCATAGATTCGGCATTCCCCAGACCTTGGCTACAGATCAAGGGACTTCTTTTATGTCAAAGGAGGTACGTGAGTTTGCTGAATTATATAGAATTAAGCTGCTTAATTCATCTCCATATTATGCTCAGGCCAATGGACAGGCCGAGTCTAGTAATATGACATTGATTAATTTGATAAAAAAGAAGATATCTAATAATCCTAAGCATTGACATAATGTCCGAAGCTTTATGGGCTCATAGAATATCTAAACATAGTGCTACTAAAGTATCTCCTTTTGAGCTTGTCTATGGACAGGAAGCAGTGTTGCCCGTGGAAATAAGTTTGAATGTTGTCAGGTTCGTCAGACAAAATGATCTAACTGTCACTGATTATTATAATTCAATGATGGATAATATTGATGAGGTGACCGACAAGAGGGTGATAGCTTTGGGAGCAATAGAAAAGGACAAGATTATGGTAGCCAGGGCCTACAACAATAAGGTCAAAGCAAAATCATTTCAAGTAGGGGACCTGGTGTGGAAGACCATCCTGCCTCTAAGGAATAAAGACCGGAAGTTCGGGAAATGGTCGCCAAGCTGGGAGGGTCCTTATAAAGTAAAACAGGTGGTGTTTGGTAACGCTTATTTATTACAAACATTACAAGGCAAGGATTTACCTAAGGCTTTGAATGGGCGTTTTCTCAAACAGTACCATCCTAGTATGTGGCAAGATGCCTAAGAGAACCGATGTGATCACATCGAGTTAGTTGCTTTTGGTTCGCCCAGCTCCACCAAAAGGCAGGGGGGCATATGTTTGAATTAAAAGTGAGCTGGCGGACGGTCCGGCCCTGAGGCCGGACGGTCCGCGGTCCGAACAATCCGCGCCTGTGGGCCGGACGGTTCGCGCGTGCGCAGAACAGATTAGGGTTCCGAGTTTTGTGCTACGGTTGTTAGCTAAATTCGTGGGATTCGCTCGGAATCAGTTGTGTAAAGGGTCCAGCCCCCCTCCTCTATAAATAGAGAGGTCTACGGCCGATTTATCATCATCAATCGAATCAATACAACTTCTATTTCGCATTTTATCTTAGGAGTAGTTCTAGTTTAGCCCTAGTTTAGCCTTCCAATCCCCAAATTCTCCGCCTCTCCTCGACTCTACGTCGATTAGAGGAGTCTAGGTCGGTCTACCCGAGCCTAGACAACTCCTAGGATCTCTCCTCCCCGACGGGTCCCTCCCGGGAGCGAGATCCAGGCGCCGCCGGCGATCTTCCGCCGCCCCTGCGCACGCGCGGACCGTCCGGCCCTAGGGCGCGGACCGTCCGGCCGTCAGGCAGGGAACCCAAGCTCCTGCACCAGGTCGCGGACCGTCCGGCCCTGTGCCGCGGACCGTCCGCGCCTGACCAGAGAGCACCGCCGCCTCGCGCCAGGTCGCGGACCGTCCGACCCTGGGCCACAGATCGTCCGCGCCTGACCAGAGAGCAGCGCCGCTGGTTCTCTTGAGTAATTGACGCCTCCAAAAAGGTGTCAACAACTGCTCTGAGTTTTCAGCGTGGGGACAGTGGGTAAGACAAACCTAAGGGCTTGTGTTATAAATAAATACGACACAAAGGGGATCAATCACAGAGAAGACATAGATTTAACGTGGAAAACCCCTCCAAAGTGAATGGGAAAAAACCACGGGCGCCGGCCAGCAACAATCTCACTATTATCGGGTGATTACAGATCGCAGGAGATTTACAAACATGAGATGACTATCTCATGTGGCTTACAAAGATATTTATAGAGGTGAAACCCTAAAACGAGTAGGGAAACGATCCGTACCGTGGGGGGCTTCGCCCCCTGCACCCTCAGGCGTCCCTGGGCCGCGGGGGTCTCCGCTTCGCTCGCCAACTTGGCCGACTTCTTCAGAATTTTGGATCACAAACTCAACAGCTTATTTGGAAGGGGGTCAAGGGGATTGATTAGAGGAGAAATTAATCCTTCCCTTCTCATATCGCTCTAATCTTTATTCTAACCAAACAAGTCCTAAATTAATACGGGCTCTGTTTTCGATGCCATCTATAGATAAAAATACAACTTTATAAGCAAACCGATGACCTCAGTTTGACATCAAAATCCCATTAAAGTCTATAAAAATTATCAAAATAGGTCAATGTCTATAATTTATTAGGTTGCTACGTCAATATCTTTTGGACCGTTGGTCCATGTAACATGTAGTTCTACCAGAGGGGTGTACATATGGGTTCTTGCATGTCCTTTATACTATCTCCAGCAGCTTACCAATTTACATTCCCATATTCAAACTTCACTCTGCAAACAGTGCAGTCTATAGTACAAAAACAGTGTTTTGAATAACCATATGGGTAACCAGCCGGACACGGTCTATGTTAGAATTTGAGTAATCATTGGCATTGATTTGAATAAAAAAACCCATATTTGAGTGCTTAATCATAGCCTGCAGTTGTCACTCATTGAGACATATAGTTTCGAGTTCTTGTGTTTTTTTATTTACAACATGAATTAGCCTTCTCGGCAAGATCAACTAGATTGTGACATAGTTAATAAGTAGAGGAGACGTGGTGGTGAAGTTGTGGGATTCAAGTCTTTGAAATTTGAAACTGAATCGGTAGGTTGCCCTCCACCAAATCGATAGTTATCTTGAACCTAACGAAAAATTGAGTAGACTGTTCGTTTCAGACTAAAGTTAGTTGTTCGAACAGCTACAACTACAATCCACAGAAACAAAATACTGTATAAGCAGTAGTAGCCGGTATAGATTAAAGCTAAGTGAACAATATACATATTTTAGTTTTAGAGTCCGATGTATGAAGCGATAATCAGAGCTTCTAGTATACCATCATGTTCGCACCTATCCTCTAGTTTCAGGGTCCATTGCTATACTCATTTTTTTCTGTCCTAGCATGCATATTTTAGTTTCAGAGTCCGATGTATGAAGTTTGTGTTCTAGATCAATGTATTGTTGCTAGTTTAGATTGCGTACTTAGTTTGATTGAGTTTTGTATCTAGGGATAACTTTATCCAATCGTGCCATTATTGCTAGATTAGTTTCGGTTAAGTTTAGTATTTTTATCATAAATCCACATACAGACTCAGATTTTAGTGTTCTAGTATTTTCATCTACAGTGCTGCGTCCAAGCATCCGGATGAAGTCAATGGTGCCAAGCCAACGTGCTACTTTCACCAAATCCGCCTCGTTTATCTGCAGCATTTGGAAAGGTAGATGCCAGATTCCAACCGAAGATGACACAAGGGGGCAGATTTGCGTAAGTGTTCGGCCATCAGCACACACGTAAGGCATATTTGATTCGTGGTTAATTATGTCATATTTTATTTAAGATTAGTTGTCCGAATTGAACAACTAACCTTAGACATAAAAGTTAGGTAAAATTATGGTAAGTTAGTCAGCGATCCAAACGTTCAGCTTTTCAGCCAACTTCTATAAAATTTGTTTTGGTCAAAATCATCCAAAATCAATATAAACACATAATCGATCGAGTCGTAACAATATTAGGAATCCGTCATTTTTTAGATCTTGAACCTATGGACAACTTCATATTCTTCCACACGTAATACCAACGATACTCAAATTCTCTATACAGCCAGATTCTCAGGACGTTGGTCAGAAAAAAACAGGCATAATGTTTCCCGCTTTTCGGTAGCACCTGCTAGCTTCATGTGGTAGCTGTTATCCATCGCTTTTCAAATAAATTTAAGTTTTTCAAGTGGACAAAATACTTTGTGAGCTTGTGTCTATGTGTAGGGGTACAATCCCTCACTTTTATATTTAATTTACATACTGCTAACTAAACAGTATATTTAATCCGCGGATTTAATTAACCTTTCCATTCAGCGACATAAACGAAAAATCTGGACAAAAAAAAACAAATCAGTGACAAAGACAAAAAGTAAAAAAACACCCACCATGGGGCTCGAACCCACAACCACAAGGTTAAGAGCCTTACACTCTACCGACTGAACTAAATAGGTTTTATGTACATAACCGAGCTCGGCGCCAAGATCTATGGCGCCGAGCTCGGTGCCATGTTGACGCCACGACGTCCGTTTGTGCCAGCGCAGCACGTACCTCGGCGCCATAAGCTATGGCGCCGAGCAAAAGGTCCAAAAATGACATTAAAATTTTCTAGACTCCAAACGTTAATTTTTTCCGAGGAAGGGCTAAAATGCAAAAAATTCGGGCGCTCTACCATGATCACATCCGCCAAGCCCAAGTGAGAGCAGCTCCAATAGTCTTGTATAATTCCACCACCTAAATCCTAAATTTAGTAAGTCCTCAAATAATATAGTAAGCAACAAGATTCATATACTCCAACAGTTATCTATATATTACTTTCTAAATATGTTAAAACTTGCCATGTCATCTGTTTGAGTGAGATCGGTCATTTTTTTCTTTTGTTTTCATCTCTCTTCCTAGCTCGATCTCAAAATTGTGACATCGTTGGCCGACTAATTCAACATGGTGAGTTGTGTTAGCCTTTCGATTTGTTGTCGCAATTAGTTATTCATTTATTCTCGACCTGTGCATGCGCAGCTGTTGCATTATCAATAGTTTAATCTATTGCTTACTTAGAGAGAATGACTAAATTTATGAAGTTTATTTAAGAGCTGTTGGAGAGGAATTTTTTTGTTAACTTTCTAAATTATTGATTTAGAGAGTCTTTTAGGATGCGTTTGGTTGTAATGACAGGACTGGACGGGACTATCCTTCAAATAAAGTTGTTTGGTTCAAGATCAAGGGCTAAGATAGGACTATTCCAATGTTGTTCTCAGTTATCCCTCAAAATTGCAGGGACAAGAGAGAACTACTGAAGTTGCTCAACTCAATAGCTAAATTGATTGCGAAACGTATTTTTTTTCCTTAACAAAACCCGGTTGGAACACCGTGTGCTCCACCTGATCTTCTCATGTCCAAGATAGTACTAATAACGAGTAGCATATATGTCAGCTCAGCTGAAGTCACTTTCCCCGGCTCCTAAAACACTACAAACTCTACAAGTACCTTCCAGGCTGAAACGACCTTCCTTCTTTGGAGAGGTCGCTGCTACCTGAAACAGTTCAAATGTTGTTTTCCTGGTTCTGAAGCGTAGGCCGTTTTATCTTCAGATACCTGTATGGATTGGCATCTGTCATAGGGTGGCACGAAAGATCTGCGGCTAAAAGTAGTCGATAACTGTTTCTCAGAATCATCCTGAGAGCTACGTGCATCTGAATAACTAACTGATATGATGCTTACTTTTCTTTCTCTCTCTCTCTTAGTGAGAACCCTAGTTAATTAAACAAGAGTTCCTCCTATGTAGTAAAAAAAGGCACTTTTTATTCACAAAAACAAACACACTTTTGTTGCCTCCTAGACTTTCAGATAGGTTAGTCTTCAGTTTTTCAGAAAAAAAAAACTGTTAAGGACTGGTTTGGCAGCAATAGAGAAAAAACCCATGAAAAAAAATCCACCAATGGGATTTAAATGGCACCTCAATTTCCTGAGAGGATTTCCCCCGCTAGGATATAATTTCCCGTCATCCTTTGGCAACCAAGGGTTTAGTCCAAAGCTGTTTTAGTCCCAAAACGTAGCCAACAGCAACTCTATACTACTATATTAGATGAGAACTTTATCCATCATCAGAAAATGGTTCATCCATAGCTATGTGATGCTATAAACAATACTTCAAAAAATCAGGAAAAAATCAAACAAAGTAAACTGAAGCATAGTAAATTGGTTCATCCATCATCACAATAGTTTGTCAAGCAAACTGAAGTAGTAAAAGACAGTATACTTGTTCCTTCACAATAGTTTGTCAAACAAAGCTTTATCACGAGTTGCTACAATATTTTAAAGCATAGAACTGGCAACACCAGCACCAAAGGAAGATGCAACACCAGCACGCAAAGAAGCACAGCACACATGGTTGTCTGTAGCCCTGACATTGGAGAAATGATGTCATCAGTACAGGGCAAACAAAAGTAATGGAGATAATTCAGATATGAAATTACCCTAAGAGATCATCACAAAGCTTTTCATGTCAAATCATTTGTTTAGGCCATGCATCACTCCCACGAAGCAACCTACATTTATAAAAATGATATTATATGCTTGTAGTCTACAATATTGCATGCTTAGTAGATTCAAATTATGGCATACCTAATTTTGCGCTTGAGCCAAATTTCTCTAACATCATGCTCTATTTTGTTAAGAAAATCTCTCGGTTTGTCGCAGATACAAAAAGCTCCAAAGCATATGATTTGTCCACCGCTGTTAATCCATCCATTCCTTTCAATTCAGCCTGACACTTGCTAATAGAAAATTGATCCTCTTGCCTCTTGTGTTCTTTAAGAGTTTTAAGTGTTTCTGTATTTTGGATCTTTTTAAACTCCACATAACTTTCAAGAGCTAATCCAGCATGGCTTTGCTTACGCTTTCTCCCACTGCCACCTTCTCTCTGGCTTGATTCTTGATTAGATGGGACAAATTGAGCTTCAGTGGGTTCATTAGTATTGATTGGGACAGATTGAGCATCAGAAGATAGATTGAACACACTTGTGGTTTCTTGTCCATCCAAATCAAGTGAATTAGTACTCAAAGGATTGAGACTTTGTCCAGACACACTCCTGGATAGAGCTGAAGGTGGAGGAAGATCAACAGCGGTTGATGTGAAATTTAACTCTCCGGTAGCCACACTACCTATACAAATTAAATATAGCAGAAGTATAAAAAATTAAATGTAGCAGAAGTATACTCTATTGTGAGAACTATTGATCAAGAAATTAAATGCAACATTAATTATTAGTAGCAAAAGCGAACATATTATTAGTAGAAGTATACACACATGCACCTTCATATAGCCCTTCTAAACTGTAAAAAAGAGGGAATGGCCTGTTGCGAAACTTTGATACTGAAAGTCGCCTAGAGGGGGGGTGAATAGGCAGAATCTGAAAAATATAAACTTAAGCACACACTACAAGCCGGGGTTGGCGTTAGAATTAAAACCGAGTCCGAAAGAGGGGCAAAAACAAATCAACCAAGAAATAAAGCAGATGACATGGTGATTTGTTTTACCGAGGTTCGGTTCTTGAGAACCTAGTACTCGTTGAGGTGGTCACAAAGACCGGGTCTCTTTCAACCCTTTCCCTCTCTCAAACGGTCACCTAGACCGAGTGAGCTTTCTCCTTAATCAAACGGGTCACTTAGACCCCACAAGGACCACCAACACTTGGTGTCTCTTGCTTTGATTACAAGTTGCTTGAGAACAAGAATGAGGAAGAAGAAAGCGATCCAAGAACAAGAGCTCAAAGAACACGAGCAAAACTCTCTCTCTAGTCACTAGGAGTTTGGAGTGAATTTGGGACTTGGAGAGGCTTTGATTCTTTTGAATTGTGTGTTGTATTGATTGCACTAGCTCTTGTATTGAATGAGATGTCTGAAAAACTTGGATACTTGGAGTGGTGGTGGTTGGGGGTATTTATAGCCCACAACCACCACATAGCCGTTGGGGAGGCTGTCTGTCGATGGGTGCACCGGACAGTCCGGTGCGCCACTGGACACTATCTGGTGCGTCGGCCACGTCACCCAATCGTTAGGGTTCTAACGGTTTCGACCGTTGGAGCGCTGACTTCATGTCGCACCGGACGGTCCGGTGCTGCACCGGACAGGCACTATTCACTGTCCGGTGCGCCTCTGAAGCATGCTCTGACTTCTGCGCGCACTGTTCACGCACTGTTCACACTTTTGCAGACGACCGTTACGTTGTTAGCCGTTGCTCCGCTTGGTGCACCGGACAGTTCGGTGGCACACCGGACAGTCAGGTGAATTATAGCGGAGCGGCGCCTGAGAAACCCGAAGGTGAAGAGTTCAGACTGTACGGCCCCTGGTGCACCGGACACTGTCTGGTGGCACACTGGACAGTCCGGTGCGCCAGACTAGGGTTCTCTTCGGTTTCTTTTGCTCCTTTCTTTTGAACCCTAACTTAATCTTTTTATTGGTTTGTGTTGAATCTTTATGCACCTATAGAATACATAATCTAGAGCAAACTAGTTAGTGCAATATTTATGTTGGGCATTCAACCACTAAAATTATTTATAGGAAAAGGTTTGACCCTATTTCCCTTTCAGATACCTTTGGGTGAGCCTATTAAATGCAACATGAAATTTATTATTAGTAGCAAAAGCGAACATATTGAATGCACAAAGATAGAATTATACAAAGAAAGTTTGCTTACGCGAATCAGCCTTGGCCAAACTTCTGGTTCAGCTAGTACCATGCATAGGGTGTCATTCCAACCAACCCCTCTCTCTTTATGTGAAATTAAGGTCAAAGTCGTAGGCTACCATAACATTATGTGAAAGAGTTCCTTTCCTGTTTCTATATGGAGGGGCCCTATGTTCTGCTATGGTGATGGGTATATGTGTGTCGTCGATTGCACCAATACAGTTCTGCAAGGAAAAGAATAAGGAAAGATATTGAGGACATGTGGCAAATTGGCAATGAAAGGAAAACAATTAAGCAAATTGTGTGTTTGGAATTGATAACACACCTGAAAAAATGGCATGAACCTAGAATCTGTTGCAATTTTGGTATGAGTTTGGATAGAGCTAGGAAGCTTCACAAAACGCTGAGTTAGTGTGGGAACAATATCAAATACTTCGGATATTTTTTCTATGGATAGTCTCTTCACTATGTTGAAAAGCCTTCTATAGCATTTGGTTACTAGCATTGTGGGAGATCATGTACATGAACATCCCAAGCTGCTCCTCAACGGTAACTCCTCGTGTGTCTCGTAGTAAATTCTCTCTTCTAAGAAAATTTGTTGTGGTTCTGAATATTGCTGGCTCCATTCGGAACTCGGATTTGCACCAACTCTCATGTCCTTCAAGGATTTCTCTAACCTTTTTAGCACCAGTGAGTGAGGAGGTGTGGATGGGCTCTTTCTCTTCTGAGAGGTATGGAATTATAGCAGGGAGAATAACAAAGACCAACTCATCGTCGTCTTCTTTCTCATCTAACAAAAATTGTCTAACTTGCTCCTCCCAAGAATCCATATCTAAAGAAGTGGAGACCAATTGAACTTATAAGGCAAGTTATCCAATTGAACTAAAAATGATAGAAACAAGATAGGGAGTCTGTCAAAAAGACATGCAAAAATGATACAACAAACAATAAAAAAATCTAGGAAAACACTTATGCATGGTGACTCTCCTGGGAAAGAACATAACAAAAGACTAATGTTTAATCAAGTTGAGGTTCAGATTGTAATAAAAATAGCCCAATATCCGAGGTAAAAAGTGCATTACAGAGAAATTAATTAGCATAAACAAAAATGGAAAGACAGAAACATTATCTCCAACAATAGCGCAAACATTAGAACTAAAGTGCTAATTAAACAATAGCGCAAACATTAATTAGCATAAATATTAATTACTTATAGCGATGTTGGTGGAAATAATTAGCGCTATTGTTTGCTCCCTTCGCCAGCTTGACGCAAACATTAATTAGCATAAACAATAGTGCAAACATTACAGAGAAAGAACAATTAACATAAACAAAAGGTGTGTTGGTCGCCCTGGCGGACGCTGCTACCGCGCGCTACTCCTGGTGGCGAGGCGGTAGAGGCAAGGCAGCGGCAGGAACATGAGAAGCTTGGGCGCTCGCGCCGTGTCGCTCGCGATGTGTTTCCTGCTGGCGCTCGCGCTGTGGTGGAGGGCGATGGCGGCCGAGGCCCGGGTGGCACGGTGGCTTAGGGAGGTGTAGATCTACAGGAGCTGACCTTGTGAGGGGAAGGAGATGGCGTTGAAGACAACGATGGTGTGGCGACAGAGGTGCTCACGGGGATGGCGTCGGCGAGGCTAGGCCTAGCGTCGCGGGGAGCCGGGGCGATGGGGGAGATGCTCCAAGGCAAGGTTGGTGGCGCCGTGGAAACGCCTGGCCTCCTGATGCCAGGGTTTTTCCCGACCGAAAAAGATGTTTCTCTACAGGAAAGTCTATCGAGTGTTTGGGCTTCCAAACACGCAGAAGTAAAAACTTCAGGGAAATGTCCGCGTGGGCTTTCTTCCTGGAGAAAATGCCCGGAAACCGGTGGATTTTTATGGTACCAAACTGGCCCTAGAAACTACTATTTCTGATTTCTGAAACGAGTGGCTCCTGCTTTCCCATTGTATGCCAGCCGACATGTTGGTTGTGACTCGTGAACACCAATTTGGCTGGTGTCATGCAGTGATGCAGGCCACCGCCACCGATGGCCAAAGACTGAGACCGCATGGGTGGCGGCGTTGTGCATGCTGCAACCTTGCCACGCAAGGATTCAGCCGGAGGTTGTAGAGAAATACGTAGGCTACGTATTAATGTATTTACCTTCAACTAAATAGTACTACTTTTGTTCTTAAATATATATTTTGTTCTTAAATATATGACATGGTGTAGCTAGTATGCATTTTGTCAGTTGTGCGTAGGTTACTTTGAAATGAAAGCAGTTATAAGCATATATGATTATTTTAATATAGTTAATATTTTGGACCACATTTGCACCACTTAGCTTGTTTTTGCAAATCTTTGGCAAAGTTTTTTTAAAATTCTTTTACAATTAGCCAATAATATAAGAATATGATTTCTAAAAAAGCATTTTCAAGTTTTGAAAGATTTTGCCCTTTTTTCAAATACTTTTTCTTTAGCTAAATAAAAGCCCCCTGAAAAAGTTCTCCCCATAACTGTCAAGAGGGTTTTTGCAAATGATTCAAATTTGAAAAAAAATAGAAAAACAGGGTAGTGGTGCAGTCCTTTTGCTTTGGCCTAGGTGGTGGTGCGGTTCTTTTGCTTTGGCCTATTAATTTCTCCCCCGTTGGCATAGCGCCAAAAATAGAGAAATTAAGAGGTCTTTAACAGTAAAGATAAGAAAGTAAGTGCATGAGTAGGGCAAAGGATATATAATACTGACAGAGTCGTAGTGGAAGCCTTGTCTTTGCCTAAAACTTCATTTCTCTTTCAATCTAAGACTAAGCAAACAAATACTATTTGAAGCACATTAGTCTTAGCTTAGCATAAGAAGAATAAGAAATATGCATTTGTACCAAATGAAAGGGATATGCCATGATCAAAGGTAAAAAATGAGCAATGTGTGCAAGATTTCAATCAAAGTTCCGAAAATCTATGATATTTAGTTCATTTCTAAGCTTGCTAAAAGATTTTTCATCTAGGGGCTTGGTGAAGATATCGGTTAATTAGTTGGACTAACTAGTTTGCCTAATTGACCTTTTCTCATGTGCATAAAGTTCACATACACATATAAGGAAAAAGACCCTTGAGCAATTCTATAAGTATGGAGCAAAACAGATTTGCACCAGCCTACGTCGCACCGGACTGTCTGGTGCCCAGGCTGGCATGCCCAGCGACCTGGCCGCTCTCGAGAAAACGCAGCGCTCCTCGGTTAAAAATTATTGGACTGTCCGGTGTGTCACCGGACTGTCCAGTGAGCCCACGAGCAACGATCATCTTTGCCAACGGTCGACTGTCACGCGACTGCTATGGGTTTAGAACGTCAAAAAGTCAGAGACAGTCTGCGACGATAGGTCACAATAGACTGTCCGGTGCGCCACAAGGACAGACAAAGTCAACGGTCGACTGCTCTAAATCCCAACGATCGGGTGACGTGGCGTGCACCGGACAATGAACAGTACAGTGTCCAGTGCACACCGGACGGTCCGGTGTGCCCATCGACAGACAACACAGCCAACAGCTAGAATAGTGGTTGACTCCCTAGCCACCACCATTCAAAAAATCCAAGCTTTCCACACTCTACACTCAATACAAGAGCAAAGAATACACTCCAAAGACATATTCAAAACCTTCAATCCTCTTTAAGTGTCATAATCAAGTCAAATGATCAAAAGTGTTTAGTGACTTGAGAGACGGTGATTTGTGTTTCAATTGTTGCTCTTGTTGCTTGATTGCTTTCTTCATCTCTGTCTAAAATTTCTAATTGTTTTTGTAAAGCAAGCAAGGGACACCTAATTGTGTGGCGATCCTTGTGGGATCTTTGTGGCCTGTGAGATTAAGAAGAAGCACTCAACCGGTCTAAGTGACCGATTGAGAGAGGGAAATGGTTGAAATAGACCTGGCCTTTGTAGCCTCCTCAACAGGGAGTAGGTTCATTGGAACTGAACCTTACGAAACAAATCATCGTGTTCACTTGTGTTGATCTTCACCATTTGATTTGTTTCTTCTCTCTTCCCTCTCACTAAAAAGTTCTCTTGCTCACATTGTTTTGAGTTAGCTCCCAAAGTTATCCGCATTGATTGAAAATGCTTTTTAGAAATCATATTCTTATATCGTTGGCTAATTGCAAAAAAATTGAAAAGACTTCACCAAAAGATTTGCAAAAACAAGCTAAATGGTGCAAATGTGGTCCAAAATGTTAACTATATCAAAACAATCATATATGCTTAGAACTGCTTTGTCGGTACCCTGAAACTAGGGTACCCCTTAGTCTGTATAAAGTCACAGTGCCCACGCGGCTATCTCTTAGTCGCGTGGTAAGGGTGCTGTGTGTGGGACCAGGCCGCGACTCGCCCCAGTCTCGGGCAACCACTCTGGGTCCACAGCAGTGCTTGACTCCACCACATGGGCAGGTCCGGAGCCGCCACGTGTCCAGAGAAGGTGATATGCTCCAAGGCATCAACTGTGAGTCGGGACCCCCATGGGAGAGCGCCGGACCTCTGGATATGCAGTCCGGACCTCCAGGGTTGATCCAGGACCACCATGTGTGCAAGCCGGACCCCTGGAATGGGATTCGGACCCTCCCGTATGGGGTCCGGGCCACCCACAATGGGGTCTTAAGGTCCCAGGTCAGAACATACACGGGCCTTGAATAGGACCCAGGCGGGGGTCCGGTACCGACACGTGTCCAGACCTAGCCTGGTGTGGACCTGTCCGCATACACTCCTGCTCCCCGTCCAGGCGGAGACCCGATGCTGCCACGTGGCCTACTGCACGTGACGTAAGCCAACGGGCAGAGCCTGACGTAAGGCCTCTGGGCTATGTGAAAGGGAAATGTGCTCTTGGGCCATTTCTAAGTATTTTGGTGATTTAGTGTCCAACACAAGTGCCTAAGTGTAAAATGGTGGACAAAGTACAAATCAAGGATAAAGGTATGTTTCTCAGACTTAGTACATTGTTTTAAGGACTAATGTATTGTGTCTAAGTGCTGGAAACAGGAAAAATCCATTTGGAAATGCCTTGGCTCGAGCAGCCAAGACTTTGCTCAGTCTGGAGCACCGGACTGTCCGATGGTGCACCGGACAGTGTCCGGTGCGCCAGACTGGCTCTGGCAAACAGGCTGCTCTCGGGACTTCGACGGCGGTGTACGACTATAATTCACCGGACTGTCCGGTGGTGCACCGGACTGTCCGGTGGGCCGTTCACAGGCGAACTCGTCGCTCTCGGGAATTCATCGGCGACGTACGGCTATAATTCATCGGACTGTCCGGTGTGCACCGGACTGTCCGGTGAGTCAACGGTTGGTCGGGCCAACAGTCGGCCGCGCGATCTGCGCGGGACACATGGCCGAGCCAACGGCTAATAGGAGGCACCGGACTGTCCGGTGTGCACCGGACATGTCCGGTGCGCCAACGGCTCTCTGGCTACCAACGGTCGACTGCGCCATTTTTGGAAGGAAATCGGGCACCGGACAGTGTCCGGTGTGCACCGGACTGTCCGGTGCGCCAGTCGACAGAAGGCAAGATCAGCCTTCCTAGATTGCTCTCAACGGCTCCTAGCTGCCTTAGGGCTATAAAAGGGGCCCCTAGGCGCATGGAGGAGTACACCAAGCAACCTCTAAACATTCCTAAGCACTAAGACATCGATTCCGCACCTTTGATTCTTTGCGATAGCAATTAGAGCTCTAGTTGAGTGGTGAACTCATTGAGTTGTGTTGTGAGCTCTCATTGTGACTTGTGTGCGTGGTGTTGCTGTGATTTCTTGTCTTGAGTGCGTTGCTAATCCCTCCCTTGCTCCGTGCTTCTTTGTGAACTTTAAGTGTAAGGGCGAGAGGCTCCAATTTGTGGAGATTCCTCGCAAACGGGATTGAGTAAAGCAAACAAAACACCGTGGTATTCAAGTGGGTCTTTGGACCGCTTGAGAGGGGTTGATTACAACCCTCGTCCGTTGGGACGCCACAACGTGGAGTAGGCAAGCGTTGGTCTTGGCCGAACCACGGGATAACCACCGTGCCATCTCTGTGATTGATTTATTGTGGTTATTGTGTTTTGACTCCTCTCTAGCCACTTGACATTTACTATGCTAACACTTAACCAAGTTTTTGTGGCTTAAGTTTTCAAGTTTTACAGGATCACCTATTCACCCCCCCTCTAGGTGCTCTCAATTGGTATCAGAGCCGTTCTCTTCACAAAGGGACTAACCGCCCGAAGAGATGGATCCTAAGGGGAATGGTATCGTGATCAACGATAAAGAGAAGGAATCCTTCGTCAACGAGCCGAAGGACGACAAGCCTATCGACTCCGGCTCGGGCCATAGACGGAAGGAAGGGAAGAAGAAGAAAACAAGGCGCATCAAGGAGATCGTCTACTACGACGACAGCGATGAGTCTACTTCTTCCCAAAAGGACGACGACCAAAATGACTACGAGAGAAGGAAACCGGTTAATTCGAACTTTTCTTTTGACTACTCTCGTATTCCTCAAAGTACAAATGCTCATTTATTATCTATTCCACTTGGCAAACCTCCTCATTTTGATGGAGAGGACTACGGATTTTGGAGCCACAAAATGCGTAGTCACCTATTCTCTCTCCATCCTAGTATATGGGAGATTGTAGAGAGTGGAATGCACTTTGATAGTACGGATAGTCCCATGTTCATTAATGAGCAAATTCATAAGAATGCACAAGCTACTACTGTTCTTCTAGCTTCATTGTGCAGGGATGAATACCACAAAGTGAGCGGCTTGGATAACGCCAAGCAGATCTGGGACACCCTCAAGATTTCTCATGAGGGGAACGATGTCACCTTGCTCACCAAGATGGAGTTGGTGGAGGGCGAGCTTGAACGGTTCGCGATGATAAGGGGCGAGGAGCCGACACAAACATACAACCGGCTCAAGACCCTTATCAACAAAATAAGGAGCTACGGAAGCACGCGATGGACGGACCACGACGTCGTCCGACTGATGCTAAGGTCCTTTACCGTTCTTGATCCTCATTTGGTGAATAATATTCGTGAGAATCCCAGGTACACCAAAATGTCGCCCGAAGAAGTCCTTGGAAAATTCGTAAGCGGGCGAATGATGATCAAGGAGGTGAGGTACGTGGACGACGCTCTAAACGGTCCAATCAATGAGCCTCAACCCGTTGCTCTCAAGGCAACAAGGAGCAAGGAGGCGTTACCCAGCAAGGTAGCACAAATTGAGGCGACCGGACTTAATGATGAAGAGATGGCTCTCATCATCAAAAGATTCAAGACGGCGCTTAAGGGTCACAAGGGACAGCCAAGCAAGACCAAAGTCAAGGGGAAGCGCTCATGCTTCAAATGCGGTAAGATTGGTCATTTTATTGCTAACTGTCCCGATAATGAAAGTGACCAGGAACACGGGAGCAAGAGGGAGAAGAAGAAGAACTATAAGAAGGCAAAGGGCGAGGCACATCTTGGCAAGGAGTGGGATTCGGATTGCTCCTCGTCTGACTCCGACAATGAAGGCCTCGCCGCCACCGCCTTCAACAAGTCATCCCTCTTCCCCAACGAGCGTCACACATGCCTCATGGCAAGGGAGAAGAAGGTATGTACTCGAGACTCTACTTATGCTTCTTCAAGTGAAGACGAATCTAGTGATGAGGATGAAATAGATTATTCATGTTTATTTAAGGGCCTAAATAGAACCAAGGTAGATAAAATTAATGAATTGATTGATGCCTTGAATGATAAGAATAGGCTTTTAGAAAAACAAGAGGACTTATTGTATGAAGAACATGACAAATTTGTAGAAGCACAAAAATCTCATGCCTTAGAAGTTAAGAGAAATGAAATGCTTTCTAGTGAATTATCTTCTTGCCATGAGACGATTTCTAGCTTAAGGAGCATTAATGATAATTTGAATGCTAAATTAGAAATAGCTAGTAAATCAACAACTTGTGTAGAAAATGTTGTTATTTGCAATAGATGTAAAGATTTCGATATTGATGCTTGTAGTGAACACATAGCTTCGATTGCAAAGTTAAATGATGAACTGGCTAGTCTTAATGCCCAACTTAAGGCTAGCAAAAGTGATTTCGATAAACTAAAATTTGCTAGGGATGCCTACACGATTGGTAGACACCCCTCAATTAAGGATGGGCTTGGCTTCAAGAGGGAAGCCAAGAACTTAACAAGCCATAAGGCTCCCATCTCCGCCAAGGAGAAAGGGAAGGCCCCTATGGCATGTAGTACTAAAAAGAACCATGCTTTTATGTACAATGATAAAAGACAATCTCATAGGAGTTGTAATGTTTTTGATTCACATGCAGGATTCTTATGCTATGTTTGCCCCCAGTTCTTCCTATATGCATGGTAGAGATATGCCTAGGAAGAATATTCATCATGTGCCTAGAAAGAATAGTGTTCATGTTCCTAGGAAAGTTATGAATGGACCCTCTACAATTTATCATGCTTTAAATGCTTCCTTTGCTATTTGTAGAAAGGATAGGAAGATAGTTGCTAGGAAATTAGGGGCAAAATGCAAGGGTGATAAAACTTGCATTTGGGTCCCTAAGGAAATTGTGACTAACCTTGTAGGACCCAACAAGAGTTGGGTACCTAAGACCCAAGCTTAAATTTGCCTTGCAGGTTTATGCATCCGGGGGTTCAAGCTGGATTATCGACAGCGGATGCACAAACCATATGACGGGGGAGAAGAAGATGTTCACCTCCTACGTCAAGAATAAGGATTCCCAAGATTCAATCATATTCGGTGATGGGAACCAAGGCAAGGTGAAAGGTTTAGGCAAGATTGCAATATCTAATGAGCACTCTATCTCTAATGTGTTTTTAGTTGAGTCTCTTGGTTATAATTTACTATCTGTTAGTCAATTATGTAATATGGGATATAATTGTCTATTTACAAATGTAGATGTGTCTGTCTTTAGAAGATGTGATGGTTCACTAGCTTTTAAGGGTGTACTAGACGACAAACTTTATTTGGTTGATTTTGCAAAAGAGGAGGCCGGTCTAGATGCATGCTTAATTGCTAAGACTAGCATGGGCTGGTTGTGGCATCGCCGCTTAGCACATGTGGGGATGAAGAACCTTCACAAGCTTCTAAAGGGAGAACACGTGATAGGTCTAACCAATGTACATTTCAAAAAAGATAGACCTTGTGCAGCTTGTCAAGCAGGTAAACAAGTGGGAGGAGCACATCACAGCAAGAATGTGATGACCACTTCAAGACCTCTGGAGCTGCTGCATATGGACCTCTTCGGACCTGTCGCCTATCTAAGCATAGGAGGAAGTAAGTATGGTCTAGTTATTGTTGATGACTTTTCCCGCTTCACTTGGGTGTTCTTTTTGCAGGATAAGTCTGAAACCCAAGGGACCCTCAAGCGCTTCCTAAGGAGAGCTCAAAATGAGTTTGAGCTCAAGGTAAAGAAGATAAGAAGCGACAACGGGTCCGAATTCAAGAATCTTCAAGTGGAGGAGTTCCTTGAGGAGGAGGAGATCAAGCACGAGTTCTCCGCTCCCTACACACCTCAACAAAATGGTGTGGTAGAGAGGAAGAACAGGACGCTCATTGATATGGCGAGGACTATGCTTGGAGAGTTCAAGACCCCCGAGCGTTTTTGGTCGGAAGCCGTGAACACGGCTTGCCACGCCATCAACAGGGTCTATCTTCACCGCCTCCTCAAGAAGACTTCATATGAGCTGCTAACTGGTAACAAACCCAATGTGTCTTATTTTCGTGTATTTGAGAGCAAGTGTTATATTCTTGTGAAGAAAGGTAGAACCTCTAAATTTGCTCCCAAAGCTGTAGAAGGGTTTTTATTAGGTTATGATTCAAATACAAAGGCGTATAGGGTCTTCAACAAATCATCGGGTTTGGTTGAAGTCTCTAGCGACGTTGTATTTGATGAGACTAATGGCTCTCCAAGAGAGCAAGTTGTTAATCTTGATGATATAGATGAAGAAGACGTTCCAACGGTCGCGATACGCACCATGGCGATTGGAGATGTACGGCCTCAGGAACAATTGGAGCAAGATCAACCGTCTTCCTCAACAAAGGTGCATCCCCCATCCCAAGATGACGAACAGGTACCTCAAATGGAGGCGCATGATCAAGGGGGAGCACAGGATGTTCAAGTTGAAGAGGAAGAAGCACCTCAGGCACCTCCAACCCAAGTTCGAGCGACGATCCAAAGGGATCATCCCGTCGACCAAATTTTGGGTGATATTAGCAAGGGAGTAACTACTCGTTCAAGATTAGTTAATTTTTGTGAGCATTACTCTTTTGTCTCTTCTATTGAGCCTTTCAGGGTAGAAGAGGCATTGCTAGATCCGGACTGGGTGTTGGCCATGCAGGAGGAACTCAACAACTTCAAGCGCAATGAAGTTTGGACACTGGTGCCTCGCCCCAAGCAAAATGTTGTGGGAACCAAGTGGGTGTTCCGCAACAAACAGGACGAGCACGGGGTGGTGACAAGGAACAAGGCTCGACTTGTGGCAAAAGGTTATGCCCAAGTCGCAGGTTTGGACTTTGAGGAGACTTTTGCTCCTGTGGCTAGGCTAGAATCAATTCGTATCTTGCTTGCATATGCCACTCACCATTCTTTCAGGTTGTACCAAATGGATGTGAAGAGCGCTTTCCTCAACGGGCCAATCAAGGAGGAGGTGTACGTGGAACAACCCCCTGGCTTCGAGGATGAACGGTACCCCGACCACGTGTGTAAGCTCTCTAAGGCGCTCTATGGACTTAAGCAAGCCCCAAGAGCATGGTATGAATGCCTTAGAGACTTTTTAATTGCTAATGCTTTCAAGGTCGGGAAAGCCGATCCAACTCTTTTTACTAAGACTTGCGATGGTGACCTTTTTGTGTGCCAAATTTATGTCGATGACATAATATTTGGTTCTACTAACCAAAAGTCTTGTGAAGAGTTTAGCAGGGTGATGACGCAGAAATTCGAGATGTCGATGATGGGCGAGTTGAACTACTTCCTTGGGTTCCAAGTGAAGCAACTCAAGGACGGCACCTTCATCTCCCAAAGAAGTACACGCAAGATTTGCTAAAGCGGTTTGGGATGAAGGATGCCAAGCCCGCCAAGACGCCAATGGGAACCGACGGACACACCGACCTCAACAAAGGTGGTAAGTCCGTTGATCAAAAAGCATACCGGTCCATGATAGGTTCTTTGCTTTATTTATGTGCTAGTAGACCAGATATTATGCTTAGCGTATGCATGTGTGCTAGATTTCAATCCGATCCTAAGGAGTGTCACTTAGTGGCTGTGAAGCGAATTCTAAGATATTTAGTCGCTACGCCTTGCTTCGGGATCTGGTATCCAAAGAGGTCTAACTTTGACTTGATTGGGTACTCAGATTCCGACTATGCTAGATGTAAGGTCGATAGGAAGAGTACATCGGGGACGTGTCAATTCTTAGGAAGGTCCCTGGTGTCGTGGAACTCTAAGAAACAAACTTTCGTTGCCCTATCCACCGCTGAGGCCGAGTACGTTGTCGCAGGACAGTGTTCTGCGCAACTACTTTGGATGAGGCAAACCCTCCGGGACTTTGGCTACAATCTGAGCAAAGTCCCACTCCTATGTGATAATGAGAGTGTTATCCGAATAGCAGAAAATCCTGTTGAGCACAGCCGCACAAAGCACATTGACATCCGGCATCAATTTTTGAGAGACCACCAGCAAAAGGGAGATATCGAAGTGTTTCATGTTAGCACCGAGAACCAGCTAGCTGATATCTTTACCAAGCCTCTAGATGAGAAGACCTTTTGCAGGCTGCGTAGTGAGCTAAATGTCTTAGATTCGTGGAACTTGGATTGAATTGTAGCATACATGTGTTTATGCCTTTGATCATGTTCATTCTGCATTTTGTTGCTCATTGTGGTGCTCAAGATGTACAAACACTCCCTGGACCTCACAAGTCCTTTTTGCAAGTGATGCACATATTTAGGGGGGCTGTGCTACAACTTGACCCTTTGAGACTAACCATATGCTTGAGTTTGCTTGTTTTAGTCTCAAAGGAGGATTGAAAGGGAAAGGTGGACTTGGACCATGCAAGACTTCCACTGCACTCCGATGAAAAGAGTAACTTTTCGGAGTTCATCTTTATACTCTTATTGCCTTTGTACTCTTATTTGAAGATTTTGGTGAGGCAATGGGGTTAAAGGGCCAAGATTGATCCCGTTTTGGTGCTTGATGCCAAAGGGGGAGAAAATAAAGGCCAAAGCGATAAATGGATCAGCTACCACTTGAGAGATTTTGAAAATAGTATAATAGAGCTTTTTGGTTTGTCAAAACTCTTTTGTTGTCTCTCTTGTCAAAAGTTGGCTTCTTGTGGGGAGAAGTGTTGATTATGGGAAAAGGGGAGTTTTTGAAATCTTGAATCAATTTCTCTTGGAATGACTCTCTTTATGTCTTAACATGTGTGTTTGACTTAGAGATAGAAATTTGAATTTGATTTGCAAAAAACAAACCAAGTGGTGGCATAGAGTGATCCATATATGTCAAAATTGAATCAAAACAATTTTGAGTTCTTAGTTGAATTGATTTTGTACTTGTTCTACTTGCTTTATGTTGTGTTGGCATAAATCACCAAAAACGGAGAGATTGAAAGGGAAATGTGCTCTTGAGCCATTTCTAAGTATTTTGGTGATTTAGTGTCCAACACAAGTGCCTAAGTGTAAAATGGTGGACAAAGTACAAATCAAGGATAAAGGTATGTTTCTCAGACTTAGTACATTGTTTTAAGGACTAATGTATTGTGTCTAAGTGCTGGAAACAGGAAAAATCCATTTGGAAATGCCTTGGCTCGAGCAGCCAAGACTTTGCTCAGTCTGGAGCACCGGACTGTCTGATGGTGCACCGGACAGTGTCCGGTGCGCCAGACTGGCTCTGGCAAACAGGCTGCTCTCGGGACTTCGACGGTGGTGTACGGCTATAATTCACCGGACTGTCCGGTGGTGCACCGGACTGTCCGGTGGGCCGTTCACATGCGAACTCGTCGCTCTCGGGAATTCATCAGCGACATACGGCTATAATTCACTGGACTGTCCGGTGTGCACCGGACTGTCCGGTGAGTCAACGGTCGGCCGGGCCAACGGTCGGCCGCGCGATCTGCGCGGGACACGTGGCCGAGCCAACGGCTAGTAGGAGGCACCGGACTGTCCGGTGTGCACCGGACATGTCTGGTGCGCCAACGGCTCTCTGGCTGCCAACGGTCGACTGCGCCATTTTTGGAAGGAAATCGGGCACCGGACAGTGTCCGGTGTGCACCGGACTGTCCGGTGCGCCAGTCGACAGAAGGCAAGATCAGCCTTCCTAGATTGCTCTCAACGGCTCCTACCTGCCTTGGGGCTATAAAAGGGGCCCCTAGGCGCATGGAGGAGTACACCAAGCAACCTCTAAACATTCCTAAGCACTAAGACATCGATTCCGCGCCTTTGATTCTTTGCGATAGCAATTAGAGCTCTAGTTGAGTGGTGAACTCATTGAGTTGTGTTGTGAGCTCTCATTGCGACTTGTGTGCGTGGTGTTGCTGTGATTTCTTGTCTTGAGTGCGTTGCTAATCCCTCCCTTGCTCCGTGCTTCTTTGTGAACTTTAAGTGTAAGGGCGAGAGGCTCCAATTTGTGGAGATTCCTCGCAAACGGGATTGAGTAAAGCAAACAAAACATCGTGGTATTCAAGTGGGTCTTTGGACCGCTTGAGAGGGGTTGATTGCAACCCTCGTCCGTTGGAACGCCACAACGTGGAGTAGACAAGCGTTGGTCTTGGCCGAACCACGGGATAACCACCGTGCCATCTCTGTGATTGATTTATTGTGGTTATTGTGTTTTGACTCCTCTCTAGCCACTTGGCATTTACTATGCTAACACTTAACCAAGTTTTTGTGGCTTAAGTTTTCAAGTTTTACAGGATCACCTATTCACCCCCCCCCCCCTCTAGGTGCTCTCACTATGCTGCCTCTGTATTTAATGAGACTTGTCCATTCCGCAAGCGGCGTGCCTGTCCATTCCACTGGCAGGCGGTGTGCCGCCTCAGCATTTAATGAGACCTGTCCATTCCGCTGGTAGGCGGCGACCTGTCCATTCCGCAGGCGGGCAGCGACCTGTCCATTCCCCAAGCGGCGTGCCTGTCCATTCCGCTGGCAGGCGACACGTCCATACTGCCGCGTGCACTACGCCCATCGTTACTAGTACGCTACCAAGGAAGCTGCCGCCACACATCAATACTGTGCGAGCTGCGGACATCATAGCGCCAGGAGATTGCACAAGCGTTACTTTCATTAGTTACTCCAGGTATTCCTTCCATTATGTTCCTGGGCCCACATGTCGGGCTCAGCATCCTTGTATGTGTCTCCCTTGAGCTATAAAAGGGAAGGCACACAACGTTACAAGGCGGACCAAACTAAGTTCTCGAAGTTCTCTAGACCCAGTTCACAGAGGCAACTCAAGCTCTCAAGCTCACAAGTCCTCGGACTCTCATACTCAATACACATACACAGTGGAGGTAGAGTTTTACGCTCCGGTGGCCTGAACCACTCTAAACTCTTGTGTGCTCTCGTGTTTTCATCCACCATCTAGCAGATAGGCAAACCGCTAAGGCCCCTCCTCATCTTAGGATTTAGGGCGGGTACGTTTCGCCACCCGGCCGGAGAATTTCCTCTCCGACATGCTTTCATTTTAAAGTAACTTACGTATAACTGACAAAATGCAAACTACTTACATTTTTATAACGGTTAAACAAATGATTCAAGCGTAACAGAGTTGGGATCAGTAGCAAAATATACTTTTCGTGTATGTCTAGCGTTTCTCCTCTGGTCATTAACTTTTGTTGATTGACACTTGTGATCATATCCTGAGAAGAAGTGATAGCGGCTTTGCAACAAATTCCGTTGCATATCCTGATAACTGCCCAAGCAAAAGGAACAACTAACACTCCAACAGAGATACGCCCGGGCGCAGCTCTCTGATTGGATCGAGCACCCTCAGTTCCCACCTTTTTGCTCTGACCCCACCGTGCTGCCCGAAACGGCACCTACGATTCAGACTTACAGACTATTTAAATGCTGGTGGTTAACCACTAAAATTAGTTCAAAACAATAATTCAACTAAATGCTTAACTATTAGCGGCTTTTAGTTATAGACATTCAAACATCACAACTAATAGTACAACTAACTATTAACTATATCCTCAACTACTCGTTTGTTCATTAGGTAGTTTAACCTAACTAAAATCAACTAATAGTTACCTAACTAATTTCACCAGCGATTTAAACATTGCCTTAATATTAATATAGATATGCCTTATATTTGATTTAATTTGATTATTTATAGATACATGTTAAATATATTTGAGTGTCTATGGTCTTTGAAACATCTAGGCCCTTGTGGCTTTTGCAATGTTGGAGGATCCATATCCTTTGAGATGTTTAATATCCTCGTTCTAGGACCGGTGAAGCGATCAGAGGAGGTGGATAGGAGTCATACATATTTTGCTTGCAAACACTAAAAATAAACACTTCAATTGAGATAAAGAAAGCGCTCAAACTAAGAACACATCAGCGAACGAGTGGTCTCATTATTACAAAATGTTTCTAGTACTCGCATGAGACCAGCAAAATAAACGGATCGTAAATCGAACATCGAAAAGTTCGAAACGGTCCAAAACAGTATCGCGAACAAGTGTTGCTTTCAGTAGTACGAAATTCTATTCTTGGATCCAAAATTGAACTAAACGAACTCCGATTTAGATGAAATTTTACACACACCTGAGAAAATATGTTTCCAAGGTCTCCACAAATTTTGAGCTCAATCGAAAATTCGAATCGGATTTGTGAATCAGTTTTGTTAGGGTTTTTAGAACGAGTTCAAACTGAGTTTTTCTTAAATCGCGACCAATATTTTCAACAACTAGATGTATGCAGTGGTTCGAGGAGTGCAACTCACCACCAATCGATCCCTAGACGAAATCCTCTTAAAAAGAATCAAAGTGAAAGTCGTCTAGAGGGGTGAATAGGCGAAACCTGAAATTTACGAACTTTAAACATGCACTAAGGTCAGGGTTAGCATTAGAATTAAATCGAAGTTTAAAAGATAGTTCTCCTTGCTTAGAGTTGTTCAATCAATGTGGATAACGTTTGGGAGCAAACTCAATATCAATATGAGCAAGGAAAAGTTAGAGAGAGGAATTAGGGGAACAAATCAAGTGAAGATCAATGCAAGTGAACACGGTGATTTTTTACCGAGGTTCGGTTCTAAAGAACCTAGTCCCCGTTGAGGAGGCCACAGAGGCCGGGTCTATTCCAACCATTTCCCTCTCTCAGTCGGTCACTCAGACCGGTTTAGGGATGGCAATGGGTACGGGTATGGGTAAATAACCGTGGATAATTATCCATTGAATATGAGTATGGTGGAATTTGATATCAGCGAGTATGGTTATGGATATAATAAGGTATCCGCGGATAATTTTTTCACAGGTATGGATATCCAGTATCCATACCCGTTATCCAATGGATATCTTACATGTGGGCCATCCGGATTTAATATATTATCCTAAATTAATTTTTCAATTTTTATCTATGACATGTTGATTGGTGCTGAAATTATCATTAATGATGATGGAATGATAATTATTTTTGAAATGTGATAAAATTATTGTTTGATGTTAAATGCTAAAATTGTAGTGGGCGGGCGGGTAACGGATATCCGCCGGATAGCGGATACCCGGCGGGTACGGGTATGGGTAGAGATCTATACCCACGAACGTTTATGGGTACGGATATAGATTGAGTTTTGTCTCGCGGGTATGATTCGTGAACTATATATCCGCGTACCACCCACTCGATTGTCATCTCTAGACCGGTTGAGTGCTTACTCACGGGTCACTAAGACCCCGCAAAGATCACCACACAAATAGTTATTTCTTACTTGCTTTACAATTCTCTTAAAAGGTTGAGAAAGAAATAAAAAAAAACACGAATGCGAAAACCAAGCAAGAACGGCAAATAGCACACAGATCACACTCTCTCCAGTCACTAATGATCACTTATCTAAATTTCAGGTCAAATCCTTGTCCAATTATAATATTATAATAAATTTTGTCTCGTTGCTGTCGTATCGACGTCGCGGGGTTCTAGGTCAAACTATCACGTCGCGGCAGCACCCAGTTTTGATTGTCTCACTGATAGATAGATAGATCGATCGATTAGGCAAGATCCGTTTTGATCGAGCAGACTCAGTTTTGATTGGCTAGATCACAAACGATACAAAAAAAAACAATGGGCGTGAAGTCGTACACGTACTCCACCTTAACAATTTCATCAGTTCAAAAGGTTCTGAGGGTATCACAAGATGTCAAAATGACCCAGGAATTATCCCAGATGGCAACAGTCCACAGTTTTTTCCTTCTGAAACTCAGTTCGAAAGTATGATAGCGATAGAGATGAATCCACTTAACATGCCCCTACACCTACGAAACAGCATTGCCCAAGGAAAATGATGTGTAGCAAAATTTGTGAAACTGCCGCAGTTTCTCATGGATCTTCTCACTTCATTTTACGTTCACCAGCTCCACATCGAAGATGAGAGTTGAGTTCTGTGGTATCTGCCCCACTCTTTTGCTCCCATACCTACCAAGGGAGAATCAGGATCCACGAAAATAAGACAAAGATTGAGACGAACAGCCTCGGATACAAAGCAATGTCAAGGTATTTACCCCATGGAAGGTGGAATGGTGAGTCTCCTTTTGTCCCCAACCCGCATACCTGTTAATAAGCACAAAGCATGAAATTTGCACTGATCAATAACTGTGGGGTTCAAAACCAATATTGAAAGGCAAATATGTAGTACATACCATTGACACCGACGTCCCAGCCACTGATAACCTGCCCAACACCTGCAAGCACAACACATTATTAAAATCATCCCTTGGTACTAATCTGGACTTCTGGAGTAAGGTAGAGAGCAATTACCTAGTCTAAACTCAAAAGGTCTTCCACTGACGTTGGAGTCGAAAATAGTGCCATTCTTTAGCTTGCCAATATATCTAACAGAAACCTAATAAGAAAAAAAAAATAGCATCGTAAGAGACAGCAGATAGAAGGGCCTCAAGTAGTAAAATTGATCATAGCCATGCAAAAAATGCATGCAGGTCATGCATAAAGCATGTAAATGTTAGAATTGCAGGAGGCAGTGAGAGATTGCAATAATAAATGGATAGCTAGGAGATGATCATCCCTTTGAAGCTCCTCAGATGCCAGAAATGTTTACCTTCTTCCCACGGCTGGCCTTTTTACCATCAGGTTTGCCCATCTCTACCTCCTGAATCATCATACCATTGGCAAACGTTCGTGTTTGGAGTGGTTCCTTGCTATCTGACTCACCAAGTCCAGTTCCTGCCTGACTTTCACTTCTGCTTATATCATGTGCCTTCTTTTTCTTGTTCTTTTTATTGGCCTCCTGCGCACTTGCCTCCTCATTGTCTTTATCACTGAAATTAGATGAAGAACATTGTTAAACGATATTGAGCCATGTGATTAACATTCCTATGTGAAAAGCATCTGCAAAGCAACATCTCAAGATACTAACATATTGTTGTTCTTAGCAGATTGCTCACTGGTATCACCCTCAGAAGCACTTTTGTTCTTGTTTTTCTTTTTCTTCTGTTTTGTACTGACAGGATCAGCTGGAGAATCGTGTTGCTTAACCTCCTTTTCTTCGTTGTTTACTTTTCCTGTGTCCATAACAGTGCTTTTGTCCTTGCCCTTTTTCTTTTTCTTTGATACCCCATCAATCTCAGCTTTTACCCCCCTATAACCACAAGTAAATTTACAAAACAATGAAGCATGTTACTATGCCATGAATTAAGAAATATCCAGGGGCAAAAATGTACCCTGAAGAATCACCACGGTCGCTAATGGCTCCGTTTTTTCTTTTCAGGTTTTTGTTGCTAGTCTCCTTGTCTTTTCCCCCATTCTTGTTTGAAACAATCTCAGAACTCTTCTTTGATTCAGAAAATGATACAGGGAAACCATCTTCATCTTCACTTTCCAAGGATTCAGTAGGTGAATTTCTTACAGCAAGTTGAAGTTGAGATTCATCACCATTTTCAGGGCATTGCTTCTTCTTCGTTCCCTTCTGCACTTCAGCAATAGCAGCCTTGTCATCCTCTTCAATTTCCTCAATAATAACTGCAAAATTTATTATGGGTAAGGAAACCCATTAAAAATATGTTGAACAGCACCTAAGGTGTATGACTTTGAGGTAATTTTGATGCCAATGAGAAGTGCAATTCAAACTAAATGAATGCATGGTAATGAATTATTTCTTTAGCGTGAACGATATAACTTCAGTGCCAATGAGAAGTGCACGGTCCAACTAAACTTAAAGTGAAAATATATAGAATAACTAATACATCCTGCAACTACAGCATGCATAAGTCCTGCAACATTTTAGAGTGTATTAAAAGAAAGTTCATGACACATGAAACAAGCTTCACAAGTTCCACACTGACAATTAATAATTCACAACAGCCATCTTCCATTTATATGTTTTATATACAAACTTCAAATCAATAGTACATTTATTTTCATCAGTTATTCATAAAGGTATTTGCTACACACCCCTAACCGAACTTAAAAGAAATATTACACTTATTTTCATCAATTATTCAAGGGTATATGCAATTACAATTCCCATTAGCAGTTCATATCATAGCTGTGGACTGTGGTTCATTGTTCTGCTTCGTGGCTTTCAAGTTTCAACCTATAACTATAAGCTTATATTAACAGCAGTGATACAAAGAAAGGGAAAATAGCACACCTAACTATGAACCAATGGCAGTGATTCTATGAAAGGGGAAACACAACTACAGATAGACCATGTTCTCTGGTTCAGAATAATGACAGGGAGGCATCAAAAAATGTAATTAACATCCACAGATATTTCCTATGGCCATTCTTTCACAGATCATATGATAAGGAAGATGGGCAATGGAACAATATGTAATGACTTACCTGAACTTTTGCCCCTACCCTGGTTGTATGCCATCTCTTCATCATCAGACTCTGAATCATCATCTTCACTGTCTGAATATCCCATAACCTGTCAGTAGATACTATCATGAGTTGTGCAAGAGGATAAAATTTGTGTACTGTTGTCGGGGACCATAATTAGGGGTACCCTCAAGACGCCTAATTCTCAGCTGGTAACCCCCATCAGCATAAAGCTGCAGAGGCCTGATGGGTTTGATTAAGTCAGGGATCAGTCCATACGAGTGACTTGACCACGCCACGCCCGAGCCTAGCCTCGGGCGAGGGCAGCCGACCCTAAGATGACTCCGTCTCGCCTGAGGCCTCCTCTTTCACGGCAGACGCATCTCCGGCTCGCCCTAGGCCCCGCCTTCGATAAGAAGAAACCCTGACTAAATCACCGCGCCAACCGACCAAGTCACCGGGGCGTTTAACGCAAAAGGTAAGACCAACGGGCGACCAGACTTCGCCAGAGGTGCCATAGGAGGCTCCATCCGACCCAGGGCTCGGACTCGGGCTAAGGCCCCGGAAGACGGCGAACTCCGCTCCGCCCGACCCAGGGCTCGGACTCGGGCTGAGGCCCCGGAAGACGGCGAACTCCGCTCCGCCCGACTCAGGGCTCGGACTCGGGCAAAGGCCCCGGAAGACGGCGAACTCCGCTCCGCCCGACCCCAGGGCTCGGACTTGGGCTAAGGCCCC
This sequence comes from Zea luxurians, assembly GCA_029449295.1. NCBI lineage: Eukaryota > Viridiplantae > Streptophyta > Magnoliopsida > Poales > Poaceae > Zea > Zea luxurians. Next base: position 94,916,947 of record JAOPSE010000010.1, on the reverse strand, counting down.
GGAAGACGGCGACCTCCGCCTCGCCCGACCCAGGGCTCGGACTCCGCCTCGGCCTCTGCCGAATGATCTCCGCCTCGCCCGACCCAGGGCTCGGACTCTGCCTCTGTCTTGCAGGACGGACTCGACCTCGGCTTCGGAGGAGCCTCCACGACGCCCGACCTAGGACACGAGACCGCCACGTCAACAGGAAGCGTCATCATCACCCTGCCCTGAGCCGACTTGGGTCGCAGAGAACAAGACCGGCGTCCCATCTGGCCAGCTACGCCAGATAGGCAATGATGGCGCCCCGCTAGATCATGACGACGGCGGCTCTCAGCTCCCTTACGAAAGCAGGAGAACGTCAGCAAGGGCCCAGCCACTTCGACAGCTGTCCCCCCCGTCCGGCTCCGTTACTCCTCCAACAGCCACGACGCCACACCAACAGGGTGCCAAGATCTCTCCGGCTGCCACCTTGGCATGTACATAGGGCGCTAGCTCTCCCTCGCTAGACACGTAGCACCTTGCTACACCCCCATCTTGTACACCTGGATCCTCTCCTTACGACTATAAAAGGAGGGACCAGGGCCTTCTTAGAGAAGGTTGGCCTCGCGGGGACGAAGGGCAGGGGCAGGCGCTCTCTCGGGGCCGCTCGCTCCCCTCACCTCGCGCGGACGCTTGTAACCCCCTACTGCAAGCGCACCCGACCTGGGCGCGGGACGAACACGAAGGCCGCGGGAATTCTCCGACTCCCTCACGACCCGGCTCCGGCCACCGACCTCTCTCTCTGTTCCCCCCTTCGCGCTCGCTCCACGCGCTCGACCCATCTGGGCTGGGGCACGCGGCACTCTCACTCGTCGGCTCGGGGACCCCCCGGTCTCGGAACGCCGACAGTTGGCGCGCCAGGTAGGGGCACGCTGCGTGTTGACGTTCGATTTCCCGTCAAGCTCCAGATGGGCAGTCTCCAACAACCTCTTCAACCCGGGACGGTGCTCCGTTTCGGGAACCTCGAGTTCATGTCTCTCGATGGCAACTACGACATGATACTCCTTCCACCGCCGCGCGACAGCGACGTTGGTGGCGGACAGCCCGCCCGCCGGCGGCGGAATCGACGACGTCTTTCCCGCGTTGGGGAAGGACAACTTTCGAGCTCGCCCCATCCTCTCCCTCGCCATCGGAGGAGGAGGAGGCGGGGCAACCGGGGCCGAGCGGGAGGCCGCGCTCCGACGGCTGTCGAGCAAATCGACATCCCCGGCGCCCCAGCGGAGGACACGCCAAGCGTTGCCCTCGCGTTCGAGGCAAACGCGAGCGCCATCCCCCCGCAACACGTCGACCCCGAGCAAGTGGACGACGCCAGCACGCTCACGGAGGGCCTGCAGGACGTCGCCCTCGTACCCAAGACGACGGCGCGGTCAGCCCCCGACGTGACTTCATCGCTCCCCGTCGACAAAAAGGTACCGACTGCTCCCCATCTTTCGTCATTTCGACTCGGCCTCAGCCCGCCTGGCGACCCCGCTTTGGCGGGCGCTCACATTGAGGCGAGTGCAACCTCTCTGGGGTTTCGTGTGCGGTCGCCTTGGGACCGATTGACGGGTGTCTCGACCTACGGACCCTCTGGGTCCGAGGAAGATGACGACCCCAGCATCTGCTGGGATTTCTCCGGATCTGGCAACCCTAGTGCCATGCGGGACTTCATGACCGCATGTGACTACTGCCTCTCCGACTGTTCCGACGGCAGCCGCAGCCTTGGCGACAAGGACTGCGGCCCGAGTCGCGAATGTTTCCACATCGAGCTAGGGGATCCCTCCGGAGGCGGCTGTCTCGGCACGCCGGAGGATGGTGATCCCCCTAGGCCAGCGCCTCGCGCCGACATCCCGCGGGAGCTAGCTGTGGTCCCCGTTCCGGCGGGGGGTCACGACCCACAGCTCGAGCAAGTCCGCGGGGCGCAGGCCGGGCTCGATGAGGGAGCAGGAGCGCTCGAGGCAATCCGCCAGAACATCGGGCAGGTATGGGCGAGCCAACCCCCGGCCGGAGGAATACGTCACCTGCCCCAAGGTCTCCAGCACCGCATCGCCAACGATGCCAGGGACAGACCGCCGCCCGCATCCGGCGGAACCGATCAGGACCTGGCCGCTGCAGCGATGCTCCTCCGCGCGATGCCGGAGTCATCAACCACCGAGGGTCGGCGAATCCAGGGAGAACTCAAGCATCTCCTGGAAGGCGCTGCGGCCCGGCGGGCCGAGAGCTCTGCCTCCCGCAGGCAGGGATACCCCTCGGAACCTCGTGCCGCGACTTCCCGACTCACGCGGGAAGCCTCGGTCTTCACCGGGCGCACGCGCAACACCGCGCCTGCGGCCCCGGGCCACCTCGGCGACGAGCACCCTCATCGCGACCGTCGGGCACGCCTCGACGAAAGGGTGCGCCGAGGCTACCACCCCAGGCGTGGGGGACGTTACGACAGCGGGGAGGATCGAAGTCCCTCGCCCGAACCACCCGGTCCGCAGGTCTTTAGCCGAGCCATTCGGCGGGCGCCGTTTCCGCCCCGATTCCGACCCCCGACTACTATCACGAAGTACTCGGGGGAAACGAGACCGGAATTGTGGCTTGCGGACTACCGCCTGGCCTGTCAGCTGGGTGGGACGGACGATGACAACCTCATCATCCGAAACCTCCCCCTGTTTCTCTCCGACAACGCTCGTGCCTGGTTGGAGCACCTGCCCCCGGGACAGATTTCCAACTGGGAGGATCTGGTCCAGGCTTTCGCCGGGAACTTCCAGGGCACGTACGTGCGCCCCGGGAATTCCTGGGACCTCCGAAGCTGTCGGCAACTGCCGGGAGAGTCTCTTCGGGACTACATCCGGCGGTTCTCGAAGCAGCGCACCGAGCTGCCTAACATCACCGACTCCGATGTCATCGGCGCGTTCCTCGCCGGCACCACCTGCCGCGACCTGGTGAGCAAGCTGGGTCGCAAGACCCCCACCAGGGCGAGCGAGCTGATGGACATCGCCACCAAGTTCGCCTCCGGCCAGGAGGCGGTAGAGGCCATCTTCCGAAAGGACAAGCAGCCCCAGGGCCGCCCGTCGGAAGATGCTCCCGAGGCGTCTACTCCGCGCGGCGCCAAGAAGAAAGGCAGGAGGAAGTCGCAAGCGAAACGCGACGTTCCCGATGCAGACCTTGTCGCCGCCGCCGAGCGCAAGAACCCTCGGAAGCCCCTCGGAGGTGCTAACCTCTTCGACAAGGCACTCAAGGAGACGTGCCCCTACCATCAGGGGCCCGTCAAGCATACCCTCGAAGAGTGCGTCATGCTTCGGCGTCATTTCCACAGGGCCGGGCCACCCACAGAGGGTGGCAGGGCTCACGACGACGACAAAAGGGAGGATCGCCAAGCAGGAGAGTTCCCAGAGGTCCGCGATTGCTTCATGATCTACGGAGGGCATGCGGCAAACGCCTCGGCTTGGCATCGTAAGCAAGAGCGTCGGGAGGTCTGCTCGGTAAAGGTGGCGGCGCCAGTCTACCTAGACTGGTCCGACAAGCCCATCACCTTCGACCGGGACAACCACCCCGACCACGTGCCGAGCCCGGGGAAGTACCCGCTCGTCGTCGATCCCGTCATCGGCGACGTCAGGCTCACCAAGGTCCTGATGGATGGAGGCAGCTGCCTCAACATCATCTACGCCGAGACCCTCAGGCTCCTGCGCGTCGACCTGTCATCTGTCCGAGCAGGCGCTGCGCCCTTCCACGGGATCATTCCCGGGAAGCGCGTCCAGCCCCTCGGACAGCTCGACCTCCCTGTCTGTTTCGGAACACCCTCCAAATTCCGAAGAGAGACTTTGACGTTCGAGGTGGTCGGGTTCCGAGGAACCTACCACGCAGTGTTAGGGAGGCCATGCTACGCGAAGTTCATGGCCATCCCCAACTACACCTACCTGAAGCTCAAGATGCCGGGCCCCAACGGGGTCATCACCGTCGGCCCCACGTACAAACACGCCTTCGAATGCGATGTGGAGTGCGTGGAATACGCCGAGGCCCTCGCCGAGTCCGAGGCCCTCATTGCCGACCTGGAAAGCCTCTCCCGAGAGGTGCCGGACGTGAAGCGGCATGCCGGCAACTTCGAGCCAGCGGAGACGGTTAAGGCCGCCCCTCTCGACCCCAGTGGCGACGCCTCCAAGCATGTCCGGATCAGTTCTGGGCTCGGCCCCAAATAGGAAGCAGTGCTCGTCGACTTTCCTCGCGCAAACGTCGACATTTTTGCGTGGGGTCCCTCGGGCATGCCCGCCATGCCGAGGGATGTCACCGAGCACTCGCCGCATATCTGGGCAGGAGCCTGACTCGCCAAACGGCCTCTGCGCGAACGACGCCCGGGGGCTGCGCCCTTTCCCCACTCACACATAAGAATCAATTATCAAGGAAGGGTCGGCCTCGCCCCGGCAGAGCCCGACCCTCCCTCGGGGGCTAAAAAGGGGGAACCCCTCTCATCGAGTTTGGACGTACTGTTCCGCGTCAGAAAAACTCTTTTTTCGGTCAAGAAGGGTTTTTTGCGTTCTCCCGGACGCGTCAGAAGCAGGGTCCTGAGGAGCGAACTTGGGTACGAGTAAATGGCGAGACCGACTGAGCTGGGGAACACCTATGCTTCCGGGCTAGGGACACCTCACTCGTCGCCTGCCACGAGAAAGGACCCAGCTCGGGAAATCACCCTGTTGTCGACACTACGGGCCAGGCGCGAAAATCGAAACAAAAAGGAGCATGACTTCACGGAAGAAGAAGTAAAATGTTCAGGCCTCAGTGGCCGCGGCAAATCACACATCCAACAGAAATTGTCCCAACTAAAATCAGGCGTCGCCTCGGGCAGGAGCCGCGCCCTCAACTCCGCCCCCGCCGTCGGTAAGGTCCACCTCCGCTTCCGACGGCGGCGCAGGAGGAAGAATCTCCGCTTCGAAGACGGTCGCCAGCGCCGCGCTCGGACCCGCAGCGACCGCGTCGAGCCGCTGAACCTCCGCCAGGGCCGCCTCGTCTTCGTCAGGCAGGCAGTACCCCTCGCTGACCCGCTCCAAGTCCACGACGTAGTGGGAAGCGAGCACGGCGAAGGCCCGCCTGACGCCGTGGTGCAGCGCCCCGCGGACTTTACCGCGCGCGTAGTCACCTAGGGCTTGAAGACGGCTTTGGGGAGAGCTCCCTGAAGGGACGTCGCCGGGACCGAGTTTCCGGTAGACCTCCGAGACGGCCTCGGACATAGCCGCGAGATCGGCCTCCCTTTGCTCAGCAGCCCCGTCGAGCGCTTCGGCAAGCGCCTTGGCAGACTCGTCGAGGGCAGACTCGAGCTCTGCGAACAACCAGAAGAAAGACCTCAAACCCAAGCGGAAGAAACGGACAAGATTGAGAACCGAGGACGGTCGAGCCATACCTCTGGCTCGGACGTGCTGCTCCGAGGCTGCGACTTGGGCCGCGGCCAGATCGGCCGCAAGGATCTTGGCCCGGCTCTCGGCCTCGGCAGCCTGGCCCCGAGTTTGGTCCCGCTCCTCGGCAACCTGGGCGAGCTCCGACCGCCGTTGTAGCACCTCCGTGCGCGCTGCCGCCGCCTCGGCCTTCAGGTCAGCGCAGAGCAACTGGAGGTCCGCTATCTTAGCGTCTTGCTGAGAGAGGCGCGCGGTAGCCCCGGCGAGCGAAGTCCTCAGGGACCGCAGCGAGCCCCAGACGACGGCCTCGCGGCGAATGAACGACGACTTGGCAACGCTCCGGTCCGTCAGGTCCTGGAAAGGAAAACAAGATATCACGACGAACGCCTCACTCGCAGAAGCAAGAAGGTATGCCTGAAACCATTACCTGAAGGATTTTGGGGACGTCCCCGCAGAGAACCTCCAGCGACGATCGGAGCAACCCCACTGTCGCCTCCGCACGCTTGCGGAGCTCGTCCCAGGACTGGTCCTCTTCTTCGTCGTCAAGAACGAAGATAGGGCCCGAAGCCTCACGGGTCCGGAATCGGAGCAACTGGCCCCGGGCCTCGGGGCTCCGCCCCACAGCGACAAGGCTGCCGCCCGCCTGGGAGCACTGCGCGCCCGCGCCCACCTCTTCCGAGGCTCCGGGCGCCGACGCCGCGGCCGTCCCGACGTCGGCGGCGACCGTGCGCTCTCCGACCGGGACGGTGCCAGCTGCGGTAGCGGCAGACGCCGGCATGGCCAACATGGCTGGCGAGCTCGGGACCGCATCGGCGCCGGCCGCCTCCCCGATCACGATGGCCACCTCGGCAGAGGAGCCCGCCTCGGGGACCTGCTCCCCCAGAACATGCGACGCCTGAGCCCCGTGCGGCGGAGCACCCTGCGAAAGGGTCGGCTGAGCGGCAGGGCCCGAGGTGGCGCCAGCTGCCTGGACCAACGCCGTCTTGAGGGCCTTCCGAGGCGCCAGGTCGGTAGGGCCATGGCTCCGTTTGCTGAAGAAAACAAGAAAGGGAAAATCACGGCCCAGACATATGAATGAAGCGCCGGGACGGAGAGATTCCAAGGTACCTACCCGCTCCGGATCATGATCCACGGAGTCTGGGGGGAGGTCTCTTGGCTCCCGCTTCCTGGAACCACCGCCGAGGTCCGCTTCACCAACAGCCCCGGCGCCGCCCTCGCCTCGGACGCCCCTGAGGCCCGGGAGGCGGACTGCCCAGGCGCCGCCATGGCAACCTGAGGACCGCTCCCCCATGCTGCCGGCGCGGGTGACGGTTCCCGAGGAACGGATCCCTCGGCCCGGCTCCCTGGAGTGGCGCCAGCTCCCCCAGCCGAGGAGTCAAGAACCCTCTCGGGTTGCCCCCGCTCCTCAGGTCGGGGATCCGGCACCTCGGCTCCAGGGACCGACGATGTAGGCCCGCTCGGGGGCTGGCTCGACGACCCCCGGCCACATCCCAAGCCGGGGCTGAGGCCGAGACGGGCGGCCATGTCGTCCTCCTCCTCTTCGTCGTCGACGTCGTCGTCATCATCGGACGTCTCCGGCGACAGCTCCCTGGGAAGCCCTTCCCTCTCCTGCTGACGACGGCGTTTCTCCAGGGCGTCCCGAGCCCGCCTCCGCCTGCGGGCCCGAGCCTTCTCCGCATCCTTTTTCTTCTTCTCCTCCTCCGCGGCGACCTGCCTCGCCGCCCGACCCACCGCGTCCTCCGGGACCGGCGGCAGGGAGGGTTTGTGCCGCCCCACCTCCTAAAAAGGGGGGAGAAAGAAAACCGATAGTGAGAATCAGGAGCAACCCAGTATGTGAAGAAGGGAGGGACGAACACTCACCAGAGCGACGCACCCCTGGTCGGGGCGCATTCGAGGCTGGGAGAGGGCGTGGGGGTCCGGCTTCCCCATCGCGACCGACACCCGCCGGTAGAGGGCGTCGTGGGGAAGAGGATCAGGGGACATCCGTGACCCCTCCCAGTCGGCCTCCCGGGTCATCTCCCAAAGCGACAACCGCCGCTCCGCCAGGGGGAGCACCCTCCGGCGATGGATGGCGGCAACCACTCCCGCGACGGTGAGCCCTTCCTCCCGCAACGCCTTCAGGGCCTGGAGAAGAGGTTCGAGTTTCTTCTGCCTCTCGTGTGGAGTCCCGTGACGCCAGGCGTCGGGGGCGGCGGTGACAACCCGCTGAGAGAACGGCGGGAGCGACCCTCCGTCATTCCGGAGGTAGAACCACCGGCGCTGCCAACCCTTGTTTGAGGATGAAAGGACGGCAGGGATATACTGCAACGACCGCGACTGCCTCAGCAAGAGGGTGCAGCCGCCGGCCCGCACCGCCGCACGGACCTTCCTCTCCCCCGTCGACGAAGCAAAAAGCTCGGCAAAGAAGAGGTGAGTCCACAAATCCCAATGGGGGGCGATCCCCAGATACCCCTCGCACACCGCTACAAAGATAGCGGCTTGTGCGATGGAGTTGGGGGTGAGGTTGTGTAGTTCCACCCCGTAATGGAACAGGATGGCCCGCATGAAGCGGCTCGACGGCACTCCAAATCCCCGCTCATGGAAGGAGATGAAGCTCACGACATACCCCGGCGGAGGGGATGGAGCGACTCCGCCCGCGGGAGGAATCCATTCCGGCCGCTCCTTATCGGTGAGGGGGCGGAGCAAACCCTCGCCGACGAGGTCCTCCAGGTCACCCGCCGTCACCGTGGAGAAGGGCCACGGGTCGCGCGGCGAGAGGATGGTCACCCGGTCAGCCATCGCCAAGGCAGAAGGGGTGGCGGCGTGAAGAACAGGGGAGGGCGGTTTCCTTTTCCTGGCTAGATCTCTCAGGCTGCAAAAAACCTGAGAAGGAGGCGAAAAGTGGAGTCGAGAACCGTCACTGGACCCTCTCCGGGGTACATAAAGACCAAGGACGAGACGGTTCCGACGTACCGCCCGAACCGGACGCGGGGTTCAAAAAACGCGAAGCGGAACAGCCGTTCCTCGAACGGCTCGCGCACGCAACGGCAGCCTCGCCGACCGCTTACCCCGGCGCATTAACTCCGCGGCGAAACAGGTGACGTTTCTGGCAGGGGCAGCTGGCGACGCTTCGCCTCCGCCAAAACGACCACGCCGAAAAAGGTACGCCACGACGTTCAATTTCGAATCCTTTTTCCCTTTTCCTTCTTTCTCTATCTCTTGCAACAGGGAACGAGAAGGGGGATAACCCCAAAGGGATCCTTCCCCGTGAAGGAACTAGGCTCCGAGCCTCCCTACTGATCAGGGGTTCGAAGGCTGGCCCCCCGAAGGGTTCAACAGCCGCCTCAGATCGCGTGGGCCCGACACCCACTACTGGTCAGGGGTTCGAAGGTCGGCCCCCGAAAGGTCCCACGACCGCCTCAGGCTACTCGGGCTCCGTGCCCCCTACTGATCAGGGGTTCGAAGGCTGGCCTGTCGAAGGGTTCACAGTCGCCTCAGACGCCGAGCGAGGGATGACCAGGGGTACGTTCGATACATAACCAAGGCTCGGGCTGCGCTCCCGAGGTACCCTAGGACATTTCCGAGACCAGCGGGAACGACTCTGTAACGGAATCCCATCGGAGGGAGGCAACGAGCCCTCGGACCCCGTCGCTAGGGGACCGGGTCCGGCAGATCACCCGCAGGTACTTTTGGGCGTGCCTCCGGGCCCCTAGCCGACCCCCAACGAACGGGGCACGGACGTACACTCGGATTACCCGATTGCAGCTCACCGGAGACACCATGTTCGGTGCCCATCGAGGGTAACATGGCGCACTCCCCCCCTCCTCCTTGCGGAAAGGCGACGTAGGGGCGTATATAAAAAGTCGAGTCTGTCCCTGATCGTCCTCTCGCTCCGTGCGAAGGCTCGGGGGCTGCTCTCGCAAACCCGGCTCCGGCCGAACTGTTGACAGCGTCAACATACCAGCCCGAGAACTTGGGCCCCGACAGTGCACCTGGGTTACGCCCTGCTCGCATGAGGGAACCGCCAGACCAGCCGAGGCATTACGCAAGGCATTAAGACCTCGAAGGAGTGAAACCACTCCTCCGAGGCCTCGGGGGCTACACCCGGCGGGTGCGCTCGCGCGCACCCACCGGAACAAAGTATCACCGAGAAAGGCTGGTCCCCTTGCAAAAAAGTGCGATGCAAGCCTCCAAGCGAGTGTTAACACTCGCTTCGAGGCTCGGGGGCTACTATCGGGGACCATAATTAGGGGTACCCTCAAGACGCCTAATTCTCAGCTGGTAACCCCCATCAGCATAAAGCTGCAGAGGCCTGATGGGTTTGATTAAGTCAGGGATCAGTCCATACGAGTGACTTGACCACGCCACGCCCGAGCCTAGCCTCGGGCGAGGGCAGCCGACCCTAAGATGACTCCGTCTCGCCTGAGGCCTCCTCTTTCACGGCAGACGCATCTCCGGCTCGCCCTAGGCCCCGCCTTCGATAAGAAGAAACCCTGACTAAATCACCGCGCCAACCGACCAAGTCACCGGGGCGTTTAACGCAAAAGGTAAGACCAACGGGCGACCAGACTTCGCCAGAGGTGCCATAGGAGGCTCCATCCGACCCAGGGCTCGGACTCGGGCTAAGGCCCCGGAAGACGGCGAACTCCGCTCCGCCCGACCCAGGGCTCGGACTCGGGCTGAGGCCCCGGAAGACGGCGAACTCCGCTCCGCCCGACTCAGGGCTCGGACTCGGGCAAAGGCCCCGGAAGACGGCGAACTCCGCTCCGCCCGACCCCAGGGCTCGGACTTGGGCTAAGGCCCCGGAAGACGGCGACCTCCGCCTCGCCCGACCCAGGGCTCGGACTCCGCCTCGGCCTCTGCCGAATGATCTCCGCCTCGCCCGACCCAGGGCTCGGACTCTGCCTCTGTCTTGCAGGACAGACTCGACCTCGGCTTCGGAGGAGCCTCCACGACGCCCGACCTAGGACACGAGACCGCCACGTCAACAGGAAGCGTCATCATCACCCTGCCCTGAGCCGACTTGGGTCGCAGAGAACAAGACCGGCGTCCCATCTGGCCAGCTACGCCAGATAGGCAATGATGGCGCCCCGCTAGATCATGACGACGGCGGCTCTCAGCTCCCTTACGAAAGCAGGAGAACGTCAGCAAGGGCCCAGCCACTTCGACAGCTGTCCCCCCCGTCCGGCTCCGTTACTCCTCCAACAGCCACGACGCCACACCAACAGGGTGCCAAGATCTCTCCGGCTGCCACCTTGGCATGTACATAGGGCGCTAGCTCTCCCTCGCTAGACACGTAGCACCTTGCTACACCCCCATCTTGTACACCTGGATCCTCTCCTTACGACTATAAAAGGAGGGACCAGGGCCTTCTTAGAGAAGGTTGGCCTCGCGGGGACGAAGGGCAGGGGCAGGCGCTCTCTCGGGGCCGCTCGCTCCCCTCACCTCGCGCGGACGCTTGTAACCCCCTACTGCAAGCGCACCCGACCTGGGCGCGGGACGAACACGAAGGCCGCGGGAATTCTCCGACTCCCTCACGACCCGGCTCCGGCCACCGACCTCTCTCTCTGTTCCCCCCTTCGCGCTCGCTCCACGCGCTCGACCCATCTGGGCTGGGGCACGCGGCACTCTCACTCGTCGGCTCGGGGACCCCCCGGTCTCGGAACGCCGACAACTGTCTATCAACGTCTGGTGGATCATTACCATGTTACCATCATTGTCCTCCTCCAAGAAACCATCCTCATCTGAACTTTGAAGAGAATCGCTCCCAGAATCACTGTCACTCCTATCTTCCCCACACACATCACTGAGAAAAATATTTAAGGAAAAGCAGAGTCCCCAAGAACAAAGAAATCCTGCAGCAATCTACTACAAAGAAAGGTAAGCATCTGATGCCTTCCAATCATCAATCTACAACGGAGATAGATAATAAATCGATGCTAAGACAGCAAAGGATACGTCATATAGTATCCAGCGAGGTGGATGCTCCTTGGCCCAATCACTGAGAAGGTGACTTCCTCCTCAAATTCTAGCTCCAGGTGGCATGTCTCCGACTGCTCCGGCATGAGGACGCAAAGAAAAACGGGATCTCTGTTCTCGGCACTGCACTGTAGCACACACCTCTTCACGCCGGTAGCCTTCTCCCCCTTGCCGACATCAACCCCTAGCGTCGCCTGCGTTGCCATTTGCCAATCCAAAGAAAATCACATTTCTCACAACCACAACACTAGATATAAGATACAACTGTAAGCCTCCTAAATACGACGTGATAAACCCGTTGGCCATCAAATTGTAAGAGGAGACATTGACGAGAAGCGGACCTGGGTGAGGCGCAGGCGGCCGGCGAAGTCGCCATGGGTGAGAGTGTAGGGCTTCCCGGGCTTCACTTCCACACCTGCGAATCACGCAATAGTCCGGTCGGACCAACAGAATCAAGCACAATGGAAATTGGCAGCAACATCTGTAGCCCCGGAAACGATTCTTACCCCAGAACGACGACATGGTTGCGGCGGCTCGGCTAACGATGCTTCACGCGGCGGGCGTATCGGTGGGACCGCGGGCGTATCGGTGGGAAGGGGTTAAAGGGGAAAGGGGTTGATATGGGTGGGGGTGTGGAACAGTCGAAGCTTCGAGGAGGTAGTGGAGCGGAGCGCCGCGCGAGAAACCCTAAACTGGGGTTTAGGGAAGCGCCGGCGGAGGCAAGAGGAGATGTGTGGACTGTGGAGTGTGACGTTAGTGTACCTTTTGTTTCAGTGTATGCCCGAGCACTTTGAATTGGGCCGGTTGGCACGTTGAGGCCCGTTTAGGACGATAAATGCTTCGCCACTCTACAAAGCTCGTTTTGTACTTCTGTGTACACACAACTCCGTGAAAAATTGATCAGTTCCGAACTGGAAACGTGGAAAGTTTCTGTCTGTATGGTTGCACATCTATCCGTGAACAATTTAGGTCTCTTTTGATTAATTTTAGGACTAGTTTGGAAACCATATTTTCTCATGATATTTTTATTTTCTCAAGAAAAATTAGTTCATTTTTCCTTAGAAAAATGAAAATTCTTTAGAAAAATTATATTTCCAAACTAGCCCTTAGGTGGAAATGAAAAGCGTAGGATTCTCGTTCTTGTGGATGAGTTATCGTGATGTCATTTAGGAACATGAACAACATACTATTGACCGACTTTTGGACTTTGCATATGTTAAAATACTCGCTCCTTCCCAAAAACGTAGTTCTTTGCAGTCCATTTGTTTCCGTTCACACTCATTCATTATCATATACTAGTCGGTTGCCCGTGCGTTGCGACGGCTTACAACAATATCCACGTAAACTATCCACTAAAAAATTCAAGATTTTTTTATTGATTGTCTTTGCTCTCCGTATAATATTTTTTGATTTGGCTAATTGATGTTATTGTTTACTCCATGCAATATATCCTGGTACAACACGGCAGTGAGCGATTAGAAGAGAGTTCACAACGACTGACTGAACGACTAGAAATTATAAAATGATATAATTTCACCATACAGAGACCAAATAAGAGAAAGTTTGTGAGCTCAAATTTCTAAAATAAGTCACATGAACTCAAACTTATAAAAAAAAGATAAATCAAAATATGGAGTGATTGCTAAAGTCAGGCACCAATAAAAACTGGATGCGTTCCATATAAATTATGCTACTTCGTAGCAATTACTAACATTTAAAACCAACAAATAACCTTTCATTTTACTGTTAGTGTGACAAATCATTGTTGCTCCATCCAATTCAGCAACCTCAAACACCATGGAGTCTATTGCGTCAATGTGGTCTCAGAAACGACCTAATGCTTGCAAGAGCCAAGAAAGTCGTGTCGTGCTTGGGCTGTAGCCTCGACCCATAGTGCTGGCCCGGCCCGACACGATTATATTTTTTATTTTACAAAAAACATATAGACATATATATACTATTTATATTCAATATTAAAAACATTTGAGCATGAGGTTCTACTGGTTAGACAACTTCATCTAGTATTTCTCGCCATTCTTCCATCAGAGCATAGGTTCAAACCCCATCTTTTGCATCATCCATTTTTTAACATTTTATACTGATTTAATCAAATGGGCCGACGGGCTAACAGGCTGACCCGTCATATTCAACAGACCGACATGACGTGCTTGGGCCAGAGTTGTGGCCCGCAGGCGTCTGGCCCGTGCCGGACCACCGTTTGGTTATCTATAATAGGGTGTGCAGCGGATTAATTTGAAATAGCTGTGAGGAGTTATTTGTAAAAAAAATAACGCGGGACGACCGTTGAAACTGATGCTTTAAGTATAGTATAGATATATATATATATACATATACTAGTCGGTTACCTTTGCGTTGCAACGATTTACAACAATACTCACGTAAACTATCCATTAAAAAAATCAAGATTCTTTATTGATTATCTTTGTTCTCTGTATAATATGTTTTATTTGGCTAGCTGATGTTATTGTTTACTCCATACAATATGTCTTGGTACAACACGATCAATGAAGTGAGCGATTAGAAGAGAGTTCACAACGACTGACTGAATGAATAGAGATTATAAAATGACATAATTCCATCATACAGATACTAACTAAGAAAAAGTTTGTGAGCTCAAGTTTCTAAAATAAGTCACATGAACTCAAATTTATAAAAAAGATAGATCAAAATATGGAGTGATTGCTAAAGTCAGACATCAATAAAAATTGGATGCGATCCATATAAATTATGCTACTTCGTAGCAATTACTAATGTTTAAAACCAACAAAGACCTTTAATTTTACTGTTAGTGTGACAAATTATTGTTGCTTAATCCAATTCAGCAATCTCAAATACCATGGAGTTCATTGCGGCAATGTGGCCTCATAAACGACCTAATGCTTGCAAGAGCAAAGAACATCGTGCTGTGCTTGGGCTGTAGCCTTGACCCGTAGTGCTGGCCCGACACGATTATATTTTTTATTTTAAAAAAAGTATATACATATATATAATTTATATTTTGTGGTCTTAGAAACGATCTAATGCTTGCAAAAGCCAAGAACGTCGTACCGTGCTTGGGCTGTAGCCTCGACCCGTTGTGCTGGCCCGGCCCGACACGATTATATATTTTTTTATTTTAAAAAATGTATATACATATATACAATTTATATTCAATATTAAAAACATCTAAGCATGATGTTCTACTGGTTAGACAGCTTTATCCAATGTCTCCCGTCATTCTTTCATCAGGACATGGGTTCAAATCCCATCTACTCCACTGTTTTTTAATATTTTAGGTTGATTTAATCAAATAGATCGACGGGCTAATGGGCTGGCCCGGCACAGTCAGCAGGCCGACATGACGTGTCTGGCCCGTGCCGGGACGCCGTTTGGCCATCTATAGGTGTGCAGCAGATTAATTTGAAATAGCTGTGAGGGGTTATTTGTAAAAAGATGACACGGGACGACCGTTGAAACTGGTGTTTTAAGTATAGTATATATATACATATAAACTACATTTATATGTTATTTAGGGGTTTTTGAGATGACTCTAGATTCCAGCTATAGTGTAGAGCTGTAATTTATAATATCAATTTAAATAATTTTAAAAATACTTTTAGTCTAAGTAATAAACAAAATAGCTTTTCTAAATGTCTTCTACAGACTTACTGTTGGGGGCTTGTTCTCAAATGCTAAGAGTTAAGAACAAGGCAACACAGAAAATGTTAAATATTAAGGTCCTTCGTCCTCCACTTCATTACATCCCTTCGGGACATAAGGAACTTCGGACGAAGGTTACGAAGGACGCACCTTCGTAAACATAACAACATGGGATGAAGCATTCGTATAAATCATGAGGTATAAAATGGACATTCAAATATTAACATAGAATCATTTCCATTTTTATTAATACAAATGAATATAAATGACAGATGTACCTTCGGTCTTGAGGAAGGCAAGAATGCAAGTGTGATGTGAAGGCAAATGACAGGTTCGCGTGAACAGTACAGAGGTACTGTTCATCTATTTATAGGCACAGGTCGCAGCCTGTGACAAATTACAATTATGCCCCTTACAAATGTTTACAACATTGACTCAGACCTATATGAATAAAAAGGTCATTCTATCTCTATGTCGGTTTAAAACGCCGAAGCTCCATAAAAAGGAACCTTCGGCCATCTCTTGGAGACGACTCCAGCCGAAGCTGCTTCTTCGTGTGAGACCTTCGGCGCACCGAAGCACGACCCCAACAGTAGCCCCTTTCGCGGTGCTAGATCGTTTTTCGTAACGAGCTTGACCCGTGAAAAAAAAACTTCTTCAGCTTCGGGAAGCCGAAGGTCCAAAAAACACCTTCCCTGAGCTCGTTGCGGAGAAACGATCCGGCTTCCGAGTACGTGCCAGGCCCACCTTGCAGAGTTACTGTTTGGTCTTTGCGGTCCACTGCACAGCGAGTACAAGTGACCGCCCGTCTGGTGTAAAAATCTTGCCGCTTCGCCTTCTTACCTGCAGTACTATATAAACAAACGGGTAGGTGTGAAGTTACCACAGCATTCATTGCTATTTGCACTGTTTTGCTGACAAAATTTTCCACCATAGCCGAAGCTTGACTCTCAAAATCGAACGAAGGTCCGTCTCGACGCTTGCTTCGTCAGAAAGGAGAGCTTCGGAGAAAAGTAAAAAGAAAAAAGTTTCTGACTTCCCCAAACTCAGAATCACATGGCACGAGTGCGATCTACTGCCAAAGTTGCACGTGAGGGAGACGAAGCCGAAGGTTCGGACACTATGCCCATCTCCGAAGCGATGCAGCGCTCCGGTCTAGTGACTGCGGAAGAAAGGCCTGCTGCCGAAGCAAACCCGACAACAGCCGAAGAAGAAGAAGAAAACATTGATGGAACTGACTCCGAAGATGACTACCACATTGCTACGCCCAGCAAGCCCAGTCACCTGGATTTTGGGAAATCAACTGTTTCAAAAGCTGATCTTTCGAAGATGGTGAAAGCAGGTTATTTCAATGAAGATCAGAAGAAGCTACTCCGCTTCGGGGGAGAAGAAACCACCCCGAAGCCAGGGAAGGATGAGATTGTTATCTTCAAAAGCTTTTTAAAGGCTGGGCTGAGATTTCCTCTGCACAATATTATTGCAGAGATATTGAGGAGGTTTGGTATCTACTTTCATCAATTGACTCCTAACGCCATCGTTAGGCTTAATGTTTATATCTGGGCCCTTCGGAGCCAGGCCGTGGAACCGTTTGCTGACAGCTTCTGCCGAGTTCACGAATTACACTACCAAACAAAGGCCAGAAAAGATGGGCTACATGATAATTTCGGTTGCTATAATTTTGCCTACCGGAAGATAACAAAATGTCCTGTCATCAGCTACCGAAGCAAATGGCCAGCAGGCTGGAAATCTGAATGGTTTTATGTAAAAGTTGACGAAGACAGAGAAAAATTGGTACAAAGCCCTCTGGAGTTAATCTTCGGAGAGACGAGGCCACGCTGCCGTATCGGCGATTTAAAGGGTCCTACCTGGGCTGCTCTGGGTGAATTTGAAATCATTTCAAAACATATTGGCACCAGGGATCTAGTTCAGGAATTTTTGGCATTCAAAGTTTTCCCTACTTTAAAAGAGTGGGAAATGCCGAAGCTGAAGGGAGAAAAGAAGAAGGGGGAGCTGGTCCGTCTGCCCTATCATTTTAAATTCAAGAAGTACTTTAAGAAACCTTGCAAAGAGTGGTTAGACACAGTTGAGACAATGTGCAATGAAATCTTGGGGAATTACTCCAAAAAAGAGGATCAATTAATGACAGCAGCCTTCGGCGCCCGACCGAAGCGAAGGCTGAACCGAGTATTCGATGCCCTGGGCTTCGAGTACCCGGACTATGAGCAGTTGAACAAGGGTGCCGAGGGCCACAAAAGAAAAAGAGTGACCGAAATTCTGACCAAGGATGAAGAGCAACCAGCAGCAGAGAAGAAAATTCCGAAGAAAAGGAAAATATCAACTCCGAAACGGAAAATATCCGAAGAAGAGAGGACCCCCACACCGCCTTCTACCAGCGACGTGGAAGAAATTTTAAAGGTAATGACTGAACCCATGCCCACGAAGCTAAGTCCATTAGGGCTCCAACTGACGAAGCTTTTTCAAAAGGTGAACGAGCCGGATCAGACGAAGATAAGCAAATCCAAACGGCAAAGAATCATTGCGGTAACTGAAGTTATCGATAAGACACCGCCAAGAGCGTCAGCTCAGAAAACAGCAGCTGCCGAAAGCATCATAAACGTCGAAGTCGCACCTTCGGAGGTCGCGGCTACCGAAGCCGCTACAGCCGAAGATGTTAATTTAGAAACAGCCATTGAGGATATTAACAAAATTTTGAAGGACATGGCTGCGGAAGAAGCTGATGTTGCTACTGAAAAAACCATGGCCACAGTGCCTGAAAAAGGAAAAGAAATAGCCGAAGACATTTCGGACGACGAAGCCTACTCCTTTCAGAATTTAATTGGGCAAAAACTTACAAAGGACGAAATAGAAGAACTTAAAGAGTATGCCAAATCTTGCGGCTACAAGCCAGGTGCTCTCCTATTTGGAGGTGTGGATGATGAAAAGCTAGGCTGCATTCGAGACCAGACTGGAGCTAGGGTAATCGGTACTCTATCAAAGAGTATCGGTTTTCCGAAGCTAGAGTCAGACATCAGCCGCTACCGACGACAACATATCGTCGGCAGCTTATTTTATTCTAACTTCAAGGTAAACAACCTTTTCTCTGGTTTTCATTGCTGTTAACAATGAAAATATTTCTAACATAAGTTGTTTCTGTACAGAGCATGCTTCTGAGCAAAGCTCTGAAGATGCAGCAAGACTTGGAGGACAAAAAGCATGAAGCTATAATTGAAAACTTAGAAAGCAAAATAAAAGAGCAATCTGCTATCATTGAAAAGAAAGACTTCGAGCTCCAATCGGCCGAAGGCTTACTGGCTGAGACTGAGGCTAAATTATCAGAGTTGAATTCGAAGCTTATCAATCAATCAAAACAATTCGAACAGGAGAAGCTAGAACTGAATTCGAAGCTTAAAGCCGAAGCCCAGACCAGCTCAGAGTTGAAAAAAGCATTAACAAGCCTTCAAGACAAATGCTTGAACTTTGGCAATAGTTGCATTGGACGATTGAAGAAGATATTTTACTCTGTTGGAGCCAGCAGCGGGAAATTTAACCCTTCGGCGGAAAATTTACCCCAGGCCTTCGACCATATTGAAGCTGAAATCGAAGAGCTTGACGAAGTTATAGCTGGGCACGGCGACTTCTGTGCCTGGGTAGCTTCTCGGGGTACTGCTGCTGCATTTCTGAAGGCCGGCTGCGAACACGGAAAAATTGTCAACAGGCCCAACTTCACCTTATCTCCATCAATCCTGGATGATATGCCGGACCTCGCCCGAAGTATCTCCAATAGATTTATAAAGATGATATGGACAAAAGGCGGGCGGGAGAAAGCTGGAGACGAAGCACGAAGTCATCTTGAACCAGTAAGAAATGATACTTCGGACTTACCTTTTCCTTTGCTCTTGATTTTTACTCATAATTTCTTAATTTATGTAGGATGACGAAGGTGAAGATGATGCCTAAGTTATGTTACCGAAGCTGTTGCCGAAGCCGTCGCCGAAGCTGAAACTTAATGAAGATCAGTAAAAGTGTACTGTAGAAAAACTCAGGATATTTTTGTAACAATTCTTGTAAATACAATTAGACTGTTCTCAAGGAACTTTGTACATACCTTGTAACATATTCTTACCCTTCGATTGAGGCGCTTTGATGTGGACGAAATCAGTATTTTGAGCCGAAGGCGAAAAAAACACCTTCCCTTCTTTTCGTACACAACGAAGCATAAAAACAATTCTTCTTTTTGCCGAGCAACAAAACTTTTCTCTTTTGTACACAACATAACATAACAAATCATAAAAACGCACTTCTCCGAAGCTTTTCGAATCATAAAAAACCTCTTCTCCGAAGCTTTTTGCCGAAGCAGCCACTTGGGAACACAAATGCTATGAATGAATGCTTATGCATGCAAATGTTATGATGTAATGTAATGCACGAATGAATGTCCGAAGCATACGTCCGAAGCCACATTGTCAGCCATTACTTAGAAACAACCACACATTAGCTCTGCATTCCCTTAGGAACGACTTTGGAGCCTCTTCGCCTTTTACTTAGGCAGTATCAGCGTTGACTTTTCGCTGTAAGCTCTGCATCCCCTTAGGGACGACTTTGGAGCTTCTTCGTCTTTTACTTAGACGGTATAAGCTCTGCATTCCCTTGGGAACGTCTTTGGAGCTTCTTCGCCTTTTACTTTCGGCGGAATCAGCGTTGACTTTTCGCTGTAAGCTCTGCATCCCCTTAGGGACGTCTTCGGAGCTTTTTTCTCTTTTTCAGTTTCGGCACTCGATGGTGCGCTCTCAGCTTTTACATTTACATCTTTTGGGGGATTTTGCTCTTATAAAACTAAAAAGGAAAATTACATATGATGGCCCCATTAAAAACCTTTCTCCCCCTTTAGAAAGGAAAAGGGTGCCATAAAAAAGAAAAGAAAAGATAAAATTACATCAAGTTATACATAGAACCGCCGAAGCTCATCGGCATTCCAAGATCTTGGAATTTCATTGCCATCCATGTCCTTCAGTCTGTACGAACCAGGCCTTGACGAAGATGCTACTAAGAAAGGCCCTTCCCATTTCAGTTGCAACTTGCCCACTGTATCCGGGTTGGCCACTCTCCGAAGCACCAAATGTCCTGGCTCAATATTTTTTAGCCGGACTTTCCTATCTCGCCATTTGATTGTTTCAGCCTGGTATTTGTTGATATTTTCCACGGCCTGAAGCTTGATCCCTTCTAAGGCATCTTTTTCTACAAGACAAGTATCTTCGGCACCTGATTCTGCCGAAGCTACCACTCTTATTGATCCAGCTTTAGCTTCTTCTGGAGTTATTGCTTCGTCACCAAATAATAACTTGAATGGGGTAAAGCCTGTAGACCTTGATGTTGTTGTATTGTGGCTCCACACCACTTTGGTCAACTGATCTGGCCATTTTCCCCTTGGTTGATTAAAAATTAGCTTCATTATTCCTGTCATTATAATGCCGTTGGCCCTTTCAACAAGCCCATTCGACTCCGGATGCCTGACTGATGCAAAGTGGATCTTCGTGCCAATTTGATCACAGAAATTTCTGAAATCTTCGGAGTCGAACTGTGTTCCATTATCTACAGTGATAGCCTTCGGCACTCCGAAGCGACAGACAATACTCTGCCAGAAAAATTTTTGGACAGTGGCCGAAGTTATTGTGGCTAATGGCTTCGCCTCAATCCACTTGGAAAAATACTCCACAGCTACTATAACATATTTTAGGTTCCCTTGGGCCGGTGGCAATGGACCCAACAAGTCAAGGCCCCACCTTTGCAATGGCCAGATGGGTTGTATCAGCTGTGTTAATGACGAAGGTTGTTTTTGATCTCTTGCACATTTTTGACAACCTTCGCACTTTTGGACTAACTCCGCTGCACCCGAAGCTGCCTTCGGCCAATAAAATCCTTGGCGGAACACTTTTCCAAGTAACGGCCTGGATCCAATGTGGGATCCGCACAGGCCTGCATGTATCTCCTTCATCAACTCTATACCTTCGGCCCTAGACAAGCACTTGAGCAGCGGGGCACAAACTCCATGCTTGTATAACTCCCCTTCTATCATGACATAGGGACGAGCTCTTGCCTCTATCCTCTTATTATAAGCTTCGTCATCTGATAGAAAGTTTCCCTGAAGGTAAGAGATTATTTCTGTTCTCCAATCTTCACTGTAGACAGGAGAAATGTTAAGAACTGCTCTTTCAAGTAGCTCCACTGAAGGTGCCTTTATTGTTTCGAAGAACACGTCCGAAGGTAGCGGCAGCCCCTGTGCTGCAGACTTGGCTAATAAATCAGCATGCTCATTTTGTCCTCGAGGGATATTCTTAACAGAAAATCCTTCGAAGGAAGCTTCGATCCTTCGGACCGTGTCTAGGTATTTTTCAAGCTTCGGGTCCTTAGCCTTGCAACTTTTATCAATATGACCCGAAACAACCTGGGAATCAGTTTTAAGAATTGCCCTTCTGATCCCCATTGCCTTTAGTTTCCGAAGACCCAGGAGCAAAGCTTTGTACTCAGCGATATTATTTGTGCAGCTGAAGTCCAGTCTTGCTGCATAGCAAGTTTTAACCTTGGACGGAGAGACCAACACAGCAGCTGCACCTGCTCCGAAGGTTCCCCAAGAGCCATCACAAAACACTGTCCATGCTTCGGCATCTTTATTCGCTTCTTCGTCCTGAGCCCCTGGCGTCCAGTCGGCAATGAAATCTGCCAATGCTTGAGACTGAATTGAGGATCTATGCACATAATCAATGTAAAATTCATTAAGTTCCGCAACCCATTTTCCAATACGCCCGGTAGCTTCTCTATTCCTCATGATGTCCTTCAACGGCTGCGAAGAAGGAACAATAATGTTGAATGCCTGAAAGTAATGCCGAAGCTTCCTGGATGCCATTAAAACGGCATACAACACCTTCTCCAGCTCTGTATAATTTTTCTTTGAGACACTAAGGACCTCAGACACAAAATATACTGGGACCTGCTTCTTAACTTGGCCATCAAACTTCTCCTGGACAAGCGCCGCACTTACTGCTGAGTGCGAAGCTGCCACATACAACAACAGAGGAGCCCCTGGCATTGGTGGAGTTAATGTTGTGAGATCTATTAAGTATTGCTTCAGCTCTTCGAAGGCTTTTTGCTGACTTGGGCCCCATTGAAAGACTTCAGCTGACTTCAGCACCTCGAAGAATGGTAAGTTTCTTTCTGCTGATCTGGATATAAATCTGTTGAGAGATGCCAGCCTTCCTGTCAATCTTTGGGCCCCCTTTCTTGTGGTTGGTGGCTCCATTCGAAGTATAGCTTCGATTTTATTTGGATTAGCTTCGATTCCCTTTGTTGAAACCAAGCATCCAAGAAATTTGCCCTTCTTCACTCCGAAGACACATTTTTCTGGATTCAGCTTCAGACCAGCTTGTCTGAAGCTGGCGAAGGTCTCCTGCAGATCAGCAATATGATTTTCTTGCTTCGTGCTTTTTACAATGATGTCATCGACATAAGTCAGCACATTTCTGCCTATCTGAGATTGGAGAACCTTCGCAGTCATTCTGCTGAAACTCCCTCCAGCATTCTTGAGCCCCTCAGGCATCCGAAGATAGCAATATGTACCACTTGGGGTTATGAAGCTAGTCTTCGGCTCATCTTCCTTCTTCATCCAAATTTGATGATAGCCTGAGTAACAATCCAGGAGACTCATGAGCTCCGAAGAAGCTGCTGCGTCAACTAAAGAATCTATCCTTGGCAGCGGGAATTCATCCTTCGGACAAGCCTTGTTGAGATCTGTGAAATCAATACACATTCTCCACTTGCCATTGGCCTTCTTCACCATGACGGTGTTAGCTAACCACTCTGGATACTTCACCTCTCTGATAACTCCTGCACTGAGGAGCCTTTTTACTTCATTGCGAGCCCCTTCGGCCTTGTCATCAGACATTTTCCGAAGCCTCTGCTTTCGGGGTCTGAAGGATGGGTCAACATTGAGCGAATGTTCAATAACATCCCGATTCACTCCACAAAGATCATTGGCTGACCATGCAAAAACATCCTTGTTGTTGAATAAAAACCTTATCAAGGTTTTCTCCTGGTCTTCAGATAGTTGCGAGCCCAACAGCACCTTCTGCTCTGCTATGTCTTCACATAATAACATGGGCTTCGGCTGGTCTGCTGAAGCTGCCTTCTCCCTCCTGAATTTGTACTGTTCACAAGCTTCAGCTCCATCTATGTTATGGATTGCCTTAGAGTCAGTCCAGCTTCCTTCGGCCCTTCTAGCAGCTTCCTGGCTTCCATGAATAGCAATAGGTCCTTGGTCCGAAGGTATCTTCATGCAGAGATAAGCTGGGTGAAGAATTGCTTCGAAAGCATTAAGAGTTCCACGACCAATGATAGCATTGTAAGGATACTCCATGTCAACAATATCAAACACAATTTGCTCAGTCCTTGTGTTGTTGACAAATCCGAAGGTTACCGGCATGGTAATCTTCCCAAGTGCCACAATCTGCCGCCCTCCGAAGCCACAAAGAGGGTGCGTAGCATCATGAATCTTGTCTTCGGGCTCTTGCATTTGTCTGAAGGCTTTAGCAAATATAATGTCCGCTGCACTGCCTGTATCAACTAGGACATTGTGGACCAGAAATCCTTTGATCACGCAAGAAATAACCATAGCATCATTGTGAGGATAATCCTTAAGCTGAAGGTCTTCCTGAGAGAAGGTAATTGGAATATGAGACCATTTTGACTTGATGAAAGGTCCCTGCACTCCAACATGCTGCACCCTTCTCTGAGCCTCCTTCTTCTGCTTCTTGTTAGCCGGCTCTGAGCAAGAACCGCCTGTTATCGGAAGCACCAGCTTCGAAGCCGAAGCAGCTCCAGCTTGATTGTTGAACGAAGCCATCAGCTCAGAAAAGTGGAAGTGAGTTCACCGGAGGTGGGCGCCAATGTTGGGGGCTTGTTCTCAAATGCTAAGAGTTAAGAACAAGGCAACACAGAAAATGTTAAATATTAAGGTCCTTCGTCCTCCACTTCATTACATCCCTTCGGGACATAAGGAACTTCGGACGAAGGTTACGAAGGACGCACCTTCGTAAACATAACAACATGGGATGAAGCATTCGTATAAATCATGAGGTATAAAATGGACATTCAAATATTAACATAGAATCATTTCCATTTTTATTAATACAAATGAATATAAATGACAGATGTACCTTCGGTCTTGAGGAAGGCAAGAATGCAAGTGTGATGTGAAGGCAAATGACAGGTTCGCGTGAACAGTACAGAGGTACTGTTCATCTATTTATAGGCACAGGTCGCAGCCTGTGACAAATTACAATTATGCCCCTTACAAATGTTTACAACATTGACTCAGACCTATATGAATAAAAAGGTCATTCTATCTCTATGTCGGTTTAAAACGCCGAAGCTCCATAAAAAGGAACCTTCGGCCATCTCTTGGAGACGACTCCAGCCGAAGCTGCTTCTTCGTGTGAGACCTTCGGCGCACCGAAGCACGACCCCAACACTTACAATTCCAGCTCCACGATTCTCTGGAGCACATAATGATATGCTACACCAACTCCACCAAATTTCTAGAGCTGGAGTTGTCCTAAAGAGGGCCTTAATGAATGTATAATTAGTCTAAAACAAATTATATTTTGGGATGGAGGGAATATATATGAGAATGTATATGGTGCAAACCAACTCCTCCGTGCAACCGTGTAAACTTTTAATCTGAACCACATGATGTTGATTCAAGGGGGTATGCGTGGGAGTGGGAGGGGGATTTGAAAAAATGTGATTAGTAGCGGGTGGTTAAGTGTAAAATTATCCACGCCCTGTGTCCCTTGGATCAACATCATGTGGCCCAGATTAGAAGTTTGCACGTTTGCACGGAGGGGTTGGTTTGCATCAGATACGTTTCCAATATATATACTCTATTCATCACCCGGACCAGGCGAGCGAACTAGGCGCGCCCTCCCTGCGCGGCTCGTTCCTAGCCACATGTCAGCTCCATCACATGCGGCTCCCTCTCCACCAGGCGTTGGCTCCCTTCTGTTTCAGACTTTGCAACGTAATTAAGTCATTCTTCTTGGATCTCAGACATTCTTTATTATTCATTCAGTCATTCTAGGTGATATTAAGTCATTCTAGTGTTCAGACAGCATTAAATCATTTGAGTCCACGCATAGACATTCAAGCACAGACAACGTGAACGGGAAATATGCCCTTGGGCAATTTCTATAAGTATTTTGGTGATTAAGTGCCCAACACATATTCCTTAAGTCATAATGTGCCAAAGATTGAAAAGTGCAAATCAAAGCATGAGGTATGTTTCTAGACTTAGTACATTTGTTTTTGAATACTAATGAGGTTATCTAAGTGCTAGAAACAGTGCTGAAGAGAATCAAATTGCAAAAGGCTTGGCTGTGTGCAGCCAAACTCCAGTTCGGTCTGGCACACCGGACTGTCCGGTGGTGCACCGGACAGTATCCGGTGCGCCAGGCTGGTCTGCGTGAACTTGCCGCTCTCGAGATTCGATGGCGGCGTACGGCTAAAATTCACCGGACCGTCCGGTGGTGCACCGGACTGTCCGGTGAGTCATCTGCGACGAACTCGTTGCTCTCGGGGATGAAGAAAGGCGACGTGGCTATAATTCACTAGACTGTCCGGTGGTGCACCGGACTGTATAGTGAGCCAATGGTCGCCAGCGTCAACGGTCGGCCGTGAAATCTGCGGGCGACGCGTGGCAGCTCCAACGGCCAGAAGGAGGCACCGGACTGTCCGGTGTGCACCGGATAGTGTCCGGTGTGCCAACGGGCCCGGAGCTGCAACGGTCGACTGTGCTCGATTTGAAAGGAAATTGCGCACCGGACAGACTACAGTAGTTGTCCGATGGCGCACCGGACTATCCGGTGCGCCACTCGACAGAAGGTAAGAATGGTCTTCCAAGTTGGTCTCCAACGGCTCCTAGCTGCCTTGGGGCTATAAAAGGGACCCCTAGGCGCATGGAGGAGACATCTAAGCATCCTAAGACTCCAAGACTCTAACTCCACGCATTTGATTCTCTGTGTTAGTGATTTGAGCTCCATTTGAGTTGCGGACTCCCTGTGTTGTGTTTTGAGCTCAAGTCGTGACTTGTGTGCGTGATTGTGCTGCGTATTTGAGTCTTGTGTGTGTTGCTCTTCCCAACCTTACTCTTGTGCATTCTTTGTGATCAATATTGTAAGGGCGAGAGGCTCTAACTTGTGGAGATTCCTCGCAAATGGGAAGAAGACTAAAAGGAAGAAAGCTGTGGTATTCAAGTTGATCATTGGATCACTTAAAAGGGGTTGAGTGCAACCCTCGTCCATTGGGACGCCACAACGTGGAAGTAGGCAAGTGTTACTTGGCCGAACCACATGATAAAATCGCGTGTCTCTTGTGTTGTCTTCTCTGTGATTGTTTTGTTCACAAGAACTCGCCTCAAAACTACTCAGTTGTACTAACTCTTTCATAACTAAGTTTTATGGTTATTTAGTGGTTGATTTTACAGGATCACCTATTCACCCCCTCTCTAGGTGCTCTCACAATGTTAAGTCAATTCAACAAACATTAAGTCATAAATATTAAGTCATTTCAGAGAAACATTGAGTTATTCCCGTGCTTTTAGAAATTTGTTTTGTTTTCTCTCAGACATTTCTTTGTTATTGATTCAGTCATTTCAGAAAAAAAGATTAAGTCATTCTAGTGTCAACACAACATTTAAGTCATTCGGCTAAGCTCTTATGGAGGGTGAGGTGGCTCGCTTGAGCGGTCGGTCGGCTAGGCGTGCGCGGGGGGCGGCTTGTTCGGTCAGGGGGACGCGCGCGGGATGAGGCGGCTTGCGGGAGAGGCTGGCTCAATCGGCGCACCAGGCGGTCCAGATGATGGGCCATTAGGTCCATCAATCTAGGTGATGAATAGATCTACCATATATATATACACACACTAGCGAGTTGCCTGTGCTTTGCTATGATTTTTATATATCATATAAATAGGAATTGAGATATTTATTAAATGTAATTACTGTTTATTTCTAAACACTAAAGTATGTGTGATCTGATGGTTAGCCTTAAATTTCTGTAGCAGGGGGCCGTAGGTTCGAGTGCTTGCTCTGCACTATTCTTTGTGTTGCGCAGGCAAGGTCGATTGTTGGACAGGCGAGGTAGCTGGCTGTGGGTGCTGGGGGTCCACAGGATAGTAGTTGAGAGAGTGTTGCGCTAGGCGTGGGACCCACATGGCACAATGGAAAGACGATTATATATACACACACACAACAACAACAACAACAACAACAACAACAACAACAACAAAGCATTTTTGTCCCAAGCACGTTAGGGTAGGCTAGAGATGAAACCCCATATGAAAACCTCAAGCTCAACCCCAAAGAAAAGAAAAGGGAGACAAAGGCAAAGGAGAACCGAAAAACGACGAAACGGGGAAACACATGAAAAGAGATAAAACCCACAAGAACCAGCAAGATCTAAAGGGGCACAAGAAAAGGTCAAACGATTAAGGAGGAAAAGCGAAACTACAAATCAGGATTCTGGCACATGAATTGCACACTTCCACCCCTTCCTATCCACGGCGAGCTCTTTATCAATATTCCACTCCTTTAGGTCCCTCTTTACAGCCTCTGTCCACGTCAAGGTTGGTCGACCTCTACCTCTCTTCACATTCTCGGGATGCCTAATTATTCCGATATGCACTGGTGCCTCTTCAGGTCTTCGTTGGGTATGTCCAAACCATCTCAAACGATGTTGCATAAGCTTCTCCTCAATTGGCGCCACTCCTACTCTCTCTCGTATACTATCATTCCAGACTCGATCTCTCCTTGTGTGGCCACATATCCAGCACAACATACGCATCTCTGCCACACTTAGTTGTTGGACATGTCGTCTTTTAATGGGCCAACATTCTGCTCCATACAACATAGCCGGTCGGGTTGCTGTCCTGTAGAATTTGTCTTTTAGTTGTGTGGCGCCCGGGGGTCGCATAAGACACCCACAGCTTGCCGCCACTTCAACCATCCAGCTTTAATTCTATGACTGACGTCCTCATTGATGTCTCCCTCATTCTGAAGCATTGATCCTAAGTAATGAAAAGTGTTTTTCTTGGGTACCACTTGCCCATCAAGACTAACATCGCCATCCTCATACCCCATGGCACTGAAATCACACTTCATATACTCTGTTTTAGACCTACTAAGCCTAAAACATTTTGCTTCCAGTGTCTGCCTCCACAATTCCAACTTTTGCGAAACACCACTCCTACTCTCCTCAATAAGTACCACATCATCGGCAAAAAACATACACATGGTATATCTCCTTGTATGTCCCTTGTGACCTCATCTATCACCAAAGCGAAAAGATAAGGACTCAAAGCCGACCCTTGATGTAATCCTATGTTAATTGGAAAGTCATCGGTGTCTCCATCACTTGTTCGGACACTTGTCACAACATTAGTGTACATATCTTTAATAAGATTAATGTACTTTGTTGATACTTTGTGTTTTTCCAAGGTCCACCACATTACACTCCTAGGTACTTTGTCATAAGCCTTCTCCAAGTCTATGAAGACCATATGCAGGTCTTTCTTTTGTTCTCCGAATCTCTCCATAAGTTGTCTTAGTAAGAAACTGGCCTCCATAGTTGATCTCCCAGGCATGAAACCAAACTGATTTTGGGTCACGCTCGTCATCTTCCGCAGGCGGTGTTCAATAACTCTCTCCCATAGCTTCATTGTATGGCTCATGTGTGGCAGAACCGCCCGAATTATTCCAGCTTAAGTGCTCAAGTCACACCCTTAAAGGCAGCAACACACTTAAATTGGAATAAACCGTCAGTCCCTCGGATCTAGTCCGATAAAGCCACTTATCCAGGATCGAATACCACTAGCTCACTCGAAGGTGAGGAACAGAGAAATACAATAAAGCATAATACCACAAATTTAATAAGTATCAGTAGTAATTACATTATCGGAGTTTCAGAAATAATAACCATAAATTTTTAATGCAGCGGAAATAACTAGCGGAGAAAACCAAGTAACATGGCGAAGCCTGGCCACGCTACTCCTCCTGGTCCTCTCCTGCGGAAGCTGTAACCCACTCGACCGTCTATCCCGGTGGCAGGGATGAAGGTCAAGTCACAACATCAACCAATCAAGGAGGTACCTGCAAAAATTATGCCACAAGCAAGGCTGAGTATACCAATACTCAGCTAGACTTACCCGGTGTGAGGAGTCTACTCCTCTACCTCTAGACATGCAGCTGTTTGGCTGAGGGGTTTGGTTTGCCAAAAGCACTAGCTGAGTCTAAAAACAAGTTTTAGCTTTTCAAGTTCTAGAATAATAATTTAGACTAGATGAGAACCTATCTATTCATACATGGTATCAAACATTATATCAATCAACATCTTCTGCCAGTATCTCATTTCCACTTATTACTCAATGCAGTACAATGGATCAAGCAGTCTCATTAGCTGCGAGAAGCAGACGATTCGAATCGAGTTTTAACCCTTGCAAGGTAAACCTAAACACACGACATGTCAGGGCACTCCGTCCCCACACACGTCAACCGTCCCCATCGATTCCCCGTTCGCGTCCAGGCCTCACCGCCTTGGCATACAATGCTCCACTGACCCCGGCCGCCGCCGTGCAGTGGCCGCACTTGTACCCACCATATCTAGAATGGGAGACCCAGTCTCAGGTCGCATGAGGGATAAAGTCCGCGCCCGGCTTCACTCAGGTACTAGGTTTATCGGTTACCATTTTTCCCGACATGTGTTTAGTACATTCAAACGCTTGACACAGGTATCCGCACGTTAATCCTTATTCCAATTTTTGTCTCATAGACAACGCATCCCCATGGATCCATGTCCATAGACCAACATCATTCTGTTATCAAAATGGATACAACCAATTCCTGACCTCGCGCGAGTGCTAGAAAAATCACTCGACTTCTACCGAGATCCTGATTTAGCATAGCAGCTACTCGACCTAGCATACTAGTATCCATCTCAAAAGGAAATCCTGAGTTCATGCAACTAGGGTTTCAACCAACTCCTACACTTAAGTGCACATTACAAACCTACAAACATTAAGTGTAGTAAAATAGCATATATAAACGGTTATGCATAAAACCGGGGCTTGCCTTTAATTTAACACTTAGGTAGTGTTTGCTGGGGGAGGTGCTCGCTTGGCAAGCATCCACTGGTTAGGTCCATCATTCTTCAGGTCGTTCATCAGCTGCATCTTGTGGTTGGCACCATATCACTTGCACAATCATCATCTCTCGGTCCTAAATGAGATGCAAGATGCATATGTATGAATATGATGAAAAATACCACAAGATATACAAAGACACAGTAGCGAACTAACATTAATTTAGAAGACACCGTAAACCATCACACGTTAGCATTAGATATCTACACGTTATCGGCGTTCAACATTAACACCAATAAAAAGACGACAACATTTTATTTATTTACGCAACACGACTACGACATCACAAGTACACGCATTTACTACGTTCACCTTTATCCTTTCTTAGTTATTATATTATTAAACTACTTAGGCACGCGTACATTCACTGTGACTCCTAAACGTCATGTAGACAAACTTACTTCAATAGGGAATATTTACTTAATCGGGTTTTACAATCATCCACTTCATTCTACTACAAGCATACATCCCAGAGAACACACATGAGGAGATAGTTTAATCACAATTACATATTATACTACTTTAATGATGTTGGTTACTTAGTAGTATTAGTAGAAAGCCAAAGACAAGACATTATTCATTTTGTTTACCTAATATATAGTTGCACTTGCTAACTGTTGATTAAGCTAAGCTACTTATTAGACCTTAATCAATTTAGTTCACTAACTTAGTGAGATGTGTACTACTTACTTATATATAACCCCAATTATACTAGTCACTTATTATTATTACTCATGTTCACTTAAAACCAAAATAAGCAAGCAATCACTCAAGTCAAACACAATAAAGTAGAGCAATCAATCACTTCTAACACATTTAGGACAACAGCACAGTAGTTTTTGTTTTAATCATAACTCTTCAAATATTAGTTCAAAATTATCAAACTAGGATTTTCTGGAAAGTTTAAAAAGTGTTCTACAACTTTGATATTTTACCTCAGCATGATTAGACACTTAATAAGGTTAAATAATGATAAACGACAGCTTTATTCAGATTTGGGCAGATTCAGACTTATGCCTTCAAAAATTCACAACTACAGGTTCAGACATCCAAACAAATTGATCCTGGACTTTCTGGAAAGGTAATAAAATTGTCTATATATCATTTATAAACATCTCCAGGTGATTCAATATTTAACTAAGGACAAAAGACACTAGAAGGCTTTGCTGTCCAGAATTGGACAGATTCAGTCTTCAGACTTTAAACATCCATAACTTAATCTTCAGATCACCAAAAAGAGTGATCCAAGACTTTTTGGAAAGCTTGGCAAAAGCACTACATACTTTTATAATCACCAAGAATTGATTCTATGCTAAATTGAATCAAACACTTCAGTTTTCGAAATCTGTTCTGTCAGTGGACAGAATACAGCAACCAGTTTGTAAAATTCATAACTCCTAATCTGTCAGGCCTATGAGTATGAAATTTTAACACAAGCAAGATAAGAAAAGCATCTACAACTTTCTTATAACTACCATGAACAGATTTGTCGGGGACCATAATTAGGGGTACCCTCAAGACGCCTAATTCTCAGCTGGTAACCCCCATCAGCATAAAGCTGCAGAGGCCTGATGGGTTTGATTAAGTCAGGGATCAGTCCATACGAGTGACTTGACCACGCCACGCCCGAGCCTAGCCTCGGGCGAGGGCAGCCGACCCTAAGATGACTTCGTCTCGCCTGAGGCCTCCTCTTTCACGGCAGACGCATCTCCGGCTCGCCCTAGGCCCCGCCTTCGATAAGAAGAAACCCTGACTAAATCACCGCGCCAACCGACCGAGTCACCGGGGCGTTTAACGCAAAAGGTAAGACCAACGGGCGACCAGACTTCGCCAAAGGCACCATAGGAGACTTCGCCCGACCCAGGGCTCGGACTCGGGCTAAGGCCCCGGAAGACGGCGAACTCCGCTCCGCCCGACCCAGGGCTCGGACTCGGGCTAAGGCCCCGGAAGACAGCGAACTCCGCTCCGCCCGACCCCAGGGCTCGGACTCGGGCTAAGGCCCCGGAAGACGGCGAACTCCGCTCCGCCCGACCCCAGGGCTCGGACTCGGGCTAAGGCCCCGGAAGACGGCGAACTCCGCTCCGCCCGACCCAGGGCTCGGACTCGGGCTAAGGCCCCGGAAGACGGCGAACTCCGCTCCGCCCGACCCCAGGGCTCGGACTCGGGCTAAGGCCTCGGAAGACGGCGAACTCGGCTCCGCCCGACCCCAGGGCTCGGACTCGGGCTAAGGCCCCGGAAGACGGCGAACTCCGCTCCGCCCGACCCCAGGGCTCGGACTCGGGCTAAGGCCCCAGAAGACGGCGAACTCCGCTCCGCCCGACCCAGGGCTCGGACTCGGGCTAAGGCCCCGGAAGACGACGAACTCCGCCTCGCCCGACCCAGGGCTCGGACTCCGCCTCGGCCTCTGCCGAACGATCTCCGCCTCGCCCGACCCAGGGCTCGGACTCTGCCTCTGTCTTGCAGGACGGACTCGACCTCGGCTTCGGAGGAGCTTCCACGACACCCGACCTAGGACACGAGACCGCCACGTCAACAGGGAGCGTCATCATCACCCTACCCTGAGCCGACTTGGGTCGCAGAGAACAAGACCAGCGTCCCATCTGGCCAGCCACGCCAGATAGGCAAATGATGGCGCCCCGCTAGACCATGACGATGGCAACTCTCAGCTCCCTTACGAAAGCAGGAGGACGTCAGCAAGGGCCCAGCCACTCCGACAGCTGTCTCCCCGTCCGGCTCCGTTACTCCTCCAACAGCCACGACGCCACACCAACAGGGTGCCAAGATCTCTCCGGCTGCCACCTTGGCATGTACATAGGGCGCTAGCTCTCTCTCGCTAGACACGTAGCACCTTGCTACACCCCCATCTTGTACACCTGGATCCTCTCCTTGCGACTATAAAAGGAAGGACCAGGGCCTTCTTAGAGAAGGTTGGCCTCGCGGGGACGAAGGGCAGGGGCAGGCGCTCTCTCGGGGCCGCTCACTCCCCTCACCTCGCGCGGACGCTTGTAACCCCCTACTGCAAGCGCACCCGACCTGGGCGCGGGACGAACACGAAGGCCGCGGGAATTCTCCGACTCTCTCACGACCCGGCTCCGGCCACCGACCTCTCTCTCTCTGTTCCCCCCTTCGCGCTCGCCCACGCGCTCGACCCATCTGGGCTGGGGCACGCGGCACTCTCACTCGTCGGCTCGGGGACCCCCCGGTCTCGGAACGCCGACAGTTGGCGCGCCAGGTAGGGGCCTGCTGCGTGTTGACGCTCGATTTCCCGTCAAGCTCCAGATGGGCAGTCTCCAACAACCTCTTCAACCCGGGACGGTGCTCCGTTTCGGGAACCTCGAGTTCATGTCTCTCGACGGCAGCTACGACATGGTACTCCTTCCACCGCCGCGCAACAGCGACATTGGTGGCGGACAGCCCGCCCGCCGGCGGCGGAATCGACGACGTCTTTCCCGCGTGGGGGAAGGACAACTTTCGAGCTCGCCCCATCCTCTCCCTCGCCATCGGAGGAGGAGGAGGCGGGGCAACCGGGGCCGAGCGGGAGATCGCGCTCCGACGGCTGTCGAGCAAATCGACATCCCCGGCGCCTCGACGGAGGACACGCCAAGCGTCGCCCTCGCGTTCCAGGCAAACGCGAGCGCCATCCCCCCGCAACACGTCGACTCCGAGCAAGTGGACGACGCCAGCACGCTCACGGAGGGCCTGCAGGACGTCGCCCTCGTACCCAAGACGACGGCGCGGTCAGCCCCCGACGTGACTTCATCGCTCCTCGTCGACAAAAAGGTACCGACTGCTACCCATCTTTCGTCATTTTGACTCGGCCTCAGCCCGCCTGGCGATCTCGCTTTGGCGGGCGCTCACATTGAGGCGAGTGCAACCTCTCTGGGGTTTCATGTGCGGTCGCCTTGGGACCGATTGACGGGTGTCTCGACCTACGGACCCTCTGGGTCCGAGGAAGATGACGACCCCAGCATCTGCTGGGATTTCTCCGGATCTGGCAACCCTAGTGCCATGCGGGACTTCATGACCGCATGTGACTACTGCCTCTCCGACTGTTCTGACGGCAGCCGCAGCCTTGGCGACAAGGACTGCGGCCCGAGTCGCGAATGTTTCCACATCGAGCTAGGGGATCCCTCCGGAGGCGGCTGTCTCGGCCTGCCGGAGGATGGTGATCCCCCTAGGCCAGCGCCTCGCGCCGACATCCCGCGGGAGCTAGCTGTGGTCCCCGTTCCGGCGGGGGGTCACGACCCACAGCTCGAGCAAGTCCGAGGGGCGCAGGCCGGGCTCGATGAGGGAGCAGGAGCGCTCGAGGCAATCCGCCAGAACATCGGGCAGGTATGGGCGAGCCAGCCCCCGGCCGGAGGAATACGTCACCTGCCCCAAGGTCTCCAGCACCGCATCGCCAACGATGCCAGGGACAGACCGCCTCCCGCATCCGGCGGAACCGGTCAGGACCTGGCCGCTGCAGCGATGCTCCTCCGCGCGATGCCGGAGTCATCAACCACCGAGGGTCGGCGAATCCAGGGAGAACTCAAGCATCTCCTGGAGGGCGCTGCGGCCCGGCGGGCCGAGAGCTCTGCCTCCCGAAGGCAGGGATACCCCTCGGAACCTCGTGCCGCGGCTTCCCGACTCACGCGGGAAGCCTCGGTCTTCACCGGGCGCACGCGCAACACCGCGCCTGCGGCCCCGGGCCACCTCGGCGACGAGCACCCTCATCGCGACCGTCGAGCACGCCTCGACGAAAGGGTGCACCGAGGCTACCACCCCAGGCGTGGGGGACGCTACGACAGCGGGGAGGATCGGAGTCCCTCACCCGAACCACCCGGTCCGCAGGTCTTTAGCCGAGCCATTCGGCGGGCGCCGTTTCCGCCCCGATTCCGACCCCCGACTACTATCACGAAGTACTCGGGGGGGACGAGACCGGAATTGTGGCTTGCGGACTACCGCCTGGCCTGTCAACTGGGTGGGACGGACGATGACAACCTCATCATCCGAAACCTCCCCCTGTTTCTCTCCGACACCGCTCGTGCCTGGTTGGAGCACCTGCCTCCGGGGCAGATTTCCAACTGGGAAGATTTGGTCCAGGCTTTCGCCGGGAACTTCCAGGGCACGTACGTGCGCCCCGGGAATTCCTGGGACCTCCGGAGCTGTCGGCAACCGCCGGGAGAGTCTCTCCGAGACTACATCCGGCGGTTCTCGAAGCAGCGTACCGAGCTGCCCAACATCACCGACTCCGATGTCATCGGCGCGTTCCTCGCCGGCACCACCTGCCGCGACCTGGTGAGTAAGTTGGGTCACAAGACCCCCACCAGGGCGAGCGAGCTGATGGACATCGCCACCAAGTTCGCCTCCGGCCAGGAGGCGGTTGAGGCCATCTTCCGAAAGGACAAGCAGCCCCAGGGCCGCCCGTCGGAAGATGCTCCCGAGGCGTCTACTCCGCGCGGCGCCAAGAAGAAAGGCAGGAGGAAGTCGCAAGCGAAACGCGACGTTCCCGATGCAGACCTTGTCGCCGCCGCCGAGCGCAAGAACCCTCGGAAGCCCCCCGGAGGTGCTAACCTCTTCGACAAGGCACTCAAGGAGACGTGCCCCTACCATCAGGGGCCCGTCAAGCACACCCTCGAAGAGTGTGTTATGCTTCGGCGCCACTTCCACAGGGCCGGGCCGCCCGCAGAGGGTGGCAGGGCTCACGACGACGACAAAAGGGAGGATCGCCAAGCAGGAGAGTTCCCGGAGGTCCGCGATTGCTTCATGATCTACGGAGGGCACGCGGCAAACGCCTCGGCTCGGCATCGTAAGCAAGAGCGTCGGGAGGTCTGCTCGGTCAAGGTGGCGGCACCAGTCTACCTAGACTGGTCCGACAAGCCCATCACCTTCGACCGGGACGACCACCCCGACCACGTGCCGAGCCCGGGGAAGTACCCGCTCGTCGTCGACCCGGTCATCGGCGACGTCAGGCTCACCAAGGTCCTGATGGATGGAGGCAGCTGCCTCAACATCATCTACGCCGAGACCCTCAGGCTCCTGCGCGTCGACCTGTCATCCGTCCGAGCGGGCGCTGCGCCCTTCCACGGGATCATTCCCGGGAAGCGCGTCCAGCCCCTAGGACAGCTCGACCTCCCTGTCTGCTTCGGAACACCCTCCAACTTCCGAAGGGAGACTTTGACGTTCGAGGTGGTCGGGTTCCGAGGGACCTACCACGCAGTGTTGGGAAGGCCATGCTACGCGAAGTTCATGGCCATCCCCAACTACACCTACCTAAAGCTCAAGATGTCGGGCCCCAACGGGGTCATCACCGTCGGCCCCACGTACAAACACGCATTCGAATGCGATGTGGAGTGCGTGGAGTACGCCGAGGCCCTCGCCGAGTCCGAGGCCCTCATAGCCGACCTAGAAAGCCTCTCCGGAGAGGTGCCGGACGTGAAGCGGCATGCCGGCGACTTCGAGCCAGCGGAGACGGTTAAGGCCGTCCCTCTCGACCCCAGTGGTGACACCTCCAAGCAGATCCGGATCGGTTCGGGGCTCGACCCCAAATAGGAAGCAGTGCTCGTCGACTTTCTCCGCGCAAACGCCGATGTTTTTGCGTGGAGTCCCTCGGACATGCCCGGCGTACCGAGGGATGTCGCCGAGCACTCGCTGGATATTCGGGCCGGAGCCCGGCCGGTCAGACAGCCTCTGCGCCGATTCGACGAGGAAAGGCGCAGGGTGATAGGCGAGGAGGTCCACAAGCTGATGGCAGCAGGGTTCATTAAAGAGGTATTCCATCCCGAATGGCTTGCCAACCCTGTACTTGTGAGGAAAAAAGGGGGGAAGTGGCGGATGTGTGTAGACTACACTGGTCTCAACAAAGCATGTCCGAAGGTCCCCTACCCTCTACCTCGCATCGACCAAATTGTGGACTCCACTGCAGGGTGCGAAACCCTGTCTTTCCTCGATGCCTACTCAGGGTATCATCAAATCAAGATGAAAGAGTCCGACCAGCTCGCGACTTCTTTCATCACGCCCTTCGGCATGTACTGTTATGTCACAATGCCGTTCGGGTTGAGAAACGCGGGTGCAACGTACCAGCGGTGCATGAACCATGTGTTCGGCGAACACATTGGTCGCACGGTCGAGGCCTACGTCGATGACATCGTAGTCAAGACGAGGAAAGCCTCTGACCTTCTCTCCGACCTCGGACTGACATTCCGGTGTCTCAAGGCGAAGGGCGTCAAGCTCAATCCCGAGAAGTGCGTCTTCGGGGTGCCCCGAGGCATGCTCTTGGGGTTCATCGTCTCCGAGCGGGGCATCGAAGCCAACCCGGAGAAGATCGCAGCGATCACAAACATGGGGCCCATCAAGGACTTAAAAGGCGTACAGAGGGTCATGGGATGCCTCGCGGCCTTGAGCCGTTTCATCTCGCGCCTCGGCGAAAGAGGCCTGCCTCTGTACCGCCTCTTAAGGAAGGCTGAGTGCTTCACATGGACTCCCGAGGCCGAGGAAGCCCTCGGGAACCTGAAGGCGCTCCTCACCCAGGCGCCCATCTTGGTACCCCCAGCTGATGGAGAAACCCTCCTGGTCTACGTCGCCGCAACCACTCAGGTGGTCAGCGCCGCGATCGTAGTCGAAAGGCAGGAAGAGGGGCATGCTTTGCCCATTCAGAGGCCAGTCTACTTCGTCAGCGAAGTGCTGTCCGAAACCAAGATCCGCTACCCACAAGTCCAGAAGCTGCTATATGCAGTGATCCTGACGAGGCGAAAGCTGCGACATTACTTCGAGTCCCATCCGGTGACTGTGGTGTCATCCTTCCCCCTGGGGGAGATCATCCAGTGCCGAGAAGCCTCCGGACGGATCGCGAAGTGGGCGGTGGAAATCATGGGCGAGGCAATCTCGTTTGCCCCTCGGAAGGCCATCAAGTCCCAGGTACTGGCGGATTTCGTAGCCGAATGGGTCGATACCCAGTTGCCGACGGCTCCGATCCAACCAGAGCTCTGGACCATGTTTTTCGACGGGTCGCTGATGAAGACGGGAGCTGGCGCGGGCCTGCTTTTCGTCTCGCCCCTCGGGAAACACCTGCGCTACGTGCTACGCCTCCATTTCCCGGCGTCCAACAATGTGGCTGAGTACGAGGCTCTGATCAACGGATTGCGAATCGCCATCGAGCTAGGGGTCCGACGCCTCGATGCGCGCGGCGACTCGCAGCTCGTCATCGACCAAGTCATGAAGAACTCCCTCTGCCGCGACCCGAAGATGGAGGCCTACTGTGAGGAGGTTCGACGCCTGGAAGACAAGTTCTACGGGCTCGAGCTTAACCACATCGCCCGGCGCTACAACGAGACTGCGGACGAGCTGGCGAAGATAGCCTCGGGGCGAACGACGGTTCCCCCGGACGTCTTCTCCCGGGATCTGCACCAACCCTCCGTCAAGATAGGCGACGTGCCCGAGCCCGAAGCACCCTCGGCCTCGTCCGAGGTGACCTCGGCCCAGCCCGAGCCATCCTCGGCTCACCCCGAGGAACCCTCGGAGCCCGAGGGCGAAGCACTGCGCATCGAGGAGGAGCAGAACGGGGTCGTGCCAGATCAAGATTGGCAAACCCCGTACCTGCAATATCTCCGCCAAGGAGAACTGCCCCTCGACCGCGCCGAGGCTCGGCGGGTAGCGCGACGTGCCAAATCGTTCGTCTTGCTGGGCGATGAGAAGGAACTCTACCACCGAAGCCCCTCGGGCATCCTCCAGCGATGCATCTCCATCGCCGAGGGCCAGGAACTCCTGCAGGAAATACACTCGGGGGCTTGCGGTCATCATGCAGCACCCCGAACCCTCGTCGGGAATGCTTTCCGCCAAGGCTTCTACTGGCCAACGGCGGTGGCTGACGCCACTAGAATTGTCCGCGCCTGCGAAGGGTGCCAATTCTATGCGAAGCAGACCCACCTGCCCGCTCAGGCTCTGCAGACGATACCCATCACCTGGCCCTTCGCTGTATGGGGTCTGGACCTCGTCGGCCCTCTGCAGAAGGCGCCCGGGGGCTACACGCACCTGCTGGTCGCCATCGACAAATTCTCCAAGTGGATCGAGGTCCGACCCCTGAACAGCATCAGGTCCGAGCAGGCGGTGGCGTTCTTCACCAATATCATCCATCGCTTCGGGGTCCCGAACTCCATCATCACCGACAATGGCACCCAGTTCACCGGCAAAAAATTCTTGGATTTTTGCGAGGATCACAACATCCGGGTGGACTGGGCCGCCGTAGCTCACCCCATGACGAATGGGCAAGTGGAACGTGCCAACGGCATGATTCTACAAGGGCTCAAGCCTCGGATTTACAACAGTCTCAACAAGTTCGGCAAGCGATGGATGAAGGAACTCCCCTCGGTGGTCTGGAGCCTGAGGACGACGCCAAGCCGGGCCACGGGTTTCACGCCGTTCTTCCTGGTCTACGGGGCCGAGGTCATCCTGCCCACGGACCTGGAATACGGCTCCCCGAGGACGAGGGCCTACAACGAAGAAAGCAACCAAGCTAGCCGAGAAGACTCGCTGGACCAGCTGGACGAGGCTCGGGACAGGGCCTTGCTACACTCAGCGCGGTATCAGC
The DNA here is from genome assembly GCA_029449295.1 of Zea luxurians. NCBI lineage: Eukaryota > Viridiplantae > Streptophyta > Magnoliopsida > Poales > Poaceae > Zea > Zea luxurians. The sequence goes on along the minus strand of JAOPSE010000010.1, from coordinate 94,877,158 downwards.
AGTCCCTGCGACGCTACCACGCCCGAGGGGTCCGACCCCGAGATCTCCAGGTGGGCGATCTGGTGCTTCGGCTGCGGCAAGACGCTCGAGGGAGGTACAAGCTCACGCCCCCCTGGGAGGGGCCGTTCATCATCGCCAAAGTACTGAAGCCCGGAACGTACAAGCTGGCCAACAGTCAAGGCGAGGTCTACGGCAACGCTTGGAACATCCAACAGCTACGTCGCTTCCACCCTTAAGATGTTTCCAAGTTGTTTATATACCTCGCACCCACGCAAAGTTTAGTCAACAAGGAAGGGTCAGCCTCGCCTCGGCAGAGCCCGACCCTCCCTCGGGGGCTAAAAGGGGGGAAACCCCCTCTGCGTCAAAATTTTCCTCGAACAAAAAATCTCTTTTACCAGAACATCTTTCGTGCTTTTTGACTACTTCGAAAAGCGGGTCCTGGAAACGACGGGGTACACGTAAGCAGTCAAGGCTGACCGAGCCGAGGGACTCCTACGCCTCCGGGATACGGATACCTCACTCATCACCTTCTGCGATAAGTAACTCGCGCTCGGATAAGGCGAATCCGCGGATCGAACGAGTCTTTACGTACGGGAGCTCTTCTGTCGAAGTGATTCTTCGAGCCTTCTCGACCGAGTCGGTGACAGGGCTTCATGGGCGGGTAAAAGTACGCGTAAGCGGCAAGGCCGACCGAGCCGAGGGACTCCCACGCCTCCGGGATACGGATACCTCACTCATCACCTTCCGCGAGAAGCAACTCTTGCTCGCACTAACATCCCTGCTACCGACAAAAAGTCCAGATACTCGAAACGAGAGGAAAAGAGACGCAGCTTTACAACGCAACAAGGGTGTGTGTTCTGGCCTCAACGGCCGCACAAGGCCCACGCTACAAGACGATTTGACCCTGCAGGCTCGGATCTTGACGCTGGAAGAGGGCGACGACACCCTCGGCATCGACAGCACCTTCGGCAAGGCCCGACCTAGCCTCGGGCGGCGACGCGGTCCGAGGGCCTCCACTCCGAAGGGCGACGTCATCACCACGCTCGAGCAATCTCTGCCAGGGACTTGAAAGGGAAATGTGCCCTTGGGCCATTTCTAAGTATTTTGGTGATTGAGTGCCAACACATGTGCTTAATTGTGAATTTATGTACATGGATGAACAAGGTGCAAATCATGAGATAAAGGTATGTTTCTAAGCCTTAGTACATTGGTTTTGTGTACTAATGTATTTGTCTAAGTGTTAGAAACAGATAGTAGAAGAAGAGAGAAGAGGAAAGAATGACTTGGCTGTGGGCAGCCAAGTTCCAGCTCGGTCTGGAGCACCGGACTGTCCGGTGTGCACCGGACAGTGTCCGGTGCGCCAGGCTGGCTCGGAGCGAACTGGCCGCTCTCGGGAATTCGCCGACGGCGTACGGCTAAAATTCACCGGACTGTCCGGTGAGCCAACGGTCGGCCCGGCCAACGGTCGGCCGCGCAATCTGCGCGGGACACGTGGCGGAGCCAACGGTCGGAAGACGGCACCGGACTGTCCGGTGTGCACCGGACTGTCCGGTGTGCACCGGACATGTCCGGTGCGGCAACGGCTCTCAGATCTCCGCCGGTCTGCAACGGTCGGAAGCGCCAGATATGGAAACAAATCGGGCACCGGACAGTGTCCGGTGTGCACCGGACTGTCCGGTGCCCCCGACGACAGAAGGCAAGGATGGCCTTCCGGATTTGCTCTCAACGGCTCCTAGCTGCCTTGGGGCTATAAAAGGAGCCCCTAGGCGCATGGAGGAGACACACAAGCAACCTTTGAGCATTCCTAAGCACCCACAAGCAATCTTTGCGCATTCTGTTGTCATTCTAAGTGTTTCGAGCTCTGTTCTAGTGAGAACTGTGTGATACTCTTGTGAGCTCGATTCTTGGCCGTGTGTGTGCGTTTTGCTGTGGATTTGTGTGTGTTGCTTCCCTTCCTTACTCTGTGCTTTCTTTGAGATCATATACTTGTAAGGGCAAGAGACTCCAATTTGTGGAGATTCCTTGCAAACGGGATAGTGAAAGGAAAAGCAAAACACCGTGGTATTCAAGTGGGTCTTTGGACCGCTTGAGAGGGGTTGATTGCAACCCTCGTCCGTTGGGACGCCACAACGTGGAAGTAGGCAAGCATTGGCTTGGCCGAACCACGGGATAAATCACCGTGTCACCTCTGTGCTTGATCTCTTGTGGCATTGTGTTTTGTTGAGACTTCACCTTAGCCACTTGGCAATAATCGTGCTAACACTTAACAAGTTTTTGTGGCTTAAGTTTGAAGTTTTTACAGGATCACCTATTCACCCCCCCCCTCTAGGTGCTCTCAATTGGTATCAGAGCCGTTCTATTCACAAGGGGACTAACCGCCCGAATAGATGGATCCTAAGGGGAAGGGTATAGTGATCAACGACAAAGAGAAGGAGACCTTCGTCAACGAGCCGAAGGACGACAAGCCTACCGACTCCGGCTCGGGCCATAGACGGAAGGAAGGGAGGAAGAAGAAGACAAGGCGCATCAAGGAGATCGTCTACTACGACAGCGATGAGTCTACTTCCTCCCAAAAGGACGACCACAACGACTACGAGAGGAAGAAATCGGTTAATTCGAACTTTTCTTTTGACTACTCTCGTATTCCGCAAAGTTCACATTCACATTTGCTCTCCATTCCACTCGGCAAGCCCCCACACTTTGATGGAGAGGACTACGGATTTTGGAGCCACAAAATGCGTAGTCACCTATTCTCTCTCCATCCTAGTATTTGGGAGATTGTAGAGAGTGGAATGCATTTTGATAGTTCGGATAGTCCCATGTTCATTAATGAACAAATTCATAAGAATGCACAAGCTACTACTGTTCTTCTAGCTTCCTTGTGCAGGGATGAATACCATAAAGTGAGCGGCTTGGACAACGCCAAGCAAATCTGGGACACCCTCAAGATTTCTCATGAGGGGAACGACGTCACCTTGCTCACCAAGATGGAGTTGGTGGAGGGAGAACTTGGACGGTTCGCAATGATAAGGGGCGAGGAGCCGACGCAAACATACAACCGGCTCAAGACCCTTATCAACAAGATAAGGAGCTATGGAAGCACACGATGGACGGACCACGACGTCGTCCGCCTAATGCTCAGGTCATTTACCGTTCTTGATCCTCACTTGGTGAACAATATACGTGAAAATCCCAGGTACACCAAGATGTCGCCCGAAGAAGTTCTTGGGAAATTCGTTAGCGGGCGAATGATGATCAAGGAGGCGAGGTATGTGGACGACGCCTTGAATGGTCCGATCAACGAGCCGCAACCCCTTGCTCTCAAGGCAACACGAAGCAAGGAGGCGCTACCTAGCAAGGTGGCACAGATTGAAGCGGCTGGCCTTAATGATGAAGAGATGGCTCTCATCATCAAAAGATTCAAGACGGTGCTTAAAGGTCACAAGGGACAACCAAGCAAGACCAAAGCCAAGGGGAAGCGCTCATGCTTCAAATGCGGTAAGCTTGGTCATTTCATTGCTAACTGTCCCGATAATGAAAGTGACCAGGAAAAGGGGAACAAAAGAGAGAAGAAGAAGCAATACAAGAAGGCAAAGGGCGAGGCGCATCTAGGAAAGGAGTGGGACTCGGATTGCTCCTCCTCCGACTCCGACAACGAAGGACTCGCCGCCACTGCCTTCAACAAATTGGCTCTCTTCCCCAACGAGCGTCTCACTTGCCTTATGGCAAGGGAGAAGAAGGTGAGTACTCAAGACTCCACTTATGCTTCTTCTAGTGATAGTGAGTCTAGTGATGATGATGACATAGATTATTCATGCTTGTTCAAGGGCTTAGATAGATCTAAGATAGATAAAATCAATGAATTGATTGATGCATTGAATGAAAAGGATAGGCTTTTAGAAAAGCAAGGGGATTTATTGTATGATGAACATGATAAATTTGTTGAGGCACAAAAATCATATGCTTTAGAAGTGAAAAGAAATGAAATGCTTTCTAGTGAATTATCTTCCTGTCATGAAACCATTGCTACCTTAAGAAGTGTTAATATTGATTTAAGTGCTAAACTAGAAGTAGCTAGTAAATCAAACTCCTGTGTTGAACATGTTGAAATTTGTACTAGGTGTAATGATTTTGATGTTAATGCTTGTAGTGAACACCTAGTTTTAATTTCCAAATTAAATGAGGAATTGGCTAGTCTTAATGCCCAACTTAAGACTAGCAAGAATGAAGTTGATAAAATAAAATTTGCAAGGGATGCCTACACGATTGGTAGACACCCCTCAATTAAGGATGGGCTTGGTTTCAAGAGGGAAGCCAAGAACTTAACAAGCCATAAGGCTCCCATCTTCGTCAAGGAGAAAGGGAAGGCCCCTATGGCTAGTAATGCTAAAAAGAACCATGCTTTCTTATACCATGATAGGAGACATGCTAGAAATGCTTATAATGATTTTGATTCACATGTTTATGATTCTCATGCCATGTTTGCCTCTAGTTCCTCTCATAAGCATGATAGAGATATGAGTAGGAGAAATGTTGCGCATATGCCTAGGAGAAATTTTGCTCATGTTCCTAGAAAAGTTGTAAACAAACCTTCTACCATTTATTATGCTTGCAATACTCCCTTTGCTATTTGTAGAAAGGGTAAGAAGGTAGTTGCTAGGAAATTAGGGGCTAGATGCAAGGGAGATAAATCTTGCATTTGGGTCCCTAAAGATATTTGTGCTAACCTTGCAGGACCCAACATGAGTTGGGTACCTAAGACCCAAGCCTAAATTTGCCTTGCAGGTTTATGCATCCGGGGGTTCAAGCTGGATTATCGACAGCGGATGCACAAACCATATGACGGGGGAGAAGAAGATGTTCACCTCCTACGTCAAGAATAAGGATTCGCAAGATTCAATTATATTCGGTGATGGGAATCAAGGCAAGGTAAAAGGGTTAGGTAAAATTGCAATTTCTAATGAGCATTCTATCTCAAATGTATTCTTAGTGGAGAGTCTTGGATATAATTTGCTATCTGTTAGTCAATTATGTCAAATGGGATATAATTGTTTATTTACAAATGTAGATGTGTCTGTCTTTAGAAGATGTGATGGTTCACTAGCTTTTAAGGGTGTACTAGACGACAAGCTTTACTTAGTAGATTTTGCAAAAGAAGAGGCCGGTCTAGATGCATGCTTAATGGCTAAGACTTGCATGGGCTGGCTGTGGCATCGCCGCTTAGCACATGTGGGGATGAAGAACCTCCACAAGCTTCTAAAGGGAGAACACGTGATAGGTCTAACAAATGTTTATTTCGAAAAAGATAGACCTTGTGCAGCTTGTCAGGCAGGAAAACAAGTGGGAGGAGCACATCACAGCAAGAATGTGATGACCACGTCAAGACCTCTGGAGCTGCTGCATATGGACCTCTTCGGACCCGTCGCCTATCTAAGCATAGGAGGAAGTAAGTATGGTTTAGTTATTGTTGATGACTTTTCCCGCTTCACTTGGGTGTTCTTTTTGCAGGATAAGTCTGAAACCCAAGGGACCATCAAGCGCTTCCTCAGGAGAGCTCAAAATGAGTTTGAGCTCAAGGTGAAGAAGATAAGGAGCGACAACGGGTCCGAGTTCAAGAACCTTCAAGTGGAGGAGTTTCTTGAGGAGGAAGGGATCAAGCACGAGTTCTCCGCTCCCTACACACCACAGCAAAATGGTGTAGTAGAGAGGAAGAACAGGACGCTAATCGATATGGCGAGGACGATGCTTGGAGAGTTCAAGACCCCCGAGTGCTTTTGGTCGGAAGCCGTGAACACGGCTTGCCACGCCATCAACAGGATCTACCTTCATCGACTCCTCAAGAAGACTTCGTATGAGCTACTAACCGGTAACAAACCCAATGTATCTTACTTTCGTGTTTTTGGGAGCAAGTGCTACATTCTAGTGAAGAAAGGTAGAAATTCTAAGTTTGCTCCCAAAGCTGTAGAAGGGTTTTTATTAGGTTATGATTCAAATACAAAGGCGTATAGGGTCTTCAACAAATCATCGGGTTTGGTTGAAGTCTCTAGCGACGTTGTATTTGATGAGACTAATGGCTCTCCAAGAGAGCAAGTTGTTGATTGTGATGATGTAGATGAAGAAGATGTTCCAACGGCCGCTATACGAACCATGGCGATTGGAGACGTTCGGCCACAGGAACAAGATGAACGAGATCAACCTTCTTCCTCAACGACGGTGCAACCCCCAACTCAAGACGATGAACAGGTTCATCAAAAGGAGGCATGTGATCAAGGGGGAGCACAAGATGATCTTGTGATGGAGGAAGAAGCGCAACCGGCACCTCCAACCCAAGTTCGAGCGATGATTCAAAGGGATCATCCCGTCGACCAAATTCTGGGTGACATTAGCAAGGGAGTAACTACTCGGTCTCGACTAGTTAATTTTTGTGAACATTACTCTTTTGTCTCCTCTATTGAGCCTTTCAGGGTAGAGGAGGCCTTGCTAGATCCGGACTGGGTGTTGGCCATGCAGGAGGAACTTAACAACTTCAAGCGCAATGAAGTTTGGACGCTGGTGCCTCGTCCCAAGCAAAATGTTGTGGGAACCAAGTGGGTGTTCCGCAACAAACAAGACGAGCACGGAGTGGTGACGAGGAACAAGGCTCGACTTGTGGCAAAAGGTTATGCCCAAGTCGCAGGTTTGGACTTTGAGGAGACTTTTGCTCCTGTGGCTAGGCTAGAGTCCATTCGTATCTTGCTAGCATATGCCGCTCACCATTCTTTCAGGTTGTACCAAATGGATGTGAAGAGCGCTTTCCTCAACGGGCCAATAAAGGAGGAGGTGTACGTGGAGCAACCCCCTGGCTTCGAGGATGAGCGGTACCCCGACCACGTATGTAAGCTCTCTAAGGCGCTCTATGGACTTAAGCAAGCCCCAAGAGCATGGTATGAATGCCTTAGAGATTTCTTACTTGCTAATGCTTTCAAGGTTGGGAAAGCCGATCCAACTCTTTTTACAAAGACATGTGATGGTGATTTGTTTGTATGCCAAATTTATGTCGATGACATAATATTTGGTTCTACTAATCAAAAGTCTTGTGAAGAGTTTAGCAGGGTGATGACGCAGAAATTCGAGATGTCGATGATGGGCGAGTTGAACTACTTCCTTGGGTTCCAAGTGAAGCAACTCAAGGACGGCACCTTCATCTCCCAAACGAAGTACACGCAAGATCTGCTAAAGAGGTTTGGGATGAAGGACGCCAAGCCCGCAAAGACTCCGATGGGAACCGACGGACACACCGACCTCAACAAAGGAGGTAAGTTCGTTGATCAAAAAGCATACCGGTCAATGATAGGGTCTTTACTTTATTTATGTGCTAGTAGACCGGATATTATGCTTAGCGTATGCATGTGTGCTAGATTTCAATCCGATCCTAAGGAGTGTCACTTGGTGGCGGTGAAGCGAATTCTTAGATATTTAGTCGCTACGCCTTGCTTCGGGATCTGGTATCCAAAGGGGTCTAACTTTGACTTGATTGGGTACTCAGATTCCGACTATGCTGGATGTAAGGTCGATAGGAAGAGTACATCGGGGACGTGCCAATTCTTAGGAAGGTCCCTGGTGTCATGGAACTCTAAGAAACAAACCTCCGTTGCCCTATCCACCGCTGAGGCCGAGTACGTTGCCGCAGGACAGTGTTGTGCGCAACTACTTTGGATGAGGCAAACCCTCAGGGACTTTGGCTACAATCTGAGCAAAGTCCCACTCCTATGTGATAATGAGAGTGCTATCCGAATAGCGGAAAATCCTGTTGAGCACAGCCGCACAAAGCACATTGACATCCGACATCACTTTTTGAGAGACCACCAGCAAAAGGGAGATATCGAAGTGTTTTATGTTAGCACCGAGAACCAGCTAGCCGATATCTTTACCAAGCCTTTAGATGAGAAGACCTTTTGCAGGCTGCGTAGTGAGCTAAATGTCTTAGATTCACGGAACTTGGATTGAATTGTAGCATACATGTATTCATGCTTTTGATCATGTTCTTTCTGCATTTTGTTGCTTATTATGGTGCTCAAGTTGTACAAACACTCCCTGGACCTCACAAGTCCGTTGCAAAGTGATGCACATGTTTAGGGGAGATGTGTTACAACTTGACCCTTTGAGACTAACCATATGTTTGAGTTTGTTTGATTTAGTCTCAAAGGAGAATTGAAAGGGAAAAGGTGGACTTGGACCATGAAAGACTTCCACTGCACTCCGATGAGGGGTAACTTATTCCAAGTTCATCTCATGAACTCTTATTGCCATTTGCTCTTAATTGAAGATTTTGGTGAGGCAATGGGGTTAAAGGGCCAAAATTGATCCCGTTTTGGTGCTTGATGCCAAAGGGGGAGAAAATAAAGGTCAAAGCGATAAATGGATCAGCTACCACTTGAGAGATTTGAAAATAGTAGAGTAGAGTTTTTTGGTTTGACAAAACTCTTTCATTGTCTCTTTTGGCTTCTTTCATTGTCTCTTTTGGCTTCTTGTGGGGAGAAGTATTGATTATGGGAAAAAGGGGGAGTTTTTGAAATCTTTGATCAATCTCTTTTGGAATGACTCTCTTTTTGCTTAAACATGTGTGTTTAACTTAGAGATAGAGATTTGAGTTTGATTTGCAAAAACAAACCAAGTGGTGGCAAAGGATGATCCATATATGCCAAAATTGAATAAAACTTAAATTTATTTGAAGTGAGTTTGCACTTGTTCTAGTTGCTTTATGTTGTGTTGGCATAAATCACCAAAAAGGGGGAGATTGAAAGGGAAATGTGCCCTTGGGCCATTTCTAAGTATTTTGGTGATTGAGTGCCAACACATGTGCTTAATTGTGAATTTATGTACATGGATGAACAAGGTGCAAATCATGAGATAAAGGTATGTTTCTAAGCCTTAGTACATTGGTTTTATGTACTAATGTATTTGTCTAAGTGTTAGAAACAGATAGTAGAAGAAGAGAGAAGAGGAAAGAATGACTTGGCTGTGGGCAGCCAAGTTCCAGCTCGGTCTGGAGCACCGGACTGTCCGGTGTGCACCGGACAGTGTCCGGTGCGCCAGGCTGGCTCGGAGCGAACTGGCCGCTCTCGGGAATTCGCCGACGGCGTACGACTAAAATTCACCGGACTGTCCGGTGTGCACCGGACTGTCCGGTGAGCCAACGGTCGGCCCGGCCAACGGTCGGCCGCGCAATCTGCGCGGGACACGTGGCGGAGCCAACGGTCGGAAGACGGCACCGGACTGTCCGGTGTGCACCGGACATGTCTGGTGCGGCAACGGCTCTCAGATCTCCGCCGGTCTGCAACGGTCGGAAGCGCCAGATATGGAAACAAATCGGGCACCGGACAGTGTCCGGTGTGCACCGGACTGTCCGGTGCCCCCGACGACAGAAGGCAAGGATGGCCTTCCGGATTTGCTCTCAACGGCTCCTAGCTGCCTTGGGGCTATAAAAGGAGCCCCTAGGCGCATGGAGGAGACACACAAGCAACCTTTGAGCATTCCTAAGCACCCACAAGCAATCTTTGCGCATTCTGTTGTCATTCTAAGTGTTTCGAGCTCTGTTCTAGTGAGAACTGTGTGATACTCTTGTGAGCTCGATTCTTGGCCGTGTGTGTGCGTTTTGCTGTGGATTTGTGTGTGTTGCTTCCCTTCCTTACTCTGTGCTTTCTTTGAGATCATATACTTGTAAGGGCAAGAGACTCCAATTTGTGGAGATTCCTTGCAAACGGGATAGTGAAAGGAAAAGCAAAACACCGTGGTATTCAAGTGGGTCTTTGGACCGCTTGAGAGGGGTTGATTGCAACCCTCGTCCGTTGGGACGCCACAACATGGAAGTAGGCAAGCATTGGCTTGGCCGAACCACGGGATAAATCACCGTGTCACCTCTGTGCTTGATCTCTTGTGGCATTGTGTTTTGTTGAGACTTCACCTTAGCCACTTGGCAATAATCGTGCTAACACTTAACAAGTTTTTGTGGCTTAAGTTTGAAGTTTTTACAGGATCACCTATTCACCCCCCCCTCTAGGTGCTCTCAGGACTTCTCCGAGAACCCGGCCCGAGCGGACGGCTCGGCCGGCCACCTCCGGGGCCTCGGCCGACCACCTTCCGAGGGCGCCAGCTCGGTTCGAAGCCTCGGCTGAACAGCTCCGACGTCGATCCTGCCAACAAACAACCCGGCTAGGCTCCGGCCAACCAGGTTTCATTTCCGAGCCAACAACGCCTCTGCTCATGCCGATATCGCTACCCCTGGCCTCGGCTCGTCGAAGAACAGCCAAGGGGTCTCTTTAACTAAGCTAGAGGAGCCTCGGACAACAGGTCCGACCGAGCCGAGGGATTCCTACGCCTCCGGGATACGGATACCTCACTCGTCACCTTGACACGGGGCGACTCATGCTTGGTGAAGCGGTTCAGGCAAACAACAGGCGAGTCTTAGCGCTCGGAAATGAGGAAAAAACACGGCTCTGTGCCGTAAGTTACATACATGTTCAGGCCCCGAAAGCCGAAATGAACAAAAAACCCGGCACTCAAAGTGCCATTACAAACGGAACTCCGGTTCCCCCCCGCAGGTACGATTAACCCCACTCGACGGGGGAGGGCCTGCGGGGCAGCAGAAGACCGACGAACGGCACGTCGCCGTCCCGCCCCGGCAGCGGCGACGATGAAGACGTCTGTCCCGGGGGGCCCAACAGCAGCAGTGATGGCCTCAGGGTGGATACTGCCGCTGGGAGGCCCCCGCCCTTGCCCAAACTCGAGAGGCAAGGACGGACAGAAGGCCGTAGAGTCGGAGGTCGGCCCGTGTCCAACCTCGGCTGTCGCGCCGGCGGAAGAACCTCTTCCAGCTGCCGTGGCAGGAGGCGGCACCGGGGGCGGCTCCGAGCGTGCTCGGCTCAGAAAGCCGGGCACGCTGCAGCTGTTGGCGCCACGGGCGACTCCCGCCCTTCCCCCCAATCACTGAGGGAAGGAGCGGGTCACCACCCGCGCAGGGACCAACCCTGACCCGGCACACGCCCCTCCTCAGCCCCGGTGATGAAAATCCTTGAGGCTGAGGAAGGGGCGGATGCCGCAGCCCGGCTCGCTTTCCCCCACCATCAAGCCGGAGGTCGCCCTCTTGGGTGACCGCCGGTGGAGGGGTGCAGCCGGGCTGCATGATGAAAATCCTTGAAGCCGAACGATGGCTGAAAGGTACCAACTCCCACGGAGTTGCGTTCCTCCGGCGATGGAGCGAGAGGACGGCGGTTTTTTCCCCATCCGGGGGCTCGGAAGATGGAGAGACACAATGCATTGGGGAGGAAGGAGACACGGTAACCTCACGAAGGGGGTCGCCCTCCTTTTAAAGGCAACTCCCCCTGCTTGCGCCCTCAACCGTCACGGGCTGAGTCTTCTCCAACACGCCTCCAAAGCCCTTCCCTGCGGCGCGGGGGCTGGGGCCCGCCTGTCATGCAGACCGGCTCTAAGCAGAAGAAGCCGAACCGCCGCGCACGACGCACGCGACCACCCAGTGGTTACAAGTAACCCTCCACTTTTGCCCGGACCAGCGGGCGAAAGGGGCAGGCGGCCATGCAGGCGGCATGCAACCGCGCCAAGTGGACGCGCCTCTCCGACTCCTGACAGGCCAGCGCGACAGCTCAGGCCCACGCGTCGTGCAACTGGCGCGCCGGGCGCTGCATGCGAACCGCTATGCCACTCGCTCCACCACCGCACCTCCTCGATTGCGGAACCGATACCGCGATTCGAGGCGACCCAGCCCGCGACCCGGCAGCGCCAGCCTGGCGCAGCGGTCAAAAGCGGTCAAAAATGGGCCGGCAGTGATGACGGTGGCAGGCGCGCGAGAGCAGCGGTCACGCCATCTGCCAAGCTCATGTCCCATCCGGAGGCAGCAAGAGAGCCCCCTCTCACGGCGTGAAGACGACGCGCCCGTGACCCGTACCTCGAACGGCTCGCGCACGCAACGGCAGCCTCGCCGACCGTTTACCCCAGCACATTAACTCCGCGGCGGAACAGGTGACGTTTCTGGCAGGGGCAGCTGGCGACGCTTCGCCTCCGCCAAAACGACCACGCCGAAAGAGGTACGCCACGACGTTCAATTTCGAATCCCTTTTTCCCTTTTCCTTCTTTCTCTATCTCTTGCAACAGGGACCGAGAAGGGGGATAACCCCAAAGGGATCCTTCCCCGTGAAGGAACTAGGCTCCGAGCCTCCCTACTGATCAGGGGTTCGAAGGCTGGCCCCCCGAGGGGTTCAACAGCCGCCTCAGGTCGCGTGGGCCCGACACCCACTACTGGTCAGGGGTTCGAAGGTCGGCCCCCGAAAGGACTCACGACCGCCTCAGGCTACTCGGGCTCCGTGCCCCCTACTGATCAGGGGTTCGAAGGCTGGCCTGTCGAAGGGTTCACAGCCGCCTCAGACGCCGAGCGAGGGATGACCAGGGGTACGTTCGATACATAACCAAGGCTCGGGCTGCGCTCCCGAGGTACCCTAGGACATTTCCGAGACCAGCGGGAACGACTCTGTAACGGAATCCCATCGGAGGGAGGCAACGAGCCCTCGGACCCCGTCGCTAGGGGACCGGGTCCGGCAGATCACCCGCAGGTACTTTTGGGCGTGCCTCCGGGCCCCTAGCCGACCCCCAACGAACGGGGCACGGACGTCCACTCGGATTACCCGATTGCAGCTCACCGGAGACACCATGTTCGGTGCCCATCGAGGGTAACATGGCGCACTCCCCCCCTCCTCCTTGCGGAAAGGCGACGTAGGGGCGTATATAAAAAGTCGAGTCTGTCCCTGATCGTCCTTTCGCTCCGTGCGAAGGCTCGGGGGCTGCTCTCGCAAACCCGGCTCCGGCCAAACCGTTGACAGCGTCAACATACCAGCCCGAGAACTTGGGCCCCGACAGTGCACCTGGGTTACGCCCTGCTCGCATGAGGGAACCGCTAGTCCAGCCGAAGCATTACGCAAGGCATTAAGACCTCGAAGGAGTGAAACCACTCCTCCGAGGCCTCGGGGGCTACACCCGGCGGGTGCGCTCGCGCGCACCCACCGAAACAAAGTACCACCGAGAAAGGCTGGTCCCCTTGCAAAAAAGTGCGACGCAAGCCTCCAAGCGAGTGTTAACACTCCCTTCGAGGCTCGGGGGCTACTGTCGGGGACCATAATTAGGGGTACCCTCAAGACACCTAATTCTCAGCTGGTAACCCCCATCAGCATAAAGCTGCAGAGGCCTGATGGGTTTGATTAAGTCAGGGATCAGTCCATACGAGTGACTTGACCACGCCACGCCCGAGCCTAGCCTCGGGCGAGGGCAGCCGACCCTAAGATGACTCCGTCTCGCCTGAGGCCTCCTCTTTCACGGCAGACGCATCTCCAGCTCGCCCTAGGCCCCGCCTTCGATAAGAAGAAACCCTGACTAAATCACCGCGCCAACCGACCGAGTCACCGGGGCGTTTAACGCAAAAGGTAAGACCAACGGGCGACCAAACTTCGCCAAAGGCACCATAGGAGACTTCGCCCGACCCAGGGCTCGGACTCGGGCTAAGGCCCCGGAAGACGGCGAACTCCGCTCCGCCCGACCCAGGGCTCGGACTCGGGCTAAGGCCCCGGAAGACGGCGAACTCCGCTCTGCCCGACCCCAGGGCTCGGACTCGGGCTAAGGCCCCGGAAGACGGCGAACTCCGCTCCGCCCGACCCCAGGGCTCGGACTCGGGCTAAGGCCCCGGAAGACGGCGAACTCCGCTCCGCCCGACCCAGGGCTCGGACTCGGGCTAAGGCCCCGGAAGACGGCGAACTCCGCTCCGCCCGACCCCAGGGCTCGGACTCGGGCTAAGGCCCCGGAAGACGGCGAACTCCGCTCCGCCCGACCCCAGGGCTCGGACTCGGGCTAAGGCCCCGGAAGACGGCGAACTCCGCTCCGCCCGACCCAGGGCTCGGACTCGGGCTAAGGCCCCGGAAGACGACGAACTCCGCCTCGCCCGACCCAGGGCTCGGACTCCGCCTCGGCCTCTGCCGAACGATCTCCGCCTCGCCCGACCCAGGGCTCGGACTCTGCCTCTGTCTTGCAGGACGGACTCGACCTCGGCTTCGGAGGAGCTTCCACGACACCCGACCTAGGACACGAGACCGCCACGTCAACAGGGAGCGTCATCATCACCCTACCCTGAGCCGACTTGGGTCGCAGAGAACAAGACCAGCGTCCCATCTGGCCAGCCACGCCAGATAGGCAAATGATGGCGCCCCGCTAGACCATGACGACGGCAACTCTCAGCTCCCTTACGAAAGCAGGAGGACGTCAGCAAGGGCCCAGCCACTCCGACAGCTGTCTCCCCGTCCGGCTCCGTTACTCCTCCAACAGCCACGACGCCACACCAACAGGGTGCCAAGATCTCTCCGGCTGCCACCTTGGCATGTACATAGGGCGCTAGCTCTCTCTCGCTAGACACGTAGCACCTTGCTACACCCCCATCTTGTACACCTGGATCCTCTCCTTGCGACTATAAAAGGAAGGACCAGGGCCTTCTTAGAGAAGGTTGGCCTCGCGGGGACGAAGGGCAGGGGCAGGCGCTCTCTCGGGGCCGCTCACTCCCCTCACCTCGCGCGGACGCTTGTAACCCCCTACTGCAAGCGCACCCGACCTGGGCGCGGGACGAACACGAAGGCCGCGGGAATTCTCCGACTCTCTCACGACCCGGCTCCGGCCACCGACCTCTCTCTCTCTGTTCCCCCCTTCGCGCTCGCCCACGCGCTCGACCCATCTGGGCTGGGGCACGCGGCACTCTCACTCGTCGGCTCGGGGACCCCCCGGTCTCGGAACGCCGACAAGATTGTAATATTAAATTAGGCAAACAATGCAGTTTCTGAAATCTGTACAGAATTTGGGCAGATTCAATTACTGAATTTGTGAAAAGCACAACTTCTAAACGATCAGACGTATGACTGTCAAATTTTAACACAAGTAAGATAATAATGTTATCTACAACTTTATTGTGACCACCAGTAACTGATTTCAAAATTAACTTAAGCAACCATTGCAATCTCTGAAATATGTTCAGAGATCGGACATGTTCAGTTACTGAACTTGTGAACAGTATAGCTTCTAAACCATCAATTCTTAGCTCATGCAAATTTAGGACCCGCTAGATACACAAGTGAACTACAACTCTTATATAGCACATATCTATAGGAAACATACTTTACTTAACTAGATCATTCGTACAACTAAACTATACACGCAGGAAATTCAGCTTGCGGTCATAATAGCACTTAACTCAAGCACCAAACAAAATCATGGAGGAATAGTGCCACAAATTCTCAAGTTTAAGTCGTTGTGACTTAGTTATCAAGTTTCAATTTATATCAAGGCACTTAAGTATTTCAAGAAACATGCATGCCCTTGTTTACTTCTAATTTTTCACTAATTGTTCTTATAATTATAAAATAGGTGTTATTTTAGCACCATATGAAACTATCTAATTTGGGGCTGAAATTTTTATGAGGCATAGGTAATAACAAATTATGACCAATGTATAAATTTCACATGCCCAGGTTTTATATTTTATTTAATACTAAAATAACAAATTGTTAATGCAATAAAGCATGTGAGAGCAAGTTAAATCTAAAACTAATTATTTTCTATGAATGCATGACCATATTAAGTTTTCTTAGGCTACTATAAGGTCATGCAAGGACAGTGGAACACCATTTTCCATTTTTACACTCATATATTATTTATAAACCATTTAAAACTACTTAAGATGCATTAAACAAGTTAAATCACTAACTTAATCATACATGCACAAAAAAAATCATGAGAATTTTACCAGTCACCAAGCATCACACCAAGAGTCTACTGTAAAAATTTCAACCCATTTTGAGCGCTAGAGCTACAGATCCAAAAATAACAAGCAAATAAATCTTCTTTTGTCTATTTAACTTGTTTTAATTAACACACTAAGAAAACAGTGAACAACATATAAGTTTTATATTTTTCCTTGATGGAGTATGACAACATCTAAATAACAAAACATGTTTCATCATTTTTGGATTTTTATAAATAAAACTATAGAGAGATGCAAGTTCATTTACTTTCTAAACCAGTTTTTAAATACGAATTTCTACAGAAAAACTTTTCCACTAAAACATACAAACATATAGAACCAATAGTTAGATCATTTCATAAGGAAGCCAACAAAATAAGTTTCATGATTTTAGACGATCTAAACCTCAAGATATGAATTTTAGAAGACGTCACAAGAATCTGCAAATTTCAGTACAAGAACATGACACAAGGGCCCGCATGTCATAGACAGATAAAGGCTTCTTCTACCTTGGACTGTTTGGACGTCTACTTCTTTTGGTCGATGGCTGAAATTGTGAAGCGATGTCAGGAGCGAGATTGATTAAGGCTCTGGCCAGCAGCGTGGAGGTAAGGTCCTGCGTCCTGGAGGAGCTAGACGGTGGCTGCGCAGACTGACAATGCGGCTGCTCGTCCTCAGCGACATGGAGCAGGGTGCCATGGGAGGAGCTCGGAGTAGGGGGCGTCCATGGGGAAGATGTTGCTGGGGAGAGGGACGCCATGGGGAGGAAAGGGTGCTCCTGCGCTGAACCAGAGGGGAGGAGGAAAAGTGGCGTGGGGAGAGGAGAAGAGCTGGTGCTGCCATTTATAGAGCACAGCCCTGGACATGTCAGATAGCTGCAGCAGGTGGCAGGTGGAAATGTGTCGACATTGGGCGGCCATTTTTGGCGTCTTCCCCTTGGAATCGGACCTTGGCCACTGCACAAAATATCTTCCTTGATGTACACTCTACAAATCTTGTATAGAGATTGAGGTGATTCGGGCACTGGTTAGAAAGTTATAGACCCACGAAAACTGGTTTGTGAGTGGGTTAGAAATCAGTGGAAACTCGTGAAAACTGAATGTCAAAGCATGTCAAACGGAATCGGATGAATGCCATCTTTTAATATGTTGTGCCCCTATTAGTTATTAACAACTTTTATATTTGGGGAAACTTGAGTTGTTCAACAAAAATTTGGGAACGCGAGACGTCGACCCGAACGACGCTGATTTCAGACTTAGAAGAATTCGAATTCAGAAATCAGATTTTTATTCTGTCTTGATGGCACTGTTTGAGATACTTAAAAATTGAATCAAGGCTTAGTTTAAATATAAAATTTGTTGTATAACACAGGTTCTACAATTTTTATTAAAGGTCAAACCTCATATCTTGAATATAAATTAAAGTTTCACTTTGGTCAAAGTAGTATCATTATAAAACTTCAAACTACATTTTTAAGGCAATCGGGGTATTTTCTCGACATTTTCTTGGCATTTTCTCTACATGAACCCTTAATAACTTTTGTTGTAGAGTTGATATAAAGTGTTTTCGGAAGTTGGCATAACTTGTTTGAATTTCTAAATTTGCTTTTACTTAATCGAGCAGTCTCAAGCAAGCGTAGGATTTATAATTTCGTACGAATATTTGGTTCAAACTTTAAGAAATCTTTAGAATACACTTGTTAGATAGAGTTGAATGATGACATAAAGATAACAAGCTGGTTTGCATAAAAATTAATTAGAGGTCGACACAAAGAGATTCTGCGGAAGAATGCGGATTCGGATTAAGTATTTGGACGTAGACCGACTATCGAGAAGCGGATTCGGACATCGATTGGATAATATAAAACTATCGAGAGTCCGAATAAATGGGTCTGGACAGGAGTTGCGAGACGATATTGACTTTTGAATTTGCATTTGCTCCGAGAAATAAAAGTTTTAACATGCTCCAAATTTGGCTGTTCTTGAGATCGAATAATTCCAAACGTAGTGAAACATTCATGAGTAACTTGATGAATGGAGATAGATGTGATCGAGAAATAGAAATTTTCACTGAGCATCCGAGATTAGGATAATGTCGGGGACCATAATTAGGGGTACCCTCAAGGCTCCTGATTCTCAGCTGGTAACCCCCATCAGCACAAAGCTGCAAAGGCCTAATGGGTGCGATTAAGTCAGGGATCAGTCCATTCAAGGGACTCGATCACGCCTCGCCCGAGCCTAGCCTCGGACAAGGGCAGCCGACCCCGGAGGACTTCCGTCTCGCCCGAGGCCCCCCTTCAGCGGCGAACATATTCCCGGCTCGCCCGAGGCCCTGCCTTCGCTAAGAAGCAACCCTGACCAAATCGCCGCACCGACCGACCAAGTCGCAGGAGCATTTAATGCAAAGGTGGCCTGACACCCTTATCCTGACGCGCGCCCCCCAGCTGGCAGAGCCGAAGTGACCGCCGTCACTTCGTCGCTCCACTGACCGGCCTGACAGAAGGACAGCGCCGCCTGCGCCACCCCGACTGCAGTGCCACTTGACAGAGTAAGACTGACAGGTAGTCAGGACCTACCGAAGGCACCGTAGGAAGCTCCGCTCCGCCTGACCTAGGGCTCGGACTCGAGCTAAGTCCCGGAAGACGGCGAACTCCGCCCGACCAATGGCTCGGACTCGGGCTAAGTCCCGGAAGACGGCGAACTCCGCCCGACCTAGGGCTCGGACTCGGGCTCGGCCCCAGAAGACGACGAATTCCGCTCCGCCCGACCCAGGGCTCGGACTCGGGCTAAGTCCCGGAAGACGGCGAACTCCGCCCGACCCAGGGCTCGGACTCGGGCTAAGTCCCGGAAGACGGCGAACTCCGCCCGACCCAGGGCTCGGGCTTGGGCTTGGCCCTAGAAGACGACGAACTCCGCCTCGCCCGACCTAGGGCTCGGACTTGGGCTCGGCCCTAGAAGACGACGAACTCCGCTTCGCCCGACCCCAGGGCTCGGACTCTGCCCCGGCACCAGCCGGCAATCTCCGCCTCGCCCGACCCGGGGGCTCGGACTCGACCTCGGCTTCGGAGGAGCTTCCACATCGCCCAACCTAGGGCGCAGACCAGCCACGTCAACAGGAGGCGCCATCATCACCCTACCCCGAGCTGACTCGGGCCGCAGGGAACAGGACCGGTGTCCCATCTGGCTCGCTCCGCCAGATAGGCAATGATGGCGCCCCGCATGCTCTGTGACGACGGCGGCTCTTAGCCCCCTTACGGAAGCAAGAGGTCGTCAGCAAGGACTCAACCGCTCCGACAGCTGTCCCTCCGCCAAGCTCCATCGCTCCTCCGACGGCCACGACATCATACCAGCTGGGTGCCAAGATCTCTCCGGCTGCCACAACGGCATGTACCTAGGGCGCTAGCTCACCTCCGCTAGACACGTAGCACTCTGCTACACCCCCCATTGTACACCTGGATCCTCTCCTTACGCCTATAAAAGGGAGGACCAGGGCCCTCTTAGAGAAGGTTGGCCGCGCGGGGACGAGGACGAGACACGCGCTCGCTTAGGGGCCGCTCGCTCCCTCTCCCGCGTGGACGCTTGTAACCCCCTACTGCAAGCGCACCCGACCTGGGCGCGGGACGAACACGAAGGCCGCGGGATTCCCACCTCTCTCACGCCGGTCTCCGGCCGCCTCGCTCTCCCCCCTTCGCGCTCGCCCTCGCGCTCGACCCATCTGGGCTGGGGCACGCGGCGACATTCACTCGTCGGCTCAGGGACCCCCCGGTCTCGGAACGCCGACAGTTGGCGCGCCAGGTAGGGGCCTGCTGCGTGTTGACAAACAGCTTCCCGTCAAGCTCCAGATGGGCAGTCTCCAGCAACCTCTCCAACCCGGGACGGTGCTCTGTTTCGGGAGTCTTGAGTTCATATCCCTCGACGGCAGCTACGACATGATACTCCTTCCACCGCCGTGCGACAACAACAGTGGCGGCCGACAACCCGCCCGCCGGCGGCGGAATCGGCGACGTCTTCCCCGCATGGTGGAAGAACAATCTTCGAGCTCACCCCGTCCTCTCCCCCGCCGGCGGAGGAGGAGGCGGGGGAACCAAGGCCAAGCAGGAGACAGCGCCTCGTCGGCTGTCGAGCGAGTCGACGGCCCCAGTGCCCCAACAGGGTGCGCACCGGGCGTCGACCTCGCGTTTGAGACGTAGGCGAGCGCTGTCTCCCCGCGACACGCCAATCCTGAGCAAGCGGACGACGCCAGCGCGCTCGCGAAAAGCTTGCTGGACGTCACCCTCGTACCTGAGACGACGGCGCAGTCAGTCCCCGACGTGACCTTATCGCCGCCCGTCGACCAAAAGGTACCGATCGATTCCCATCCTGCGTCTTTCGGATTCAGCCTCAACCCGCCTAGCGACTTCGCTTTGGCGGGCGCTCTCGTAGAGGCAAATCCAGACCCTCTGGGGTTTCGTGTGCGGTCACCTTCGGACCGGCTGACGGACGTCTCGACCTACGGGCCCTCTGGGCCCGAGGAAGACGACGAACCCAGCATCTGTTGGGATTTCTCTGGACTTGGCAACCCCAGTGCCATGCGGGACTTCATGACCGCATGCGACTACTGCCTTTCCGACTGTTCCGACGGTAGCCGTAGCCTCGGCGATGAGGACCGCGGCCTAAGTCGCGAATGCTTCCACGTCGATCTAGGGGGTCCCCCCGAAGGCAACCATCTCGGCATGCCGGAGGACGGTGACCTCCCTAGGCCGGTGCCTCGCGTTGACATCCCACGGGAGCTAGTTGTGGTCCCCGTTCCGGCGGGGGGTCATGACCCGCAGCTCGAGCAAATCCGTGGGGTGCAGGCCAGGCTCGACGAGGGAGCAGGAGCACTTGAGCCGATCCGTCGGGACGTCGGGCAGGCATGGGCGGGCCAACCTCCGGCCGGAGAAATACGTCATCTACCCCAGGGCTTCCAGCATCGCATCACCGATGACGTCAGGGTCAGGCCACCACCCGCTTCTAGTGGGGTCGGCCAGAACCTGGCGGCAGCAGCAATGCTTCTTCGCGCGATGCCGGAGCCATCAACCACCGAGGGGCGGCGAATCCAGGGAGAGCTCAAGAATCTCCTGGAAGGCGCCGCGGTCTGACGGGCCGAGAGCTCTGCCTCCCGAAGGCAGGGGTACCCCTCGGAACCTCATGCCGCGACTTCCCGATTCATGCGGGAAGCCTCGGTCTACACCGGGCGCACGCGCAACACCGCGCCTGCCGCCCCGGGTCGCCTCAGCAACGAGCACCGTCACCGCGACCGATGGACCACCCTCGACGAGAGGGTGCGCCGAGGCTACCACCCCAGGCGTGGGGGACGCTACGACAGCGGGGAGGATCGGAGTCCCTCGCCCGAACCACCTGGTCCGCAAGCCTTCAGCCGAGCCATCCGACGGGCGCCGTTCCCGACCCGGTTCCGACCCCCGACTACTATCACAAAGTACTCGGGGGAGACGAGACCGGAACTGTGGCTCGCGGACTACCGTCTGGCCTGCCAACTGGGTGGAACAGACGACGACGACCTCATCATCCGTAACCTCCCCCTGTTCCTCTCCGACTCCGCTCGCGCCTGGTTGGAGCACCTGCCTCCGGGGCAGATCTCCAACTGGGACGACCTAGTCCAAGCTTTCGCCGGCAATTTCCAGAGCACGTATGTGCGCCCCGGGAATCCCTAGGACCTCAGAAGCTGCCGACAGCAGCCAGGAGAGTCTCTCCGAGACTACATCCGGCGATTCTCGAAGCAGCGTACCGAGCTGCCCAACATCACCGACTCGGATGTCATCGGCGCGTTCCTCGCTGGCACCACCTGCCGCGACCTGGTGAGCAAGCTGGGCCGCAAGACCCCCACCAGGGCGAGCGAGTTGATGGACATCGCCACCAAGTTCGTCTCCGGCCAGGAGGCGGTCAAGGCTATCTTCCGAAAGGACAAGCAGCCCCAGGGCCGCCCATCGGAAGGTACTCCCGAGGCGTCAACTCAGCGCGGCGCCAAGAAGAAGGGCAAGAAGAAGTCGCAAGCGAAACGCGACGCCGCCGACGCGGACCTTGTCGCCGCCGCTGAGTACAAGAACCCACGGAAGCCCCCCGGAGGTGCCAACCTCTTCGACAAGATGCTCAAGGAGCCGTGCCCCTATCACCAGGGACCCGTCAAGCACACCCTTGAGGAATGCGTCATGCTTCGGCGCCACTTCCACAGGGCTGGGCCACCCGCGGAGGGTGGCAAGGCTCGCGACGACGACAAGAAGGAAGATCACCAGGCAGGAGAGTTCCCCGAGGTCCGCGACTGCTTCATGATCTATGGTGGGCAAGCGGCGAACGCCTCGGCTCGGCACCGCAAGCAAGAGCGCCGAGAGGTCTGCTCGGTCAAGGTGGCGGCGCCAGTCTATCTAGACTGGTCCGACAAGCCCATCACCTTCGACCGAGACGATCACCCCGACCATGTGCTGAGCCCGGGGAAATACCCGCTCGTCGTCGATCCCGTCATCGGCGACGTCAGGCTCACCAAGGTCCTCATGGACGGAGGCAGCAGCCTCAACATCATCTACGCCGAGACCCTCGGGCTTCTGCGTATCGATCTGTCCTCTGTCCGGGTAGGCGCTGCGCCCTTCCATGGGATCATTCCCGGGAAGCGCGTCCAACCCCTCGGACAGCTCGACCTTCCCGTCTGCTTCGGAACACCCTCCAACTTCCGAAGGGAGACCCTGACGTTCGAGGTGGTCGGGTTCCGAGGAACCTACCACGCGGTACTGGGGAGGCCATGCTACGCGAAGTTCATGGCCATCCCCAACTACACCTACCTGAAGCTCAAGATGCTGGGCCCCAACGGGGTCATCACCGTCGGCCCTACATACAAACACGCGTTCGAATGCGACGTGGAGTGCGTGGAGTACGCCGAGGCCCTCGCCGAGTCCGAGGCCCTCATCGCCGACCTGGAGAGCCTCTCTAAGGAGGTGCCAGACGTGAAGCGTCATGCCGGCAACTTTGAGCCAGCGGAGACGGTTAAGTTCGTCCCCCTCGACCCCAGCGGCGACACCTCCAAGTAGATCCGGATCGGCTCCGGGTTCGATCCCAAATAGGAAGTAGTGCTCGTCGACTTTCTCTGCGCGAATGCCGACGTCTTTGCGTGGAGTCCCTCGGACATGCCTGGCATACCGAGGGATGTCGCCGAGCACTCGCTGGACATCCGAGTCGGAGCCCGACCCGTCAAGCAGCCGCTGCGCCGATTCGACGAGGAGAAGCGCAGAGCCATAGGCGAGGAGATCCACAAGCTAATGGCGGCAGGGTTCATCAAAGAGGTATTCCATCCCGAATGGCTTGCCAACTCTGTGCTTGTGAGAAAGAAAGGGGGGAAATGGCGGATGTGTGTAGACTACACTGGTCTCAACAAAGCATGTCCGAAGGTTCCCTACCCTCTGCCTCGCATCGACCAAATCGTGGATTCCACTGCTGGGTGCGAAACCCTGTCTTTCCTCAATGCCTACTCAGGGTATCATCAAATCAGGATGAAAGAGTCCGACCAGCTCGCGACTTCTTTCATCACACCCTTCGGCATGTACTGCTATGTCACCATGCCGTTCGGCTTGAGGAATGCGGGCGCGACGTACCAGCGGTGCATGAACCATGTGTTCGGCGAACACATTGGCCACACGGTCGAGGCCTACGTCGATGACATCGTAGTCAAGACGAGGAAAACCTCCGACCTCCTTTCCGACCTTGAAACGACATTCCGATTGAAAGGGAATTAGGCTTACACCTAGTTCCTAAATAATTTTGGTGGTTGAATTGCCCAACACAAATATTGGACTAACTAGTTTGCTCTAGTGTATAAGTTATACAGGTGCAAAAGGTTCACACTCAGCCAATAAAAAGATCAAGTTTTGGATTCGACAAAGGAGCAAAGAGGCAACCGAAGGCACGTCTGGTCTGGAGGCACCGGACTGTCCGGTGTACACCGGACAGTGTCCGGTGCACCAGAGGACTCCAACTCGAACTCGCCACCTTCGGGAATTTCTCAGGCCGCTCCGCTATAATTCACCGGACTGTCTGGTGTACACCGGACAGTGTCCGGTGCTCCATGGAAGCGCGGCCTCCTCAACTCGCCAGCCTCGGGATCGCGCAGCAGCCGCTCCGCTATAATTCACCGGACATGTCCGGTGTGCACCGGACTGTCCGGTGTAACCACGGAGCAACGGCTATTTCGGCGCCAACGGCTACCTGCGGCGCATTTAATGCGCGCTCTGCGCGCGCAGAAGTCAGGCGCGCCCATACTGGCGCACCGGACAATGAACAGGTGATGTCCGGTGTGCACCGGACATCCAGGCGGGCCCAGAAGTCAGAAGCTCCAACGGTCAGAATCCAACGGCATTGATGACGTGGCGGGGGCACCGGACATGTCCGGTGTGCACCGGACTGTCCGGTGTGCCATCGACAGACAGCCTCCACCAACGGTCAAGTTTGGTGGTTGGGGCTATAAATACCCCAACCACCCCACCATTCATTGATCCAAGTTTTCCAACTTCCAACCAATATACAAGAGCTAGCATTCATTGCAAAGCACACCAAAAGAGATCAAATCCACTCCCAACTCCACACAAAGCACTAGTGACTAGTGAGAGTGATTTGTAGTGTTCATTTGAGCTCTTGCGCTTGGATCGCTTCTTTTTCTTTGGCATTCTTTCTTGTGATCAAACACTCACTTGTAATTGAGGCAAAAGACACCAATTGTGTGGTGGTCCTTGCGGGAAGTTTGATTCCCAAGTGATTTGAGAAAGAGAAGCTCACTCGGTCCGAGGGACCGTTTGAGAGAGGGAAGGGTTGAAAGAGACCCGGCCTTTGTGGCCTCCTCAACGGGGAGTAGGTTTGAGAGAACCGAACCTCGGTAAAACAAATCCGCGTGTCTCACTTCATTATTCGCTTGCGATTTGTTTTGCGCCCTCTCTCGCGGACTCTATTATATTTCTAACGCTAACCCGGCTTGTAGTTGTGATTATTTTTGTGATTTTCAGTTTCGCCCTATTCACCCCCCTCTAGGCGACTTTCAATTGGTATCGGAGCCCGGTGCTTCATTAGAGCCTAACCGCTCGAAGTGATGTCGGGAGATCACACCAAGAGGGAGATGGAGACCGGCGACAAGCCCACTACAAGCCAAGGGAGCACTTCATCGGAAGAGTCCCGCACCAAGAGAAGGGAGAAGAAGAAGGACTCCTCCAAACGGAAGGAGAAAAGATCTTCCTCTTCTCACCACAATGAGAAGAAGGAAAAATCTTCTTCTCACAAGTCACATCGGAAAGGCGACAAGCACAAGAGGATGAGGAAGGTGGTCTACTACGAGACCGACACTTCATCAACATCCACCTCCGACTCCGATGCACCGTCCGTAACTTCTAAGCGCCAAGAGCGCAAGAAGTTTAGTAAGATCCCCTTACACTATCCCCGAATGTCTAAACATACTCCATTACTTTCCGTTCCATTAGGCAAACCGCCAACTTTTGATGGCGAAGATTATGCTAGGTGGAGTGATTTAATGAAATTTCATCTAACCTCACTCCACAAAAGTATATGGAATGTTGTTGAGTTTGGAGCACAGGTACCATCAATAGGGGATGAGGATTATGATACGGACGAAGTGGCCCAAATCGAGCACTTCAACTCCCAAGCCACAACCATTCTCCTCGCCTCTCTAAGCAAGGAGGAATACAACAAAGTGCAAGGGTTGAAGAATGCAAAGGAGATTTGGGACCTACTCAAGACGGCGCACGAGGGTGATGAACTCACCAAGAACACCAAGCGGGAAACGATCGAGGGGGAGCTCGGTCGCTTCCGTCTTCGCCAAGGGGAGGAGCCACAAGACATGTACAATCGGCTCAAGACCTTGGTGAACCAAGTGCGCAACCTCGGGAGCAAAAAATGGGATGACCACGAGGTGGTTAAGGTTATTTTAAGAGCACTTATTTTCCTTAACCCCACTCAAGTTCAATTAATTCGTGGTAATCCTAGATATCCACTAATGACCCCCGAGGAAGTTATCGGGAATTTTGTGAGCTTTGAATGCATGATTAAAGGCTCAAAGAAGATCAACGAGCTTGACGAACCTTCCACATCCGAGGCGCAACCGGTGGCCTTCAAGGCAACGGAGGAGAAGAAGGAGTAGTCTACACCAAGTAGACAACCAATTGACGCCTCCAAGCTCGACAATGAGGAGATGGCTTTAATCATCAAAAGCTTTTGCCAAATCCTCAAGCAACGGAGGGGGAAGGACTACAAACCCCGCTCCAAGAAAGTGTGCTACAAATGTGGTAAGCCCGGTCATTTTATTGCAAAATGTCCTATGTCTAGTGACAGTGACAGGGGCGACGACAAGAAGGGAAAGAGGAGAGAAAAGAAGAAGTACTACAAGAAGAAGGGCGGCGATGCCCATGTTTGCCGGGAGTGGAACTCCGACGAGAGCTCCACCGACTCCTCCTCCAACGACGAGGACGCCGCCAACATCGCCGTCACCAAAGGCCTTCTCTTCCCCAACGTCGGCCACAAGTGTCTCATGGCCAAGGACGGCAAAAAGAAGGTAAAATCAAGGTCCTCCACTAAATATGAAACATCTAGTGATGAGGATGATGATAAAAATGAGGAGGATAACTTGCGCATTCTTTTTGCTAACCTCAACATGCAACAAAAAGAAAAATTAAATGAATTGATTAGTGCTATACATGAGAAGGATGATCTCTTGGATTCTCAAGAAGAATTCCTTATTAAAGAAAATAAGAAGCATGTTAAGGTCAAGAATGCTTATGCTCTAGAAATTGAAAAATGTGAGAAATTAACTAGTGAGCTAAGCACATGCCATGACACTATTGCCAACCTTAGAAATGAAAATGCTAGATTAATTGCTAAGGTTGATTCACATGTTTGCTATGTTTCAACTTCCAATTCTAAAGATGATAATATTGATTTACTTGCTAGAATTGATGAGTTGAATGAGTCTCTTGCTAGCCTTAAGATTGAGAATGAAAAATTGCTTGCTAAGGCTAAGAATTTTGATGTTTGCAATGCCACTATTTCCGACCTTAGAACTAAAAATGATTTATTACATGCTAAGGTTATTGAACTAAAATCTTACAAACCCTCTACATCTAATGTTGAGCATGTTTCTATTTGTACTAGATGTAGAGATGTTGATATCAATGCTATTCATGATCACATGGCTTTAATTAAACAACAAAATGATCATATAGCATTGTTAGATGCAAAAATTGCCGAGCATAACTTAGAAAATGAGAAGTTTAAATTTGCTAGAAGTATGCTCTATAATGGGAGACGCCCTGGCATCAAGGATGGCATTGGCTTCCAAAGGGGAGACAATGTCAAACTTAATGCCCCTCCAAAGAATTTATCTAACTTTGTCAAGGGCAAGGCTCCCATGCCTCAGGATAACGAGGGTTACATTTTGTACCCTGCCGGCTATCCTGAGAGCAAAATTAGGAGAACTCATTCTAGGAAGTCTCACTCTGGCCCTAATCATGCTTTTATGTATAAGGGTGAGACATCTAGTTCTAGGCAACCAACCCGTGCCAAGTTGCCTAGAAAGAAAACTCCTAATGCATCAAATGATCATGCTATTTCATTTAAAACTTTTGATGCTTCTTATGTGCTCACTAGCAAATCCGGCAAGGTAGTTGCCAAGATTGTTGGGGGCAAACACAAGGGCTCCAAGACTTGTGTTTGGGTACCCAAAGTTCTTGTTTCTAATGCCAAAGGACCCAAAACCGTTTGGGTACCTAAAGTCAAGAACTAAAATTGTTTTGTAGGTTTATGCATCCGGGGGCTCAAGTTGGATACTCGACAGCGGGTGCACAAACCACATGACAGGGGAGAAAAAGATGTTCTCCTCATATGAGAAAAACCAAGATCCCCAACGAGCTATCACATTCGGGGATGGAAATCAAGGTTTGGTCAAAGGTTTGGGTAAAATTGCTATATCACCTGACCATACTATTTCCAATGTTTTTCTTGTAGATTCTTTAGATTACAATTTGCTTTCCGTATCCCAGTTATGTCAAATGGGCTACAACTGTCTATTTACTGATGTAGGTGTTACTGTCTTTAGAAGAAGTGATGATTCAATAGCATTTAAGGGAGTGTTAGAGGGTCAGCTATACTTGGTAGATTTTGATAGAGCTGAACTCGACACTTGCTTGATTGCTAAGACTAACTTGGGTTGGCTCTGGCACCGCCGACTAGCCCATGTTGGAATGAAGAATCTTCATAAGCTTCTAAAGGGAGAACACATTTTAGGACTAACAAATGTTCATTTTGAGAAAGACAGGATTTGTAGCGCATGCCAAGCCGGGAAGCAAGTTGGCACTCATCATCCACACAAGAACATCATGACGAGTGACAGGCCACTAGAGCTCCTACACATGGATTTATTCGGCCCGATTGCTTACATAAGCATCGGCGGGAGTAAGTACTGTCTAGTTATTGTGGATGATTATTCTCGCTTCACTTGGGTGTTCTTTTTGCAGGACAAATCTCATACCCAAGAGACCTTAAAGGGATTCTTGAGACGGGCTCAAAATGAGTTCGGCTTAAGAATCAAGAAAATTAGAAGCGACAATGGGATGGAGTTCAAGAACTCTCAAATTGAAGGCTTCCTTGAGGAGGAGGGCATCAAGCATGAGTTCTCTTCTCCCTACACTCCACAACAAAATGGTGTAGTGGAGAGGAAGAATCGAACTCTATTGGACATGGCAAGAACCATGCTTGATGAGTACAAGACACCGGATCGGTTTTGGGCCGAAGCGGTCAACACCGCTTGCTACGCCATCAACCGGTTATATCTTCACCAAATCCTCAAGAAGACATCCTATGAACTCCTAACCGGTAAAAAGCCAAATATTTCATATTTTAGAGTTTTTGGTAGCAAATGTTTTATACTTGTTAAAAGAGGTAGAAAATCTAAATTTGCTCCCAAAACTGTAGAAGGCTTTTTACTAGGATATGACTCAAACACAAGGGCATATAGAGTCTTTAACAAGTCCTCAGGACTTGTTGAAGTTTCTTGTGACGTTGTGTTTGATGAGACTAACGGCTCTCAAGTAGAGCAAGTTGATCTTGATGAGATAGGTGAAGAACAGGCTCCATGCATAGCGCTAAGGAACATGTCCATTGGGGATGTGTGTCCTAAGGAATCCGAAGAGCCTCCACATGCACAAGATCAACCATCCTCCTCCATGCAAGCATCTCCACCAACTCAAATTGAGGATGAGGCTCAAGATGTTGAACAAGAAGATCAAGAAGATGAGCCACCTCAAAATGACGGCAACGATCAAGGGGGAGATGCAAATGATGAAGACAAGGAGGATGAACAACCAAGGCCTCCACACCCAAGAGTCCACCAAGCAATACAACGAGATCACCCCGTCGACACCATCCTCGGCGACATTCATAAGGGGGTAACTACTCGATCTCGTGTTGCACATTTTTGTGAACATTACTCTTTTGTTTCCTCTATTGAGCCACACAGGGTAGAGGAAGCACTTCAAGATTCGGATTGGGTGATGGCGATGCAAGAGGAGCTCAACAATTTCACAAGGAATGAGGTATGGCATTTAGTTCCACGTCCTAATCAAAATGTTGTAGGAACCAAGTGGGTCTTCCGCAACAAGCAAGATGAGCATGGTGTGGTGACAAGGAACAAAGCTCGACTCGTGGCCAAGGGGTATTCACAAGTCGAAGGTTTGGATTTTGGTGAAACCTATGCACCCGTAGCTAGGCTTGAGTCAATTCGCATATTATTAGCCTATGCTACTTACCATGGCTTCAAGCTTTATCAAATGGACGTGAAGAGTGCCTTCCTCAATGGACCAATCAAGGAGGAGGTCTATGTTGAGCAACCTCCCGGCTTTGAAGACAGTGAGTACCCTAACCATGTTTATAGGCTCTCTAAGGCGCTTTATGGGCTCAAGCAAGCCCCAAGAGCATGGTATGAATGCCTTAGAGATTTCCTTATTGCAAATGGCTTCAAAGTCGGTAAAGCCGATCCTACTTTATTCACCAAAACACTTGATAATGATTTGTTTGTATGCCAAATTTATGTTGATGATATTATATTTGGGTCTACTAACAAATCTACATGTGAAGAGTTTAGTAGGATCATGACACAGAAATTCGAGATGTCTATGATGGGGGAGTTGAAGTATTTTCTAGGATTTCAAGTCAAACAACTCCAAGAGGGCACATTCATTTGCCAAACAAAGTATACTCAAGACATTCTAAGCAAGTTTGGAATGAAGGATGCCAAGCCCATCAAGACTCCCATGGGAACAAATGGGCATCTCGACCTCGACACGGGAGGTAAGTCCGTGGATCAAAAGGTATACCGGTCGATGATTGGTTCATTGCTTTATTTATGTGCATCTCGACCGGACATTATGCTTTCCGTTTGCATGTGTGCAAGATTCCAAGCCGACCCTAAGGAATCACACCTTACGGCCGTAAAACGAATCTTGAGATATTTGGCTTATACTCTTAAGTTTGGGCTTTGGTACCCTCGGGGATCCACTTTTGATTTGATTGGTTATTCGGATGCCGATTGGGCAGGGTGTAAGATTAATAGGAAGAGCACATCGGGGACTTGCCAGTTCTTGGGAAGATCCTTGGTGTCTTGGGCTTCAAAGAAGCAAAATTCGGTCGCTCTTTCTACCGCCGAAGCCGAGTATATTGCCGCAGGCCATTGTTGCGCGCAATTGCTTTGGATGAGGCAAACCCTGCGGGACTATGGTTACAAATTAACCAAAGTTCCTCTTCTATGTGATAATGAGAGTGCAATCCGCATGGCGGATAATCCCGTTGAGCATAGCCGCACTAAACACATAGCCATTCGGTATCATTTTCTTCGGGATCACCAACAAAAGGGGGATATCGAGATTTCATACATTAACACTAAAAATCAATTAGCCGATATCTTTACCAAGCCACTTGATGAACAATCTTTTACCAGACTTAGGCATGAGTTTAATATTCTTGATTCTAGGAATTTCTTTTGCTAAACTTGCACACATAGCTCATAATAATACCTTTGATCATGTCTCTTTTATATGCTATGACTAATGTGTTTTCAAGTGTATTTCAAACCAAGTCATAGGTATATTGAAAGGGAATTGGAGTCTTCGGCGAAGACAAAGGCTTCCACTCTACTACTCATCCTTCGCCGTCACTCCGAGCATCTCTCCAACCTTGGTATAATCTTCACTCGTTTATTTTATGACCAAAGGAGGAGACAGTATTTCGATGGGCTCTAATAATTCCGTTTTTGGCGATTCATGCCAAAGGGGGAGAAAATATGAGCCCAAAGCAAAAGGACCGCACCACCACCCTAATTTTAAAATTGATGATTTTCATTTGGTAAATTTCAAAATTGGTATCTCTTTGTGTTCTAAAGGGGGAGTAAGTAGTTTTTTTCAAAATTTGATGTCTTAAAACCCTCTTGAACACTAAGAGGAGACTTTATTTGAGGGGGAGTTTTGTTTAGTCAAAGAGAAAGCATTTGGAACAAAGGAAGAAAATTTCAAAACTTGAAAATGCTTTGCAAAATCTCATTCATTTATCTTTGACTTTCTTGCAAAAAGACTTTGAAAAGAATTTACAAAAGAATTTGCAAAAACAAAACTTTTGGTGCAAGTATGGTCCAATATGTCAAAAACAAAGAAAACAATCCATGCGCACCATGTAAGTATTTATATTGGCTCAATTCCAAGCAACATTTGCACTTACATTATGCAAACTAGTTCAATTATGCACTTCTATATTTGCTTTGGTTTGTGTTGGCATCAATCACCAAAAAGGGGGAGATTGAAAGGGAATTAGGCTTACACCTAGTTCCTAAATAATTTTGGTGGTTGAATTGCCCAACACAAATATTGGACTAACTAGTTTGCTCTAGTGTATAAGTTATACAGGTGCAAAAGGTTCACACTCAGCCAATAAAAAGATCAAGTTTTGGATTCGACAAAGGAGCAAAGAGGCAACCGAAGGCACGTCTGGTCTGGAGGCACCGGACTGTCCGGTGTACACCGGACAGTGTCCGGTGCACCAGAGGACTCCAACTCGAACTCGCCACCTTCGGGAATTTCTCAGGCCGCTCCGCTATAATTCACCGGACTGTCCGGTGTACACCGGACAGTGTCCGGTGCTCCATGGAAGCGCGGCCTCCTCAACTCGCCAGCCTCGGGATCGCGCAGCAGCCGCTCCGCTATAATTCACCGGACATGTCCGGTGTGCACCGGACTGTCCGGTGTAACCACGGAGCAACGGCTATTTCGGCGCCAACGGCTACCTGCGGCGCATTTAATGCGCGCTCTGCGCGCGCAGAAGTCAGGCGCGCCCATACTGGCGCACCGGACAATGAACAGGTGATGTCCGGTGTGCACCGGACATCCAGGCGGGCCCAGAAGTCAGAAGCTCCAACGGTCAGAATCCAACGGCATTGATGACGTGGCGGGGGCACCGGACATGTCCGGTGTGCACCGGACTGTCCGGTGTGCCATCGACAGACAGCCTCCACCAACGGTCAAGTTTGGTGGTTGGGGCTATAAATACCCCAACCACCCCACCATTCATTGATCCAAGTTTTCCAACTTCCAACCAATATACAAGAGCTAGCATTCATTGCAAAGCACACCAAAAGAGATCAAATCCACTCCCAACTCCACACAAAGCACTAGTGACTAGTGAGAGTGATTTGTAGTGTTCATTTGAGCTCTTGCGCTTGGATCGCTTCTTTTTCTTTGGCATTCTTTCTTGTGATCAAACACTCACTTGTAATTGAGGCAAGAGACACCAATTGTGTGGTGGTCCTTGCGGGAAGTTTGATTCCCAAGTGATTTGAGAAAGAGAAGCTCACTCGGTCCGAGGGACCGTTTGAGAGAGGGAAGGGTTGAAAGAGACCCGGCCTTTGTGGCCTCCTCAACGGGGAGTAGGTTTGAGAGAACCGAACCTCGGTAAAACAAATCCGCGTGTCTCACTTCATTATTCGCTTGCGATTTGTTTTGCGCCCTCTCTCGCGGACTCTATTATATTTCTAACGCTAACCCGGCTTGTAGTTGTGATTATTTTTGTGATTTTCAGTTTCGCCCTATTCACCCCCCTCTAGGCGACTTTCACCGATGTCTCAAGGCGAAAGGCGTCAAGCTCAATCCCGAAAAGTGTGTCTTTGGGGTGCCCCGAGGCATGCTCTAGGGGTTCATCGTCTCCGAGCGGGGCATCGAAGCCAACCCGGAGAAGATCGCAGCCATTACCAGCATGGGGCCCATCAAGGACTTGAAAGGCGTACAGAGAGTCATGGGATGCCTCGCGGCTCTGAGCCGCTTCATCTCACGCCTCGGCGAAAGAGGTCTACCTCTGTACCGCCTCTTAAGGAAGGCCGAGTGCTTCACTTGGACCCCTGAGGCCGAGGAAGCCCTCGGGAACCTGAAGGCGCTCCTCACAAAGGCGCCTATCTTGGTGCCCCAGCTGCCGGAGAAGCCCTCCTGGTCTACGTCGCCGCGACCACTCAGGTGGTTAGCGCCGCGATTGTGGTCGAGAGGCAAGAAGAGGGGCATGCATTGCCCGTTCAAAGGCCAGTCTACTTCGTCAGCGAGGTACTGTCCGAAACCAAGATCCGCTACCCACAAGTTCAGAAGCTGCTGTATGCGGTGATCCTAACGCGACGGAAGCTGCGACACTACTTCGAGTCTCATTCGGTAACTGTGGTGTCATCCTTCCCCCTGGGAGAGATCATCCAATGCCGAGAGGCCTCGGGTAGGATTGCAAAGTGGGCGGTGGAGATCATGGGCGAGACAATCTCGTTCGCTCCCCGAAAGGCCATTAAGTCCCAGGTCTTGGCGGACTTCGTGGCTGAATGGGTCGACACTCAGCTACCAACGGCTCCGATCCAACCGGAGCTCTGGACCATGTTCTTCGACGGGTCGCTGATGAAGACAGGAGCCGGCGTAGGCCTACTCTTCATCTCACCCCTCGGAAAGCATCTACGCTACGTGCTACGCCTCCACTTCCCGGCGTCCAACAATGTGGCCGAATATGAGGCTCTGGTCAACGGGTTGCGGATCGCCATCGAGCTAGGGGTCCGACGCCTCGACGCTCGCGGTGACTCGCAGCTCGTCATCGACCAAGTCCTGAAGAACTCCCACTGCCGCGACCCGAAGATGGAGGCCTACTGCGATGAGGTTCGGCGCCTGGAAGACAAGTTCTACGGGCTCGAGCTCAACCACATCGCCCGGCGCTACAACGAGACTGCGGACGAACTGGCTAAAATAGCCTCGGGGCGACCGACGGTTCCCCCGGACGTCTTCTCCCGGGATCTGCATCAACCCTCCGTCAAGATCGACGACACGCCCGAGCCCGAGGCACCCTCGGCCCAGCCCGAGGCACCCTCGGATCATCCCGAGGCACCCTCGGATCATCCCGAGGCACCCTCGGATCAGTCCGAGGTGCCCTCGGCCCCCGAGGGCGAGGCGCTGCGCGTCGAGGAGGAGCGAAGCGGGGTCGCGCCTAATCGAAACTCGCAGACCCCGTACCTGCAATATCTCCACCGAGGAGAGCTACCCCTCGACCGAGCCGAGGCTCGGCGGGTGGCGCGGCGCGCCAAATCGTTCGTCTTGTTGGGTGATGAGAAGGAGCTCTACCACCGCAGCCCCTCCGGCATCCTCCAGCGATGCATCTCCATCGCCGAAGGTCAGGAACTCCTGCGAGAGATACACTCGGGGGCTTGCGGCCATCACGTAGCGCCTCGAGCCCTTGTCGGGAACGCTTTCCGGCAAGGCTTCTACTGGCCGACGGCGGTGGCCGACGCTACCAGAATCGTCCGCACCTGCGAAGGGTGTCAGTTCTACGCAAGGCAGACTCACCTGCCCGCTCAGGCTCTGTAGACGATACCCATCACCTGGCCTTTTGCTATGTGGGGTCTGGACCTCGTCGGCCCCTTGCAGAAGGCACCCGGGGGCTACACGCACCTGCTGGTCGCCATCGATAAATTCTCCAAGTGGATCGAGGTCCGACCCCTGAACAGCATCAGGTCCGAGCAGGCGGTGGCGTTCTTCACCAACATCATCCATCGCTTCGGGGTCCCGAACTCCATTATCACCGACAACGGCACCCAGTTCACCGGCAGAAAGTTTCTGGACTTCTGCGAGGATCATCACATCCGGGTGGACTGGGCCACCGTGGCTCATCCCATGACGAATGGGCAGGTGGAGCGTGCCAACGGCATGATTCTACAAGGGCTCAAGCCTCGGATCTACAACGACCTCAACAAGTTCAGCAAGCGATGGATGAAGGAACTCCCCTCGGTGGTCTGGAGTCTGAGGACAACGCCGAGCCGAGCCATGGGCTTCACGCCGTTCTTTCTAGTCTATGGGCCGAAGCCATCTTGCCCACAGACTTAGAATACGGTTCCCCGAGGACAAGGGCCTACACCGACCAAAGCAACCAAGTCAGCCGAGAAAACTCGCTGGACCAGCTGGAGGAGGCTCGGGACCAGGCCTTACTACACTCAGCGCGGTACCAGCAGTCCCTGCGACGCTACCACGCCCGAGGGGTCCGGTCCCGAGACCTCCAGGTGGGCGACCTGGTGCTTCAACTGCGACAAGACGCCCGAGGGCGGCACAAGCTCACGCCTCCCTGGGAGGGGCCATTCATCATCGCCAAGGTTCTGAAGCCCGGAACATACAAGCTGGCCAACAGTCAAGGCGAGGTCTACGGCAACGCCTGGAACATCAAACAGCTACGTCGCTTCTACCCTTAAGATGTTTTCGAGTTGATCATATACCTCGCACCCACGCAAAGTTTAGTCATCAAGGAAGGGTCGGCCTCGCCTCGGCAAAGCCTGACCCTCCCTCGGGGGCTAAAAGGGGGGTAACCCCCTCTGCGTCGAAATTTTCCTCGAAAAAAGATCTTTTCTGCCAGAATGTCTTTCGCGCTTTTTGGCTACTTCGAAAGTGGATCCTGAAAACGACGGAGTACACGTAAGCAGCCAAGGCTGACCGAGCCGAGGGACTCCTACGCCTCCGGGATACGGATACCTCACTCATCACCTTCTGTGATAAGTAACTCACGCTCGGATAAGTGATTCTACGGACCGAACAAGTCTTCACGCTCGAAAGCTCTTCTGCCGAAGCGATCCTTCGAGCCTTCTCGACTGCGTCGGTGACAGAGCCCTATGGACGGGTAAGAGTGCGCGTAAGCGGCAAGGCCGACCGAGCCGAGGGACTCCTACGCCTCCGGGATACGGATACCTCACTCATCACCTTCTGCGAGAAGCAACTCTTGCTCGCACAAACCTTTCTGTTACCGACAAAAAAGTCTAGATACTCGAAACAAAAGGAAAAGAGACGTAGCTTTACAACACGGCGAGGGTGTGTTTAGGCCTCGGCGGCCGCGGGAAACACACGCTATAAGACAATCCGATCCTGCAGGCTCGGATCTTGACGGCTGAAGGGAGCAGCAGCACCCTCGGCATCGACGACACCTTCGGCGAGGGCCGACCTAGCCTCGGACGGCGACGCGGTCCGAGGATCTCCACTCTGGAGGACGACGTCATCACCACGCCCGGGCCATCGCCGCCAGGGTCTTCTCCGGGAATCCGGCCCGAGCAGGCGGCTCGGCCGGTCATCCCGGGGCCTCGGCCAGTTACCTTCCAAGGACGTCAATCCGGCCCGAGCAGGCGGCTCGGCTGGTCAATTCCGGCGTCGGTCCCGCTAACGGACGA
Source organism: Zea luxurians (assembly GCA_029449295.1). NCBI lineage: Eukaryota > Viridiplantae > Streptophyta > Magnoliopsida > Poales > Poaceae > Zea > Zea luxurians. The sequence goes on along the minus strand of JAOPSE010000010.1, from coordinate 94,840,566 downwards.
CCCGGCCAGGCTCCGGCCAACCAGGTTTTCTTTTTGAGCCAACTCCGCCTCTGTTCATGTTGACGCCGCTACCCCTGGCCTCAGCTCGTCGAAGAGCGGCCGAGGGGTTCCTTTAACTAAGCTAGAGAAACCTCGGACAACAAGGCCGACCGAGCCGAGGGACTCCTACGCCTCTGGGATACGGATACCTCACTCGTCACCTGTACACGAGGCGACTCACGCTTGGTGAAGCGGTTTAAACAACCAACAGGCGAGTCTTAGTGCTCGAAAAGGAGGAAAAAATACGACTCCGTGCCGAAATCACATACATGTTCAGGCCCCGACAGCCACAATGAACAAAAACACCGGCACTCAAGGTGCCATTACAAACGGAACTCCGGTTCCACCTCCGCAGGTACGAACAACCCCACGCGACTGAGGAGGAGGCCTGCGGAGCAACAGAAGACCGACGAATGGCTCGTCATCGCCCGCCCCAGCGGCGGCGACGATGACGACTTCTGCTCCGGGGGTCCGAACAGCAGCAGCGATGACCTCAGGACGGATGCTGCTGTCAGGAGGCCCCCGCCCGTGCCCAAACTCGAGAGGCAAGGACGGACAGAAGGCCGTAGAGTTGGAGGTCGGTCCGCGGGTGGCGCCGGCAAACTCGTCGGCGGCGGAACCTCTTCCAGCTGCCGTGGCGGGAGGCGGCACCGGGAGCGGCTCCGACGCCGCTCGGCTCAGAGAGCCGGGCACGGTGCAGCTGTCAGCACCACAGACGACTCCCGCCCTTCCCCCCGATCACTGAGGGAAGGAGCGGGCCACCGCCCACGCAGGGGCCGACCCCAACTCGGCACACTCCCCTCCCCAGCACTGGTGATGAAAATCCTTGAGGCTGAGGGAGGGGCAGAGGCCGTAGCCCGGCTCGCTTTCCCCCACCATCAAACTGGAGGTCACCATCTCGGGTGACCGCCAGTGGAGGGGTGCAGCCGGGCTGCGTGATGAAAATCCTTGAAGCCGAACGATGGCTGAAAGGTGCCAACTCCCACGGAGTTGTGTTCCCCCAACGACGAGGCGGAAAGACGGCGGATCCCCCCCATCCGGGGGCTTGGAAGGTGGAAAGGCACGATGCATAAGGGAGCGCGAAGACATGGTCGCCTTCCAAGGGGGTCACCCTCCTTTTAAGGGCGGTTCTCCCTACTCGCGTCCCCAGCCGTCACGGGCTGAGTCTTCTCCAACACACTCCAAGGTCCTCCCCTGCGGCGCGGGGGCTGGGTCCCACACGTCATGCAAGCCGGCTCAGGGCAGAAGAAGCCAAACCGCGGTGCGCGGTGCGCACAACCGCCCAGCGGTTACAAGCGACCCTCCACTTTTGCCCAGACCAGCGGGCGAAAGGGTGGGCAGCCATGCAGGCGGCATGCAACCGTGCCAAGTGGGCGTGCTTCTCCGACTCCCAACACGCCCGGCACGGAGGCCCAGGCCCACGCGTCATGCAACCGGTGCGCCGGTTGCTACGTGTGAGTAACTGCACCGCCACTTGCGCCACTACCGCGCCTCCTTGACTGCGGAACCAATACCGCGACTCGAGGCGACCCGGCGCGCGACCCAGCAGCACTAGCCTGGCGCGACGGTCAACGCGACCAAAAGTGGGCCGGCAGTAATGGCGGTGGCAGGCGGGCAGGAGCAGCGGCCACATCGTCAGCCAAGCTTACGTCCCATCCGGGGGCAGCGAGAGAACCCTCTCCCGCGGCGTGAAGGCAACGCACCCGTGACCCGTTCCTCGAACGGCTCGCGCATGCGCAATGGTCGCTCCTCCAACCACTCGCCCCGTCGCATTAACTCCGCGGCGGGACACGCGGCGCCTCTGGCAGGAGAAGCGGGCGACGCTTCGCCTTCACCGTAATGACCGCGTCAAAAAAGGGTACGCCGCATCGTTCGATTTCGTATCCTTTTCCGTTTCCTCTTTCTCTCTCTTGCAACAGGGACCGGGAAAGGGGGATACCCCGAAAAGGATCCTTCCCCGAGAAGGAACCAGGCTCCGAGCTCCCCTACTGATCAGAGGTTCGAAGGCTGGCCCCCCGGAAGGGTTCAACAGCCGCCTCAGATCGCGTGGGCCCTGCACCCACTACTGGTCAGAGGTTCGAAGGCTGGCCCCTCGAAAGGGTTCCACGGCCGCCTCAGGCTACTCGGGCTCCGTGCCCATTACTGATCAGGGGTTCGAAGGCTGGCCCCCGAAGGGTTCACAGCCGCCTCAGATGCCGAGCGAGGGATGACTATGGGTACGTTCGATACATAACCAAGGCTCGGGCTGCGCTCCCGAGGTACCCTAGGACATTTCCGAGACCAGCGGGAACGATCTTGTAACAGAATCCCATCAGAGGGAGGCATCGAGCCCTCGGACCCCGTCACCAGGGGACCGGGTCTGGCAGATCACCCGTAGGTACTTTTGGGCATGCCTCTGGGCCCCTGGCCGACCCCTAACGAACGGGGCACGGACGTCCACTCGGATCACCCGCTTGCAGCTCAACGGAGACACCATGTTCGATGCCCATCGAGGGCAACATGGCGCTTTCCCCCCCTCCTCCTTGCGGAAAGGCGACGCAGGGGCGTATGTAAAAAAGCCGAGTCTGTCCCTGATCGCCCTCTCGCCCTGTGCAGAGGCTCGGGGGCTGCTCTCGCAAACCCGGCTCCGGCCGAACCGTTGACAACGTCAACATACCAGCCCGAGAACTTGGGACCCGACCGTACACCCGGGCTACGACCAGCTCGCATGAGGCAACGACCAGGCCAACCGAAGCACTACGTGAGGCAGTAAGACCTCGAAGGAGTGAAACCACTCCTCCGAGGCCTCGGGGGCTACACCCGGCGGGTGCGCTCGCGCGCACCCACCGGAACAAAAACACAACCGAGAAAGGATGGTCCCCTTGCAAAAAAGTGCGACGAAAGCCTCCAAGCGAGTGCAAACACTCCCTTCGAGGCTCGGGGGCTACTGTCGGGGACCATAATTAGGGGTACCCTCAAGGCTCTTGATTCTCAGCTGGTAACCCCCATCAGCACAAAGCTGCAAAGGCCTAATGGGTGCGATTAAGTCAGGGATCAGTCCATTCAAGGGACTCGATCACGCCTCGCCCGAGCCTAGCCTCGGACAAGGGCAGCCGACCCCGGAGGACTTCTGTCTCGCCCGAGGCCCCCCTTCAGCGGCGAACATATTCCCGGCTCGCCCGAGGCCCTGCCTTCGCTAAGAAGCAACCCTGACCAAATCGCCGCACCGACCGACCAAGTCGCAGGAGCATTTAATGCAAAGGTGGCCTGACACCCTTATCCTGACGCGCGCCCCCCAGCTGGCAGAGCCGAAGTGACCGCCGTCACTTCGCCGCTCCACTGATCGGCCTGACAGAAGGACAGCGTCGCCTGCGCCACCCCGACTGCAGTGCCACTTGACAGAGTAAGACTGACAGGCAGTCAGGCCCTACCGAAGGCACCGTAGGAAGCTCCGCTCCGCCTGACCCAGGGCTCGGACTCGGGCTAAGTCCTAGAAGACGGCGAACTCCGCCCGACCCAAGGCTCGGACTCGGGCTAAGTCCCGGAAGACGGCGAACTCCGCTCGACCCAGGGCTCGGACTCGGGCTAAGTCCCGGAAGACGGCGAACTCCGCCCGACCCAGGGCTCGGACTTGGGCTCGGCCCCAGAAGACGACGAACTCCGCTCCGTCCGACCCAGGGCTCGGACTCGGGCTAAGTCCCGGAAGATGGCGAACTCCGCCCGACCCAGGGCTCGGACTCGGGCTAAGTCCCAGAAGACGGCGAACTCCGCCCGACCTAGGGCTCGGGCTTGGGCTCGGCCCCAGAAGACGACGAACTCCGCCTCGCCCGACCCAGGGCTTGGACTTGGGCTCGGCCCCAGAAGACGACGAACTCCGCTTCGCCCGACCCCAGGGCTCGGACTCCGCCCCGGCACCAGCCGGCAATCTCCACCTCGCCCGACCCAGGGGCTCGGACTCGACCTCGGCTTCGGAGGAGCTTCCACATCGCCCAACCTAGGGCGCAGACCAGCCACGTCAACAGGAGGCGCCATCATCACCCTACCCCGAGCTGACTCGGGCCGCAGGGAACAAGACCGGCGTCCCATCTGGCTCGCTCCGCCAGATAGGCAATGATGGCGCCCCGCATGCTCTGTGACGACGGTGGCTCTCAGCCCCCTTACGGAAGCAAGAGGACGTCAGCAAGGACTCAACCGCTCCGACAGCTGTCCCTCCGCCAAGCTCCATCGCTCCTCCGACGGCCACGACATCACACCAGCTGGGTGCCAAGATCTCTCCGGCTGCCACAACGGCATGTACCTAGGGCGCTAGCTCACCTCCGCTAGACACGTAGCACTCTGCTACACCCCCCATTGTACACCTGGATCCTCTCCTTACGCCTATAAAAGGGAGGACCAGGGCCCTCTTAGAGAAGGTTGGCCGTGCGGGGACGAGGACGAGACACGCGCTCGCTTAGGGGCCGCTCGCTCCCTCTCCCACATGGACGCTTGTAACCCCCTACTGCAAGCGCACCCGACCTGGGCGCGGGACGAACACGAAGGCCGCGGGATTCCCACCTCTCTCACGCCGGTCTCCGCCGCCTCGCTCTCCCCCCCTTCGCGCTCGCCCTCGCGCTCGACCCATCTGGGCTGGGGCACGCGACGACATTCACTCGTCGGCTCAGGGACCCCCCGGTCTCGGAACGCCGACAGATAAGTCTCCTGACATAACACGAAATAGACACCTGGGATGTCACATCATGAGCTTAATTCCACGGTAATTAGTACAAATTTGAACATCTCCTTTGTTCTTGAAGATTGGTACTAACGTACTCCGCCGCCACTCGTCGGGCATTCTGTTTGTCCGAAAGATGGTGTTGAAAAGCTTAGTCAGTCATACTATCGCTATGTCTCCAAGGCATCTCCATACCTCGATAGGGATACCATTAGGGCCCATCGCCTTTCCTACCTTCATCCTTTTTAGCGCCTCCTTAACTTTATATTCTTGTATCCTTCGTACAAAACCCCTGTTGTTGTCATCGAATGGTTCGTCCAATTCTATTGTAGAACTCTCATTCCCTCCATTGAACAATTTGTTGAAGTACTCCTTCCATCTGTTCTTGATCTCTTCATTCTTCACTAATAGTTGGTTTGCTTCATCCTTGATGCATTTGACTTGGTTGACATCCCTTGTCTTCCTTTCACGAATCTTGGCCATTCTATATCCTTTTCTCCCTGCTTTGTGTCCAACCGTTGATAGAGGTCGTCATAGGCTTGACCCCGGGCTCTACTAACCGCTCGCTTTGCAGACTTCTTCGCTATCCTGTACTTTTCTATGTTGTCTGCACACTTGTCATGATGTAAGCGTTTGTAGCAATCTTTCTTCTCCTTGATAGCCTTTTGGACATCTTCGTTCCATCATCAAGCGTCTTTAACTTCCCTTCTGTTTTCTTGAATCAACCCAAACTCTTCTGAAGCTATCTTTCGGATGCATGTCGCCATCTTCCTCCACATAATGTTTGTGTCTCCCTCTTCTGCCCAAGGGCCCTCCTCGATAACTCTCTTCTTGAAAGTTTGGGCCACATCCCCTTTAAGCTTCCACCACTTTGTTCTAGTGACCTTGTTATGCTTATTAAGTTGTAAACAAATCTTAAAACGGAAGTCAGCTACGACAAGCTTATGTTGGGTTACCACACTCTCCAGGTATAACCTTGCAATCTAAGCAGCATGCCTGTCCTCTTTTCTCAAGAGGACGAAATCAATCTGGCTAGTGTACTTGTTGAATATATATGCGCGCGCTAAATTAAAGAGAACTATTACTCAAATTTTCAAAACTAAATTATTTATATAATTTTATTGAGTACTTGTTGAATAATTATTAGTATGTTCTTTATGCAATTTTATGTTTGCAGTTTCAGTTTGCTAGTTGGTTGGTGATTGTGGTGATATCAAACACCAATTCGAAAAAACTGAACACCAAATTGTGCGGTTTTTTATTTCTGAACAAATGTTTAGTTTCCATTTTTGAAACACCATTTTTTACATCGAATAAACCATACCGAATAAACCAATAAATCCAAATGCCTAGCCATAATCACTGTTGTTAACTCATATGATCACTTCTTTTTGTCACTTTTGCTAGTAAAATACATCAAGCTTTTATTAAAAGGATTATGTATTTTTTTGTTTAATCCCTGCGTGCGGTGAATTGTATCCGATGGATGTTTCAAAACAAGGTTTCGCGTTTGCTGAAACTGAACTAGTTTCGCTTGTCGTTTTCGTCCGAAAAAACCTCCGTACGACAAAACCTTGCTGTTTCGGTCCATCTCCCTCCGTCCGATGCGCATCACTTGTCCACAGTCCACACTACATCCACGCCACGCACACGCTCCGACACCCCTTCCTCCGCATTCCCCGATGTTCCCCCGCCACGATACGCTCCGCCTCCGCTTACCTCCTCACCACCCCCTACGCCGCCTCCTCCACTACGCGTGCAGCCCCGACGCCCACCCGCCGCCGGAACACCCGGCCCCGGCAGCGCCGCACGCCGCTGAGCTCTGGATCGCCAAGGCGCTCGCGTCAGCGGCCCTCCTTCGTCCGCACTGCCTCCCGGCCTTCTGCCGCCTCGCGCCCTCCCCGCTTGCTGCCGCGGCCGCTGTCCGTCTCGCGCCGTGCGCCGACTCTGCCCTCCGCCTCTTCTCCGCCCTGCACTCCCAGCCGCTCTCTGTACCTCCTTCTGAGCAGTCCTACATCCACGTTATCGCGTCGCTGTGCCGATCAGGTCGCCACAGGGACGCACTCAAGCTGTTCGACCAAATGACGGATCAGTCAGGGTATGTACCTGACGCAGGGTTCTTCTCGTTCGTGGCCGGCTCCTGCACCAACGCCGGCCTTCTTGATGCTGCGGCGACTTTGCTCACAAAGGGCTCCTGGTTTGGTTGCCGCATTGAGTGGTATGCATATAACAACCTCTTGAACACGTTAATTGCCCATGGCCGTGCGCAGGATGCTGTTGCTTTGTTTGAGAGTTGGATTCAGGATGGGCTGTATTCTCCCGATGTCTGGAGTTTTAATGTTGTCATTAAGGGGGTGTGTCGGGTGGGGAATTTGCAGAAGGCACTTGAGTTAGTTGAAAGGATGACTGAGTTTGGGTGTTCCCCGGATACCATCACACAAAATATTCTTGTTGATGGGCTATGCAGGGTGAAGCAGGTGAACAAGGGCCATGAGGTATTGAGGAGGCTCCAGAGGGATGGTGTTTGCATGCCCAATGTTGTGACATACACCTCAGTAATATCAGGTTATTGTAAGGCTGGCAGGATGAAGGATGCGTTTTCAGTGTATAATGACATGCTTCAATCTGGAACAAGACCCAACACGGTCACATACAACGTGCTTATTAATGGATATGGAAAGGCTTTGGACATGGAATCTGCAATGAGAATGTATTGGCAGCTGATTCTCCATCGTTGCCCTCCCGATGTTGTGACATTTAATTCTTTGATTGGTGGATATTGTCGATGTGGACAGCTTGATGATGCCATGAGGATTTGGATGGAGATGGGTCAGCATCATATTCAACCAAATGTATACACCTTCTCCATCATAATACACTCACTTTGTAAGCAGAACAGATCAGCAGAAGCTCTCAGTCTTCTAAGGGAATTGAATATGCGAGCCGACATTGTTCCACAGACATTTATATATAACCCGGTCATTGATATACTGTGCAAGGGAGGAAAGGTGGATGAAGCAAACTTGATTGTAACAGACATGGAAGAGAAAGGGTGTCATCCTGACAAGTATACATACACTATTCTAATAATTGGGCACTGTATGAAGGGTAGGATACCAGAAGCAGTCACTCTTTTTCACAAAATGGTGGAAACTGGGTGTCGCCCTGACAATATTACAATTAATTCTTTTATTAGTTGTGTTTTGAAGGCTGGGATGCCTGATGAGGTACATCAAATAATGCTTATTGCTGCAGGTCATGCTTCAGCTAGTCAGAAAGTTCATTCTCACCAGTGCCAAAGACTAGATATTTCAGTTGCTGTATAGTTGAATTGTGCTAACATAAAGAATGTAGGGAAGAACACCTGAGCTGTCTCAGATGCTTATTGCAGCATAGAACTGGGACTTCTCTAGATGAGAACAACGAGGCATGGTGAGTTTTCTTCTTTTATCAGTTGCCTCATGTGTGACACCTCACCTATACTAGATTGTAATTTTTTTTGAACTATTTTCTATCTCCTTTCTAACTCAAAATTACCTAATCAATGCTTCGGCTAGATTTGGTAGCTTGACAGCATGCTCAATACCCTCCCTACATTTTAGTACATCACAAATATGGTAACAATAACATGTTTAGTCTGAGAGAAATGCTGAGTCTAATAGCCTGATTGGATATGCACACATTATGGGCAAGATTTTACAACACTAGCCATAAGTATTGAGTTTTTTTGGGTTTTGGCCCTATTTGGTGTGGTGTTGTCTAAGCTGCTAAGGAGTTCATCTACTAGGGTGTTGGTTAACGACGAGCCAGATGACCTTATTTCACATCAAAGAGGATTACATCAGGGGATCCTCTATCACCTATGCTATTCATTATGGTTATGGATGTCCTAAACTCAATGGTGTGTAAGGCAGTGGAAATGGGTTATGTGCAACCTTTGTTGAGGAGAGGTTATGGCCAAAGGATTTTCTTGTATATTGATGATGTCGTCATTTTTCTGCAATGTAGGAGGGATGAATTGGCCTTGACAAAGAAGCTTTTGCGTATTTTCGAAAACGTTACAAGGTTGGTAACTAACATTAGTAAGAACTCGATCACTCCTATCCAATGTGGGGAAGAGGAGTTAGCGGAGGTGCAAGAAGCAAGAAGTTATGACGTGTAAAGTGGAGAAATTCCACTGTAAATACTCGGGCATGCCTCTCTCGGTCAGGAAACTAAGGAAAAATGACTTGATTCCGTTAGTGGATAAGGTTGCTGATCATTTACCGGGATGGAAAGCGGCCTTAATGCACCCCATGGGACGTGCAACCCTTGTCAAGGTAGTTCAAACGATAGTGCCTGTTTTACCATTTCATTGCCTTACAATGTCCTAAATGGGTGATTAAGGCAATTGATAGGATAAGGAGAGGCTTCCTATGGAAAGGAAGGAAAGATGTTAAAGGGGGTCACTGTCTAGTGAATTGAAACCGTTTGCAGACCCCTAGAGCTAGGTGGTTTGAGCATTTATAATCTGGAGTCTCTAGGTTAGGCTTTGAACATGAGGTGACTTTGGTTGAAGAAAACTCAACCTGATCGGCCTTGGTCGGGGTTAGATATTCAGGTGCTTCCTAATGCTGCTGCTATGTTTGCAATCTCGGTGGTGACTTCGGTTGGGAATGGGGAAAGTACTCTTTTCTGGACGGACAAATGGCTGCATGGGGGCTCCTTGGACCAAATGGCTCTGAAGCTCTTCCTGCTCATCCCAAAGAGGGTTTTCAAAGAAAGGACAGTCAAGGATGTCTTGCTAAATAGGCAGTGGATCAAGGACATTAGGGGGTCTACATGTGCAAGCCTTGATTGAGTTTCTCTTGCTCTAGGAAGTTCAGCTAGGCATTCAACTCATGCGCGGGGTGCCAGACCATCATCTTTGGACACCAGCACCCTCATGAATTTACTTCTCCAAATCAGCCTACAAAAGGTTTTTTTGAAGGTTCTGTTGGGTTTAAAACCTTGCCAGAGAATATGGAAATGTTGGGCACCACCAAGGTGTAAATTCTTTATCTGGCTTGCCACTTGTAATTGGTGCCAGACAGCTGATCGTCTGGCGTGGTGAGGGATTGACCATCCTGACAGGTGTCCTCTTTGCGACCAGGAGGAGGAGACGGTGCAACACCTTTTAGTGTCTTGTGTATTTGCTAGATAAATCTGGTGGCATGTTTTTTCCCTAATGGGTTGGCAAGTTTTGAGTCCTCAACCTTAGGATCATGTTTTCCATGACTGGTGGAGGAATGCAGAGCAGCGGGTGGATAAAAGTCAGCACAAAGGCTTTAATTCAGCTGTAATTTTAGTTGCTTGGTGGCTGTGGAAACATCAGAATGCTTGTGTCTTCGAGGGGCAGTCTTCGTGTGCCCATCAGCTGTTGCAGTCCATTCGGGATGATGCCGTTAGATGGTCTCTAGTAGAAGCCGGTAGATTGGCAGGCATTTGTCTTGAGTAGGAGTAGTTGTAGGCTAGTTCTATCTTATGACAGTTTTTATGTATCTTTGTTTCCGTCCTCCGTAAGGAGGCTTGTATTGTGTCAGTAATTGCTGGTATATTCTGGACCCCTCTTATTCTTAATATAATGATGCGCAACTCTCCTGTGCGTTCGAGAAAAAATGTAATCATTGCTAAATTAAAGATCTAACTGGCATAATTCCTTAGTTTGTTAACATATCTCGTCATGTAAATCCCTAATTGCCACTTCAGTTTTATGTAATGAAACACTACTGAAGATTGGAAGGCATTGTGCATATCTTAACAATTTTTTTGCTTTTTGTAGGACATTCATCTAAAGGAGCTCAGATGTGAATATTGAAATGTTGGTTGCACAAGGCTACATAACTATAAAAAATTAGTCAAACCAAGTTGATGTCGTGTAACAATACAAAGGTAAGCTATTTGGTGCATTGTGCATTCAGTGATTTGCTGAGTCTCATGAAGAAGAGTCAAACAAGTGTCCATAGTTCCGCTCTACTGCAGTGGTGCTGCAAAACTTGCACACATGTATGCTAGACACACTCATGTAAACATTATATCCAAACATGTTCTGTTAGTTAGGGCTGGAAACGAGCCCGGCCGAACTCGGCTTGGTGCGTCTCGTTGGCTGACAAACTCAGCTCGGCTCGGCTCGTCCACTCAACGAGCTCAAGGAGGAGGCTCGACTCGGCTCAAAGTCGGCTCGCGAGCTATACCTTGATAAATAATACTGCATTATATAGTGATTTAATATTATATAAATATGAAAAATATAATCATATTTAACATTATATGTAAACTAAATTATAAATTGTCATATATTCATCATTAAAGGCTAAGGAACGAGTCAGATATCTATAAAATTATCCAATATCCATCATTATTTTATAGATCGATTAATTTGGCACAACTCGTGAGCCGGCTCGGGTCGTTGGACCAACGAGCTCGAAAACCTAGCTCGGCTCGCGAGCTGCTCCGAGCCGAGCCAAGCACCCCGAGCTCGACCCGGTTCGCGAGCCTCAACCTTTTTTCCAGCCCCTCTTTGTACTTTTGCCAAAGATGAAGAGCAGCTACAGTTGGGAGATTGTTAATGGATAAGATTGAATTAGCACATGAAGATCCATTGCTTGAAGAATTGGATGGAAGTAAATTTACGCCCTAGCAGTGGTACTTCAGTTGTATTCTTTCTTTAGAAGCCTGCCTCAATGCTTGAAGAATTGGATGGAAGTAATTTACTTTCTAGCAGAGGTACTTCATTTGTATTCTTTCGTCTCTGTGCATTGTTCATACCCATATAGGTTTTTTTGTAGGAAAAGAGTACGCAGTATGCACATTGGCGTGCATTCTTCATGTCTACACAAGCCTGACTATACAGTTTTTGCTAGCTTATGTCTACACAAGCTTGACTATACAGTTTTGCCATTGCAATTTTAAACCAGGTGCTGAGCATTCAGTGTATACTGTCTAGTTTTCTAAGCATAATCTACAATTCTACAGTCTGTTGATGAGCTTACAAACTGTCCTAGGAACTGGAATTATTAAGTCAATGAAGCACTTCTATTTCTTCATGAAAGTTGCACATTTGCTTGTTTACTGGGCCTCCAATATCACAATTTTCGTCTTTTTGGGAGGATTTAAATTGGTCTCACCGTCTCAGAACTAGAATTAAGTTTAAGTTGTTCAAAAGATGTCCAATTTAAGGCAGCAACATTCTTCATAATTTCAATTACTATGTCAAGACACTTCCCATCCTTTCTCTGTTTTTGCTGCTTAAGAGATATCACTTCATTGGACTTTTTAGACACCAACGATCCATGGCCCAGTCGATCCAGATTTCTGGTGACTGTAGTACAATGTACACAGTTAGTTACTTTGTTCATAATCCATGAAAATTGCAATCCTTGTATATTGAATTAGTATTAAGTTCCGGTATGTAACATTGGAACATGTATGCTCTATGTTGTTGTACATTTATGGTGCGTTTGGTTCAACTTTTTGAATAAGCTTCTGCTTTAAAAAGGTAGAAACTGAACCAGAGAGGTTCAACTTTTCTGTCACTACTTTTTTTTTCTCGAATGCACAGGAGGACTGCGCATCTTTATATGTTAGAGAGAAGAAAAACACCCACAAAGGGCAAAAGTACAGAACACAAACATACATCTAAACACACACACTCTTCTAAAGCACACACCAGGACATAGAGACCTGCCACACAGACCTCGACGTCTACAAAGCAGAAACACAGTCAGCCAAATCAATGCTCCCTAACTGCTTGGCCCCAGCTAGAACCCAGCAAGCGAGCTCATCAAGGAAGGATCTCAGCACCTTCACAATAGAAGGGGACTCCTCATGGAAGATCACTCGGTTCCTATAAAGCCAAAGACACCATGCCCCAAGGATGAAGCATGTCACCACTTAAAAGACAGTTTTTTTATACAAATTTAAAAGCAGCTTGGACCACACTTTTTGTTGTTATACACTTTTTATATATTAATTAATAAAGAGATACGACAAATAGAAAATAAAATAGGATTAAAATAATTAAGTGTTATAATAAATGAAATAAAGAATACTTTTTAATAAAAATGTATTAAAAATGGAAATGTAAAATTGATTTATTAATTTAATCTCTACTATTCCTTAAGAGATTAGTGTAGGCGTCCACAGTACTATAGTTGGTGCACGGTTCTGCCATCGCATCCGTACGCGATCTCAGCCGAGGTTCCCACCCTCCTCCCCACGCAGAATCCGCCGCGAGGTCTCCGCCGCCCTAACCGCGCCCTTCCATCCATGGTTCCGCAGCCGCGTCCTCTGCCATGCCCGACGCGCCGGCTGCTCCCCCTCCACGATGCGCCCCGCCAGCGGGTAGAAGAAGGCCAGTGCCGCCCGGATCACGCCCGGGGCCTCGCCCGCGCCCGACAAGCGGCAGCGTCTCCTCACGGCCGCGTACCCACGCCAGCTCCACCGCGTCTCCTCACGCCAGCGGCAAAGTCTCCTCGGGCGTCTCCGACGTCGGCTTCACGGGGCCCTCCGAGATCCGCGTCACCTTGAACCCCGCCATGGCCGACGACCGGCTTCACTGTGCCCCCGCCCGGCACCACGACGCCGTCCCCGTCCCCAGGTCCCTCCGCTCCCCGAAAACCTCTCCCTCCCCCGGCCTCGTGTTCGGTGGCCCGTCGTCCCGGTGCGCCGTTGACGATGTCACCCTGTCATGGACCTTCGGTCCATGGGGATAGTTGTCTTCTCCGGCGAGGTTATACCCCTCTGCCGCAGGCTTGGTTCTAGGGTAGCAGCCCTAGGCGCTTGAGAGGGTCATTGCAAGAGAGAGAGAGAGACTGGTTTGATAATGATCTTGCTTGATTTATTCCCTGTTGCCATGTGGCTTATAAATAGCCCTATGGCTAACCAACTTCTCCTACAAACTCTCAACTAACTCCTACTTTCTTGGACTTATCTGCTGCTAACCAACTCTCCACAATTCTCTCATCTCAATCTTATTCTCTAGCCTTATCCCAGCTCATCTCAATCTTGTTCTCTAGCCTTATCCCAGCCTGGCTGTTGCCTCTCGCTCCCTATGATGCCCATGACATCTCCCCCTCCCTTGAGGACCAGCTCGTCCTCGAGCTGCCATAGACTTACCTGACACGACTTAAGGTTAAGCCTTTTACATCTCGGCTTACCTTTATTATTTAAGACGAAAATACAAAATAATTGTGGAACTAAAATATAAATTTGAACTGTAGCTATGTCCTCCTGTCCTCCTGGATCCCAAGGAAAGAGCTGAACTGCGGACTTCACGTTGGATGAAAGGTGAAGGAGGAACCAGCCCGTTCTTATGTTGGGTCTGTCCAGCACCAAGGCAGTTGCCCGAATGAAGGAGACGACCCTCTTTGGCCGTGCAGGGGGATTGCATACCCAGATCTTGACTTCTGCAGGGGGTTCAAAAAGTATAGACGAGACCTGGTGGTTGGGCGCGCAGGCTGCGAGTTGGTGCAGCGATGAGCTGATCAGCAAGTGCAGCTTCCGCACCGCCCGCCTAACAAGGAAGCCGCGCACTGCGGCTTGCAGGCGCACCACGACCTGCTCATGTGATGACGGCCATGGGGTGGCCCTGGAGGGCACAGCAAGGTGCTTCTCCCCACGAAGGGACTGTACCTGGCGGCGTGCCAGGAACCCTCGCGCTGCCGCCTGAAGCCGCACCGCTGCTTGGAGTTCCTTCTCTGTCTTCTCCTTGTAGCGGTGGAACATCACAACGAATTGATCCCACTTCTCTTCGAGCCGAGTGAATGCATCTAGAGTTGGAGAGGGCGGGTGGGAGGGCGTTGCGGCGGCAGATGGCGCGGCGACTGGTGGTGGTGAGGGATGGGCGGCTGGTGGTGGTGAGGATAACCTGGAGCTGATACCAGGTGTCATGGACCTTCGGTCCATGGGGATAGCTGTCTTCTCCGGCGAGGTTATACCCCTCCGCCGCAGGCTTGGTTCTAGGGTAGCAGCCCTAGGCGCTTGAGAGCTATTGCAAGAGAGAGAGAGAGATTGGTTTGATAATGATCTTGCTTGATTTATTCCCTGTTGCCATGTGGCTTATAAATAGCCCTATGGCTAACCAACTTCTCCTACAAACTCTCAACTAACTCCTACTTTCTTGGACTTATCTGCTGCTAACCAACTCTCCACAATTCTCTCATCTCAATCTTATTCTCTAGCCTTATCCCAGCTCATCTCAATCTTGTTCTCTAGCCTTATCCTAGCCTGGCTGTTGCCTCTCGCTCCCTATGATGCCCATGACACACCCATAGGTGCAGACGAGCCATCTCCTGCACACGCTGCCCCTCCCCTCCATCCTCCGATCCAACTTCTCGGTCGTCGACGACCCTGCCAGCTCCGCCGCGGGTAACCCCGATGAGTGATCGTTCAACGCTGTTGTGGCATCTCGTGTCTTGCATGTGGTTTGCTATGGATTTCATCGAGCTCACCAAATTTGTGCCTGCTCGATCGATCTATTGCAGATGAGATCGCCAAGCACTTCCCCAACCTGTTGGACTAGCCCTCGGTGTCACTGGTGTCGTCGACCGAGCCCGCGGCGACTAGGCTACTAAAGGTCGGTGTCGTGGTATCTGGTGGACAGATGTCGGGTGACCACAATGTCATCTGTGACATCTTTGGTGAGTATTTGTTTGCTTCCTAAGCTTTTTAATAAGATAGGCACCAATTATAGATTTACATGTCATGAATGTTCAGTGAGCACCATATTCGTTTCTCTAAAATAGTATAACTGAAATACTAAGTGTGCTGCTGCTAGGCTGAGCCGGATACTCAGGGAAAAGCAATTTGGGATTGAGATGAGCCGGATACAAGGCCTACCTGGTGGGAAGAGAAACAAGGTATGTGCAATCTCATGTCGTTCGAGATACAGTACTAATGAAAGTGCAGCATTCGATGCATGCTAACAATTAAAAGCTATGTAGAAGTTCAAAAAAACGTGTTACTTTTAAAAAGATGTAAACAATTTATACTATCCGTTATATATCAATATATTATATGTTATATGAAAATGTATGTATATATATATATATATATATATATGTATATATATATATATATATATATATATATATATATATATATATCCCAAATACATATGTATGAATGAAAGGAGTAAGAGCTATAGTGGACTATGATAGTTCACCATATATATCTGCTTGCCGTCAACATTACAATTGTTTTAGGAATGAAGATCCATATAGCTATTGTGGTGTGACTGCATTTAAGAATCAGTTGGTGAATAGGTTGAACCTATAGGTATATACATCTGTGGTAGTTGACTGTATCTCTTGTCATCAGTATTTGTTTTAGGACAGTTTAGTGAATATGTTAGTAAGTGCATCTTAATATACATAAGCAAATAAGGCGAAGCTATATGTATATACCTAGATAAAACGGTACAATATTTATTAGCAATAAAATGTGAAAGAAATAGAGGAGTAGAAAACATTGCCACAAGCAATTTGAACAAATGAATTGGGATGTGCTTTCTAATTCCCCGAGTCAAAAGCTACAATAGTAAGTAGGAGTAGAAAAGCATGGGGTTAGCTGGTTAGGTCCTAATCAGACAAACAGATCTATCATTGAGGAAAATATCCAATTAGTAGTTTCAGAGAATTCGTTCATTCCAAATGGGCTCCAACACTGCTAATCAGATGAAATGTTCTTTCATTGCAATAGTAAACACTGCTAATCAAAGGCCAGATGCTATTGTTGCGGGCTATATCGGACAGTTTGTCATTAAGCCTTTGTTTGGATTCCTTTTTGGCACTCTTGCAGTTGCAGTTCTTAACCTCCCAGCTGCTCTAGGCAAGAAATTGAATTCATGCATTTTTATATGCTTTAGGAGCATTGCAGAATATGTAGTGAATTCTGACATGAACTTGTCTGTAGGTTCTGGCATAATGTTGGTTTCATGCGTGAGCGGAGCACAACTTTCAAACTACATAACTTTCTTGACGGATCCACATATGGCTCCTCTCAGCATTGTTATGACGTCATTGTCAACAGCTACTGCAGTTTTTGTCACCCCAACATTATCTTACTTTCTTATTGGCCAGAAATTACCTGTAGATGTCAAGGGGATGATGTCCAGCATCATTCAAATAGTTGTTGCTCCAATTGTTGCCGGATTGCTTCTGAATAGGTATTCCCTTCATTGCCTTGAGCTGAAGTATAGGACAAAGTTGTGCTAGATTGGATAGTTCCCTTATATTTCTTTTTTTTGTTCCCACTTTGAGTGACTTCTGTTTTCAAGTCTTAATTCATGCTTCTTTACATTATGCAGATTCCTTCCAAGGCTCTACGCAGCTATTCAGCCATTTCTCCCTTCGATGTCGGTGTTTGTCACTGCCCTGTGTGTTGGCTCACCATTGGCAATAAATATCAAGGCTGTTTTGTGCATACCTAGACTCTCAACTATCCTTGATGATCTGAATGGTGTTTCTGTTACTATGTTACAACTAAAAAAGTTAAATCAAGGTTACTCCAATTTAATTCTAATCTTTATATTTCCATAGTTATGTGATGTAGTGTCTATAATGGACTATAATCTAACTTTAAGATCTTCTGATACGGTTCATCTTAGTCTGAACCATGAGATATGTATATTTTTTCTCAATCACGTGCAACGTTTCCTTTTGTTTGGCCAATGTGAATAAAAATGGCCTTGTGGTAACAGGACTCTTCTTTCCGTATTTTAAAATTCACCTTCCAAAAAGAATTAAACCTACACCCTCTGATCTGTAATAGGGTGAGCATACCATTTTCTTGGGGTCCAAACTTACCTGTTGTATAGATTTGTATTTTATGATAATTCAATTGAAGTTGAGATGCTCTTATCTTTGCAGGCATATTTGTCACCAACATCGATCGTTTCAATGAAGAGAGCGAGCATGGCCTTACTGTCGCCAAGAGATCGAATATGAGACGGCTGCTTGATGAAAAGGACGAGCCATGAACATCTGACTAAAATGGAGTAAGTCATAACCTTTTATTTCTTGGAAGGATCAATCTTAATCCATAGTCCGGCCGACAGAGCATTAGTTCCTAGCCAAAGCTTCATAAAATTCTAACCAGAAAGTTATGCCATGTCACAATTCAAAAATGTTTTACATTCGTAAAAAGAAATTCTAAAATGTTTTAATTCATAAAATGAGATTCTAGCACTCTCTTGCTTGTTTTTGTAGCCTGTACAAAAAACGCTTTTGCCCTGCTATATAACTCTTTGTGCCACATCTCTGTTACATAATATTAGTGGCAGAACAATTTGGAGACCCTAACCTTGGAATTGCCATTTAGTTTTCTTTAGAAATAGAAACAAGAAGTTTATTAGATTGCTTACTTTGATGAACTTTGAGAAACTAAAAAGCAATGGCTTTTGGTGCCTTTGACAATAAAGAGACCAAGTTAACTGTGATTTTCATTAGAGATGAAAATTTCAATCAACAGTTAGTATAGTGTACAACTTTGCTCGAATAGCCACATAACTTTGATCATACCTGTATGTCTCCAATTGACAATTATACTTCACATGTTATGTTTATACATGTATATTGTTCCATAAGCACCTATGATCAGTGGATGTCACTCTCTTTTTCTGGCGAGCTCCCCAATTCATGCTATAAGGCCCACTCTGGTTTTCTTGACTGCCTAATTTAACTTCTCATTTAGTGACCTGTTGTTTGTGATGATTGCAGCATGGAGCTATGGTGATTCAGTAGAAGATGTATGTCTTTGGTGGAAACTACAATGGTCGTTACTTTGGCGACATTCAGGTAGATTGTTCCTTTAGATGTTGTATTTATTCACAACTGCATTTATGGGTAGGAATTCTCACAGCCATCTTGAATTAGGAGGAGTTCTTCAGCGCCTTCAAGGAGGAGATGGAGGTCAAGCGGCAACTCGAGCAGGTGCAGGTGGCGCTCGAGGGCGCCACTGAAGACATGGACCATGGGCCGGCTCCTCGATGAGCTCGACCTGCTGCAGCACCACTCCCCGGATGTGGACCTTGACATGGTGGACATGGACCTTCTTAAACATACTGTAGTTCACAAGTAAGGTGTACTGATACTAACCTTTTTCAAATCATTCCATGCTGCATTTTTGTCTTTCAAACATTCATTATTCATTATTCAGTTTGTAATTTGTACTAACACCTTTAGTGTTGTGAGGTGCTACATGTATTTTTAGTTGATCACAAAACTGCTTACTGCAATGCAGGCCATACTTCTGATTACATGCTAGCTAAATTTAGAGCTTCGATTAAAGGTTCTTCTCACTTATGGAATTGTTCTTTTTGAATATATTTTTAAATTATTCATTGAGTTATGCTCATAGTTATGTTTTTGTTTGTTTGTTTGAATTCAGTCAAACAAACTGAGAAAGGTGTGGATCTTATTGCTTCATTATGTCATGATTATCATACCTCTAAATAACGTTTGAAAGAAATGACGGACAAGTCTCACAAGGCAATAGACACAGACATGGAACCCTTTCTCACATGCTTGAGCACATGCAGTCCAGTTAATGCAAAAACAATATCCACGTTAATGATTGAGTACTTGCATCAATCAGGAACTATGATGATTTCCATGTCACCGAGGAGGATGAGAAGATCTTGGACTGGGAGAGAAGTGCACCGAAGCAACGGTTGTCTCTCTACGCATGACAGATCAAAACCAACATATAGCACAACACGGAATAACGGATCACACTCGTCAAATATGATTGTGTGCTTCTGCAATGCATGGGGATGTTTTAGATGTCTCTACGGTTTGTGTCCAATGGATCGACATGTTTCATTTTCTGTAAATCAAGAAACATATTCACAAATTAACCTTCTTTTTGTAGTGTGCATGAGCTTAATGGAGAGAGGAAAAACATGACTGTGACACACTTTGAACCAGCTGATGCAAGGCGCTGCTTCCCTTGTTAGGATGAGCATACTTTCAAGGTTTGTTGCTTTGATTTCTTTCTCAAGTCATGTTTGCAATGCACGATGGACAGGGGTCTTGTTGGCCCTGAAACTCTAAAAGATCTTTTGTCCAACAGAAAAGTAAACCGTGGAGTCTTTCTAAATGATATTCTGATCTATTCTTGAACTCTTGATCGCAGATATGTTACACCACATCTACATCTCATGATTATTGAGCTGGTGAAGAACTCCCTTCGCGCAGTACAGGAACGGTATATGGATTCTGATAAGCTTGCACCTCCGGTTCGAATCATAGTTGTTGATGGAGCAGAGGACGTGACTATTAAGGTGTAATTCTACCTAAGATTCACATTACCTCATTACCTTTTCTTATTGGAAGTTTGTAGTCTCAAACATCGTGCTGATTTTTTTTTTAAAAAATACAAGCTTGCAGTTCCATTAATTTTTCTGTGTATGTTAATTTATTCTTCGTGGTACTTGTGGTAAGCAAACAAAACAAAAGTAATTCTAGAGAACTGAAGTTGTGAGCTGTCTTTAAATCTAAGTGATGTTGACCCAGTCTTATATGTGCCTGGAAGATAAATAGATATTGATGTCGTGCGAAGTAGTTTCATTTTTACAGCTGACCTTGATCCTGATGCTGGACTTTTCATGTACTTGCATGGTTCCATGGTGGTACTGATAGCCAAAGGAGTAAAAGAGATTTAAGGGAAGTTCACTCTATTTATTTCTTGCTGGCCTGAGGAGACAAGACCCGTATTAATAGTCATCCAGCAATGTCAGCTGACTTTTTTTTTCTTCTGGTTATAGCCAAATGCAACTAGCAGAAATGCAAATAAACGCCCTTATGATGCTAATAGATAGCCAATCCAACTAATTGGCTAATGCCTTTTGTTAGAATTTTCTCATTAATTGTGATATTCAACCGACAAAATTGTATCTTCTGCACCTATGTTAGCAAAAATCAATAGCTTCGATTATTCATGATCTGGTATGAAGTATGAACTGTTCGACTAAACCATACTTTTACAGATTACTGATGAAGGAGGTGGAATACCAAGGAGTGGTCTCTCAAGAATTTTTACGTATCTCTATAGTACAATAGAAAACCCTCCTGATCTTGATGTACATAATGAAGGAGTAACTGCCTGGTTCAGGGACTGCACCCGGATTCCATCAGCGGGGAGGACTTGTCGGTCATCAGGTTGAGTGCATGGTGCCGCTCTCCCGTGGAGTTGCCGAAGGTGTTGGACCTTCATGTTGTGGAGCCAGCGGTCCCCGATGAAGACGGAGTTTGGATTCCACGTTCGTTGGTGTTCCCTGTGTTGGTGAAGATTATTGGGCCGGAGGGTGTCCTTGTGGAGGAGCAGCTGCAGCCACCTCCATCGGATCCCTCTGATGATGAGCCGGAGCTGAGTCGTCGGGCTCGGCGGGTGCAGAGACTGGGTGATCAGGCCTCATTGCCTCGGGCTTCGGTGCACTCGCGACTGGGCCCTCGTCTTCATTCCTCGTCGACGCGTGTTGGACCCTCTGATGATGTGGGGCTTTTGGATGCGTCGATGGATAATAGTGATGCTGTGGCGGCGTCTGTCTCTTCGGATTCGTTGGCAGAACCAGTTGATGCCCCTACCCTCCCGTGTGCTGCGGTTGAGATGCTGGCGGCGCCTGGTGTTCTGGCCTTGTGTGATGTTATGGTTCCTGATTATTCTCCTGATGGTGCCTCTGCTGATTTGGCTGCTGAGTTGAGGGAGGATTCGGTTTTGGCAGTGAGTTGTGTTGTCAGTGCTTCTTCTGCTAGATGGAATTTGAAGCCGCCTGTTTTTAGAGTCTACTCCAGGAGGTTGAGACCTTCTATTTTGGATGATCAGGATGGCCCGTTGGTTCAG
Source organism: Zea luxurians (assembly GCA_029449295.1). NCBI lineage: Eukaryota > Viridiplantae > Streptophyta > Magnoliopsida > Poales > Poaceae > Zea > Zea luxurians. The sequence goes on along the minus strand of JAOPSE010000010.1, from coordinate 94,818,977 downwards.
TCGGGTCTTGATAATTCTATGGTGATTTCTTCGCACAGGGATGATCAGGATGGCTCGTTGGTTCAGTCGGGTCTTGATAATTCTATGGTGATTTCTTCGCCCTTGTGCGAGTTCCAGTGTTTGGTCACTAAACCGGTGGATGCCTTGCTGCCAACTCCACAGATTCCAAAGAGAAGGAAGAAGCCTCTACCTAGTAATTTTATACCAAGGCGGAGCAGGAGGGTGGCCAAATTTCCTCCAGAACTCGGTTCTGAGGCTGCTGCCCAGGTCTGCAGGCATTTGGGTTTCTGTGATGATAATGAAGTTATTTCTGTCCAGGATGCCGGTAATTATGCGAAGCTATTTGTTTCTGGGCTCTCTAGCGTCCATATTGCTGCTTTGGCAGCGCTGTTTGGCTGGACGGTGCCGCTGAATGGACCTGTTTAGGTGTGGTGGGGCTGGTTTGCTGGTGGTGTTTGATCTTTGTTTAAATGGATTCAAGCTGTTTTTTAATCTGGAATGTGAGAGGGCTGAATGATCGTGTGAAGAGAGATTCTGTTAAATCTTTGGTGGTTGATATTAGACCTTCGGTTATTTGCCTGCAGGAAACCAAACTTTGTTCTATTTCAGATTTTGATGTGCTCTCAATTTTGGGGTCTGGTTTCAGCAATTTTGTTTACAGCCCAGCGATTGGTACCAGAGGAGGGGTACTGGTATCCTGGCGCGATGGAGCTTTTTCATCTTTGACTTCGGTTATCAGGCAATTTTCGGTTTCAGTTAAATTGCAAGAGAAAAATGGTTCTTGCTGGTGGTTCACTGGAGTGTATGATCCTCACCAGGACAATCTTAAATCATCCTTTCTTCACGAATTAAGAGAAATCAGAAATACCTGTGTGGGACCATGGATCATTGGGGGAGATTTTAATCTGATTTTCAGGGAGGAAGACAAGAACAATTCCAATATTAACAGGGCTATGTTGGGGGACTTCCGTAGGCTTATTAATTCCTTGGATCTGAAAGAGATTCATTTGAAGGGAAGGAGGTTTACTTGGTCCAACCAGAGAGATGCCCCAACTCTTGTTAAGCTGGACCATGTCTTTTGCACTGGCTGTTGGGAAGATCTTTTTCCAGACGCTTCGCTTCATAGTAATGCTACCACATCTTCTGATCATTGTCCTTTGATCCTCAAGGTCAAAGAGGGCTGCTTGGGGAAAAGACGGTTTCATTTTGAGAGTTTCTGGCCCAAATTTCCTAGTTTTCTGGAGGTGGTGGGTGCGTCCTGGAGCTTGCCAGTTGGGGGCTCCTGCCCGTTGGAGCATGTGTCATTGAAGCTTAAAAGGTTAGCTCGCACATTGCAGTCCTGGGGGCATAAAGAAGTGGGTAATGTAAGGTTGCAGCTGGGGCTTGTCAGAGAAGTGTTGCATAGGCTGGAAATGGCACAGGATATCAGAATTTTGTCCAGTGGGGAAGTTTGGTTGCTAAACTTGTTGAAGCAGCGGTGTCTTAGCCTCGCGTCTCTTGAAAGGACTGTTGCTCGGTTGAGATCACGGATCCACTATTTAAAGGAGGGTGATGCCAACACTAAGTTCTTTCATTCGCAGGCATGTTATCGAAAGAAAAAGAATTTCATTTCCAAACTTGAGGAAGATGGAAGATTGGCTACCAATCATGATGACATGCAACAAATTCTTGAGGAGTATTTTCATAACCTGCTGGGGGCTGATTTGCAGAGGCCATTTACTATTGATCTGAGTAATTGTCACAGGGCTGCGATGGATCTAACTGATTTGGAGCAGCCTTTTTCAGAGGAGGAGGTTAGGGACACCATTGCTTGTCTCCCTTCTGATAAGGCCCCTGGGCCTGATGGTTTTACAGGAAAATTTTACAAGACATGCTGGGACATCATTAAGGTCGACATAATGGCTGCTCTTAATTCCCTTTACCATGGAAATGCCTTTAAACTTGATTTGCTGAACTCAGCGTATCTCATTCTTCTTCCAAAGAGGGAAGATGCCTCCTCAGCTGGTGATTTTCGACCAATTAGCTTGATTCATAGTTTTGCTAAGCTGGTCACTAAGATCCTCGCTAATCGTTTGGGACCATACCTTCAAGACCTAGTGGCAGCTAACCAGAGTGCTTTTATTAGAGGAAGGTCAATTCACGACAATTTCATGCTAGTGCAACAATCGATTAAGTTCCTTCATAAGAGGAAGATCTCTAGTTTGCTGCTGAAACTGGATATTTCCAAGGCTTTCGACTCAGTCTCGTGGGCGTTTTTGTTGGAGATTTTGACACATTTGGGGTTTGGTCCTGTTTGGCGTAATCTGATCTCCAACTTGTTATTCACTTCTTCTACTCAGGTGCTTTTGAATGGCTCGCCTGGTAACCATATTTTTCATCGGAGAGGTCTTCGCCAGGGAGATCCTCTTTCTCCCATGTTATTTGTGATGGTTATGGATGTGCTTAGCAGCTTGTTCCGGGTTGCTGAAAATAGAGGCTTGTTGCAGGGCCTTGGGGGAGCTGATGTTCGCAGTCGAGTCTCCATCTATGCGGATGATGTGGTCCTTTTCATAAAGCCAATTGAAGCAGATCTGAATTGTGCTAAGATAATACTAAACTGTTTTGGTTCGGCTTCTGGTCTGGTAACCAATATGCTCAAGAGCAGTGCTATTCCAATTAGATGTGATGATCAGCAGGTGCTTGCTGGTTGCAGTGTGCTGCATTGCAGTCCCGCTGCGTTTCCCTGCAGGTATCTGGGGCTGCCCATTTCTGATAAAAAATTGAGGAAATGTGACCTTAAGTTATGGATTGAGAAGATCGCTGATCGACTGCCTAACTGGAAGGCTCGGTTGCTCAACCTGGCTGGGCGGACTGCGTTGGTGAAGTTTGTTCTATCGGCCATTCCGACTTATCTTCTTATTGCAATCAATGTCCCTCAGTGGGTTATTAAATCAATTGATAAAATTCGGCGAGGATTTCTTTGGAGAGGAAGAAAGGAGGTTAATGGTGGTAGCTGCCTTGTTCCATGGGATGTTGTCATGAGGCCTCTGAGGCTTGGTGGGCTTGGGATCCCTAACCTTAAGCTCAAAAGCTGGGCATTGCAGGCAAAATGGTTATGGTTGGAAAAGACGGATCAGAGCAAACCTTGGCGTGGGTTGTCCCTCCCAGTGCAACGTCAGGTTAGACAGTTCTTTGATTTGTCGGTTTTTACCATTTTAGGGAATGGGGCTACTACTCTCTTCTGGTCGGATAGATGGATTCATGGGAATACTATTCAGGACATTGCCCCTGAGGTGGTGGGTATGGTTGGCCGCAAGACGTATTCTTCCAGAACGGTGGCACAGGCTCTGGATAATTGGCATTGGGTCAGTGATATTCGTGGTGCTCTTTCCTTGAGTGGGTTGCAGCAATATCTGTTGTTATGGGATACTTTGGGGGACGTTAGGCTCTCTCATGATGCTGACAGACATGTTTGGATGCACTCTTCTTCTGGGATGTTCTCCTCAAAGTCCTGCTATAAGGCTTTTTTCATGGGTTCAATTTCGTTTGAGCCATGGAAACGTTTGTGGAAATCCTGGGCTCCCCCAAAATGCAAGTTCTTCCTCTGGCTGGCGATAAGAAATAAGTGTTGGACTGCTGATAGACTAAGGAGGAGAGGGCTGCAACATCCGGCTGTTTGTGTTCTTTGTGACCAAGAGCAGGAAACAGTGCAACATCTTTTGTGTACTTGCAGTTTTGCCAGGCAATTTTGGCATGCTATTCTTGTTCCCTTGTGTCTTGGGGATCTCATTCCTGCTGTTGATGAAATCTCATTTGCTGATTGGTGGAGGAAGGCGCTTAAGAAGGTGCCCAAATTCAGAAAGAAAGGCTTCAACAGTCTCATTATTTTGGGGTCTTGGTGCATATGGCTGACTAGAAACAAAGCTGTATTTGATGGTGTAAACCCTTCCATGTGTTTTGTTAAAAGCTTATTTCTGAATGAGTTAAGTTGTTGGGAGAGGGCTGGGGCTAAGCAGCTAGCAAGTTTTGGTCTTCCTGCTATTATGAGTAGGGTCTAGAGTGTGGTCAAGTGTGGTCAAGTGTTCTGTTTGCCCTACGGGCATTGTACTTTGGTCCTCTTGGACCTTTTCCTTTCTTAATATAATGACGTGCAGTCCTCCTGCGCGTTCGAGAAAAATTCATCATCTCGATAGAATGTGATCATAATTCAGAATAGTTTTGTTTCTAGTTTGTACTGTCATTATAATTGTTCAACCTCCAATAATGGTATCTGTCGAGCACCCGAGGCATTGAATTTGAGTGTAAATGTAGCAGTGATTCTTGTCTGCTCCACGCTTAAATCTATGTGAGATTTATTTCTTGATTTATTTCTTGCGGAACTGTGCGCGGGGACCCGTGCTTTATTTCTTGCGGGGTCATGGCCTCCGATCCGTATAGAAGACGGAAGGGAGTGAACCCGGTCGCCCTGCACTCAGTCGTGTTTAGTGCCCAGACTGCCTCAGGTAAGAAATCGGTCCATCTGCCCTTTTTTTCATCAAGGAGCATTTTCTTGATAGCTGTGAAGATTTTCCCGTTGGCGCGCTCCACGACCCCGTTGGACTGCGGATGATAGACTGAGGCGAAGGCAAGCTTGGTGCCAATGGAGAAACAAAAATCCTTGAAGTCTTGGTTGTCAAACTGCTTGCTGTTGTCGACTGTTAGTTCGGACGGTACTCCGAAGCGGCAAACGATGTTCTGCCAGAAGAATTTTTGGGCAGTCTTTGATGTTATTACAGAAACAGCCCGTGCCTCGATCCATTTGGTGAAGTACTCGACCGCGACGAAGGCGAACTTAAGGTTCCCCTGAGCGGTGGGCAGGGGTCCGACAATGTCGAGACCCCAGCGCTGGAGAGGCCATGTGTGGGCGATCAGCTTTGTATACTGCGAAGGGCCGCCTGACCGAGGAGAAAACTTCTGGCAGGCTTCGCAGGACCGAGTGACCCGATTTGCGGCGCAGATTATTGCGGGCCAGTAAAAGCCCTGGCGGATCACCTTAGCAGCTAGGGCCCTCGGCCCCGCGTGTGAGCCGCACGTGCCACTGTGGACTTCACGTAGAATCTGCATGCCTTCGGCCTCGGTGACGCACTTAAGCATTGGCTGACTGACCCCTTTTTTGTAGAGCTGGCCTTCAATCAGAGCGAAGTCTCGGCTTCGATGTCTGAGACGCTTGGCCTCACTGATGTCGGCTGGATGATAATACCCCTGCAGGAACAGGGTTATGGGTGCCCGCCAGTCTTCGGTCATGATGAGGTTGACTATGCGGTGGCCCTCGCTGTCATTGGTTATTTGGAGCCCTTCGGGGCTCCGGACTGCTGGCGTGCCGATGACATGAAAGAACACGTCGGAGGGCAGAGCTTCGCCCCTGGCCGCGGCCTTGGCCAATGCGTCGGCCTCCTCATTCTTGGCCCGATCCACATGCTGCAAGGTGAACCCCTTGAACTGCCTCTCGAGACTTCGGATGGCCGCGAGGTACTGCATGAGCGCGGGGTCCTTGGCTGCATAGTCTTTCTCGACTTGGCCGGCAACTACCTTGGAGTCTGTTTTGATGATGCAGGTGGTGACTCCGAGGGCCCTTAGCTTGCGGAGGCCGAGGATGACTGCTTCGTATTCTGCTATATTATTTGTGCATCTGTCGGATTCCAGATTGAAGCTGAGTCGTGCTGCATATCTGTGCTTGACCCCGACTGGCGAGGTTATGACTGCAGCGACGCCTGCCCCCGCATGGCACCATGCGCCGTCGCAATGGATCGTCCAAGTCTTCTCTGCGGACGGATCTGGCTGTGTTGTTGGCCCGGTCCAGTCGACGACGAAGTCTGCCAGGACTTGAGACTTGATAGCTGTCCTGGGCTCGAAGCAGATGTGGTAGCCGGAGAGTTCGTCCGCCCACTTGGCAATCCTCACCGACGCCTCCGGGTTTCTGAATAATTCGCCGAGCCCCCTGTTTGAGGTGACTCGGACCTTGAATGCTTCAAAGTAATGGCGCAGTTTGCGCGACGACATGACGACTGCGTAGGCAATCTTCTCCAGCTCTGTCATGTTGCACTTGGACGGTGTCAGCACTTCGGAGACATAATACACGGGGCACTGCCGGACCACGCCCTCGACAGTCTGCTCCTGCACTAGTGCCGCGCTGACCGCATATGGCGAAGCCGCGACGTAGAGCAGCAGGGGGAGCGAGGGGTCGGGGCTGGTAAGGACGGCCAACTCTGTCAGGTACTGTTTTAATGAGGCGAAGGCCGCCGCCTGCTCTGGTCCCCAGGCGAAGTCTTTTGCACCACGGAGTGTTTTGAGGAAGGAGAGACTTCGCTCGGCGGACCTGGAGATGAATCTGTTGAGAGCGGCCAATCTGCCTGTCAGGCGCTGGACGTCCCTGACGGACTGCGGAGGCGTCATGTCCAAGATAGCCTGAATCTTGGTTGGGTTGGCCTCGATGCCGCGGTGTGATACCAGGTAGCCCAATATTTTGCCCTGGCGAACGCCGAAGACGCACTTTTCCGGGTTTAGGCGGAGTTGTGCGTCCCGCATGTTCGCGAATGTTTCGGCGAGGTCGGCGAGGTGGTCCTCCTTGCTCTTGCTGGCGACGACAATGTCGTCTACATATGTGAATATGTTTCTGCCAACCTGCCCCTCGAGCACTGTTTTGGTAAGCCTGGAGAAGGTGGACCCGGCGTTCTTGAGTCCCTCCGGCATTCTGATGAAGCAATATGTGCCGAAGGGTGTTATGAAGCTGGTGCTAGCCTTGTCCTCTTCCTTCATGTATATCTGGTGGTAACCGGAGAAGCAATCGAGGAGGGACATGACCTCGCATCCGGCCGCGCTATCGACTATTTTGTCGATCCGTGGCAACGGGAAATTGTCCTTTGGGCAGGCTTTATTGAGACTGGTGAAGTCGATGCACATTCGCCACTTCCCGCTCTTTTTCTGCACCATTACGACATTGGAGAGCCATGTGGGGTAAGCCACCGGCTCGATGAATTTGGCCTCCAGGAGGCGGTGCACCTCTGCCTTGGCGGCCTCCGTCTTTTCGTCGGACATCTTGCGAAGCCGCTGCTTTTTTGGCCGTACCGAAGGGTTGATTCCCAGACTGTGCTCAATTATTGAACGGCTGACCCCGACCAGATCGAGGGCCGACCAGGCGAAGACATCTTTGTTCTTGGACAGGCAGCAGAGGAGCTTTTCTTCTTCGTGCGAAGTAAGGTCTTCGCTGATAATGACTGTCTGCCTGGGCATGGCCTGGTCGAGGGGGACAGTCTTGGTCCCGTCGTGGCTCTGCAGCTGCGCCTTGTCATGTTGCTTATTGGTTGGGCTGGCAGGCGCGGGGGCTTCGCGTTGGGCCATGAGGCAGTGCACGTTTCTTTGACCGGGCACGAAGTCCCGCTCTATGTTGCGCACAGTCTGTTGATTGCCGAAGACTGTGATAACGCCTAACGGACCTGGTATCTTCATACATAGGTACAGCCCGTGAATGGCTGCTTCGAACTTATTGATGGAGCCCCGGCCCATGATGGCATTGTAAGGGTATACCATGTCCACAATGTCAAAGGTTATTTGCTCGCTTCGGGCATTGGGTGCTACACCGAAGGAGAGAGGCAGCTCTATTTTGCCGACGGGGAAGGTGCCTTTGCCGCCGAAGCCATACAATGGGTTGTCCGAAGGCTTAAGCAGGCTGTGGCTTATGCCCATGCGATCGAAGGCGTGGAGGAAGATGATGTCCGCCTGGCTGCCGTTGTCAACGAGGACCTTGTGCAGGTCCCAGGCTGCCACGCTGCAATTGATGACCATGGCATCGCAGTGGGGGGCGCTGCGCAAGTCGACGTCCCGTGCGTCGAAGGTCAGCGGTATGTGGGACCACTTTGTCTGCACGACTGGGCCCGTGACGGCGACATGGTTGATGCTGCGGTAGTGGTTCTGCTTCTGCCGCTTGGTGTCGAAGTCGGTGCTGGACCCCCCAGTTATCATGTGGATGACTCCGCGATATGGTTGATCGGTGAAGTCTTCCTGCTTTGGGGCATGGGGGATGTTTTGGTGTTGCTGGTGTGGTGGTGGGGGTGGAGGAGGTACAATTTGTACTTCCTGATGGTGTTGGTAAGCGTGGTGCGGTGGATGCGGGGCAAGAGCGTGGATATATGGCGGAGGGGGTTGCTGGTAATTGTGCGCGACAATTCTGGGGTTGTCGGCTGGCTGCGCCCGTGCCATTCTGTCTCTGGTAGCCTTCGTTTCGGGGCAGTCTTTGGTTTGGTGGGCGCAGTCTTCGCCATGGAAGAGGCAGTAGAATCGGCGCGGCGGCTGCGCACGCCCTCGGCCCCTGCCACGAGTGCCGTTTCCTCGGCCCTGGGGGGGATAGTCTTGGCGACGAGGGGGGTCCGCAGCGGGATGCTGGTTGGTGATGTTGTGCACCTGCTGCTGATTGCGGCCTCCGTCTCGACCGGAGTCTGGCTGCGGAGTCCTTGTCCACGTGCGGCTGGACTGTGGAGCATCTTTTGGCTTCCTCTGGGACTCAATCTTGCGCTGGTGGAGCTCTTCGGATCTGGCGTACTTTTCAAACAGCTGATATAACTCTTGGAGGTTCTTTGGCGGATCTCTGATGCAGTGGCTGTAAAGGACGCCGGCGCGAAGACCACTGATAGCATAGTGGATGGCAATCTGGTCATCGACTGAGGGTAGCTGTGACTTGAGTGTTAGAAATTTGCGGTAGTACTCCCTCAGGGTCTCCTTTTCTAGCTGCTTGCAGAGCGAAAGTTCGACCAGGGCGTCGGTGTCTGGGCGGTACCCTTGGAAGTTGAGCAGGAACTTATCCCGGAGACTTCTCCAGGAATCAATGGACAGCGGAGGCAACCTGGTGAACCAGGTGAGTGCGGGGCCCTCGAGGGCGATGATGAAAGACTTCGCCATTGTGGCGTCGTCCCTGGGGTAGGTCCCTGCCCGGAAGTTAGCTGGCCACGGCGTCACTTGCAGGTGAGGCGCCAGGGGGCTTTGCTCATCGAGATAGTTGACCCCTTGAAATGGCGCGGCGTGCGGGAAGGTGTGGTCGCGTTGAGGGAAACGCGGGTCCTCCGGTTGCGCGCGGTGTTGCAGGGGTGGCCCATGCTGCAGGCCGGGGTGGCCTTCGCGCGTGTCTTCGTCTTGTGCGCGCTGCCAGAGGGGTGACTCGTGCTGCAGGCCGAGGTGGCCTTCGCGCTGCATCAGCGCAATCTCCCGCTCGAGTTCCTGGGCCTTGTGCTCTTCGTCGCGTATCATTTGCCGCACTTTGGCTAGTGCGGACACACGTTGGCGCTTGGCCTCCAGTATCTCCTTCTGCCTCTGGAGATTGCGGTTCTTGAGGCGCAGGGCGCGCAGCTGTAGCTGTTCTTCTGCTGAGACGCCGAGGACCTCACCGTCCTCGGCGAGGTCCGCGCCCTCCGGTGGTGCGAAGCCTGAGGGTGGCTGCGGTTGTCCCTCAGGGTCGCAGGTGCGAAGGGTGTCGTCTTCAGTGGCCTCTTGGTGGGTGGATTGGGTGAGGGCGAGGGCCTTGCCCTTGCTTGCGGCGAGCAGTGCTGCCTTCGCAGCCTCGTCAGCCTTCGGGTTAGCTCTCTTGGGTGCCATCGCGGGTGGTTTTCTCGTAGCACCCACGGTGGGCGCCAAATGTTGGAACTTGCTCTCAGTCGCAAGGGGATCCAACAAGGGTGAACAGTGATGACAACAGGGCACTCGCGTGTGATGGCAAAAGCTCTGTTGATCTGGCCTCTCACGGGCACTGTACAGGGGTATTTATAGGTACCTGAGCGCGCAGCACCTCGAGCTAAGGACGCATGTGCCCTCAAGTACCTAGGTTATCCCAAGAATATTCCCATAAATCGGGGTTACAGACTGTAATTACAGGAATGCTTTTACAAAGTGGGCCCGTAACGCGCGGCGAACATGCGGGGCCCGTTGCGACGGGCCGGATTGCACGTGGGCCTCCGAGCTGGACGAGGCCGCGCCGTGGGATGCCCTTCGTCGCCAGTCTTCGCCTAGAGCGGAAGAAGCGAAGGGTGTCCCCACCTGTTTTGTTTCTGTCAGTTCAGCTGCTGCAGCGAAGGCTTCGAGCGAAGGGTGGCGCCTTTGCCTTCGCCCCAACAGTGAGATTTAGTTGTTTGGCTTAGGAGTGATTCTCGTGGAGAATCACTTACAAGGAGGCCTATCAAACGGCACTTGAGTTAGATTATATAATCTAAACAGAATATAACCCTAAACAAATAAGCATTTAGTTTAAAATAAGTTAGATTATACTCTGTTCCAATTTATAATTCGTTTAATTTTTTTGACAGCACTATCATGTAATCTAATTTTTTTATCAGCACTTTAATATTTTTTTCAAATATATTTTTTTTGCCGTCGCAACGCACGTGCATTGTACTAGTATATTAATAAAGGGATATGGAAAATAGAAAATAAAATGGGACTAAAAATAATTAAGTGTTAGAATGAATGAAATAAAAATATATTTTAATAAAAAAATATATAACAAGTTGAGTCTAAAAAATGTAAAATCATTTTTTAATTAAATACATTGATTAAGAGATATAGTTAAATAAAGTGTATATAAACAATATACTGTTTGCTCACGGTAGATAACTCAGTAGTTTGAATGAAACAACTTTCAATCTTTTCTATAGCAGACAACTCATAACTGAATCAAACGCACCCTTAAGTGGCATCTCTTTGTTTATTGAAGAGATATTAGGCTCATACCATCAGCTGGTCTATGTTATTCAACGTGGGTCATACAATCATTATGATGCTGCCAGCATGCGTCTGTTTCTTACTTAAAGATGAAAGTAGGTTGCAAGATCAGTGCTATCGAACATTAATGTACTCTTATAAACAAGAGCAAATTCTTTAATTCATGCTGTCAGCATCTAGTGGATTCTCCATGTATGCTGTCAAGAATTGCCATCACCCCAATGATGAAAGCTTGGTCATATCCTGACTGTACTTCCACATGGTAGAAGTCCTTGCCTCCCATCAGCCCTTTCTTACCCATCTGCAGAACAGATACTATGTCTTTAGATCTCAACCCCTCTGACACTCAAATGCTGGTGGCATGAGTGTAATGCTGCCTGTAAACTTCTACACTTTCATACAAGTACTTGCAAACACATATACATCACATTCACAGGGTAGCACTCTCTAGAGACGGTTATACATTTTTCTTAGCCAAAAAATGCATCATGTGTATAGACATCTAGATGTAGACATTATTTTCTGCTCTCATGGGATAACTCCTGGTTGCCATGACCTGCTGGATCAGCTTATGTATGCCTTTAATCTGTGACGACAAAAGGAATCTGCAAAGATAACGCACTACAAAAGCAGAGCTGTAGAGGATTTAGGATTAAAAAGGCGCGGCATACCTGGGCTACTATTTTTCTGGTGCAATCAACTATCGTACAGTCTCTATCTGCAAAAGATCCCCCAATTTCGAAATCCCAGTTTTTACATTGCCTCTTGGGTTCAACATGAACTCTAACCGGCGCACCTTGTGCTGTGCATGATTTCGGATCAGTTAGGCTGAAAATCAGCTTGTTTTTTCCTTGGTAATCCATGGAGTACCCATTCCATCTGTTCCTTGTGCTTAGCGCCTGGACGATTCCTCCCTGCGGTGTAGATTATTAACAGAAAGGAATTCGCACATCTCCACAAAATTTTAGAGCTAGCCTGTCCAAGCAAAGTACGGAATAATGTAAAAAAAAAGCTCATAGGGACTAGATCAACTTGATAGAGCTACACTTGTCGACCTATCAATTAAGACCCTGTTTCAATCTCGCGAGATAAACTTTAGCAGTTTTTTTAGTTACTTTTAGCCATTTATAATCTAAACAAGAGAGCTAATGGTGATAACTGAAACTAAACTTTAGCACTTCAATTCATATAACTAAAGTTTAGCAGGAAGCTAAAGTTTATCCCGTGAGATTGAAACGGGGCCTAACTTCTGTTCAAGTGAAACACTCAAAATCATGGGGAAAAATACAAGGAATCATGCACATCGATCTGTTCAAGGGTTGCTATTTTGCAGTCATGACCCGTTACCTTTTTAGAGATGGATAGTATTGGTTCTCCTTCACCATCTTTGACCATAAGCTCTCCCTTGGATCCAAGTGTTCCACAACCATCTACGATGAACACAATGTTATGGCTGAGGTCAGTAACAACAAAACCGCCACCGTTCACCACAGCAGGTCTCCTCCTTATCATCAGCATTGTTGGAGCTCCTGAGCAAAAGATCTTGCTAACTACAGGAACGCTCTTGTCCATTTTGCTTGAGAGAGGGAGAGACAGACTACTTGTATCTGAACCCCTGTTTGGCTACCTTGCCTCTACCAAGTTCTGTGGCCAGCAGGCGAGTACTTATATGGGAGCACTGGATGATTGTTTGGAACAAGGCAGTCTCCCAAGCTAATTAAGAAGCAACGAGGAGAGTTCAGTAAGTTGGTGTGGTTCAAGAGTCTACCATGGAAAGTCACTGCAGGAACCTTTTTCCTGCAAGTTGGACAAAAGCCCTGCATAAAGTAACTGCTGAAGAAACTGTCTTGGTTTAGTATAGTTTTGTCTTAACTTTCATAAAGCAGCATCTGTCTGGTGATTAGCCGATTATTATTGAGATTTTGTGAAAAGGTAAGCGGCAATTATTCTCTTTGGTGTAGAAACAACCACTACTGGCACACCAGTTTTGGATTTTTTTTTCTACTTCCTCCATCCTAAATTACAAGTCATTCTAACTTTTTTAAGAGATAAAGTTTCTTAAATTTAAGTAAATTTATATAGTAAAAATAAAGTATCATAGAATATTTATTGATTATAATTTTGTAGTATAACTATTGATGTCAGAAATCTGCATGGTTTTTTTTTCTCTCTATAACTTTAAAATGATTTGACTCTTATAAAAGTTAGAATAGAATTTATAATTTGGAATGAAATGAGTATGTGCCAAGCTGCATGCCCTTGATATTCTGACTTGGTGAATAGGTCATGCTGCTGCCGAACAGTTTGAGCAATCATTAGCTAGAGCTATGGGCAATTCCTACTGTTCATCTGTGGCCAGTGCAATCATTAGCTATGGGCATTGTTGTGGCACAGCACAACGTTTCTGGCCAGCAAAGTCTTGGGCAGTTAGGCAAGGGTGTGTGGTCGCAAGAGGAATTGCCGCTCGCCGCCCGTGAGCTCTTCCGGCTGAACCTTTGGGACTAAGCAATCACCTGCTAAAGGAAACCTGAATCCATCATGTATGTGCGGACTACGGAGTGCAGTTTTCTGTAGCTGGGACTCTGGGAGCCGTGAGCATAACTTCCGTTATTTCTTGGCCTGTGGTAGATTGAGCTACTATTCCTTGCAGCGAAAATGCTGGTCGCAGATGCGAAGTGGTCGCAGCTTTTTATTGTAACCTCAAGATCTTTTGATCACATAAACGATGTATGATGATGCTAGGAGAAATGGGTGGTTGGGTGCGTGAGTTGAGTTTTTGTTGGTTGGACGAGGTCGTACCGATGACTATTGTTGAGCACCAAATTGTTGAGGAGGCCGAACGATCCGTGGTTCAGACTATAAGTCGAAGCGGCGTGGATCGTTCACGCGTGCGCAGAATTAGTTAAGGGTCTAGATTTCTTGTGGAATTTGTTAGCTAAACTTGCGGGATTAACTTAAGAACCGACTTATAACAGGTCCAGACCCCCTTTATATATGGATGAATGGCTACGGTCGATTAAACCCCACAATCGATCAAATCTATTTATTATTTTTACCTTATGCATTAAGAGTAGCTCTAGTTTAGCCTCACTCTACCTTAAATCTTCATCTCTCTTCGGATCTACATCGACTAGAGACGTCTTGGGTGGCCTGCCGACGTCAAGACACACGATAGGATCTTTCCTCCTCTCGGGAGGCGAGATCTAGGTCTGCTGTGAAGAAGAAGACCCTCCACGTCATCGCAGACCGTCTGAGTCCCATGCACGGACCGTCCGGACGTACGTACAGGAGGAGCCGCTCCCGCACTAAGTTGCAGATCGTCCAGTTCTATGTCGCAGACCGTCCGTGCCTCAGCTGAGAGCACCGCCAAGCGGTCCGTTCCAGTGTTTGGCGCTCAGATCGGCACCAACATACTTTTTGGCGACTTCATTGGGGACATCGCGTGCATACCTATCAGATCGGCCCTCAATGGCTAGTTCCAAAGATAGCTCTGACGTCTCCCCCAGCAACATCATCGAGCCGACTTGAGAAACCTTGCCGGCTGAAGAACAAATAGAGTTCGAGGAGCACCAGGACCAGCTGATCAAGGAAGCAAAGGCAAAGTTTCTGGCCAACTTCAAAGTGGACAGGAACAAGGTCGTTCGGCAGCGGGCAACTAATCTGGCTTCGCTCCAACCCATTGCAGCTACCCCAAGATAAGCAAAACAAACGAACTTCAATCTCTTAAATCTTACATAGATGAGCAGCGAGACCAAATGAAACAGATTATAGGGCGTATGCAAAATGATTATAAAAGGCTAGTGCGTGCGTTCGATAAATCTATCGTTGCAAACTTTTCCTCGCACGAGGTTGAATCAGGGGAAAACACATGTGATTCATCGGCTGCAGATTGTCATGACCAGCCACAACCCCTTTACGGGATGACGATGGACACATACCCTAGACAACCACAGTCTCCTACGCAAATCGGGGGTAAATCCATCGATCTGCGCACGACCGGACCGTCCGCGCCAGCGGCGGTCGGTCCTTTTTTTAGAAACGAATTACCGAGACATTCACGAACCCTAAACGAGCCATTCAGATCGTCCGCGTATAGCACTGGATAGTCTGAATATATTACTGGACTGTCCGACCATATGGCCGAACAGTCCACGTACACAGCCGAACGGTCCGCGTATCTAATCGGACAGTCCGACGCAGAGTACATAGAACCCTATGAGGAGGATTATTATACAAATCAACATCCATTCCAGCTAAACTTCCCATCACATCATACAGTGCACGGTCACTGTAATATAACATCCCAAACCCGTGGGGGTGAGTACTTTTCCGACCGCTCCTATAAGATTGGAAGGGAATGACTAGTCCTATGAGCCGCATAGGGCAAGTATTAATGCGCCACAAAACACAAGTCAATGGGAAGGAAGACAACATACTAATATCCAAACAACCACACCCATGTTGGACCAGAGAGCCAGTGGACTCCCACTGACTGCCATTGATACAGTGAGAGAAGAGATAGCCGGGGTGTTCCAAGATAAGCTCGGAGTTAGCATGATCCCTGGAGGCAATCATATCAGAGACCTTATGATAGTCGATTTGACTATCACCCATACCCACAGGGAACTAGGATACCTGAATTTGCGAAGTTTTCGGGTGACCAAGGAAAGAGCACGTGTGAGCACATAGGCCAGTTCTTAGCACAATTAGGAGAATTTACCGACACAGAGACATTCTGTGTTTGTTTATTTTCATTATCTTTAACATGAACTGCATTCGCGTGGTATGCCACACTCACTCATAATTCTATTTTTCATGGGGGGAATTAGAACAAAAATTCCATGATCATTTCTGTTTCGGCGACTATGATTTAGATTTGGTAAACTTAGTGGCCCTTCGACAAGAAAAAGATGAATTGGTTAATGATTACATTAGGAGGTTTCGGGATACAAGAAACTGATGTTTCCAAATCCAATTGGCAGAGAAACAACAAGCAGGATTAGCCTTTAATGGATTGCGCTAATATTTAAAAGAAATATTAGAAGACATCCAATTTTTTACGCTAGCATAATTACACCAAAGAACTTTGACTTGTGAACGCCGACGCAAAGAAACTGCCAAAACAATTCGTCACAATGTCCATATAATAGAATGCAACCAAAGTAGCTCGGACAACGAATCAAAAGAAGTATACACTGCTGAAATGGTTTGGCCAAAGCAGGCCAAGTCTTTGTGAGAGCACCTAGAGAGGGGTGAATATGTGATCCTACAATATTCAACACTAATCGCACAAACTTGGTTTATAAAATGTTAGTTAGACTAAACCAAGTGGCTGTAGAGTAAGCTCTTGAGAAGAAATCAATCACAGAGAAAAACGATCCAAGAGACACGGTGTTTTATCCCGTGATTTGGCCAAGTAACACTTGCATACTTCCACGTTGTGGCGTCCCAATGGACGAGGGTTGCACTCAACCCCTTTCAAGTGATCCAATAATCGACTTGAATACCACAGACTTTTTCTTTAGAGTTCTTTTTCCATTTGCGAGGAATCTCCACAAGTTGGAGCCTCTCGCCCTTACAATATTGATCACAAGGAAAGCACAAGAGTAAGGGAGGGAAAGCAACACACGCAAGACTCAATACGCAACAAACACACGCACATAATCCAAGACTTGAGCACAAAAACATGGCACAGGAGTTCATGACTCGAAAGGTGCTCAAATCTCTAACACAGCGATCCAAATGCGTGGTGGCGGAATCTAGGCGTCTTAGATTGTTCAGAGAATGCTTGGTGTACTGCTCCATGCGCCTAGGGGGTCCCTTTTATAGCCCCAAGGCAGCTAGGAGTCGTTGGAGATCAAATTGGAAAGCAATCCTTGCCTTCTGTCGAGTGGTGCACCGGACAGCCCGATGCCCGATCTCCTTCCTTTTATGGCGAAGCCGACCGTTGGATCTTTGGTCCCGTTGGCGCACCAGACACTGTCAGGTGCGCACCGGACAGTTTGGTGTGACCATCCGACCGTTGGCTCAGCCACGTGTCGCCCGTTGATCGCGCAGACGACTGTTGACCACGGTCGCCGTTGGCTCACCGAACAGTCCGGTGAATTTTAGCTACGGCGCCTCCGCTTTTTCCCGAGAGCGACGAGTTCGTCGCCGGAGCCTTGAGCACGGGCGCTGATGGCTCACCGGACAGTCTGGTGCACCACCGGACAGTCCGGTGATTTATAGCCACATCGCCCCCACTGATTCCCGAGAGCAGCGAGTTGGCCGCCGGGCCAGCCTAGGCACCGGACATTGTCCGGTGCGCCATAGGCTGGTGCTGGTTTGGCTGATCACAGCCAATTCTCCTCCAACTCTTTTCCTCTTTTCTTGGCAATGTCTCTAGCACTTGGATAAACATGTTAATACCCAAAAACAATTTACTAAGTCTAGAAACATATCTTGTTCTTTGATATGCACTTTTCAGCTACTTAGCACATAAGAGTTTAAAACAATGTGTTGGGCATCTAATCACCAAAACAATTATAGAAATGGCCCAAGGGCACATTTCCCTTTCAATCTCCCCCTTTTTGGTGATTTATGCCAACACATTAAAAGCAACTAAAAGGGTGCAAATTGAAGACCAAATTTTCTTTACTTAGGATTTGGCATATTTGGATCACTTTTGCCACCACTTGGTTTGTTTTCGCAAATCAAATTCTTTTTCCTATCTTTAAGTCAAACACGCTTGTTTGGGCAAATAGAGAGATGTTTCAAGAGAAAATTTGATCAATTGCCAAAAACTTCCCCTTTTCCCATAATCAAAATTCTCCCCCATAAGAGGCCAAATTTTGCAATAAGAGTAATTTGGACAAGATACAAATTCTAACTCTAAATTTTTCAAAATCCACAAGTGGTTGGCTGATCCATTTACTTTGGCCTTAATTTCTCCCCCTTTGGCATTAAGCACCAAAACGAGATAACTTTTGGCCCTTTAACCCCATTGCCTCACCAAAATGTCAAATAGAAGCGCAACGGCAATGAGAATACAATAAGGAACTTAGGACAAGATACATTTTACTGGAATGCAGTGGAAGCTCTTTCCTTGTCCATGTTCACTTTTCCCTTTCAATGTTCCTTAGAGACTACTTCAAGTGTACTCAAACAAACAGGTTAGTCCCAAAGGAGTCAAGTTGTATCTCATCTCCCTCTAAGCACGTGCATCATTTGCAGAGGGACTTATGAGGTCCGGGGATGATTTGTACAACTTGAGCACCATAAATAAGTAATAAATGATGTAAATGCTCAAAGTAACATGATCAAAGGCATGGAACACATGTATGCTATAGATCAATCCAAGTTACACGAATCTAAGACATTTAGCTCACTACGCAACCTACAAAACCTTTTCTCATCTAAAGGCTTGGTGAAGATATCAGCTAGCTGGTTCTCGGTGCTAATGTGGTAAATATCGATATCTCCCCTTTGCTGGTGGTCTCTTAGGAAGTGATGCCGGATGTCTATGTGCTTAGTGCGACTGTGTTCAACAGGATTATCCGCCAAGTGGATTGCACTCTCATTGTCACATAGGAGTGGGACTTTACTCAAATTGTAGCCAAAGTCCCGAAGGGTTTGCCTCATCTAAAGCAGTTGCACGCAACATTGTCCTACGACAACGTACTCGGCCTCAGCGGTTGATAGGGCAACAGATGTTTGTTTTTTAGAGCTCCAAGACACTAGAGACCTTCCTAGAAACTAGCACGTCCCTGATGTGCTCTTCCTATCAACCTTGCACCTAGCATAGTTGGAATCTGAGTATCCAATTAAGTCAAAGGTAGACCCCTTTGGATACCAGATCCCGAAGCAAGGCATAGAAACTAAATATCTAAGAATTCGCTTAACCGCCACAAGGTGACATTCCTTGGGATCAGATTGAAATCTAGCACACATGCATACACTAAGCATAATGTCTAGTCTACTAGCACAAAGATAAAGTAATGAACCTATCATTGATCAGTATGCCTTTTGATCAACGGACTTACCTCCTTTGTTGAGGTCTAGATGTCCGTCAGTTCCTATTGGTGTCTTCGCGGGCTTGGCATCCTTCATCCCAAACCTCTTGAGAAGATCTTGAGTGTACTTCGTTTGGGAGATGAAAGTGCCTTCCTTGAGTTGCTTCACTTGAAATCCAAGGAAGTAGTTCAACTCGTCCATCATTGACATCTCAAATTTCTGCATCATTACCCTGCTAAACTCCTCACAAGACTTTTGGTTAGTAGAACCAAATATAATGTCATCGACATATATTTGGCAAACAAAAAGATCTCCATCGCAAGTCTTTGTGAAAAGAGTGGGATCAGCTTTCCCAACCTTGAAAGCATTAGCAATTAGAAAATCTCTAAGGCATTCATACCATGCTCTTGGGGCTTGCTTAAGTCCATAGAGCGCCTTAGAGAGTTTATACACGTGGTCAGGATACCTGTCATCCTCAAAGCCAGGGGGTTGTTCTACGTATACCTCCTCCTTGATTGGTCCATTTAGGAAAGCGCTCTTTACGTCCATTTGGAACAACTTAAAAGAATGGTGAGCAGCATGGGCAAATAAAATATGAATTGATTTTAACCTAGCTACAGGAGCAAAAGTCTCCTCAAAGTCCAAACCTGCGACTTGGGCATAGCCTTTTGCCACAAGTCGAGCCTTGTTTCTTGTCACCACTCCGTGTTCGTCTTGCTTGTTGTGAAACACCAATTTGGTCCCCACAACATTTTACTTTGGACGTGGCACCAGACTCTAGACTTCATTTCTTTTGAAGTTTTTGAGCTCTTCCTGCATGGCCAACACCTAGTCCGGATCCTGCAAGGCCTCTTCTACCCTGAAAGGCTCAATATTAGAGACAAACGAGTAATGCTCACAAAAATTAGCTAATCGTGAGCGAGTAGTTACTCCTTTGCTGATGTCACCCAGAATCTGATCAACGGGGTGATTTCTTTGGATCGTCGTTCGGACTTGAGTTGGAGGGGCCCGTGATGCTTCTTCCTCCATAACCTGTTCTTCCTATGCTCCCCCTTGATCCTGCCCCTCTTCTTGAGGTACCTGTTCATCGTCTTGAGTTGGGGGATGCACCATTGTAGAGGAAGAGGGTTGATCTTGTTCCTTTAGTTCTTGTGGTCGCACGTCTCCTATCACCATAGTTTGCATTATGGCCGTTGGAACCTCATCTTCATCTACATCATCAAGATCAACTTGCTCTCTTGGAGAGCCATTAGTCTCATCAAATGCAACATCGCTAGAGACTTTAACTAATCCTGATGATTTGTTGAAGACTCTATACGCCTTTGTATTTGAGTCATATCCTAGTAAAAACCCTTCTACTGACTTGGGAGCAAATTTTGAATGTCTACCTTTCTTCACCAGAATGTAGCATTTGCTCCCGAATACACAGAAATAAGAAACATTATGTTTGTTACCAGTTAGGAGTTCGTAGGAAGTTTTCTTAAGGAGACGGTGCAGATAGAGCCGGTTTATGGCATGGCAAGCTGTGTTCACAACTTTCGACCAAAATCGTTCAGGCGTCTTGTACTCTCCAAGCATCGTTCTCGCCATGTCGATTAGCGTCCTGTTCTTCCTCTCTACCACACCGTTTTGCTGTGGTGTATAGGGAGCGGAGAACTCGTGCTTGATGCCTTCCTCCTCAAGATACTCTTCAACTTGTAAATTCTTGAACTCAGACCCATTGTCGCTTCTTATCTTTTTCACCTTTAGCTCAAACTCATTTTGAGCTCTCCTTAAGAAGCGCCTTTGGGTTCCTTAGGTTTCAGATTTGTCTTGCTTAAAGAATACCCAAGTGAAGCGGGAAAAATCATCAACTATCACAAGACCATACTTACTTCCCCCGATGCTGAGATAGGCAACGGGGCCGAAGAGATCCATGTGAAGGAGTTCCAGTGGTCTTGACGTTGTCATGACATTCTTGTTGTGATGAGTGCTTCCCACATGTTTCCTTGCTTGGCACGCTGCACAAGGTCTGTCTTTCTCAAAACAGACATTGGTTAGTCCTAACACATGATCTCCCTTTAGAAGTTTATGAAGGTTCTTCATCCCAACATGTGCTAGACGGCGATGCCAAAGCTAGCCCTTATTAGTCTTAGCGATTAAGCATGCATCTAGATCAGCATTCTCCTTTGAGAAATCAACTAAATAGAGCTTGTCATCTAATACACCCTTAAAAGCTAATGAACCATCACTTCTTCTAAAGACAGATACATCAATGTTTGTAAATAAACAATTGTAGCCCATATGACACAATTGACTTACAGACAGTAAATTGTATCCGAGCGACTCTACTAAAAACACATTTGAAATTGAGTGCTCGTTCGTGATGGCAATCTTTCCTAAGCCTTTGACATTGCCTTGGTTCCCATCTCCAAAGATAATAGTATCCTAGGAATCCCTATTCTTGACGTAGGAGGTGAACATTTTCTTCTCCCCCGTCATGTGGTTTGTGCATCCGCTGTCGATAATTCAGCTTGAGCCCCCGGATGCATAAACCTGCAAGGAATTTAAGCTTGGGTTTTAGGTACCTGAAAGGGAAATGTGCCCTTGGGACATTTCTATAATATTTTGGTGATTAAGTGCACAACACACATTCTCTAAGTTCTGAATGTGCCAAAGATTGAAGAAGTGCAAATCATGTAACAAGGTACGTTTCTAGACTTAGTACATTGTTTTGAGTACTAACATATTTTGTCGAAGTGCTAGAAACAGGAGAAAAGGAATTGGAAAAGAGTCTCCTACTCGGTCTGGGTGCACCGGACTGTCCGGTGGTGCACCGGACAGTGTTCGGTGCGCCAGGCGAGTCCAAGGTGAACTGGCCGCTCTCGGGACTCGACGGCGGCGTACGACTATAATTCACCGGACTATCCGGTGGTGCACCAGACTGTCTGGTGAGTCGTCCACGACAAAGTTGTCGCTCTCAGGAAAAGAATCAGCGGCATACGACTAAAATTCACTGAACTGTCCGGTGGTGCACCAGACTGTCCGGTGAGCCAACGGTCGACTGCACAACAGTCGACCATGTAATCCACGGGCAACGCGTGGCCCGCTCCAACAGTCGGCAGGGGGCACCGGACTATCCGGTGTGCCAACTGCCATGAATCTGCAACGGTTGACTGCGCCAAAATAGGAAGGAGATCCGCACCGGACTGTCCGGTGGCGCACCGGACTGTCCGGTGTGCCACCCATCAGAAGGCAATCTTAGCCTTCCTTGTTGGTCTCCAACGGCTCCTAGCTGCCTTGGGGCTATAAAAGGGACCCCTAGGCGCATGGAGGAGCTACCCAAGCATTCATTAAGCATTCTAAGTCTCCCACACTCCATCTCCGCACATTTGATCAATTGTGTTAGTGATTTGAGCTCCGTTCTAGTTGTGAACTCTTTGTGCTTCATTTTGAGCTCAAGTCTTGGCTTGTGTGCGTGTGTGTACTGCGGATTTGTGTGTGTTGCTTCCCAACCTTACATTGTGCTTTCATTGTGATCTTTGTTGTAAGGGCGAGAGACTCCAACTTGTGGAGATCCCTCGCAAACGGGAAGAAAACTATAAGGAAGAACACCGTGGTATTCAAGTTGATCATTGGATCACTTGAAAGGGGTTGAGTGCAACCCTCGTCCATTGGGACACCACAACGTGGAAGTAGGCAAGTGCTACTTGGCCGAACCACGGGATAAAATCGTGTGTCTCTTGTGATTGCCTTCTCATTGATTGTCTATGTTCACAAGAGCTCACAGACTTGATTGACTTGCACTAACATCTTTATAATCAAGTTTGTGGAATTTAGTGTTGAATTTTATAGGATCACCTATTCACCCCCTCTAGGTGCTCTCAATTGGTATCAGAGCCGTTCTCTTCACGTAAGGGACTAATCGCCCGAAGAAATGGATCCTAAGGGAAAGAGGATGGTGGTCAACGATAAGGAGAAGGAGTCCATCTTCAACGAGCCAAGGGACAATAAGCCCACCGACTCTGGCTCGAGTCACAAGAAGAAGGACGGGAAGAAGAAGAGGCGTATCAAGAAGATCGTCTACTACGATAGCGACGAATCTTCTTCTTCACCGAGAGACAACGACAATGATTCATAGAAACCGATTAATCAAAACTTTTCATTTGATTATTCTCGTATTCCTTTCAATTCCAATGTTCATTTGCTTTCAATTCCTCTTGGTAAACCTCCACACTTTGATGGAGAGGACTACTCTTTTTGGAGTCACAAAATGCGTAGTCACTTATTTTCTCTCCATCCTAGTATTTGGGAGATAGTTGAAAATGGAATGCAATTTGATAGTACGGATAACCCTGTATTTATTAACGAGCAAATTCATAAAAATGCACAAGCTACCACTGTTTTGCTAGCATCTTTGTGCAGGGATGAGTACAACAAGGTGAGCGGCTTAGATAATGCCAAGCAAATCTGGGACACCTTCAAAATATCACATGAGGGAAACAACGCCACCATGATCACCAAAATGGAGTTGGTGGAAGGCGAGCTAGGAAGGTTCGCGATGATCAGGGGAGAGGAGCCAACACAAACGTACAACAGTCTCAAGACCCTAGTCAACAAGATTAGGAGCTATGGAAGCACAAGATGGACGGACCACGACGTCGTCCGACTTATGCTCAGGTCTTTTACTGTTATTGACCCTCATCTTGTGAACCTCATCCGTGAAAATCCTAGGTACACAAAGATGACGTCCGAGGAGATACTCAGAAAATTTGTGAGCAGGCGCATGATGGTCAAGGAGGCAAGGTATGTTGATGATGCATTAAACGGCCCAATGCCTATCTACGAGTCGCAGCCCGTTGCGCTCAAGGAAATAAGCAGCAGGGAGGCGCTACCAAGCAAGGTGGCACAAGTTGAGGCTACCGGGCTAAACGAAGATGAGATGGCCCTAATCATTAAGCGCTTCAAGACCGCATTAAAAGGGCGTAAGGAGCACCCTAACAAGAACAAGGAAAAGGGAAAGCGCTCCTGCTTCAAATGCGGTAAGACTGGTCACTTTATAGCAAACTGTCCCGATAATGCTAGTGACCAGGAACAAGAAAAGAGCGGGAAGAGAGAGAAGAAGAAGGCCTATAAGAAGGTGAAGGGCGAGGCGCACCTTGGCAAAGAATGGGATTCGGACTGCTCTTCATCCGACTCCGACGATGAAGGATTGGCAGCCTCGGCCTTCAACAAATCGTCACTCCTCCCCAACGAGCAGCACACCTGCCTCATGGCCAAGGAAAAGAAGGTAAGTGTTCGAGATATCCTAAGTACACTACTTCAAGTGATGATGATTCTAGTGATGATGAAGTAGATTATACTGATTTATTTAAGAGTTTAGATAGAGCAAAAGTAGATAAAATCAACGAGTTAATTGATGCTCTGAATGAAAAAGATTGATTGCTAGAGAAGCAAGAGGACATTTTATATGAAGAGCATGACAAATTTATTAGTGTACAAAAATCTCTTGCTTTAGAAACTAAGAGAAATGAAATGCTGTCTTCTGAATTATCTGCATGCCATGAATCTATTTCTAGTTTAAAGATTTTGAATAATGATTTAAATGCTAAGCTAGAAGAAGCTAATATTACTAGATCTTGTGTAGAACATGTTGCCATTTGTAATAGGTGTAAGGATTTTGATATTGATGCTTGTGTTGAACACCTTACTTCTATTACCAAATTAAATGATGAGGTGGCAAGTCTTAATGCTCAGCTTAAAACTTGCAAAATTGATTTTGATAAGCTAAAATTTGTTAGAGATGCCTACACCATTGGTAGACACCCCTCAATTAAGGATGGGCTTGGTTTTCGAAAGGAGACCAAGAATTTAACAAGCCAAAAGGCTCCCATTCTCGCCAAGGAGAAAGGGAAGGCCCCTATGGCGTCCAAAAGAATCATGCTTTCATGTATAATAGGAAAATTGCTAGTCATAATAGGAGATATGATCATGATGCTTGTGATTCACATGCTATGTTTGCTTCAAGTTCTAATTTTAATGGTAGGCCTAGGAGAAATTTTGTGTCTCATGCTCCTAGGAAAATGTGTAATAAACCTACTACTGTCTTTTATGCTTGCAACACTATGTTTGTACTTTCATGTAAAAATAAAAAGTGGTTGCTAGAAAATTGGGATCCAAATGCAAAGGAGACAAGGCTTGCATTTGGGTACCAAAAGCTATTGTGACTAACCTTGTAGGACCCAACAAGAGTTGGGTACCTAAAACCCAAGCCTAATTTGCCTTGCAGGTTTATGCATCCGGGGGCTCAAGCTGGATTATCGACAGCGGATGCACAAACCACATGACGGGGGAGAAGAAGATGTTCACCTCCTACGTCAAGAACAAGGATTCCCAAGATTCGATCATCTTTGGAGATGGGAACTGTTGGGGACTTGTTCTCAAATTCTAAGAGTTAAGAACAAGGCAACATAAAAAGTGTTAAATGTTAAAGTCCTTCGTCCTTCGAAACATTATCTCCCTTTGGGATATAATGAGTTTCGAACGAAGGTTATGAAGGACATACCTTCGTGAGCACAAGAGATAATGATGGAGAATTTATATAAGGTATAAAACGTAACACAAATATTATTATTAGATCATTTCTATTTTATTAACATGGAAAAATAGAAATGATTATAAATTACAAATGTACCTTCGACTTGAGAGAAGGCAAAAGTACAAGCGTGACGCAAAAGCAAATGCCAAGTCAGCGTGAACAGTACGGGAATACTGTTCATCTATTTATAGGCACGTGACATAGCCCATGTAAAATTACATTCATGCCCATTACACTTGCTAGTAACTTATAGCAATCCATTGAGGTCTAAGTAGCCTTTTCATCTTTGAGTCGGTTCCCTTTTCTGCTATCGCGCCGAAGCTTCCCTGCGTACAGCTTCGTGATCAGCTCGTCCTTCGTCTCAATCTCCCTTCGTCTCGCTTAGGCTTCGTTCTGACCATACTCTATGCTCGTGATCCGAGTCCAAAGATACCTGTTCATATATTTCACTTGGAAAACATTATCAAATCATGTTTTTGAGGACCTTCGGAGGACGAAGGCCCCCAACAGTAGCCCCTCGCAATATTAATTTGTTAGAATGATAAATTCAGATTGCGATATGGACGAAGGCCCTAAGCCGAAGGTCCGAAAAAACACCTTCCCTTTGCTAGAATAGCAACAGTCACTGACAAGCGGGACCTCCCAATTTTAATGCTCTAGGCGTATAAATAAGAGCGCACCGCGAGTTTATTTCACACACTCTTTTGCCATCTGCTCTTGCTCACTCAACTTTTAGCCTGTGCACAACAAAACTTGCTTAGCTTTTTTAAATTTTTTAAGCTTCGGTTTCGAGAGCACTTTCTCAATGCTTGTGAAGATGTCTGAAGACAAGAAAGTTGTTGCTGATTCGAAGTTAAGCCTTTCTGAGGAAATGCATCTCGGCTTTCTTGAATCAATGGCGAAGACCAATACAGAGAAGATTACCAAAGAGATTTTAGAAGGTTTATCTGAAGATACTGGTGATAGTGACAGTTATGATGTAGAAAGTGGCGGGGAAGAGTCCGAAGACCGACCATGGCGACCAAGCCACACGGTTTTCGGAAAATCAACTATTAAGCAGAGTCATCTTGACAATATGAGGGGAAGATATTTTCGAGATGTGTCTATTGTGAGGGCTGATGACGGAGAGAAAACTTCTCCTACTCCCGAAGAAAATGAGGTCGTGATCTTCCGAAGCTTCTTCAAGGCTGGGCTTCGGTTCCCCCTGAGCAGCTTTGTGGTTGAAGTTCTGAAGATATTCCAAATCTATCTCCACCAGATTGCTCCCGAAGCTATTATAAGAATGGGAATCTTTGTCTGGGCTGTGAGGAGCCAGGGCTTGGAACCAAATGCAAAAAGTTTTTGTAATATTCATGAGCTAGTATATAAGACGAAACCCTGGGGGAAAGAACAATATCATAACAACTTTGGTTGTTATAGATTCGGTGCCCGCTCTGGGTCAAGCTGTCCCGTGCCAACTTTTCGGAAAAGATGGCCCGGGGACTGGATGACAGAATGGTTCTATGTGAAGAATGACTTGGTAGCGCGGGAAGATATTAAAGGTATCATTATGCGTCCCATCTGGCAGCGCTTCGGCCTCCGGAGGCCGAAGGTGGAAATGGATGAAGCAGCCGAAGAATGCTAGAGGGCCTTCGGCGTGGTTTGCTCTTTTATTGGAACAAGGGACCTGGTTCAGGAACATATTGCCTTCAGAGTATGGCCACTTGTAGAAGAGTGGGAGATGCCAAAGGAAACCGTCAGGGAACCTGACAAAGGTGGACTAGTTAGACTGAAGTACTCATTCAAATATGGAGATAAGTTCATCGAGCCAGATGATGACTGGCTTAAAAGTATTGAAGCCGTAAGTGACGAATTGCTTGGACCATATTCGAAGGCCGAAGACACTGCATTATCAGCGGCCTTCGGAGGTCGGAAGAAGAAGAGGCTCAATCGAATTTTTGATGCAATTGGGTTTGTCTACCCCGACTACCGTTATTCAACATGGGGTCAAAAAAGAAAGAATACATCTTCTGCGAAGGAAGTTGTTTCGGCTGCTCCTACTGAACCATCACCGAAGAGGAAAAGGATGAAGGTTCTTACACATCGGCCCCGCTATATTGAACCGGCCACAGTGCCCGAGTTTGTCGATGAGACCTCTTCGACCACCGAAGCTAAAGAAAAAATAGAAGAACCAAGGGCTGAGGAACCAAAGACATTGGAAATTCTAAGTCCTCCAGCAAAAATTGAGGCAACAACAAGCCAAAAGGGGCCAGCGGTAACCCCAAAAAGAAAAAGGATGGTTAATGTCACACCCGGTTTTAGAAGGCAAACCGAATGCGAACCATGTACGTGCCAGGATCAGTTATTCACGTACACAGCAGTTACATAATATGGACATCATCACACAGTGCTCAAATAGTATTAAAAGGGGAAATAATAGTTGATTACATCATACGTCTGAGACGTCCATATAGTTCTTACAATAAATCAAAGTGCGAAAACGAAACGTAGATAACGTGGCCTTCACAGGCAGCCGACTGGGGGTTGCCGCTAACCCACGCCTAGAACTCGTCGTAGTCTTGGAACTCCTGGAAGTCTCCTTCCATAGCTTCATCTTCTCCTGAGCAGTGGTTGCAATGCTGACAACCTGGGGGGGGGGTTTGGTGTGTAGAGCAAGGGTGAGTACACATCAACATACTCAGCAAGCATCCCGTTTGGCTGTAGTGGACTAGCTTTATGTGGGGATAAGTCAAGCAGTTGCTTTTAGTTGGTCAGATTATTACTTACTAGTAGAAAGCCAGGTTTTAACATTAACCCAAGTTATTAGCCCAATGTATCCTTTCCAAACGGAAAGAATACCACTTACCAATACCATAATCATAATCAGGACCATCAATCTCATTGCCACCTGTACCAAAATATCACTGATCAAGTATCACTAATCTCTGGAGCTCCCTTGGCCGCTCATAACCGCGAGCACGGCTGATATATCAGTTTCATAACACTCTGCAGAGGTTGCGCACTTTACCCATAAGCCGTGATTCCCTTTCTAGCCCGGGCTTGCAAGACCCTTATTCACTCCCAAGGTGAATGGCTAGGGATTCACTACGAAGCCTTTACAAAGATTCCCCGAGGCTGTAGCCGCCCGTTAGGTTTCCTAAATGTACCGCACTCCTCCCCAAGGGACAAATCAACCTTGGCAGAGCGAGCCGCATACACCGAGCCCCATTGACGGCACAACGGCTAAGCGAACTACACCCCGGTTCCTCTAATTATTCAGCTAAGGGCGTCCCATTCCACCCTCATGGTTGCACTGTTTTCCCGGGCGGTCATCCATTGAACAGGTCCTTACGGAGAGGCACTCGAGAAACCGCTCGAGTCCCCTTAAATGCCACAAGTATGATCATAAATAAGAAGGGGAAAACAGCGTATCATAGATAATCACATCATGTTCATTGATTAGAGTTGAGCAATAGCATCAAACTAAGCAGTAATAATCCGACCCAAATAGGTAAACAAGGACATGGATAACAAAAGCTAGTCAATCCTTAAGTATAAATGTGTAAAGCGGGAGGTGAATTAAAGAATGAATAGGACAGAGATAGGTCAAAGGACACTTGCCTCCACCAACCGACTGCTGCTCAGGGGCTTCTCCTGCGAATTCCTCGGGCTCTTCGACCGGATCGTTCTCTATGCGAGCGCAAACATACATACATCCACATATTTAATACAAAAGAACAGTACACCATACAAGGGAACAAGTGAAGCGAATATGCATCAAGTATGACATTCGATATCGCATTTGTTATGGTTAGAAAGAAACGGGAAAGATCTCGCAGGGGTTTAAAGTTTATGCACTAATGATTAGTTACAATTGATTCTTAACAAAAGAATTCTGTTATATATATATACTAATGGGAACCTAATCATTTTTAGTTGATCAACCTTGCACGAGATAAACAATTAACTACGTGAATCAATAGCATAACGAAATTTTAAATTAAACTTCCTATTTTCCATAGCATGAACAATGATCAGCCTACCTAAAACAAAGTAATTATGATCACAGAAAGTAAATAAAATAAAATAAAAAAATAAAAAAAACAGAGGGGGGGGGGGCGGTTGAACCGGCCCTAGGGGCGGTTGAACCGGCCCTAGGCGGGGCGGCCGAGCTGGGCGGGCGCGCGGGGGAGGGCGGCCGAGCTGGGCAGCCGGGGCGGCTGAGCCGGTCGGCCAGGGCGGCTGAACCGGCCCTGGGCAGGGGGCGCGGCCAAGGGCCAGGGGCGGCCGGGCGCGGCTGGGGGCTGGCCGGGGCGCGGCCAGCGGCTTGGCCAGGGGCGGCCGGGGCCGGCTATGGCGCGGCCGGGCGGGGCTAGGGGGCGGCCGGGGCTGGCCAGGTGCCGGCCGGGCGGCCAGGGGGCGCGCCGGGGGCGGCCAGCGGCTGGGCTGGGGGCGGCCAGCGGCTGGGGGCGCCAGGGCGGGGGAAGAAGAGGGGGGAGGGGAGAGGGAGAGAGGAGGGAGAGAGGGGGGGGGGGGGAGGGGAGGCTCACCGGCGGGGGCGGCCGGCGGCAGGGGCGGCGGCGGCTTAGGGCAGGGGCGGGTAGGGGCGGCGCTAGGGAGAGAGAGAGGGAAAATGAGAGGGAGGGAGAGGGGAATTGGGGAAAAAGGGAAGGGGGTGGGGGGCGGCTGGGCCTCTTTGGGCCCAAGAGGGGCGCCAGGGGCGGCTGGGCCGGCCGGGGTCGGCCCACGGCGCGGGAGAGAGAGAAAAAGAGGAGAGAGAAAGAGAGAGAAAGAGAGAGAAAAGATTATTTCCTTGTTTTCGAAATCCGATCTTTCTAGATGAATGCGTTTGCACTTTCAAACAATCAAAAGATGCAAGGTTCGGCATGGTGCATCAAACAACACAAAGTATCTTTAGAGTTTTTCTTACACGGGAAATCCAAACCGAATCCCGCTAAAACTTTGGAAAAGATCAAGGTTTAGCGAGAGGAAAAGAAAAAGAAAAGGTAACGCCCGAATTTTGGCGAGTAAAGAAAAGAAAAAATTCAACTGCAAAATTCGGGGCGTTACAAACCTATCCCCCTTAAAAGAATCTCGCCCTCGAGATTCAGGGCTGGCTAGCAAAGAGCTCTGGGTACTTAGCCATCAAATCATCTTCACGCTCCCAGGTTGCTTCTTCCTCAGAGTGGTGATTCCATCTGACTTTGCACATTCTGATGGTCTTCCTTCGGGTGACTCTGTCTGCAACCTCAAGGATCTGAGCTGGCTTCTCGACATAGGTCAAGTCCTCCTGGACTTCCAGACCTTCCACTGGCAACTGCTCTTCTGGCACACGCAAGCACTTCTTCAACTGAGACACATGAAAGACATCATGCACAGCTGACAAATTCTCCGGCAGACTGAGCTGATAGGCCACTTTTCCACGCTTTGAGAGGATCTGGTACGGACCAATGTAGCGAGGTGCTAGCTTGCCTTTGATTCCGAACCTTCTGACTCCTCTGATCGGTGACACTTTCAGATAGACAAAGTCTCCGACTTCAAAACTCAGCTCTCTTCTTCTTGTGTCTGCATAGCTTC
Source organism: Zea luxurians (assembly GCA_029449295.1). NCBI lineage: Eukaryota > Viridiplantae > Streptophyta > Magnoliopsida > Poales > Poaceae > Zea > Zea luxurians. The sequence goes on along the minus strand of JAOPSE010000010.1, from coordinate 94,788,133 downwards.
GCTGCCTCGATTGCGCTATCTTCAGATTCTCTCGGACCATCTTGATGTTCTCTTCGGCTTCAAGCAAAATGTCTGGCCCAAACACTTGCTTCTCTCCAGGCTGATCCCATTGCAACGGAGTTCTGCAACTCCTTCCATAAAGCGCTTGAAATGGTGACATCTTCAAACTGGCCTGATAACTGTTGTTATAGGAAAACTCTGCATAAGGCAATCGCTTGTCCCATCCGGACTGATCTTGCAACGCACAGGCTCTCAACATGTCTTCAAGAATTTGATTGGTTCTTTCAGTCTGACCATCTGTCTGCGGATGATAAGCTGAACTGAAATTCAGATGTGTGCCCAAAGCTTCATGCAACTGCTGCCAGAAATGAGAGGTGAACTGCGTTCCTCTGTCTAACACTATCTTCTTTGGCACACCATGAAGACAAACGATCCGAGACATATACAGTTCTGCCAATACTGCACTGCTGTAGGTGGTCTTGACAGGTATGAAGTGGGCTGACTTGGTCAAGCGGTCCACTACTACCCAAATGGAATCATAGCCGGCTCGAGTGCGAGGCAATCCGACTATGAAATCCATACTGATCTCATCCCATTTCCACTGAGGAATCTGCAACGGTTGCAACAATCCAGCTGGTCTCTGGTGCTCTGCCTTAATTCTTCGACAACTATCGCACATAGCCACATGCTCTGCGATTTCCCTCTTCATTCCGTACCACCAGAATTTCTTCTTTAGATCCTGATACATCTTCTCACTGCCAGGGTGAATCGAATAGGCTGTCTCATGAGCTTCCTTGAGAATCAACTCCCGAATAGACTGGACATTGGGAACACACAAGCGGTCTTTGAACCATACCACGCCTTCTGCATCTTCTCGAAAATCTTTGCCTCTGCCATCTAGAATCAGTCGCCGGATCTCACTGATCTTCTCATCATTCTTCTGCGCTTCTTTGATTTCGCGCTCCAAGGTAGGTTCCAATTCAACTGTGACTCCTCGCGAATTGTTCAGAAATCCGAGACTCAACCTGTCGAACTCCTTGGCTAACTCATAAGGCATCGGACGAGCGACCATCAGATTGACTTGACTCTTTCTGCTCAAAGCATCTGCCACTACGTTGGCTTTGCCTGGATGGTAATGAATCTCCAACTCATAGTCTTTGATCAGCTCTAACCATCTTCTTTGCCTCATATTCAATTCTGACTGAGTGAATATGTACTCCAGACTCTTGTGGTCTGTGTAAACATCGCATTTTTGCCCATACAAATAGTGCCTCCACGTCTTCAGTGCGTGAACCACTGCTGCCAATTCTAGATCATGGATTGGGTAATTCTTCTCATGAACCTTCAGCTGTCGGGACGAGTAAGCCACAACTCTTCCCTCTTGCATCAACACGCATCCCAAACCTGTGTAACAAGCATCACAATACACAGAGAAGGGCTTGTGCACATCTGGCAAGACTAGGACGGGCGCTGTTGTCAACTTCTCTTTCAGCGCTTCGAAGGCCTCTTGGCATTTCTGGGTCCACTTGAACTCAACCTTGTTGCCTAGCAATGCTGTCATTGGTTTCGCAATCTTCGAAAACCCTTCAATGAATCGCCGATAATATCCGGCCATTCCAATGAAGCTTTTGATTCCTCGAGCATCCGTTGGCGCTTTCCAGTTCAGAATGTCTGCCACTTTCTTCGGATCCACAGCCAATCCTTCTTTGTTGATTATGTGACCCAAGAACAGGACCTCACTGATCCAGAACTCACACTTGCTCAACTTTGCATACAACTGGTGCTCTCGCAATCTCTGCAATACCATCCTCAAATGATCTGCATGCTCTTCTTCACTTTGAGAATAAATCAGAATGTCATCAATGAATACCACCACAAACTGATCGAGATAATCCATGAATACACTGTTCATCAAGTTCATAAAGAACGCTGGTGCATTGGTCAAACCAAAAGACATCACTGTGAACTCATATAACCCATACTTGGTAATGAATGCCGTCTTCGGAATGTCCGAAGGTCGGATCCTGAGCTGATGATAACCTGACCTCAGATCAATCTTGGAGAACACGCTGGCTCCTCTCAACTGGTCAAACAGATCTTCTATTCTGGGCAAGGGATACTTGTTCTTGATCGTGACTTCATTCAAAGCTCGATAATCGATACACATCCTCTTGGTGCCATCTTTCTTCTCCACAAACAGGACAGGGGCGGCCCAAGGCGAGGTGCTTGGCCGGATGTAACCTTTCTCTAACAGCTCATCAATCTGCTTCTTAAGCTCAACCAACTCTGGTCCAGATATTCTGTAAGCTCTCTTGAAGATAGGGGCGGTTCCAGGAAGAAGCTCTATGGCAAACTCAACTTTCCGCTCTGGTGGCATACCCGGTAAATCCTTCGGAAACACATCTGGGAATTCAGACACAACCTTGATACTCTCAATTGGGTTTGCTTCACTGCTATCGACAGCCATCTGATAACAACTTCCTTTCTTCGGCTCAGGCGGGACTAACTCGGTCACCACTTCCTCTCCTAGTGGGGACACCAACTTGATTGCCCTTCTATCACAACTGATAACTGCCTGATACTTATCTAGCCAATTCATCCCTAGGATGACATCTATTCCCTGAGTACCCATTACTATAAGGTTAGCGGGAAACGCTATCCCCCTTATTTCCACACTTACATTCAAACAGATGCTATCAGCTCGAATTCTACCACCAGCTGAGTCAATTTGAATGGGGGTTGACATGGCAGTAATTGGAAGATTATGTGCTTCTACCCATGATGCAGTAATAAAAGAATGCGTTGCTCCAGTATCAAATAACACTTCTGCAATATGGGAGTCGACTGGGAACATACCTACTGTCATGCCGGGAGTCTCCTGAACTGCTTCAGCCTCCAAGTGGTTCAGTCTTCCATGATTATAGCGCTGCTGAGGGCGGTTGCCTGCTCCAGACTGAGACGCATTCTGCTTCGCTGGGGCATTGGGGCCTGACTGCTGCTGGGCTGCCTTCTTCGGACATTGCATCACCCAATGGCCTTGCTCTCCACAGTGAAAACATGCTCTGTTTCCAACCTGAGCTGGTGCTGCCTGATTGTTCTGCTGAGTTGCGGGGGCAGGGAGACGAGGTGTCTGCTGATTCTGCCTCTGAAACTGGCCTCCTCCTGACTGATTGCTCTGACGGTTCTGGTACTGATGCTGAGGGTACTGCCTTTGGAACTGCTGATACTGCTGACGCTGCTGATGCTGCTGAGGTGGACGCTGATTCTGCCTGAACTGCTGAGGTTGATTGCCTGAAAAACGAGGACGACTGCTGCTTCCAGGCTGGGGTCCACTAATCTTGCGCTTACGATCCTCCATCTCCTTACGCTTCCTTTCTGTCATGATTGCTCTGTCAGTCAGGTGCTGGAATGTCGGGAAGGTATGATTCATCAGTTGGTACTGCAGAGGGTCAACCAAGCCTCTCAAGAAACGGTACTGTCGCTTGGCGTCAGTGTTGACATCTTCGGGAGCATAGCGGGACAACAACAGGAACCTGTCTCGATACTCACTAACAGATGATGACCCTTGCTTAAGGGCCAGGAACTCCTCCTTCTTCACTGTCATCAGACCGGCAGGCACATGGTACTGACGAAAGCTACCTCTGAACTCTTCCCAAGTGATGGCATCGGGGTTGGCATGGGTGGCGAGGTAAGACTCCCACCATGATTGGGCTGCTCCTCTCAACAGACGGGGACCATACAAGACTTTCTCCCTGTCATCACACTGAGCGGTATGCAACTCCCGCTCCACAGTGCGCAACCAATCTTCAGCATCCATGGGGTCAGAAGAGTGAGCGAACGTTGGGGGATGACCTCTCATGAATTCAGCACGCTTGTCCCTGGGCATCTGAGGCATCTGAGGCTGGGGTGGAGCCTGCTGCTGTTGCTGCTGCTGAATGGCGGCCAGAGTCTGACCGATGGCCTGAACTGCCTGAGTCTGCATCAGAAACATCTGCTCGATCGACATCGGGGGCGGGGGTGGCAGGTGCTGCTGCTGGGGCACCTCATCTTGCTGACCGGCTTGCTCCTGCTGAGCACGCCTTCCTCCTCTGCGCCTGTTCTCTGACATCTGCAGAACGCAACCACACATCAGAACTGATCTGGCAAATCTTGCAGCATAAGAAAAGAGTATAGAATTCTCCAACAGCACTGAACAGATGAGCATCTTCACTGATCTCCAACACAGACCACACAGCTTCTCAGATAAAGAGGAAAGTAGAATAAAGGGTTTCCCAACTATATAACTAACTCCATTAACATAATAGGTAAGCCAAAATGCAGGGGATACCCACACTCTGGTGACAATCATTACAAAGATCCAAACCAAACATAGTTCATCATGACAAACATAAATGCACAGGATATAGCAAACTACCCTGTCTAACTAAGACTAACTAAGACCGAGACTAACGCTAAAACTGAAGCTTCTATGTATATATATTTCGTATTAATTACAAGATCCAACTCTAACGATCTATTGTTCTAGATTTATCTTGGTCTTGCAGTCGGGATTGCCATAAGACTGGAGTCCATGCCGAGGCGAGCGGTACGGGTGCTGAGTCCCGACGGGGGCGGGGGAACCATCATCCAAGTGACGACGCTCCGCGCGCTCAGCCCGCAGCAGGGCGATCTCAGCACGAGCCCTACTCAGCTCGTCTAATGCATGGTCCAGCTCCGTGTTTAGCACGGCGGCTAGGTTGACTGTGCTGCTCAACCTAGGATTGTCCTCACCAGCAGGTGAAACAATCATGCCTCCTGCGCTGCCAGATGGACGGCGGGGGTAATACTTCAGGTCGAGACCGTCAGCTACCCCACCGAGAACCGAGCAGTAGTGCGAAAGCGCACGCCGTGCAGCATCCTGCATGGCTGCCTCAGCTGAGTCCCGCTCAGAGATAGAATAGTGCTCTGAGCAAGCCTCCGCGCCCTGGAGACTGTTCTCCGGACGGCGCACCAAGCAGGTCGCCTCCCAGCGGTCCGGGTAGACCCCGCGACTATGCTGGTAGACCACACAGCGATACTCGATGGACCAAGTACGCCGGTCAAGTGCCCGACGCAGCAGGGTGTCGAGCGCGTCGTGGAAGTGACACCCGCGAGCAGCGTCGCGAGTGATGGGTCGAGCAACCCATCCTTCCGGCTCATGGCTAGAGAGGTCGAGGTCGTGGCTCGAGCTGTCGTCGCCACCTCCGTCGTCTGGGTCTCCTCCAACAGCTACTCCAGAAGCTGGGACGCCCAGTGGTGGTGCAGGGGGCGCCTCCAGGGGAAGCACAGGGGAGCAGCTCCTCACAGACTCTATCTCCTGCTGGAGCGAGAAAGAAGAGCCCTGCTGCTCCTGTCGTCGACGTTCCTGCTCCTCATGCAAGCGGTGGTGCAGTCTCTCCAAGTGGCTGGACTGTCCGGCCACGGGACGGCGAAGCGGACGCTCAGCAAGGCGGGAGGGTAAGAATGGGATGACGGACTTTCGTGCAGTGTGTCTAAGTCGAGCCATCTACAAAAGATATCGCAAGCAAAAGGGTGAGAACAGAATTAATATGACCAGCAAATAATGAATCACAAATAAATGAAGGATCAGAATAATAATGAATCATAAATAAATGAAGGATCAGGATAAAACAAAATTTTCAGCAAGGTATAATATATAGTAGAACATAGATTTGGTCAGTAGGACCAACTTTTGAAGGGATACCAAAGTCAAGGCAGGGACAGAGGTCTATAGTCCTTAGAACGACCATTCTACTCTAGGTTGGCGGTCCTACAGTCAGCACGGCTTTGATACCACTTATGTCACACCCGGTTTTAGAAGGCAAACCGAATGCGAACCATGTACGTGCCAGGATCAGTTATTCACGTACACAGCAGTTACATAATATGGACATCATCACACAGTGCTCAAATAGTATTAAAAGGGGAAATAATAGTTGATTACATCATACGTCTGAGACGTCCATATAGTTCTTACAATAAATCAAAGTGCGAAAACGAAACGTAGATAACGCGGCCTTCACAGGCAGCCGACTGGGGGTTGCCGCTAACCCACGCCTAGAACTCGTCGTAGTCTTGGAACTCCTGGAAGTCTCCTTCCACAGCTTCATCTTCTCCTGAGCAGTGGTTGCAATGCTGACAACCTGGGGGGGGGGGGTTTGGTGTGTAGAGCAAGGGTGAGTACACATCAACATACTCAGCAAGCATCCCGTTTGGCTGTAGTGGACTAGCTTTATGTGGGGATAAGTCAAGCAGTTGCTTTTAGTTGGTCAGGTTATTACTTACTAGTAGAAAGCCAGGTTTTAACATTAACCCAAGTTATTAGCCCAATGTATCCTTTCCAAACGGAAAGAATACCACTTACCAATACCATAATCATAATCAGGACCATCAATCTCATTGCCACCTGTACCAAAATATCACTGATCAAGTATCACTAATCTCTGGAGCTCCCTTGGCCGCTCATAACCGCGAGCACGGCTGATATATCAGTTTCATAACACTCTGCAGAGGTTGCGCACTTTACCCATAAGCCGTGATTCCCTTTCTAGCCCGGGCTTGCAAGACCCTTATTCACTCCCAAGGTGAATGGCTAGGGATTCACTACGAAGCCTTTACAAAGATTCCCCGAGGCTGTAGCCGCCCGTTAGGTTTCCTAAATGTACCGCACTCCTCCCCAAGGGACAAATCAACCTTGGCAGAGCGAGCCGCATACACCGAGCCCCATTGACGGCACAACGGCTAAGCGAACTACACCCCGGTTCCTCTAATTATTCAGCTAAGGGCGTCCCATTCCACCCTCATGGTTGCACTGTTTTCCCGGGCGGTCATCCATTGAACAGGTCCTTACGGAGAGGCACTCGAGAAACCGCTCGAGTCCCCTTAAATGCCACAAGTATGATCATAAATAAGAAGGGGAAAACAACGTATCATAGATAATCACATCATGTTCATTGATTAGAGTTGAGCAATAGCATCAAACTAAGCAGTAATAATCCGACCCAAATAGGTAAACAAGGACATGGATAACAAAAGCTAGTCAATCCTTAAGTATAAATGTGTAAAGCGGGAGGTGAATTAAAGAATGAATAGGACAGAGATAGGTCAAAGGACACTTGCCTCCACCAACCGACTGCTGCTCAGGGGCTTCTCCTGCGAATTCCTCGGGCTCTTCGACCGGATCGTTCTCTATGCGAGCGCAAACATACATACATCCACATATTTAATACAAAAGAACAGTACACCATACAAGGGAACAAGTGAAGCGAATATGCATCAAGTATGACATTCGATATCGCATTTGTTATGGTTAGAAAGAAACGGGAAAGATCTCGCAGGGGTTTAAAGTTTATGCACTAATGATTAGTTACAATTGATTCTTAACAAAAGAATTCTGTTATATATATATACTAATGGAAACCTAATCATTTTTAGTTGATCAACCTTGCACGAGATAAACAATTAACTACGTGAATCAATAGCATAACGAAATTTTAAATTAAACTTCCTATTTTCCATAGCATGAACAATGATCAGCCTACCTAAAACAAAGTAATTATGATCACAGAAAGTAAATAAAATAAAATAAAAAAATAAAAAAAAACAGAGGGGGGGGGGGGCGGTTGAACCGGCCCTAGGCGGGGCGGCCGAGCTGGGCGGGCGCGCGGGGGAGGGCGGCCGAGCTGGGCAGCCGGGGCGGCTGAGCCGGTCGGCCAGGGCGGCTGAACCGGCCCTGGGCAGGGGGCGCGGCCAAGGGCCAGGGGCGGCCGGGCGCGGCTGGGGGCTGGCCGGGGCGCGGCCAGCGGCTTGGCCAGGGGCGGCCGGGGCCGGCTATGGCGCGGCCGGGCGGGGCTAGGGGGCGGCCGGGGCTGGCCAGGGGCCGGCCGGGCGGCCAGGGGGCGCGCCGGGGGCGGCCAGCGGCTGGGCTGGGGGCGGCCAGCGGCTGGGGGCGCCAGGGCGGGGGAAGAAGAGGGGGGAGGGGAGAGGGAGAGAGGAGGGAGAGAGGGGGGGGGGGGGGGAGGGGAGGCTCACCGGCGGGGGCGGCCGGCGGCAGGGGCGGCCAAGGGCGGCGGCGGCTTAGGGCAGGGGCGGGTAGGGGCGGCGCTAGGGAGAGAGAGAGGGAAAATGAGAGGGAGGGAGAGGGGAATTGGGGAAAAAGGGAAGGGGGTGGGGGGCGGCTGGGCCTCTTTGGGCCCAAGAGGGGCGCCAGGGGCGGCTGGGCCGGCCGGGGTTGGCCCACGGCGCCGGAGAGAGAGAAAAAGAGGAGAGAGAAAGAGAGAGAAAGAGAGAGAAAAGATTATTTCCTTGTTTTCAAAATCCGATCTTTCTAGATGAATGCGTTTGCACTTTCAAACAATCAAAAGATGCAAGGTTCGGCATGGTGCATCAAACAACACAAAGTATCTTTAGAGTTTTTCTTACACGGGAAATCCAAACCGAATCCCGCTAAAACTTTGGAAAAGATCAAGGTTTAGCGAGAGGAAAAGAAAAAGAAAAGGTAACGCCCGAATTTTGGCGAGTAAAGAAAAGAAAAAATTCAACTGCAAAATTCGGGGCGTTACAGTTAATGTTCTGGATGTCCTGGAGACAATAAAGTCTTCCAGCACTACTCCGAAGAAGACTGTTGAAGCTTCCAAAGTGCAAACTGAAGCCTTAATGCCGAAGCTTCGAAGCACCAATCTGAGAGTGAAGCTGGGCCTTCAGAGCCCGCCAAGGTAAAATCCTTGGAAGCCGAAAATACAAAAACAACAGAACAAATTTTGGGTGAAGAAACCGGCACTGCCACCCCCGAAGCATTTCCCGAAGCTTTGGATTATATTTTACGACATGCTTCGGGGAAAAAGTTGAATGAAAGAGAAAAGCAAGAGGCCCAGTTTTACGCCCAAAAACTGAAATACCCAAAGGGGGCGTTAATTTTCAATGGTAGCGGAGAAGAAGACTTCTTGTATTGTCTCCCTGACAGCAAAGAAATTTCTGTCTATCGGGAGATGAGCAAGAGCTTCGGCTTCCCAACACTAGAAAATGGGCTCTCGATATTATCGAAGAACGAGCTGGCCGACAGCTTGGCATACAATAGCTTAAAGGTGAGAAAATGAGATCTTTGTATTATTTCTTGAAATCAAAATTTTTCGTTTACTTAAATTTATTGACGCACACACATTTTTTCCTGTTTTGCAGGGCCTTATACTTAGCAATGCCCTGAGGGCCCAAAAAGATGTTGAAGATGAAGGGTGTGTCATTGCTCTGAGCAACCTTCGTTCCGAAGTAATTGAACTAAGGAACGAATGTCTAGAAAAAGATAAAATATTACACTCACTGGTAAATCGAATAAAAGAAGACGAAGCTACTTCTAAAGCTCAAGCTGAGGCTCAGAAACGTGAAATTGAAGATCTTCGGAAGCAACTAGCCAGGGCTAAAGAAGAACGCACACTTGAAGAAACAAAACGAGAAATTAGCGAACAATGGGCAAATCATTTGGAAGAAAGCGTTGAAGAGCTTCGAGCATCCAAGAAGAGGTGCTACGAAAAATCCATAGAATGTGTTAAGAAAATAAAATCCAGCTTCGCCAGCGTTGGCGCATTTTCAAGTGAAGAGAACTTCGTGAGAGGTAACCCGGAAGGCCCAATCGAGTGGATCAGCCACGAAGCCGAAGCTTTTGAAGAAATTCTAAATAGTCGTGGGGGACATTTGTGCCTTTTCGGGTGCCAGGGGGATTACTACTGTTTTGGAGAGGAAGGGCTGTGACCATGTGAAGCTTCTGGCACAATTCGAAGCCGCCCTGTCCTCCGAAGATATAAAAGACCCCTCGGCCGAAGCTAGCCTGGTTGGTGGAAAATTTTTCACCGATATCTGGGACAACGGTGGCCGGGAAATGGCCCAGGAAATCATTCGAAAAAGCGAAAAAGGCATCCATGACGCTAGAGAAGTAGCAGAGGCCGCTGAGAAAAGTGCAGAGCCCGAAAGCCAAATAGGTACTAACTAGTGGTTTTTGGCTCTGTTGTAATTTTTTGATTTCAAACTTGTTTATGGTTTGTAATAGTGACATAGACGTATCTTCTCCTCCCTCAGAACCTGTCGAACCATCCGCAGGCCCCCGCGCGAAGGAGGATGACGAAATTAAGAAAATGGCCAAAGCCATCATGGATAAAGTTGTCGATCAACTACTGAACGAAGCTGCAGAAGTAGTACTTAGGGAAGACTAGATGCTATTGTAGAAACATTTGAAATGTAATCTGTGTAATATTTTGTAACTTTGAATATAATATACGAGCTTTTTATGATTCAATTCTTTACGATGCATGAAATTTTACATACGTACCGTTTTTGAGCCTTCGACGAAAAAACACCTTCCCTTCTTTTCATGCTTCGTGAAGAAAAAGTTTATATATCTCAACAATTGCTTTGATGAAGAATATCCGAGCTTCGTAAAATTATTCTCCGAAGCTATAAAAAAGTCTTATGTTGTCTTTCCGATGGAGCTACACTTTTTCACTTTTTCAGAGCATTCTCTGAAGATCAATATTGTATCCCCTTCTTGTGCCATATGCAATATGATGTATGATGCTTATGCTGTGAAAAATGATGCGATGATGTTATGGTATGCAAGATGATATTTGTGCCGAAGATACACAAACATCCCTGCGATAGATTATACAATCTTTTTGTATCAGTGTTTATTTTTCGTGGTAAGCCTCCCTTAGGAGCTTCTTCGCCTTTTACTTCAGCAGAATCAGCGTTTATTTTTTGCTGTAAGCCTCCCTTAGGAGCTTCTTCGCCTTTTACTTTCGGCGGTATTCGCGTTGACTTTTCGCGCTTCGCCTTTTACTTAGGCGGTATCAGCGTTTATTTTTCGCTGTATGCTCTGCATTCCCTTGGGAACGACTTTTGAGCGGAAAACTTACGCTGCGCTCCCTTAGGAACGACTTTTTGTAGCTTTGGCAAACTCACGCTGCGTTTCTTAGAACGACTTTTTGTTGCTTTGAAGAATTCACACTGTGTGCCTTTAGAATAAATTTTTGATAATTCGAAGGTCCACCTTGCTACCCCAAATCTTTATGCTTTGGCGACTCAAGCCTGTGGAGAAGATATATTTTCCTTATGGTAAAAAATGAAACTGTTACAAGAGATTGAAAACGACAAAAAGTACTTAAGCCTCCCATAAGTGTTTCTTATTAAAAAGAAAATAATACTGAATACGAAAGATTGAAAATAATGCTGTGAAGGTGGGATATTTGTCAGTAAATGTGCTTCGACTCTAGCACAGTACTATTGACTGTGCGAGCTTCAGACTCTTCTCTGAAGTCCCTTTAGTGTTGAGTATGCTGACTCCCTTCTGGCTGCCAGCCTCGTTGCATTGGTGGTGGAGGCGGAAGCTGTTGCCAAGATGCTTGGGGTTGACTTGCCGAAGCAACAGAAGCTGCAGGGTGGTTGCCTACATATTCTGGAATGTAAGGCGAATGATACGAAGCAGTGTGCATGACTTGCTTCGGCTGACTCTGTTGTGCTGCAGCTTCTGCTATCTCCTTTTGCTTCTGGATGGTAACATGGCACATTCTGGTGGTATGGCCCTTGTCCTCACCACAGAATAGACAATAAAGTTTTCTTAGCTGGTCCCCGAATCTTCCTCCGAAGCCCCTGGTGCCTCTGCCCCTTGGAGCTGGCGGCCGGAAAGAGCTTTGCTGTTGTCCCGAAGCCTGCTGCTGTTGTCCCGAAGCCTGTGAAGAGTACTGTGACCTTTGCTGTTGACTCCCTCTATCATCACTCTGAGTAGAGTTGTGAATTGACCTGACGTGCCTCGGATGAAATCTTCCTCCGAAGCCCCTGGTCATTTCAGAGAACCTGTATGCTTCCTCCCTTCTTTGGCGGAAGTCATTGTCAGGTCGAATATACTCGTCCATCTTCTGGAGCAGCTTCTCCAAAGTTTGAGGAGGCTTCCTGGCAAAGTATTGAGCTGAAGGTCCCGGTCGAAGTCCCTTAATCATGGCCTCAATGACAATCTCATTGGGCACCGTTGGTGCCTGTGCCCTCAGACGCAGGAACCTTCGGACATACGCCTGAAGGTATTCTTCATGATCCTGGGTGCACTGGAATAAAGCTTGAGCGGTTACCGGCTTCATTTGAAACCCTTGGAAGCTGGTTAACAACATGTCCTTCAGCTTTTGCCATGAGGTGATTGTTCCTGGCCAAAGAGAGGAGTACCAGGTTTGGGCAACACTCCTGACAGCCATGACGAAAGACTTTGCCATGACTGCAGTGTTGCCACCATACGAAGATATTGTTGCTTCGTAGCTCATCAGAAACTGCTTCGGATCTGAGTGGCCGTCATACATGGGAAGCTGGGGTGGCTTGTAGGACGGAGGCCAGGGTGTAGCCTGCAGCTCAGCTGATAGAGGAGAAGCATCATCAAAAGCAAAATTTCCATGATGGAAATTTTCATACCAGTCATCTTCATTGAAGAAGCCCTCCTGATGAAGCTCTCTGTGCTGGGGCCTTCGGTTCTGCTCATCTTGAGTAAGATGGCGAACTTCTTCAGAGGCTTCATCTATCTGCCTTTGTAGTTCAGCTAGCCTGGCCATCTTTTCCTTCTTCCTTTGCACCTGTTGATGAAGCATCTCCATATCTCTGATTTCTTGATCTAATTCATCCTCCTGAGGCGTTGGACTGGTGACTTTCCTCTTCTGGCTTCGGGCCTCCCGAAGAGAGAGAGTTTCCTGATTGGGGTCCAGCGGTTGCAGAGCTGCAGCCCCTGTTGCTAAAGCTTTCTTCGGCGCCATAACGAAGGTCTATGCTTGCCGAAGGTGTTCGAAACTCAAAAAGTGAAAGTGAGTTCACCGGAGGTGGGCGCCAATGTTGGGGACTTGTTCTCAAATGCTAAGAGTTAAGAACAAGGCAACATAAAAAGTGTTAAATGTTAAAGTCCTTCGTAACATTATCTCCCTTTGGGATATAATGAGTTTCGAACGAAGGTTATGAAGGACATACCTTCGTGAGCACAAGAGATAATGATGGAGAATTTATATAAGGTATAAAACGTAACACAAATATTATTATTAGATCATTTCTATTTTATTAACATGGAAAAATAGAAATGATTATAAATTACAAATGTACCTTCGACTTGAGAGAAGGCAAAAGTACAAGCGTGATGCAAAAGCAAATGCCAAGTCAGCGTGAATAGTACGGGAATATTGTTCATCTATTTATAGGCACGAGACACAGCCCATGTAAAATTACATTCATGCCCATTACACTTGCTAGTAACTTATAGCAATCCATTGAGGTCTAAGTAGCCTTTTCATCTTTGAGTCGGTTCCCTTTTCTGCTATCGCGCCGAAGCTTCCCTACGTACAGCTTCGTGATCAGCTCATCCTTCGTCTCAATCTCCCTTCGTCTCGCTTAGGCTTCGTCCTGACCATACTCTATGCTCGTGATCCGAGTCTGAAGATACCTATTCATATATTTCACTTGGAAAACATTGTCAAATCATGTTTTTGAGGACCTTCGGAGGACGAAGGCACCCAACAGGAACCAAGGCAAGGTTAAAGGACTGGGAAAAATAGCCATTTCATCCGAGCATTCTATCTCAAATATGTTCTTAGTTGAATCGCTCGAGTACAACTTATTGTCTGTAAGTCAATTATGTAACATGGGTTATAATTGTCTATTTACCAATGTAGATGTGTCTGTCTTTAGAATGAGTGATGGTTCACTAGCTTTTAAGGGTGTATTAGACGGCAAACTCTACTTAGTGGATTTTTCAAAAGAGGAGGTGAAAGGGAAATAGGCTTACACCTTTTCCTAAATAGATTTTGGTGGTTGAATTGCCCAACACAAATAATTGGACTAACTAGTTTGCTCTAGTCTATAAGTTTTATAGGTGCCAAAGGTTCACAATAGACCAATAAAATGACCAAGAAATGGTTCAAACAAAGAGAGACAAAGACAACCGAAGTGTGCCCTGGTCTGGCGCACCGGACAGTGTCCGGTGCACCAGGGAACTCGACGCTGAACTCCTCACCTTCGGGAAAATGGGAGGGCGCGCCGCTATAATTCACCGGACTGTCCGGTGAGGCACCGGACAGTGTCCGGTGACACACCGGACTGTCCGGTGTGCCAACGGAGCAACGGCTACTTCAAGCGCCAACGGTCGACTGCAACGCATTTAATGCGCGCCTGCGCGCGCAGAGGTCAGAGCACGCGCAGTTGGCGCACCGGACAGTCTACAGGACTTGTCCAGTGCACCACCGAACAGCCCAGAGGCCCCACCAGTCAGAGCTCCAACGGTCGAACCCTAACGACCGGGTGACGTGGCTGGCGCACCGGACTGTCCGGTGCGCCATGCGACAACAGCCTCCACCAAACGGCTAGTTTGGTGGTTGGGGCTATAAATACCCCAACCACCCCACATTCAATAGCATCCAAGTTTTCAGACTTCTACACATTACAAGAGCTATAGCATTCAATACAAGACACACCAAAGAGATCAAATCCTCTCCCAAGTCTCTAGTTCAATTCCAATCAATAGTGACTAGTGAGAGAGTGACTTGTGTTCATTTGAGCTCTTGCGCTTGGATTGCTTCTTTTCTTTCTCATTCTTTCTTATGAACATCTTAATTATAACTAAGGCAAGGACACCAATTGTGTGGTGGTCCTTGCGGGGACTTAGTGTCCCGTGTGATTGAGAAGAGAAGCTCACTCGGTCTAAGTGACCGTTTGAGAGAGGGAAAGGGTTGAAAGAGACCCGGTCTTTGTGACCACCTCAACGGGGAGTAGGTTTGCAAGAATCGAACCTCGGTAAAACAAATCCTTGTGTCTCACTCTTTATTTGCTTGCGATTTGTTTTTCACCCTCTCTCTCGGACTCGCTTATATTTCTAACGCTAACCCGGCTTGTAGTTGTGATTAACTTTGTAAATTTCAGTTCGCCCTATTCACCCCCCCTCTAGGCGACTTTCAATTGGTATCAGAACCAATGCTTCATTAGAGCCTAACCGCTCGAAGTGATGTCGGGAGATCACGCCAAGAAGGAGATGGTGACCGGGGACAAGCCCGCTACAATCCACGAGAAGGCTCCATCGGGAGAGTCCCGCGACAAAGGAAGGAGAAGGAATCCTCTTCCCACAAGTCGCATCGGAGTGGCGACAAGAAAAAGAAGATGAGGAAAGTGGTCTAATACGAGACCGATTCTTCATCGCCATCCACCTCCAGCTCCGACGCGCCATCCATAACTTCTAAGCGCCATGAGCGCAAGAAGTATAGTAAGATTCCCCTACGCTACCCTCGTATTTCAAAGCGTACTCCATTACTTTCCGTTCCACTAGGCAAACCACCGGTTTTTGACGGTGAAGATTATAATATGTGGAGTGACAAAATGAGGCATCATCTAACCTCACTCCACACAAGCATTTGGAACGTTGTTGAGTTTGGTGTACAGGTACCATCCGTGGGGGATGAAGATTATGATTCGGATGAAGTGGCCCAAATTCATCACTTCAACTCCCAAGCCACTACTATACTCCTTGCCTCTCTAAGTCGAGAGGAGTATAATAAGGTGCAAGGGTTGAAGAGCGCGAAGAAAATTTGGGACGTGCTCAAGACCGCGCACGATGGAGACGAGGTGACAAAAATCACCAAGCAGGAGACGATCGAGGGGGAGCTCGGTCGGTTCATGCTTCACCAAGGGGAGGATCCACAAGCAATGTACAATTGATTGAAGACCTTGGTGAACCAAGTGCACAACCTCGGGAGTACAAAATGGGATGACCATGAGATGGTCAAGGTTATTCTTAGATCCCTCGTTTTCCTTAACCCTACGCAAGTTCAATTAATTCGAGGTGATCCTAGATACAAGCTAATGTCTCCCGAGGAGGTTATAGGAAAATTTGTGAGCTTTGAGCTAATGATTAAAGGCTCAAAGAAAATCATCGAGCAAGGCACCTCCTCCATGCCCAAGGCACAACCCGTCGCATTCAAGGCAACGGAGGAGAAGAAGGAAGAGTCTACACCAAGTAGGCTCCCCATCGACGCCTCAAAGCTCGACAATGAGGAGATGGCTTTAATCATCAAAAGCTTTCGACAAATCCTCAAGCAAAGGAGGGGGAAGGACTACAAGCCCCGCTCCAAGAAGGTTTGCTACAAGTGTGGTAAGCCCGGTCACTTTATAGCAAAATGTCCTATTTCTAGTGACAGTGACAGGGGCGACGACAAGAAGGGGGGAATAAAGGAAAAGAAGAGGTACCACAAGAAAAAGGGTGGCGATGCCCATGTGTGCCGCGAGTGGGACTCCGACGAGAGCTCCACCGACCCCTCCTCCGACGAGGACGCCGCCAACATCGCCATCAACAAGGGACTCCTCTTCCCCAACGTCGGCCACAAGTGCCTGATGGCAAAGGATAGCAAAAGGAAGAAGGTTAAATCTAAATCCTCCACTAAATATGCATCCTCTAGTGATGAAGACAATTCTAGTAATGAGGAGGATAATTTGTTTACTCTTTTTGCCAACCTTAACATGGAACAAAAAGAAAAGTTAAATGAATTGATTAGCGCTATTCATGATAAGGATGAACTCTTGGATAGCCAAGAGGACTTCCTAATTAAGGAAAATAAGAAGCATGTTAAGGTTAAGAATGCTTATGCTCTAGAGATGGAAAAATGTGAAAAATTAACTAGTGAGCTAAGCACATGCCATGACTTGATTGCCAACCTTAGAAATGAGAATGCTAGATTAATTGCTAAGGTTGATTCAAAAGTTTGTGATGATTCATATGACAATCTTAGAAATAATCATGCTATTTCTATTGCTAAGATTGAAAAATTGAATGCCTCTCTTGCTAGCCTTAGGATTGAAAATGAAAAATTGATTGCTAAGGCTAAAGACTTAGATATTTGCAATGCTTCCATTTCCGATCTTAGAAGTGAAAATGATATTTTACATGCTAAGATTGTTGAACTAAAAACTTGCAAACCCTCTACATCCACCATTGAGCATGTTTCTATTTGCACTAGATGTAGATATGTTGACATTGATGCTATTCATGATCACATGATTTTAATTAAACAACAAAATGATCATATAGCAAAATTAGATGCTAAAATTGCCGAGCATGAGCTAGAAAATGAAAAATTTAAATTTGCTCGTAGTATGCTTTATAGTGGGAGACGCCCTGGCATCAAGGATGGCATTGGCTTCCAAAAGGGAGACAATGTCAAACTTAATGCCCCTCCTAAAAAATTATCTAACTTTGTTAAGGGCAAGGCTCCCATGCCTCAGGATAACGAGGGTTACATTTTGTACCCTGCCGGTTATCCCGAGCATAAGATTAGGAGAATTCACTCTAGGAAGTCTCACTCTGGCCCTAATCATGCTTTTATGTATAAGGGTGAGACATCTAGCTCTAGGCAATCAACTCATGCTAAATTGCCTAGAAAGAAAACTCCTAGTGCATCAAATGAACCTTGCATTTCATCTAAAACTTTTGATGCATCTTATGTTTTGACTAACAAATCCGACAAAGTAGTTGCCAAGTATATTGGGGGCAAACACAAGAGTTCCAAGACTTGTGTTTGGGTACCCAAAGTTCTTGTATCTAATGTCAAAGGACCCAAAACTGTTTGGGTACCAAAAATCAAGAACTAAATTTGTTTTGTAGGTTTATGCATCCGGGGGCTCAAGTTGGATCATCGATAGCGGGTGCACAAACCACATGACAGGGGAGAAGAAGATGTTCTCCTCCTACGAGAAAAACCAAGATCCCCAACGAGCTATCACATTCGGGGATGGGAACCAAGGTTTGGGTAAAATAGCTATATCTCCTGACCATTCTATTTCCAATGTTTTTCTTGTAGACTCTTTAGATTACAATTTGCTTTCCATATCTCAATTATGTAAAATGGGCTACAACTGTCTATTTACTGATGTAGGTGTCATTGTCTTTAGAAGAAGTGATGATTCAGTAGCATTTAAGGGAGTGTTAGAGGGTCAGCTATACTTAGTTGATTTCAATATAGCTGAACTCGACACTTGCTTAATTGCTAAGACTAACATGGGCTGGCTCTGGCATCGCCGACTAGCACATGTTGGGATGAAGAATCTTCACAGGCTTCTAAAGGGAGAACACATTTTAGGACTAACCAATGTTTATTTTGAGAAAGAAAGGATTTGTAGCGCATGTCAAGCAGGGAAGCAAGTTGGCGCTCATCATCCACATAAGAACATCTTGACGACTGACAGGCCAATCGAGCTCCTCCACATGGACCTATTCGGCCCGATCGCTTACATAAGCATCGGCGGGAGTAAGTACTGTCTAGTTATTGTGGATGACTATTCTCGCTTCACTTGGGTATTATTTTTATAGGAAAAATCGAATCTCAAACCCAAGAGATATTAAAGGGATTCTTGAGACGGGCTCAAAATGAGTTCGGCTTGAGGATCAAGAAAATTAGAAGCGATAATGGGACGGAGTTCAAGAATTCACAAATTGAAGGCTTCCTTGAGGAGGAGGGCATCAAGCATGAGTTCTCTTCTCCCTACACGCCACAACAAAATGGTGTAGTGGAGAGGAAGAATAGAACTCTACTAGACATGGCTAGAACCATGTTTGATGAGTACAAGACTTCAGATCGGTTTTGGGCCGAGGCGGTCAACACCGCCTGCTACGCCATCAACCGGTTGTATCTACACCGAATCCTCAAGAAGACATCATATGAACTCCTCACCGGTAAAAAGCCCAATGTTTCATATTTTAGAGTCTTTGGTAGCAAATGTTTTATTCTTGTTAAAAGAGGTAGAAAATCCAAATTTGCTCCTAAGGTTGTAGAAGGCTTTTTACTAGGATATGATTCAAACACAAGGGCATATAGAGTCTTTAACAAGTCCACTGGACTAGTTGAAGTTTCTTGTGATATTGTGTTTGATGAGACTAACGGCTCTCAAGTAGAGCAAGTTGATCTTGATGAATTAGTGAAAGGGAAATGTGCCCTTGGGCCATTTCTAAGTATTTTGGTGATTGAGTGCCAACACATGTGCTTAATTGTGAATTTATGTACATGGATGAACAAGGTGCAAATCATGAGATAAAGGTATGTTTCTAAGCCTTAGTACATTGGTTTTGTGTACTAATGTATTTGTCTAAGTGTTAGAAACAGATAGTAGAAGAAGAGAGAAGAGGAAAGAATGACTTGGCTGTGTGCAGCCAAGTTCCAGCTCGGTCTGGAGCACCGGACTGTCCGGTGTGCACCGGACAGTGTCCGGTGCGCCAGACTACCTCAGCGCGAACTGGCCGCTCTCGGGAAACTGGCCGACGGCGTACGGCTAAAATTCACCGGACTGTCCGGTGTGCACCGGACTGTCCGGTGAGCCAACGGTCGGCCGAGCCAACGGTCGGCCGCGCAATCTGCGCGAGACACGTGGCGGAGTCAACGGTCGGAAGACGGCACCGGACTGTCCGGTGTGCACCGGACATGTCCGGTGCGCCAACGGCTCGCAGATCTCCAACGGGCTGCAACGGTCGGCAGCGCCAGAAAAGGAAACAAATCGGGCACCGGACAGTGTCCGGTGTGCACCGGACTGTCCGGTGCCCCCGACGACAGAAGGCAAGGATGGCCTTCCGGATTTGCTCTCAACGGCTCCTAGCTGCCTTGGGGCTATAAAAGGAGCCCCTAGGCGCATGGAGGAGATACACAAGCAACCTTTGAGCATTCTTGATCATCCACACTAAGTCTCTGCGCATTCGTTTGTGTTTCTAAGTGATTCGAGCTCTGTTCTAAGTGAGAACTCTGAGATAGTCTTGTGAGCTCGATTCTTGGCCGTGTGTGTGCGCTTTTGCTGTGGATTTGTGTGTGTTGCTTCCCTCCCTTACTCTGTGCTTTCTTTGAGATCATATACTTGTAAGGGCAAGAGACTCCAATTTGTGGAGATTCCTTGCAAACGGGATAGTGAAAGGAAAAGCAAAACACCGTGGTATTCAAGTGGGTCTTTGGACCGCTTGAGAGGGGTTGATTGCAACCCTCGTCCGTTGGGACGCCACAACGTGGAAGTAGGCAAGCATTGGCTTGGCCGAACCACGGGATAAACCACCGTGTCACCTCTGTGCTTGATCTCTTGTGGTATTGTGTTTTGTTGAGACTTCACCTTAGCCACTTGGCAATAATCGTGCTAACGCTTAACAAGTTTTTGTGGCTTAAGTTTGAAGTTTTTACAGGATCACCTATTCACCCCCCCCCCCCTCTAGGTGCTCTCAATTGGTATCAGAGCCGTTCTCTTCACAAAGGGACTAACCGCCCGAAGAGATGGATCCTAAGGGGAAGGGTATAGTGATCAACGACAAAGAGAAGGAATCCTTCGTCAACGAGCCGAAGGACGATAAGCCTACCGACTCCGGCTCGGGCCAAAGACGGAAGGAGGGGAAGAAGAAGAAGACCAGGCGCATCAAGGAGATCGTCTACTACGACAGCGACGAGTCTACTTCTTCCCAAAAGGACGAGGACCACAACGACTACGAGAAAAGAAAACCGGTTAATTCGAACTTTTCTTTTGATTACTCTCGTATTCCGCAAAGTTCACATTCTCATTTGCTCTCCATTCCACTTGGCAAGCCCCCACACTTTGATGGAGAGGACTACGGATTTTGGAGCCACAAAATGCGTAGTCACCTATTCTCTCTCCATCCTAGTATATGGGAGATTGTAGAGAGTGGGATGCACTTTGATAGTTCGGATAGTCCCATGTTCATTAATGAACAAATTCATAAGAATGCACAAGCTACTACTGTTCTTCTAGCTTCCTTGTGCAGGGATGAATATCATAAAGTGAGCGGCTTGGATAACGCCAAGCAAATCTGGGACACCCTCAAGATTTCTCATGAGGGGAACGACGTCACCTTGCTCACCAAGATGGAGTTGGTGGAGGGAGAGCTTGGACGATTCGCCATGATAAGGGGCGAGGAGCCGACGCAAACATACAACCGGCTCAAAACCCTTATCAACAAGATAAGGAGCTACGGGAGCACACGATGGACGGACCACGACGTCGTCCGCCTAATGCTCAGGTCCTTTACCGTACTTGATCCTCATCTCGTGAACAAT
Organism: Zea luxurians; assembly: GCA_029449295.1. Classification (NCBI taxonomy): domain Eukaryota; kingdom Viridiplantae; phylum Streptophyta; class Magnoliopsida; order Poales; family Poaceae; genus Zea; species Zea luxurians. Next base: position 94,767,035 of record JAOPSE010000010.1, on the reverse strand, counting down.
ATTCGTGAGAATCCCAGGTACACGATGATGACGCCCGAGGAAGTGCTTGGAAAATTCGTGAGCGGGCGGATGATGATCAAGGAGGCAAGATACGTCGACGACGCGTTGAACGGACCACTCCACGAGCCTCAACCCATTGCTCTAAAGGCAACAAGGAGCAAGGAGTCGCTACCTAGCAAGGTGGCGCAAGTTGAGGCGGCCGGACTCAATGATGAAGAGATGGCTCTCATCATCAAGCGATTCAAGACGGCGCTAAATGGTCGCAAGGGGCAGCCAAGCAAGACCAAGACCAAGGGGAAGCGCTCATGCTTCAAATGCGGTAAGCTTGGTCATTTTATCGCTAACTGTCCCGATAATGAAAGTGACCAGGAAAAGGGGAACAAAAGAGAGAAGAAGAAGCAATACAAGAAGGCAAAGGGCGAGGCGCATCTAGGAAAGGAGTGGGACTCGGATTGCTCCTCCTCCGACTCCGACAACGAAGGACTCGCCGCCACTGCCTTCAATAAATCGGCTCTCTTCCCCAACGAGCGTCTCACATGTCTTATGGCAAGGGAGAAGAAGGTAAGTACTCAAGACTCCACTTATGCTTCTTCTAGTGATAGTGAGTCTAGTGATGATGACATAGATTATTCATGCTTGTTCAAGGGCTTAGATAGATCTAAGATAGATAAAATCAATGAATTGATTGATGCTTTGAATGAAAAGGATAGGCTTTTAGAAAAGCAAGAGGATTTATTGTATGATGAACATGATAAGTTTGTAGAGGCACAAAAATCATATGCTTTAGAAGTAAAAAGAAATGAAGTGCTTTCTAGTGAAATATCTTCTTGTCATGAAACCATTGCTACTTTACAAAGTGTTAACCATGATTTAAATGTTGAATTAGAAGTAACAAATAAATCTAAGTCTTGTGTTGAAAATGTTACAATTTGCACTAGGTGTAAGGATTTTGATGTTAACACTTGTAGCAAACACTTAGTTTCAATTTCAAAACTAAAAGATGAAGTGGCTAGTCTTAATGCCCAACTTAAGACTAGCAAGAGTGAAGTTGAAAAGATAAAATTTGCAAGGGATGCCTATACAATTGGAAGACATCCCTCAATTAAGGATGGGCTTGGCTTCAAGAGGGAAGCCAAGAACTTAACAAGCCATAAGGCTCCCATCTTCGTCAAGGAGAAGGGGAAGGCCCCTATGGCTAGTAATGCTAAAAAGAACCATGCGTTTATGTATTATGATAAGAAAAATGCTAGAAATGCTTATAATAATTTTGATTCACATGTTTATGATTCTCATACCATGTTTGCTTCTAGTTCCTCTTATAAGCATGATAGGGATATGTGTAGAAGAAATGTTGTACATATGCCTAGGAGAAATATTGCTCATGTACCTAGAAAGAATGTTATTCATGCTCCTAGGAAAGTAGTGAATGAACCTTCTACCATTTATTATGCTTGTAATGCTCCCTTTGCTATTTGTAGAAAGGGTAAGAAGGTAATTGCTAGGAAGTTAGGGGCTAGATGCAAGGGAGATAAATCTTGCATTTGGGTCCCTAAGGACATTTGTGCTAACCTTGCAGGACCCAACATGAGTTGGGTACCTAAGACCCAAGCCTAAATTTGCCTTGCAGGTTTATGCATCCGGGGGTTCAAGCTGGATTATCGACAGCGGATGCACAAACCATATGACGGGGGAGAAGAAGATGTTCACCTCCTACGTCAAGAATAAGGATTCCCAAGATTCAATTATATTCGGTGATGGGAATCAAGGCAAGGTAAAAGGGTTAGGTAAAATTGCAATTTCTAATGAGCATTCTATCTCAAATGTATTCTTAGTGGAGAGTCTTGGATATAATTTGCTATCTGTTAGTCAATTATGTCAAATGGGATATAATTGTTTATTTACAAATGTAGATGTGTCTGTCTTTAGAAGATGTGATGGTTCACTAGCTTTTAAGGGTGTACTAGACGGCAAGCTTTATTTAGTTGATTTTGCAAAAGAAGAGGCCGGTCTAGATGCATGCTTAATGGCTAAGACTTGCATGGGCTGGCTGTGGCATCGCCGCTTAGCACATGTGGGGATGAAGAACCTCCACAAGCTTCTAAAGGGAGAACACGTGATAGGTCTAACAAATGTGCATTTCGAAAAAGATAGACCTTGTGCAGCTTGTCAGGCAGGTAAACAGGTGGGAGGAGCGCATCACAGCAAGAATGTGATGACCACGTCAAGACCTCTGGAGCTGCTGCATATGGACCTCTTCGGACCCGTCGCCTATCTAAGCATAGGAGGAAGTAAGTATGGTTTAGTTATTGTTGATGACTTTTCCCGCTTCACTTGGGTGTTCTTTTTGCAGGATAAGTCTGAAACCCAAGGGACCCTCAAGCGCTTCCTCAGGAGAGCTCAAAATGAGTTTGAGCTCAAGGTGAAGAAGATAAGAAGCGACAACGGGTCCGAGTTCAAGAACCTTCAAGTGGAGGAGTTTCTTGAGGAGGAAGGGATCAAGCACGAGTTCTCCGCTCCCTACACACCACAGCAAAATGGTGTGGTAGAGAGGAAGAACAGGACGCTAATCGATATGGTGAGGACGATGCTCGGAGAGTTCAAGACCCCCGAGTGCTTTTGGTCGGAAGCCGTGAACACGGCTTGCCACGCCATCAACAGGGTCTACCTTCATCGACTCCTCAAGAAGACTTCGTATGAGCTACTAACCGGTAACAAACCCAATGTATCGTACTTTCGTGTATTTGGGAGCAAGTGCTACATTCTAGTGAAGAAGGGTAGAAATTCTAAGTTTGCTCCCAAAGCTGTAGAAGGGTTTTTATTAGGTTATGATTCAAATACAAAGGCGTATAGAGTCTTCAACAAATCATCGGGTTTGGTTGAAGTCTCTAGCGACGTTGTATTTGATGAGACTAATGGCTCTCCAAGAGAGCAAGTTGTTGACTGTGATGATGTAGATGAAGAAGATGTTCCAACGGCTGCTATACGAACCATGGCGATTGGAGACGTTCGGCCACAGGAACAAGATGAACGAGATCAACCTTCTTCCTCAACAACGGTGCGTCCCCCAACTCAAGACGATGAACAGGTTCATCAACAGGAGGCGTGTGATCAAGGGGGAGCACAAGATGATAAAGTGATGGAGGAAGAAGCGCAACCAGCACCTCCAACCCAAGTTCGGGCGATGATTCAAAGGGATCATCCTGTCGACCAAATTCTGGGTGACATTAGCAAGGGAGTAACTACTCGATCTCGATTAGTTAATTTTTGTGAACATTACTCTTTTGTCTCCTCTATTGAGCCTTTCAGGGTAGAGGAGGCCTTGCTAGATCCGGATTGGGTGTTGGCCATGCAGGAGGAACTTAACAACTTCAAGCGCAATGAAGTTTGGACGCTGGTGCCTCGTCCCAAGCAAAATGTTGTGGGAACCAAGTGGGTGTTCCGCAACAAACAGGACGAGCACGGAGTGGTGACGAGGAACAAGGCTCGACTTGTGGCAAAAGGTTATGCCCAAGTCGCAGGTTTGGACTTTGAGGAGACTTTTGCTCCTGTGGCTAGGCTAGAATCCATTCGCATCTTGCTAGCATATGCCGCTCACCATTCTTTCAGGTTGTACCAAATGGATGTGAAGAGCGCTTTCCTCAACGGGCCAATAAAGGAGGAGGTGTACGTGGAGCAACCCCCTGGCTTCGAGGATGAGCGGTACCCCGACCACGTGTGTAAGCTCTCTAAGGCGCTCTATGGACTTAAACAAGCCCCAAGAGCATGGTATGAATGCCTTAGAGATTTCTTACTTGCTAATGCTTTCAAGGTTGGGAAAGCCGATCCAACTCTTTTTACAAAGACATGTGATGGTGATTTGTTTGTATGCCAAATTTATGTCGATGACATAATATTTGGTTCTACTAATCAAAAGTCTTGTGAAGAGTTTAGCAGGGTGATGACGCAGAAATTCGAGATGTCGATGATGGGCGAGTTGAACTACTTCCTTGGGTTCCAAGTGAAGCAACTCAAGGACGGCACCTTCATCTCCCAAACGAAGTACACGCAAGATCTGCTAAAGCGGTTTGGGATGAAGGACGCCAAGCCCGCAAAGACTCCGATGGGAACCGACGGACACACCGACCTCAACAAAGGAGGTAAGTCCGTTGATCAAAAAGCATACCGGTCAATGATAGGGTCTTTACTTTATTTATGTGCTAGTAGACCGGATATTATGCTTAGCGTATGCATGTGTGCTAGATTTCAATCCGATCCTAAGGAGTGTCACTTGGTGGCGGTGAAGCGAATTCTTAGATATTTAGTCGCTACGCCTTGCTTCGGGATCTGGTATCCAAAGGGGTCTAACTTTGACTTGATTGGGTACTCAGATTCCGACTATGCTGGATGTAAGGTCGATAGGAAGAGTACATCGGGGACGTGCCAATTCTTAGGAAGGTCCCTGGTGTCATGGAACTCTAAGAAACAAACCTCCGTTGCCCTATCCACCGCTGAAGCCGAGTACGTTGCCGCAGGTCAGTGTTGCGCGCAACTACTTTGGATGAGGCAAACCCTCAGGGACTTTGGCTACAATCTGAGCAAAGTCCCACTCCTATGTGATAATGAGAGTGCTATCCGAATAGCGGAAAATCCTGTTGAGCACAGCCGCACAAAGCACATTGACATCCGGCATCACTTTTTGAGAGACCACCAGCAAAAGGGAGATATCGAAGTGTTTTATGTTAGCACCGAGAACCAGCTAGCCGATATCTTTACCAAGCCTTTAGATGAGAAGACCTTTTGCAGGCTGCGTAGTGAGCTAAATGTCTTGGATTCGCGGAACTTGGATTGAATTGTAGCATACATGTGCTTATGCCTTTGATCATGTTCTTTCTGCATTTTGTTGCTTATTATGGTGCTCAAGTTGTACAAACACTCCCTGGACCTCACAAGTCCGTTGCAAAGTGATGCACATGTTTAGGGGGAGATGTGTTACAACTTGATCCCTTGAGACTAACCATATGCTTGAGTTTGTTTGATTTAGTCTCAATGAAGAATTGAAAGGGAAAAGGTGGACTTGGACCATGCAAGACTTCCACTGCACTCCGATGAGAGGGTAACTTATTCCAAGTCCATCTCATTAACTCTTATTGCCATTTGCTCTTAAGTGAAGATTTTGGTGAGGCAATGGGGTTAAAGGGCCAAGATTGATCCCGTTTTGGTGCTTGATGCCAAAGGGGGAGAAAATAAAGGCCAAAGCGATAAATGGATCAGCTACCACTTGAGAGATTTGAAAATAGTAGAGTAGAGTTTTTGGTTTGTCAAAACTCTTTCATTGTCTCTTTTGGCTTCTTGTGGGGAGAAGTATTGATTATGGAAAAAAGGGGGAGTTTTTGAAATCTTTGATCAATCTCTTTTGAAATGACTCTCTTTATGCTTCAACATGTGTGTTTGACTTAGAGATAGAGATTTGAGTTTGATTTGCAAAAACAAACCAAGTGGTGGCAAAGGATGATCCATATATGCCAAAATTGAATAAAACTTAAATTTATTTTATTTGAAGTGAGTTTGCACTTGTTATAGTTGCTTTATGTAGTGTTGGCATAAATCACCAAAAAGGGGGAGATTGAAAGGGAAATGTGCCCTTGGGCCATTTCTAAGTATTTTGGTGATTGAGTGCCAACACATGTGCTTAATTGTGAATTTATGTACATGGATGAACAAGGTGCAAATCATGAGATAAAGGTATGTTTCTAAGCCTTAGTACATTGGTTTTGTGTACTAATGTATTTGTCTAAGTGTTAGAAACAGATAGTAGAAGAAGAGAGAAGAGGAAAGAATGACTTGGCTGTGTGCAGCCAAGTTCCAGCTCGGTCTGGAGCACCGGACTGTCCGGTGTGCACCGGACAGTGTCCGGTGCGCCAGACTACCTCAGCGCGAACTGGCCGCTCTCGGGAAACTGGCCGACGGCGTACGGCTAAAATTCACCGGACTGTCCGGTGTGCACCGGACTGTCCGGTGAGCCAACGGTCGGCCGAGCCAACGATCGGCCGCGCAATCTGCGCGAGACACGTGGCGGAGTCAACAGTCGGAAGACAGCACCGGACTGTCCGGTGTGCACCGGACATGTCCGGTGCGCCAACGGCTCGCAGATCTCCAACGGGCTGCAACGGTCGGCAGCGCCAGAAAAGGAAACAAATCGGGCACCGGACAGTGTCCGGTGTGCACCGGACTGTCCGGTGCCCCCGACGACAGAAGGCAAGGATGGCCTTCCGGATTTGCTCTCAACGGCTCCTAGCTGCCTTGGGGCTATAAAAGGAGCCCCTAGGCGCATGGAGGAGATACACAAGCAACCTTTGAGCATTCTTGATCATCCACACTAAGTCTCTGCGCATTCGTTTGTGTTTCTAAGTGATTCGAGCTCTGTTCTAAGTGAGAACTCTGAGATAGTCTTGTGAGCTCGATTCTTGGCCGTGTGTGTGCGCTTTTGCTGTGGATTTGTGTGTGTTGCTTCCCTCCCTTACTCTGTGCTTTCTTTGAGATCATATACTTGTAAGGGCAAGAGACTCCAATTTGTGGAGATTCCTTGCAAACGGGATAGTGAAAGGAAAAGCAAAACACCGTGGTATTCAAGTGGGTCTTTGGACCGCTTGAGAGGGGTTGATTGCAACCCTTGTCCGTTGGGACGCCACAACGTGGAAGTAGGCAAGCATTGGCTTGGCCGAACCACGAGATAAACCACCGTGTCACCTCTGTGCTTGATCTCTTGTGGTATTGTGTTTTGTTGAGACTTCACCTTAGCCACTTGGCAATAATCGTGCTAACGCTTAACAAGTTTTTGTGGCTTAAGTTTGAAGTTTTTACAGGATCACCTATTCACCCCCCCCCTCTAGGTGCTCTCAATTAGATGATGAAGAGGCTCCATGCATCGTGCTAAGGAACATGTCCATTGGGGATGTGTGTCCTAAGGAATCCGAAGAGCCCATTCAAGCACAAGATCAACCATCCTCCTCCATTCAAGCATCTCCACCAACTCAAGATGAGGATGAGGCTCAAGATGATGAAGAGGAAGATCAAGGAGATGAGCCACCTCAAGACGACGGCAATGATCAAGGAGGAGATGAAATTGATCAAGAGAAGGAGGATGAGCAAGTTGCAAGGCCGCCACACCCAAGAGTCCACCAAGCAATCCAACGAGATCACCCCGTGAACACCATCCTCGACGACATTCATAAGAAGGTAACCACTAGATCTTGTGTTGCACATTTTTGTGAGCATTACTCTTTTGTTTCCTCTATTGAGCCACACAGGGTAGAGAAAGCACTTCAAGATTCGGATTGGGTGATGGCTATGCAAGAGCAGCTCAACAACTTCATGAGGAATGAGGTATGACATTTAGTTCCACGTCCTAACCAAAATGTTGTAGGAACCAAGTGGGTCTTCCGCAACAAACAAGACGAGCATGGTGTGGTGACAAGGAACAAAGCCCGACTTATGGCCAAGGGATATTCACAAGTCGAAGGTTTGGATTTCGGTGAAACCTATGCACCCGTAGCTAGGCTTGAGTCAATTCCCATTTTACTTGCCTATGCTACTTACCATGGCTTTAAGATTTACCAAATGGACGTGAAAAGTGCCTTCCTCAACGGACCAATCAAGGAAGAGGTGTATGTTGAGCAACCTCCCGGCTTTGAAGAAAGTGAGTATCCTAACCACGTTTATAGACTCTCTAAGGCGCTTTATGGGCTCAAGCAAGCCCCAAGAGCATGGTATGAATGCCTAAGAGATTTACTTATTGCTAATGGATTCAAAGTCGGAAAAGCCGATCCTACACTCTTTACCAAAACACTTGCAAATGATTTGTTTGTATGCCAAATTTATGTTGATGATATTATATTTGGGTCTACTAACGAATCTACATGTGAAGAGTTTAGTAGGATCATGACACAGAAATTCGAGATGTCTATGATGGGGGAGTTGAAGTATTTTCTAGGATTCCAAGTCAAGCAACTCCAAGAGGGCACCTTCATTAGCCAAACCAAGTACACTCAAGATATACTCAACAAATTAGGGATGAAAGACGCCAAACCCATCAAAACACCCATGAGAACCAATGGGCATCTCAACCTCGACACGGGAGGTAAATCTGTAGATCAAAAGGTATACCGGTCGATGATAGGTTCTTTACTCTATGTGCTTCATGACCGGATATTATGCTTTCTGTATGCATGTGTGCAAGATTCCAAGCCGATCCTAATGAAGCTCACCTTAGGGCCGTAAAACGAATCTTGAGATATTTAGTTTATACTCCTAAGTTTGGCCTTTGGTACCCCAGGGGATCCACATTTGATTTAATTGGTTATTCCGATGCCGATTGGGCGGGGTACACAATCAATAGAAAGAGCACATCGGGGACTTGCCAGTTCTTGGGAAGATCTCTGGTGTCTTGGGCTTCAAAGAAGCAAAATTATGTGGCTCTTTCAACCGCCGAAGCCGAGTATATTGCCGCAGGCCATTGTTGCGTGCAATTGCTTTGGATGAGGCAAACCCTTAGGGACTATGGTTACAAATTAACCAAAGTTCCTCTTCTATGTGATAATGAGAGTGCAATCCGTATGGCGGATAATCTCGTTGAGCATAGCCGCACTAAACACATAGCCATTCGGTATCATTTTCTAAGGGATCACCAACAAAAGGGGGATATCGAGATTGCATATGTTAGCACCAAAGAACAAATAGCCGATATCTTTACCAAGCCATTGGATGAACAAACTTTTACCAAACTTAGGCATGAGCTAAATGTTCTTGATTCTAGAAACTTTTATTAATGTTTTGCACACATAGCTCATATGTATACCTTTGATCATCTCTTTCATGTGCTATGACTAATGTGTTCTTTCAAGTCCATTTCATGATAAGTCATAGATTGAAAGGGAAAAGGAGTCTTCGGCGAAGACAAGGCTTCCACTCCGCTCCATCGCATCATTCATCCTTCGCCGTCACTCCGCACAAACTCTCCAACTTTGGTATAATCTTCACTTCTATACTTCTATCCAAAGGGGAGAAAGTAGTTTCAAAGGGCTTATATTTCACTGAAATATCTGTTTTTGACGATTCATGCCAAAGGGGGAGAGAGTATTAGCCCAAAGCAAAAGGTCCGCAACACCACCAATTTCAAAAATATAGTCTTTTATTTGGTATGGAGTCTATTAATTGGTGAAGTTACCACCAATTTCAAAAATATAGTCTTTTATTTGGTATGGAGTCTATTAATTGGTGAAGTTTTTTCAATTGGTATCTTATTTTGATATAATTTCAAATTAGTATACCCTCTTCAAAATTAATATCTAAAACCCTCTTGAACACTAAGAGGAGGATTTCATTAAGGGGGAGTTTTGTTTAGTCAAAGGAAAAGCATTTGAAACAGGGGGAGAAACTTTCAAAACTTGAAAATGCTTCTAAAATCTTATTCATTTACCTTTGACTATTTGCAAAAGAACTTTGAAAAGAATTTCCAAAACATTTTGCAAAACAAAACATGTGGTGCAAGCGTGGTCCAAAATGTTAATAAGAAGAAAAGCCATCCATGCGCATCTAGTAAGTAATATTTATTGGTTTCATTCCAAGCAACCTTTGCACTTACATTATGCAAACTAGTTCAATTCTGCACTTCTATAATTGCTTTGGTTTGTGTTGGCATCAATCACCAAAAATGGGGAGATTGAAAGGGAAATAGGCTTACACCTTTTCCTAAATAGATTTTGGTGGTTGAATTGCCCAACACAAATAATTGGACTAACTAGTTTGCTTTAGTCTATAAGTTTTACAGGTGCCAAAGGTTCACAATAGACCAATAAAATAACCAAGAAAGGGTTCAAACAAAGAGAGCCAAAGACAACCGAAGTGTGCCCTGGTCTGGCGCACCGGACTGTCCGGTGCACTAGGGAACTCGACGCTGAACTCCTCACCTTCAGGAAAATGGGAGGGCGCTCCGCTATAATTCACCGGACCATCCGGTGAGGCACCGGACAGTGTTCGGTGATCCGGTGTGCCAACGGAGCAACGGCTACTTCAAGCGCCAACGGTCGACTGCAACGCATTTAATGCGCGCCTGCGCGCGTAGAGGTCAGAGCACGCGCAGTTGGTGCACCGGATAGTCTACAGGACTTGTCCAGTGCACCACCGAACAGCCCAGAGGCCCCACCAGTCAGAGCTCCAACGGTCGAACCCTAACGGCCGGGTGACGTGGCTGGCGCACCGGACTGTCCGGTGCGCCATGCGACAGTAGCCTCCACCAAACGGCTAGTTTGGTGGTTGGGACTATAAATACCCCAACCACCCCACATTCAATAGCATCCAAGTTTTCAGACTTCTACATATTACAAGAGCTATAGCATTCAATACAAGACACACCAAAGAGATCAAATCCTCTCCCAAGTCTCTAGTTCAATTCCAATCAATAGTGACTAGTGAGAGAGTGACTTGTGTTCATTTGAGCTCTTGCGCTTGGATTGCTTCTTTTCTTTCTCATTCTTTCTTGTGAACATCTCAATTGTAACCAAGGCAAGGACACCAATTGTGTGGTGGTCCTTGCGGGGACTTAGTGTCCCGTGTGATTGAGAAGAGAAGCTCACTCGGTCTAAGTGACCGTTTGAGAGAGGGAAAGGGTTGAAAGAGACCCGGTCTTTGTGACCACCTCAACGGGGAGTAGGTTTGCAAGAACCGAACCTCGGTAAAACAAATCCTTGTGTCTCACTCTTTATTTGCTTGCGATTTGTTTTTCACCCTCTCTCTCGGACTCGCTTATATTTCTAACGCTAACCCGGCTTGTAGTTATGATTAACTTTGTAAATTTCAGTTTTGCCCTATTTACCCCCTCTAGGCGACTTTCAGGAGGCCGATCTAGATGCATGCTTAATAGCTAAGACTAGTATGAGCTGGATGTGGCATCGCCGTCTAGCACATGTTGGGATGAAGAACCTTCACAAACTTCTAAAGGGAGAACATGTGTTAGGACTAACCAATGTCTGCTTCGAAAAAGATAGACCTTGTGCAGCTTGTCAGGTAGGAAAACAGGTGGGAAGCACTCATCACAACAAGAATGTGATGACTACATCAAGACCACTGGAGCTTCTTCACATGGACCTCTTCGGACCCGTCGCCTACCTTAGCATCGGGGGAAGTAAGTATGGTCTAGTAATTGTTGATGATTTTCCCCGCTTCACTTGGGTGTTCTTTTTGCAGGATAAATTAGAAACCCAAGGGACCCTAAAGCGCTTTCTAAGGAGGGCTCAAAACGAATTTGAGCTCAAGGTGAAAAAGATTAGAAGCGACAATGGGTCCGAGTTCAAGAATCTGCAAGTGGAGGAGTACCTTGAGGAAGAAGGCGTCAAGCACGAGTTCTCCGCTCCCTACACACCACAGCAAAATGGTGTGGTAGAGAGGAAGAACAGGACGCTCATCGACATGGCGAGGATGATGCTTGGAGAATTCAAGACGCCTGAGCGGTTTTGGTCGAAAGTTGTGAATACAGCTTGCCACGCCATAAACAGGCTCTACCTACATCGCCTTCTCAAGAAGACCTCCTACGAACTCCTTACTAGTAATAAACCCAATGTTTCATACTTTCGTGTATTTAGGAGCAAATGTTACATTCTAGTGAAGAAAGGTAGAAATTCTAAATTTGCTCCCAAGGCAGTAGAAGGGTTTTTTCTAGGGTATGACTCAAATACAAGGGTGTATAGAGTCTTCAACAAATCATCGGGTTTGGTTGAAGTCTCTAGCGACGTTGTATTTGATGAGACTAATGGCTCTCCAAGAGAGCAAGTTGATCTTGATGATGTAGATGAAGATGATGTTCCAACGGCCGCAATACACACCATGGCGATTGGAGATGTGCGACCACAGGAACAACAAGAGCAAGATCAACCTTCTTCCTCAATGATGGTGCATCCCCCAACTCAAGATGATAAACAGGTTCCTCAAGAAGAGGCACGTGATCAAGGGGGAGCACAAGAAGAACCAGCTATGGAGGAAGAAGCACCACAGGCCCCTCCAACTCAAGTCCGAGCAATGATCCAACGGAATCACCCCGTTGACCAGATTCTGGGTGACATAAGCAAGGGAGTAACTACTCGCTCAAGATTAGCTAACTTTTGTGAGCATTACTCGTTTGTCTCTTCTATTGAGCCTTTCAGGGTAGAAGAGGCCTTGCAGGATCCGGACTGGTTGTTGGCCATGCAGGAAGAGCTCAACAACTTCAAGAGGAACGAAGTTTGGAGCCTGGTTCCACGTCCCAAGCAAAATGTTGTGGGAACCAAGTGGTTGTTCCACAACAAGCAAGACGAGCATGGAGTGGTGACAATAAATAAGGCTCGACTTGTGGCAAAAGGTTATGCCCAAGTCACAGGTTTGGATTTCGAGACTTTTGCTCCTGTGGCTAGACTAGAGTCTATTCGAATATTATTAGCCTATGCCGCTCACCACTCTTTCAGGTTGTTTCAAATGGATGTGAAGAGTGCTTTCCTCAATGGGCCAATCAAGGAGGAGGTGTATGTGGAACAACCCCCTGGCTTTGAGGATGACAGGTACCCCGACCATGTGTGTAAGCTCTCTAAGGCGCTCTATGGACTTAAGCAAGCCCCAAGAGCATGGTATGAATGCCTTAGAGATTTCTTGATTGCTAATTCTTTCAAGGTTGGGAAAGCCGATCCCACTCTTTTCACTAAGACTTGTGATGGTGATCTGTTTGTGTGCCAAATGTATGTCGATGACATAATATTTGGTTCTACTAATCAAAAGTCTTGTGAGGAGTTTAGCAGGGTGATGACTCAAAAGTTTGAGATGTCAATGATGGGCGAGTTGAACTACTTCCTTGGGTTCCAAGTGACGCAACTCAAGGACAGCACCTTCATCTCCCAAACGAAGTACACTCAAGATCTTCTCAAGCGGTTTGGGATGAAGGACGCCAAGCCCGCGAAGACACCTATGGGAACTGACGGACACGTCGACCTCAACAAAGGAGGTAAGTCCGTTGATCAAAAGGCATACCGGTCTATGATAGGGTCATTACTTTATTTATGTGCTAGTAGACCAGATATTATGCTTAGCGTATGCATGTGTGCTAGATTTCAATCCGACCCAAGGGAATGTCACCTTGTAGCCGTTAAGCGGATTCTTAGATATTTAGTTGCTACGCCTTGCTTCGGGATCTGGTATCCAAAGGGGTCTACCTTTGACTTAATTGGATATTCAGACTCCGATTATGCTGGATGTAAGGTTGATAGGAAGGGTACATCAGGGACGTGCCAATTCCTAGGAAGGTCCCTGGTGTCTTGGAGTTCAAAGAAACAAACATCCGTTGCCCTATCCACCGCTGAGGCCGAGTATGTTGCCGCAGGACAGTGTTGCGCGCAACTACTTTGGATGAGGCAAACCCTCCGGGACTTTGGCTATAATCTGAGCAAAGTTCCACTCCTATGTGACAATGAGAGTGCAATCCGCATGGTGGATAATCCTATTGAACACAGCCACACTAAGCACATAGACATCCGGCATCACTTTTTGAGAGACCACCAGCAAAAGGGAGATATCGAGGTGTTCCATATTATCACTGAGAACCAGCTAGCCGATATCTTTACCAAGCCATTAGATGAGAAAACCTTTTGCAGGCTTCGTAGTGAGCTAAATGTCTTAGATTCGCGTAACTTGGATTGATCTATAGCATACATGTGTTTTATGTCTTTGATCATGATAATTTATGAGATTTGTTGTTTATTTATGGTGCTCAAGTTGTGCAAGGGATCTCCGGACCTCACAAGTCCATGTGTGAATGATGCACATATTTAGGGAGAGAAGTGCTACAACTTGACCCTTTGAGACTAATCCTTGTGTTTGAGTTACTTGATGTAGTCTCAAAGGTGCATTGAAAGGGAAAGGTGAACTTGGACCATGCAAAGACTTCCACTACACTCCGGTATTAGTGTACTCACCTCCAAGTTCATTCTTATGCTCTTATTGCCTTTTGCTCTTAATTGACAATTTTTGGTGAGGCAATGGGGTTAAAGGGCCAAAAATGATCCCGTTTTGGTGCTTAATGCCAAAGGGGGAGAAATTAAGGCCAAAGCAAATGGATCAGCTACCACTTGAGGATTTTGAAAAGAGTAGAGTTAGAATTTTTGATTTGTCCAAAATACTCTTATTGGAAAATTTTGTCTATTGTGGGGGAGAATTTATGATTATGGGATAAAGGGGGAGTTTTTGGCACTTGATCATTTTTTTTCCATTGGAATATCTCTCTTTGTGCCTAAACAAGTGTGTTTGACTTAGAGATAGAAAAATGAATTTGATTTGCAAAAACAAACCAACTGGTGACAAAGAATGATCCAAATATGCCAAATTTGAGCCAAAAACAATTTGGTCTTCAATTTGGATCGATGTTGCATGTTTTGCATTGCTTTTTGATGTGTTGGCATAAATCACCAAAAAGGGGGAGATTGAAAGGGAAACGTGCCCTTGAGCCATTTCTATAATGTTTTGGTGATTAAGTGCACAACACACATTCTCTAAGTTCTGAATGTGCTAAAGATTGAAGAAGTGCAAATCATGTAACAAGGTACGTTTCTAGACTTAGTACATTGTTTTGAGTACTAACATATTTTGTCTAAGTGCTAGAAACAGGAGAAAAGGAATTGGAAAAGAGTTGGTTGTGCCTGCTCGGTCTGGGTGCACCGGACAGTGTCCGGTGCGCCAGGCGAGTCCAAGATGAACTGGCCGCTCTCGGGACTCGACGCCGGCGTATGGCTATAATTCACCAGACTGTCCGGTGGTGCACCGGACTGTCCGGTGAGTCGTCCGCGACAAAGTCGTCGCTCTCGGGAAAAGGATCAGCGGCGTACGGCTAAAATTCATTGAACTGTTCGGTGGTACACCGGACTGTCCGGTGAGCCAACAATTGACTGCGTAACGGTCGACCGCGCAATCCGCGGGCAACGCGTGGCCCGCTCCAACGGTCGGTAGGGGGCACCGGACTGTCCGGTGTGCCAACTGCCACGAATCTGTAACGGTCGACTGCGCCAAAATAGGAAGGAGAACCGCACCAGACTGTCTACAATGACTGTCCGGTGGCGCACCGGACTATCCGGTGCGCCACCCATCAGAAGGCAATCTTAGCCTTCCTTGTTGGTCTCCAACGACTCCTAGCTGCCTTGGGGCTATAAAAGGGACCCCTAGGCGCATGTAGGAGCTACCCAAGCATTCACTAAGCATTCTAAGTCTCCCTCACTCCGTCTCCGCGCACTTGATCGATTGTGTTAGTGATTTGAGCTCCGTTCTAGTTGTGAACTCTTTGTGCTTCATTTTGAGCTCAAGTCTTGGCTTGTGTGCGTGTGTGTACTGCAGATTTGTGTGTGTTGCTTCCCAACCTTACTCTTGTTCTTTCATTGTGATCTTTGTTGTAAGGGCGAGAGACTCCAACTTGTGGAGATTCCTCGCAAACGGGAAGAAAACTATAAGGAAGAACACCGTGGTATTCAAGTTGATCATTGGATCACTTGAAAGGGGTTGAGTGCAACCCTCGTCCATTGGGACACCACAACATGGAAGTAGGCAAGTGCTACTTGGCCGAACCACGGGATAAAATCGCGTGTCTCTTGTGATTGCCTTAACAATACTAGGTACTACTATCCAACCCTCGTCCATTGTAATAGATACTGATACTTCTGTTTGATTGAGTTCTTTCTAGTAATACTAGGTACTACTATCCAATCCAATTATAACTAGTAACCATTACCGCTAGTAATAGATCTCATTATTATTTCCTTAACAATGTCTGAACCAAACAACACCGTGGTAGTACTTCCCATTGGCGTATTCGACTACCGGACACACACACACACACACACACACACACACACACACACACACACACACACACACACACACACATATATATATATATATATATATATATATATATATATATATATATATATATATATATATATACGGCGCTGCTAAAATGCACCTGGGTGCATTCTCTATATTGAATGCACCCAGGCGTAAGTCCTGTTTCGCGCGCCTCCCCGCCCCCCGCCGCCGCCGCGCGCATCCCTGTCCCTGCGCCGCCGCCGTCTCCTTCTTCTTCCTCCGATCCTCTAACCCTAGATCTCACCGCCGCTGAGCGCCTCCCTGTCCTCGCGCCGCCGCGCGCCTCCCTGTCCCCGCGCCGCCGCGCGCCTCTCTGTCCTCGCGCTGCCGCGCGCCTCCCTGTCCCCGCGCCGCCGCGCGCCTCTCTGTCTGCGTGCCTCCCTGTCCCCCGCATTAGATGGGATTGCAAGCCCGCATTATGTGTGATTGCAATTGTTGTATAATTTTACCCAAATATCTGTTAAAAAAATGTAAACAAAATGATTGCAACCGATGGTGTGTTGTAATTGCAACTGCTGGTGTAGTGTGAATGCAATTGCTGAGTTGCTCTGATGTGATTGCAAGTACTGAATAACTCTGAGAAATTTTGTTAAAAAATATGATTGCAACTGCTGGTCTGGTGTAATTGCAACTGCTAGTCTGGTGTGATTGCAACTTCTATATAACTATGTCCAAAAATCTGTTAAACAAAAACAAGATTGCAACTGCTGGTCTGGTATAATTACAACTTCTGGTCTGGTGTGATTGCAACTTCTATATAACTATGTCCAAAAATATATTAAACAAACAATGATTGTAACTGCTGTCTGGTGTAATTGCAACTTCTGTTCTGGTGTGATTGCAACTTCTATATAACTATGTCCAAAAATCTGTTAAACAAACAATGATTGTAACTGCTGTCTGGTGTAATTGCAACTGCTGGTCTAGTGTGATTGCAACTCCTATATAACTATGTCCAAAAATCTGTTAAACAAAACAATGATTGCAACTGTGTCTGGTGTAATTGCAACTGTGTCTGGTATAATTGCAACTGCAAGTCTGGTGTGATTGCAACTGTGTCTGGTATAATTGCAACTGCAATGATTGCAACTGTGTCTGGTATAATTGCAACTGCAAGTCTGATGTGATTGCAACTTATGTGAAGAGGTTGAGCCGTTCGCGGAGGAGCCGTTCACGGAGAAAGAGGGGCGGGGGCGGGGGCGGGGGCGGGAAAATGAAAAGGTTCTGTCCGGAGCGTGCGGGAGGGACGAAAACGGCCTGGGTGGGACGGTTGGCTCGGACCTGGCACATAGGTTCGGCCTGGGTGCATTCTCTATATTGAATGCACCCAGGTGTAATATATAAATACAGTATATATATATATATATATATATATATATATATATATAGGGTAGGTATAACGGGAGCCCTGGGCTTCCAATAGTTAACGGAAGCCCAGGCCGACCACCCCTGCAAACTGGTTCAACCAGCGCGCCCAACCAGGCTATCGGGTGCGTCACCTGCCCCATGTCTATTAGCGCAAAAAAAGGAATGCATGCATGAGTCAAACACGATCCAATGCATGCGCATAAATTTAGGAAAGATATTTGCGGCAGTTTCTATTTTTAAATCCTTTATTTCCTCCATAAATTTAGGATCGCTGCAACAGCCATGCAGCTAAACTCGTAAGGACCATTTTATGATATATACTGAGACTAAATATGCTACCCTGTGTAGATAATTATGCAATTCGGTATACTGCGTAAAAATCTGTTACCAGCTGCATGCACACGAATTTATGATGCAAATAATGTGCAATGAAAGGAAATGAATTACACATAGAAACAAAAAATCGTATTTAATGTTTTATTTCCTTCATAAATATAAGATCTCTCAACAGCCATGCAACTAAACACATTAGATCTAGTTTATGATATATACTGATACAAATTATACTACATGATGTAGGTATTTATGCAATTCGTTACACTGCGTAAAAAATCTGGCATGTTGTTCACTGGTGGACGCACCTCCGGGTTGGAGCGTAATAACCTTAAGTTTTGAGCATAAAATCCCTCAATTATAAGCGTATATACCGAGCCAATGTGAGAGGTTGATAGCTCTAGTAGTTTGTTATTATGATCCTATTTTTATGGCAGATCTGAAAAACATGGCAGCCGCATGCATGCGGTTATATAGATCCAAAAATTATGGCAAAATGCATGCATGAGTCAAACACGTTCCCTTGCATGTGCGTAAATTTAGAAAAAGATATGTGTGACGATTTCTATTTTAAATGCTTTATTTCCTCCATAAATTTAGGATCGCTACAACAACAATGCAGCTAGACTCGTAATTATTATTTTATGATATATAGTGATACTAAATATGCTACACTATGTAGATAATTATGCAGTTGGGTATACTGCGTAAAAATCTGTTACCAGCTGTATGCACACGAATTTATGATGGAAAGAATATGCAATAAAAGGAAATGAATTGCATGCATAGAAACAAAAAATCGCATTTAATGTTTTATTTCCTTCATAAATATAGGATCCCTCCAACAGTCATGCAGCTAAACGCATTAGAACTAATTTATGATGTATATTGAAACAAATTATACGACACGGTGTAGTTATTTATGCAATTCTTTACACTGCGTAAAAAAACTGGCATGTTGTTCACTGGTGGACGCATATCCGGGTGAAGCGTAAAAACCTTAAGTTTTGAGCATAAAATCCCTCAATTATAAGCGTAAATACCGAGTCAATGAGAGGTTGATAGCTCTAGTAGGTTGTTATTACGATCCTATTTTTATGACAGATCCTAAAAACATGGCAGCCGCATGCATGCGGTTTCTATTTTTATATAGATCCAAAAATTATGGCAAAATCGTAGGAGTTTCCTTTGCATGCGCGCAAATTACGAACAGCATAAATTAAGGAATTGCCTTTCCAATGTGCATGCAGTAAACTGATATACGAACTACATGTTCAAGCATAAAATTGTACAGTTTTTAGCGTAAATAGTACATGTGGTAGGCATAAAACACAATAATCAAAAAAAGAAAATTGCGCCGGATCGGAGGATGTCACGCGTGATCATCGCTGCGCGCATCTCGCGTCTTCCGTGACGTCGCTCGCTCGAACATCGCGCCTCATGCGTCGCCGTCGCTACTCGCACGTCGACGGGCGTCGCTTGCTCGCCGGCCTTGGAAGTGCCGCCTCCTCGGAGCTTCGGGGACGCTGCCGCTTGCCCGCACAAGAGCCCCGCTGCGGATCGAGGAACCTCCACCTTCGCGCGTCGAGGTAATAGAGTTGCGGCCACCGGCCTGGGAACCGCCGCCACCGCACAAGGGTGCCGCCGCCGCTCGCCCTCTGTATCGGGGGCCGCCACCGCCGGCCTGGGAACCGCCGCCACCGCACAAGGGTGCTGCCGCCGCTCGCCCTCTGGATCGGGGGCCGCCACCGCCGGCCTGAGAACCGCCGCAACCGCATATCGAGGTCGGGGAGCCGCGGCCACCGCCGTGCGCACTATCGGGCAACCGCCGTCGCAAATGAATCGAGATGGGGCGTGAAAAACTGATCCTTAGCACTATGGATTTTCTTTTATAGACGTCTGGACCTGGTCCGGCTCGACCGGATTGCACTGTCTGGCCTGGTCTTCCAATAACTAAAGGAAGCCCAGGGCTCCTAATATACAATCTATATATATATATATATACACACACTTCCATGTAAGTAGTGGTCATGTTCTTACTTTAATTTTGAGGTTTTGTCCACCAATGCAATTACATTTTCTTAATCAGTAACTAATGCCTACAATTAATTAGTCAAAAAACGGAACGAAACGAAAAATGTGACTGGCCGCCTGCCGGTACGTACACGATCGAACACATGGTCCTCGCCTTGAGTCCTCCTTTTCATTGAATCTCTTGGCTCTTTGTTTCGTCACCAACCGTGAGCGCAACCTATCCTGACAAACGTGTCTGAACTACCCTACTCCATCCATGCAGACTCCCCAGAGACAGGGAGCCACCGCAGCAGCAGTAGCTGCCCTGTACGTTTCAGAGCTGTACCGCGCGGGCGCGAACGAAGATGCATGAGTTGCCACCACCTGGTCTCGTTTCATCTGGCAAATACAACCGCCCTTGCCGGTCCCTTTATATACACGCACGGCAGAGAAGCACGAGAGAGACGAGAGGAGAGGCGACAACAATGGGGGAAGAAGCTCCGCCTCCACCCTCGCGCGCCGTCGTCGTGCCACGCCGCGCCGCCGCGCACTCCTCCTTCCGCCTGCCCCGCCGCCGGAAGGTGCACGTCGTCCGGCTCGGCGGCGGCGCGCGCGGGCGCGGGCCCGGGCCCGGGCTCCGGCGGTGGCTGCGGCGCGCGGCGTGGCGCCTCGCCGAGCTCTGCGTGGCGGCGCTGTCGGGCCGCCCGGGCGCGGCGTGGGCCGACGTGGAGCGCTACTTCGCCGCGCCCTTCGTCCCCGTCGCGCGGGACCGCAGGTGGCCTAGGTCGTAGCTGCCGCGACCGATGCATGCTCTGCTGACGTCTGAACAGGGGCCAGGCCAATACAACGGGGTCGGGGTGTCGGTTCCATGGTCACCCGCAAACAAGCAAGCATCATGCATGCATGCATGCATGCATGCAGCAGGTAGTCCTCAAGTCCAACCACGAGCGCAATACTAGATTGTACTAGGGTTTTGGACCCATTCCATTAATAGTTACTGTACTTAAATTTGTGCTACTGATAACCAATGAATAACATCACTGCTGTTAATGCTCCCAACTGTCTACTGATCAACCGAGCTTTCTTTCCCATCTGTTGGAACCAGAAATGAGGCGGCGGACTGTCCGGCCCTGAGGTCGGACGGTCCACGTCTGTGGGCCGGACGGTCCGCGCGTACGCAGAGCAGATTAGGGTTCCGAGTTTTGTGCTACGGTTGTTAGCTAAAATCGCGGGATAAGCTCGGGAATTAGTTTGTAAAGGGTCCAGCCCCCCTCCTCTATAAATAGAGAGGTATACGGCCGATTTGTAAGGAACAATCGAATCAATACAACTTCTATTTCGCATTTTATCCTAGGAGTAGTTCTAGTCTAGTTTAGGTTTAGCTATCCAATCCCCAAATTCTTTGTCTCTCTTCGGCTCTACGTCGATTAGAGGAGTCTAGGTCGGCTGGCCCGAGCCTAGACACCACCTAGGATCTCTACTCCCCGACGGGGTCCCTCCCGGGAGCGAGATCCAGGCGCCGTCGGCGATCTTCCGCCGTCCCTGCGTACGCGCGGACAGTCCGGCCCCAGGGCGCGGACCGTCCGGCCGTCAGGCAGGAGCCCTAGCCGCGCACCAGGTCGCGGACCGTCCGGCCCCAGGCCGCGGACAGTCCGCCCTTGCGTAGAGAGCACCACTGCGCCTCGCACCAGGCCGCGGACCGTCCGGCCCCTGCGCGCGGACCGTCCGCCCCTGTGCAGAGGGCACCGCCACGGTTCTTGTTGAGTGTTTGGCGCTCCGAAAAGGCGTCAACATACTTTTTGGCGACTCCGCTGGGGACAACACATCTAAGCTCATCAGATCGGCCCTCAATGGCCGGTTCAAAGGATAGCTCTGATATTTCTCTAAGCAACATCATAGAGCCGACTTGGGAAACCTTGCCGGCTGACGAGCAGCTCCAGTTTGAAGAGCATAAGGAGCGGATGATCCAGGAGGCGAAAGCAAAGTTCTTGGCCAACTTCAAAGTGGACAGGAACAACAAGGTCGTCCGACATCGGGCGACGGATCCGGCTTCGCTCCAACCCACGCCAGATATCCCCAATGTAAGTAATACCAACGATCTGCAATCTCTTAGAAATTATGTAGAAGATCAGCGTGAACAAATGCAGAACATCATAGGGGGTATGCAAAGCGATCTTAAGAGACTAGTACGTGCATTCGATAAATCTAGTACCGCAAATTTTCCTTCGCACGAGGTTGAGTTAGGAGATAACGCGCGTAACACATCGGCTACAGGTTGTCACGACCAGTCACAACCCCTTTATGGGATGCTGATGGACACATACCCTAAGCAACCGCAAATCGGCAGCAAACCAGCCGATCTGCACATGCCCGGACCGTCCGCACGTGAGCGCGGACCGTCCGGGCCAACAGCAGTTGGGCCTATTTTTAATGAGTTACCTAGATATGCGCCCGAGCCACCACATATGACACAGAACCCAAATTACCCAGTCGGACGGTCCGCATACAATGACGGACGGTCCGCATATGACCACGGACGGTCCGGGTACATATCCGGACAGTCCGCGCATGAGTCTTTTGAGGAGGATTATTATCTGAATCCTCGCCCGTCTCAGCAACACTTCCCATCACATTATGCAATGCACCAGCCCATTAATTCAGGATCCAGAGCCCAGGAAAGCTTTCCGGCCCCACCTAAAAGGCCGGAAAGAAACAATCAAACCTATGAGCCATATAGGGCAAATGGGAATGCACCACGTAGCTCAAACCAATGGGGGGAACGACAACATACTAATATGCAACCAACTCCACCTATGTTTGACCAGAGAGCCGGTGGTCTTGCACCGGCTGCCATTGATATAGTGAGGGAAGAAATAGCCAGGGCGTTCCGAGATAAGCTCGGAGTAAGCATGGTCCCTGGGGGGCAATCATATCGGAAACCTTATGACAGCCGATTTGATCACCACCCGTACCCACAGGGAACTAGAATACCCGAATTCGCGAAATTTTCGGGTGATCAAGGGAAAAACACGCGCGAACATATAGGCCAGTTCTTAGCACAATTGGGAGAATTGGCAGACACAGAGGCATTTCGTGTGCGTTTATTTTCATTATCGCTAACAGGAACCGCGTTTGCATGGTATGCCACTTTACCTCCTAATTCCATTTCATCATGGGGGGATCTAGAACAAAAATTTCATGATCATTTTTTCTCCGGTGATTATGAATTGGATTTGGTAGATTTAGTGTCATTGCGACACACAAAAGACGAATCGGTTAATGATTACATCCGGAGATTCCGCGATACAAGAAACCGATGCTTTCAAATTCATTTAGCAGAAAAACAGCTAGTAGGATTAGCCTTTAACGGTCTACGATATTATTTAAAAGAGAGATTAGAAGGCATCCAATTTTTTACACTAGCACAGTTACACCAGAGGGCTTTGGCTTGCGAAAGCCGGAGCAAAGAAACTGCTAAAACAATACGTCACAACGTACATATAGTAGAATGCGACCAAAGTAGCTCAGATGACGAATCAGCAGAAGTGTATGCTGCTGAAATGGTTTGGCCAAAACAGGCCAAATCTTCGGCTTGTTCCTCCTTGCAGCCGGTTCAAAAGAAACGGCAAGAGGAGGTTAAGTTTACGTTTAATGTTGGTAAATGTGATAAAATATTTGACGAACTACTCAAAAATGGCAATATTAAAATAAATCACACTGTTACATCCGCCGACGAGCTAAAACGTCGTGCATACTGCAAGTGGCATAACTCATTTTCTCATGCCACTAATGATTGTAATGTATTCCGACGATAGATTCAATCGGCCATTAATGAGGGACGATTGAAATTTCAGGAAATGCAGGTGGATACAGAGCCATTTCCAATGAACGTGATCGACTTCGAGGGCAAGAAAGTCCTGGTTCGGCCAAACACGGCCGATAAAGGCAAAGGCAAAGAGGCAATCATCGGCAATTCTAAAAGGGCCGATGAGGATCATAAAGTTTCTTGCAGGAAAGTGGTAGCCGAGAAGACTCCCGATGGAGGGGAGACCCTAAAGGTGACCATCACAACCTCCAGTACTGGGGGGCAAGCGCAGACAGGGGGACAGATACAGGAACCCGTGCTGCGTATCCCGTACGGTCCGGCACGTAGGCGCGGACGGTCCGGGACCCCACCGGACGGTCAGGAGAGCTCCGGCGGACGGTCCGGCCATGCTCAGGACTCGCAGCGGCCACGTACCTTCAAACCATGATGACCAGAGATAGGTACGTGGAAAACAAATGCATTTAAAGCAGCTGGTCGGCTGATCAGGCCTGGCCCGACTTTCGATCAATTGTTGTCTAAATATGTGAAAAAGAAGGCCGGCCCCAGTGACCGGCCACCGAAGTGACCCCACTCACCCATTCATGAGCAGCGCCAGGTCAGGCCGATTGGACCACCCCACCAATCGGAAGAAATGAAAGGTCATACTATACAAGTGAGACCTAACTTACCTGCATGGACACCTCCACCTCCATATCCACCTATGCCATATCCATACACATATTTACCTCCGCCATATGTCCCAAATCAAATGTGGGGCATGCCACCATATCCATTCGGGATGCCGCAGTACCCCGCCTGGGGGGCACCCCAAACATCTGTTTTGACAGGTTGACGCCACCAATACAAGATCGATTGAGCACTTCTCAATCCGGTCACCAGGCACAAACCCAACAGGATTGCCGGACTACTCGGCCTTCAAGGCCGACCAATCCGGCAGGGGGGCATATGCCTGTAGCAACTCAAAGAACAACAAAAAGGACATCATCAAAATAGGTACTGCAGATGTTGTCATACAGGGAGACAATAAAGGGCCGATGATTTTCGGCGAATCGGCTAACACAACCGAAAAGGATACGGCTACCATCAAAATAGCCGATCCAAAATACTCCATGCCTCGATGGTGCCCAGCGGGATTGACACGATCCCAAAAGAGAAAATTACAACGCCTAAGAGCAAAGGAGAGCCAGGAGAAGGAGGCGGAAAAGACATTTAATGACACACATCCACTATACCCGCCACCGCAAAAGAAATGGAGACCGAAGGCCGTTGAGAAAAAAACAAACGGCCACAGAAATAGAAAGTCAACCTGCACCAGGCGCGGACCGTCCGGCCCCCGCGTGCGGACCGTCCGCCGTTCACCAGGAAGGCTCTGGACGACCTGCACCAGGCGCGGACCGTCCGGCCCCCGCGTGCGGACCGTCCGCCGTTCATCAGGAAGCCTCCAACAACACGACAACATCAATGGAAGAGGACGACCTGCTAGGAGAATACCTGGTCGACTACGAGGCTTCTCCAGAACGCCCAGGTATGGATGTAAATATTATTACATTTTCTTCCGATTGTACTATCATTGGCGACGATGAACCTGTTGCTGCCCAGTTTGATTTTGGTCCTAAAGAAGCCGCCTTTACTAAACCAAAGGAATCGGTAAATCATTTAAAGCCGCTCTTCGTGCGCGGTCACATTGATGGAATACCGATTGCTAAGATGTTGGTGGATGGAGGGGCGACTGTAAATCTAATGCCTTATTCATTATACAGAAAATTAGGTAAACAAGATGACGAACTTGTCAAAACCAACATGACCCTCAGCGGTGTTGGGGATAGTTCGATTAAAGCCAGGGGAGTCACGTCCGTTGAATTAACCATCGGGACTAAGACCCTTGCTACTGCATTCTTCATCGCTGATGTAGAAGGGAATTACAGTTTAATTCTAGGCAGAGATTGGATTCATGCCAATCAATGTATACCTTCTACATTACATCAAATGCTAATACAATGGGTAGGCGATGAGGTAGAACAAGTACATGCTGATGTATCGGCCTGCATCGCTGTGGCCGATGCCCCTGTACTCTGGACTTATGAGACTGCTACATGTCTCACAGGGGTAGATTTTTCTGATTATCAGTTCATAAGTATAGATAAGAAAGGTTTCATTCCTGTAATGCTAGAGCCGATGGAGAATCGGCTGAATCCTAAATAGAGTTTAAACGATGAATACACACAAAGTTCATGAGTCTTTGATCACGGACAATTCGGCCCTCAAAGCCGGATGGTCTGGTCTATCACAGAACAGTTCGGACTTTAAGACCGAACATCTACCACAGCGAAAAGATAGTATTACGGATGATCCGGTCCCCGAGACCGGAAAGTCCGCCATCA
Source organism: Zea luxurians (assembly GCA_029449295.1). Classification (NCBI taxonomy): domain Eukaryota; kingdom Viridiplantae; phylum Streptophyta; class Magnoliopsida; order Poales; family Poaceae; genus Zea; species Zea luxurians. The sequence continues at coordinate 94,741,211 of JAOPSE010000010.1, read as the reverse complement.
CACAAAGATCATCTGATTCCTCTGTGGGGGACATGACAGAGGAATTCAGAGATCTTGATAAACTAGGACAGGGGATTACATCGGCTGATCCTTTGGAGGAGATTGACGTAGGAAATGGTAAAACTCCAAGGCCGACTTTTGTAAACAAGACCCTGGAGACCGATTCTAGAAATGAGATGATCGGTCTATTGAAGGAATATTCAGATTGTTTTGCTTGGAATTACACTGAAATGCCTGGACTAAGCCGAGAGATTGTCGAACATCGGCTGCCCATTAAGTCTGGTTTCAGACCTTTCAAGCAGAAAGCTAGAACGTTTCGTCCAGATCTTCTCCCACGAATCAAGGACGAAATCCACCGGCTGCTAGAAGCTAATTTTATTAGACCTTGCAGATACGCAGAGTGGGTCTCCAATATTGTGCCGGTGGAGAAGAAGGAGTCAGGTAAATTTAGAGTATGCATTGATTTTCGTAATTTAAATAAAGCAACTCCTAAAGATGAATATTGTCGGCGTTCCGAGACCGGGGGGTCCCCGAGCCGACGAGTGAGTGTGCCGCGTGCCCCAGCCCAGATGGGTCGAGCGCGTGGGCGAGCGCGAAGGGGGGAGAGAGAGCGAGCGAGAGCGAGGTGGCCGGAGCCGGGTCGCGAGGGAGTCGGAGAATTCCCGCGGCCTTCGTGTTCGTCCCGTGCCCAGGTCGGGTGCGCTTGCAGTAGGGGGTTACAAGCGTCCGCGCGGGTGAGGGGAGCGAGCGGCCCCGAGAGAGCGCCTGCCCCTGCCCTCGTTCCCGCGAGGCCAACCCTCTCTAAGAAGGCCCTGGTCCTTCCTTTTATAGTCATAAGGAGAGGGTCCAAGTGTACAAAATGGGGGTGTAGCAAGGTGCTACGTGTCTAGCGAGGGAGAGCTAGCGCCCTAAGTACATGCCAAGGTGGCAGCCGGAGAGATCTTGGCACCCTGTTGGTGTGGCGTCGTGGCTGTTGGAGGAGTAACGAAGCCTGATGGAGGGACAGCTGTTGGAACAGCGGTGCTCTTGCTGACGTCTCCCTGCTTTCGTAAGGGAGCTGAGAGTCGCCGTCGTCATGGTCTAGTGAGGCGCCATCATTGCCTATCTGGCGGAGCTGGCCAGATGGGACGCCGGTCTTGTTCTCTGCGACCCGAGTCGGCTCAGGGCAGGGTGATGATGACGCTTCCTGTTGACGTGGCGGTCTTGTGTCCCAGGTCGGGCGTCGTGGAGGCTCCTCCGAAGTCGGGGTCGAGTCCGTCCTGCATGACAGAGGCCGAGCCCGAACTCCTGGGTCGGGCGAGGCGGAGGTCGTTCGGCAGAGGCCGAGGCGGAGTCCGAGCCCTGGGTCGGGCGAGGCGGAGTTCGTCGTCTTCCGGGGCCTTAGCCCGAGTCCGAGCCCTGGGTCGGGCGGAGCGGAGTTCGCCGTCTTCCGGGGCCTCAGCCCGAGTCCGAGCCCTGGGTCGGGCGGAGCGGAGTTCGCCGTCTTCCGGGGCCTCAGCCCGAGTCCGAGCCCTGGGTCGGGCGGAGCGGAGTTCGCCGTCTTCCGGGGCCTTAGCCCGAGTCCGAGCCCTGGGTCGGGCAGAGCGGAGTTCGCCGTCTTCCGGGGCCTTAGCCCGAGTCCGAGCCCTGGGTCGGGCGGAGCGGAGTTCGCCGTCTTCCGGGGCCTTAGCCCGAGTCCGAGCCCTGGGTCGGGCAGAGCCTCCTATGGCACCTCTGGCGAAGTCTGGTTGCCCGTCGGTCTTACCTTTTGCGTTAAACGCCCCGGTGACTCGGTCGGTTGGCGCGGTGATTTAGTCAGGGTTACTTCTTATCGAAGGCGGGGCCTCGGGCGAGCCGGTGATGCGTCTGCCGTGAAAGAGGAGGCCTCAGGCGAGACGGAGTCATCTTAGGGTCGGCTGCCCTCGCCCGAGGCTAGGCTCGGGCGTGGTGTGATCGAGTCGCTCGTATGGACTGATCCCTGACTTAATCAAACCCATCAGGCCTCTGTAGCTTTATGCTGATGGGGGTTACCAGCTGAGAATTAGGCGTCTTGAGGGTACCCCTAATTATGGTCCCCGATAGTAGCCCCCGAGCCTCGAAGAGAGTGTTAACACTCGCTTGGAGGCTTGCGTCGCACTTTTTTGCAAGGGGACCAGCCTTTCTCGGTGGTACTTTGTTCCGGTGGGTGCGCGCGAGCGCACCCGCCGGGTGTAGCCCCCGAGGCCTCGGAGGAGTGTTTTCACTCCTTCGAGGTCTTAATGCCTTGCGTAATGCCTCGGCTGGTCTGGCGGTTCCCTCATGCGAGCAGGGCGTAGCCCAGGTGCACTGTCGGGGCCCAAGTTCTCGGGCTGGTATGTTGACGCTGTCAACGGTTCGGCCGGAGCCGGGTTTGCGAGAGCAGCCCCCGAGCCTCTGCACGGAGCGAGAGGACGATCAGGGACAGACTCGACTTTTTACATATGCCCCTACGTCGCCTTTCCGCAAGGAGGAGGGGGGAGAGCGCCATGTTACCCTCGATGGGCACCGAACATGGTGTCTCCGGTGAGCTGCAATCGGGTAATCCGAGTGGACGTCCGTGCCCCGTTCGTTGGGGGTCGGCTAGGGGCCCGGAGGCACGCCCAAAAGTACCTACGGGTGATCTGCCGGACCCGGTCCCCTAGCGACGGGGTCCGAGGGCTCGTTGCCTCCCTCCGATGGGATTCCGTTACAGAGTCGTTCCCGCTGGTCTCGGAAATGTCCTAGGGTACCTCGGGAGCGCAGCCCGAGCCTTGGTTATGTATCGAACGTACCCCTGGTCATCCCTCACTCGGCGTCTGAGGCGACTGTGAACCCTTCGACAGGCCAGCCTTCGAACCCCTGATCAGTAGGGGGCACGGAGCCCGAGTAGCCTGAGGCGGTCGTGGGACCCTTCGGGGGCCGACCTTCGAACCCCTGACCAGTAGTGGGTGTCGGGCCCACGCGATCTGAGGCGGCTGTTGAACCCTTCGGGGGGCCAGCCTTCGAACCCCTGATCAGTAAGGAGGCTCGGAGCCTAGTTCCTTCACGGGGAAGGATCCCTTTGGGGGTATCCCCTTTCCCGGTCCCTGTTGCAAGAGATAGAGAAAGAAGGAAAAGGGAAAAAGGATTCGAAATTGAACGTCGTGGCGTACCTTTTTTGGTGTGGTCGTGTTGGCGAAGGCGAAGCGTCGCCAGCCGCTCCTGCTAGAAGCGTCGCCTGTCCGGCCGCGGAGTTAATGCACAGGGGCGAGCAGTTGGCGAGGCTGCCGTTGCGCGTGCGCGAGCCGTTCGAGGTACGGGTCACGGGCGCGTCGTCTTCACGCCGTGAGAGGGGGTTCTCTTGCTGCCTCCGGATGGGACATGAGCTTGGCAGATGGCGTGACCGCTGCTCTCGCGCGCCTGCCACCGTCATTACTGCCGGCCCATTTTTGACCGCGTTTGACCGCTGCGCCAGGCTGGCGCTGCTGGGTCGCGGGCTGGGTCGCCTCGAATCGCGGTATCGGTTCCGCAATCGAGGAGGTGCGGTGGTGGAGCGAGTGGCACAGCGGTTCGCATGCAGCACCCGGCGCGCCAGTTGCACGACGCGTGGGCTTGAGCCGTCGCGCTGGCCTGTCAGGAGTCGGAGAGGCGCGTCCACTTGGCGCGGTTGCATGCCGCCTGCACGGCCGCCTGCCCCTTTCGCCCGCTGGTCCGGGCAAAAGTGGAGGGTTACTTGTAACCGCTGGGTGGTTGCGTGCGTCGTGCGCGGCGGTTCGACTTCTTCTGCTTGGAGCCGGTCTGCATGACAGGCGGGCCCCAGCCCCCGCGCCGCAGGGGAGGACTTTGGAGGCGTGTTGGAGAAGACTCAGCCCGTGACGGTTGAGGGTGCAAGCAGGGGGAGTTGCCTTTAAAAGGAGGGCGACCCCCTTCGTAAGGTGACCATGTCTCCTTCCTCCCCTATGCATTGTGTCTTTCCACCTTCCAAGCCCCCGGATGGGGGAAACCGCCGTCTCTTCGCCCCATCGTTGGAGGAACGCAACTCCGCGGGAGTTGGCACCTTTCAGCCATCGTTCGGCTTCAAGGATTTTCATCATGCGGCCCGGCCGCACCCCTCCACCGGCGGTCACCCAAGAGGGTGACTTCCGGCTTGGTGGTGGGGGAAAGCGAGCCGGGCTGCGGTCTAGGTCCCACCCTCAGCTTCAAGGATGTTCATCATCCTCGCTGGGGTGGGTGCCGGGCTGAGCCGGCGCTCTACCTCCCACGTGGGTTGGTGGGTCATCCTCTCCCACTACGTTCGTGGGAGAGGGCGCTCACTGACCCTGCGGGCGGCCCGGACTTCGACAACGTGGGATGGATCGGCGGTGAACGCCGTCACCTCCAGCGTGTCGGGTCCGCTGGCTCGGCTCCAGCGGCCCCTTTTGTCGGGGGGCGGCTGCCGCGCCGTGTACACGGGAGGTCCACCCTAGACGCCGCACGCCGCTAGGGCGGCGCTCGTGTTCTGGGGTGGCCCTGCCTTTGCACCAGGACGACGTCCTCACGCGGAGGCCGGTGCCCCACTCATCTGGGAGGATTTGAGTGGGGATCTGCCGAGGGCTGATGGCTTCTGCCGTCAGCGTCGAGGCGGAGGCGGCTCGAGAAGCCCCCGTCGCCGGCGGGGTCACCGCCACTATCCGCGCTTCGGGCCTCCGGCTCTTTGTACTTGTCCTCGCCCCTCGGGTGGCGTTATGGGCGAGGGCAAGACAGCAGCTATGCCTTCTCCTGAGGCCTGCGCTGCTGCGGAGGGAGGAACCGGAGTTCTGTTTGTTATGGCACTTCGAGTGCCGGGTTTTTTGTTCATTTTGGCTTTCGGGGCCTGAACGTGTATGTAATTTCGGCACGGAGCCATGTTTTTTCCTCATTTTCGAGCACTAAGACTCGCCTGCTGATTATCTGAACCGCTTCACCAAGCGTGAGTTGCCCCGTGTCAAGGTGACGAGTGAGGTATCCGTATCCCGGAGGCGTAGGAATCCCTCGGCTCGGTCGGACCTGTTGTCCAAGGCTCCTCTAGCTTAGTTAAAGAGACCCCTCGGCCGCTCTTCGGTGAGCCGAGGCCAGGGGTAGCGATATCAGCACAAGCAGAGGCGGAGTTGGCTCGGAAATGAAACCTGGTTGGCCGGAGCCTAGCCGGGTTGTCTGTTGGCAGGATTGTCGTCGGAGTTGCTCAGCCGAGGCTTCGGATCGAGCTGGCGCCCTCGGAAGGCGGTCGGCCGAGGCCCCGGAGGTGGCCGGCCGAGCCGTCCGCTCGGGCCGGGTTCTCGGAGAAGTCCCTGGCAGAGATTGCTCGAGCGTGGTGATGACGTCGTCCTTCGGAGCGGAGGCCCTCGGACCGCGTCGCCGTCCGAGGCTAGGTCGGGCCTTGCCGAAGGTGCTGTCGATGCCGAGGGTGTCATCGCCCTCTTCCAGCGTCAAGATCCGAGCCTGCAGGGTCAAATCGTCTTGTAGCGTGGGCCCTGTGCGGCCGTCGAGGCCAGAACACACACCCTTGCTGCGTTATAAAGCTGCGTCTCTTTTCCTCTTGTTTCGAGTATCTGGACTTTTTGTCGGTAGCAGGGATGTTAGTGCGAGCGAGGGTTGCTTCTCGCGGAAGGTGATGAGTGAGGTATCCGTATCCCGGAGGCGTGGGAGTCCCTCGGCTCGGTCGGCCTTGCCGCTTACGCGTACTTTTACCCGTCCATGAGGCCCTGTCACCGACTCGGTCGAGAAGGCTCGAAGAATCGCTTCGACAGAAGAGCTTCCGTACGTAAAGACTCGTTCGATCCGCGGATTCACCTTATCCGAGCGTGAGTTACTTATCGCAGAAGGTGATGAGTGAGGTATCCGTATCCCGGAGGCGTAGGAGTCCCTCGGCTCGGTCAGCCTTGACTGCTTACGTGTACCCCGTCGTTTCCAGGACCCACTTTTCGAAGTAGTCAAAAAGCACGAAAGATGTTCTGGTAAAAGAGATTTTCTTTTCGAGGAAAATTTTGACGCAGAGGGGGTTTCCCCCCTTTTAGCCCCCGAGGGAGGGTCGGGCTTTGCCGAGGCGAGGCCGACCCTTCCTTGTTGACTAAACTTTGCGTGGGTGCGAGGTATATGAATAACTTGGAAACATCTTAAGGGTAGAAGCGACGTAGTTGTTGGATGTTCCAAGCGTTGCCGTAGACCTCGCCTTGACTGTTGGCCAGCTTGTAGGTTCCAGGCTTCAGAACTTTGGCGATGATGAACGGCCCCTCCCAGGGGGGCGTGAGCTTGTGCCTCCCTCGGGCGTCCTGCCGCAGCCGAAGTACCAGGTCGCCCACCTGGAGATCTCGGGGTCGGACCCCTCGGGCGTGGTAGCGTCGCAGGGACTGCTGGTACCGCGCCGAGTGTAGTAAGGCCCTGTCCCGAGCCTCGTCCAGCTGGTCCAACGAGTCTTCTCGGCTTGCTTGGTTACTTTCGTCGTCGTAGGCCCTCGTCCTCGGGGAGCCGTATTCCAGGTCCGTGGGCAAGACGGCCTCGGCCCCGTAGACCAGGAAGAAAGGCGTGAAACCCGTGGCTCGGCTCGGCGTCGTCCTCAGGCTCCAGACCACCGAGGGGAGTTCCCTCATCCACCGCTTGCCGAACTTGTTGAGATTGTTGTAAATCTGAGGCTTGAGCCCTTGTAGGATCATGCCATTGGCGCGCTCTACTTGCCCATTCGACATGGGATGGGCTACGGCGGCCCAGTCCACCCGGATGTTGTGATCCTCGCAAAAATCCAAGAATTTTTTGCCGGTGAACTGGGTGCCATTGTCGGTGATGATGGAGTTCGGGACCCCGAAGCGATGGATGATGTTGGTGAAGAATGCCACCGCTTGCTCGGACCTGATGCTGTTCAGGGGTTGGACCTCGATCCACTTGGAGAATTTGTCGACGGCGACCAGCAGGTGCGTGTAGCCCCCGGGCGCCTTCTGCAGAGGGCCGACGAGGTCCAGACCCCACACAGCGAAGGGCCAGGTGATGGGTATCGTCTGCAGAGCCTGAGCGGGCAGGTGGGTCTGCTTCGCATAGAATTGGCACCCTTCGCAGGCGCGGACAATTCTGGTAGCGTCGGCCACCGCCGTTGGCCAGTAGAAGCCTTGGCGGAAAGCGTTCCTGACGAGGGTTCGGGGTGCTGCATGATGGCCGCAAGCCCCCGAGTGTATTTCCCGCAGGAGTTCCTGACCTTCGGCGATGGAGATGCATCGCTGGAGGATGCCCGAGGGGCTACGGTGGTAGAGCTCCTTCTCATCGCCCAGCAAGACGAACGATTTGGCGCGTCGCGCTACCCGCCGGGCCTCGGCTCGGTCGAGGGGCAGTTCTCCTTGGTGGAGATATTGCAGGTACGAGGTTTGCCAATCTTGATCTGGCACGACCCCGTTCTGCTCCTCCTCGATGCGCAGCGCTTCGCCCTCGGGCTCCGAGGGTTCCTCGGGTTGAGCCGAGGATGGCTCGGGCTGGGCCGAGGTCACCTCGGACGAGGCCGAGGGTGCCTCGGGCTCGGGCGCGTCGCCTATCTTGACGGAGGGTTGGTGCAGATCCCGGGAGAAGATGTCCGGGGGAACCGTTGTTCGCCCCGAGGCTATCTTCGCCAGCTCGTCCGCAGTCTCGTTGTAGCGCCGGGCGATGTGGTTAAGCTCGAGACCGTAGAACTTGTCTTCCAGGCGTCGAACCTCGTCACAGTAGGCCTCCATCTTCGGGTCGCGGCAGAGGGAGTTCTTCATGACTTGGTCGATGACGAGCTGCGAGTCGCCGCGTGCATCGAGGCGTCGGACCCCTAGCTCGATGGCGATTCGCAATCCGTTGACCAGAGCCTCGTACTCAGCCACATTGTTGGACGCCGGGAAATGGAGGCGTAGCACGTAGCGCAGGTGTTTCCTGAGGGGCGAGACGAAGAGCAGGCCCGCGCCAGCTCCCGTCTTCATCAGCGACCCGTCGAAAAACATGGTCCAGAGCTCCGGCTGGATCGGAGCCGTCGGCAACTGGGTGTCGACCCATTCGGCTACGAAGTCCGCCAGTGCCTGGGACTTGATGGCCTTCCGAGGGGCGAACGAGATTGCCTCGCCCATGATTTCCACCGCCCACTTCGCGATCCGTCCCGAGGCTTCTCGGCACTGGATGATCTCCCCCAGGGGGAAGGATGACACCACAGTCCCCGGATGAGACTCGAAGTAATGTCGCAGCTTTCGCCTCGTCAGGATCACTGCATATAGCAGCTTCTGGACTTGTGGGTAGCGGATCTTGGTCTCGGACAGCACTTCGCTGATGAAGTAAACTGGCCTCTGAATGGGCAAAGCATGCCCCTCTTCCTGCCTTTCGACCACGATCGCGGCGCTGACCACCTGAGTGGTTGCGGCGACGTAGACCAAGAGGGTTTCTCCATCAGCTGGGGGTACCAAGACGGGCGCCTGGGTGAGGAGCGCCTTCAGGTTCCCGAGGGCTTCCTCGGCCTCGGGAGTCCAAGTGAAGCACTCGGCCTTCCTTAAGAGGCGGTACAGGGGCAGGCCTCTTTCGCCGAGGCGCGAGATGAAACGGCTCAAGGCCGCGAGGCATCCCATGACCCTCTGTACGCCTTTTAAGTCCTTGATGGGCCCCATGTTTGTGATGGCCGCGATCTTCTCCGGGTTGGCTTCGATGCCCCACTCGGAGACGATGAATCCCAAAAGCATGCCCCGGGGCACCCCGAAGACGCACTTCTCGGGATTGAGCTTGACGCCCTTCGCCTTGAGACACCGGAATGTCAGTTCAAGGTCGGAGAGAAGGTCGGAGGCTTTCCTCGTCTTGACTACGATGTCATCGACGTAGGCCTCGACCGTGCGACCGATGTGTTCGCCGAACACATGGTTCATGCACCGCTGGTACGTTGCACCCGCGTTCCTCAAACCGAACGGCATTGTGACATAACAGTACATGCCGAAGGGCGTGATGAAAGAGGTCGCGAGCTGGTCGGACTCTTTCATCTTGATTTGATGATACCCTGAGTAGGCATCGAGGAAAGACAGGGTTTCGCACCCTGCAGTGGAGTCCACGATTTGATCGATGCGAGGTAGAGGGTAGGGGACTTTCGGACATGCTTTGTTGAGGCCAGTGTAGTCTACACACATCCGCCATTTCCCCCCTTTTTTCCTCACAAGTACAGGGTTGGCAAGCCATTCGGGATGGAATACCTCTTTGATGAACCCTGCTGCCATCAGCTTGTGGACCTCCTCGCCTATCACCCTGCGCCTTTCCTCGTCGAATCGGCGCAGAGGCTGTCTGACCGGTCGGGCTCCGGCCCGAATATCCAGCGAGTGCTCGGCGACATCCCTCGGTATGCCGGGCATGTCCGAGGGACTCCACGCAAAGACGTCGGCGTTTGCGCAGAGAAAGTCGACGAGCACTGCTTCCTATTTGGGGTCGAGCTCGGATCCGATTCGAATCTGCTTGGAGGCGTCGCCACTGGGGTCGAGGGTGGCTCGAAGTTGCCGGCATGTCGCTTCACGTCCGGCACCTCTCGGGAGAGGCTTTCTAGGTCGGCAATGAGGGCCTCGGACTCGGCGAGGGCCTCGGCGTACTCCACGCACTCCACATCGCATTCGAATGCGTGTTTGTACGTGGGGCCGACGGTGATGACCCCGTTGGGGCCCGGCATCTTGAGCTTCAGGTAAGTGTAGTTGGGGATGGCCATGAACTTCGCGTAGCATGGTCTTCCCAGCACTGCGTGGTAGGTTCCTCGGAACCCGACCACCTCGAACGTCAAAGTCTCCCTTCGGAAGTTGGAGGGTGTTCCGAAGCAGACAGGGAGGTCGAGCTGTCCGAGGGGCTGGACGCGCTTCCCGGGAATGATCCCGTGGAAGGGCGCAGCGCCTGCTCGGACGGATGACAGATCGACGCGCAGGAGCCTGAGGGTCTCGACGTAGATGATGTTGAGGCAGCTGCCCCCATCCATCAGGACCTTGGTGAGCCTGACGTCGCCGATGACGGGGTCGACGATGAGCGGGTACTTCCCCGGGCTCGGCACGTGGTCGGGGTGGTCGTCCCGGTCGAAGGCGATGGGCTTGTCGGACCAGTCTAGGTAGACCGGCGCCGCCACCTTCACCGAGCAGACCTCCCGACGCTCTTGCTTACGATGCCGAGCCGAGGCATTCGCCGCATGCCCTCCGTAGATCATGAAGCAGTCGCGGACCTCTGGGAATTCTCCTGCTTGGCGATCCTCCCTTTTGTCGTCGTCGTGAGCCCTGCCACCCTCTGCGGGTGGCCCGGCCCTGTGGAAGTGGCGCCGAAACATGACGCACTCCTCGAGGGTGTGCTTGACGGGCCCCTGATGGTAGGGGCACGTCTCCTTGAGTGCCTTGTCGAAGAGGTTAGCACCTCCGGGGGGCTTCCGAGGGTTCTTGTGCTCGGCGGCGGCGACAAGGTCGGCATCGGGAACGTCGCGTTTCGCTTGCGACTTCCTCCTGCCTTTCTTCTTGGCGCCGCGCGGAGTAGACGCCTCGGGAGCATCTTCCGACGGGCGGCCCTGGGGCTGCTTGTCCTTTCGGAAGATGGCCTCTACCGCCTCCTGGCCGGAGGCGAACTTGGTGGCGATGTCCATCAGCTCGCTCGCCCTGGTGGGGGTCTTGCGACCCAACTTGCTCACCAGGTCACGGCAGGTGGTGCCGGCGAGGAACGCGCCGATGACATCGGAGTCGGTGATGTTGGGCAGCTCGGTGCGCTGCTTCGAGAATCGCCGGATGTAGTCCCGGAGAGACTCTCCCGGCAGTTGCCGACAGCTTCGGAGGTCCCAGGAATTCCCGGGGCGCACGTACGTGCCCTGGAAGTTGCCGGCGAAAGCCTGGACCAGATCTTCCCAGTTGGAAATCTGCCCCGGAGGTAGGTGCTCCAACCAGGCACGAGCAGTGTCGGAGAGGAACAGGGGGAGGTTGCGGATGATGAGGTTGTCGTCGTCCGTCCCACCCAGTTGACAGGCCAGGCGGTAGTCCGCGAGCCACAATTCCGGTCTCGTTTCCCCCGAGTACTTCGTGATAGTAGTCGGGGGTCGGAATCGGGGCGGAAACGGCGCCCGCCGAATGGCTCGGCTAAAGACCTGCGGACCGGGTGGTTCGGGCGAGGGACTCCGATCTTCCCCGCTGTCGTAGCGTCCCCCACGCCTGGGGTGATAACCTCGGCGCACCCTTTCGTCGAGGCGGGCCCGACGGTCGCGATGAGGGTGCTCGTCGCCGAGGTGGCCCGGGGCCGCAGGCGCGGTGTTGCGCGTGCGCCCGGTGTAGACCGAGGCTTCCCGCGTGAGTCGGGAAGTCGCGGCACGAGGTTCCGAGGGGTACCCCTGCCTTCGGGAGGCAGAGCTCTCGGCCCGCCGGGCCGCAGCGCCTTCCAGGAGATGCCTGAGTTCTCCCTGGATTCGCCGACCCTCGGTGGTTGATGACTCCGGCATCGCGCGGAGGAGCATCGCTGCGGCGTCCAGGTCCTGACCGGTTCCGCCGGATGCGGGTGGCGGTCTGTCCCTGGCATCGTTGGCGATGCGGTGCTGGAGACCTTGGGGCAGGTGACGTATTCCTTCGGCTAGAGGCTGGCTCGCCCATACCTGCCCGATGTTCTGGCGGATTGCCTCGAGCGCTCCTGCTCCCTCATCGAGCCCGGCCTGCGCCCCGCGGACTTGCTCGAGCTGTGGGTCGTGACCCCCCGCCGGAACGGGGACCACAGCTAGCTCCCGCGGGATGTCGGCGCGAGGCGCTGGCCTAGGGGGATCACCATCCTCCGGCATGCCGAGACAGCCGCCTCCGGAGGGATCCCCTAGCTCGACGTGGAGACATTCGCGGCTCGGGCCGCAGTCCTTGTCGTCAAGGCTGCGGCTGCCGTCGGAACAGTCGGAGAGGCAGTAGTCACATGCGGTCATGAAGTCCCGCATGGCACTGGGGTTGCCAAATCCGGAGAAATCCCAGCAGATGCTGGGGTCGTCATCTTCCTCGGACCCAGAGGGTCCGTAGGTCGAGACACCCGTCAATCGGTCCCAAGGCGACCGCACATGAAACCCCAGGGAGGTTGCACTCGCCTCAACGTGAGCGCCCGCCAAAGCGAGGTCGCCAGGCGGGCTGAGGCTGAGTCGAAATGACGAAAGATGGGTAGCAGTCGGTACCTTTTTGTCGACGAGGAGCGATGAAGTCACGTTGGGGGCTGATCGCGCCGTCGTCTTGGGTACGAGGGCGACGTCCTGCAGGCCCTTCGTGAGCGTGCTGGCGTCGTCCACCTGCTCGGAGTCGACGTGCTGCGGGGGGATGGCGCTCGCCTCTGCCTCGAACGCGAGGGTGACGCCTAGCGTGTCCTCCGTTGGGGCACTGGGGATGTCGATTTGCTCGACAGCTGTCGGAGCGCAGCCTCCCGCTCGGCCTTGGTTGCCCCGCCTCCTCCTCCGATGACGAGGGAGAGGACGGAGCGAGCTCGAAAGTTGTCCTTCCCCCACGCGGGAAAGGCGTCGTCGATTCCGCCGCCGGCGGGCGGGCTGTCCGCCACCATTGTCGCTGTCGCGCGGCGGTGGAAGGAGTATCATGTCGTAGCCGCTGTCGAGAGACATGAACTCGAGGCTCCCGAAACGGAGCACCGTCCCGGGTTGAAGAGGTCGTTGGAGACTGCCCATCTGGAGCTTGACGGGAAACTGCTCGTCAACACGCAGCGTGCCCCTACCTGGCGCACCAACTGTCGGCGTTCCGAGACCGGGGGGTCCCCGAGCCGACGAGTGAGTGTGCCGCGTGCCCCAGCCCAGATGGGTCGAGCGCGTGGGCGAGCGCGAAGGGGGGAGAGAGAGCGAGCGAGAGCGAGGTGGCCGGAGCCGGGTCGCGAGGGAGTCGGAGAATTCCCGCGGCCTTCGTGTTCGTCCCGCGCCCAGGTCGGGTGCGCTTGCAGTAGGGGGTTACAAGCGTCCGCGCGGGTGAGGGGAGCGAGCGGCCCCGAGAGAGCGCCTGCCCCTGCCCTCGTTCCCGCGAGGCCAACCCTCTCTAAGAAGGCCCTGGTCCTTCCTTTTATAGTCATAAGGAGAGGGTCCAGGTGTACAAAATGGGGGTGTAGCAAGGTGCTACGTGTCTAGCGAGGGAGAGCTAGTGCCCTAAGTACATGCCAAGGTGGCAGCCAGAGAGATCTTGGCACCCTGTTGGTGTGGCGTCGTGGCTGTTGGAGGAGTAACGGAGCCTGATGGAGGGACAGCTGTTGGAACAGCGGTGCTCTTGCTGACGTCTCCCTGCTTTCGTAAGGGAGCTGAGAGTCGCCGTCGTCATGGTCTAGTGAGGCGCCATCATTGCCTATCTGGCGGAGCTGGCCAGATGGGACGCCGGTCTTGTTCTCTGCGACCCGAGTCGGCTCAGGGCAGGGTGATGATGACGCTTCCTGTTGACGTGGCGGTCTTGTGTCCCAGGTCGGGCGTCGTGGAGGCTCCTCCGAAGTCGGGGTCGAGTCCGTCCTGCATGACAGAGGCCGAGCCCGAACTCCTGGGTCGGGCGAGGCGGAGGTCGTTCGGCAGAGGCCGAGGCGGAGTCCGAGCCCTGGGTCGGGCGAGGCGGAGTTCGTCGTCTTCCGGGGCCTTAGCCCGAGTCCGAGCCCTGGGTCGGGCGGAGCGGAGTTCGCCGTCTTCCGGGGCCTCAGCCCGAGTCCGAGCCCTGGGTCGGGCGGAGCGGAGTTCGCCGTCTTCCGGGGCCTCAGCCCGAGTCCGAGCCCTGGGTCGGGCGGAGCGGAGTTCGCCGTCTTCCGGGGCCTTAGCCCGAGTCCGAGCCCTGGGTCGGGCGGAGCGGAGTTCACCGTCTTCCGGGGCCTTAGCCCGAGTCCGAGCCCTGGGTCGGGCGGAGCGGAGTTCGCCGTCTTCCGGGGCCTTAGCCCGAGTCCGAGCCCTGGGTCGGGCAGAGCCTCCTATGGCACCTCTGGCGAAGTCTGGTCGCCCGTCGGTCTTACCTTTTGCGTTAAACGCCCCGGTGACTCGGTCGGTTGGCGCGGTGATTTAGTCAGGGTTACTTCTTATCGAAGGCGGGGCCTCGGGCGAGCCGGTGATGCGTCTGCCGTGAAAGAGGAGGCCTCAGGCGAGACGGAGTCATCTTAGGGTCGGCTGCCCTCGCCCGAGGCTAGGCTCGGGCGTGGCGTGATCGAGTCGCTCGTATGGACTGATCCCTGACTTAATCAAACCCATCAGGCCTCTGCAGCTTTATGCTGATGGGGGTTACCAGCTGAGAATTAGGCGTCTTGAGGGTACCCCTAATTATGGTCCCCGACAAATATCCCATGCCCATAGCCGACACATTAATCAATAATGCATCAGGAAATAGAATTATTAGCTTCCTTGATGGTAATGCCGGATATAATCAGATTTTCATGGCCGAAGAAGATGCGTCTAAAACGGCCTTTATATGTCCAGGCTTCATTGGTTTATTTGAATGGGTTGTCATGACATTCGGTCTTAAAAATGTTGGTGCTACTTATCAGAGGGCTATGAATCTGATCTTCCATGAGTTGTTAGGAAACACTGTGGAAGTCTACATTGATGATATTGTAGTCAAATCGGCTAAGTTTAGTTCTCATATAGCTGATTTGCGCAAAGCCTTTGAAAAAATGCGTCGGTATGGTTTAAAAATGAACCCACGTAAATGTGCTTTTGGAGTGTCGGCTGGTAAGTTTTTAGGATTTGTCATCCATGAACATGGTATAGAAATAGACCCTGACCGAATCAAGTCTATTCGGAATGTGGGGCCTCCGACTTGTAAGGTCGAAGTGCAGAGGTTTCTCGGCAAGGTGAATTATTTACGAAGGTTTATTTCTGTCGGGGACCATAATTAGGGGTACCCTCAAGACGCCTAATTCTCAGCTGGTAACCCCCATCAGCATAAAGCTGCAGAGGCCTGATGGGTTTGATTAAGTCAGGGATCAGTCCATACGAGCGACTCGATTACGCCACGCCCGAGCCTAGCCTCGGGCGAGGGCAGCCGACCCTAAGATGACTCCGTCTCGCCTGAGGCCTCCTCTTTCACGGCAGACGCATCACCGGCTCGCCCGAGGCCCCGCCTTCGATAAGAAGTAACCCTGACTAAATCACCGCGCCAACCGACCGAGTCACCGGGGCGTTTAACGCAAAAGGTAAGACCGACGGGCGACCAGACTTCGCCAGAGGTGCCATAGGAGGCTCTGCCCGACCCAGGGCTCGGACTCGGGCTAAGGCCCCGGAAGACGGCGAACTCCGCTCCGCTCGACCCAGGGCTCGGACTCGGGCTAAGGCCCCGGAAGACGGCGAACTCCGCTCCGCCCGACCCAGGGCTCGGACTCGGGCTAAGGCCCCGGAAGACGGCAAACTCTGCTCCGCCCGACCCAGGGCTCGGACTCGGGCTGAGGCCCCGGAAGACGGCGAACTCCGCTCCGCCCGACCCAGGGCTCGGACTCGGGCTGAGGCCCCGGAAGACGGCGAACTCCGCTCCGCCCGACCCAGGGCTCGGACTCGGGCTAAGGCCCCGGAAGACGACGAACTCCGCCTCGCCCGACCCAGGGCTCGGACTCCGCCTCGGCCTCTGCCGAACGACCTCCGCCTCGCCCGACCCAGGAGTTCGGGCTCGGCCTCTGTCATGCAGGACGGACTCGACCCCGACTTCGGAGGAGCCTCCACGACGCCCGACCTGGGACACAAGACCGCCACGTCAACAGGAAGCGTCATCATCACCCTGCCCTGAGCCGACTCGGGTCGCAGAGAACAAGACCGGTGTCCCATCTGGCCAGCTCCGCCAGATAGGCAATGATGGCGCCTCACTAGACCATGACGACGGCGACTCTCAGCTCCCTTACGAAAGCAGGGAGACGTCAGCAAGAGCACCGCTGTTCCAACAGCTGTCCCTCCATCAGGCTCCGTTACTCCTCCAACAGCCACGACGCCACACCAACAGGGTGCCAAGATCTCTCCGGCTGCCACCTTGGCATGTACTTAGGGCGCTAGCTCTCCCTCGCTAGACACGTAGCACCTTGCTACACCCCCATTTTGTACACCTGGACCCTCTCCTTATGACTATAAAAGGAAGGACCAGGGCCTTCTTAGAGAAGGTTGGCCTCGCGGGAACGAAGGGCAGGGGCAGGCGCTCTCTCGGGGCCGCTCGCTCCCCTCACCCGCGCGGACGCTTGTAACCCCCTACTGCAAGCGCACCCGACCTGGGCGCGGGACGAACACGAAGGCCGCGGGAATTCTCCGACTCCCTCACGACCCGGCTCCGGCCACCGACCTCTCGCTCTCTCTCTCCCCCCTTCGCGCTCGCCCACGCGCTCGACCCATCTGGGCTGGGGCACGCAGCACACTCACTCGTCGGCTCGGGGACCCCCCGGTCTCGGAACGCCGACAGTTGGCGCGCCAGGTAGGGGCACGCTGCGTGTTGACGAGTAGATTCCCGTCAAGCTCCAGATGGGCAGTCTCCAACAACCTCTTCAACCCGGGACGGTGCTCCGTTTCGGGAGTCTCGAGTTCATGTCTCTCGACAGCGGCTACGACATGGTACTCCTTCCACCGCCGTACGGCGGCGACAATGGCGGTCGACAGCCCGCCCGCCGGCGGCGGAACCAACGACGTCTTTCCCGCGTGGGGGAAGGACAACTTTCGAGCTCGCCCCATCCTCTCCCTCGCCATCGGAGGAGGAGGAGGCGGGGCAACCAGGGCCGAGCGGGAGGCCGCGCTCCGACGGCTGTCGAGCAAATCGACATCCCCGGCGCCCCAACGGAGGACACGCCAAGCGTCGCCCTCGCGTTCGAGGCAAAGGCGAGCAGCATCCCCCCGCAGCACGTCGACTCCGAGCAGGTGGACGACACCGGCGCGCTCACGAAGGGCCTGCAGGACGTCGCCCTCGTACCCAAGACGACGGCGCGATCAGCCCCCGACATGACTCCGTCGCTCCTCGTCGACAAAAAGGTACCAACTGCTCCCCATCTTTCGTCATTTCGACTCGACCTCAACCCGCCTGGCGACCTCGCTTTGGCGGGCGCTCACGTTGAGGCGAGTGCAACCTCTCTGGGATTTCGTGTGCGGTCGCCTTGGGACCGATTGATGGGTGTCTCGACCTACGGACCCTCTGGGTCCGAGGAAGATGACGACCCCAGCATCTGCTGGGATTTCTCCGGATTTGGCAACCCCAGTGCCATGCGGGACTTCATGACCGCATGTGACTACTGCCTCTCCGACCGTTCCGACGGCAGCCGCAGCCTTGGCGACAAGGACTGCGGCCCGAGCCGCGAATGTTTCCACGTCGAGCTAGGGGATCCCTCCGGAGGCGGCTGTCTCGGCATGCCGGAGGATGGTGATCCCCCTAGGCCAGCGCCTCGCGCCGACATCCCGCGGGAGCTAGCTGTGGTCCCCGTTCCGGCGGGGGGTCACGACCCACAGCTCGAGCAAGTCCGCGGGGCGCAGGCCGGGCTCGATGAGGGAGCAGGAGCGTTCGAGGCAATCCGCCAGAACATCGGGCAGGTATGGGCGAGCCAGCCCCCGGCCGGAGGAATACGTCACCTGCCCCAAGGTCTCCAGCACCACATCGCCAACGATGCCAGGGACAGACCGCCACCCGCATCCGGCGGAACCGGTCAAGACCTGGCCGCTGCAGCGATGCTCCTCCGCGCGATGCCGGAGTCATCAACCACCGAGGGTCGGCGAATCCAGGGAGAACTCAAGCATCTCCTGGAAGGCGCTGCGGCCCGGCGGGCCGAGAGCTCTGCCTCCCGAAGGCAGGGGTACCCCTCGGAACCTCGTGCCGCGACTTCCCGACTCACGCGGGAAGCCTCGGTCTACACCGGGCGCACGCGCAACACTGCGCCTGCGGCCCCGGGCCACCTCGGCGACGAGCACCCTCATCGCGACCGTCGGGCCCGCCTCGACGAAAGGGTGCGCCGAGGTTATCACCCCAGGCGTGGGGGACGCTACGACAGCGGGGAGGATCGAAGTCCCTCGCCCGAACCACCCGGCCCGCAGGTCTTTAGCCGAGCCATTCGGCGGGCGCCGTTTCCGCCCCGATTCCGACCCCCGACTACTATCACAAAGTACTCGGGGGAAACGAGACCGGAATTGTGGCTCGCGGACTACCGCCTGGCCTGTCAACTGGGTGGGACAGACGACGACAACCTCATCATCCGCAACCTCCCCCTGTTTCTCTCCGACACCGCTCGCGCTTGGTTGGAGCACCTGCCTCCGGGGCAGATTTCCAACTGGGAAGATCTGGTCCAGGCTTTCGCCGGCAACTTCCAGGGCACGTACGTGCGCCCCGGGAATTCCTGGGGCCTCCGAAGCTGTCGGCAACAGCCGGGAGAGTCCCTTCGGGACTACATCCGGCGGTTCTCGAAGCAGCGCACCGAGCTGCCCAACATCACCGACTCCGATGTCATCGGCGCGTTCCTTGCCGGCACCACCTGCCGTGACCTGGTGAGCAAGTTGGGTCGCAAGACCCCCACCAGGGCGAGCGAGCTGATGGACATCGCCACCAAGTTCGCCTCCGGCCAGGAGGCGGTCGAGGCCATCTTCCGAAAGGACAAGCTGCCCCAGGGCCGCCCGTCGGAAGATGCTCCCGAGGCGTCTGCTCCGCGCGGCGCCAAGAAGAAAGGCAGGAGGAAGTCGCAAGCGAAACGCGACGTTCCCGATGCAGACCTTGTCGCCGCCGCCGAGCACAAGAACCCTCGGAAGCCCCCCGGAGGTGCTAACCTCTTCGACAAGGCACTCAAGGAGACGTGCCCCTACCATCAGGGGCCCGTCAAGCACACCCTCGAAGAGTGCGTCATGCTTCGGCGCCACTTCCATCGGGCCGGGCCACCCGCAGAGGGCGGCAGGGCTCACGACGCCGACAAAGGGGAAGATCGCCAAGCAGGAGAGTTCCCCGAGGTCCGCGACTGCTTCATGATCTACGGAGGGCATGCGGCGAATGCCTCGGCTCGGCATCGTAAGCAAGAGCGTCGGGAGGTCTGCTCGGTGAAGGTGGCGGCACCAGTCTACCTAGACTGGTCCGACAAGCCCATCACCTTCGACCGGGACGACCACCCCGACCACGTGCCGAGCCCGGGGAAGTACCCGCTCGTCGTCGACCCCGTCATCGGCGACGTCAGGCTCACCGAGGTCCTGATGGATGGGGGCAGCTGCCTCAACATCATCTACGCCGAGACCCTCAGGCTCCTGCGCGTCGGTCTGTCATCCGTCCGAGCAGGCGCTGCGCCCTTCCATGGGATCATCCCTGGGAAGCGCGTCCAGCCCCTCGGGCAGATCGACCTCCCTGTCTGCTTCGGAACACCCTCCAACTTCCGAAGGGAGACCTTGACGTTCGAGGTGGTCGGGTTCCGAGGAACCTATCACGCAGTGTTGGGAAGGCCATGCTACGCGAAGTTCATGGCCGTCCCCAACTACACGTACCTGAAGCTCAAGATGCCAGGCCCCAACGGGGTCATCACCATCGACCCCACGTACAAACACGCGTTCGAATGCGATGTGGAGTGCGTGGAGTACGCCGAGGCCCTCGCCGAGTCCGAGGCCCTCATCGCCGACCTGGAAAGCCTCTCCCGAGAGGTGCCGGACGTGAAGCGACACGCCGGCAACTTCGAGCCAGCGGAGACGGTCAAGGCCGTCCCTCTCGACCCCAGTGGCGATACCCCCAAGCAGATCCGGATCGGTTCCGGGCTCGATCCCAAATAAGAAGCAGTACTCGTCGACTTTCCTCGCGCAAACGTCGACATTTTTGCGTGGGGTCCCTCGGGCATGCCCGGCGTACCGAGGGATGTCACCGAGCACTCGCCGGATATCTGGGCAGGAGCCCGACTCGCCAAACGGCCTCTGCGCGAACGGCGCCCGGGGGCTGCGCCCTTTCCCCACTCACACATAAGAATCAGTCATCAAGGAAGGGTCGGCCTCGCCCCGGCAGAGCCCGACCCTCCCTCGGGGGCTAAAAAGGGGGAACCCCTCTCGTCGAGTTTGGACGTACCGTTCCGCGTCAAAGAAACTCTTTTTTCGGTCAAGAAGGGTTTTTTGCGTTCTCCCGGATGCGTCAGAAGCAGGGTCCCGAGGAGCGAACTTGGGTACGAGTAAATGGCGAGACCGACTGAGCTGGGGAACACCTATGCCTCCGGGCTAGGGACACCTCACTCGTCGCCTGCCACGAAAAAGGACCCAGCTCGGGAAATCACCCTGTTGTCGACACTACGGGCCAGGCGCGAAAATCGAAACGAAAAGGAGCATGACTTCACGGAAGAGAAGTAAAATGTCCAGGCCTCGGTGGCCGCGGCAAATCACACATCCAACAGAAATTGTCCCAACAAAAATCAAGCGTCGCCTCGGGAAGGCGCCGCGCCCTCAACTCCACCCCCGCCGTCGGTAAGGTCCACCTCCGCTTCTGGCGGCGGCGCAGGAGGAAGAATCTCCGCTTCGAAGACGGTCGCCAGCGCCGTGCTCGGACCCGCAGCGACCGCGTCGAGCCGCTGAACTTCCGCCAGGGCCGCCTCGTCTTCGTCAGGAAGGCAGTACCCCTCACTGACCCGCTCCAAGTCCACGACGTAGTGGGAAGCGAGCACGGCGAAGGCCCGCCTGACGCCGTGGTGTAGCGCCCCGCGGACTTTACCGCGCGCGTAATCACCTAGGGCTTGAAGACGGCTTTGGGGAGAGCTTCCTGAAGGGACGTCGCCGGGACCGAGCTTCCGATAGACCTCCGAGACGGCCTCGGACATGGCCGCGAGATCGACCTCCCTCTGCTCAGCAGCTCCAGCGAGCGCCTCGGCGAGCGCTTTGGCAGACTCGTCAAGAGCAGACTCGAGCTCTGCGAACAACCGAAAGAAAGACCTCAGACTCAAGCGAAAGAAACGGGCAAGAACGAGAACCGAGGACGGACGGGGCGCACCTCCGGCTCGGACGCATTGCTCCGAGGCCGCGACCTGGGCCGCGGCCAGATCGGCCGCGAGGGTCTTGGCCCGGTTTTCAGCCTCGGCGGCCCGGCCCCGAGTTTGGTCCCGCTCCTCGGCAACCTGGGCGAGCTCCGACCGCTGTTGTAGCACCTCCGTGCGCGCTGCCGCCGCCTCGGCCCTCAGTTCAGCGCAGAGCAACTGGAGGTCCGCTATCTTAGCGTCCTGCTGAGAAAGGCGCGCGGTAGCCCCGGCGAGCGAAGTCCTCAGGGACCGCAGCGAGCCCCAGACGTCGGCCTCGCGGCGGATAAACGACGACTTGGCAGCGCTCCGGTCCGTCAGATCCTGGAAAGGAAAGCAAGACATCACGACGAACGCCTCGCTCGCAGAAGCGAGAAGGTATGCCTGAAACCATTACCTGAAGGATTTTGGGGACGTCCCCGCAGAGAACCTCCAGCGACGATCGGAGCAACCCCACTGTCGCCTCCGCACGCTTGCGGAGCTCGTCCCAGGACTGGTCCTCCTCTTCGTCGTCAAGAACGAAGATAGGGCCCGAAGCCTCGCGGGTCCGGAATCGGAGCAACTGGCCCCGGGCCTCGGGGCTCCGCCGCACAGCGACAAGGCTGCCGCCCGCCCGGGAGCACTGCGCGTCCGCGCCCACCTCTTCCGAGGCTCCGGGCGCCGACGCTGCGGCCGTCTCGACGCCGGCGGCAACCGTACGCTCTCCGGCTGGGACGGTGCCAACTACGGTAGCGGCAGACGCCGGCATGGCCGACATGGCAGGCGAGCTCGGGACCACGTCGGCGCCGGCCGCCTCCCCGATCACGATGGCCACCTCGGCAGAGGAGCCCGCCTCGGGGACCTGCTCCCCCGGAACATGCGACGCCTGAGCCCCGTGCGGCGGAGCACCCTGCGAAAGGGTCGGCTGAGCGGCAGGGCCCGAGGTGGCGCCAGCTGCCTGGACCAACGCCGTCTTGAGGGCCTTCCGAGGCGCCAGGTCGGTAGGGCCATGGCTCCGTTTGCTGGAAAAAACAAGAAAGGGAAAATCACAGCCCAGACGTATGAATGAAGCGCCGGGACGGAGACATTCCAAGGTACCTACCCGCTCCGGACCATGATCCACGGTGCCTGGGGGGAGGTCTCTTGGCTCCCGCTTCCTGGAACCACCGCCGAGGTCCGCCTCGCCAACAGCCCCGGCGCCGCCCTCGCCTCGGACGCCCCTGAGGCCCGGGAGGCGGACTGCCCAGGCGCCGCCATGGCAACCTGAGGACCGCTCCCCCATGCTGCTGGCGCGGGCGACGGTTCCCGAGGAACGGACCCCTCGGCCCGGCTCCCTGGAGTCGCGTCAGCTCCTCCAGCCGAGGGGTCAAGAACCCTCTCGGGTTGCCCCCGCCCCTCAGGTCGGGGATCCGGCGCCTCGGCTCCAGGGACCGACGACGTAGGCCCGCTCGGGGGCTAACTCGACGGCTCCCGGCCACACCCCAAGCCGGGGCTGAGACCGAGACGGGCGGCCATGTTGTCCTCCTCCTCTTCGTCGTCGTCGTCGTCGTCATCGTCGGACGTCTCCGGCGACAGCTCCCTGGGAA
This sequence comes from Zea luxurians, assembly GCA_029449295.1. Taxonomy (NCBI): domain Eukaryota; kingdom Viridiplantae; phylum Streptophyta; class Magnoliopsida; order Poales; family Poaceae; genus Zea; species Zea luxurians. The sequence continues at coordinate 94,718,820 of JAOPSE010000010.1, read as the reverse complement.
GTCCTTCCCTCTCCTGCTGGCGACGGCGTTTCTCCAGGGCGTCCCGAGCCCGCCTCCGCCTGCGGGCCCGGGCCTTCTCCGCATCCTTTCTCTTCTTCTCCTCCTCCGCGGCGACCCGCCGCGCCGCCCGACCCACCGCGTCCTCCGGGACCCGCGGCAGGGAGGGTTTGTGCCGCCCCACCTCCTAAAAAGGGGGGAGAAAGAAACCCAATCGTAAGAATCAGAAGCAACCTGGTATGTGAAGAAGGAAGGAACGAACACTCACCAGAGTGACGCACCCCTGGTCGGGGCGCATTCGAGGCTGGGAAAAGGCGCGGGGGTCCGGCTTCCCCATCGCGGCCGACACCCGCCAGTGGAGGGCGTCGTGGGGAAGAGGATCAGGGGACATCCGTGACCCCTCCCAGTCGGCCTCCTGGGTCATCTCCCAAAGCGACAGCCGCCGCTCCGCCAGAGGGAGCACCCTCCGGCGGTGGATGGCGGCAACCACTCCCGCGGCGGTGAGCCCTTCCTCCCGCAAAGCTTCAGGGCCTGGAGAAGAGGTTCGAGGTTCTTCTGCCTCTCGTGTGGAGTCCCGTGGCGCCAGGCGTCGGGAGCGGCGGTGACAACCCGCTGAGAGAACGGCGGGAGCGACTCCCCGTCATTCCGGAGGTAGAACCACCGGCGCTGCCAACCCTTGTTTGAGGATGCAAGGACGGCAGGGATATACTGCGACGACCGCAACTGCCTCAGCAAGAGGGTGCAGCCGCCGGCCCGCACCGCCGCACGGACCTTCCTCTCCCCCGTCGACGAAGCAAAAAGCTCGGCAAAGAAGAGATGAGTCCATAAATCCCAATGGGGGGCGATCCCCAGATACCCCTCGCACACCGCTACAAAGATAGCGGCCTGCGCGATGGAGTTGGGAGTGAGGTTGTGCAGTTCCACCCCGTAGTGGAACAGGATGGCCCGCATGAAGCGGCTCGACGGCACACCAAATCCCCGCTCATGGAAGGAGATGAAGCTCACGACATACCCCGGCGGAGGGGATGGAGCGACTCCGCCCGCGGGAGGAATCCATTCCGGCCGCTGCTTATCGGTGAGGGGGCGGAGCAAACCCTCGCCGACGAGGTCCTCCAGATCACCCGCCGTCACCGTGGAGAAGGGCCACGGGTCGCGCGGCGGGATGATGGTCACCCGGTCAGCCATCGCCAAGGCAGAAGGGGTGGCGGCGTGAAGGACAAGGGAGGGCGGTTTCCTTTTCCTGGCTAGATCTCTCAGGCTGCAAAAAACCTGAGAGGGAGGCGAGAAGCGGAGTCGAGAACCGTCACCGGACCCTCTCCGGGGTACATAAAGACCAAGGTCAAGACGGTTCCAACGTACCGCCCGAACCGGACGCGGGGTTCAAAAAACGCGAAGCGAAACAGCCGTTCCTCGAACGGCTCGCGCACGCAACGGCAGCCTCGCCGACCGTTTCCCCCGGCGCATTAACTCCGCGGCTGGATAGGCGACGCTTCTAGCAGGAGCGGCTGGCGACGCTTCGCCTTCACCAAAACGACCACACCAAAAAAGGTACGCCACGTCGCTCGGTTTCGTATCCTTTTTTCCCTTTTCCTTCTTTCTCTATCTCTTGCAACAGGGACTGGGAAGGAGGATTCCCCCAAAGGGATCCTTCCCCGTGAAGGAACTAGGCTCCGAGCCTCCCTACTGATCAGGGGTTCGAAGGCTGGCCCCCCGAGGGGTTCAACAGCCGCCTCAGATCGCGTGGGCCCGACACCCACTACTGGTCAGGGGTTCGAAGGTCGGCCTCCCGAAAGGTTCCACGACCACCTCAGGCTACTAGGGCTCCGCGCCCATTACTGATCAGGGGTTCGAAGGCTGGCCTGTCGAAGGGTTCACAGTCGCCTCAGACGCAGAGCGAGGGATGACCAGGGGTACGTTCGATACATAACCAAGGCTCGGGCTGCGCTCCCGAGGTACCTGTTGGGGGCTTGTTCTCAAATGCTTCGGTCTTGAGGAAATCAAGGGTACAAGCGCGATGCGAAGACAAGATGACAGGTTCGCGTGAACAGTACAGAGGTACTGTTCATCTATTTATAGGCACAGGTCGCAGCCTGTGACAAATTACAATTATACCCCTCACAAATGTTTACAACATTGACTCAGACTTATATGAATAAAAAGGTCATTCTATCTCTATGTCGGTTTAAAACGCCGAAGCTCCATGAAAAGGAACCTTCGGCCATCTCTTGAAGACGACTTCGGCCGAAGCTGCTTCTTCGTGTGAGACCTTCGGCGCACCGAAGCACGACCCCAACAGTAGCCCCTTTCGCGGTGCTAGATCGTTCTTCGTAACGAGCTTGACCCGTGAAAAAAGAGCCTCTTCAGCTTCGGGAAGCCGAAGGTCCAAAAAACACCTTCCCTGAGCTCGTTGCGGAGAAACGATCCGGATTCCGGGCACGTGCCAGGCCCACCTTGCAGAGTTACTGTTTGATCTTTGCGGTCCACTGCTCAGCGAGTACAAGTGACCGCCCGTCTGGTGTAAAAATCTTGCCGCTTCGCCTTCTTACCTGCAGCACTATATAAACAAGCGGGTAGGTGTGAAGTTACCACAGCATTCATTGCTATTTGCACTGTTTTTCTGCCAAAATTTTCCACCATAGCCGAAGCTTGACTCTCATAATCGAACGAAGGTCCGTCTCGACGCTTGCTTCGTCAGAAAGGAGAGCTTCGGAAAAAAGAAAAAAGAAAAAAGTTTCTAACTTCCCCAAACTAAGAATTACATGGCACGAGTGCGATCTACTGCCAAAGTTGTGCGCGAGGGAGACGAAGCCGAAGGTTCAGACACTGTGCCCATCTCCGAAGCGATGCAGCGCTCCGGTCTAGTTACTGCGGAAGAGAGGCCTGCTGCCGAAGCAAACCCGACAACAGCCGAAGAAGAAGAAGAAAACATTGATGGGACTGACTCCGAAGATGACTACCACATTGCTACGCCCAGCAAGCCCAGTCACCTGGATTTTGGGAAATCGACTGTTTCAAAAGCTGATCTTTCGAAGATGGTGAAAGCAGGTTATTTCAATGAAGATCAGAAGAAGCTACTCCGCTTCGGGGGAGAAGAATCCACCCCGAAGCCAGGGAAGGATGAGATTGTTATCTTTAAAAGCTTTTTAAAGGCTGGGCTGAGATTTCCTCTGCACAATATTATTGCAGAGATATTGAGGAGGTTTGGTATCTATTTTCATCAACTAACTCCTAACGCCATCGTTAGGCTCAATGTTTACATCTGGGCCCTCCGAAGCCAAGCTATGGAACCTTTTGCCGACAGCTTCTGCCGAGTTCACGAATTACACTACCAGACAAAGGCCAGAAAAGATGGGCTACATGATAATTTCGGTTGCTATAATTTTGCCTACCGGAAGACAACAAAATGCCCCGTCATTAGCTACCGAAGCAAATGGCCAGCAGGCTGGAAATCTGAATGGTTTTATGTGAAAGTTGACGAAGACAGGGAAAAATTGGTACAAAGCCCTCTGGAGTTAATCTTCGGAGAGACGAGGCCACGCTGCCGCATCGGCGACTTAAAGGGTCCTACCTGGGCTGCTCTGGGTGAGTTTGAAATCATTTCAAAACATATTGGCACCAGGGATCTAGTTCAGGAATTTTTGGCATTCAGAGTCTTCCCTACTCTAAAAGAGTGGGAAATGCCGAAGCTGAAGGGAGAAAAGAAGAAGGGGGAGCTGGTCCGTCTGCCCTATCACTTTAAATTCAAGAAATACTTTAAGAAGCCCTGCAAAGAGTGGTTAGAAACAGTTGAGACAATGTGCAATGAAATCTTGGGGAATTATTCCAAAAAGGAGGATCAATTAATGACAGCGGCCTTCGGCACCCGACCGAAGCGAAGGCTGAACCGAGTATTTGATGCCCTGGGCTTCGAGTACCCAGACTATGAGCAGTTGAACAAGGGTGCCGAGGGCCTCAAAAGAAAAAGAGTAACTGAAATTCTGACAAAGGATGAAGAGCAACCAGCAGCAGAGAAGAAAATCCCGAAGAAAAGGAAAATATCGAGTCCGAAACGGAAAATATCCGAAGAAGAGAGGACCCCCACACCGCCTTCTACCAGCGACGTGGAAGAAATTTTAAAGGTAATGACTGAACCTATGCCCACGAAGCTAAGTCCATTAGGGCTCCGACTGACGAAGCTTTTTCAAAAGGTGGACGAGCCGGATCAGGCGAAGATGAGCAAACACAAACGGCAAAGAATCATTGCGGTAACTGAAGTTATCGATAAGACACCTCCAAGAGCTTCAGTTCAGAAAACAGCAGCTGTCGAAGGCACCAAGAACATTGAAGTCGCCCCTTCGGAGGTCGCGGCTGGCGAAGCCGCTACAGCCGAAGAGGTTAATTTAGAAACAACCATTGAGAATATTAACAAAATTTTGGAAGACATAGATGCAGAAGAAGCCGGTGCTGCTACTGAAAAATCCATGGCCACAGCGCCTGAAAAAGGAAAAGAAATAGCCGAAGATACTTCGGATGACGAAGCTTACTCCTTTCAGAATTTAATTGGGCAGAAACTGACAAAGGACGAAATAGAAGAACTTAAAGAATATGCCAAATCCTGCGGCTACAAGTCAGGTGCCCTCCTATTTGGAGGTGTAGATGATGAAAAACTAGGCTGCATTCGAGACCAGACTGGTGCTAAGGTAATCGGTACTCTATCAAAGAGTATCGGTTTTCCGAAGCTAGAGTCAGACATCAGCCGCTACCGACGACAACATGTCGTTGGTAGTTTATTTTACTCCAACTTCAAGGTGAACAACTTGCCACCTAACTTTTGTCGCTTCTAATAAAAACATGTCTGACGAAGGTTGTGTTCGTGCAGAGTATGCTGCTGAGCAAAGCCTTGCAAATGCAACAAGATCTTGAAGATAAAAAGCATGAAGTTATAATTGGAAATTTGGAAAACAAAATAAAGGAGCAATCAGATGCTTTCGAGAAGAAGAACTTTGAGCTCCAGGCGACCGAAGGTTTATTGGCGGAAGCTGAAGCAAAGATATCAGAACTGAATACGAAGCTTCTCCGCCAGTCTGAGCAGTTCGAACGAGAAAAACAAGATCTTAGTGCAAAACTTGAAGCCGAAGCTCAGCAAAATTCAGATTTGAGAAAACTACTGACAAATCTTCAAGAAAACTGCTTGAATTTTAGCAACAAGTGCATTCAACGACTAAGAAAGATTTTTTACTCAGTTGGAGCCAGCAGTGAAAAATTCACCCCCTCAGCTGAAGATCTGCCGAAGACCTTCGAACATATTGAGGGGGAGATTGACGAGCTCGACGAAGTCATAGCTGGGCATGGTGACTTCTGTGCCTGGGTGGCTTCTCGGGGCACTGCTGCTGCATTTCTGAAGGCCGGCTGCGACCACGGAAAAATTGTCAACAGGCCCAACTTCAGCTTATCTCCATCAATCCTGGATGATATGCCTGACCTCGCCCGAAGTATCTCCAATAGATTTATAAAAATGATATGGACAAAGGGCGGGCGGGAGAAAGCTGGAGACGAAGCACGCAGTCATCTTGAACCAGTAAGGAATGATACTTCGGAGTTACCTTTTCCTTTGCTCTTGATTTTTACTTATAATCTCTTAATTCATGTAGGATGTCGAAGGTGAAGATGATGCCTAAGTTATGTCGCCGAAGCTGCTGCCGTAGCTGAAACTTGATGAAGATCAGTAGAAATGTACTGTAGAAAAACTCAGGATGTCTTTGTAACAATTCTTGTAAATACAATTAAACTGTCTTCAAGGAACTTTGTACATACCTTGTAATATTCTTACCCTTTGCTTGAGGCGCTTTGATGTGGACGAAATCAGTATTTTGAGCCGAAGGCGAAAAAACACCTTCCCTTCTTTTCGTACACAACGAAGCCTAAAAGACCACTTCTTCTTTCTGCCGAAGCTTTTCTTTACAAAAGAAAACATAAAAGACTACTACTCTTTTCTGCCGAAGGTCTTCTTTACATAAGAAAACATAAAAGACTACTACTCTTTTCTGCCGAAGCTCTTCTTTACATAAGAAAACATAAAGACTACAACTCTTTTACACAACGATTCATAAAAAACCACTTCGAAACTTTTCTTTTACATAATGAATCATAACAAACCATTTTTCCGAAACTTTTCTTTGTGCCGAAGCAACCACTTAGGAACACAAATGCTATGAATGAATGCTTATGCATGCACATGCCATGATGTAATGTAATGTGCAAATGAATGTCCGAAGCGTATGTCCGAGGCCACATTCTCAACGATTACTCCTTTAGAATCGACCACACATCAGCTCTGCATTCCCTTGGGAACGACTTTGGAGCATTTTTGCCTTTTACTTAGGCAGTACCAGCGTTGACTTTTCGCTGTAAGCTCTGCATCCCCTTAGGGACGTCTTTGGAGCTTCTTCGTCTTTTACTTAGACGGTATAAGCTCTGCATTCCCTTGGGAACGTCTTTGGAGCTTCTTCGCCTTTTACTTTCGGCGGAATCAGCGTTGACTTTTCGCTGTAAGCTCTGCATCCCCTTAGGGACGTCTTCGGAGCTTTTTTCTCTTTTTCAGTTTCGGCACTCGATGGTGCGCTCTCAGCTTTTACATTTACATCTTTTGGGGGATTTTGCTCTTATAAAACTAAAAAGGAAAATTACATATGATGGCCCCATTAAAAACCTTTCTCCCCCTTTAGAAAGGAAAAGGGTGCCATAAAAAAGAAAAGATAAAATTACATCAAGTTACACATAGAACCGCCGAAGCTCATCCGCATTCCAAGATCTTGGAATTTCATTGCCGTCCATGTCCTTCAGTCTGTACGAACCAGGCCTTGACGAAGATGCTACTAAGAAAGGCCCTTCCCACTTCAGTTGCAACTTGCCCACTGTATCCGGGTTGGCCACTCTTCGAAGCACGAAATGTCCTGGCTCAATATTTTTTAGCCGGACTTTTCTATCTCGCCATTTGATTGTTTCAGCCTGGTATTTGTTGATATTTTCCACGGCCTGAAGCCTGATCCCTTCTAAGGCATCTTTTTCTACAAGGCAAGTATCTTCGGCACCTGATTCTGCCGAAGCTACCACTCTTATTGATCCAGCTTTAGCTTCTTCTGGAGTTATTGCTTCGTCACCAAATAATAACTTGAATGGGGTAAAACCTGTAGACCTTGATGTTGTTGTATTGTGGCTCCACACCACTTTGGTCAACTGATCTGGCCATTTTCCCCTTGGTTGATTGAAAATTAACTTCATTATTCCTGTCATTATGATGCCGTTGGCCCTTTCAACAAGCCCATTCGACTCCGGATGCCTGACTGATGCAAAATGGATCTTCGTGCCAATTTGGTCACAGAAATTTCTGAAATCTTCGGAGTCGAACTGTGTTCCATTATCTACAGTGATAGCCTTCGGCACTCCGAAGCGACAGACAATATTCTGCCAGAAAAATTTTTGGACAGTGGCCGAAGTTATTGTGGCTAATGGCTTCGCCTCAATCCATTTGGAAAAATACTCCACAGCTACTATAACATATTTTAGGTTGCCTTGGGCCGGTGGCAATGGACCCAACAAGTCAAGGCCCCACCTTTGCAATGGCCAGATGGGTTGTATCAGCTGTGTTAATGACGAAGGTTGTTTTTGATCTCTTGCACATTTTTGACAACCTTCGCACTTTTGGACTAACTCCGCTGCATCCGAAGCTGCCTTCGGCCAATAAAATCCTTGGCGGAACACTTTTCCAAGTAACGGCCTGGATCCAATGTGGGATCCGCACAAGCCTGCATGTATCTCCTTCATCAACTCTATACCTTCGGCCCTAGACAAGCACTTGAGCAGCGGGGCACAAACTCCATGCTTGTATAACTCCCCTTCTATCATGACATAAGGACGAGCTCTTGCCTCTATCCTCTTATTATAAGCTTCGTCATCTGATAGAAAATTTCCCTGAAGGTAAGAGATTATTTCTGTTCTCCAATCTTCACTGTAGACAGGAGAAATGTTAAGGACTACTCTTTCAAGTAGCTCCACTGAAGGTGCCTTTATTGTTTCGAAGAACACGTCCGAAGGTAATGGCAGCCCCTGTGCTGCAGACTTGGCTAATAAATCAGCATGCTCATTTTGTCCTCGAGGGATATTCTTAACAGAAAATCCTTCGAAGGAAGCTTCGATCCTTCGGACCGTGTCTAGGTATTTTTCAAGCTTCGGGTCCTTAGCCTTGCAACTTTTATCAACATGACCCGAAACAACCTGGGAATCAGTTTTAAGAATTGCCCTTCTGATCCCCATTGCCTTTAGTTTCCGAAGACCCAGGAGCAAAGCTTCGTACTCAGCGATATTATTTGTGCAGCTGAAGTCAAGTCTTGCTGCATAGCAAGTTTTAACCTTGGACGGAGAGACCAACACAGCAGCTGCACCTGCTCCGAAGGTTCCCCAAGAGCCATCACAAAACACTGTCCATGCTTCGGCATCTTTATTTGCTTCTTCGTCCTGAGCCCCTGGCGTCCAGTCGGCAATGAAATCTGCCAATGCTTGAGACTGAATTGAGGATCTATGCACATAATCAATGTAAAATTCATTGAGTTCCGCAACCCATTTTCCAATACGCCCAGTAGCTTCTCTGTTCCTTATGATGTCCTTCAACGGCTGCGAAGAGGGAACAATAATGTTGAATGCCTGAAAGTAATGCCGAAGCTTCCTGGATGCCATTAAAACGGCATACAATATCTTCTCCAGCTCTGTATAATTTTTCTTTGAGACACTGAGGACCTCAGATACAAAATATACTGGGACCTGCTTCTTAGCTTGTCCATCAAACTTCTCCTGGACAAGCGCCGCACTTACTGCTGAGTGCGAAGCTGCCACATACAACAACAGAGAAGCCCCTGGCGTTGGTGGAGTTAATGTTGTGAGATCTATTAAATATTGCTTCAGCTCTTCGAAGGCTTTTTGTTGACTTGGGCCCCATTGAAAGACTTCAGCTGACTTCAGCACCTCGAAGAATGGTAAGTTTCTTTCTGCTGATCTGGATATAAATCTGTTGAGAGATGCCAGCCTTCCTGTCAATCTTTGGGCCCCCTTTCTTGTGGTTGGTGGCTCCATTCGAAGTATAGCTTCGATTTTATTTGGGTTAGCTTCGATTCCCTTCGTTGAAACCAAACATCCAAGAAATTTGCCCTTCTTCACTCCGAAGACGCATTTTTCTGGATTCAGCTTCAGACCAGCCTGTCTGAAGCTGGCGAAGGTCTCCTGCAAATCAGCAATATGATTTTCTTGCTTCGTGCTCTTTACGATAATGTCATCAACATAGGTCAACACATTTCTGCCTATCTGAGATTGGAGGACCTTCGCAGTCATTCTGCTGAAGCTCCCTCCAGCATTCTTGAGCCCCTCAGGCATCCGAAGATAGCAATATGTACCACTTGGGGTTATGAAGCTAGTCTTCGGCTCATCTTCCTTCTTCATCCAGATTTGATGATAGCCTGAGTAGCAGTCTAGGAGACTCATGAGCTCCGAAGAAGCTGCTGCATCAACTAAAGAATCTATCCTTGGCAGCGGAAATTCATCCTTCGGACAAGCCTTGTTGAGATCTGTGAAATCAATACACATTCTCCACTTGCCATTGGCCTTCTTCACCATAACAGTGTTAGCTAGCCACTCTGGGTACTTCACTTCTCTGATAACTCCTGCACTGAGGAGTCTTTTTACTTCATTACGAGCCCCTTCGGCCTTATCATCAGACATTTTCCGAAGCCTCTGCTTTCGGGGTCTGAAGGATGGATCAACATTAAGCGAATGTTCAATAACATCCCGATTTACTCCACAGAGATCATTAGCTGACCATGCAAAGACATCTTTGTTGTTGAATAAAAACCTTATCAAGGTTTTCTCCTGATCTTCAGATAATTGGGAGCCCAACAACACCTTCTGCTCTGCTACATCTTCGCACAATAACATGGGCTTCGGCTGGTCTGCTGAAGCTGCCTTCTCCCTCCTGAATTTATACTGTTCACAAGCTTCAGCTCCATCTATATTATGGATTGCCTTGGAATCAGTCCAGCTTCCTTCGGCCCTTCTAGCAGCTTCCTGGCTTCCATGAATAGCAATGGGTCCTTGGTCCGAAGGTATCTTCATGCAGAGATAAGCTGGGTGAAGAATTGCTTCGAAAGCATTAAGAGTTCCACGACCAATGATAGCATTATAAGGATACTCCATGTCAACAATGTCAAACACAATTTGCTCAGTCCTTGTGTTGTTGACAAATCCGAAGGTTACCGGCATGGTAATCTTCCCAAGGGCCACAATCTGCCGCCCCCCGAAGCCACAAAGAGGGTGCGTAGCATCATGGATCTTGTCTTCAGGCTCTTGCATTTGTCTGAAGGCTTTAGCAAATATAATGTCAGCTGCACTGCCTGTGTCAACTAGGACATTGTGGACCAGAAATCCTTTAATCACGCAAGAAATAACCATAGCATCATTGTGAGGATAATCCTTAAGCTGAAGGTCTTCCTGAGAGAAGGTAATTGGAATATGAGACCATTTTGACTTGATGAAAGGTCCCTGCACTCCAACATGCTGCACCCTTCTCTGAGCCTCCTTCTTCTGCTTCTTGTTAGCCGGCTCTGAGCAAGAACCGCCTGTTATCGGGAGCACCAGCTTCGAAGCCGAAGCATCTTCAGCTTGATTGTTGAACGAAGCCATCAGCTCAGAAAAGTGGAAGTGAGTTCACCGGAGGTGGGCGCCAATGTTGGGGGCTTGTTCTCAAATGCTTCGGTCTTGAGGAAATCAAGGGTACAAGCGCGATGCGAAGACAAGATGACAGGTTCGCGTGAACAGTACAGAGGTACTGTTCATCTATTTATAGGCACAGGTCGCAGCCTGTGACAAATTACAATTATACCCCTCACAAATGTTTACAACATTGACTCAGACTTATATGAATAAAAAGGTCATTCTATCTCTATGTCGGTTTAAAACGCCGAAGCTCCATGAAAAGGAACCTTCGGCCATCTCTTGAAGACGACTTCGGCCGAAGCTGCTTCTTCGTGTGAGACCTTCAGCGCACCGAAGCACGACCCCAACAGTACCCTAGGACATTTCCGAGACCAGCGGGAACGACTCTGTAACGGAATCCCATCGGAGGGAGGCAACGAGCCCTCGGACCCCGTCGCTAGGGGACCGGGTCCGGCAGATCACCCGTAGGTACTTTTGGGCGTGCCTCCGGGCCCCTAGCCGACCCCCAACGAACGGGGCACGGACGTCCACTCGGATTACCCGATTGCAGCTCACCGGAGACACCATGTTCGGTGCCCATCGAGGGTAACATGGCGCTCTCCCCCCCTCCTCCTTGCGGAAAGGCGACGTAGGGGCGTATGTAAAAAGTCGAGTCTGTCCCTGATCGTCCTCTCGCTCCGTGCGGAGGCTCGAGGGCTGCTCTCGCAAACCCGGCTCCGGCCGAACCGTTGACAGCGTCAACATACCAGCCCGAGAACTTGGGCCCCGACAGTGCACCTGGGCTACGCCCTGCTCGCATGAGGGAACCGCCAGACCAGCCGAGGCATTACGCAAGGCATTAAGACCTCGAAGGAGTGAAACCACTCCTCCGAGGCCTCGGGGGCTACACCCGGCGGGTGCGCTCGCGCGCACCCACCGGAACAAAGTACCACCGAGAAAGGCTGGTCCCCTTGCAAAAAAGTGCGACGCAAGCCTCCAAGCGAGTGTTAACACTCTCTTCGAGGCTCGGGGGCTACTGTTGGGGACCATAATTAGGGGTACCCTCAAGACGCCTAATTCTCAGCTGGTAACCCCCATCAGCATAAAGCTGCAGAGGCCTGATGGGTTTGATTAAGTCAGGGATCAGTCCATACGAGCGACTCGATCACGCCACGCCCGAGCCTAGCCTCGGGCGAGGGCAGCCGACCCTAAGATGACTCCGTCTCGCCTGAGGCCTCCTCTTTCACGGCAGACGCATCACCGGCTCGCCCGAGGCCCCGCCTTCGATAAGAAGTAACCCTGACTAAATCACCGCGCCAACCGACCGAGTCACCGGGGCGTTTAACGCAAAAGGTAAGACCGACGGGCGACCAGACTTCGCCAGAGGTGCCATAGGAGGCTCTGCCCGACCCAGGGCTCGGACTCGGGCTAAGGCCCCGGAAGACGGCGAACTCCGCTCCGCCCGACCCAGGGCTCGGACTCGGGCTAAGGCCCCGGAAGACGGCGAACTCCGCTCCGCCCGACCCAGGGCTCGGACTCGGGCTAAGGCCCCGGAAGACGGCGAACTCCGCTCCGCCCGACCCAGGGCTCGGACTCGGGCTGAGGCCCCGGAAGACGGCGAACTCCGCTCCGCCCGACCCAGGGCTCGGACTCGGGCTGAGGCCCCGGAAGACGGCGAACTCCGCTCCGCCCGACCCAGGGCTCGGACTCGGGCTAAGGCCCCGGAAGACGACGAACTCCGCCTCGCCCGACCCAGGGCTCGGACTCCGCCTCGGCCTCTGCCGAACGACCTCCGCCTCGCCCGACCCAGGAGTTCGGGCTCGGCCTCTGTCATGCAGGACGGACTCGACCCCGACTTCGGAGGAGCCTCCACGACGCCCGACCTGGGACACAAGACCGCCACGTCAACAGGAAGCGTCATCATCACCCTGCCCTGAGCCGACTCGGGTCGCAGAGAACAAGACCGGCGTCCCATCTGGCCAGCTCCGCCAGATAGGCAATGATGGCGCCTCACTAGACCATGACGACGGCGACTCTCAGCTCCCTTACGAAAGCAGGGAGACGTCAGCAAGAGCACCGCTGTTCCAACAGCTGTCCCTCCATCAGGCTCCGTTACTCCTCCAACAGCCACGACGCCACACCAACAGGGTGCCAAGATCTCTCCGGCTGCCACCTTGGCATGTACTTAGGGCGCTAGCTCTCCCTCGCTAGACACGTAGCACCTTGCTACACCCCCATTTTGTACACCTAGACCCTCTCCTTATGACTATAAAAGGAAGGACCAGGGCCTTCTTAGAGAAGGTTGGCCTCGCGGGAACGAAGGGCAGGGGCAGGCGCTCTCTCGGGGCCGCTCGCTCCCCTCACCCGCGCGGACGCTTGTAACCCCCTACTGCAAGCGCACCCGACCTGGGCGCGGGACGAACACGAGGCCGCGGGAATTCTCCGACTCCCTCACGACCCGGCTCCGGCCACCGACCTATCGCTCTCTCTCTCCCCCCCTTCGCGCTCGCCCACGCGCTCGACCCATCTGGGCTGGGGCACGCGGCACACTCACTCGTCGGCTCGGGGACCCCCCGGTCTCGGAACGCCGACAGTTTCTAACCTAGCCGGGAAGATTGATGCCTTCACCCCTATCCTTCGGCTTAAGAATGATGCTGAATTCACTTGGGGGGCAGAGCAGCAGGAAGCATTTGATCTCATTAAAAAATACTTGTCTTCGGCTCCCGTGTTAAAAGCACCACAAGTAGGAGCACCATTCAGATTATACATTGCAGCTGAAGACAAGGTTATTGGGGCTGTTCTGACACAAGAAACTGAGGGGAAGGAGCATGTGGTGACATATCTAAGCCGAAGGTTGGTGGATGCTGAAACAAGGTACACTTTTATTGAAAAGTTATGCTTATGCTTGTTTTATGCATGCACCAAATGTATATGTTATTTACTGTCTAGTCATTGCACTGTTTCTGGTCAAACCGATGTAATCAAATACATGTTGCATAACCCAATTATGAGTGGTAGAATTGGTAAGTGGGCTTATGCACTCATAGAATATGACTTGGCCTATGAACCATTGAAATCTATGAAAGGCCAAGTCGTAGCAGGATTTTATTGTAGAACATCGGGTTAATGATATTCATAAACTAGACATGTCATACCTCACTATTACTCCTTGGACTTTATATTTTGATGGATCGGTTTGCAATGAAGGGCAAGGAATTGGCATTGTGCTTGTTTCACCAAGTAATGTCTCCTTTGACTTCTCTAGCCGATTGAAAACTTATTGCACTAATAATCAAGCTGAATATGAGGCCCTCCTATTCGGTTTAGAACTTTTAAATAGTATGGGAGTAAAACATGTGAAGGTATTTGGTGATTCTCAGCTGGTTGTCCAACAAGTGTTAGAAGAATATCAATGTCTTGATGGTACTCTAAATAGTTATCTTGAGAAATGTTGGAGCATAATCCATTCTTTTGACGAATTCAGTATTCGGCATGTCTCTAGAGTTGAGAATCATAGAGCTAACGATTTGGCACAAGATGCATCAGGTTATCGGATAAAGAGAGGGAAATTTCACAAAACTGAAAATCTGATAACCAGTGCAGAGCCAAATTCCCAGGTCGCGGACCGTCCGCGTGATGACGCCGGACCGTCCGAGGTTACCAGAAATGTTCTCTTAATCGATTCGGCTGACAATGAAGCCGATGCAAGTGATTGGAGGACACCTATACTTAATTATTTGCAAAATCCCAATATCAGGACAGATAAGAACATTCGGCGAACAGCTTTCAAGTATGTTTTGATGAGTGATGAACTTTACCGCCGAACGGTTAATGATGTCCTGCTTAAGTGCTTGGGCCCAGATGATGCTATATTAGCCATGTCCGAAGTACATGAAGGAGTTTGTGGTACCCATCAATCAGCTCCAAAGATGAAGTGGTTGTTGCGAAGGTCTGGTTTTTATTGGCCTAGTATGATAGCTGATTGTTTCAAGTACTACAAGGGTTGCCAAGTGTGTCAAAAATTCGGCAACCTACAGTTGGTCCCTGCAGCCGAATTACATCCTATCATCAAGCCTTGGCCGTTCAGAGGATGGGGATTAGACTTTATTGGAGAAATTCATCCTTCATCATCAAAGGGGCATCGGTTTGTGTTAGTTGCCACTGACTATTTCACCAAATGGACTGAAGTCGTTGCTCTAAAGAACATGACGCATAAGGAGGTAATTGATTTCATAACTGAGCATATTATTCATAGATTCGGCATTCCCCAGACCTTGACTACAGATCAAGGTACTTCTTTTATGTCAAAGGAGGTACGTGAATTTGCTGAATTATACAGAATTAAGCTGCTTAATTCGTCTCCATATTATGCTCAGGCCAATGGACAGGCCGAGTCTAGTAATAGGACGTTGATTAATTTGATAAAGAAGAAGGTATCTGATAATTCTAAACATTAGCATAAGATTTTGTCTGAAGCTTTATGGGCTCATAGAATATCTAAACATAGTGCTACTAAAGTATCTCCTTTTGAGCTTGTCTATGGGCAGGAAGCAGTGTTACCTGTGGAAATAAGTTTGAATGCTGTTAGGTTTGCTAGACAAAATGATCTAACTGCTACTGAATATTATAATTCAATGATGGATAATATTGATGAGGTGACTGACAAGAGGATGATAGCTTTGGGAGCAATAGAAAAGGACAAGATCATGGTAGCCAGGGCCTACAACAAGAAGGTCAAAGCAAAATCATTTCAAGTAGGAGACCTGGTGTGGAAGACCATTCTGCCTCTAAGGAATAAAGACCGAAAGTTCGGGAAATGGTCGCCAAGCTGGGAGGGTCCTTATAAAGTGAAACAGGTGATGTCTGGTAACGCTTATTTACTACAAACATTACAAGGCAAGGATTTACCTAAGGCTTTGAATGGGCGTTTCCTCAAACAGTACCATCCTAGTATGTGGCAAGATGCCTAAGAAAACCGATGTGTTCACATCGAGTTAGTTGCTTTTGGTTCGCCCAGCTCCACCAAAAGGCAGGGGGGCATATGTTCGAACCAGAAATGAGCCGGCGGACTGTCCGGCCCTGAGGCTGGACGGTCCGCGGTCCGGACGGTCCGCGCGTGCGCAGAGCAGATTAGGGTTCCGAGTTTTGTGCTACGGTTGTTAGCTAAAATCGCGGGATAAGCTCGGGAATTAGTTTGTAAAGGGTCCAGCCCCCCTCCTCTATAAATAGAGAGGTATACGACCGATTTGTAAGGAACAATCGAATCAATACAACTTCTATTTCGCATTTTATCCTAGGAGTAGTTCTAGTCTAGTTTAGGTTTAGCTATCCAATCCCCAAATTCTTTGTCTCTCTTCGGCTCTACGTCGATTAGAGGAGTCTAGGTCGGCCGGCCCGAGCCTAGACACCACCTAGGATCTCTACTCCCCGACGGGGTCCCTCCCGGGAGCGAGATCCAGGCGCCGTCGGCGATCTTCCGCCGTCCCTGCGTACGCGCGGACAGTCCGGCCCCAGGGCGCGGACCGTCCGGCCGTCAGGCAGGAGCCCTAGCCGCGCACCAGGTCGCGGACCGTCCGGCCCCAGGCCGCGGACAGTCCGCCCTTGCGCAGAGAGCACCACTGCGCCTCGCACCAGGCCGCGGACCGTCCGCCCCTGTGCAGAGGGCACCGCCACGGTTCTTGTTGAGTGTTTGGCGCTCCGAAAAGGCGTCAACACCATCCACCCACTTTAGGCTATGGTGTGCTTTGTTAAAGGAAAATAGACGGTGGTGATCTCATCCAGAGATAAGAAGTCTCTAGAAGATCCAGAGAGAACAAGAAGTCTCCAGAAGATTAGCAGTTACTCATTTCCTTAATCCTAATTAACAATAATGTAAACGCATAAAGTAAACGTGCTTTTCAACCGAACGGGTGTGCGGGCGTGAAGCCGTCCGTTCACTATGTATATATTGTTTATGTTAATGGAATACAGAGATCAGAGATTCATTCTCAAGCAATACTTTCTAAACATGCTTGACCGGGTCGTTTCACGTGAACCCCCGCCAATGCAAGCCGCCCTAACTGATGATATCTGTTGGGTGCCACCAGCCTACACACCCGCTCTCGAATTGAAATTGCAAACGATGCTATATGGCTGGCTTCGGCCCCCGATATGCAAGACTTGAGCGCTGTCGCGTTATATGCACGGAAGGATGGGCAGGGAAAGCGAGGCTCCGACAGCTGCCCGCACGCAGCACCTCGCTCTACCTCACTTGCATTGCATGTCACTGTGGATACAGTATTATTGTTGCAAGCTAGTACAGTGTTATTGTTGCGAGACCAGACCAGACCAGACCAGACCAGTTCAGCACAGAACCCACGTTGCGCGCCGTCGTGATGATTGGCAGCTTTGATTGACTGTCTGTTTGAGTATCTCCAACAATGTCATCTATATACTCCTCATTTACATTCTTCTTTTGAGTGCTAGTTTGGAAACTTAAAAACCTCTCATAAATAACTAAATATATCTCATTTAAATGTCACCCTCTAAGATTGCATCTTAGGGAAATAAAAAAAGACAGGATCTAAAGGTAGTACAAAAAGCTTCTATATATCTCATTTTCTGCAACGGCATCATCCTCTATACGTTAAATAATCATATTAGAGACACATTTTTCTCAGATTTTTATTTTATACGTGCATATACTCTTAAATGTCTTATACATATTTTAGTTTTGTTTAATATACTATTTAAATTATAAAAAACATATAGAAGAGAGAATAGAGAGCCTCTCAGTAGAAAGAGGATGAAAAGGTGTCATCTATATTCAGAGAGCGTTTTATAGGACATTCTCTAAATATAGAGGAGCTGAGACAGCCTTGGCTCCGGCATCCAGGATCCTGCAAAGGCATGTCGTTGGCCCAGATCCAATCCCAAATCGATTAAAGGATCTGTCTCAGCTATAAGAGTAGAGAGTCTCTCCATAGAAATGGCGTTTTGGCGCAGATCCAATCCAAAACGTCAGGTATATAAATTCATCGAGGCAATGATCAGAGTGGTGACAAAGCTGTATCAGGAGGCGCTCAAAGGGTCTGTGGCCACGAGAGTATAAAACAGCACTGCTAGTTAAAAAGAATCTGTTCGCTAAACCCTCCAGCAATCCAAGGCGCGCCGGCGCGGTCACCAGGCATGTATGGCACACAGGCCGCCACTAAAGATTCCGCGGCCACAGCCCACAATGGGGAGCGGCGACGGCCGCAGTGACGGTGTTAATCGAAGTCCAGGAACTCCATCCGTTTCCTCATCGTCCCTTTCAGATCTCTGGCTTCCCGTTCTGCCTTTTCAGCCTGGATGAGGGGGCAAAAAAAAAAAAAACCATTAGCTACTAGGATACAAATGGCAACGTGAAGGAGTCAGGTTCCTTTGTCTAAGCGTAAAGGTAAGCCATACACACATATTTCAAGTGGTGGATTGCAGATTTGTCTAGCGTAAAAAGAAACCCCAGGAATCTGAAGTCATTTTGAACTGTTCATCCTAGGAGCAGTTTGTTTGGGGTGCAAAAAAGGCCAACTGTTTCTTCTAGGAGCTGCATGCTGGGTCCTGTTGCTAACCACAATAGTTTGTGTTTATACAGATTAGTATGTGTTCCTCATTAGCAGTTTATTGTTAAGCATTAGAAGATTCAGATAGACTAGATGAAAGGAACAAGTTGTCTGTTCTGCAGTAATGCAGTTGCTGCCTCCCTATGAGAAGGAGCCCTTTCCTCTTGTTATCTGTTCTCAGTTCATCGCAACTGCAAACCCCCCAGTCTTCTAAACCCCCTTTTTTTCAAATAAAGTAGGGCCAATCCCAGAGTGGCTATAATCTAATAGAGGCAAGCCTACATTCCAAGATATACCCACAAAAGGCAATAAGCAGAGACTAAAACATTAACATTTAACAATCCATATTTTAATTCCACAAAATGATTTTTTTATTAATGCTTAGATCTTGGGTTAAACATGGTACACCATTACATACAAATTTCATTTTTGCTAGGATGTAAGTAAATCAAAAGATGCAATAGTCTCAACAATGAATGTCACAACTAAGAGTTTAGAGAAATAAATCTTCTCATCTCTATTTTTCATGTAAACCACTCGTTTAGACTGCTCGCACATATATAGCAGCGCAAACAGGTTAGGACAGAAACGTGGCAATGGCTGCATCAACAATTTTCCATGTCATATGACAGGATGGGTTCCAAATGTTACAACAATCTAGGAATTATCTGTATTTTCATCTAATAAAAAAGTTGATGTACACCTTTTAAGGCTGAAACTGTGGCCATAGCTTATCATTGAAACACCCAGTAAAAGAGCAAGACAACTTTTAGCACCACAGTTTAAATTGTCTTTGGGAAAACACACAGCCGTTCATGAACAATTTTTATCACTAGGATATCAACATGCATGTATCTAAACGCAGAAAAGAATTAACTAAACACCATAAAAAATACTTCAAAACAAGAATAGATTGAAGACCAATGCACACCTTTCTTATTTCTGCTTCTGAAACACAGGTCATGTGAGCAGGGAGTTCATCCTTTTCGCGATCCTGCGCAATGCAATATACCAGATCTGTAACATCAACGCGGAGATGTGAGTTTGGCCATGTTCACTTTTAATGCAACAGAGGTTATTACCAATTCTCCGATTAAAACAACGTTCTCTCCCCGGATTACGTACAGACCAAGAGGAACATCACAATATTGTTCCCCCACAATCACTCGTTCACAAGCACCCTGAAGAACAACATTTGCTGCAAAGTATAATAGTAAAAGAGAAGATTAGTAGCAGAAAATAGAACTGAAAACAGCACAAAAGTGGGAGCAAAATGGTATACCAAACTGATCAAATGAGCAGAGGGTGCCAAGCAGTTTCCGTCCATCTCTTAGCAGGACAATAAGTTTCTCTGAGATCAGGTACGAAAAAAAATTAGTACCATCGGTTACCAATATCGTTTTTATTAAATATAAAAAGAAATGTTCATTAATATGACTCATGCTAGTACAATATTTTGGTTTAAACTATTTTATCAATAACAATAGTTTTAGCTTAAACCTCAAAAGAGCATAATCCATGCACCCACTAATTATACTTCCAAGGTAATGAAAGTAATATCTGTTGGGGTCTTAATGGATTATCTTCACCATTGGAATCTGCTTTCAGAATTTGTGTTGCATCCCAATGTGGAGGATAAGCATATTTTCAGTATTGCTGCTAATGGGGTTTATTCAGCTAAAGCTGCCTATGAAGGATTGTTTACTGGTTCTGTCTCCTTCGGCCACTATGAAAAGATTTGGGGAACTTGGCCCCCCTCCAAATGCCACTTCTTCCTCTGGCTTGCAACCCTAAATAGGTGTTGGACAGCTGATAGGTTGGCTAAGAGGGGGCTTGACCATCCAGAAAGGTGCCCTTTATGTGATCAGGCATCTGAAACCTTGGACCACATTTTGATATCTTGCGTTTTCGCAAGGGGGTTTTGGTTCCTGCTGCTGCAACAATTTGGACTGCACAGTCTTGCCCCCAACATTGGTGTTGTTTCATTTATGGGATGGTGGGAGCAGGATGTGAAAGTCACTGGAGATCTGGCTATGAAGGGTCTTAATTCTCTTATTGCGTTGGGTACCTGGATTCTCTGGAAATACCGGAATAGATGTGTCTTTGATGGAGTTTCTCCACGTATTTCTGCAGCTCTTAGTCAGGCAAGGGAGGAATGTCATTTGTGGGAAATGGCTGGAGCTAAAGGACTCTCGTTTCTCGTAGCCACCTGCCATGTTTCTTAGTTGTTGCTAGATGTTGTGGAGTATCTGTTCTTAGCTTAATTATGAATAGTTTTTTGTATCTTTGTTTTAGACCTCCTTAGGAGGTTTCCCTTATATCTGAGTCCATTTTGGACTTTCCCTATTTGCTTCTTAATATAATGATGCGCAGCTCTCCTGCGCGTTCGAGAAAAAAGGTAATAAAGTAAACAGAAAAGAACTTATCCGCATATTCTTCTGAGTAACCTACCTATTAACACCAATTAAGAACGAGATATTAAATGAACTAAGGATATGCCAAGGTAATCTTACACTTGGCATGCCCTAGGAACAAAATTTATTGAAGACACAACATCCTTTGCAAACAATATTTAGTACCCACACGAGATTTACAAGACAAGTAATCAATATGCCAAGAAACCAATAGATAAGTACTTAAGTAGACAACTAGCAATATATTTAGTTGATTGTTTAGGAAAGCAAAAATTTTGTTGGCCTTTAGCTCCAGTGGCAAGTTACGCTATCATGTCAATAACGCCTTGCACTGCAGCTACCCAATGCTTTCGTATATTATCCTCTCTTCTCATTATTTCATATGCACTTGTAAAAGTGGCAAACAATCATAATGTCATCGCTCATTAAAAAAAACAGAAAAAACTATTGCTTGTACCATCACATGGAAACAATTTCAACTGAAGATATATCGACGCGTTAACAGACAAACTGATTCAAAAGAACTCAGGTTGGCTAGTGTTCTCATCGTCTCATATACACTACAAAATTAATAGAAATATCAATCAATCATAGTGTAGTGCCATCAGCTTGCCAAATCTCTGAGGGTCTACAGTCATAGGACAGACAATTTAAATTAGGTTTCTATTGAGGTATAAAATTCATCAACTAATTCAGAGGGAGCTCATGCACTTGGAGATTGGAGAACACACCAAAGTTGCCTTACAATTAGGCTGGTCCAAACACAGAATTTAAATATTTCATAATCAAGTCTATCCAACCGAAGGGCAGGTCTGGTGCAGGGGTGAGAGTTGTCTCACTGAGTCACCAGGTCGCGGGTTTGCAGCAGCCTCTCCGTATTTACGGAGGGAAGGCTTGCCTCGGTTTATCCCTTCCCCAAACCCCACTCATGTGGGAACCTCCAACACAAGGTTTGCCCTTTTATAATCAAGTCTATTCTCTATTGCCCCAAATGCAAGGTTCAGGTACAAATGTAACACACATGAGAGGGTCCAATAAACCATAATTCTGTACAATGTACATAGCATTAAGTTTGAACAAATAATTGCCAAAAACATTTGGAACCAAACAGATCATGGGACCTAACAACCATTAACAATGCTTAGTATGAACGCACCAGAACTCTGCCTCCATATTCCACGAGGCACAACCAACTCCAGGTAAGATTTCCTCATTTCCATCAACAAACATAAGACAATCCCATTCAGTACAGACACATGGTAGCATTCAGACATTGGCACAAACCGTACACACAAACACACACAAATATGTATCTATCTGCATAAACAGATAAACCCATGAAAGTTTTCACAAAGTTGAAGGCAGTCAGTCAGTCACAAGATAAAATTTGACTGAGTTACAGGAAAAATAGTATCTTTCGCCAAAACCAAATGAGTTGTATTAAATATGGATAACTGCGTAACCAGTAAGAGCCTTCCCTCTTCTACTAACAACTGCTACAAGGATTTGCAGAGTCACCTAATAATGTGCTTGCTTTTGATCTGAACCCACTCACAGAAGGCAATCGTCGGTACGAAATTCGCACAATGACTTAGAGTCACGGCTTCCACAAGCAGAAAACTAGGCCAATGGGATCTACGACCCCCCTAAAAATCAAATCTAGGCGCATCGGCTCCTACGGACCAATATCAGCATCTAGGAAACCAGACAAGCTCAGAAGGCGATCTCATAAACTCACTGTCCAAGAAGCCGGCGAGGGAGGTGGAGAGGAGGATGTCGTCGGGCGCGGACCAAGACATCTCGCGGATCCCAAATCCGGCTGCAGAAACCGGAGCTGATGGCCTCAACCCGCCGCGGATGGGATCGGAGATGCTTCTACAGCTTGGAACCAAGCTGCTTAGCGGGGCCCCGAGGGAGAACCACTGCTAGGGTTCGCGTGGGAGTGGAGTGCTCTCGCGTGACGGAAGCAGGGAGGAGCAGAGTTCGGTAGTTGAGCAGATCGAAAGGGTTTGGGTACTTGATACCCGGGGAACCGAGGAGATCCTAATCCTTTTGGCTTGCGTTTTTTCTTATTTCAGCCAGATATTCGAAATATTGATGGACAAATGAGCTGTGTGCCTGTGTCTTGTGGACCCGTCTAATACATAACTTATTTAGGCTATCCGCGCTCATGCAACTCTAAATTTCTACTCTAAAAAGAATATTTTATCCTGCTCAGCAAGATTCTCTACTCTATCACACAATCCCCCGCAGTCATATTTACCCTAAATCTCTACCCTATACCAACCATCACATATTCTATTATTTATTTTACCTCACATCCAGCTGCGTTGCTGCCGATCCAGCCATCACGCAGAGGAGAGAGAGTCCATAGGGGAGCAACTCGATGCACTGTAAATATGGGGTGAGAGAGTGTCCACCTTGTGGTAGGGTGATGTTTAGAGTCATCCGCTGCAGGGCTTTTCACCCTAAATGGTTACCCTATACGTTTAGGGTGAGGTTCCCAGTCGACGACTGCAGATAGCCTTAATCTCTACTACTCCTTAAGAGGAGAGTGTAGGCGTCCACATATACTGGTGGTGCACAGTTCTGCCTTGGTTCCGCGGGTCCGTGCCCCTGCGTTCGGAAATCTCGTCGCGCCCCTACGCAATCACCTCCTCCTCCTCTCCCCTCACTACGCCGCCACCTCCTCCTCCTCTCCCCCTCACTGCGCCGTCCCCTGGATCCTCGCCCCAGCCTCTCCAACCGCCTCCGCGCTGTCCACTGGATCTCGTGTAGCGCGTCTGCACCACGCCCGCCGCACACGCCGCGATTGGCGATTGGTGGAAAGCGGTCCGCGGATCCCCTACTCTCTCGTCGCCCCAGCCTCTCCAACCACCGCCTCATCTCGTGGTTTCTCCTACGCCAAAAACGGAGGGCAAGTGGTGAGCAGAAAGGTCAGGACGGGAGCCGCCGCCACACCAACGCCCACGATGAGTGAACCCGGGAAGCCACACAGGTAAATCAATAATAAGCTTCGGCATCTCACCGTGGGACGCTGCAGCGGTAGGGGAGTAGGAGGCAGAGGCGGCGGTCCCGGCGAAGCTGCCCTGGCAGGGGTGCGCTTCTGGATCATCATGGCCCCACCTCGCGTCGACCCGTCGTCCTTTGCCTACCCCCGAGATCGCGTTGGTTGGGCTGTCCCGCTGGCCGGTGGCTGCTCCCTTCTTTCCCTCTCTCTCTCTCTCTGTCGTTGCCAAGTCCCCACGCGGCACAGATCGACGCAATCCATGGAGTCTCCTCGCCCCAGCCTCTCCATGGATTGCAAATCCTCCGTGATGAACAACGCCGACGAGGCCGCCCTGAAGCGGGCAGTGTACAAGCAGCCGGTGTCCGTGCTCATCGACGCCAGCGGCATCGGCTACTACAGCGAAGGCGTCTTCACGGGACATCACTGAACCACGCCATGCTGCTCGTCGGCTACGGCGCCACCGCGGACGGCACCAAGTACTGGATCGTCAAGAACTCGTGGGAACAGTAGTCAGCCTGACCACTCTCCCTCCATTTCCCTCTCGCCGAGTTCTACTGGTTAGGGTTTTGGTCTCACGCCCTAGCAGGGCACATATCTCCGCCTCCCCCTCCTCCAGTCGGCCTCCACCGCTCTTCTCCAACGCCGAGGAGGAGATCCCAGGTGCTCGATGGAATGCCCAAAGGACACGCGGTGACCCCCACACCGAACACTTTCCTCCACCTCTCCTCTGTCCAAGCGCTACAGGCTGCATCCCAGGTGCTCGATGAAATTTCCAAAGGGCTACAACAATAGTAATTCACTAGCTAGCTCTAGCGTAGTTGACATATGGGTCGGTCAATTCACATGAGTAGGATGCTTGATTTCTAATAAAAGGATAGTAATGTTTAACATGTGTTTTGTTTCTTCGGTACCATGGAGGCACCAACTTCGACAGGACCTCCGGTGGGTCGTTCATCGCCACTGGCTAATGCGTCGATCGACGAATACGGTAGGTCGTCATGACTATTTCAGTTTCTACATGTTCCAGTCCACTGAGGCAGTCAAAAAATAATTAATTAGAACAATCAGCTTGACATGAAACTGGATGCCGAGGAAAAAACTAACAAGGAAATTGTGTGTCCAAGTTAGAAAACCAGTGTATAGCAACTTGTAGTGCAAGTGGCATAGTAAATATGTGTTCTGTAATCTGTAGCAGCTTGATTTTGTATACAGACAGTCAGACAGTAAATGATCATTAAATGGATTTCTTTTCAAAACATGTGGTTGGAATAAAATTAGCTAAAGTTTGTAGACAGAAGTAGCAGTCAAACAGATTATAACCCAGGTTAATAATCCTGTACTTGAGTACAGGCGCAGAATGAAACACTTCACCAGTTGTCAGTACTGAATCCACCTCTGTAATTTCTTTACCATCTACTGATAAAGTGAAATCATCCTGGACGGCCTCTAGCTTCTTGTCATAGAAGGGCATCACAGTGACATGATATACATGATACGGCCTACATACCCCTTTATCAAATACTAGAAAGTAACAGTACTATAAAGAATGAAAATTGTCTACTTCAGCATATATAATACATCAGTAATACAATCTCCCATGATTGTTGGGCTCGAGGTACATCTATATAAGTTGTTGGGTAAACTGAAGTTGACTCAGTCGCTGGCTCTAAAGATGACCTACATCAGCGAGCCACTACTACTTTTACAAAACATTTCCACTGTTGCTACTTAGGGTTTTTTTCCAGCTAGCCAGTGATATGTAGCTAAGGCAGTATTACAACTAAATAAATGCTGACCTACGTGTGTACTGATAGGAATACTCATTTGGGGCAGGATGAACAAGGGCTATAGTTTCTAAAATAAAAGAAATACACAGTTCTATTTGCATTTGTTCTTTTATATACATAACTTTTTGTTGAATCCTGCATGTGAACCTATTTGCTTTCATCTCTCGTGATTTTATTGGCTTGAAGCCATTTGCTATCATCTCTTTGGTCATACATATGAGGTCGTATCATCTTCTCAAGTTTTTAAACTCATTTTATCTTCATCAACCTAAAAGATGAAGTCAATTTGCTTACTTTCAGCCTTCAGCTCTAAGTTTGTGCACAAACTCTAATGAGGGGTATCAAAATCAAAAAATAGTGCTTACATGCTAGAAGATTACAAATGTGATCTGGGCTCAATTGCTCATTACTTTTTTTTATTTTGCTTGATGATCTGTTAATGAAATAAAAAGTACCCTCTCCTTCACCGGTCCATACCATTTAGATTTCATCATACAAGACCAAATGAAAGATTGTGTTACTGTTTCTTGGTCATATTTTCATGCATGTTCGAGTGTTCTGTCAGTCTCAAACAGTGGCGATAATGTCTATGTTATAGAATACAGATTGGAGCACACAGTCCTGGTTGATTTCCCCACTTAAGGTGCGTGAACTCTGTAATCCTTGGTTTTTTCCGACCATGAATCAGCTGAATTGTTTTTTTATCATGTATTGTTAGGTAAAGTAATCATGCTCGTACCATTTAGGTTATTCTTAGCCTGCCCATACCATTTAGATTTCATTTTGCTAGATGATATAAGATCAGAACACTCACCTTTGCTAGATGATACCATTTAGATGGCGATGGTGGTGCTCGGAGGGCGTGCAGGGCACCACAAGACCTACTGCGTCGTGGTGGCGGCAGGGAGCGAGGCGATGATCTCTGGCTGAAGGCAAGCTAGAGTCTGCCTCCATGTCTGTGCATCGACTGACGGGCTTTGGGAGCCAGAGCTAGCAGGAGGTGGGATTCACCATTCATCTTCCTTTCCTTTTTGTTCCATGTTCTTCTCGATTCAGCCAGCCATCATCGAATTGCCACCGTTCATTCAGATCTTATTAGTGAGGGCAAGGTTCTGTTCTTGAAATCTTGGAGTATTTGAACCAATCTGAATATTAAATGCTTCATTGCATTTATTGCAGTTGCAGGCTTGAACCAATCTGAATCTTAGAGTATTTGCATATGCTTGCATACAACCTTATTTCATTTTCTTGCTTATATTCGTATGAGTGTGAAATTGTGAATATTGCAGTGATATTGATTGTTAGTAGGAATAGGTTGGGATGAATTTGTACTAAACTTTTGTTTTACTACCTGCATCATCTTTTCCTTTATTGTTTTATCAAATAACCTGGAGAACCATGCACTTGTGGAGTTGTTCATCTGGAAAGTGACATGGATATTGAATATGATTGGTAAGAATAATAAATTCTACATGATTGCAATGGCTCCCAAGTTCAAGGCTTCCTGCAACGAACAATCTTAAAGTAGTTTGCTGTAATCTATGTTTTCATATAAGATATGTTCATGGATATATGTTTTTAAACAATAAGAATAAATTGTTATTTGCTACTACAGAGTTTTTAAATCATGTAAAATTTAAGCTACCAATGTCTGTCTCAGTATATCTTTTAATGTGAACTTAGGATTGCCTGAACTGTCATGTTTTTCTTGATAGCCATGCAGCATTGGTCTACTCATTCTGTCCACTCCTGAATCATTATGACAATGGAATAGTTTTTCTTTGGATACTTTTTTATTTAACGATTATATTGTCAATAATTCATAACAGGGAACTATAGAACTACTTTATTTATGTATTGATGCTTTGTTCATTGTATTAATATGTATTGCTTACAAGCGATAAACCAAAAAAAATGAGAAGATGATGTATTGACTATGTCTTACGCTCGAGTTCATTAACATGTAACAATGCTTTTGGAGCTGATTATTTCTATTATACACTCATGAATTCCATGGGTAGTCTTACACTCCTGAATTTTCTTTGGGTGCTAGATGGTTGTCTTACACTCCTGAATTTTCTTTGTTCATTAACATGTAATCTATTATACACTCCTGAATCTTGCACTCGCTAGATGGTTCTTTCAAGCCAAAGGTATCATGCTAATCCCTGTTTCATCACCGATTTCCATGGGTAGCTCTCCGCTGATTATTTCTTCTCGTGGATTAGGACCTGACTACGCAACTAGCCAAGGCACAGGCGATGCGCCAGTCAGGCAAGCGTGCAGCTACTGGAGCTGGGAGATGGTCAACTCTAACCGCACCCAGGTAGAGACTAGAATGGTACACTAGGACAGTATATGTTCATTTGGATGGTCTTTGGCTCTGCTATACAAAAGAGGCCAGCCTTTTGTATACTTGTGTTGGAAATCCATGGAGCTTGGAATTAGACGCATGACTGGATAGTGAAATGTTGTGTACTGTAGTGTCAGTCGTGACATAAGTGTATTAGACTGGTGCTGACCGTTGGTCCATTCTTTTGGTGGCATGTTTACTGTTGGTCAATGTGAATGGCCATGATCATCTTGGTTTGTTTCATTTGGTGTACAGATTTATGAATGTATCTGATTTTTTCGGACACGCATGAATCCTGACACAAGTTATAAACATGAATTTTTATTGTAATTCGAGTTTTGCCTTGGCTTTGACAATCACTTGTGTCTGTGTAGTGCATGTATATATCCACATCATGGACTGTATGTATCAATATATGTCCATATCAATGTTTTATACTAATTTTTAACTCTCGTTGCAATGCACGGACACATACCTGTAAGTTATTATGATATTATATGTTTTCGTTGCAACGCACGGGCACTCACCTAGTAGTGTTATAAAATCGTGGTCCGGCACAACACGATTTATATTGGGTTTGTACTGACCCGGTACGAGAGTTATGTTGTGCTTAAGCTGCGCTGCTGTCATCTCGCAATATTTTTTTATTTTTAAAATGATGTGTATATATATAGCGGCAATTGTGTTGGCGACCCTACTTTGTGACAGCACCACGTAGATTTACCCCTCTTTTTATGGTTTGTGTTAGTGCCGTTGTTTTTTGAAAATAAAGGTACCATTTGCCCCTATTTCGTTAACACTACTTAATGGTGTTACATCTTAAAGAAGAAGACGAATCTACCCTTACATATATGCCCCTCTTTAGTAGTGATGCATGTATTGTTTGAACGTAATTTAGAACTAGTTAATGGCACGTGCCAGCGCGTGTGTGGAAATTAAATACTTATTTATGACTTAATCGCAGAGACGGGACAATATGTTATACATTCTCTTTAAAGGGAAAAATGTTTCATTTCCCTTCTAACCGTAGAAAAAATTGGAAACTAATGATGAGAAGAAGAAATAGAAAAATCAACATATAATTAGCAATTCTAAACCTTTATGAATGTCAGTACATATAAACAATTATTACCTCTAAGAATCAATTGATGTTGATTTAGAACTTGCTTACGATGTTGTCGTGCTAAATTTGCATTTCTATGTGAATCTACAGTATATATTGTTACTCCAAGGTCAGCGGTAGGGATTGGTGCAACGTCTCTATCTGTGATCCTGATCAGTTATAGGCACTAAATCCAAGGCGGAGGCATGATTGGAGGTTCCATGCATTATTGACCGCATTTTATCTTGGTTAGCCATAGCCTCAATATTAGAGTCGTCTTTCATGTCCTACGAAGGCCATCCTTAGAATTATGGAGGCAAATGCATGTAGGATGAGTGGTGTAACATTAGATAAACACATGCATATTGTACACAAATCTATATATGGGTTCAATGAGGCCCACATATAATATAATCCTTATTAGAATTATGAGGGCGGATGTAGATATACTTTGAATGATATAACATATTAACATTAGATAAACACATGCATAGTACACACAATTCCAAAATGGGCCCAAACCAAAAAGCTAGCAGCAACGTAATAGAAGAAAGTAATATTTGCATAGGTAGTGAGAATAAACATAGTACTTGTCGGTGTTTTGACCCGAGGGTCCTAACCAACAAGTGAGTTTGTGTTGCGTGTCCCTGTCCAGATGGGTAATACAAAAAGACACAAGATTTATTGTGGTTCGGACAAGAGAAGGACCTACTTTCAGTGAGGGGGATGAGACTTATATTATCTTGCACCTAGGTGCTTATATTAGGGGAAACAAGTTAGTCGAGAGATGGAGCAGGTCCCAAGTCTCTAATTGTGATTGAGGTCGGTGCCAATATCAGGAGTGGAGTGAGCGGTCAAGTGTTGTCTTCCTCCTCCCCGCTCTGAAGGCTTCGGGCTCCTCTTTTTATAGTCGCAAGGAGGAAACCCAGGCATACAGGTGTTGCTACAGGAGGTGCGCCCGAGCCCTATAGCAGCATGGGCGAAGGCATGGCCTTCGGAGGGGCGTGTCTGAGCCCTGTAGTCTGTTCTCTTGATGGGGCAGAGAGCCGAGGCTAGGCTCGGGAGCACGGGCGCGTGCCCGAGCCCATCCTATACAAGACGTGTGTCGAGTCGTAGTTGTTTAAAACAGTGCTCGTCATAGCGGAAGAGTGTTGTGATCTGGTCCTGGCGTCATCCGAGATGGCGGAAAGTAGATTGGACACCGGTCTTGTTGTTCCTGTAGCCATCATGTCCTCAGCGGGGTTGGCGGGAGACTAGGCAGCATCGCGCTTTTCTCCATTGGTGTAGTTGACCGAGGCTGGGCTCGAGCGATACGGAGATCTCTCCCGAGGCCGAGGTCGGGTTTGAACGCTGGTATGCAGTCATGATGGGAGTGGTTGGAACAGCGACCGGAGTGGGGAAATATGCCCAATATTCGCGCCCTAACTATCGTTGTGGGTAGGAGAAAGTAGATTGGATCGAGGTTGTGTCACCTTTTGTTGACTTTGGTGCCCGCGGCGGGGTAGGTGCTCGTACAAACTGTATTAAATGCACACATCCTAGGGTCTCAGAAGTCGGTCGAGGTCGAACTCATACTGGGGCCTTGCCTGAGATGCTCTTGGGCAAGGCGGACATGTGTTTCCCACCCAAGGGTGTCCTCGGGTGAGTTGCGAAGCCACACAGGCATACTGTTCGCCCGAGGTTGGGCTCGGACGAATCGTGATTCAGGTCCCGTGTGGCCTTGGATGGCTGGGAGCATGTTTGTTCCATGATCCCTTGTTACTCGGGTGTCGAGGTACGTTTAGGGATGTAATCTCGATACCCCTAATTATGGTACCCGACAGTACTTACTTGTATGCTTTGATTTTGAAATGTCCAGTTGAACGTAACAGAAGGAAAAAGTAATATTTGCATATGTAGTGAGAATAAACATAGTATTCACTTGTATGTTTTGCTTGTTGAAAGATCCAATTCTTGCGACCATACACCATAGCGCCAAAACACAAATAGCTACAGAGTCACATTTTGTGCAAAAGAAAAACAAAGCATAAATAAATTAGATTACAACCACACAAATAGACATAATAATATATGACTGATATCAATAAAAGCTAAGGCTTTGCATAAGAGAAGAGCATTGAAAATAAAATATAATTACATAAATGGAGATAATAATAGAGGATTGATATGAAGCCAAAACATCCAGGTTTTAAGTAATATACACATAAATAGTAACTAGTATAATGCCCGTGCGTTGCAACGGCAAAAAATATATTTGAAAAAATATTAGAGTGCTGGTAAAAAAAATTTAGATTACATCATAGTGCATCTCATTTGTCGATTGAGCCATATAACATATATATGACACTATTAAAGGGAAATGTGCCCTTGGGCCATTTCGAAAGTATTTTGGTGATTAAGTGTCGAACACAAATGTCTTAAGTATTAATAAGTGCCAAATGGTGTATGAAGTGCAAATCAACACAAAGGTATGATTCTAGACTTAGTACATAGGTTTTTGTGCACTAACATATTTGTCTAATTGCTAGAATCAGAGAAAATACAAAAGGAAAAAGACTTGGCTGGAGCAGCCAAGAGTCTGCGCAGTCTGGGTTCACCGGACTGTCCGGTGGTGCACCGGACAGTGTCCGATGTGCCAGGCTGGCGTCTGGTCAACTGGCCGCTCTCGGGAATTCGTCGGCGGCGTACGGCTAAAATTCACCGGACTGTCCGGTGGTGCACCGGACTATCCGGTGAGCCAACGGTCGGCCGCGCTAACGGTCGGCCGCGCAATCCGCGCGTGACGCGTGGCCGAGCCAACGGTCGGCAGGGGGCACCTGACTGTCCGGTGTGCACCGGACAATGTCCGGTGCGCCAATGGCTCCAAATCTTCAACGGTCGGCTGCGCTAATTTAGGAAAGCAATCTGCACCGGACAGTGAACAGTGGATGTCCGGTGGTGCACCGGACTGTCCGGTGCGCCACCCGACAGAAGGCAAGAATTGCCTTCCCATATTGCTTCCAATGGCTCCTAGCTGCCTTGGGGCTATAAAAGGGACCCCTAGGCGCATGGAGGAGTACACCAAGCATTCTTTGATCATCTCTAAGCACCAAGACTTCATTTTAGCGCATTTGATTCGTTGTGATAGCAACTTGAGCTCATCTTGAGTTGAGAACTCCGTGTGTGAACTTAGAGCTCAAGTTGTGACTAGTGTGCGTGTTTGTCTCTTGCTTTGAGTCTTGTGTGTGTTGCTTTTCCCTCCCTTACATCCGTGCTTCTTTTGATCATCATATTGTAAGGGCGAGAGGCTCCAAGTTGTGGAGATTCCTCGCAAATGGGATATAGTGAAAGAAAGAAAAACACTGTGGTATTCAAGTTGATCATTGGATCACTTGAAAGGGGTTGAGTGCAACCCTCGTCCATTGGGACGCCACAACGTGGAGGTAGACAAGTGTTGTACTTGTTGAACCACGAGATAACTCGCGTGTCTCTTGTGATTGCTTTTTGTGTGATTGTTGAGATTCGCAAGAGCTCGCCTTATAGTCACTTGGTATTATCTCTCTAACACTTAACCAAGTTTTTGTGGCTGTAAGTTTTAAGTTTTTACCGGATCACCTATTCACCCCCCTCTAGGTGCTCTCAATTGGTATCAGAGCCGTTCTCTTCACGAAAGGGACTAATCGCCCAAAGAGATGGATCATAAGGGAAAGGGGATGGTGGTCAACGATAAGGAGAAGGAATCCATCTTCAACGAGCCAAGAGACGATAAGCCCACTGACTCTGGCTCGAGTCACACGAAGAAGGACAGGAAGAAGAAGAGGCGCATCAAGAAGATAGTCTACTACGACAGCGACGAGTCCTCTTCTTCCCAAAGAGATGACGACTATGACAAGAAAAAGAAACCGGTCAACTCAAACTTTTCTTTTGATTATTCTCGTATTCCATCTAACTCCAATGCTCATTTACTTTCAATTCCACTTGGGAAACCTCCACACTTTGATGGAGAGGACTACGGATTTTGGAGTCACAAAATGCGTAGCCATTTGTTCTCTCTTCATCCAAGTATATGGGAGATAGTAGAAAATGGAATGAATTTTGATAGTACGGATAATCCCATGTTTATCAATGAACAAATTCACAAAAATGCACAAGCTACCACTATTCTATTAGCATCCTTGTGTAGGGAAGAATACTATAAGGTGAGCGGCTTGGATAACGCCAAGCAGATTTGGGACACCCTCAAGATCTCGCATGAGGGGAACGACATCACTATGATCACCAAGATGGAGTTGGTGGAGGGCGAACTGGGAAGGTTCGCAATGATCAGGGGGAGGAGCCAACCCAAACGTACAACAGGCTCAAGCCCCTGGTCAACAAAATTAGGAGCTATGGAAGCATGAGATGGATGGACCACGACGTCGTCTGGCTTATGCTAAGGTCCTTCACCGTCCTTGATCCTCATCTTGTAAACTCTATTCGTGAAAATCCTAGGTACACCAAGATGACGCCCGAGGAAATACTCAGAAAGTTTGTAAGCGGGCGAATGATGATCAAGGAGGCAAGATATGTTGATGAGGCGTTAAATGTCCCAATGCCGATCCACGAGCCTCAAACGGTTGCTCTCAAAGCAACAAGTAGCAGGGAGGCACTACCTAGCAAGGTGGCGCAAGTGGAGGCGACCGTGCTAAATGAGGATGAAATGGCCCTCATTATCAAGCGTTTCAAGACGGCGCTTAAAGGAAGAAAGGAGCATCCAAACAAGAGCAAAGCAATGGGAAAACGCTCTTGCTTTAAATGTGGTAAGTATAGTCATTTTATAGCCAACTGTCCCGACAATACTAATGACCAAGAACAAGAGAAAAGCGGGAAGAGGGAAAAGAAGAAGGCCTACAAGAAGGCGAAGGGCGAGGCGCACCTCGGCAAAGAATGGGACTCGGATTGTTCGTCGTCCGACTCCGACGACGAAGGACTCGCCGCCTCGGCCTTCAATAAGTCGTCGCTCTTCCCCAACGAGCGCCATACTTGTCTAATGGCAAAGGAAAAGAAGGTAAACACTAGAGAAACTCCTAAGTACTCTACTTCTAGTGATGAGGACTCTAGTGATGATGAAATTGATTACACTAGCCTGTTCAAAGGATTAGATAGAGCAAAAGTAGAAAAGATCAATGAATTGATTGATGCTCTAAATGAAAAGAATAGACTTTTAGAAAAGCAAGAGGATCTTTTATATGAAGAGCATGATAAATTTGTAAGTGTGCAAAAGTCTCTTGCTTTAGAAGTTAAAAGGAATGAAATGCTTTCTTGTGAATTATCTACTTGTCATGAGACTGTGGCTAGCTTAAGAAGTATTAAGGATGATTTAAATGCTAAGCTAGAAGTAGCAAATAAATCTAGTTCTTGTGTAGAGCATGTTGTGATTTGCAATAGGTGTAAGGATTTTAATGTTGATGCTTGTAGTGAACATTTAATTTCCATAACTAGATTAAATGATGAAGTGGCTAGTCTTAATGCCCAACTTAAGACTAGCAAAAATGACTTTGGTAAACTAAAATTTGCAAGAGATGCCTACACTGTTGGTAGACATCCCTCAATTAAGGATGGGCTTGGCTTTCGAAGGGAAGCTAAGAACTTAACAAGTCAAAGGGCTCCCATCTCCGCCAAGGACAAAGGGAAGGCCCCTATGACTAGTAATGCTCAAAGGAATCATGCTTTTATCTATAGAGATAGGAAATTTTCTAGAAATGTTCATTATAATAGGAGCTATAATGCTTTTGACTCACATGCCATGATTGCTTCGAGTTCCAATTTTAATGGTAGGCCTAGGAGGAATTTTGTGTCTCATGCTCCTAGGAAAGTGTATAATGGATCTACCACTGTCTTTCATGCCTGCAACACTGATTTTGTACTTTCATGTAAAAATAAGAAAGTGGTTGCTAGGAAATTGGGGGCAAATGCAAGGGAGATAAAACTTGCATTTGGGTCCCTAAGGCTATTGTTACTAACCTTGTAGGACCCAACAAGAGTTGGGTACCTAAAACCCAAGCCTAATTTGCCTTGCAGGTTTATGCATCCGGGGGCTCAAGCTGGATTATCGACAGCAGATGCACAAACCACATGACGGGGGAGAAGAAGATGTTCACCTCCTACGTCAAGAACAAAGATTCCCAAGACTCAATCATATTCGGTGACGGGAATCAAGGCAAGGTTAAAGGACTAGGAAAGATAGCTATTTCATCCGAGCATTCCATATCTAATGTGTTTTTAGTTGAATCGCTCGGGTATAACTTGTTGTCCATTAGTCAATTATGTAATATGGGTTACAATTGCTTATTTACAAATGTATGTGTGTCTGTCTTTAGAAGGAGTGATGGTTCATTAGCCTTTAAGGGTATACTAGACGACAAACTCTATTTAGTTGATTTTTCGAAGGAGGAGGCCAATCTAGATGCATGCTTAATCGCTAATACTAGCATGGGCTGGCTGTGGCATCGCCGTCTAGCACATGTTGGGATGAAGAACCTTCACAAACTTCTAAAGAGAGAACATGTGTTAGGTCTAACAAATGTGTTTTTCGAAAAAGATAGACCTTGTGCAGCTTGTCAAGCAGGTAAACAGGTGGGAAGCGTGCATCACAACAAGA
Source organism: Zea luxurians (assembly GCA_029449295.1). Lineage (NCBI taxonomy): Eukaryota > Viridiplantae > Streptophyta > Magnoliopsida > Poales > Poaceae > Zea > Zea luxurians. The sequence goes on along the minus strand of JAOPSE010000010.1, from coordinate 94,683,242 downwards.
ATGTGATGACTACATCAAGACCTCTGGAGCTACTGCATATGGACCTCTTTGGACCCGTCACCTACCTTAGCATTGGGGGAAGTAAGTATGGTCTTGTTATTGTTGATGATTTTTCTCGCTTCACTTGGGTATTATTTTTGCAGGATAAAACAGAAACCCAAGGGACCCTAAAGCGCTTCCTAAGGAGAGCTCAAAATGAATTTGAGCTCAAGGTGAAAAAGATAAGGAGCGACAACGGGTCCGAGTTCAAGAATCTTCAAGTGGAGGAGTACCTTGAGGAGGAAGGAATCAAGCACGAGTTCTCCGCTCCCTACACACCTCAGCAAAATGGTGTGGTAGAGAGGAAGAATAGGACGCTTATAGACATGACGAGGATGATGCTTGGAGAATTCAAGACGCCCGAGCAGTTTTGGTCGGAAGCCGTGAACACAGCTTGCCACGCCATAAACCGGGTCTACCTTCATCGCCTCCTCAAGAAGACATCGTATGAACTTCTAACCGGTAACAAACCCAACGTGTCTTACTTTCATGTATTTGTGAGTAAATGTTATATTCTAGTGAAGAAAGGTAGGAATTCAAAATTTGCTCCCAAAGCTGTAGAAGGGTTTTTGTTAGGTTATGACTCAAATACAAAGGCGTATAGAGTCTTCAATAAATCATCGGGTTTGGTTGAAGTCTCTAGCGACGTTGTATTTGATGAAACTAATGGCTCTCCGAGAGAGCAAGTTGATCTTGATGATGTAGATGAGGATGATGTTCCAACGGACGCAATACGCACCATGGCTATTGGAGATGTGCGACCACAGGAACACCAGGAGCAAGATCAACCTTCTTCCTCAACAATGGTGCACCCCCCAACTTAGGTTGATGAACAGGTTCCTCAAGAAGAGGCATGTGATCAAGGGGGAGCACAGGATGTCCAAGATGAGGAGGAAGAAGTACCACAGGCCCCTCCAACTCAAGTTCGAGCGACGATTCAAAGGAATCATCTCGTCGACCAAATATTGGGTGATATTAGCAAGGGAGTAACCACTCGCTCTAGATTAGTTAATTTTTATGAGCATTACTCTTTTGTCTCTTCTATTGAGCCTTTCAGGGTAGAAGAGGCCTTGCTAGATCCGGACTGGGTGTTGGCCATGCAGGAAGAGCTCAATAACTTCAAGCAAAATGAAGTTTGGACACTGGTGCCACGTCCCAAGCAAAACGTTGTGGGAACCAAGTGGGTGTTCCGCAACAAACAGGACGAGCATGGGGTGGTGACAAGGAACAAGGCTCGACTTGTGGCAAAAAGTTATGCCCAAGTCGCAGGTTTGGACTTTGAGGAGACTTTTGCTCCTGTGGCTAGGCTAGAGTCGATTCATATTTTGTTAGCCTATGCCGCTCACCATTCTTTCAGGTTGTTCCAAATGGACGTGAAGAGCGCTTTCCTCAATGGGCCAATCAAGGAGGAGGTGTACGTGGAGCAACCCCTGGCTTTGAGGATGAACGGTACCCCGACCACATGTGTAAGCTCTCTAAGGCACTCTATGGACTTAAGCAAGCCCCAAGAGCATGGTATGAATGCCTTAGAGACTTTTTAATTGCTAATGCTTTCAAGGTTGGGAAAGCCGATCCAACTCTTTTCACTAAGACTTGTGACAGTGATCTATTTGTGTGCCAAATTTATGTCGATGACATAATATTTGGTTCTACTAACCAAAAGTCTTGTGAAGAGTTTAGCAGGGTGATGACTTAGAAATTCGAGATGTTGATGATGGGCGAGTTGAACTACTTCCTTGGGTTCCAAGTGAAGCAACTCAAGGACGGCACCTTCATCTCTCAAACAAAGTACACGCAAGACTTGCTCAAGCGGTTTGGGATGAAGGACACCAAGCCTGCAAAGACTCCAATGGGAACCGATGGACATGTCGACCTCAACAAAGGAGGTAAGTGATAGTCGCCTAGAAGGGGGGTGAATAGGGCGAAACTGAAATTTACAAATATAAACACAACTACAAGCCGTGTTAGCGTTAGAAATAATAACGAGTCCGCGAGAGAGGGCGCAAAACAAATCGCAAGCGAATGAACAATGGGACACGTGGATTTGTTTTACCGAGGTTCGGTTCTCGCAAACCTACTCCCCGTTGAGGAGGCCACAAGGCCGGGTCTCTTTCAACCCTTCCCTCTCTCAAACGGTCCCTCGGACCGAGTGAGCTTTCTCCTTCTCAATCAACCCGGGAACAAAAACTTCCCCACAAGGACCACCACACAATTGGTGTCTCTTGCCTTGGTTACAATTGAGTGATTGATCACAAGAACAAAGTGAGAAAGAAAAGGAAGCGATCCAAGCGCAAGAGCTCAAAAGAACACGGTAAATCTCTCTCGCTAATCACTAGAGCCTTGAGTGGAATTGGAGAGGATTTGATCTCTTTGGTGTGTCTAGAATTGAATGCCTAGCTCTTGTAAGTGGTTGAGAAGTGGAAAACTTGGATGCAATTGAATGTGGGGTGGTTGGGGTATTTATAGCCCCAACCACCAAACTAGCCGTTTGGTGGGGCTGACTGTCGCATGGTGCACCGGACAGTCCGGTGCACACCGGACTTGTCCGGTGCGCCAGCCACGTCACCATGGCCGTTGGGTTCCGACCGTTGGAGCACTGACTTCTGGGCCCGCCTTGATGTCCGGTGGCACACCGGACATGCACTGTAGAGTGTCCGGTGTGCCAGCATGGGCGTGCCTGACCTCTGCGCGCGTTGGCGCGCATTCAATGCGCTGCAGGTATCCGTTGGCGCCTAAAGTAGCCGTTGCTTCGTCGTCACACCGGACAGTCCGGTGCACACCGGACATGTCCGGTGAATTTTAGCGAACTAGCCGCTGCCGATTCCCGAAGCTGAAGAGTTTGGAGCCGCGTCCCCTTGAAGCACCGGACACTGTCCGGTGTACACCGGACATGTCCGGTGAATTATAGCGCGCCGGCTCCAGGATTTCCCGAAGGTGAAGAGTTTGGCCTGAAGTCCCCTGGTGCACCGGACACTGTCCGGTGGTGCATCGGGCACTGTCCGGTGGCACACCGGACAGTCCGGTGTGCCAAGCCAGAGCAGCCTTCGGTTGATCCTTGCTCCATTTGTTGAACCCTTTGCTAGGTCTTTTTATTGGCTAAGTGTGAACCTTTTGCACCTGTAGAACTTATACACTAGAGCAAACTAGTTAGTCCAATTATTTGTGTTGGACAATTCAACCACCAAAATCATTTAGGAAATAGGTGTAAGCCTAATTCCCTTTCAATCTCCCCCTTTTTGGTGATTGATGCCAACACAAACCAAAGCAAATATAAACGTACTAGTTTGCATAATGTAAGTGCAAAGGATACTTGGAATTGAGCCAATATAATTACTTAAGATGTGCATGGATTGTTTCTTTCTTATTTAACATTTTGGACCATGCTTGCACCACTTGTTTTGTTTTTGCAAATTCTTTTGTAAGTTCTTTTCAAAGTTCTTTTGCAAATAGTCAAAGGTAAAAGAATAAGATTTAGCAAAGCATTTTCAAGATTTAAAATTTTCTCCCCCTATTTCAAATGCTTTTCCTTTGACTAAAACAAAGACTCCCCCTAAATGAGATCCTCCTCTTAGTGTTCAAGAGGGTTTGATATATCACTTTTGAAATACTACTTTCTCCCCCTTTTGAACACAATAAGATACCAATTTGAAATTTGCAAATTGAAAATCTCCAAATTTTAAATTAGGTGGTGGTGCGGTCCTTTTGCTTTGGGCTCTATACTTTCTCCCCCTTTAGCATGAATCGCCAAAAACGGATACTTAGAGTGAAATATAAGCCCTTTCCTAACTACTTTCTCCCCCTTTGGCAAATAAAATGAATAAGTGAAGATTATACCAAAGCCGGAGTCCTTTTGCTTTGCTTTCTCCCCCTTGGATGAGGAGTGGCGTGGAGTGACGGCGAGGGATGAGTTACGGAGTGGAAGCCTTTGTCTTCGCCGAAGACTCCAATTCCCTTTCAATATACCTATGACTTGGTTTGAAATAGACTTGAAAACACATTAGTCATAGCATATATAAAAGACATGATCAAAGGTATATTCATGAGCTATGTGTGCAAGTTAACAAAAGAAATTCCTAGAATCAAGAATATTGAGCTCATGCCTAAGTTTGGTAAAGGATTGTTCATCAAGAGGCTTGGTAAAGATATCGGCTAACTGATCTTTAGTATTAATATAAGCAATCTCGATATCCCCCTTTTGCTGGTGATCCCTAAGAAAGTGATACCAAATGGCTATGTGCTTAGTGCGGTTGTGCTCGACGGGATTGTCGGCCATTTTGATTGCACTCTCATTATCACATAGCAAAGGGACTTTGGTTAATTTGTAACCGTAGTCCCGCAGGGTTTGCCTCATCCAAAGCAATTGCGCGCAACAATGGCCTGCGGCAATGTACTCGGCTTCGACGGTTGAAAGAGCGACCGAATTTTGCTTCTTTGAAGCCCAAGACACCAAGGATCTTCCCAAGAACTGGCAAGTCCCCGATGTGCTCTTTCTATTAATTTTGCACCCCGCCCAATCGGCATCCGAATAACCAATTAAATCAAAAGTGGATCCCCGAGGGTACCAAAGCCCAAACTTAGGAGTATAAGCTAGATATCTCAAGATTCATTTTACGGCCGTAAGGTGTGATTCCTTAGGGTCGGATTGGAATCTTGCACACATGCAAACAGAAAGCATAATGTCCGGTCGAGATGCACATAGATAAAGCAATGAACCTATCATCGACCGGTATACCTTTTGATCCACGGACTTACCTCCCGTGTCGAGGTCGAGATGCCCATTGGTTCCCATGGGTGTCTTGATGGGCTTGGCATCCTTCATCCCAAACTTGGTTAGAATGTCTTGAGTGTACTTCATTTGACAAATGAAGGTGCCTTCTTGGAGTTGCTTGACTTGGAATCCTAAGAAATACTTTAACTCCCCCATCATAGACATCTCGAACTTTTGTGTCATGATCCTACTAAATTCTTCACAAGTAGACTCGTTAGTAGACCCAAATATAATATCATCAACATAGATTTGGCATACAAACAAGTCATTTTCAAGAGTTTTAGTAAATAAAGTAGGATCGGCCTTGCCGACTTTGAAGCCATTTGCAATAAGGAAATCTCTAAGGCATTCATACCATGCTCTTAGGGCTTGTTTGAGCCCATAAAGCGCCTTAGAGAGCCTATAGACGTGATTAGGATACTCACTATCTTCAAAGCCGGGAGGTTGCTCAACATAGACCTCTTCCTTGATTGGTCCATTGAGGAAGGCACTCTTCACGTCCATTTGGTAAAGCTTGAAGCCATGGTAAGTAGCATAGGCCAATAATATACGAATTGACTCAAGCCTAGCTACGGGTGCATAGGTTTCACCAAAATCCAAACCTTCGACTTGTGAGTACCCCTTGGCCACGAGTCGAGCTTTGTTCCTAGTCACCACACCATGCTCGTCTTGCTTGTTGCGGAAGACCCACTTGGTTCCTACAACATTTTGATTAGGACGTGGAACTAAATGCCATACCTCGTTCCTAGTGAAGTTGTTGAGCTCCTCTTGCATCGCCACCACCCAATCCAAATCTTGAAGTGCTTCCTCTACCCTGGTTGGCTCAATAGAGGAAACAAAAGAGTAATGCTCACAAAAATGTGCAACCCGAGATCTGGTAGTTACCCCCTTATGAATGTCGCCGAGGATGGTGTCGACGGGGTGATCTCGTTGGATTGCTTGGTGGACTCTTGGGTGTGGCGGCCTTGGTTCTTCATCCTCCTTGTCTTGATCATTTGCATCTCCCCCTTGATCATTGCCGTCATCTTGAGGTGGCTCATTTGCTTGTTCTTCTATTTCATCAACTTGAGCTTCATTCTCATCTTGAGTCGGTGGAGATGCTTGCGTGGAGGAGGATGGTTGATCTTGTGCATTTGAAGGCTCTTCGGATTCCTTAGGACACACATCCCCAATGGACATGTTCCTTAGTGCGATGCACGGAGCCTGTTCTTCACCTATCTCATCAAGATCAACTTGCTCTACTTGAGAGCCATTAGTTTCATCAAACACAACGTCACAAGAAACTTCAACAAGTCCTGAGGACTTGTTAAAGACTCTATATGCCCTTGTGTTTGAGTCATATCCTAGTAAAAAGCCTTCTACAGTTTTAGGAGCAAATTTAGATTTTCTACCCCTTTTAACAAGAATAAAGCATTTGCTACCAAAAACTCTAAAATATGAAATATTGGGCTTTTTACCGGTTAGGAGTTCGTATGATGTCTTCTTGAGGATTCGGTGAAGGTATAACCGGTTGATGGCGTAGCAAGCGGTGTTAACCGCTTCAGCCCAAAACCGATCCGGTGTCTTGTACTCATCAAGCATGGTTCTTGCCATGTCCAGAAGAGTTCGATTCTTCCTCTCCACTACACCATTTTGTTGTGGAGTGTAGGGAGAAGAGAACTCATGCTTGATGCCCTCTTCCTCAAGAAAGCCTTTGATTTGAGAGTTCTTGAACTCCGTCCCATTGTCGCTTCTTATTTTCTTGATCCTCAAGCCGAACTCATTTTGAGCCTGTCTCAAGAATCCCTTTAAGGTCTCTTGGGTTTGAGATTTTTCCTGCAAAAAGAACACCCAAGTGAAGCGAGAATAATCATCCACTATTACAAGACAATACTTACTCCCGCCGATGCTTATGTAAGCAATCGGGCCGAATAGATCCATGTGGAGTAGTTCAAGCGGCCTGTCGGTCGTCATGATGTTCTTGTGTGGATGTTGAGTTCCAACTTGCTTCCCGGCTTGGCAGGCGCTACAAACCCTGTCTTTCTCAAAATGAACATTTGTTAGTCCTAAAATGTGTTCTCCCTTTAGAAGCTTATGAAGATTCTTCATCCCAACATGGGCTAGTCGGCGGTGCCATAGCCAACCCATGTTAGTCTTAGCAATCAAGCAAGTATCGAGTTAAGCTCTATTGAAATCAACTAAGTATAGCTGACCCTCTAATACTCCCTTAAAAGCTACTGAATCATCACTTCTTCTAAAGACAGTGACACCTACATCAGTAAATAGACAGTTGTAGCCCATTTTGCATAATTGAGATACAGAAAGCAAATTGTAATCTAAAGAATCAACGAGAAAAACATTGGAAATGGAATGGTCAGGAGATATAGCAATTTTTCCCAAACCTTTGACCAAACCTTGATTTCCATCCCCGAATGTGATAGCTCGTTGGGGATCCTGGTTTTTCTCGTATGAGGAGAACATTTTCTTCTCCCCTGTCATGTGGTTTGTGCACCCGCTATCAATGATCCAACTTGTGCCCCCGGATGCATAAACCTACAAAACAAGTTTAGTTCTTTGTTTTAGGTACCCAAACAGTTTTGGGTCCTTTGGCATTAGATACAAGAACTTTGGGTACCCAAACACAAGTCTTGGAGCCCTTGTGTTTGCCCCCAACAAATTTGGCAACTACCTTGCCGGATTTGCTTGTAAGTACATAAGATGCATCAAAAGTTTTGAATGAAATAGCATGGTCATTTGATGCAGTAGGAGTTTTCTTCTTAGGCAACTTAGCACGGGTTGGTTGCCTAGAACTAGATGCCTCACCCTTATACATGAAAGCATGGTTAGGGCCGGAGTGAGACTTCCTAGAATGAATCCTCCTAATTTTGCTCTCAGGATAACCGGCAGGGTACAAAATGTAACCCTCGTTATCCTGAGGCATGGGAGCCTTGCCCTTAACAAAATTAGACAATTTCTTAGGAGGGGCATTAAGTTTGACATTGTCTCCCCTTTGGAAGCCAATGCCGTCCTTAATGCTAGGGCGTCTCCCATTATAGAGCATGCTCCTAGCAAATTTAAATTTTTCATTTTCTAAGTCATGCTCACTAATCTTAGCATTAAGTTGTGCTATGTGATCATTTTGTTTCTTAATTAAGGCTAGGTGATCATCATCAACATTAATATCTCTACATCTAGTACAAATGGAAACATGCTCAGTAGATGTAGAAGGTTTGCAAGAATTAAGTTCAACAATCTTAGCATGCAAAATTTCATTCTTATCTCTAAGATCGGAAATTGTAACATTGCAAACTTCTAATTCTTTAGCCTTAGCAAGCAATTTTTCATTCTCATTTCTAAGGCTAGCAAGAGAAATGTTCAATTCTTCAATCTTAGCAATCAATTCATCATTATCATTTCTAAGATTGGGAATTACAACATTACAAACATGTGAATCAACCTTAGCATTTAAACTAGCATTTTCACTTCTAAGGTTGTTAATGATCTCATGGCAAGTGCTTAGCTCACTAGATATTTTTTCACATTTTTCATCTTCTAGAGCATAAGCATTTTTTACTTCAACATGCTTCTTGTTTTCTTTAATAAGGAAGTCCTCTTGGGAGTCCAAGAGATCATCCTTCTCATGAATAGCACTAATTAATTCATTTAATTTCTCCTTTTGTTGCATGTTTAAGTTGGCAAAAAGAATACGCAAGTTTTCCTCCTCATTTTTAGCACCATCCTCATCACTAGAGGTTTCATATTTGGTGGAGGATCTTGATTTTACCTTCTTTTTGCCGTCCTTTGCCATGAGGCATTTGTGGCCGACGTTGGGGAAGAGGAGGCCTTTGGTGACGGCGATGTTGGTGGCGTCCTCGTCGGAGGAGGAGTCGGTGGAGCTCTCATCGGAGTCCCACTCGCGGCACACGTGGGCATCGCCGCCCTTCTTGTAGTACCTCTTCTTTTCTCTCCTCTTGCTCTTCTTGTCGTTGCCCCTGTCACTGTCACTAGATATTGGACATTTTGCAATAAAATGACCGGGCTTACCACACTTGTAGCATTCTTTCTTGGAGCGGGGTTTGTAGTCCTTCCCCCTCCTTTGCTTGAGGATTTGGCGAAAACTCTTGATGATGAGCGCCATCTCCTCGTTGTCGAGCTTGGAGGCGTCGATGGGTGTTCGACTTGGAGTAGCCTCCTCCTTCTTCTCTTCCGTCGCCTTGAATGCGACGGGTTGAGCTTCGGGCGTGGAGGAGGTGCCTTGCTCGATGATTTTCTTTGAGCCTTTAATCATTAGCTCAAAGCTCACAAATTTTCCTATAACTTCCTCGGGGGACATTAGCTTATATCTAGGATCAGCTCGAATTAATTGAACTTGAGTAGGATTAAGAAATACGAGGGATCTAAGAATAACCTTGACCATTTCATGGTCATCCCATTTTTTGCTCCTGAGGTTGCGCACTTGGTTCACCAAGGTCTTCAAGCGGTTGTACATGGCTTGTGGATCCTCCCCTTGGTGAAGCATGAAGCGACCGAGCTCCCCCTCGATCGTCTCCTGCTTGGTGATCTTTGTCACCCCATCTCCTTCGTGCGCGGTCTTGAGCACGTCCCAAATCTCCTTCGCACTTTTCAACCCTTGCACCTTGTTATACTCCTCTCGACTTAGAGAGGCGAGGAGTATAGTGGTTGCTTGGGAGTTAAAGTGGTGGATTTGGGCCACCTCGTCTGAGTCGTAATCTTCATCCCCTACGGATGGTACCTGTACACCAAACTCAACAACATTCCATATGCTTGTGTGGAGTGAGGTTAGATGGTGCCTCATTTTATCACTCCACATATTATAATCTTCACCGTCAAAAATCAGTGGTTTGCCTAATGGAACGGAGAGTAACGGAGTACGCTTTGAAATACGGGGATAGCGTAAGGGGATCTTACTATGCTTCTTGCGCTCTTGGCGCTTTGAAGTAACGGACGGTGCATCGGAGTCAGAGGTCAATGGTGATGAAGAGTCGGTCTCGTAGTAGACCACTTTCCTCATCCTCTTGTGCTTGTCACCTCTCCGATCCGACTTATGGGAGGAGGATTTCTTCTCCTTCCCTTTGTTGGAGGAGTTCTTCTTCTCCTTCCTCTTGTTGCGGGACTCTTCCGATGAAGTCGACCCGTGGCTCGTAGTGGGCTTGTCGCCGGTCTCCATCTCCCTCTTGGCGTGATCTCCCGACATCACTTCGAGCGGTTAGGCTCTAATGAAGCACCGGGCTTTGATACCAATTGATAGTCACCTAGAGGGGGGGGGGTGAATAGGGCGAAACTGAAATTTACAAATATAAACACAACTACAAGCCGGGTTAGCATTAGAAATAATAACGAGTCCGCGAGAGAGGGCGCAAAACAAATCGCAAGCGAATGAACAATGGGACACGTGGATTTGTTTTACCGAGGTTCGGTTCTCGCAAACCTACTCCCCGTTGAGGAGGCCACAAAGGCCGGGTCTCTTTCAACCCTTCCCTCTTTCAAACGGTCCCTCGGACCGAGTGAGCTTTCTCCTTCTCAATCAACCCGGGAACAAAAACTTCCCCGCAAGGACCACCACACAATTGGTGTCTCTTGCCTTGGTTACAATTGAGTGATTGATCACAAGAACAAAGTGAGAAAGAAAAGGAAGCGATCCAAGCGCAAGAGCTCAAAAGAACACGGTAAATCTCTCTCGCTAATCACTAGAGCCTTGAGTGGAATTGGAGAGGATTTGATCTCTTTGGTGTGTCTAGAATTGAATGCCTAGCTCTTGTAAGTGGTTGAGAAGTGGAAAACTTGGATGCAATTGAATGTGGGGTGGTTGGGGTATTTATAGCCCCAACCACCAAACTAGCCGTTTGGTGGGGCTGACTGTCGCATGGTGCACCGGACAGTCCGGTGCACACCGGACATGTCCAGTGCGCCAGCCACGTCACCATGGCCGTTGGGTTCCGACCGTTGGAGCGCTGACTTCTGGGCCCGCCTTGATGTCCGGTGGCGCACCGGACATGCACTGTAGAGTGTCCGGTGTGCCAGCATGGGCGTGCCTGACCTCTGCGCGCGCTGGCGCGCATTCAATGCGCTGCAGGTATCCATTGGCGCCTGAAGTAGCCGTTGCTTCGTTGTCACACCGGACAGTCTGGTGCACACCGGACATGTCCGGTGAATTTTAGCAAACTAGCCGCTGCCGATTCCCGAAGCTGAAGAGTTTGGAGCCGCGTCCCCTTGAAGCACCAGACACTATCCGGTGTACACCGAACATGTCCGGTGAATTATAGCGCGCCGGCTCCAGGATTTCCCGAAGGTGAAGAGTTTGGCCTGAAGTCCCCTGGTGCACCGGACACTGTCCGGTGGCACACCGGACAGTCCGGTGTGCCAAGCCAGGGCAGCCTTCGGTTGATCCTTGCTCCATTTGTTGAACCCTTTGCTAGGTCTTTTTATTGGCTAAGTGTGAACCTTTTGCGCCTGTAGAACTTATACACTAGAGCAAACTAGTTAGTCCAATTATTTGTGTTGGACAATTCAACCACCAAAATCATTTAGGAAATAGGTGTAAGCCTAATTCCCTTTCAGTAAGTCCGTTGATCAAAAGGCATACCGGTCTATGATAGGGTCTTTACTTTATTTATGTGCTAGTAGACCGGATATTATGCTTAGCGTATGCATGTGTGCTAGATTTCAATCCGACCCAAGAGAGTGTCACCTAGTGGCCGTTAAGCGAATTCTTAGATATTTAGTTGCTACGCCTTGCATCGGGATCTGGTATCTAAAGGGGTCTACCTTTGACTTGATTGGATACTCAGATTCTGACTATGCTGGATGTAAGGTCGATAGAAAGAGTACATCAGGGACGTGCCAATTCCTAGGAAGGTCCCTAGTGTCGTGGAGTTCTAAGAAACAAACTTCCGTTGCCCTATCCACTGGTGAGGCCGAGTACGTTGCCGCAGGACAGTGTTGCGCGCAACTACTTTGGATGAGGCAAACCCTCCGGGACTTTGGCTACAATCTGAGCAAAGTCCCACTCCTATGTGACAATGAGAGTGCAATCCGCATGGTGGACAATCCTGTTGAACACAGCCGCACAAAGCACATAGACATCCGGCATCACTTTTTGAGAGACCACCAGCAAAAGGGAGATATCGAAGTGTTTTATGTTAGCACCGAGAACCAGCTAGCCGATATCTTTACCAAGCCTTTAGATGAGAAGACCTTTTGCAGGCTGCGTAGTGAGCTAAATGTCTTAGATTAACGAAACTTGGATTGATCTATAGCATACATGTGTTTTATGCCTTTGATCATGTTCCATTATGCATTTTATTGCTTATTTATGGTGCTCAAGTTGTGCAAGGGATCCCCAGACCTCACAAGTCCATGTGTGAATGATGCACATATTTAGGGGGAGAAATGCTACAACTTGACCCTTTGAGACTAACCGTGTGCTTGAGTTTTCTTAATTTAGTCTCAAAGGTGGATTGAAAGGGAAAAGGTGAACTTGGACCATGCAAGACTTCCACTGCACTCCAATGAGAGGGTAATTTACTCCAAGTTCATCTCCGTGCTCTTATTGCCTTTCTACTCTTAATTGAAGATTTTGGTGAGGCAATGGGGTTTAAGGGCCAATAATGATTCCTTTTTGGTGCTTAATGCCAAAGGGGGAGAAATTAAGGCCAAAGCAAATGGATCAGCTACCACTTGAGAATTTTGAAAATAGTAGAGTTAGAACTTTTGTTTTGGCAAAATACTCTTATGTGCAGAATTTGTCCTCTTGTGGGGAGAATATAGGATTATGGGAAAAAGGGGGAGTTTTTGGCTCTTGATTAAATTTTCTCATGAAGTACCCCTTTTTATGCCTAAACAAGTGTGTTTGACTTAGAGATAGGAAATTGAGTTTGATTTTGAAAACAAACCAAGTGGTGGCAAAGAATGATCCAAATATACCAAAATTTGAATAAAAAACAATTCTTGTTCTTAATTGCATTGATGTTGCACTTCTATTTGTTGCTTTTTGATGTGTTGGCATAAATCACCAAAAAGGGGGAGATTGAAAGGGAAATGTGCCCTTGGGCTATTTCTAAAGTATTTTGGTGATTAAGTGTCCAACACAATTGTCTTAAGTATTAATAAGTGCCAAATGGTGGATGAAGTGCAAATCAACACAAAGGTATGATTCTAGACTTAGTACATTGGTGTTTGTGCACTAACATATTTGTCTAAGTGCTAGAATCAGAGAAAATACAAAAGGAAAAAGACTTGGCTGGAGCAGCCAAGACTCTGCGCAGTCTGGGTGCACCGGACTGTCCGGTGGTGCACTAGACAGTGTCAAGTGTGCCAGGCTGGCGTCTGGTCAACTGGCCGCTCTCGGGAATTCATCGGCGGCGTACGGCTAAAATTCACCGGACTGTCCGGTGGTGCACCGGACTGTCCGGTGAGCCAACGGTCGGCCGCGCAATACGCGCGTGACGCGTGGCTGAGCCAACGGTCGGCAAGGGGCACCGGACTATCCGATGTGCACCGGACAGTGTCCGGTGCGCCAACGGCTCCAAATCTTCGACGGTCGGCTGCGCCAATTTAGGAAAGCAATCTGCACCGGACAGTGAACAGTGGATGTTCAGTGGTGCACCGGACTGTCCGGTGCGCCACCTGACAGAAGGCAAGAATTGCCTTCCCAGATTGCTTCCAACGGCTCCTAGCTGCCTTGGGGCTATAAAAGGGACCCTTAGGCGCATGGAGGAGTACACCAAGCATTCTTTGATCATCTCTAAGCACCAAGACTTCATTCTAGCGCATTTGATTCGTTGTGATAGCAATTTGAGCTCATCTTGAGTTGAAAAATCTGTGTGTGAACTTAGAGCTCAAGTTGTGACTAGTGTGTGTTTGTCTCTTGCTTTGAGTCTTGTGTGTGTTGCTTTTCCCTCCCTTACATCCGTGCTTCTTTGTGATCATCAAATTGTAAGGGCGAGAGGCTCCAAGTTGTGGAGATTCCTCGCAAACGGGATATAGTGAAAGAAAGAAAAACATTGTGGTATTCAAGTTGATCATTGGATCACTTGAAAGGGGTTGAGTGCAACCCTCGTCCATTGGGATGCCACAACGTGGAGGTAGACAAGTGTTGTACTTGTCGAACCATGGGATAACTCACGTGTCTCTTGTGATTGCTTTTTGTGTGCTTGTTGAGATTCACAAGAGCTCGCCTTATAGTCACTTGGTATTATCTCTCTAACACTTAACCAAGTTTTTGTGGCTGTAAGTTTTAAGTTTTTATAGGATCACTTATTTACCCCCCTCTAGGTGCTCTCAACTATGCCTGATACTGGCCGGAACTGCGTGTTGTAGCAGCGTTGTGGCTGCTGCTGCGCAAGCCTACATGCATATATAGTTATATACTGTTCTTAATGGTACACCCTCCCCATCCTTGAATAAATCATTTTATAGAGTTGTTCTAAATCAAACTTGAAAAATAAGTAAATTTATAGAAAAATTCAACAATATTCGCAACACCAAATAAACAAATTATGAAAATATATTTCATGGAGCATCTTGTGATATTAGTTTGGTGCCATAAATCTTTATGTTTTTTCTTATAAATTCAGTCAAATTCTAAGAAGTTTGACTTAGAACAATTATGAGAAATGAAGTGTGTGGAAAATAAGCAGCAGCAACCACTGCAGTCACTTCAAAAGAATAGGAGTCCATGTTGCAATAATTGATGGGCACATCAACATCATAGCAGCTGAAATTATTTTGTTTTGTACGCCTCACTAAAATACAACTAATATGATTTTGTTGTCCCGTAGGAACATGTACATGGAACACCACACATCCAGATTCACTTGACACTCACCAGCATATAAACCTTGTTGCCACCTGTAGATATCATGTACACCTAAATTATAAATACCAGTGCACTGCAAATAAATGACAGAAGGAAATGGTGTCATAATGAGGTATGCTGTCAAGGCACAATGTAAGGCTAAAGGTGGCATAGTGAAGGTTATTGGATTACTAATTTGCAACAAGTAAAGAGTGAAAGGATAATACAAGTAGAATCCTTAGCTAAACTTTGGCGCAACCATGTTCAGTGCTTCCACGCACAGTGGACAAGAGTTGGAGTTCAGGAACTAAATAACCCATTTGGGTATTTTGTTCAGATCATTAGGGTATTTTGCATGATAATAACCATGTTATTGTACTTGAAAAATATAGAAGAATAAGTAGCTGTAACACCTTAAAGTTCGATCTTGTGAAATTAAGGAAAAATTTCCCAAGGGTTTTTAATCAAAACACCTTTCTTTAAAATAATATTCATAATTTCAAAAGTTACCACTCCAATATTTTATATAAATTAAAGTATTCTTGGATTGCAATTATATATAAGAATTATGATTAAACTATTCCTTAATATATAATCTACAATATAATTTATATGTCACTAAAATGTGAACTAGTCCCTATTTTATGATTGGAATCATGTATAAAATAACTAAAACAACTGTATATAAATAATAATAACAATATAAAGTTTTTCACTCATGCTGATGTTTTATTTGTGCAACTAAAAGTAAAAATAAAATGTGGAATGTAAACTTGAGTTTGGATTTTGAAAATAGAAATTAGAAAAGTGAAAGAAATAAATATTATGTAGAGAAAAATAAGTAAACAAAGATATATGATTCCTACACTAGGGTTTGAATTGGTATAATTTACTCAAAGGTGAAGCTCATAACAAACTTTGAATTTAAATTTGAATTCAAACTGAATTTGGGAATAAGGAAAAATAAGAAAATAAAAAGGAAAAGGTTAGAACGCTTACCTGGGCCCTGAACCTCAATTCAGCCCACCTTTCCTTCCCCTCCGCGCCAGCCCATCTCTACTTGCTTCCCTCCACTGGCTGCAACAATGACATGTGGGCCCCGATGGCAGCCAGCTCCCTCCCGCGCGGCATCTATTGACGATCTCTGCGATGTGGGCCGCATCGTCAGCCACCGTTTCCCCGTCACACGCGCTTGGTAACTGACCGGTGGGTCCACCTCGTCAGCCGTCTTCCTCCCGGACTCCACGGCCGAGCTCAACAGAAGTGCGTGCGATATACTCGCCGACCAACCAACGAAGTCCGTGAATCGACCTTCTAACCAACCGGCCGAGATCCTCGTGCCTGCCTGCCCCTATTTAAGCACCGGTCGAGGCGTTGCCCTCGCTCCATCTTCAGCCGACCGTGAGCCCCCATTGCCGCCGCGGTGACGGAACTCAGTCCGCCGCGTGCTAAGTGCCTCCCGCCGTTGATTTGCCCTCCGTTGAGCGTGCGGGTTCACCCCCGTGATCCCTTGAAGCTGTTGCGGGGACCTCCCGGGCTTGTCTTCGTCCCTTGAGCCCTGAATTGCTCATCGACGTTAGTGTCGTCGCCGCAGACCCGCTCTCCTCCGTGGACAGCCCCCTTCGCCGCATAATACTCGGTATGGATCCCTACACCATGCTCGCCAAGTCCTCCTTTACGTGTAGCTCGGTCCAATTCGTATTTGGCGTTCGGATACCGCCGATTGACCACCTCGCCGGCGTGCTCCGCCGCAACTAGGGGGCGGCGCCACCGTGCGCGACGACGGATTGGGGGAAAAGGTTTGGACCGTAGGATTTGGCGTCAGCGGCTACGATTAGAACTAGGACACCGGTTCGACCTGATTCGTTCCGGATCGTTTGATCAGGATCGGACGGTTGCGGAACGATCTGGGTATTTTAAAATCCTGGGCGTCCATTAAAGATCCAGTGGCCCCTATTCCATACCTGTTCAAGTGATAGATCTTTTAATCCTAGCCGTCGGTTTCAGATCAGGCGGCTGCAGTGCAAGGATACCCCTTCGGCCCAGCATTTTGCTAAAGAGCCCCTGCGTTTAGTTGAAATAGAACCCACCGTCCCTCGCTACTGTACTCTGAGTCTCGGGTTTCT
Organism: Zea luxurians; assembly: GCA_029449295.1. Lineage (NCBI taxonomy): Eukaryota > Viridiplantae > Streptophyta > Magnoliopsida > Poales > Poaceae > Zea > Zea luxurians. The sequence continues at coordinate 94,666,513 of JAOPSE010000010.1, read as the reverse complement.
TGCGCTGAGGCCCCTGACTTCTCCAGGATTTGGCGCGCAGTCCAGATAACAGAGAAACTAGATAATTAATATTAGAAAATGATTTTTAGTATAAAAATAAATCTTAAAACTTGTATAATTCATATTTAATTCATTTTAACTCCAAATTGAGTCATTCCAGTTGCAATAATTTTATTTTAATATTGTATATCAACTAGTAACACTGTTTATCCATGAAACTTGAAGCAAATTTGTTTATTTGAATTACTTTGTTCTAGGTACTTAATAACTTCAGAAATTCATAACTAAATAACTATAACTCCAAATTTAGTGATTCTTGTTCCTACGATCTCGTAGCAACGCGTAGATTATTATTACTCAGTTTGTACTTATGTTTGGTGTAATGTTAATTTTGCCTATACAATGTTTGTTTGTATTGCTACGACTAGAGCGAGGTCACGTGTCATCTGAAGAGCAAGTTGGTACCTGGAATCTCAAGTCCCAGGCAAGTTGTGCCCTTGATCACTTCTTTTTACCCACTCATGTTCTAATTAATCATAATGATCTGCATAGGTTAATTTTGATGGGACCCAATAGGTTACCCCAGTTTGACTATCTTTATACCTTGTTCACCACTGAATCTTTGGGTAGTACCTGCTATTGCTTTATGTGGTTATGGGTATGGAGATACACTATTCATGATTACACTTTTGTTATCAGTTGTTATTTACTGTTCATGTTAAGATCATTATGTTAATTGGAACATGGAGCGACCACCCGGGAAAACAGTGCTACCACAAGGGAGGAATGGGACCCCTTGGCTGATTAATTAGGAAAGCTAGTGGAAGACTACCTTACCCGAAAGGGGCAAGGGCAGTAGGGGAGTGGTCAGTGTAGGGAGGCCCTCGGGAGGATTTTGCTGCGATGGCGGTCCTGCAAGGGATTCCTGCATTGGAACTTCCTATAAACTGTAGCGGGTTTTCGGAAGCTAGTGGAACTTTGTAAAGGCCTCGTAGTGGATCCCTAGCCATTCACCTCGGTAGTGTCTAAGGGCCTTGCAAACCCTGGCGACATGGGATACACGACTTGTGGGTAAAGATGCGCAACCTCTGCAGAGTGTAAAACTAGTATACTAGCCGTGCTCACGGTCATGAGCAGCTCGGACCCTCACATGAATAAATGATGGAACTAAATTCAATTTGTCATATGCATTGCATCGCAGGTGAAGTTGTTACTTTTGTTCTACTACTTAATGGGGTTTGGTATTTACTTATACTTAGTAACTGCTAATAAAATTTTGACCAACTTTAAAAGCAATGCTCAGCTCTAACCATCTTCTTTGGTAAGCCTTACACTTCACGTGAGCTCCCACCTTTGGCGAGTTCATGCACATTATTCCCCACAACTTGTTGAGCGATGAACGTATGTGAGCTCACTCTTGCTGTCTCACACACCCCACAGGTCAAGAACAGGTACCGCAGGATGATGCTCATGGAGGATGCCGCGATGAGTTCGTGAGAGGTCTAGGTCGTCGTCTCCCAGTCAACTTTGGGTTGCTGGACCGTTGTCTCCTTATAATGTAATTATTTATTTTGTATAGAACTCCTGTTATATATAAAGTTGTGACATTCGATCCTGTGCCACTATTCATCATATGTGTGAGACTTGGTCCCAGCACACCTGGTGTTTATGTTCGCGCTCGGGTTTTGGACCCCTAAAATCCGGGTGTGACAGAAGTGGTATCAGAGGAATGTTGACTGTAGGACGAAGCCTAGATAGAACTGGACAACCAATACTTACTCACCTTTGCTACTCTGATTCTTTTCTAAACTTATCTTAATCTACTCTCATCTAATTCCGCTTCACTCTGATTATTCTTACCTTTCATTTCTAGAGACAAATGTGGATTTCACACTTTGAAATCCTGTGCCTAAAGTGACCTTTAGGAATAGGAGACCTACTCTTAGGTACAAAAACAAAACTATTTTTATAGATATCTATGAACTTGAATGTTTGTTCTTATGCTACTTGTTTGATTTGGATCTTTGATTGAGTGTGATTAGTTGTGGAGTAATGTCCACAATTACATCTGCATATACGTATAGGCATAAATAGAATTCATAAGATAACTGAACAACTTAGATTATCCTCCACTAAAAGGTATCTATCTCGTAGAAGTTCTTCTTATCTTAAAAGACACTCTCTTATCTTAATAGATCCATCTTATCTTACAAGATACTCTCTTGCCTTAATAAATTCATCTTATCTTGAAAAGATTTTGTTATCCTAATAGATCTAATTTACCTCAAAAGATTATACCTTATCCTTATGAATTCATCCTACCCTAATTAGCATATTTATCCTAGTCTAAAATATCAACCATGATCTAATTCAAAGTAATTAGATATTGTCTAGACTAATCCGGTGATACCAATCTAGATCCCATCTAATCTAATATGATCCAATCTAAAGTGAGTTATTTAATAAATTAGTTAGTACTAGTGAAATGGATTAGACCTCACTCCTATAAAAATGATTTAAGCTAAATTGATGCCCTAGATTAACTTGACCATATACATATGCAACTACCTTACCCATCCGATAGTTGCATAATCCCTCTGTGTTAACACTAATAGAGCTTCTGACCTACCCACACCGTATACCCCATCCTATCTCAAAAGATTCTAACATATCCTAACAAGATATATCTTACCCTGATAAATCTATCTAACTTAAACTAGTCTAATCTAGATCATATCTAATTTAATATGGTCTAATCTAGTGTGAGTTACTTAATGCTGGTGAAAAGGATAAGGCCATACTCCTAAATCACTTAAGCCTAATTTGGAGACTTATATCAACTTGGCCATACACAACAACTCGACCTATATAACAAGTTACATAACTTACCCAATCAATAGAGTCTTAATGGATTGCATAATCTATCAACCACCACCTGACATCAAACCAGATTTTGACCTACATCATGTAGTCTATCTCACCCATATATATCTAATCGTGACAAAATTCTATCCTACCTTTGGATACCCACCTTATACGACTGGTAACCTCAATCTGAACATAAAACAAAGATTAAGCCCTACTAAAGAATCTTCAGATTATAACCAGCTACTAGCTTATTCATTCCGCTTATTGAATAATTTCCTTTGCAAAACTATTACCATATGCCTCTAACTTTCATGGTCAATACCAGGAAAAGAAAGATTATCACGTAACAGCAAGCAGAAATGAATCCTCCAAATCCTCCACCTGTTGAAATTGATCAAGTGGTTGCTGCCCAAAGACTGGTAATACAACAATTAACAGACCTGGTGACCGTGATGCAAAATCAGATAAGACAAGAACACGAGGAAATACGTCAGGTCCGTCAAGAAATAAGGCAAGTACGGTTGGAGAGACAACAACAACAACCTCCACCACCACCACCAGCTCCACCAAGCTACATAGATATAAATTATGATGATTTGTAAAATCTAGATGTTACTTTAGTTAGAGATGATATGATATTATTTTAGAAGGAACAATAAGGTCTATTGACCCTATGTTTTGTTAAAGAATTATACCTCATGCTGAGATTTCTTTGTTTGTGCATATGTTCCGAGAACAATATGAGTATGCATCCTTTTCTTACAAATCTCGAGGACGAGATTATTTTTAAGGGGGGTAGGATTTGTAACACCCTAAAGTTCGATCTTGTGAAATTAAGGAAAAATTTCCCAAGGGTTTTTAATCAAAACACCTTTCTTTAAAATAATATTCATAATTTCAAAAGTTACTACTCCAATATTTTATATAAATTAAAGTATTCTTGGATTGCAATTATATATAAGAATTATGATTAAACTATTCCTTAATATATATTCTACAATATAATTTATATGTCACTAAAATGTGAACTAGTCCCTATTTTATGATTGGAATCATGTATAAAATAACTAAAACAACTGTATATAAATAATAATAACAATATAAAGTTTTTCACTCATGCTGATGTTTTATTTGTGCAACTAAAAGTAAAAATAAAATGTGGAATGTAAACTTGAGTTTGGATTTTGAAAATAGAAATTAGAAAAGTGAAAGAAATAAATATTATGTAGAGAAAAATAAGTAAACAAAGATATATGATTCCTACACTAGGGTTTGAATTGGTATAATTTACTCAAAGGTGAAGCTCATAACAAACTTTGAATTTAAATTTGAATTCAAACTGAATTTGGGAATAAGGAAAAATAAGAAAATAAAAAGGAAAAGGTTAGAACGCTTACCTGGGCCCTGAACCTCAATTCAGCCCACCTTTCCTTCCCCTCCGCGCCAGCCCATCTCTACTTGCTTCCCTCCACTGGCTGCAACAATGACATGTGGGCCCCGATGGCAGCCAGCTCCCTCCCGCGCGGCATCTATTGACGATCTCTGCGATGTGGGCCGCATCGTCAGCCACCGTTTCCCCGTCACACGTGCTTGGTCACTGACCGGTGGGTCCACCTCGTCAGCCGTCTTCCTCCCGGACTCCACGGCCGAGCTCAACAGAAGTGCGTGCGATATACTCGCCGACCAACCAACGAAGTCCGTGAATCGACCTTCTAACCAACCGGCCGAGATCCTCGTGCCTGCCTGCCCCTATTTAAGCACCGGTCGAGGCGTTGCCCTCGCTCCATCTTCAGCCGACCGTGAGCCCCCATTGCCGCCGCGGTGACGGAACTCAGTCCGCCGCGTGCTAAGTGCCTCCCGCCGTCGATTTGCCCTCCGTTGAGCGTGCGGGTTCACCCCCGTGATCCCTTGAAGCTGTTGCGGGGACCTCCCGGGCTTGTCTTCGTCCCTTGAGCCCTGAATTGCTCATCGACGTTAGTGTCGTCGCCGCAGACCCGCTCTCCTCCGTGGACAGCCCCCTTCGCCGCATAATACTCGGTATGGATCCCTACACCATGCTCGCCAAGTCCTCCTTTACGTGTAGCTCGGTCCAATTCGTATTTGGCGTTCGGATACCGCCGATTGACCACCTCGCCGGCGTGCTCCGCCGCAACTAGGGGGCGGCGCCACCGTGCGCGACGACGGATTGGGGGAAAAGGTTTGGATCGTAGGATTTGGCGTCAGCGGCTGCGATTAGAACTAGGACACCGGTTCGACCTGATTCGTTCCGGATCGTTTGATCAGGATCGGACGGTTGCAGAACGATCTGGGTATTTTAAAATCCTGGGCGTCCATTAAAGATCCAGTGGCCCCTATTCCATACCGGTTCAAGTGATAGATCTTTTAATCCTAGCCGTCGGTTTCAGATCAGGCGGCTGCAGTGCAAGGATACCCCTTCGGCCCAGCATTTTGCTAAAGAGCCCCTGCGTTTAGTTGAAATAGAACCCGCCGTCCCTCGCTACTGTACTCTGAGTCTCGGGTTTCTTGCGCTGAGGCCCCTGACTTCTCCAGGATTTGGCGCGCAGTCCAGATAACAGAGAAACTAGATAATTAATATTAGAAAATGATTTTTAGCATAAAAATAAATCTTAAAACTTGTATAATTCATATTTAATTCATTTTAACTCCAAATTGAGTCATTCCAGTTGCAATAATTTTATTTTAATATTGTATATCAACTAGTAACACTGTTTAGCCATGAAACTTGAAGCAAATTTGTTCATTTGAATTACTTTGTTCTAGGTACTTAATAACTTCAGAAATTCATAACTAAATAACTATAACTCCAAATTTAGTGATTCTTGTTCCTACGATCTCGTAGCAACGCGTAGATTATTATTACTCAGTTTGTACTTATGTTTGGTGTAATGTTAATTTTGCCTATACAATGTTTGTTTGTATTGCTACGACTAGAGCGAGGTCACGTGTCATCTGAAGAGCAAGTTGGTACCTGGAATCTCAAGTCCCAGGCAAGTTGTGCCCTTGATCACTTCTTTTTACCCACTTATGTTCTAATTAATCATAATGATCTGCATAGGTTAATTTTGATGGGACCCAATAGGTTACCCCAGTTTGACTATCTTTATACCTTGTTCACCACTGAATCTTTGGGTAGTACCTGCTATTGCTTTATGTGGTTATGGGTATGGAGATACACTATTCATGATTACACTTTTGTTATCAGTTGTTATTTACTGTTCATGTTAAGATCATTATGTTAATTGGAACATGGAGCGACCACCCGGGAAAACAGTGCTACCACAAGGGAGGAATGGGACCCCTTGGCTGATTAATTAGGAAAGCTAGTGGAAGACTACCTTACCCGAAAGGGGCAAGGGCAGTAGGGGAGTGGTCAGTGTAGGGAGGCCCTCGGGAGGATTTTGCTGCGATGGCGGTCCTGCAAGGGATTCCTGCATTGGAACTTCCTATAAACTGTAGCGGGTTTTCGGAAGCTAGTGGAACTTTGTAAAGGCCTCGTAGTGGATCCCTAGCCATTCACCTCGGTAGTGTCTAAGGGCCTTGCAAACCCTGGCGACATGGGATACACGACTTGTGGGTAAAGATGCGCAACCTCTGCAGAGTGTAAAACTAGTATACTAGCCGTGCTCACGGTCATGAGCAGCTCGGACCCTCACATGAATAAATGATGGAACTAAATTCAATTTGTCATATGCATTGCATCGCAGGTGAAGTTGTTACTTTTGTTCTACTACTTAATGGGGTTTGGTATTTACTTATACTTAGTAACTGCTAATAAAATTTTGACCAACTTTAAAAGCAATGCTCAGCTCTAACCATCTTCTTTGGTAAGCCTTACACTTCACGTGAGCTCCCACCTTTGGCGAGTTCATGCACATTATTCCCCACAACTTGTTGAGCGATGAACGTATGTGAGCTCACTCTTGCTGTCTCACACACCCCACAGGTCAAGAACAGGTACCGCAGGATGATGCTCATGGAGGATGCCGCGATGAGTTCGTGAGAGGTCTAGGTCGTCGTCTCCCAGTCAACTTTGGGTTGCTGGACCGTTGTCTCCTTATAATGTAATTATTTATTTTGTATAGAACTCCTGTTATATATAAAGTTGTGACATTCGATCCTGTGCCACTATTCATCATATGTGTGAGACTTGGTCCCAGCACACCTGGTGTTTATGTTCGCGCTCGGGTTTTGGACCCCTAAAATCCGGGTGTGACAGAAGTGGTATCAGAGGAATGTTGACTGTAGGACGAAGCCTAGATAGAACTGGACAACCAATACTTACTCACCTTTGCTACTCTGATTCTTTTCTAAACTTATCTTAATCTACTCTCATCTAATTCCGCTTCACTCTGATTATTCTTACCTTTCATTTCTAGAGACAAATGTGGATTTCACACTTTGAAATCCTGTGCCTAAAGTGACCTTTAGGAATAGGAGACCTACTCTTAGGTACAAAAACAAAACTATTTTTATAGATATCTATGAACTTGAATGTTTGTTCTTATGCTACTTGTTTGATTTGGATCTTTGATTGAGTGTGATTAGTTGTGGAGTAATGTCCACAATTACATCTGCATATACGTATAGGCATAAATAGAATTCATAAGATAACTGAACAACTTAGATTATCCTCCACTAAAAGGTATCTATCTCGTAGAAGTTCTTCTTATCTTAAAAGACACTCTCTTATCTTAATAGATCCATCTTATCTTACAAGATACTCTCTTGCCTTAATAAATTCATCTTATCTTGAAAAGATTTTGTTATCCTAATAGATCTAATTTACCTCAAAAGATTATACCTTATCCTTATGAATTCATCCTACCCTAATTAGCATATTTATCCTAGTCTAAAATATCAACCATGATCTAATTCAAAGTAATTAGATATTGTCTAGACTAATCCGGTGATACCAATCTAGATCCCATCTAATCTAATATGATCCAATCTAAAGTGAGTTATTTAATAAATTAGTTAGTACTAGTGAAATGGATTAGACCTCACTCCTATAAAAATGATTTAAGCTAAATTGATGCCCTAGATTAACTTGACCATATACATATGCAACTACCTTACCCATCCGATAGTTGCATAATCCCTCTGTGTTAACACTAATAGAGCTTCTGACCTACCCACACCGTATACCCCATCCTATCTCAAAAGATTCTAACATATCCTAACAAGATATATCTTACCCTGATAAATCTATCTAACTTAAACTAGTCTAATCTAGATCATATCTAATTTAATATGGTCTAATCTAGTGTGAGTTACTTAATGCTGGTGAAAAGGATAAGGCCATACTCCTAAATCACTTAAGCCTAATTTGGAGACTTATATCAACTTGGCCATACACAACAACTCGACCTATATAACAAGTTACATAACTTACCCAATCAATAGAGTCTTAATGGATTGCATAATCTATCAACCACCACCTGACATCAAACCAGATTTTGACCTACATCATGTAGTCTATCTCACCCATATATATCTAATCGTGACAAAATTCTATCCTACCTTTGGATACCCACCTTATACGACTGGTAACCTCAATCTGAACATAAAACAAAGATTAAGCCCTACTAAAGAATCTTCAGATTATAACCAGCTACTAGCTTATTCATTCCGCTTATTGAATAATTTCCTTTGCAAAACTATTACCATATGCCTCTAACTTTCATGGTCAATACCAGGAAAAGAAAGATTATCACGTAACAGCAAGCAGAAATGAATCCTCCAAATCCTCCACCTGTTGAAATCGATCAAGTGGTTGCTGCCCAAAGACTGGTAATACAACAATTAACAGACCTGGTGACCGTGATGCAAAATCAGATAAGACAAGAACACGAGGAAATACGTCAGGTCCGTCAAGAAATAAGGCAAGTACGGTTGGAGAGACAACAACAACAACCTCCACCACCACCACCAGCTCCACCAAGCTACATAGATATAAATTATGATGATTTGTAAAATCTAGATGTTACTTTAGTTAGAGATGATATGATATTATTTTAGAAGGAACAATAAGGTCTATTGACCCTATGTTTTGTTAAAGAATTATACCTCATGCTGAGATTTCTTTGTTTGTGCATATGTTCCGAGAACAATATGAGTATGCATCCTTTTCTTACAAATCTCGAGGACGAGATTATTTTTAAGGGGGGTAGGATTTGTAACACCCTAAAGTTCGATCTTGTGAAATTAAGGAAAAATTTCCCAAGGGTTTTTAATCAAAACACCTTTCTTTAAAATAATATTCATAATTTCAAAAGTTACTACTCCAATATTTTATATAAATTAAAGTATTCTTGGATTGCAATTATATATAAGAATTATGATTAAACTATTCCTTAATATATAATCTACAATATAATTTATATGTCACTAAAATGTGAACTAGTCCCTATTTTATGATTGGAATCATGTATAAAATAACTAAAACAACTGTATATAAATAATAATAACAATATAAAGTTTTTCACTCATGCTGATGTTTTATTTGTGCAACTAAAAGTAAAAATAAAATGTGGAATGTAAACTTGAGTTTGGATTTTGAAAATAGAAATTAGAAAAGTGAAAGAAATAAATATTATGTAGAGAAAAATAAGTAAACAAAGATATATGATTCCTACACTAGGGTTTGAATTGGTATAATTTACTCAAAGGTGAAGCTCATAACAAACTTTGAATTTAAATTTTGAATTCAAACTGAATTTGGGAATAAGGAAAAATAAGAAAATAAAAAGGAAAAGGTTAGAACGCTTACCTGGGCCCTGAACCTCAATTCAGCCCACCTTTCCTTCCCCTCCGCGCCAGCCCATCTCTACTTGCTTCCCTCCACTGGCTGCAACAATGACATGTGGGCCCCGATGGCAGCCAGCTCCCTCCCGCGCGGCATCTATTGACGATCTCTGCGATGTGGGCCGCATCGTCAGCCACCGTTTCCCCGTCACACGTGCTTGGTCACTGACCGGTGGGTCCACCTCGTCAGCCGTCTTCCTCCCGGACTCCACGGCTGAGCTCAACAGAAGTGCGTGCGATATACTCGCCGACCAACCAACGAAGTCCGTGAATCGACCTTCTAACCAACCGGCCGAGATCCTCGTGCCTGCCTGCCCCTATTTAAGCACCGGTCGAGGCGTTGCCCTCGCTCCATCTTCAGCCGACCGTGAGCCCCCATTGCCGCCGCGGTGACGGAACTCAGTCCGCCGCGTGCTAAGTGCCTCCCGCCGTCGATTTGCCCTCCGTTGAGCGTGCGGGTTCACCCCCGTGATCCCTTGAAGCTGTTGCGGGGACCTCCCGGGCTTGTCTTCGTCCCTTGAGCCCTGAATTGCTCATCGACGTTAGTGTCGTCGCCGCAGACCCGCTCTCCTCCGTGGACAGCCCCCTTCGCCGCATAATACTCGGTATGGATCCCTACACCATGCTCGCCAAGTCCTCCTTTACGTGTAGCTCGGTCCAATTCGTATTTGGCGTTCGGATACCGCCGATTGACCACCTCGCCGGCGTGCTCCGCCGCAACTAGGGGGCGGCGCCACCGTGCGCGACGACGGATTGGGGGAAAAGGTTTGGATCGTAGGATTTGGCGTCAGCGGCTGCGATTAGAACTAGGACACCGGTTCGACCTGATTCGTTCCGGATCGTTTGATCAGGATCGGACGGTTGCAGAACGATCTGGGTATTTTAAAATCCTGGGCGTCCATTAAAGATCCAGTGGCCCCTATTCCATACCGGTTCAAGTGATAGATCTTTTAATCCTAGCCGTCGGTTTCAGATCAGGCGGCTGCAGTGCAAGGATACCCCTTCGGCCCAGCATTTTGCTAAAGAGCCCCTGCGTTTAGTTGAAATAGAACCCGCCGTCCCTCGCTACTGTACTCTGAGTCTCGGGTTTCTTGCGCTGAGGCCCCTGACTTCTCCAGGATTTGGCGCACAGTCCAGATAACAGAGAAACTAGATAATTAATATTAGAAAATGATTTTTAGCATAAAAATAAATCTTAAAACTTGTATAATTCATATTTAATTCATTTTAACTCCAAATTGAGTCATTCCAGTTGCAATAATTTTATTTTAATATTGTATATCAACTAGTAACACTGTTTAGCCATGAAACTTGAAGCAAATTTGTTCATTTGAATTACTTTGTTCTAGGTACTTAATAACTTCAGAAATTCATAACTAAATAACTATAACTCCAAATTTAGTGATTCTTGTTCCTACGATCTCGTAGCAACGCGTAGATTATTATTACTCAGTTTGTACTTATGTTTGGTGTAATGTTAATTTTGCCTATACAATGTTTGTTTGTATTGCTACGACTAGAGCGAGGTCACGTGTCATCTGAAGAGCAAGTTGGTACCTGGAATCTCAAGTCCCAGGCAAGTTGTGCCCTTGATCACTTCTTTTTACCCACTTATGTTCTAATTAATCATAATGATCTGCATAGGTTAATTTTGATGGGACCCAATAGGTTACCCCAGTTTGACTATCTTTATACCTTGTTCACCACTGAATCTTTGGGTAGTACCTGCTATTGCTTTATGTGGTTATGGGTATGGAGATACACTATTCATGATTACACTTTTGTTATCAGTTGTTATTTACTGTTCATGTTAAGATCATTATGTTAATTGGAACATGGAGCGACCACCCGGGAAAACAGTGCTACCACAAGGGAGGAATGGGACCCCTTGGCTGATTAATTAGGAAAGCTAGTGGAAGACTACCTTACCCGAAAGGGGCAAGGGCAGTAGGGGAGTGGTCAGTGTAGGGAGGCCCTCGGGAGGATTTTGCTGCGATGGCGGTCCTGCAAGGGATTCCTGCATTGGAACTTCCTATAAACTGTAGCGGGTTTTCGGAAGCTAGTGGAACTTTGTAAAGGCCTCGTAGTGGATCCCTAGCCATTCACCTCGGTAGTGTCTAAGGGCCTTGCAAACCCTGGCGACATGGGATACACGACTTGTGGGTAAAGATGCGCAACCTCTGCAGAGTGTAAAACTAGTATACTAGCCGTGCTCACGGTCATGAGCAGCTCGGACCCTCACATGAATAAATGATGGAACTAAATTCAATTTGTCATATGCATTGCATCGCAGGTGAAGTTGTTACTTTTGTTCTACTACTTAATGGGGTTTGGTATTTACTTATACTTAGTAACTGCTAATAAAATTTTGACCAACTTTAAAAGCAATGCTCAGCTCTAACCATCTTCTTTGGTAAGCCTTACACTTCACGTGAGCTCCCACCTTTGGCGAGTTCATGCACATTATTCCCCACAACTTGTTGAGCGATGAACGTATGTGAGCTCACTCTTGCTGTCTCACACACCCCACAGGTCAAGAACAGGTACCGCAGGATGATGCTCATGGAGGATGCCGCGATGAGTTCGTGAGAGGTCTAGGTCGTCGTCTCCCAGTCAACTTTGGGTTGCTGGACCGTTGTCTCCTTATAATGTAATTATTTATTTTGTATAGAACTCCTGTTATATATAAAGTTGTGACATTCGATCCTGTGCCACTATTCATCATATGTGTGAGACTTGGTCCCAGCACACCTGGTGTTTATGTTCGCGCTCGGGTTTTGGACCCCTAAAATCCGGGTGTGACAGTAGCCCCTACCCTCCCCCACAAAAACAGAGATATAACAACACAAAGCTATTGTCATGCCTGGACGGACATACCAGAGACATCAACATAGAACAGCTCAGGACTGGAGGTCCAAGCAAACACGTTCAGTTTTGTGGCTAAAAGAACAAAAGGACTTGAGAAAGAAATCAAAGCAACAAACCTTGAAAGTATGCTCATCCTAAGAAGGGAAGCAACGCCTTGCATCAGCTGGTTCAAAGTGTGTCACAGTCATGTTTTTCCTCTCCCCATTAAGCTCATGCACACTACAAACAGAAGGTTAAGTTGTGAATATGTTTCTTGATTTACAGAAAATGAAACAGGTCGGTCCATTGGACACAAACCGTAGAGACATCTAAAACATCCCCATAAAATGAAACAGGTCGATTCAGTTTGCATATCAACTTGAAGTGAGACTGTCAAACATAAAAATGTTCTTTGCTTATTACAGAAGTATAAGAGTATGTCTTGTTGGAGGTGCGTAACAATAGTATCAACTGAAACATGTGAACCTCATTTTGCGCACAATAAGGGTAGAATTTTATGTATCTTCTCTGCAAGAAACACAGATTCATCTGCTTCTTCTTTGAATTTTCTTTTTTCAGGTACTCAATAAAGAACTCTTTGGTCATATGACACCATGCTTCTACACAATGCACATTTGCAATAAATCCACCTTTGACTAAATCCAACCAATTCACTTCATACAATTTTGGTCCAATTAGAAAATTCAGGTTAGTAATACGTTCGTCCTTTCTCACAAGGGTAGATGCCATAATATTAGCATGGTTAATTTATAATACACCAAGGCAAATAATGAGATCATGCATGATTATATGATGGGAACATACCAGTAAGACCAAGCTTGCAGTGATATTTAGTAATGCTGATGACTTTTCTGAACATACACAAGAAAAGGAGACAAAAAGTGAATGTGACACTTTATTAAGACATGGAACCATAAACACCTCAACAATCAGATGATAGATTAATCCACCTCATTCATTAGAAGCAAGCCCAATGGTATCTCTTCCATTACCAGTGATGCGTCCGCTGCATTTCATGCCTCTCTGTTCTCACATGATGCTGGAAGATCATCACCGGTTCCTGTAACCAATGCCAAATTTATTAGTACATCATTTCAAATGTTGTTACCTGACTGGTTCAAACTGGCTGGCGGGCAGGTAAAATTCTGAAAGTTGTTCTGCCTGTACAAAATGTGTTGTTCCTGATGTTCTAATAAAAAGGTTCATGAATTAACCAACAGAAGAAAACAAATCATGATTTACCTGCTATATGTTGCAGAGGCACACAATCATATTTGACGAGTGTGATCCGTTATTCCCGGTGTTGTGCTATGTGTTGGTTTTGATCTGTCACGCGTAGAGAGACAGCCGTTGCTTCGGTGCACTTCTCTCCTAGTCCAAGATCTTCTCATCCTCCTCGGTGACATGGAAATCATCATAGTTCCTGATTGATGCAAGTACTAAATCATTAAGGTGGATATTGTTTTTGCATTAACTGGACTGCATGTGCTCAAGCATGTGAGAAAGGGTTCCATGTCTGTGTCTATTGCCTTGTGAGACTTGTCCGTCATTTCTTTCAAACGTTATTTAGAGGCATGATAATCATGACATAATGAAGCAATAAAATCCACACCTTTCTCAGTTTGTTTGACTGAATTCAAACAAACAAACAAAAACATAACTATGAGCATAACTCAATGAATAATTTAAAAATATATTCAAAAAGAACAATTCCTTAAGTGAGAAGAGCCTTTAATCGAAGCTCTAAATTTAGCTAGCATGTGAATCAAAAGTATGGCCTGCATTGCAGTAAGCAGTTTTCTGATCAACTAAAAATACATGTAGCACCTCACAACACTAAAGGTGTTAGTACAAATTACAAACTGAATAATGAATAATGAATGTTTGAAAGACAAAAATGCAGCATGGAATGATTTAAAAAAGGTTAGTATCAATACACCTTACTTGTGAACTACAATATGTTTAAGAAGGTCCATGTCCACCATGTCAAGGTCCACATCCGGGGAGTGGCGCTGCAGCAGGTCGAGCTCATCGAGGAGCCAGCCCATGAGGTCCATGTCTTCAGTGGCGCTCTCGAGCATTGGGCATGATCTTCTTTTTCAAAAGGATCCTAGGTGCATATGTGTCAGGTATTTAAATTTAGGTTGCTGCCCTTGTGTCAGTACTGTGATCATGAGCTTCATGTTGGCATGCTCACGTTGTTAAAATTATAGTGCACCACGATTAATTGTTGTTACTCAATCCAAGTTTTAGTGAGAACAGAAAAAAGAATCACAAGCATAATATTCTCAAATGTTATAACTAAATATAAAAAAGAATCACATGCATAATGTAAACTCACCAGACTACTGTTTCTACGCCTCGCTGAGTGATAAGTGCACTGTGATGCTCCTCCTCTCCACTGCTTGGAAATTATAATTGAACATTTAAAATTCACATCTATTTGAACTATAAAAAGGAACAGCACCGTCAGGACTCACGACGACAATAGCATTTAGCCAAAAAAAATCCATCCATTGAATTTGGTCTGTTATGGCTCCAGAACCATCCAAAGTGTGAACTATAAAGAACAAGCAGCAGACCCAAGATGCTTCCATGGAATTTACCTCAATCAAAATAAAGTTTGCCGAGTGCAGACATAATTCATTTATAAGATGCTTGATACATCACTCTAATATACATGTATATAAAAAACTAAAACCACCGATACCCAGCAAACATAATGCCATGATACCCCGAGGAATTTCAACTGTATATCATTAACGAAACAATTTGCCCCCACAGAAATTCTAACCAAAGTTGCAGTTACCATAGTGCAAGAATGTTGTGATTTTGGTGCTTGCTCGAACCACGAATGCCAAAATGGTAGAAGTGATTGAACACGCAAAACACATAAGAGTAAGAATGTGTCATCGTGTTTTGGTAGGAACAAGGAACGGAGGAGCAGGGTGTACGTACAATCTCACCTTTCATGCACATTTCTACTTTTACTTTCTGCCCTTTCCTTGATTTCCCTTTCCTGTTATTGTT
This sequence comes from Zea luxurians, assembly GCA_029449295.1. Classification (NCBI taxonomy): domain Eukaryota; kingdom Viridiplantae; phylum Streptophyta; class Magnoliopsida; order Poales; family Poaceae; genus Zea; species Zea luxurians. The sequence goes on along the minus strand of JAOPSE010000010.1, from coordinate 94,650,922 downwards.
CGATGGGGCCTTCGTCTCCTTGTAAAAGCAAACTCTCCAAATTTATGGCCAACCTTCCCTTCAGTGATCTTGCACCAGACATGACTTTTCCCATTGTAAATGAGCACAGTGGAACCAACAAATTCCGGCAAAATAGAAGATCTACGAGACCAAATCTTCTTCCCGTTCATGTTTTCTCTGTTCTTCTTTATTCTAGCCAGGAAAGCATCGACGAATGCTCCCTTCCATAGAGCCCTTGAGCTGCACACAACAGTAGATACATACAATTCAACAATCAACAAGCAATGCAGGAGGAAGACTGACATAGAAGCACAAGTTAGTGTTGGTGATGATCCACATACATAACAAGCTCGTAGCTATATTTACCTGAAATTATTAGCTATATTTACCTGAAATCACGAGCTGCTGCTCCAAGGCCGGAGAACCTAAAATTATTAGCTATATTTACCTGAAATCACGAGCTGCTGCTCCAAGGCTAGAGAATAGAGGAGATGAGATGTGCTGGGGCCTAGGCGCCTGATCAGACCACGCGGTGGAACATACAAATTGAGGGGCGCGATGGAGGCAAGCATATGCCGGTGGCGGCGATAATGGCCGGCTCGGCCTACTGCAGCAGCCACTTCATGGTCTCGCCGTCAGACTTGTGGTCGAGCTCCCGCGTGATCTAGAAGATCCACGTGACGCAGAGCGTGGGTATCCGGATCCGACAGCCTCAACCGTCGACCATGTTGTGGCGGCATCCGGATCATGGGATGTAGGAGAGGGAACCATGCGGACCTTCCATGGAACAACGCGCGTAGAGTGGATCCGCGTCGATTTGGGCCGATTGAATGGTGCCGGGTCGGACCTTCCATGGAACCACGCGGACCTTCCATGGAGAGCCCGGTCGAGGTCGACACCGATCGTGCCCTTCCATGGAGAGCAGAGTGGATCCGCGTGGTGGCCAGTGCCGGGTCGGGGTCGACGATGCCGTGACGCTTGCCCGAAGTACCAAGTGACGCCTGCTACGGTAATGGCAGACCTTTCATGGCGGTGGGGAGGATCGAGGATCCGCGTGGGCGTTGATTGTGGCGGCGGTGGGGAGCACGCACTGAACCGAGGCAGAACCACCAGTGCTGTGGATGCCTACAGTAGAGACTTAAGGAGTAGTAGAGATATAATAGCTCATAATTATGTTCCCTTTTTATAGAGGAAGCATTGGTATTTCATTCAACGTGGACGAGAGAGAAGATGGAAAGGAGCTCGTCAAAGAGTGTGCACTGCGATAGAGCCACAATTTTTTTTTAGAAAGGGGAATAAACTAAACCGCTACATTATAGGCGTCCCTTATACATTTTACTATGTACATTTTAAAATTTAGGAGAGGCTCCCGTGAGACTAGCTATGGGCTCGGAAGAGGTAGGGGAGGCTCGAGCCCTGCCCGCCCCCACCGTTTCCTCCGTCCCTGAGTGTGCCAGCAGTAGTGAATCTCGCACATCCGCCGAGAACACATGGGTCTATTTCTCCCTGTGAGAGCACCTAGAGGGGGGGTGAATAGGTGATCCTGTGAAACTTGAAAACTTAATGCCACAAAACTTGGTTAGGTGTTAGCACAATAATTGCCAAGTGGCTAGAGAGGAGTCTCAACAAAACACAATAACCACAGGAGATCAATCACAGAGATGGCGTAGTGGTTTATCCCGTGGTTCGGCCAAGACCAATGCTTGCCTACTCCACGTTGTGGCATCCCAACAGACGAGGGTTGCAATCAACCCCTCTCAAGCGGTCCAAAGACCCACTTGAATACCACGGTGTTTTGCTTTGCTTATCTTTATCCCGCTTGCGAGGAATCTCCACAAATTGGAGTCTCTCGCCCTTACACTTGAAGTTCACAAAGAAGCACAGAGTAAGGGAGGGATTAGCAACTCACACAAGACACAAAGATCACAGCAAATATGCACACACAAGACCCAGACTTGAGCTCAAGACACTATCACAAGTTTCTCACTAGAACGGAGCTCAAATCACTAAGAATGTCGAACAAGTGCGCAAGAACGAAGTGTGAGTGATCAATTGTGCTCAAAGAATGCTTGGATATCTTCTCCATGCGCCAAGGGGTCCCTTTTATAGCCCCAAGGCAGCTAGGAGCCGTTGAGAGCAATCCGGGAAGGCAATTCTTGCCTTCTGTCGACTGGCGCACCGGACACTGTCCGGTGCAGATTTCTTTCCCGATTTGGCAAAGCCGACCGTTGGCAGCCTTGGAGCCGTTGGCACACCGGACACTGTCTGGTGCACACCGGACAGTCCGGTGCTCCCTTCTAGCCGTTGGCTCGGCCACGTGTCCCGCGCGGATCGCGCGGCCGACCGTTGGCCCACCGGACAGTCCGGTGAATTTTAGCCGTACGCCACCGACGAAGTCCCGAGAGCAGCAAGTTGATGGATGCCAGCCTGGCGCACCGGACACTGTCCGGTGCACCACCGGACACTGTCCGGTGCACCCAGACTGAGCAGATTCTTTGCTGCTTCGAGCCACTTGTAACACCCGGTTTTAAAGGACAAAGCTGGGTGCATCTCATACATGCGCCAAAGAAGACAACATATATAATAACAGAGTGCATAGAGATAAATGTCATAAAACATCAGAGTATTTATTACATAGCGGAAGACTTATTACAAAATAAAGATAAATGTAAAACGAACTAAGGATCATCGGCGCCAATGTCAACTGAGAAACGCCACCTAGATCAGATCATACTCCTCGCCTTGTGGCTCCTCCTGAACCACCTGCTCTTCTCCTGTGGGGGGGGGGGTGTGAGACAGCAAGAGTGAGCTCACATACGTTCATAGCTCAACAAGTCATGGGGAATAATGTGGCATGAACTCACCAAAGGTGGGAGTTCATGAAGTGTAAGGCTGATCAATGAAATAAAGGCTGAAGCTGAGCATTGCTTTTATAAGTTGGTCAAAATTTTATTAGCAGTTACTAAGTGTAAGTGAATACCAAACCATAGTAATAATAAGTAAAAGTAATAATAAAATAATCCCAAATGCAATGAAATGACAGGTTAAGTTTAAGTTCCATAATTTAATCATGTGAGTGTCCGAGCCGCTCATGACCGTGAGCACGGCTAGTATACCAGTTTTACACTCTGCAGAGGTTGCGCATCTTTACCCACAAGTCGTGTTACCCATTTGCCACAGAGTTGATCAGACTCCATACACCTCTACCTAGGAAGCAAGGCAGGGTGCCACTACGAGGCCTTTACAAAGTTCCACTAGCTTCAGACTACCCGCTACAGTTTATAGGAAGCTCCAGTGCAGGGTTCCTGGCTGACCGCCATCGCAGCAAAATCAACCAGGGACCTCCCTACACTGACCACTCCCCTACTGCCCTTGCCCCTTTCGGGTAAGGTAGCCCTCCCCTAGCTTTCCTAGTTAATCAGCCAAGGGCGTCCCATTAAACCCTTATGGTAGCACTGTTTTCTCGGGTGGTTCTCCATGTTCCCATTAACATAATGATCTTAACATGAACAAGGAAGAATAAAACAGATAACAATAAATAGTATAACAATGAGTGATGAATATCTCTATACCCAAATCCACATAAAGCAATAGCATGTACTACCCAAAACTTTAGTAGTAAAACCAGTGGTGAAGCAAGGTATAAAGATAGTCAAAATCTAGGGCACCCTATTGGGTCCCAGCAAAATTATCCTATGCAGATCATTATGAATAATAAGAACATGAATGGGTAAAAGAAGTGATCAAGGGCACAACTTGCCTTCCACGAGCTCCTGCTCAGCTACTTCAACTTGTTGAACCTCAGGTTCCACAGTGGCTTGCTCGTCTACTCGCATCAATACAATACATACATAGCATAGCATAAATTAACATCACATCAAACATGCAAATAGAATATACAGTAATAAACTAGACATTAAAATATGATCACAGGAACTGGAATCATTAAATTTGGAGTTATATATTTTAAGTTATGGATTTTCTAATGTTTTATGTGCTTAATACAAGATTAAGTGAAGGAATAATTTTAATGTGTTTGTCATGTCAGAACAGAGGCACTAATGGGTAGACAATATTATTACAAAAATTTAGGAACTGAAATGGGTCAATTTGGACAAGATATGAATTAAATATGATTTATACAAGTTTCTCGAATTATTTTTGTATTAAAAATGATTTTAAAATGAATTCTTCTGATTTTATTCGCTGACTGGACTGTGCGTCAAAATCAGATAAACCCAGGGGCCAGTGGGTAAGTTTTCACAGACCTAGTGAACAGCACAGGTGGACGGCGGGTTATTTTGTTAAAAGGACAGGGACTCTTTAGAGATTATGCCAGGCCGAAGGGGTATCGCGCGATAATGGTCGTTGGATCTTGCGCGGGCGGTGCAGATTAGATCCCACCGCGCCTGAGACAACAGGCAATGTGCACCGCACGATTCACGTTCTACGCTCCAAATTCAAAACCCTAAAATGAACTCTCATCTGTCCGATCTAAATCTGATGGCTCTCATCTCCCCAATCTGAATCGATGCGCCCGGAGTAATCTGATCCGCCGAACGGTCATCCAACGGCTAGGAGTATTTGCCCCCAAACCAACTCGAGGTGTGGCGGCGCCGCCCAGAGACGCGGCCGCGCTCCTCACCGGTGGTAGCTCTCCGATGATCTGAGGCCCCATTCTAGTGTATAGCTAGCGCAACGCAAACAGGGGAACATAGCGGACCGATTAATGCATTCCATACCGTGGGTCGAAGCTCCGCTGATGATGGTCACGGTGAAGCAACAATACGGCGGAAGTCCCAGGTCCGATGAGGAATTTCGCAACCCCGATGGTACTTTCTCCTCCGCAGGCGCCGCGTATACTTCCGCCGCCCCGAGACGGTTGTCCCACACCACACAATTGGCTCCTAACGACAGTGAGGAAGCAAACCGACGACGACGGCCGCCGGCTATGGCGTAACTCTCTGTGAGGGTTACGGGACGGCTCAGGTAGTTGTGAGTGCGAGGGGGGGTCGCGTAGGAGACGAGGCTTGCATTTATCACCCGGGCGTACGAGATCTGCGACGTGGTCCAGCTTCTCCGAGGAAAAGGGGCGACGCCCGCCGTAAGACCCGCCGCGCCGGTCGCGCGGTCTGTTGAAGACGACGAGCACGCGCGCTGACAGGTGGGGCCGCGTTGCAGTGTCACGCGAGAATGCGGGAGCGAGCGCGTGGACCTGAGACAGAATGGTGGGGCCCGGTCGCCAGTGCTTGAAGTCTCGCCCAAGCGCTCAGGGTCACTTGGCCAGGGGGCCCACACGTCAGTGTCGCGGTGAAAAAAGAAAAAAAGGGGGAGAGAATAGAGTGGGCCGCGCGAGGTAAAGGGAAAATGGGCTGAAAGGGGCATTTCGGGCCCATTCGGGTTCTGGTTCTTTTTTATTATTATTCTTTTCTGTTTTATTATTATTTTTTTTCTTTTCATTTTCAAATGCAATCTTCAATCAAATTTTAAATTCAACCCATGTGATAAATTCATCCTCAGTTTGAAATGCGCAATTTGATAATATCCCTGTGAAAGATATGTATTCTCATTTTTATTTTATTTTATGTAGTATTTTTCCCATCTCTTTTACTTCTCTTATTTCAAACCCTAATTTCAATCTAGGGTTTAATCCAACCTTTAGAATTATTATCTCATTGTTATTATCATTATAAATTTTTTTTAATGTGCAAACATATAAAACTCCAATATGATGCATATTCTTTTTATCATTTGTTTTAATTCATCTCCAACTTTTATGTATGCTCTTTTTATGATGCAAATATGGCACATGAAATAAGGAATTCACTATATAATCCTTTTATACAATTTTGAGTATTACAAATCCTACCCCCCTTAAAAAGAATCTCGTCCTCGAGATTAAGAAGATCTAGGGAAAAGATGGGGAAAATCTATGCGAAGCTCTTCTTCTCTTTCCCAAGTCGCTTCATCTTCACCGTGGTGACTCCATTGAACTTTGCACATCTTTATAACCTTATTCCTCGTGACACGAGTCAGTGTATCCAGAATCTTGATAGGGTACTCAGCATAAGTCAGGTCATCTTGAACACTAAGGTCCTCCATCGGTAGTTGCTCCTCAGGTACCCTGAGGCACTTCTTTAGCTGAGACACATGAAATACATCATGTACATCTGATAGATGATCCGGTAACTCCAATTGGTATGCAACTTCTCCCACTCGCTTTAAGATTAAGAAGGGTCCAATAAAACGAGGGGACAACTTTCCTTTGACTTTGAATCTCCTCATACCCCGGAGTGGTGACACCTTCAAGTAGACATGATCACCCTCCTTAAACTCCAGTAATCTTCTCCTATTATCAGCATAGCTCTTTTGCCTGGATTATGCAATTCTCAAATTTTCTCTTATCATCCGAACTTGTTCTTCTGCCTCTTGTATAAGTTCAGGCCCAAAGAACTGTCTTTCTCCAGTCTGATCCCAATACAGTGGAGTCCTGCATTTTCTACCATACAGAGCTTCAAATGGTGACATCTTCAAACTGGCCTGGTAGCTATTATTATAAGAAAACTCAGCATAGGGTAAGCTCTTCTCCCAACTGCCACCATGCTTGAGAGCACAAGCTCTTAACATATCTTCCAGTACTTGATTTGTCCTCTCTGTCTGTCCATCAGTCTGGGGATGGTAGGCTGAACTAAAATTCAACTTTGTATCCAAGCTTTCATGCAACTTCTTCCAAAATCGAGAAGTAAACTGTGATCCTCGATCAGACACGATCTTCTTAGGCACTCCATGTAGACAAACTATCCGGGTCATATACAATTCTGCGAGCTTGGCTCCCGTATAATTAGTCCTCACTGGTATGAAATGAGCCACTTTTGTTAATCTGTCCACAATTACCCAAATAGAGTCATATCCTGCTGGAGTGCAGGGTAGTCCAACAATAAAATCCATACCAATTTCTTCCCATTTCCACTCAGGTATCTTCAATGGGTGCAATAATCCAGCGGGTCTTTGATGTTCGGCCTTGACTCTTTGACATACATCACACTTAGCCACATGAGCAGCCACATCTCTTTTCAGTCCATACCACCAATACTTTTGCTTCAAATCTTGATACATCTTAGTGCTTCCAGGGTGGATGGAGTATTCAGAATCATGAGCTTCTTTCAATATAGCCTCACGGAGGCTATCGATCTCTAGAACACATATCCGGTCTTTGAACCATATAGTACCTTGCTCATCCTCCGTGAATTCTGGAACTCTTCCTTCAGTAATAAGATCCTTGATCTCTTGAATCTTAGCATCACCAATCTGACCTTTACGAATCTCTTGCTCCAAGGTAGGTTCCAATTCAATGGTGACTCCTTCAGTGTGAGTAACAATTCCCAAATTGAGTCTCTCAAAGTCTTTTGCTAATTCATCGGGTAGCTGGACAACAAAAGCGGAGTGAACATGTTCCTTCCGACTCAAGGCATCTGCAACCAAATTTGCCTTGCCTGGATGATAGTGAATCTCCAAATCATAATCCTTAATGAGCTCCAACCAACGACGTTGTCTAAGGTTGAGATCCTTCTGAGTGAATATATACTTCAAACTCTTATGATCCGTATATACTTGGCACTTAGTTCCCATAATGTAGTGTCTCCAAATCTTAAGTGCATGCACAACGACAGCCAGCTGTAAGTCATGGGTGGGGTAGTTCAATTCATGCTTCCTCAACTGACGAGATGCATAGGCAATCACATGACCATCTTGCATAAGCACACATCCAAGTCCTTGGCCACATGCATCACAATAAATGTCAAATCCCTTCTGCAGATCTGGCATAATCAGTACTGGAGGTGACATCAATCTTTCCTTCAATTGATCAAAACTCTCTTGGCATTTCTCATCCCACTTAAATTCTCTTCCTTTTTCCAAAAGCGATGTCATAGGCTTGGCAATCTTAGAGAATCGTTCAATAAACCTCCGATAGTAGCCTGCTAATCCCAAGAAACTCCGAATCTCAGTAACTGTAGTGGGTGCTCTCCACTCCATTATCTCCTTAACCTTAGCAGGATCCACTGCTATTCCTCCATTAGAAATAATATGACCAAGGAATGGCACCTTGTCGATCCAAAACTCGCATTTGCTGAACTTAGCATAGAGTTGATTATCTCGTAACTTCTGTAGCACCAACCTTAGATGTTGTTCATGATCGCTTTAATTCTTAGAATAGATAAGAATATCGTCGATGAACACCACGACGAATCTGTCCAAGTACTCCATAAACACCTTATTCATCAAATTCATGAAATAAGATGGTGCATTGGTTAATCCAAATGACATAACCGTAAACTCGTATAATCCATATCGAGTCGAGAATGCTGTCTTGGGAATATCCGATGGTCTAATCCTCATCTGATGGTATCCCGATCGGAGATCAATCTTCGAGAATACCCTGGCTCCTCTCATCTGATCAAATAAATCCTCGATACGGGGTAAGGGATACTTGTTCTTCACAGTAACATCATTAAGAGATCTATAATCCACACACATTCTTTGGGATCCATCCTTCTTCTGTACAAACAGTACCGGTGCTCCCCACGGTGAGGAACTCGGACGAATGTACCCAGCCTCTTGTAACACAGTTAACTGCTTCTTCAGTTCCTTCAACTCCTCTACGGACATTCTATATGGCCGTTTAGAAATAGGGGCAGTTCCAGGTAAAAGATCAATCACAAACTCAACTTATCTATCAGGTGGCATCCCTAGTAACTCCTCTGGAAAGACATCCGAAAAATCTCTAACCACCCGGATGTTGTCACCAACAAACTCCTCAGGTATAAAGAACATTGCACACATGGATGAGGAGGTTACTGCAATATTAACTTGAAATCTCTCTCCTTTAGTGGTAGTGAGTTCTACGGTACCTCTACCACATGCTATAACGGCCTTTGCCTTTCTCAGCCATGACATACCAAGGATCAGATCTATACTGCTTGACTCTAATGTTATAGCAGTAGCTCCAAATTCTCTACTCATAATGGTCAATGTCAATCTATGTGTCATTTGATTCGCCTCAACAGGCCCTTTAGGTGTAATTACTCTCATGGGTTTTCTCATATTGTCCAACACATATGCACAAACCAAAATCTCAGCATGACGCATAATTTTATTAGCAACACATGGGGTCAAATAGACCTTTTTATTCCTCCTAAAATAGTATCATACCGAATACTAACTAAAGGAACATGTAGATCTTACAAATAGTAGTAATTTATATATATGTTTATGTAGCTTGGTGGAGCTGGTGGTGGTGGAGATGGTGGTTGTTGTCTTGTCTCTCCAACCGTGATTGCCTTATTTCTTGATGTATCTCCAGACGGGCCTGACGTATTTCCTCGCGTTCTTGTCTTATCTGGTTTTGCATTTCGGTCACCATGTCTGTCAATTGTTGTATTACCAGCCTTTGGGCTGCAATCACTTGATCGATTTCAACAGGTGAAGGATTTGGAGGATTCATTTCTGTTTGCTGTTGCGTGATAATCTTTCCTTTCCTGGTATTGACCATCTGAGTTAGATACATAAGGTAAGACAATACTAGACAAGGCAGTAATTACAAATCATGTTACTTTGGGGGATTTATTAGCTAAGCAGTTTAATGTTTTACCTACCATAGCTAATTTATTATCTTATGCTGGCACATACTAAGATGTCCATATATAATACTTCAATCAATCAAAGAAGCAAATCAGACATTTTTCATCAGAACAATCAACCAACATTTTTAAAATAGAGAAAATAGTTTTATTTTCGTCTGAGGTTCCCTATCTCTGAAAAGACCATAAGTGTAGGATTCCAAGGCGTGAAATCCTTCTTGTCTTAGAGTAGAAAAGGTAAGAATGATCAGAGTAGAACAGTAGAAGGTGAGACAGGATCAAGATAAGTATAGAAAGAATTAGAATAAGATAAGTAGGTAAGGGTTTTGTCCATTTCTATCTAGGTTTCGTCCTACAGTCAACATTTGCTCTGATACCACTTCTGTAACACCCGGTTTTAAAGGACAAAGCCGGGTGCATCTCATACATGCGCCAAAGAAGACAACATATATAATAACAGAGTGCATAGAGATAAATGTCATAAAACATCAGAGTATTTATTACATAGCGGAAGACTTATTACAAAATAAAGATAAATGTAAAACGAACTAAGGATCGTCGGCGCCAATGTCAACTGAGAAACGCCACCTAGATCAGATCATACTCCTCGCCTTGTGGCTCCTCCTGAACCACCTGCTCTTCTCCTGTGGGGGGGGGGTGTGAGACAGCAAGAGTGAGCTCACATACGTTCATAGCTCAACAAGTCGTGGGGAATAATGTGGCATGAACTCACCAAAGGTGGGAGTTCATGAAGTGTAAGGCTGATCAATGAAATAAAGGCCGAAGCTGAGCATTGCTTTTATAAGTTGGTCAAAATTTTATTAGCAGTTACTAAGTGTAAGTGAATACCAAACCATAGTAATAATAAGTAAAAGTAATAATAAAATAATCCCAAATGCAATGAAATGACAGGTTAAGTTTAAGTTCCATAATTTAATCATGTGAGTGTCCGAGCCGCTCATGACCGTGAGCACGGCTAGTATACCAGTTTTACACTCTGCAGAGGTTGCGCATCTTTACCCACAAGTCGTGTTACCCATTTGCCACAGAGTTGATCAGACTCCATACACCTCTACCTAGGAAGCGAGGCAGGGTACCACTACGAGGCCTTTACAAAGTTCCACTAGCTTCAGACTACCCGCTACAGTTTATAGGAAGCTCCAGTGCAGGGTTCCTGGCTGACCGCCATCGCAGCAAAATCAACCAGGGACCTCCCTACACTGACCACTCCCCTACTGCCCTTGCCCCTTTCGGGTAAGGTAGCCCTCCCCTAGCTTTCCTAGTTAATCAGCCAAGGGCGTCCCATTAAACCCTTGTGGTAGCACTGTTTTCCCGGGTGGTTCTCCATGTTCCCATTAACATAATGATCTTAACATGAACAAGGAAGAATAAAACAGATAACAATAAATAGTATAACAATGAGTGATGAATATCTCTATACCCAAATCCACATAAAGCAATAGCATGTACTACCCAAAACTTTAGTAGTAAAACCAGTGGTGAAGCAAGGTATAAAGATAGTCAAAATCTAGGGCACCCTATTGGGTCCCAGCAAAATTATCCTATGCAGATCATTATGAATAATAAGAACATGAATGGGTAAAAGAAGTGATCAAGGGCACAACTTGCCTTCCACGAGCTCCTGCTCAGCTACTTCAACTTGTTGAACCTCAGGTTCCACAGTGGCTTGCTCGTCTACTCGCATCAATACAATACATACATAGCATAGCATAAATTAACATCACATCAAACATGCAAATAGAATATACAGTAATAAACTAGACATTAAAATATGATCACAGGAACTGGAATCATTAAATTTGGAGTTATATATTTTAAGTTATGGATTTTCTAATGTTTTATGTGCTTAATACAAGATTAAGTGAAGGAATAATTTTAATGTGTTTGTCATGTCAGAACAGAGGCACTAATGGGTAGACAATATTATTACAAAAATTTAGGAACTGAAATGGGTCAATTTGGACAAGATATGAATTAAATATGATTTATACAAGTTTCTCGAATTATTTTTGTATTAAAAATGATTTTAAAATGAATTCTTCTGATTTTATTCGCTGACTGGACTGTGCGTCAAAATCAGATAAACCCAGGGGCCAGTGGGTAAGTTTTCACAGACCTAGTGAACAGCACAGGTGGACGGCGGGTTATTTTGTTAAAAGGACAGGGACTCTTTAGAGATTATGCCAGGCCGAAGGGGTATCGCGCGATAATGGTCGTTGGATCTTGCGCGGGCGGTGCAGATTAGATCCCACCGCGCCTGAGACAACAGGCAATGTGCACCGCACGATTCACGTTCTACGCTCCAGATTCAAAACCCTAAAATGAACTCTCATCTGTCCGATCTAAATCTGATGGCTCTCATCTCCCCAATCTGAATCGATGCGCCCGGAGTAATCTGATCCGCCGAACGGTCATCCAACGGCTAGGAGTATTTGCCCCCAAACCAACTCGAGGTGCGGCGGCGCCGCCCAGAGACGCGGCCGCGCTCCTCACCGGTGGTAGCTCTCCGATGATCTGAGGCCCCATTCTAGTGTATAGCTAGCGCAACGCAAACAGGGGAACATAGCGGACCGATTAATGCATTCCATACCGTGGGTCGAAGCTCCGCTGATGATGGTCACGGTGAAGCAACAATACGGCGGAAGTCCCAGGTCCAATGAGGAATTTCGCAACCCCGATGGTACTTTCTCCTCCGCAGGCGCCGCGTATACTTCCGCCGCCCCGAGACGGTTGTCCCACACCACACAATTGGCTCCTAACGACAGTGAGGAAGCAAACCGACGACGACGGCCGCCGGCTATGGCGTAACTCTCTGTGAGGGTTACGGGACGGCTCAGGTAGTTGTGAGTGCGAGGGGGGGTCGCGTAGGAGACGAGGCTTGCATTTATCACCCGGGCGTACGAGATCTGCGACGTGGTCCAGCTTCTCCGAGGAAAAGGGGCGACGCCCGCCGTAAGACCCGCCGCGCCGGTCGCGCGGTCTGTTGAAGACGACGAGCACGCGCGCTGACAGGTGGGGCCGCGTTGCAGTGTCACGCGAGAATGCGGGAGCGAGCGCGTGGACCTGAGACAGAATGGTGGGGCCCGGTCGCCAGTGCTTGAAGTCTCGCCCAAGCGCTCAGGGTCACTTGGCCAGGGGGCCCACACGTCAGTGTCGCGGTGAAAAAAGAAAAAAAGGGGGAGAGAATAGAGTGGGCCGCGCGAGGTAAAGGGAAAATGGGCTGAAAGGGGCATTTCGGGCCCATTCGGGTTCTGGTTCTTTTTTATTATTATTCTTTTCTGTTTTATTATTATTTTTTTTCTTTTCATTTTCAAATGCAATCTTCAATCAAATTTTAAATTCAACCCATGTGATAAATTCATCCTCAGTTTGAAATGCGCAATTTGATAATATCCCTGTGAAAGATATGTATTCTCATTTTTATTTTATTTTATGTAGTATTTTTCCCATCTCTTTTACTTCTCTTATTTCAAACCCTAATTTCAATCTAGGGTTTAATCCAACCTTTAGAATTATTATCTCATTGTTATTATCATTATAAATTTTTTTTAATGTGCAAACATATAAAACTCCAATATGATGCATATTCTTTTTATCATTTGTTTTAATTCATCTCCAACTTTTATGTATGCTCTTTTTATGATGCAAATATGGCACATGAAATAAGGAATTCACTATATAATCCTTTTATACAATTTTGAGTATTACAAATCCTACCCCCCTTAAAAAGAATCTCGTCCTCGAGATTAAGAAGATCTAGGGAAAAGATGGGGAAAATCTATGCGAAGCTCTTCTTCTCTTTCCCAAGTCGCTTCATCTTCACCGTGGTGACTCCATTGAACTTTGCACATCTTTATAACCTTATTCCTCGTGACACGAGTCAGTGTATCCAGAATCTTGATAGGGTACTCAGCATAAGTCAGGTCATCTTGAACACTAAGGTCCTCCATCGGTAGTTGCTCCTTAGGTACCCTGAGGCACTTCTTTAGCTGAGACACATGAAATACATCATGTACATCTGATAGATGATCCGGTAACTCCAATTGGTATGCAACTTCTCCCACTCGCTTTAAGATTAAGAAGGGTCCAATAAAACGAGGGGACAACTTTCCTTTGACTTTGAATCTCCTCATACCCCGGAGTGGTGACACCTTCAAGTAGACATGATCACCCTCCTTAAACTCCAGTAATCTTCTCCTATTATCAGCATAGCTCTTTTGCCTGGATTGTGCAATTCTCAAATTTTCTCTTATCATCCGAACTTGTTCTTCTGCCTCTTGTATAAGTTCAGGCCCAAAGAACTGTCTTTCTCCAGTCTGATCCCAATACAGTGGAGTCCTGCATTTTCTACCATACAGAGCTTCAAATGGTGACATCTTCAAACTGGCCTGGTAGCTATTATTATAAGAAAACTCAGCATAGGGTAAGCTCTTCTCCCAACTACCACCATGCTTGAGAGCACAAGCTCTTAACATATCTTCCAGTACTTGATTTGTCCTCTCTGTCTGTCCATCAGTCTGGGGATGGTAGGCTGAACTAAAATTCAACTTTGTATCCAAGCTTTCATGCAACTTCTTCCAAAATCGAGAAGTAAACTGTGATCCTCGATCAGACACGATCTTCTTAGGCACTCCATGTAGACAAACTATCCGGGTCATATACAATTCTGCGAGCTTGGCTCCCGTATAATTAGTCCTCACTGGTATGAAATGAGCCACTTTTGTTAATCTGTCCACAATTACCCAAATAGAGTCATATCCTGCTGGAGTGCAGGGTAGTCCAACAATAAAATCCATACCAATTTCTTCCCATTTCCACTCAGGTATCTTCAATGGGTGCAATAATCCAGCGGGTCTTTGATGTTCGGCCTTGACTCTTTGACATACATCACACTTAGCCACATGAGCAGCCACATCTCTTTTCAGTCCATACCACCAATACTTTTGCTTCAAATCTTGATACATCTTAGTGCTTCCAGGGTGGATGGAGTATTCAGAATCATGAGCTTCTTTCAATATAGCCTCACGGAGGCTATCGATCTCTAGAACACATATCCGGTCTTTGAACCATATAGTACCTTGCTCATCCTCCGTGAATTCTGGAACTCTTCCTTCAGTAATAAGATCCTTGATCTCTTGAATCTTAGCATCACCAATCTGACCTTTACGAATCTCTTGCTCCAAGGTAGGTTCCAATTCAATGGTGACTCCTTCAGTGTGAGTAACAATTTCCAAATTGAGTCTCTCAAAGTCTTTTGCTAATTCATCGGGTAGCTGGACAACAAAAGCGGAGTGAACATGTTCCTTCCGACTCAAGGCATCTGCAACCAAATTTGCCTTGCCTGGATGATAGTGAATCTCCAAATCATAATCCTTAATGAGCTCCAACCAACGACGTTGTCTAAGGTTGAGATCCTTCTGAGTGAATATATACTTCAAACTCTTATTGTTGGGGACTTGTTCTCAAATGCTTCGGATTAAGAACAAGGCAACATAAAAAGTGTTAAATGTTAAGGCCCTTCGTCCTATCAAACATTATTCCCCTTCGGGAATAATGAGTTCCGGACGAAGGTCACAAGAGACATACCTTCGTAAATATAACACGTAATAACGAAGGATTCATACAAAACATGAAATGTAAATCATAGAATCATTTCTATTTTATTAACACAGAGAAATAGAAATGATTACAAATTACAAATGTACCTTCGGTCTTGAGAGAAGGTAAAAAGTACAATCGTGACGCAAATGCCAATGCCAAGTCAGCGTGAACAGTACGGGAGTACTGTTCATCTATTTATAGACGTGGGACGCAGCCCACGTAAAATTACATCCATGTCCATTACATTTGTTAATGACTTATGGAAATCTGTCAAGGCCCACGTAGTCTTTTCATCTTTAAGTCGGTTCCCCTTTCCGCTATCGCGACGAAGCTTCCTTGCACACAGCTTCGGCTGTGCACCTTCGTGGAGCTTGGTAATCAGCTCGTCCTTCGTCTGGTTCAGGCTTCGTCCTGACCGTGCTTTATGTTCATAATTCTGAGTCCGAAGATACCTGTTCACATAATCCACTTGGAAAACATTGTCAAATCATGTTTTTGAGGACCTTCGGAGGACGAAGGCCCCCAACAGTAGCCCCTCGCAATATTAATTTAGTATTAAATTCAGATTGCGATTTAGACGAAGGCCTTGAGCCGAAGGTCCGAAAAAACACCTTCCCTTTGCTAGAATAGCAACATCCACTGACAAGCGGGGTCTTTCAATTTTCAACGCCCTGGGCGTATAAATAAGATCACATCGCGAACTCATTTGGTACGTACACTTGCCATCTGCTTCGGTCTACTAAATTTTTAGCTCTTGTGCTTTAAGATTTGCTGGTCTTTTTGATTTTGAAGCTTCGGCCTCGAGAGCAGTTTTTTAGCGTTTCCGAAGATGTCTGAAGGTAAAAAGATTCCTGCTGATACGAAGCTGAGTCTCAAGGAAGAGAAGAATCTGGGTTTTCTAATTGCGATGGCGGAGACCAATACAGAGAAAATCACCAAAGAGATTCTCGAAGGTTTGTCCGAAGATACTGATGACAGCGACAGCTATGATGTAGAAAGTGGTGGAGAAGAGGCCGAAGATCGACCATGGCGGCCAAGTCACACGGTTTTCGGGAAGACCACTATCAAGCAGAATCATATTGATAATATGAGGGGGCGGTATTTTCGAGATATATCTATTGTGAGGGCTGACGCTGGAGAAAAGACTTCTCCCACCCCGGAAGAAGATGAAGTTGTAGTCTTCCGAAGCTTTCTCAAGGCTGGGCTTCGATTCCCCCTGAGCAACTTCGTTGTTGAGGTACTGAAAACATTTCAAGTCTACCTTCATCAACTTACTCCCGAAGCTATCATAAGAATGGGGATGTTTGTCTGGGCTGCAAGAAGCCAAGGTTTAGAACCAAATGCTGAAAGTTTTTGCAACATTCATGAATTGTTATATGAGACGAAGCCGTGGGGAAAAGAACAATATCACAATAATTTTGGGTGCTACAGCTTCGGTGCCCGCTCCGGGTCAAGCCGCCCTGTGCCAACCTTTCGGAAGAGATGGCCCGGAGCCTGGATGACTGAATGGTTCTACGTAAAAAATGACTTAACAGCGCAAGAAAATGTCAAGAGTATCATTATGCGCCCCATCTGGCAACGCTTCGGACTTCGAAGGCCGAAGGTTGAAATGGACGAAGCAGCCGAGGAATGCCAGAGAGCCTTCGGCATAGTCTGCTCTTTCATTGGGACAAGGGACTTGGTCCAAGAGCACATTGCCTTCAGGGTATGGCCACTTGCAGAAAAGTGGGAAATGCCGAAGGAGACCATTAAAGAGTCCGACGAAGGCGGACTGGTCAGACTGAAATACACATTCAAATATGCAGATAAATTTGTTGAACCTGATGATGACTGGCTGAAAAGCATTGAAACATTAAGTGATGAACTACTTGGGGCATATTCGAAGGCCGAAAATACTGCGCTATCAGCAGCCTTCGGAGGCCGAAAAAAGAAAAGGCTCAACCGTGTGTTTGACGCAGTCGGGTTTATGTACCCTGACTATCACTATCCGGTATTGAGTCGCAAAAGGAAAAATACTTCTCCTGCGACAGAAGCTACCACGAGTGCCCCTAGTGAGCCAGTGCCTCAAAGGAAAAAGATGAAGGTGCTCACCCATCGAACGCGCTTTATTGAGCCGGCCACAGTGCCAGAATTTATTGGTGAAGCTTCTTTGGCCTCTGAAGCTACAGAACCAGCTCCAGTGCCGAAGACAGAAGAAAAAGCTGAAGCGCCTTCAATAATAGAAAAACCGAAGACTGAAGGGCCAAAAACATCAGAAATCTTAAGTCCTTCAGCAAACGTTGAATCAACAAAAAATCAAAAGGGCCCATTGGTGACTCCAAGAAGAAAAAGAATGGTGAACGTGCTGGATGTCTTGGAGACAATTAAGTCTTCAAGCACAACCGCAAAGGAGTCTGTTGAACTCGCCGAAGCATCTACTGAAGCTTCGAAACAACAAGCTGAAGCTGAAGCTGAAGCCGAAGCTGGGCCTTCAGAGCCCGCCAAGGAACAATCCGAGAAAATATCAGAACCATCTTTAGTTGAAGAAATTGACACTGCCGCCCCCGAAGCTCCCTCCGGCATACACGATTACATCGTGCGACATGCTTCGGGGAAGAAACTGTCTGAAGAAGAAATTTATGAAGCGAATCACTATGCTAGAGAGTTGAAGTATCCGAAGGGGGCAGTAGTATTCAATGGGACAAACGAAGATGATTTCCTGTACTGCCTCCCAGACAATAAAGAATTATCCGTGTGCCGGGAAATGGCTAGAAGCATGGGGTTCCTGAAGCTCGAAGCTGGATTATGCGCCATGACAAAAGAGGATCTCGCAGACAGTCTTGCATATAATAGCCTAAAGGTATGGAAATTAAGCGTTTGAAAAAACTTTTTAATGCGTAATTCATTCCTTTATTCTTATATGGATTCTTTTTCATATAGGGCTTGATTCTGAGCAACGCATTAAGAGCCCAAAAAAGCGCCGAAGATGAAAGCTACGACATTGCGTTTAACAACTTACGCTCCGAAGTTATCAAGCTAAGAAACGAAGCTCTGGAAAAGGATAAGATTCTGCTTACACTGGTAGATAAAGTAAAGAAAGACGAAGCTGCTTCAAAAACCCAAGCCGAAGCCCAAAGACGTGAAATTAAAGATCTTCAAAAACAGCTGGCTAGAGCTAAAGAGGAATGCGTGCTTGAAGAAACAAAACGAGAACTCAGTGATTATATGGTCAGCAAATTGGAGCTAAGTGTTAAAGAGCTTCGTGCTTCTCAGAGGAACTGTTATGTTAAATCTGTAGAATGCGTGAATAAAATTAAAACCAGCTTCGCCAGCGTGGGTGCCTTTTCCAGCGAAGAGAATTTCTCTCGAGGCAATCCCGAAGGTCCACTGGAATGGATTAGTCACGAAGCAGAGGCCTTCGAGGAGATCCTGAGCAGTCATGGCGACATCTGCGCTTTTTCGGGCGCCAGAGGAATTGCTTCTGTCTTAGAGAAGAAAGGTTGCGGGCATGTAAAATTTTTAGCTCAGTCCGAAGCTGCCTTATCTTCCGAAGACATCAAGGACCCCTCAGCCGAAGCAAGCGTGGTTGGTGGCAAATTTTTTACTGATATCTGGAACGACGGTGGCCGAGGAATGGCGCAAGAAATCATCCAAAGGAGCGAAAAAGGCATCCATGATGCTAGGAAAGTGGCAGAAGCTGCCGAAAAAAGTTCAGAGCCCGAAAGGCATTTAGGTATTAATTAGTCGTTCTTATTGTGTTGTAATTTTTATTTCAAACTTTGCTCACGGTTTGTAATAGTAATGAAGAAACGTTCTCTTCCCTCAGAAGCTGCTGGATCGACTGCCGACCCCCACACAAAAGGGGATGACGAAATTAAAGAAATGGCCGAAGCTATCATGGACAAAGTTGTTGATCAACTTCTAAACGAAGCCGCCGAAGCAGTATTAAGAGAAGACTAGATGCTATTAGAAAAAACATTGGAAGTGTGATCTATGTAACATTTTGTACATTTGAATGTAATATACAAGTTTCTTTTCAGTATTCAATTCTTTACGATGCATGAAACTCTACATACATACCATTTTTGAGCCTTCGGCGAAAAAACACCTTCCCTTCTTTTCATGCTTCGTGAAGAAGACATTCTCCATTAAAATTATTCTGATGAAACACGTTCATACTTCATGAAAACATTCACCGAAGGTATACAATTTCGATATTGCTCTGATGAAGCTCGTCCATGCTTCGTAAAAATATTCTCCGAAGCTGTATTCCGAAGATTATCATTATATTCCCTCGTGACTTTATACAATTTTCACTATCTCAAAGCGTCCTTTCGAAGGTTGATAGTGTGTCCCCTTCTTTTGCCAAATGCAATATGATGTATGATGCTTATGTTATGCAAAATGATGTGATGATGTTATGTTATGCAAATGACATTTGTTCCGAAGATACACACAAAATATATTCGTAAGCTCTGCATTCCCTTAGGAACGTCTTTGGAGCTTCTTCGCCTTTCACTTAGACGGTATAAGCTCTGCATTCCCTTAGGAACGTTTTTGGAGCTTCTTCGCCTTTTACTTAGACGGTATAAGCTCTGCATTCCCTTAGGAACGTCTTTGGAGCTTCTTCGCCTTTTACTTAGGCGGTATCAGCGTTGACTTTTCGCTGTATGCTCTGCATTCCCTTAGGAACGTCTTTGGAGCAAAAAACTTACACTGCGCTCCCTTTGGAACGGCTTTTTGTAACTTCGGCAACTTACTCTGCGCTCCTTAGAGCGACTTTTTGTTGCTTCGAAGGATTTTTAATAATCCGAAGGTCCTCCTTGTTACCGCAAATTTTTAAGCTTCAGCAACTTAAGCCTGTAGAGAAGATGGGTTTTTCTGATAACCAACCACGAAACTATTATATGAAAACTGAAATGTTCTTTATTACACCGAAAACAGAACTTAAACGGAAAAGACTGCTATCAAAGTAGGATATTTTGTCAATAAATGTGCTTCGACTCCGGCACAGTACTGTTGACTGTACGGGCTTCAGATTGCTCTCTGAGGTCCCTTTGGTGCGCAACATATTGGCTCCCTTCTGGCTGCTGGCCTTGTTGCAGCGGAGGTGGAGGTGGGGGCTGTTGCCATGAAGCTTGAGGTTGACTTGCCGAAGCTACGGAGACTGCAGGGTGGTTGCCCACGTACTCCGGGATGTAAGGCTGATGATACGAAGCAGTATGCATGACCTGCTTCGGCTGTCCCTGTTGCGCTGCAGCTTCTGCTAGCTCCTTTTGTTTCTGGATGGTAACATGGCACATCCTGGTGGTATGGCCCTTGTTCTCACCGCAGAATAAGCAAAATGTCCTCCTTGGTTGATCTCCAAATCTCCCGCCGAAGCCCCTGGCGCCTCTGCCTCTTGGAGCTGGTGGCCGAAAGAAAGTTTGCTGCTGCCCCGAAGCCTGTGAGGAGCACTGCGGCCTGTTCTGCTGACTCCCCTTGTCATCATTTTGAGTGGAGTTGTGAATGGACCTGACATGCCTCGGATAGAATCTTCCCCCGAAGCCCCTGGTCATCTCAGAAAATCTGAAGGCCTCCTCCCTTCTTTGGCGAAAGTCATTATCAGCACGAATGTACTCATCCATCTTTTGGAGCAGCTTCTCCAAAGTCTGAGGAGGCTTCCTAGCAAAGTATTGAGCTGCAGGTCCAGGACGAAGCCCCTTGATCATGGCTTCGATGACAATTTCATTGGGCACCGTTGGAGCCTGCGCCCTCAAACGCAAGAACCTTCTGACATACGCCTGAAGGTATTCTTCATGGTCCTGAGTGCACTGGAACAAGGCTTGAGCAGTGACCGGCTTCGTCTGAAATCCTTGAAAGCTGGTTAACAACATATCCTTCAGCTTCTGCCATGAGGTGATCGTTCCTGGTCGAAGGGAGGAGTACCAGGTCTGAGCAACATTCCTGACGGCCATGACGAAAGACTTCGCCATGACTGCAGCATTGCCCCCATACGAAGACACTGTTGCTTCGTAGCTCATCAAGAACTGCTTCGGGTCTGAGTGGCCGTCGAACATGGGAAGCTGGGGTGGCTTATAAGATGGAGGCCAAGGTGTAGCCTGCAGCTCAGCAGACAAAGGAGAAGCATCATCGAAAACAAAATTTCCCTGATGGAAATTGTCATACCAGTCATCTTCGTTGACGAATCCCTCCTGATGAAGGTCTTTCTGCTGAGGCCTTCTGTTTTGCTCATCATGGGTAAGATGGCGGACTTCCTCAGAGGCTTCGTCTATCTGCCGTTGCAACTCAGCTAGCCGGGCCATCTTCTCCTTCTTCCTTTGCACCTGTTGATGTAGGATCTCCATATCCCTGATTTCTTGGTCTAGCTCTTCCTCCTGAAGCGTCGGGCTGACGGCCTTTCTCTTCTGGCTTCGGGCCTCCCGAAGAGAGACGGTCTCCTGGTTGTGGTCCAGCGGTTGCAGTGCTGCAGCCCCAGCCGCTGAAGCTTTCTTCGGTGCCGTAGCGAAGGTCTACAGCTTCCGAAGGTGTTCAAAAAACTCGAAGTGGAAGTGAGTTCACCGGAGGTGGGCGCCAATGTTGGGGACTTGTTCTCAAATGCTTCGGATTAAGAACAAGGTAACATAAAAAGTGTTAAATGTTAAGGCCCTTCGTCCTATCAAACATTATTCCCCTTCGGGAATAATGAGTTCCGGACGAAGGTCACAAGAGACATACCTTCGTAAATATAACACGTAATAACGAAGGATTCATACAAAACATGAAATGTAAATCATAGAATCATTTCTATTTTATTAACACAGAGAAATAGAAATGATTACAAATTACAAATGTACCTTCGGTCTTGAGAGAAGGTAAAAAGTACAATCGTGACGCAAATGCCAATGCCAAGTCAGCGTGAACAGTACGGGAGTACTGTTCATCTATTTATAGACGTGGGACGCAGCCCACGTAAAATTACATCCATGTCCATTACATTTGTTAATGACTTATGGAAATCTGTCAAGGCCCACGTAGTCTTTTCATCTTTAAGTCGGTTCCCCTTTCCGCTATCGCGACGAAGCTTCCTTGCACACAGCTTCGGCTGTGCACCTTCGTGGAGCTTGGTAATCAGCTCGTCCTTCGTCTGGTTCAGGCTTCGTCCTGACCGTGCTTTATGTTCATAATTCTGAGTCCGAAGATACCTGTTCACATAATCCACTTGGAAAACATTGTCAAATCATGTTTTTGAGGACCTTCGGAGGACGAAGGCCCCCAACACTTATGATCCGTATATACTTGGCACTTAGTTCCCATAATGTAGTGTCTCCAAATCTTAAGTGCATGCACAACGGCAGCCAGCTCTAAGTCATGGGTGGGGTAGTTCAATTCATGCTTCCTCAACTGACGAGATGCATAGGCAATCACATGACCATCTTGCATAAGCACACATCCAAGTCCTTGGCCACATGCATCACAATAAATGTCAAATCCCTTCTGCAGATCTGGCATAATCAGTACTGGAGGTGACATCAATCTTTCCTTCAATTGATCAAAACTCTCTTGGCATTTCTCATCCCACTTAAATTCTCTTCCTTTTTCCAAAAGCGATGTCATAGGCTTGGCAATCTTAGAGAATCGTTCAATAAACCTCCGATAGTAGCCTGCTAATCCCAAGAAACTCCGAATCTCAGTAACTGTAGTGGGTGCTCTCCACTCCATTATCTCCTTAACCTTAGCAGGATCCACTGCTATTCCTCCATTAGAAATAATATGACCAAGGAATGGCACCTTGTCGATCCAAAACTCGCATTTGCTGAACTTAGCATAGAGTTGATTATCTCGTAACTTCTGTAGCACCAACCTTAGATGTTGTTCATGATCGCTTTAATTCTTAGAATAGATAAGAATATCGTCGATGAACACCACGACGAATCTGTCCAAGTACTCCATAAACACCTTATTCATCAAATTCATGAAATAAGATGGTGCATTGGTTAATCCAAATGACATAACCGTAAACTCGTATAATCCATATCGAGTTGAGAATGCTGTCTTGGGAATATCCGATGGTCTAATCCTCATCTGATGGTATCCCGATCGGAGATCAATCTTCGAGAATACCCTGGCTCCTCTCATCTGATCAAATAAATCCTCGATACGGGGTAAGGGATACTTGTTCTTCACAGTAACATCATTAAGAGATCTATAATCCACACACATTCTTTGGGATCCATCCTTCTTCTGTACAAACAGTACCGGTGCTCCCCACGGTGAGGAACTCGGACGAATGTACCCAGCCTCTTGTAACTCAGTTAACTGCTTCTTCAGTTCCTTCAACTCCTCTACGGACATTCTATATGGCCGTTTAGAAATAGGGGCAGTTCCAGGTAAAAGATCAATCACAAACTCAACTTATCTATCAGGTGGCATCCCTAGTAACTCCTCTGGAAAGACATCCGAAAAATCTCTAACCACCCGGATGTTGTCACCAACAAACTCCTCAGGTATAAAGAACATTGCACGCATGGATGAGGAGGTTACTGCAATATTAACTTGAAATCTCTCTCCTTTAGTGGTAGTGAGTTCTACGGTACCTCTACCACATGCTATAACGGCCTTTGCCTTTCTCAGCCATGACATACCAAGGATCAGATCTATACTGCTTGACTCTAATGTTATAGCAGTAGCTCCAAATTCTCTACTCATAATGGTCAATGTCAATCTATGTGTCATTTGATTCGCCTCAACAGGCCCTTTAGGTGTAATTACTCTCATGGGTTTTCTCATATTGTCCAACACATATGCACAAACCAAAATCTCAGCATGACGCATAATTTTATTAGCAACACATGGGGTCAAATAGACCTTTTTATTCCTCCTAAAATAGTATCATACCGAATACTAACTAAAGGAACATGTAGATCTTACAAATAGTAGTAATTTATATATATGTTTATGTAGCTTGGTGGAGCTGGTGGTGGTGGAGATGGTGGTTGTTGTCGTTGTCTCTCCAACCGTGATTGCCTTATTTCTTGATGTATCTCCAGACGGGCTTGACGTATTTCCTCGCGTTCTTGTCTTATCTGGTTTTGCATTTCGGTCACCATGTCTGTCAATTGTTGTATTACCAGCCTTTGGGCTGCAATCACTTGATCGATTTCAACAGGTGAAGGATTTGGAGGATTCATTTCTGTTTGCTGTTGCGTGATAATCTTTCCTTTCCTGGTATTGACCATCTGAGTTAGATACATAAGGTAAGACAATACTAGACAAGGCAGTAATTACAAATCATGTTACTTTGGGGGATTTATTAGCTAAGCAGTTTAATGTTTTACCTACCATAGCTAATTTATTATCTTATGCTGGCACATACTAAGATGTCCATATATAATACATCAATCAATCAAAGAAGCAAATAAGACATTTTTCATCAGAACAATCAACCAACATTTTTAAAATAGAGAAAATAGTTTTATTTTCGTCTGAGGTTCCCTATCTCTGAAAAGACCATAAGTGTAGGATTCCAAGGCGTGAAATCCTTCTTGTCTTAGAGTAGAAAAGGTAAGAATGATCAGAGTAGAACAGTAGAAGGTGAGACAGGATCAAGATAAGTATAGAAAGAATTAGAATAAGATAAGTAGGTAAGGGTTTTGTCCATTTCTATCTAGGTTTCGTTCTACAGTCAACATTTGCTCTGATACCACTTCTGTAACACCCGGTTTTAAAGGACAAAGCCGGGTGCATCTCATACATGCGCCAAAGAAGACAACATATATAATAACAGAGTGCATAGAGATAAATGTCATAAAACATCAGAGTATTTATTACATAGCGGAAGACTTATTACAAAATAAAGATAAATGTAAAACGAACTAAGGATCGTCGGCGCCAATGTCAACTGAGAAACGCCACCTAGATCAGATCATACTCCTCGCCTTGTGGCTCCTCCTGAACCACCTGCTCTTCTCCTGTGGGGGGGGGGGTGTGAGACAGCAAGAGTGAGCTCACATACGTTCATAGCTCAACAAGTCGTGGGGAATAATGTGGCATGAACTCACCAAAGGTGGGAGTTCATGAAGTGTAAGGCTGATCAATGAAATAAAGGCCGAAGCTGAGCATTGCTTTTATAAGTTGGTCAAAATTTTATTAGCAGTTACTAAGTGTAAGTGAATACCAAACCATAGTAATAATAAGTAAAAGTAATAATAAAATAATCCCAAATGCAATGAAATGACAGGTTAAGTTTAAGTTCCATAATTTAATCATGTGAGTGTCCGAGCCGCTCATGACCGTGAGCACGGCTAGTATACCAGTTTTACACTCTGCAGAGGTTGCGCATCTTTACCCACAAGTCGTGTTACCCATTTGCCACAGAGTTGATCAGACTCCATACACCTCTACCTAGGAAGCGAGGCAGGGTACCACTACGAGGCCTTTACAAAGTTCCACTAGCTTCAGACTACCCGCTACAGTTTATAGGAAGCTCCAGTGCAGGGTTCCTGGCTGACCGCCATCACAGCAAAATCAACCAGGGACCTCCCTACACTGACCACTCCCCTACTGCCCTTGCCCCTTTCGGGTAAGGTAGCCCTCCCCTAACTTTCCTAGTTAATCAGCCAAGGGCGTCCCATTAAACCCTTGTGGTAGCACTGTTTTCCCGGGTGGTTCTCTATGTTCCCATTAACATAATGATCTTAACATGAACAAGGAAGAATAAAACATATAACAATAAATAGTATAACAATGAGTGATGAATATCTCTATACCCAAATCCACATAAAGCAATAGCATGTACTACCCAAAACTTTAGTAGTAAAACCAGTGGTGAAGCAAGGTATAAAGATAGTCAAAATCTAGGGCACCCTATTGGGTCCCAGCAAAATTATCCTATGCAGATCATTATGAATAATAAGAACATGAATGGGTAAAAGAAGTGATCAAGGGCACAACTTGCCTTCCACGAGCTCCTGCTCAGCTACTTCAACTTGTTGAACCTCAGGTTCCACAGTGGCTTGCTCGTCTACTCGCATCAATACAATACATACATAGCATAGCATAAATTAACATCACATCAAACATGCAAATAGAATATACAGTAATAAACTAGACATTAAAATATGATCACAGGAACTGGAATCATTAAATTTGGAGTTATATATTTTAAGTTATGGATTTTCTAATGTTTTATGTGCTTAATACAAGATTAAGTGAAGGAATAATTTTAATGTGTTTGTCATGTCAGAACAGAGGCACTAATGGGTAGACAATATTATTACAAAAATTTAGGAACTGAAATGGGTCAATTTGGACAAGATATGAATTAAATATGATTTATACAAGTTTCTCGAATTATTTTTGTATTAAAAATGATTTTAAAATGAATTCTTCTGATTTTATTCGCTGACTGGACTGTGCGTCAAAATCAGATAAACCCAGGGGCCAGTGGGTAAGTTTTCACAGACCTAGTGAACAGCACAGGTGGACGGCGGGTTATTTTGTTAAAAGGACAGGGACTCTTTAGAGATTATGCCAGGCCGAAGGGGTATCGCGCGATAATGGTCGTTGGATCTTGCGCGGGCGGTGCAGATTAGATCCCACCGCGCCTGAGACAACAGGCAATGTGCACCGCACGATTCACGTTCTACGCTCCAGATTCAAAACCCTAAAATGAACTCTCATCTGTCCGATCTAAATCTGATGGCTCTCATCTCCCCAATCTGAATCGATGCGCCCGGAGTAATCTGATCCGCCGAACGGTCATCCAACGGCTAGGAGTATTTGCCCCCAAACCAACTCGAGGTGCGGCGGCGCCGCCCAGAGACGCGGCCGCGCTCCTCACCGGTGGTAGCTCTCCGATGATCTGAGGCCCCATTCTAGTGTATAGCTAGCGCAACGCAAACAGGGGAACATAGCGGACCGATTAATGCATTCCATACCGTGGGTCGAAGCTCCGCTGATGATGGTCACGGTGAAGCAACAATACGGCGGAAGTCCCAGGTCCGACGAGGAATTTCGCAACCCCGATGGTACTTTCTCCTCCGCAGGCGCCGCGTATACTTCCGCCGCCCCGAGACGGTTGTCCCACACCACACAATTGGCTCCTAACGACAGTGAGGAAGCAAACCGACGACGACGGCCGCCGGCTATGGCGTAACTCTCTGTGAGGGTTACGGGACGGCTCAGGTAGTTGTGAGTGCGAGGGGGGGGGGGTCGCGTAGGAGACGAGGCTTGCATTTATCACCCGGGCGTACGAGATCTGCGACATGGTCCAGCTTCTCCGAGGAAAAGGGGCGACGCCCGCCGTAAGACCCGCCGCGCCGGTCGCGCGGTCTGTTGAAGACGACGAGCACGCGCGCTGACAGGTGGGGCCGCGTTGCAGTGTCACGCGAGAATGCGGGAGCGAGCGCGTGGACCTGAGACAGAATGGTGGGGCCCGGTCGCCAGTGCTTGAAGTCTCGCCCAAGCGCTCAGGGTCACTTGGCCAGGGGGCCCACACGTCAGTGTCGCGGTGAAAAAAGAAAAAAAGGGGGAGAGAATAGAGTGGGCCGCGCGAGGTAAAGGGAAAATGGGCTGAAAGGGGCATTTCGGGCCCATTCGGGTTCTGGTTCTTTTTTATTATTATTCTTTTCTGTTTTATTATTATTTTTTTTCTTTTCATTTTCAAATGCAATCTTCAATCAAATTTTAAATTCAACCCATGTGATAAATTCATCCTCAGTTTGAAATGCGCAATTTGATAATATCCCTGTGAAAGATATGTATTCTCATTTTTATTTTATTTTATGTAGTATTTTTCCCATCTCTTTTACTTCTCTTATTTCAAACCCTAATTTCAATATAGGGTTTAATCCAACCTTTAGAATTATTATCTCATTGTTATTATCATTATAAATTTTTTTAATGTGCAAACATATAAAACTCCAATATGATGCATATTCTTTTTATCATTTGTTTTAATTCATCTCCAACTTTTATGTATGCTCTTTTTATGATGCAAATATGGCACATGAAATAAGGAATTCACTATATAATCCTTTTATACAATTTTGAGTATTACAAATCCTACCCCCCTTAAAAAGAATCTCGTCCTCGAGATTAAGAAGATCTAGGGAAAAGATGGGGAAAATCTATGCGAAGCTCTTCTTCTCTTTCCCAAGTCGCTTCATCTTCACCGTGGTGACTCCATTGAACTTTGCACATCTTTATAACCTTATTCCTCGTGACACGAGTCAGTGTATCCAGAATCTTGATAGGGTACTCAGCATAAGTCAGGTCATCTTGAACACTAAGGTCCTCCATCGGTAGTTGCTCCTCAGGTACCCTGAGGCACTTCTTTAGCTGAGACACATGAAATACATCATGTACATCTGATAGATGATCCGGTAACTCCAATTGGTATGCAACTTCTCCCACTCGCTTTAAGATTAAGAAGGGTCCAATAAAACGAGGGGACAACTTTCCTTTGACTTTGAATCTCCTCATACCCCGGAGTGGTGACACCTTCAAGTAGACATGATCACCCTCCTTAAACTCCAGTAATCTTCTCCTATTATCAGCATAGCTCTTTTGCCTGGATTGTGCAATTCTCAAATTTTCTCTTATCATCCGAACTTGTTCTTCTGCCTCTTGTATAAGTTCAGGCCCAAAGAACTGTCTTTCTCCAGTCTGATCCCAATACAGTGGAGTCCTGCATTTTCTACCATACAGAGCTTCAAATGGTGACATCTTCAAACTGGCCTGGTAGCTATTATTATAAGAAAACTCAGCATAGGGTAAGCTCTTCTCCCAACTGCCACCATGCTTGAGAGCACAAGCTCTTAACATATCTTCCAGTACTTGATTTGTCCTCTCTGTCTGTCCATCAGTCTGGGGATGGTAGGCTGAACTAAAATTCAACTTTGTATCCAAGCTTTCATGCAACTTCTTCCAAAATCGAGAAGTAAACTGTGATCCTCGATCAGACACGATCTTCTTAGGCACTCCATGTAGACAAACTATCCGGGTCATATACAATTCTGCGAGCTTGGCTCCCGTATAATTAGTCCTCACTGGTATGAAATGAGCCACTTTTGTTAATCTGTCCACAATTACCCAAATAGAGTCATATCCTGCTGGAGTGCAGGGTAGTCCAACAATAAAATCCATACCAATTTCTTCCCATTTCCACTCAGGTATCTTCAATGGGTGCAATAATCCAGCGGGTCTTTGATGTTCGGCCTTGACTCTTTGACATACATCACACTTAGCCACATGAGCAGCCACATCTCTTTTCAGTCCATACCACCAATACTTTTGCTTCAAATCTTGATACATCTTAGTGCTTCCAGGGTGGATGGAGTATTCAGAATCATGAGCTTCTTTCAATATAGCCTCACGGAGGCTATCGATCTCTGGAACACATATCCGGTCTTTGAACCATATAGTACCTTGCTCATCCTCCGTGAATTCTGGAACTCTTCCTTCAGTAATAAGATCCTTGATCTCTTGAATCTTAGCATCACCAATCTGACCTTTACGAATCTCTTGCTCCAAGGTAGGTTCCAATTCAATGGTGACTCCTTCAGTGTGAGTAACAATTCCCAAATTGAGTCTCTCAAAGTCTTTTGCTAATTCATCGGGTAGCTGGACAACAAAAGCGGAGTGAACATGTTCCTTCCGACTCAAGGCATCTGCAACCAAATTTGCCTTGCCTGGATGATAGTGAATCTCCAAATCATAATCCTTAATGAGCTCCAACCAACGACGTTGTCTAAGGTTGAGATCCTTCTGAGTGAATATATACTTCAAACTCTTATGATCCGTATATACTTGGCACTTAGTTCCCATAATGTAGTGTCTCCAAATCTTAAGTGCATGCACAACGGCAGCCAGCTCTAAGTCATGGGTGGGGTAGTTCAATTCATGCTTCCTCAACTGACGAGATGCATAGGCAATCACATGACCATCTTGCATAAGCACACATCCAAGTCCTTGGCCACATGCATCACAATAAATGTCAAATCCCTTCTGCAGATCTGGCATAATCAGTACTGGAGGTGACATCAATCTTTCCTTCAATTGATCAAAACTCTCTTGGCATTTCTCATCCCACTTAAATTCTCTTCCTTTTTCCAAAAGCGATGTCATAGGCTTGGCAATCTTAGAGAATCGTTCAATAAACCTCCGATAGTAGCCTGCTAATCCCAAGAAACTCCGAATCTCAGTAACTGTAGTGGGTGCTCTCCACTCCATTATCTCCTTAACCTTAGCAGGATCCACTGCTATTCCTCCATTAGAAATAATATGACCAAGGAATGGCACCTTGTCGATCCAAAACTCGCATTTGCTGAACTTAGCATAGAGTTGATTATCTCGTAACTTCTGTAGCACCAACCTTAGATGTTGTTCATGATCACTTTAATTCTTAGAATAGATAAGAATATCGTCGATGAACACCACGACGAATCTGTCCAAGTACTCCATAAACACCTTATTCATCAAATTCATGAAATAAGATGGTGCATTGGTTAATCCAAATGACATAACCGTAAACTCGTATAATCCATATCGAGTCGAGAATGCTGTCTTGGGAATATCCGATGGTCTAATCCTCATCTGATGGTATCCCGATCGGAGATCAATCTTCGAGAATACCCTGGCTCCTCTCATCTGATCAAATAAATCCTCGATACGGGGTAAGGGATACTTGTTCTTCACAGTAACATCATTAAGAGATCTATAATCCACACACATTCTTTGGGATCCATCCTTCTTCTGTACAAACAGTACCGGTGCTCCCCACGGTGAGGAACTCGGACGAATGTACCCAGCCTCTTGTAACTCAGTTAACTGCTTCTTCAGTTCCTTCAACTCCTCTACGGACATTCTATATGGCCGTTTAGAAATAGGGGCAGTTCCAGGTAAAAGATCAATCACAAACTCAACTTATCTATCAGGTGGCATCCCTAGTAACTCCTCTGGAAAGACATCCGAAAAATCTCTAACCACCCGGATGTTGTCACCAACAAACTCCTCAGGTATAAAGAACATTGCACGCATGGATGAGGAGGTTACTGCAATATTAACTTGAAATCTCTCTCCTTTAGTGGTAGTGAGTTCTACGGTACCTCTACCACATGCTATAACGGCCTTTGCCTTTCTCAGCCATGACATACCAAGGATCAGATCTATACTGCTTGACTCTAATGTTATAGCAGTAGCTCCAAATTCTCTACTCATAATGGTCAATGTCAATCTATGTGTCATTTGATTCGCCTCAACAGGCCCTTTAGGTGTAATTACTCTCATGGGTTTTCTCATATTGTCCAACACATATGCACAAACCAAAATCTCAGCATGACGCATAATTTTATTAGCAACACATGGGGTCAAATAGACCTTTTTATTCCTCCTAAAATAGTATCATACCGAATACTAACTAAAGGAACATGTAGATCTTACAAATAGTAGTAATTTATATATATGTTTATGTAGCTTGGTGGAGCTGGTGGTGGTGGAGATGGTGGTTGTTGTCGTTGTCTCTCCAACCGTGATTGCCTTATTTCTTGATGTATCTCCAGACGGGCCTGACGTATTTCCTCGCGTTCTTGTCTTATCTGGTTTTGCATTTCGGTCACCATGTCTGTCAATTGTTGTATTACCAGCCTTTGGGCTGCAATCACTTGATCGATTTCAACAGGTGAAGGATTTGGAGGATTCATTTCTGTTTGCTGTTGCGTGATAATCTTTCCTTTCCTGGTATTGACCATCTGAGTTAGATACATAAGGTAAGACAATACTAGACAAGGCAGTAATTACAAATCATGTTACTTTGGGGGATTTATTAGCTAAGCAGTTTAATGTTTTACCTACCATAGCTAATTTATTATCTTATGCTGGCACATACTAAGATGTCCATATATAATACTTCAATCAATCAAAGAAGCAAATCAGACATTTTTCATCAGAACAATCAACCAACATTTTTAAAATAGAGAAAATAGTTTTATTTTCGTCTGAGGTTCCCTATCTCTGAAAAGACCATAAGTGTAGGATTCCAAGGCGTGAAATCCTTCTTGTCTTAGAGTAGAAAAGGTAAGAATGATTAGAGTAGAACAGTAGAAGGTGAGACAGGATCAAGATAAGTATAGAAAGAATTAGAATAAGATAAGTAGGTAAGGGTTTTGTCCATTTCTATCTAGGTTTCGTCCTACAGTCAACATTTGCTCTGATACCACTTCTGTAACACCCGGTTTTAAAGGACAAAGCCGGGTGCATCTCATACATGCGCCAAAGAAGACAACATATATAATAACAGAGTGCATAGAGATAAATGTCATAAAACATCAGAGTATTTATTACATAGCGGAAGACTTATTACAAAATAAAGATAAATGTAAAACGAACTAAGGATCGTCGGCGCCAATGTCAACTGAGAAACGCCACCTAGATCAGATCATACTCCTCGCCTTGTGGCTCCTCCTGAACCACCTGCTCTTCTCCTGTGGGGGGGGGGGGGTGTGAGACAGCAAGAGTGAGCTCACATACGTTCATAGCTCAACAAGTCGTGGGGAAAAATGTGGCATGAACTCACCAAAGGTGGGAGTTCATGAAGTGTAAGGCTGATCAATGAAATAAAGGCCGAAGCTGAGCATTGCTTTTATAAGTTGGTCAAAATTTTATTAGCAGTTACTAAGTGTAAGTGAATACCAAACCATAGTAATAATAAGTAAAAGTAATAATAAAATAATCCCAAATGCAATGAAATGACAGGTTAAGTTTAAGTTCCATAATTTAATCATGTGAGTGTCCGAGCTGCTCATGACCGTGAGCACGGCTAGTATACCAGTTTTACACTCTGCAGAGGTTGCGCATCTTTACCCACAAGTCGTGTTACCCATTTGCCACAGAGTTGATCAGACTCCATACACCTCTACCTAGGAAGCGAGGCAGGGTACCACTACGAGGCCTTTACAAAGTTCCACTAGCTTCAGACTACCCGCTACAGTTTATAGGAAGCTCCAGTGCAGGGTTCCTGGCTGACCGCCATCGCAGCAAAATCAACCAGGGACCTCCCTACACTGACCACTCCCCTACTGCCCTTGCCCCTTTCGGGTAAGGTAGCCCTCCCCTAGCTTTCCTAGTTAATCAGCCAAGGGCGTCCCATTAAACCCTTGTGGTAGCACTGTTTTCCCGGGTGGTTCTCCATGTTCCCATTAACATAATGATCTTAACATGAACAAGGAAGAATAAAACAGATAACAATAAATAGTATAACAATGAGTGATGAATATCTCTATACCCAAATCCACATAAAGCAATAGCATGTACTACCCAAAACTTTAGTAGTAAAACCAGTGGTGAAGCAAGGTATAAAGATAGTCAAAATCTAGGGCACCCTATTGGGTCCCAGCAAAATTATCCTATGCAGATCATTATGAATAATAAGAACATGAATGGGTAAAAGAAGTGATCAAGGGCACAACTTGCCTTCCACGAGCTCCTGCTCAGCTACTTCAACTTGTTGAACCTCAGGTTCCACAGTGGCTTGCTCGTCTACTCGCATCAATACAATACATACATAGCATAGCATAAATTAACATCACATCAAACATGCAAATAGAATATACAGTAATAAACTAGACATTAAAATATGATCACAGGAACTGGAATCATTAAATTTGGAGTTATATATTTTAAGTTATGGATTTTCTAATGTTTTATGTGCTTAATACAAGATTAAGTGAAGGAATAATTTTAATGTGTTTGTCATGTCAGAACAGAGGCACTAATGGGTAGACAATATTATTACAAAAATTTAGGAACTGAAATGGGTCAATTTGGACAAGATATGAATTAAATATGATTTATACAAGTTTCTCGAATTATTTTTGTATTAAAAATGATTTTAAAATGAATTCTTCTGATTTTATTCGCTGACTGGACTGTGCGTCAAAATTAGATAAACCCAGGTGTAACACCCCTGGTGTTACTATAACTAAAGCTTGAGCATGGCATCATGAGCATGGGCATTGCATATGTTTGACACACCTAGAGTGCATTCACTAGGCAAAAATTTCAAACAAGTTGTATTGTTTTACTGTTTTACAAATAGGACCCTGGTTTAAGGACTTAACCCTAATTAGTGGTTAAAGGGGTAAAACTTAACCAAAGTTGAGAAAACCTAAAGGCTTTAGGGTAAAAGTCATAAAGTGACCCCAACAATAAAGTTGAATCACATTTATACCCCTGGAATACTAGAAACCCTAATTAGAACCCTGGGAAACCCTAAAACCAAACCATAGGGGCCTAAGTGCAAAATTAGTCCACTTTTGGACTAAAGTGCAAAAACCAAGCCAAATAAGTATTTTAAGTCCTTTGGTTCACAAAAATGTGGACTTGAAAGCCAAACCCTAAGTTTTGGACCTAAATGCAAAATGGGCCTCATTTGAGTTAACTCTAAGTCTGAAAAACCAGTGCATGGGCTCAACTTTGGGGCTTTGTAATTTACAAAGTATAGGGTTTTTGCCCTAGGTCACCACATCAAAGTTGAAGACCCATTATAGGAGAACAACTTTGCTTAAGGTTGTGAGCTTAGTTGTTAAGAAGAATTTAGAGAAAAACCCAGTCCAAAACTGGCTGTCAGGCTGTTTTGAACTGAAAATCTGTTTAGCAGTGAACTGACATCAACTTTGAGCTCAAATTCGAGCATGATCCAGTGCTCAAATGTGATCAAGTCTTATAGTTGAGTTGTAGCTGGTATGTAGCACTACAATTTTGGTGCAGAGACTTGGACCTGTTATCACATGAAATCGGGAGAAAATTAACTCTAAAATCGCTCGGTCAGAAGCCCTAATGAAGCAATGCCATGGTACAGTACCCCGAACTGATAAGATCGCCAGCAAACCACCGCCGGTGGCTTTCCGCCGCGATTCACGTCGCCGGCGTCACGATTCGCGCTCGGGGGTGTGGATAACCTCGCGGCATCAAAAGATCTTCACCGCCCATGCGCTGGACGTCACTCCGGTGACTCACCGTCGTCTACCTCTACTGCTTTGTGGCTTGCGCGGATTACCTCGCCGGTGACCGCCGCCTCCCGGCCATGTGCCGCGTGGCGTAGCCTTTCCACCGCACCACCGTGACACCTTAATGCTGTCCCATCGTCGCCGGGGAGGATGCCACACCGGTTGCCACGAATTTACTTGCGCCAGTGTTCTTCCTTCCCTCCGGCCGCCGCGCGTCCTTCGCAAAATTCACGGCCACCGTCTAAGCCGCTTATAAATTGAGCCCTCCCCTAGCTGCGTAGCTTAATCACCCACCCAGCCACCGAATATCGTCCTCAATCGTTCACCTGAGAACGCGAAATTGGGACTTCCCCCAAATCGAGTTGAACACCCCGCAAGAACACCTGCTCGTGGTCAGAGGATTCCAGGTTCGTCCTCGCCCTCGTTGTTCGTGTTTCAGCACCCACATATGCTTGTGATCGTTACCTGCCCAGCCCTTGGAGCTTGTCTTCACCTAATCAACCGGAACACCTCAATCTGAGTTCTGTATCCGCGGTCACCGTGGTCAGGCACATCCTGGCCCAAATTAGTCCGATTAGAGCATGTTCTAGGGTAACCTTGGGTCGGTTATGCCTCCCCTGTAGCTAGACAAGGCGATCATCGCCGATCATGGCCGGTACGAATCACGGCAGGGATGATCGGGAGCGTGCCGTGACCAGGGGCAATCGCGGGGAAGAAACAGAAATCCGAGGACCTTTGTGCAATCCGTCAGTGACTCAACACAATAGTAAAAGGACCTTTTTCTGATTAGCCAGAAGTACGAGGCCCTTTCTGCAAAATCGCCTGGGCGCGGGCGCGCGCGCGGGCGCGAGCGCGCTTTCCCTCTGGACCTGGGCTGCTGGGCTGAATCCGGCCCAGTCCTGTTTAACCCTTTTCCTTTTCTTTTTCAGAAAAGCTTTGGAAATTTGTAGAAAATTGTAGAAAAATCCTAAAATTGTGAGATCAATTTTCCTAGGCTTGTTATTTTCCATAGTATTTAATAAAAATAGTTTTATGATTTTTAGTTTGAACAGGGAATTTTAGGATATTTAAAATAGCCTAAACTATTGATTCTGGATTTTTAGAGAATAAATAATAAGTCCAAAATTTCCCAAACTTTTTATGTGAGCTTGTCACATTATTTAGAAGCCAAGGGTAGAGTTTGGTTTGATTTGGACCTTGTTTGGTCACTAAACCCAAAACCACCCCCCCTGCCCTATGAACTCCTTTACTGACTCCGGAAACCCTAGGTTCTCGGAGTACCGTGAAGGAAAGTTGTATTCAAGACATAACTAATAAGTTTATGCTACCTTTGCATCCTCATGAGCATTCCATGACATCCATTCTTATGCATGTATATGATTATATTAGAGCAAGAAGAAGAAGAAGAAGTTTTTGAAGAAGGGATACCACCCACCTCTGATCCTCAGGCGGATAACTGCTTTTATTTTGATATCTGTGGATCCGAGCCAGACACATCTGATAACAAAGGCAAGCCCCGGTGCATTTGCCACCTCCCTTGATGTTTTTAAAATCTTTATCACTTGTTTGATGCATTAGGTGATAGGAGTTGATTGATTAAACAATTCCTGCATTGCCTTCCTTGGTTTGATTACCCTCCTTGAAATCCTGTTTTTACAAAAAGGTTTTACTTTGCTTAGTATTGCTTTAGAAAAACAAAAGGATTTGTTTTACAAAAGATGTTTGGCAAAGTGGGAGGGATGTTTTCGAAAATAAAACTTGGTGGTGGATCCATCACGGCCGTGATGGATTCAACATCGGAAAAGATGTACCTCTGTCAGGTACCAAACTTTGGGTTTGAAATGAGTAAGCTGAGACCGGGTGGGTGACTTGCACGAGAAGAGAGTCTCGGTGTAGTGTCTCCGTCTGAGTCGATTAAGGACCTTGTCGATGTAGGCTTGATGATCGAGGACCCTTTAACTGGTCACATGCCTCGTCATGGGTAAGCCTTGCCTCGGGCAGACTAAGGCCGGAATAAGATAACACGAAATGGGAGTGGAGCGGTGGCGAGAGTAGCGTGTACCCTCCGTGGCAAGAGGCTGGACGGTGGTGTATCTGTGCTCTCGGTTTGCGTGAACCTGATCCGGTCTTAAGAACCCCGGTGGCGGGTTGACATATGCAAGGGTTAAGTGCTACATATGTCGTGTGATTGGAGATCCTCAGCTGAGTATAATCGATTCGGATCGCCGTACCTTCGCGGTTATGAAGACTTGGTCACTGACCTACACGTAGCATTCCACTAAAAATGATGGTTTTTTGGTTAAGAAATTGGCTAGTGCAGGACCAGTGATTGAACTAGGGTAGAAAGAACTCTAGTGCAGGTAATTTTACCTAACTTGACAAATAAAATTGGATTTTTAAGGATCCACTTTAGTAAGCATCTCTGCAAAACAGAGTCTTTGATTATTGAGAAGCCTTACCTTGACTCCCATATAACCAGCATACCCTTGAGAGTCTTTTCCTTAGTCGGGTAAGACTTGCTGAGTAATTCCATACTCAGGGTTTATCCCTTTGTTGTTTTTAGGTGGTGAAGTAGCAGACTTTTGCTGCTTCTGTGCTAAGGTGGTTCCCAAGGGAGAAAACCAAGACTGAAGTGCGGGAGGACTCGGTCCTCCATCTAGAATCTGTTGTTTATAGTCTTTCGGGAGAGGTTTGTGTCTCCCTGGTTTGTATAATTATTACTTTTATGCACTCACTTTTAGAACTGGTCTGTAATAACTTACCTTAAGCTTGCTTTTTGAAATAAATGTAAGTTTATGTAATTCGCTTCCGCATATCTTTATCTCCGATGATCTGTAATGTCTGCAAGACGGGTGAAACGTTCCTGGTGAGGTAAGGAAAGATACCGAGCTTGTCAAGTAACTTAGGAACATCTACAGGGTGTCTGATGTCTGTTAGACAAGGACAACTGTAGGTGGGCCTGATTACTTGGGAGGTTCCGTCACAGCTGGTATCGGAGCGTAGCCCTTCTTTGCAGATATTGAGGCATCTTCAAAAAGATTTTCAAAAGTCTTACCTAAAGATTCTTTTCTCTTCTTACCTAAGTATTCTGAAGAGTTTATCTTAAAGACCAGATAGGAAGAGTGCAATGTATAGAAGGTTGAATCAACCAAGGTTGATTCTGTACTTACTCATGCATCATGCTAAGAATTATACTAATAAATTTCCCCCTTAGAAAATGCCGCCGCGCACAAGAAAGACTGCGCGTAAGTCGACTGGACCATTTGGAGTACCTCGACATCAACTTGCTCCGCGAGATGTAGATAGTAGTAGCGGGAGCAATGATCCTATAGGGGATCTGGAAGCAGAAGTAAGCAGGCTCCAATTGGAACTCCGCCGCAGGACAGCTATATGGATTGGAGATGGTGACCGTATAAATGAGTTACGAAGAGACGTTCGCCATCTACAAGACCAGCTGGCCGATCGGGATTTGGCACTCGATTGGGCTGTTCAATCTCGTTCATTGGCATGGGCCAAGGAGGCAAGGGCTCAGGCCCGAGTGAAAGAACTCAGCACAGCTGTCGACAACCTGCAGGTTTACTGCAATACATTACATGAGGAAGTCCATGTGCTCTACTCGCAACTACACCCTAGTGAGCCTATACCCTCTGCTGAGGCGGAAGCCGGACCTTCTCACGTCGCGGGACGCGCGTTGGGTGGGGAATTAGACCTGTATGAACCCCCTCCTTCCTTGAGGTTGGTTGACGTCTGGACTCCCACACCCGATGATGAAGCCGCCAAAAGCAATGGAAAACAGGACTAGTGGTGTAATAAGAGTAGAGTAGTGTATTGTAGGGTGCACTGTTATATTAGAGTAGTGTATTGTAGGGTGTACGGTTGTATAATAGGTTAAACTTTTGTAAAATGGGTAATGTATCCTGTTGTGTAATGTCGAGTCTGTACCATTACTTTTTACAGTAATGTAAAACGGAAGGTTTTCTTTGGCACATTATGTTTATTCAAATGTTTTTGCCTCAGATGCCGACCCGGACTCGCGGACAGGATGCAGCCGGAACATCCGGGGGTCGGGATGCTACCCCGAATCCACCTCCCGTTCCACCCACGCTTGCCGAGGCAATCGCTGCCTTGGTAAATGCTACAGCCGACAATACCCGCTTCCTGAGGGAGATGGCGGGTCAGCAACAGTTTCAGCAACAAGCAGGAAGAGGATTTCAACAGGGTCCCCGTGAGACCACTTATCTGGATTTCTCCGAGACTCGTCCGCCTCTCTTTGTCAAAGCAGAAGATCCGCTCGAAGCCGACGAATGGATAAGGGTCATTGAACAGAAATTTGGCCTTCTACGTTGTTCAGAAACCCAGAAGCCGTTGTTTGCGGCACAGCAACTCCGAGGCCCTGCCAGCACTTGGTGGGGGAACTTTGTGGCCATCCAACCGGACAACCATCAAATTACATGGAATGAGTTCAAAGCAGCATTCCGCGAGCATTATATTCCTGAGGGAGTGCTGCACATGAAGCAAGAAGAGTTCATGAAACTGAAGCAAGGGGGAGATACGGTGAATCAGTATCTCAACAAATTCAATCACCTGTCACAATATGCAATTGATCAGGTGAACACAGACTTGAAGAAAAGGAATTGTTTTATGAGAGGTCTGAACGACCGGATGCAACGGAAAATGGCTGCATGTATTGATCTTACTTATGGAAAGGCTGTCAGCACAGCCTTATCTGTGGAGGCCAAATATGCAAATTCCGGGAAAAGTAAGGGATTCAGTGGTGATAGGCCTAATCAGGGCCCGGTAAAGAGGCAACGGTTTATTCTCCGGCCCTCTAACCAGAACCGTTCAAGTGCACCATCTTTCCCTTTCAAGCAGCCTATAATTATTCGTCCCAACAAAGCCCCTACTGCCTCAAGTCAGCCGGGTGCCCCAGGCACTCGATTCCCTGCACTGCCAAGTTCTTCAACTGGATGTTTTAACTGTGGCAAATCTGGGCATTTTATTAAAGATTGCCCCTATCCTCGGCAAAATCAGGCCAATAATCAGCAAGGATCGAGAAATTCAGCTCCAGGCAAGGGAAGTACTTCGGGCAAGAATACCAAGAAAACGGGGCGAGTATATTATACGCAAGTGGCTACCACACCGGAGGGAGAGCCGGTGATGATGGGTACGTTCCCTGTGGCCAGTCACCCTGCAATAATTCTTTTTGATTCTGGTGCTTCGCATACCTTCATTAGCAAGACATTTGTGGAGCAACATCACATTGCATGTCATGAATCAAAGGAGGGATTTAAAATTCATTCACCTGGGGGACATATTTTTACTAGAGAAGTGGCCTATGGAGTGCCAGTAACTATGGCCGAACGGAACTTTCCTGCTAACATGATTGTTCTAAGAGGCCAGGATATAGATGTAATTTTGGGGATGAATTGGTTAACTCAACACAAGGCAATTCTCAACACTGAACTCAGAACCGTCAGGTTGAGTTATAATCAAGAAGAAATTCTCCTGTCTCTCCCCAAAACCAATCTAGCCAAAGCTTCTGGTAGAGTCTTTGAAGCCATTGTACCGGAGATCAAGAACATTCCGGTAGTATGTGAGTTTCCAGATGTATTTCCGGAAGATTTGCCTGGACTACCCCCTGAAAGAGATGTAGAATTCGTAATTGAGCTAAAGCCCGGTACGGCTCCCATTTCCCGAAGATCGTACCGTATGCCCCCTAATGAATTAGCAGAATTGAAGATTCAATTGCAAGATCTGCTGAATAAAGGATTTATCCGGCCAAGCTCGTCCCCGTGGGGTTGTCCCGCCATCTTTGTGAAGAAGAAGGATCAAACCTTGCGCATGTGCGTGGACTATCGGCCCCTAAATGAGGTCACCATTAAGAATAAGTACCCTCTTCCAAGGATCGACATCTTATTTGATCAACTGACTGGGGCGAGGGTATTTTCCAAAATCGATCTCAGGTCGGGCTATCATCAAATCCGTATTCGGCCCGAGGATATACCGAAGACCGCATTTACTACGCGGTATGGCTTATTTGAGTACTTGGTAATGTCTTTCGGGCTCACTAATGCTCCTGCCCACTTCACCTATTTAATGAACTCGGTGTTCATGCCCGAGTTAGACAAGTTCGTGGTGGTCTTCATCGATGATATTTTGATATATTCTAAAAATGAAGAGGAGCATGCTCAGCACTTACGGATTGTATTGACGCGCCTGAGGGAACATCAGCTGTATGCCAAGTTCAGCAAGTGCGCGTTCTGGCTGGAGGAAATTCAATTTCTGGGGCACGTGTTATCAGCCAAGGGAATTGCGGTAGATCCTAGCAAGGTCAAGGATATTCTGGAATGGAAACCTCCAACGACTGTTCACCAAGTCCGGAGTTTTCTTGGACTCGCAGGATATTATCGCAGATTCATACCTGATTTTTCTAAGCTTGTGAAGCCAATCACAAGTTTATTGAAGAATGATACTAAGTTCAATTGGACTTCTAAATGTAATGAAGCCTTTGAGGAATTGAAGACATTATTGACCACTGCTCCGGTATTGGCTCAACCGGACATCACTAAACCTTTTGATGTATATTGTGATGCGTCAGGCAGTGGACTCGGCTGTGTGCTAATGCAAGAAGGCCGAGTAATTGCGTATGCTTCAAGGCAGTTACGCCGACATGAAGAGCACTATCCAACACATGATTTAGAGCTAGCTGCTGTGGTTCATGCCCTGAAAATATGGCGTCACTATCTGCTGGGAAACATCTGCCACATATATACAGATCATAAGAGTTTGAAGTATATATTTACCCAGTCAGAGTTAAACATGAGGCAAAGACGATGGCTTGAGCTCATTAAAGATTATGAACTGGAAATCCATTATCACCCAGGCAAGGCCAATGTTGTGGCAGATGCATTGAGTCGCAAGACTTCCTGCCACTGTCTTATGGTAAAGACCTCCGAAAACACTTTGTGTCAAGAAATGGAAAAGTTAAACCTGGGGATAATCCAGCAAGGGACTCTGAATCAACTAAAGCTTGAGTCAACCATTTTGCAAAGGATAATTGATGCTCAAAAGGATAATCTGGGCATGAAGCACATACGAGAGAAGATCAGGGCTGGAACAGCCCAATGTTTCAAGGAAGATGATCAAGGTGTTATGGTTCAACAACCGCATAGTAGTGCCGAAGAATGAAGAACTCCGCCAGCAAATCTTAGATGAAGCGCATCTTAGTCGCTATTCCATTCATCCGGGAAGCACTAAGATGTACCAAGATTTAAAGCAACATTACTGGTGGACGAAGATGAAGATTGAAATTGCACGCTATGTGGTTAAGTGTGACACTTGCAGACGTGTCAAAGCCATACACATGAAAACTGCTGGTCCATTGCAATCTTTGCCAATCCCAACATGGAAATGGGAAGACGTCAGCATGGACTTCATTGTGGGATTGCCCAGGACCGCAAAGGGGTACGACTCTATCTGGGTGATTGTTGATCGACTTACAAAGGTTGCTCATTTTCTGCCGGTCAAGACATATTACCCGGTACTTACCTATGCGGAGTTATACATTGCTCGTATTCTCAGTTTGCATGGTGTTCCAAAGACCATAGTGTCGGATCGTGGACCTCAGTTCGTATCCAAATTTTGGGAAGAACTTCATAAATCCCTGGGAACTAAGTTGCTCCACAGTTCGGCCTATCACCCTCAAACCAGTGGACAAACTGAGAGAGTGAACCAAATACTTGAAGATATGTTGCGGGCATGTGTCCTGGATTTCTCACAAAAATGGGATGAATGCTTACCCTTGGTGGAGTTTTCATATAATAACAGTTACCAGGAGAGCATCAAGATGGCACCTTTTGAAGCTTTGTATGGGCGACGGTGTCGAACTCCGCTAAATTGGTCTGAACCTGGTGAAAGGTATTTCTTTAGGCCGGATATGGTAAAAGAAACCGAAGAAAAGGTTCAGAAAATAGTACATAATATGAAGAAGGCACAGGCTCGTCAGAAGAGCTATGCAGACAAACGGCGAATGCCCTTATACTTCTTAGAAGGAGACTACGTCTACTTAAAGGTTTCACCAATGAAAGGCGTATCGCGTTTTGGGGTTAAAGGCAAACTTGCACCCAGATACATTGGTCCATTCCTGGTACTTGAGCAATGTGGACCAGTGGCATACCGACTTCAACTCCCCGAAACATTGTCTGCGGTGCATAATGTGTTCCATGTGTCACAATTGAAGAAATGTCTTCGGGTTCCCGATCGAACCGTTGAAGTGACTGATGTTGTCCTGGAACCAGATTTGACATACTCGGAACATCCCATTCGAGTTCTGGATCAAAAGGACAGGGTTACCCGGAGAAAGACTCTCAAGTTTTATAAGATACAGTGGAACCAGCATTCGGAAGATGAGGCTACATGGGAAACCCAAGATTTCTTAGATAAGAATTTCCCAGGCTTTCTAGCCTCTTGTAAGTTGTAAAGTTTGTATAGCGGTGTAATAAAGGAATGAACCCCCACACCACCCCTGCCTTGTACCAGAAATCAGGAAATAAAAACATGACACATTTCCTTTTCCATTACTCACCCTAGGACTTTAAATCTCGGGACGAGATTCTTTTATGGGGGGAAGGATGTAACACCCCTGGTGTTACTATAACTA
Organism: Zea luxurians; assembly: GCA_029449295.1. NCBI lineage: Eukaryota > Viridiplantae > Streptophyta > Magnoliopsida > Poales > Poaceae > Zea > Zea luxurians. Next base: position 94,607,039 of record JAOPSE010000010.1, on the reverse strand, counting down.
AAACTTGAGCATGGCATCATGAGCATGGGCATTGCATATGTTTGACACACCTAGAGTGCATTCACTAGGCAAAAATTTCAAACAAGTTGTATTGTTTTACTGTTTTACAAATAGGACCCTGGTTTAAGGACTTAACCCTAATTAGTGGTTAAAGGGGTAAAACTTAACCAAAGTTGAGAAAACCTAAAGGCTTTAGGGTAAAAGTCATAAAGTGACCCCAACAATAAAGTTGAATCACATTTATACCCCTGGAATACTAGAAACCCTAATTAGAACCCTGGGAAACCCTAAAACCAAACCATAGTGGCCTAAGTGCAAAATTAGTCCACTTTTGGACTAAAGTGCAAAAACCAAGCCAAATAAGTATTTTAAGTCCTTTGGTTCACAAAAATGTGGACTTGAAAGCCAAACCCTAAGTTTTGGACCTAAATGCAAAATGGGCCTCATTTGAGTTAACTCTAAGTCTGAAAAACCAGTGCATGGGCTCAACTTTGGGGCTTTGTAATTTACAAAGTATAGGGTTTTTGCCCTAGGTCACCACATCAAAGTTGAAGACCCATTATAGGAGAACAACTTTGCTTAAGGTTGTGAGCTTAGTTGTTAAGAAGAATTTAGAGAAAAACCCAGTCCAAAACTGGCTGTCAGGCTGTTTTGAACTGAAAATCTGTTTAGCAGTGAACTGACATCAACTTTGAGCTCAAATTCGAGCATGATCCAGTGCTCAAATGTGATCAAGTCTTATAGTTGAGTTGTAGCTGGTATGTAGCACTACAATTTTGGTGCAGAGACTTGGACCTGTTATCACATGAAATCGGGAGAAAATTAACTCTAAAATCGCTCGGTCAGAAGCCCTAATGAAGCAATGCCATGGTACAGTACCCCGAACTGATAAGATCGCCAGCAAACCACCGCCGGTGGCTTTCCGCCGCGATTCACGTCGCCGGCGTCACGATTCGCGCTCGGGGGTGTGGATAACCTCGCGGCATCAAAAGATCTTCACCGCCCATGCGCTGGACGTCACTCCGGTGACTCACCGTCGTCTACCTCTACTGCTTTGCGGCTTGCGCGGATTACCTCGCCGGTGACCGCCGCCTCCCGGCCATGTGCCGCGTGGCGTAGCCTTTCCACCGCACCACCGTGACACCTTAATGCTGTCCCATCGTCGCCGGGGAGGATGCCACACCGGTTGCCACGAATTTACTTGCGCCAGTGTTCTTCCTTCTCTCCGGCCGCCGCGCGTCCTTCGCAAAATTCACGGCCACCGTCTAAGCCGCTTATAAATTGAGCCCTCCCCTAGCTGCGTAGCTTAATCACCCACCCAGCCACCGAATATCGTCCTCAATCGTTCACCTGAGAACGCGAAATTGGGACTTCCCCCAAATCGAGTTGAACACCCCGCAAGAACACCGGCTCGCGGTCAGAGGATTCCAGGTCCGTCCTCGCCCTCGTTGTTCGTGTTTCAGCACCCACATATGCTTGTGATCGTTACCTGCCCAGCCCTTGGAGCTTGTCTTCACCTAATCAACCGGAACACCTCAATCTGAGTTCTGTATCCGCGATCACCGTGGTCAGGCACATCCTGGCCCAAATTAGTCCGATTAGAGCATGTTCTAGGGTAACCTTGGGTCGGTTATGCCTCCCCTGTAGCTAGACAAGGCGATCATCGCCGATCATGGCCGGTACGAATCACGGCAGGGATGATCGGGAGCGTGCCGTGACCAGGGGCAATCGCGGGGAAGAAACAGAAATCCGAGGACCTTTGTGCAATCCGTCAGTGACTCAACACAATAGTAAAAGGACCTTTTTCTGATTAGCCAGAAGTACGAGGCCCTTTCTGCAAAATCGCCTGGGCGCGGGCGCGCGCGCGGGCGCGAGCGCGCTTTCCCTCTGGACCTGGGCTGCTGGGCTGAATCCGGCCCAGTCCTGTTTAACCCTTTTCCTTTTCTTTTTCAGAAAAGCTTTGGAAATTTGTAGAAAACTGTACAAAAATCCTAAAATTGTGAGACCAATTTTCCTAGGCTTGTTATTTTCCATAGTATTTAATAAAAATAGTTTTATGATTTTTAGTTTGAACAGGGAATTTTAGGATATTTAAAATAGCCTAAACTATTGATTCTGGATTTTTAGAGAATAAATAATAAGTCCAAAATTTCCCAAACTTTTTATGTGAGCTTGTCACATTATTTAGAAGCCAAGGGTAGAGTTTGGTTTGATTTGGACCTTGTTTGGTCACTAAACCCAAAACCACCCCCCCTGCCCTATGAACTCCTTTACTGACTCCGGAAACCCTAGGTTCTCGGAGTACCGTGAAGGAAAGTTGTATTCAAGACATAACTAATAAGTTTATGCTACCTTTGCATCCTCATGAGCATTCCATGACATCCATTCTTATGCATGTATATGATTATATTAGAGCAAGAAGAAGAAGAAGAAGTTTTTGAAGAAGGGATACCACCCACCTCTGATCCTCAGGCGGATAACTGCTTTTATTTTGATATCTGTGGATCCGAGCCAGACACATCTGATAACAAAGGCAAGCCCCGGTGCATTTGCCACCTCCCTTGATGTTTTTAAAATCTTTATCACTTGTTTGATGCATTAGGTGATAGGAGTTGATTGATTAAACAATTCCTGCATTGCCTTCCTTGGTTTGATTACCCTCCTTGAAATCCTGTTTTTACAAAAAGGTTTTACTTTGCTTAGTATTGCTTTAGAAAAACAAAAGGATTTGTTTTACAAAAGATGTTTGGCAAAGTGGGAGGGATGTTTTCGAAAATAAAACTTGGTGGTGGATCCATCACGGCCGTGATGGATTCAACATCGGAAAAGATGTACCTCTGTCAGGTACCAAACTTTGGGTTTGAAATGAGTAAGCTAAGACCGGGCGGGTGACTTGCACGAGAAGAGAGTCTCGGTGTAGTGTCTCCGTCTGAGTCGATTAAGGACCTTGTCGATGTAGGCTTGATGATCGAGGACCCTTTAACTGGTCACATGCCTCGTCATGGGTAAGCCTTGCCTCGGGCAGACTAAGGCCGGAATAAGATAACACGAAATGGGAGTGGAGCGGTGGCGAGAGTAGCGTGTACCCTCCGTGGCAAGAGGCTAGACGGTGGTGTATCTGTGCTCTCGGTTTGCGTGAACCTGATCCGGTCTTAAGAACCCCGGTGGCGGGTTGACATATGCAAGGGTTAAGTGCTACATATGTCGTGTGATTGGAGATCCTCAGCTGAGTATAATCGATTCGGATCGCCGTACCTTCGCGGTTATGAAGACTTGGTCACTGACCTACACGTAGCATTCCACTAAAAATGATGGGTTTTTGGTTAAGAAATTGGCTAGTGCAGGACCAGTGATTGAACTAGGGTAGAAAGAACTCTAGTGCAGGTAATTTTACCTAACTTGACAAATAAAATTGGACTTTTAAGGATCCACTTTAGTAAGCATCTCTGCAAAACAGAGTCTTTGATTATTGAGAAGCCTTACCTTGACTCCCATATAACCAGCATACCCTTGAGAGTCTTTTCCTTAGTCGGGTAAGACTTGCTGAGTAATTCCATACTCAGGGTTTATCCCTTTGTTGTTTTTAGGTGGTGAAGTAGCAGACTTTTGCTGCTTCTGTGCTAAGGTGGTTCCCAAGGGAGAAAACCAAGACTGAAGTGCGGGAGGACTCGGTCCTCCATCTAGAATCTGTTGTTTATAGTCTTTCGGTAGAGGTTTGTGTCTCCCTGGTTTGTATAATTATTACTTTTATGCACTCACTTTTAGAACTGGTTTGTAATAACTTACCTTAAGCTTGCTTTTTGAAATAAATGTAAGTTTATGTAATTCGCTTCCGCATATCTTTATCTCCGATGATCTGTAATGTCTGCAAGACGGGTGAAACGTTCCTGGTGAGGTAAGGAAAGATACCGAGCTTGTCAAGTAACTTAGGAACATCTACAGGGTGTCTGATGTCTGTTAGACAAGGACAACTGTAGGTGGGCCTGATTACTTGGGAGGTTCCATCACACCAGGGGCCAGTGGGTAAGTTTTCACAGACCTAGTGAACAGCACAGGTGGACGGCGGGTTATTTTGTTAAAAGGACAGGGACTCTTTAGAGATTATGCCAGGCCGAAGGGGTATCGCGCGATAATGGTCGTTAGATCTTGCGCGGGCGGTGCAGATTAGATCCCACCGCGCCTGAGACAACAGGCAATGTGCACCGCACGATTCACGTTCTACGCTCCAGATTCAAAACCCTAAAATGAACTCTCATCTGTCCGATCTAAATCTGATGGCTCTCATCTCCCCAATCTGAATCGATGCGCCCGGAGTAATCTGATCCGCCGAACGGTCATCCAACGGCTAGGAGTATTTGCCCCCAAACCAACTCGAGGTGCGGCGGCGCCGCCCAGAGACGCGGCCGCGCTCCTCACCGGTGGTAGCTCTCCAATGATCTGAGGCCCCATTCTAGTGTATAGCTAGCGCAACGCAAACAGGGGAACATAGCGGACCGATTAATGCATTCCATACCGTGGCTCGAAGCTCCGCTGATGATGGTCACGGTGAAGCAACAATACGGCGGAAGTCCCAGGTCCGACGAGGAATTTCGCAACCCCGATGGTACTTTCTCCTCCGCAGGCGCCGCGTATACTTCCGCCGCCCCGAGACGGTTGTCCCACACCACACAATTGGCTCCTAACGACAGTGAGGAAGCAAACCGACGACGACGGCCGCCGGCTATGGCGTAACTCTCTGTGAGGGTTACGGGACGGCTCAGGTAGTTGTGAGTGCGAGGGGGGGTCGCGTAGGAGACGAGGCTTGCATTTATCGCCCGGGCGTACGAGATCTGCGACGTGGTCCAGCTTCTCCGAGGAAAAGGGGCGACGCCCGCCGTAAGACCCGCCGCGCCGGTCGCGCGGTCTGTTGAAGACGACGAGCACGCGCGCTGACAGGTGGGGCCGCGTTGCAGTGTCACGCGAGAATGCGGGAGCGAGCGCGTGGACCTGAGACGGAATGGTGGGGCCCGGTCGCCAGTGCTTGAAGTCTCGCCCAAGCGCTCAGGGTCACTTGGCCAGGGGGCCCACACGTCAGTGTCGCGGTGAAAAAAGAAAAAAAGGGGGAGAGAATAGAGTGGGCCGCGCGAGGTAAAGGGAAAATGGGCTGAAAGGGGCATTTCGGGCCCATTCGGGTTCTGGTTCTTTTTTTTATTATTCTTTTCTGTTTTATTATTATTTTTTTTCTTTTCATTTTCAAATGCAATCTTCAATCAAATTTTAAATTCAACCCATGTGATAAATTCATCCTCAGTTTGAAATGCGCAATTTGATAATATCCCTGTGAAAGATATGTATTCTCATTTTTATTTTATTTTATGTAGTATTTTTCCCATCTCTTTTACTTCTCTTATTTCAAACCCTAATTTCAATCTAGGGTTTAATCCAACCTTTAGAATTATTATCTCATTGTTATTATCATTATAATTTTTTTTAATGTGCAAACATATAAAACTCCAATATGATGCATATTCTTTTTATCATTTGTTTTAATTCATCTCCAACTTTTATGTATGCTCTTTTTATGATGCAAATATGGCACATGAAATAAGGAATTCACTATATAATCCTTTTATACAATTTTGAGTATTACAAATCCTACCCCCCTTAAAAAGAATCTCGTCCTCGAGATTAAGAAGATCTAGGGAAAAGATGGGGAAAATCTATGCGAAGCTCTTCTTCTCTTTCCCAAGTCGCTTCATCTTCACCGTGGTGACTCCATTGAACTTTGCACATCTTTATAACCTTATTCCTCGTGACACGAGTCAGTGTATCCAGAATCTTGATAGGGTACTCAGCATAAGTCAGGTCATCTTGAACACTAAGGTCCTCCATCGGTAGTTGCTCCTCAGGTACCCTGAGGCACTTCTTTAGCTGAGACACATGAAATACATCATGTACATCTGATAGATGATCCGGTAACTCCAATTGGTATGCAACTTCTCCCACTCGCTTTAAGATTAAGAAGGGTCCAATAAAACGAGGGGACAACTTTCCTTTGACTTTGAATCTCCTCATACCCCGGAGTGGTGACACCTTCAAGTAGACATGATCACCCTCCTTAAACTCCAGTAATCTTCTCCTATTATCAGCATAGCTCTTTTGCCTGGATTGTGCAATTCTCAAATTTTCTCTTATCATCCGAACTTGTTCTTCTGCCTCTTGTATAAGTTCAGGCCCAAAGAACTGTCTTTCTCCAGTCTGATCCCAATACAGTGGAGTCCTGCATTTTCTTTTTCTTTTCCCCCCGGCCCCCCCCGGCCCAGCAGAGGAGAAATCCCTTTTCTTTTTCTTTTCTTCACCTTTTTCTCATTTAATTAGTTTTCTCCAATATTTTATGCACCCAAAATTATCCAAATAATTTCTAAAATCCTAAGTAATAATAATGTTGGTAAATGACACACTACAATTGATAGACTACTGTTGATGTATTGTTTGTTGACTATTTTAATAGAAGAAGCGGGGACCACGGATCCGGAACCCGTAGCCCCGGAAGAAGGGTCGGAGCCCGACCTCCCGAAAGTAGATTTTTTGTGCCAGGAAAGCTTCGACGAAGGCAAGTCCATCCTTCCCTTGATGCATAAATTACCTATTCTCTCTACCACTGCCTAGGCCGGGAATTCAGGGTGGGAGAATTGCATCGTGAGTGAGAGATGGCCCGCATTGACATATATGTTCTGGATACAAATGTGAATTGGGAAAAAGGGGCAATGTGTTTCTTCAAATAAAGTCTCTTTTCAAAAAGTTATGCGATGAAGGGTATTCACCCTCATCACCTTGGGAGTGGGATGGTCAAGGACTCCCTAGTTTAGGGGAGGGCCTAAGGTGTTGGCTCAGCTGGTTTAGGCGTGAGCAGAAGGATTGTCCCCTCATATAAGGACCGGCTTGTCATTTTCACTACATGTACTCCTTAATAGTACAACCACTCGAGACTGTGTGGGCAGTCACTCAATTCGAACTCGTGCGGTCCAACCCCAGGGTTATGAAGGCTAGGGAGCACCGGGAGGATAAGGAGGGGGAAAGTTTTGTCTGGTTTGGACATGGTGGTGGCCTGACTCCTTCCGGATAACCGTTAAGGTTAGGACGTACGAGGAAGGAAAGAGATCCGGCATTCGGATCTCATTGATCATGAGATCGCAGAGCCGAACTAGTGGGTAAAGTGTACACCTCTGCGCAGAGTTGAAACCTATTCGAATAGTCCGTGTCCACTGGTATGGACGAATCTGGTGTGGTATGACAATTAGTATTTCTATAACCACTGTGATCAGGGAATTGTGTGTGTGAGTGCTTACTGAAAAAGAAAACAAGGCCACGGGAGCGGGAAGCTCAGTGGTGGTTGCGTATTTCGTTACTTTTAAGTCGTTGGGAAAAACCTTACAGCAACTGCCTTTCTCTAAGAAAATGATGAGTGACTTCAACTCCACCAAATAAAGCATGTATATTATAGGTCTCTTTCTCTCTACGGGAGCGGGGTGGGCTTGCGGAATACCTAGTGTATTCACCCAGATTTAATTATGTTTTTCAGCAGCCGAAGACTTCTTTTCTACTATGCTTGATTGAGAGGGCTGTGTCTGCACCTAGTTCTGCCTATGGCTTGGGCTAGTATATTTTCCTATTGCGCTTCTCATTTGGCTCTCTTGAGCTTGTACCCCCGGTATTGTAATAACCTTTATCTAAATTCTATACTATTTGAAGTAAGGAATGTGTTTTACTAGCCTCCTGGGACTAGTAATTGTATCACATTTGAGTCCCAAAGGATCAGGACGCTTCACGCATCTACATTAGCGCTATGACCTAGGCGAATAGGTCGGGGGCTTCGTTGCGTTCATGGGCGTCTGCGCGTGTGTGGGGGATGGATATCCCCTAGGTCCACTGGAAGGCAAAAAGACCTCGTGAAAGGCTTCGGGCCTGTTATCTCGCAAGGCTGCCCCCTCATGGGCCATAGAAGAACTGCTGGCAGAATGGGCCGATGTAGGGAACGAGTAGGCTCGAGCCCAAGCGGCCCATTGGATTTAAGCGCTATCCACAGCACTGACCCGATTTTCCCGTGCAGCACCCATGGATGTCAGAACCAAATAAGGATAAGTCAGCAAGATTATGGGAAGATAAGTTCAATTAGTTCACTATTACTTAGGGATACATCATCATCATACATGCATGTAATGGCCCACGACCAAGTATATAAGGCCCAGGGGTACCCCATCATTTCTAAGTCATTCATCAACCACCTTGAGAGCACCTAGAGGGGGGGGGGTGAATAGGTGATCCTGTGCAAACTTAAAACTTAAGCCACAAAAACTTGTTAAGTGTTAGCACAATAATTGCCAAGTGGCTAAAGAGAAGTCTTAACAAAACACAATACCACAAGAGATCAAGCACAGAGGTGACACAGTGGTTTATCCCGTGGTTCGGCCAAGACCAACGCTTGCCTACTCCACGTTGTGGCGTCCCAACGGACGAGGGTTGCAATCAACCCCTCTCAAGCGGTCCAAAGACCCACTTGAATACCACGGTGTTTTGTTTTGCCTTTCACTATCCCGTTTGCAAGGAATCTCCACAAATTGGAGTCTCTTGCCCTTACAAGTATATGATCACAAAGAAACACAGAGTAAGGGAGGGAAGCAACACACACAAATCCACAGCGAAACGCGCACACACATGGCCAAGAATCGAGCTCACAAGAGTATCACAAAGTTCTCGCTAGAACGGAGCTCGAAACACTTAGAATGACAAACAAATGCGCAAAGACTGAGTGTGGATGATCAAGAATGCTCAAAGGTTGCTTGTGTGTCTCCTCCATGCGCCTAGGGGCTCCTTTTATAGCCCCAAGGCAGCTAGGAGCCGTTGAGAGCAAATCCGGAAGGCCATCCTTGCCTTCTGTCGTCGGGGGCACCGGACAGTCCGGTGCACACCGGACACTGTCCGGTGCCCGATTTGTTTCCTTAAACAGCAAAGCCGACCGTTGCAGACCGTTGGCAGATCTGGAGCCGTTGGCGCACCGGACATGTCCGGTGCACACCGGACAGTCCGGTGATATCTTCCGACCGTTGGCTCCACCACGTGTCCCGCGCAGATTGCGCGGCCGACCGTTGGCCCGGCCGACCGTTGGTTCACCGGACAGTCCGGTGAATTTTAGCCGTACGCCGTCGGCAAATTCCCGAGAGCGGCCACTTCGCGCCGAGTCGGCCTGGCGCACCGGACACTGTCCGGTGCACACCGGACAGTCCGGTGCTCCAGACCGAACTGAGTCTTGGCTGCACACAGCCAAGTCTTTGTCTCCTCTTTTCTTTTCTTCTACTTTCTGTTTTTAACACTTAGACAAGTATATTAGTACTCAAAACCAATGTACTAAAGCTTAGAAACATACCTTTATCCTTGATTTGTACTTTGTCCACCATTTTACAATTAGGCACCTGTGTTGGGCACTAAATCACCAAAATACTTAGAAATGGCCCACGGGCACATTTCCCTTTCAATCTCCCCCTTTTTGGTGATTTATGCCAACACAACATAAAGCAAGTAGAACAAGTACAAAAACACTTCAAATAAGAACTCAAATTTATTTTGATTCAATTTTGTCATATATGGATCACTCTATGCCACCACTTGGTTTGTTTTTGCAAATCAAACTCAAATCTCTATCTCTAAGTCAAGCACACATGTTAAAGCATAAAGAGAGTCATTCCAAAAGAGATTGATCAAAGATTTCAAAAACTCCCCCTTTTTCCCATAATCAACTACTTCTCCCCACAGGAAGCCAACTTTGATAAGAGAGACAAAAAAGAGTTTTGACAAACCAAAAGCTCTACTTTACTATTTTCAAAATCTCTCAAGTGGTAGCTGATCCATTTATCGCTTTGGCCTTTATTTTCTCCCCCTTTGGCATCAAGCACCAAAACGGGATCAATCTTGGCCCTTTAACCCCATTGCCTCACCAAAATCTTCAATTTAGAGCAAATGGCAATAAGAATTCATGAGATAGACTTGGAATAAGTTACCCTCTCATCGGAGTGCAGTGGAAGTCTTGCATGATCCAAGTCCACCTTTTCCCTTTCAATTCTCCTTTGAGACTAAATCAAACAAACTCAAGCATATGGTTAGTCTCAAGGGATCAAGTTGTAACACATCTCCCCCTAAACATGTGCATCACTTTGCAACGGACTTGTGAGGTCCAGGGAGTGTTTGTACAACTTGAGCACCATAATAAGCAACAAAATGCAGAATGAACATGATCAAAGGCATAAGCACATGTATGCTACAATTCAATCCAAGTTCCGCGAATCTAAGACATTTAGCTCACTACGCAGCCTGCAAAAGGTCTTCTCATCTAAAGGCTTGGTAAAGATATCGGCTAGCTGGTTCTCGGTGCTAACATAAAACACTTCGATATCTCCCTTTTGCTGGTGGTCTCTCAAAAAGTGATGCCGGATGTCAATGTGCTTTGTGCGGCTGTGCTCAACAGGATTTTCCGCTATTCGGATAGCACTCTCATTGTCACATAGGAGTGGGACTTTGCTCAGATTGTAGCCAAAGTCCCTGAGGGTTTGCCTCATCCAAAGCAGTTGCGCGCAACATTGTCCTGCGGCAACGTACTCGGCCTCAGCGGTGGATAGGGCAACGGAGGTTTGTTTCTTAGAGTTCCATGACACCAGGGACCTTCCTAAGAATTGGCACGTCCCCGATGTACTCTTCCTATCGACCTTACATCCAGCATAGTCGGAATCTGAGTACCCAATCAAGTCAAAGTTAGACCCCTTTGGATACCAGATCCCGAAGCAAGGCGTAGCGACTAAATATCTAAGAATTCGCTTCACCGCCACCAAGTGACACTCCTTAGGATCGGATTGAAATCTAGCACACATGCATACGCTAAGCATAATATCCGGTCTACTAGCACATAAATAAAGCAAAGAACCTATCATGGACCGGTATGCTTTTTGATCAACGGACTTACCTCCTTTGTTGAGGTCGGTGTGTCCGTCGGTTCCCATCGGCGTCTTTGCGGGCTTGGCGTTCTTCATCCCAAACCTCTTTAGCAGATCTTGCGTGTACTTCGTTTGGGAGATGAAGGTGCCGTCCTTGAGTTGCTTCACTTGGAACCCAAGGAAGTAGTTCAACTCGCCCATCATCGACATCTCGAATTTCTGCGTCATCACCCTGCTAAACTCTTCACAAGACTTTTGATTAGTAGAACCAAATATTATGTCATCGACATAAATTTGGCACACAAACAAATCACCATCACAAGTCTTAGTGAAAAGAGTTGGATCGGCTTTCCCAACCTTGAAAGCATTAGCAATTAAGAAATCTCTAAGGCATTCATACCATGCTCTTGGGGCTTGTTTAAGTCCATAGAGCGCCTTAGAGAGCTTACACACGTGGTCGGGGTACCGCTCATCCTCGAAGCCAGGGGGTTGCTCCACGTACACCTCCTCCTTTATTGGCCCGTTGAGGAAAGCGCTCTTCACATCCATTTGGTACAACCTGAAAGAATGGTGAGCGGCATATGCTAGCAAGATACGAATGGACTCTAGCCTAGCCACAGGAGCAAAAGTCTCCTCAAAGTCCAAACCTGCGACTTGGGCATAACCTTTTGCCACAAGTCGAGCCTTGTTCCTTGTCACCACTCCGTGCTCGTCTTGTTTGTTGCGGAACACCCACTTGGTTCCCACAACATTTTGCTTGGGACGAGGCACCAGCGTCCAAACTTCATTGCGCTTGAAGTTGTTAAGTTCCTCCTGCATGGCCAACACCCAATCCGGATCTAGCAAGGCCTCCTCTACCCTGAAAGGCTCAATAGAGGAGACAAAGGAGTAATGTTCACAAAAATTAACTAGTCGAGACCGAGTAGTTACTCCCTTGCTAATGTCACCCAGAATTTGGTCGACGGGATGATCCCTTTGAATCATCGCTCGAACTTGAGTTGGAGGTGCCGGTTGCGCTTCTTCCTCCATCACGTGATCATCTTGTGCTCCCCCTTGATCACACGCCTTCTGTTGATGAACCTGTTCATCGTCTTGAGTTGGGGGATGCACCGTCGTTGAGGAAGAAGGTTGATCTCGTTCATCTTGTTCCTGTGGCCGAACGTCTCCAATCGCCATGGTTCGTATAGCAGCCGTTGGAACATCTTCTTCATCTACATCATCACAATCAACAACTTGCTCTCTTGGAGAGCCATTAGTATCATCAAATACAACGTCGCTAGAGACTTCAACCAAACCCGATGATTTGTTGAAGACTCTATACGCCTTTGTATTTGAATCATAACCTAATAAAAACCCTTCTACAGCTTTGGGAGCAAACTTAGAATTTCTACCCTTCTTCACTAGAATGTAACACTTGCTCCCAAATACACGAAAGTACGATACATTGGGTTTGTTACCGGTTAGTAGCTCATACGAAGTCTTCTTGAGGAGTCGATGAAGATAGACCCTGTTGATGGCGTGGCAAGCCGTGTTCACAGCTTCCGACCAAAAGCACTCGGGGGTCTTGAACTCTCCAAGCATCGTCCTCGCCATATCGATTAGCGTCCTGTTCTTCCTCTCTACCACACCATTTTGCTGTGGTGTGTAGGGAGCGGAGAACTCGTGCTTGATCCCTTCCTCCTCAAGAAACTCCTCCACTTGAAGGTTCTTGAACTCGGACCCGTTGTCGCTCCTTATCTTCTTCACCTTGAGCTCAAACTCATTTTGAGCTCTCCTGAGGAAGCGCTTGAGGGTCCCTTGGGTTTCAGACTTATCCTGCAAAAAGAACACCCAAGTGAAGCGGGAAAAGTCATCAACAATAACTAAACCATACTTACTTCCTCCTATGCTTAGATAGGCGACGGGTCCGAAGAGGTCCATATGCAGCAGCTCCAGAGGTCTTGACGTGGTCATCACATTCTTGTTGTGATGTGCTCCTCCCACTTGTTTACCTGCCTGACAAGCTGCACAAGGTCTATCTTTTTCGAAATAAACATTGGTTAGACCTATCACATGTTCTCCCTTTAGAAGCTTGTGGAGGTTCTTCATCCCCACATGTGCTAAGCGGCGATGCCACAGCCAGCCCATGCAAGTCTTAGCCATTAAGCATGCATCTAGACTGGCCTCATCTTTTGCAAAATCAACTAAGTAAAGCTTGCCGTCTAGTACACCCTTAAAAGCTAGTGAACCATCACATCTTCTAAAGACAGACACATCTACATTTGTAAATAAACAATTATATCCCATATTGCACAGTTGACTAACAGATAGCAAATTGTAACCAAGAGACTCAACTAAAAACACATTTGATATTGAGTGCTCATTAGAAATTGCAATTTTACCTAACCCTTTTACCTTGCCTTGATTCCCATCACCGAATATAATTGAATCTTGGGAATCCTTATTTTTGACGTAGGAGGTGAACATCTTCTTCTCCCCCGTCATATGGTTTGTGCATCCGCTGTCGATAATCCAGCTTGAACCCCCGGATGCATAAACCTGCAAGGCAAATTTAGGCTTGGGTCTTAGGTACCCAACTCATGTTGGGTCCTACAAGGTTAGCACAAATGTCCTTAGGGACCCAAATGCAAGTTTTATCTCCCTTGCATCTTGCCCCTAACTTCCTAGCAATTACCTTCTTACCCTTTCTACAAATAGCAAAGGGAGCATTGCAAGCATAATAAATGGTAGAAGGTTTCTTCACAACTTTTCTAGGAACATGAGCAAAATTTCTCCTTGGCATATGTACACCATTTCTCCTACACATATCTCTATCATGTTTATAGGAAGAACTAGAAGCAAACATGGCATGAGAATCATAAACATGTGAATCAAAATCATTATAAGCATTTCTAGCATGTCTCCTATCATTATACATAAAAGCATGGTTCTTTTTAGCGCTACTGGCCATAGGGGCCTTCCCTTTCTCCTTGGCGGGAATGGGAGCCTTATGGCTTGTTAAGTTCTTGGCCTCTCTCTTGAAGCCAAGACCATCCTTAATTGAGGGGTGTCTACCAATCGTGTAGGCATCCCTTGCAAATTTTATTTTATCAACTTCACTCTTGCTAGTCTTAAGTTGGGCATTAAGACTAGCCACTTCATCATTTAGTTTTGAAATTGACACTAAGTGTTCACTACAAGCATTAACATCAAAATCCTTACACCTAGTACAAATTTCAACATGTTCAACACAGGAATTTGATTTACTAGCTACCTCTAGTTTAGCACTTAAATCATTATTAACACTTCTTAAGGTAGCAATGGTTTCATGACAGGAAGATAATTCACTAGAAAGCACTTCATTTCTTTTAATTTCTAGAGCAAGAGAATTTTGTGCACTAACAAATTTATCATGCTCCTCATATAAAAGATCCTCTTGTTTTTCTAGTAATCTATTCTTATCATTCAAAGCATCGATCAACTCATTAATTTTATCTATCTTAGATCTATCTAAGCCCTTGAACAAGCATGAATAATCTATGTCATCATCATCACTAGTCTCACTATCACTAGAAGAAGCATAAGTGAAGTCTTGAGTACTCACCTTCTTCTCCCTTGCCATAAGGCATGTGAGACGCTCGTTGGGGAAGAGGGAAGACTTGTTGAAGGCGGTGGCAGCGAGTCCTTCATTGTCGGAGTCGGAGGAGGAGCAATCCGAGTCCCACTCCTTTCCTAGATGTGCCTCGCCCTTTGCCTTCTTGTATTGCTTCTTCTTCTCTCTTTTGTTCCCCTTTTCCTGGTCACTTTCATTATCGGGACAGTTAGCGATAAAATGACCAAGCTTACCGCATTTGAAGCATGAGCGCTTCCCCTTTGTCTTGGTCTTGCTTGGCTGCCCCTTGCGACCATTTAGCGCCGTCTTGAATCTCTTGATGATGAGAGCCATCTCTTCATCATTGAGTCCGGCCGCCTCAATCTGTGCCACCTTGCTAGGTAGTGCCTCCTTGCTTCGTGTTGCCTTGAGAGCAAGGGGTTGCGGCTCATTGATCGGACCATTCAAGGCGTCGTCCACATACCTCGCCTCCTTGATCATCATTCGCCCGCTAACGAATTTCCCAAGAACTTCTTCGGGCGACATCTTGGTGTACCTGGGATTTTCACGTATATTGTTCACCAAATGAGGATCAAGAACGATAAATGACCTTAGCATTAGGCGGACGACATCGTGGTCCGTCCATCGCGTGCTCCCGTAGCTCCTTATCTTGTTGATAAGGGTCTTGAGCCGGTTGTATGTTTGCGTCGGCTCCTCGCCCCTTATCATCGCGAACCGTCCAAGCTCTCCCTCCACCAACTCCATCTTGGTGAGCAAGGTGACGTCGTTCCCCTCATGAGAAATCTTGAGGGTGTCCCAGATTTGCTTGGCGTTATCCAAGCCGCTCACTTTATGGTATTCATCCCTGCACAAGGAAGCTAGAAGAACAGTAGTAGCTTGTGCATTCTTATGAATTTGTTCATTAATGAACATGGGACTATCCGAACTATCAAAGTGCATTCCACTCTCCACAATCTCCCAAATACTAGGATGGAGAGAGAATAGGTGACTACGCATTTTGTGGCTCCAAAATCCGTAGTCCTCTCCATCAAAGTGTGGGGGCTTGCCGAGTGGAATGGAGAGCAAATGTGAATTTGAACTTTGCGGAATACGAGAGTAGTCAAAAGAAAAGTTCGAATTAACCGGTTTCCTTCTCTCGTAGTCGCTGTGGTCGTCCTTTTGGGAAGAAGTAGACTCATCGCTGTCGTAGTAGACGATCTCCTTGATGCGCCTTGTCTTCTTCTTCCTCCCTTCCTTCCGTCTATGGCCCGAGCCGGAGTCGGTAGGCTTGTCGTCCTTTGGCTCGTTGACGAAGGGTTCCTTCTCTTTGTCGTTGATCACTATACCCTTCCCCTTAGGATCCATCTCTTCGGGCGGTTAGTCCCTTGTGAAGAGAACGGCTCTGATACCAATTGAGAGCACCTAGAGGGGGGGGGGGGTGAATAGGTGATCCTGTGCAAACTTAAAACTTAAGCCACAAAAACTTGTTAAGTGTTAGCACAATAATTGCCAAGTGGCTAAAGAGAAGTCTTAACAAAACACAATACCACAAGAGATCAAGCACAGAGGTGACACAGTGGTTTATCCCGTGGTTCGACCAAGACCAACGCTTGCCTACTCCACGTTGTGGCGTCCCAACGGACGAGGGTTGCAATCAACCCCTCTCAAGCGGTCCAAAGACCCACTTGAATACCACGGTGTTTTGTTTTGCCTTTCACTATCCCGTTTGCAAGGAATCTCCACAAATTGGAGTCTCTTGCCCTTACAAGTATATGATCACAAAGAAACACAGAGTAAGGGAGGGAAGCAACACACACAAATCCACAGCGAAACGCGCACACACACGGCCAAGAATCGAGCTCACAAGAGTATCACAAAGTTCTCACTAGAACGGAGCTCGAAACACTTAGAATGACAAACAAATGCGCAAAGACTGAGTGTGGATGATCAAGAATGCTCAAAGGTTGCTTGTGTGTCTCCTCCATGCGCCTAGGGGCTCCTTTTATAGCCCAAAGGCAGCTAGGAGCCGTTGAGAGCAAATCCGGAAGGCCATCCTTGCCTTCTGTCGTCGGGGGCACCGGACAGTCCGGTGCACACCGGACACTGTCCGGTGCCCGATTTGTTTCCTTAAACAGCAAAGCCGACCGTTGCAGACCGTTGGCAGATCTGGAGCCGTTGGCGCACCGGACATGTCCGGTGCACACCGGACAGTCCGGTGATATCTTCCGACCGTTGGCTCCGCCACGTGTCCCGCGCAGATTGCGCGGCCGACCGTTGGCCCGGCCGACCGTTGGTTCACCGGACAGTCCGGTGCACACCGGACAGTCCGGTGAATTTTAGCCGTACGCCGTCGGCAAATTCCCGAGAGCGACCACTTCGCGCCGAGTCGGCCTGGCGCACCGGACACTGTCCGGTGCACACCGGACAGTCCGGTGCTCCAGACCGAACTGAGTCTTGGCTGCACACAACCAAGTCTTTGTCTCCTCTTTTCTTTTCTTCTACTTTCTGTTTCTAACACTTAGACAAGTATATTAGTACTCAAAACCAATGTACTAAAGCTTAGAAACATACCTTTATCCTTGATTTGTACTTTGTCCACCATTTTACAATTAGGCACCTGTGTTGGGCACTAAATCACCAAAATACTTAGAAATGGCCCACGGGCACATTTCCCTTTCACACCTAAGTAGCTCATTAGTTTCCTCCATACTAGAGATTTCCTTTGTAACCCACCACATAAAGATCCACACCAGGAAGTAGGGTGTTACACGTCTCCAAGCGGCCCAAACCTGTAGAAAGATCATTCGTCACCTCTCATGCATCTCACACGAACCATTGAGTTACAGTCAACAGCACCGTCCTACACAAAAGCACCACGAGGGGTAACCCTGGGTGTGTGGTCGGGTTCCAAACACCGATAGCTGGCGCGCTAGGTAGGGGGTGTGTCGTTGATCCAAGCTTACTCAATGGCTGTCACTTCCAAGTGTAAGATCGCTCTCTGCCCTGGATCCGTGTTCTTCTTTGGGACCATCTCGTCCATAGCAAATGAAGAAGGAATTCTACACCGCATAGCAGATCCACCGGAGAAAAAGCTTTCCTCAGAAATCTCCAAGAAAGCCTGAACAAGGCAGCAGATAGCACAAGCCCCTGCTCCCCAGGCAAAAACTACCTTCTGCAAGTCAAGAGTCGGGAATTCACTCGCCCGAAAACCCCGCTGTCCACTTCATCCACAAAGGAGTGGACACGGGTTACAAGAAAGAAAGAAGCAAGCGGGATGAAAGCCTGTCAAGTTATCTTTTCGACACCTTTGCCCTTAAAGAAGGACGAAAAAGAATTCATCGCTGTAGCAACTCCTTTCTACCCCGACGTCCTCTTCATCGGGGAGAGGTTGGAGTCATCTCCCATCTCCGACGACGAGCCAACCATGCTAGGGGAAGAACCACCTCAGCGAGAAGCCCGACGACGGAGAAACAGACGTTGAAATATTCAGCGACATCACGAGGCTGGGGAGCGAGACCCAGCGTAGCCCGTATCCTGGGATGAAGCCTCGGAAGTCGAAGAAACTCCTGATGAACGAGTTGTCCGAGAAAGAAGGAATTCTCACTGACGTGACCGCCGGCAAGCTCAAGACCGAGATCAAGAACAAGCAGAGCAGGATGCGAGGTTACGCTGGGAGAACCCTCTCTTCGCCCGAAACCTGAACCCTGACTTTGCTCGTGCTATGAACACACCAAGTGAAGTTGGAGGAGTATTGGCTCGGATAGCTGATGGCCTCCCCCGGACTCCGGACGCTGAAGGATATCGGTGGCTGCTCACTCGGGCGGCTAATCATCTTATACCTTTCGCTCATCCCCCAAGCGACTTATGGCACGCCATCAATAGTCAGTGAGATGCGTGGAGTTCCATCAATGCTTTGTGCGAACAACGGCACGAAAACAAAATAAGGCGCCGGGAGGAGTATAATCGAGACCACGGCGTCCCGGCCCGAAGTCACACCACCCGAGTGGAATCGGCAGCAGCTTCAACTAGTGGCCCGACCCAGGGACGATTGAGACGGAACATCAGTGACTCTCCTCCCTGGGACCGGTGCCATGAATGTCGACAGGAGGACACATGTGGAGTATCCGCACTTACTCCGCGTCTTAGGGCCATTCGGTGGCCCCCACACTTCAAGGTCTCCAACGTCGACAAGTACGAGCCTAAGTAGGACCTGAGAGGTTGGTTGGCCATCTATATGACCGCCGCTTGGGCCACTGGGGCAACTAAAGACGTGATGACTGCGTACTTGCCCATCGTTCTCGGGCAGGATGCGTTACAGTGGCTACGACACCTTCCATGACATTGTATCGATGACTGGAGCGACTTCAGTAGACGCTTCATCGCCAACTTTCAGTCCCTCTCCGACAAACCGGCATAGCCATGGGACCTCAAATCCATCAGGCGCCAGGGCGATGAAACACTTCGATCGTACCTCAAGAGATTCCAGACCATGAGAAACCGTATCCCCGAAGTCACCGAGGCGGCGGTGATTGAAGACTTCTACCGGAGATCTAATGACTCGGCTTTCGTCCGAGCCATACTGCAGAAGGCGCCGACCACCTCCGAGCAGCTGTTTTGAGAAGCGAACCTCTACATCACCGTTGACGAACGAGCTCAGGACCTCATCGGGGGAACAAAACCTGCACCACCCGCACCACGGCACGACATGAACCAGCAGCCTGACAAGCGTTGGGAGAAGAGGCCACGTGAAGAGGTCCACGCCGCTGGACCACCCGTCTCTCGTGCCCAAGGGGCACCCCGCAGAGGCGAGCAAATGCTAGACGACATCCTCGACGCCTAGTGTCCATACCACAAGGACATGCACCACACCCTGCGGAACTGCTGAGACTTCAAGCATTCCGTCGGGAATGGCCGACCATTCCAGCCTCTACCACCTCCCCCACCACGAGGAGGGCCTGGCGAGCCCAGGCAGCCTTAGCAACAGGAAAGGGGAGGGAGCGGAGCATTCCCGCATGTCGATGGGGAGGTCAACGTCATCTTCAGAGGACATGAGTCACAGGAGAACAGAAGGCAGCAGAAGCTCAACGACCGACAGGTACTGGTAGCAACCACCAGCACCCCGGCTCCCTACCGGTGGTCGGAATTCCCGATCACCTTCAGCCGAGCGGATCAATGGCTCAACTTCGACCATCCGGGCAAGTACCCACTTCTCGTCGATTCGGTGATCCGAGAGAGCAGGGTAAAAAAGGTACTGGTGGACGGGGGAAGCAGCGTCAACGTCACCTTCCCCCGGACGCACCTGGACTTGGGGGTCGCACTCAAAGACCTCACCGAGTCAGACACCCCTTTCTTCGGTATTGTGCTGACCGAAGGAGAGTACCCGCTCGGGCACATCTACATGCCCATTACCTTTGGAACTCTGGAAAACTACAGAAACGAATTCCTAAGGTTCGAGGTGGCAAGTTTTGACTGCAGATACAACACCATCATTGGCAGGCCAGGACTGGCAAAATTCATGGCTATTCCACACTATTCTTACATGATATTGAAGATGTCAGGACCACAAGGAATCATTACCGTGCGCGCTGACTTCCAAGGCACCGCAAAATGCTTTCGAGGAGCCATCCAGGCGGCTCTCACCACTAAACCACCATCGACTTCCTCCGCACAGGTGAACCCAAAGCCTAAAGAAGATCTCGCGATACCTGCGAATGAGACTCAAGCCGTGACCTCCATGTGGCCGAATGAGGAGACAAAGAGGATCAACTTAGGGTTCGCTGATGAACGCAAGACCGCCATCATCAGCTCCAGCCTCGACGACAAATAGGAAGGCGCGCTCATCTGGTTCCTGTAAGATAACTGGGACATGTTTGCATGGCAACCTGCGGACATGCTGGGAGTCCCAAGAGAACTGGCCAAGCACAAATTGAAGGTCTATCCTCAAGCAAGGCCGATTCGACAGAGACTGCGTCGTTTCACGCTTGACAAAAGAGAAGCTATTCGCGCTGAGTTAGCGCGCTTAGTGGCAGCAGGATTCATTAGAGAAGTACTGCATCCTGAGTGGCTAGCAAATCATGTTCTTGTACTCAAAAAGAATAAAGTGGATTGGTGCATGTGCGTCGACTATACTGATCTCAACAAACACTGTCCGAAGGATCCCTTCGGACTCCCTAGAATAGATCAGGTGGTTGATTTGACTACTGGATGTTCTATGTTGTCCTTTCCAGACTGCTATTCTAGATACCATCAGATCAGCTTGGCAAAGGAGGATGAAGAAAAGACTGCATTCATCACCCCATTCGGAGCTTTCTGCTATACCTCCATGCCATTCGACCTCAAGAACGCGGGATCAACCTACTAGAGAGCTATTCAAACCTGCTTAGCCAATCACTGGGGCAAGCGGGTAGAAGCTAAGACAGAAAACTCAGAAAACTTCATTGAAGATTTGCAGCTGGTCTTCAACAACTTAAGACGATATCGATGGAAGCTCAATCCAGAGAAATGTGTCTTTGGAGTACCGGCAGGAAAATTACTAGGATTCATTGTCAGCCACCAAGGAATTGAAGCCAACCCAGAAAAGATCGAGGCTATCATGAGAATGGAAGCGCCACAATCACATAAAAAGGTGCAGAGGCTTACTGGATGCATGGCAGCCCTTAGCAGGTTCATTTTAAGGCTGGGCGAAAGAGGCATACCGTTCTACAAGTTGCTCAAGAAGGTGGACAAATTCCAGTGGACCGCAGAGGCATAGGAGGCTCTAGAGGCACTGAAAAAGTTCCTGACCATGCCACCAGTACTCAAGCCACCATGCCGAGTCATGCCGAATCAGCCGGTAGAAGATCTGCTGCTATACATCTCCTGCACGACTCACGTGGTAAGGACCGCGTTAGTAGTCGAGCGGATGGAGAAAGGACACACATATCCAGTGCAACATCCAGTCTACTTCATCAGCGAAGTTCTCAGGCCCTCAAAGATGAAGTATCCCCAGGCCCAGAAATTGTTATACACAGTACTTCTAACGCTCGCAAGCTCCGTCACTACTTTGACGACCACAAAGTCATAGTAGTCATAGAATTTCCTATTGGGGATATTCTACACAACAAAGAAGCCATCGGGAGAATAGCCAAGTGGGCGTGCGAGCTGGGAGCCCATGACATAGAGTTCCGGCCTCGCACCGCAATAAAGACTCAAGCACTGGTTGACTTTGTATCAGAGTGGACCGAACATCAGGTCCCAGACAACCCCGAGGCTACCAAAGTGTGGAAATGTACTTTGACGGCTCGCTGAAGTTGCAGGGAGCAGGAGCGGGAATCCTCTTCATTGCTCCTAGAGGAGAACAACTCAAGTATACACTCTAGATATTATTTCCAGCATCAAATAATGCGGCAAAATATGAGGCACTGATCCATGGGTTGAACATCGCCGTGTCACTAAGCATTAAGAAGTTAATGGTGTACGGATATTCACTAGTTGTCATAAACCAGATAAATAAAGACTGGGATTGCTCGGCTGATTCTATGGGCAAGTATTGTGCAGCTGTCCGAAAGCTCGAGGACAAATTCGAAGGTTTGGAGTTCCATCACGTGGAACGAGAGCGCAACACAGCGGCGGACGCGTTGTCGAAGCTGGGGTCCGGTCGGGCCTAGTTCCCACCCGGGATCTTTGTCCAAGAAGTATCACACCCGAGTATTCTCTTAGATCAGGCAAAAGAATGCAACACCCTGAGCCAACTTGAGTCGGACCCCAATGACTAGAGGGAGCCCATTATCAGGTACATAAAGAATGAAGAAGAACCGGATGATAAAGTGGTAGAGGAATGCATTGCAAGACCGTCAGCCCACTACACCCTCATAGGGGACACACTGTATAGAAGAGGCGTGATAGGAGTCCTCATGAAGTGCATTCTCTCGACTATTGGGAAGCAACTATTGGAGGAAGTTCATGCTAGGCAATGCGGAGTACATGCTGCATCCAGAACTCTGGCTGGGAAAGTTTTTAGACCTAGTTTCTACTGGAAAACAGCAAAGAATGACGCCGCCGAGTTAGTCCAGAGATGCGATGCTTGTCAATTCTTGTCAAAACAACAACATTTACCGGCACAACAGTTGCAGACCATCCCCATAACATGGCCATTTGCCTGCTGGGGGCTGCACATGATCGGACCCTTCAAGAAGGCTCAGAGAGGCTATACTCATGTGCTGGTTGCCATTGACAAATTCACAAAGTGGATAGAGTACAAGCCAATCGCTTCCCTGACCTCAACCAAAGCGGTGGAGTTTATACAAGATATAATATTCAGATTTGGGAAACCAAATAGCATCATCACTAACCTGGGATCCAACTTCACTAGCTCTGAATTCTTCAATTTCTGTGAGCAACGAAGTATTCAGATCAAGTACGCATCAGTAGCGCATCCAAGGGCTAATGGCTAGGTGGAAAGGGCCAATGGGATGATACTGGAGGCACTCAGGAAGAAATTGTTCGACAAAAATGAAAAGCTTGCAGGAAAGTGGATCAGGGAGCTACCATATGTGGTTTGGAGCTTGAGAACTCAACCTAATCGAGCTCTGCATGGAAATACTCCATTCTTCATGGTTTATGGTTCAGAAGCAGTGCTACCCACTGATCTCATGTTTGGGGCACCGAGGTTGGTCTTCGAAAACATAGCTGAAGCAGAAGCTACCAGGCTAGAGGATATTGATGTGCTGGAAGAAGAGCGACTGAACACAGTAATTCAGTCGACCAGATACCAGCAGACCTTGAGGCGCTACCATGATAAAGTCGTGTGGCACCGATCTTTTGCAGTAGGAGACTTGGTCCTCTGCCGAATTCTAATAGGGGAAGGACGACACAAATTGTCGCCGCTATGGGAAGGGCCATTCATTGTGTCAGAAGTCACTCGGCCAGGGTCATACCGACTCACTCAAATGGATGGCACGGAAGTAGGGAACTCATGGAACATAGAGCATCTCAGAAAATTCTATCCTTAGCAAGGCCTCAAAGATTCCTAAAGAAACATTGTACTCTGTAATTAGGGGACTTCATCATCAATAAAGTTTTCGTTTTCAAAGGCATTCAGATTCTTAGCTCTTAGCTGACCTTGACTTGACTGGGCTTGAAATCAGCATGCTTACTCGACTCAGGGTGACCACTATACCCTACTAACGGAGCAATCGGCTTAAGCCAGCGATGGCTTAAGTCAGTGTGACATGCTCGCGCTTACTCGACTCAGGGTGACCACTATACCCTACGAACGGAGCAATCAGCTTAAGCCCGCGATGGCTTAAGTCGGTGCGACATGCTCGTGCTTACTCGACTCAGGGTGACCACTATACCCTACTAACGGAGCAATCAGCTTAAACCAGTGATGGCTTAAGTCGGTGCGACATGCTCGCGCTTACTCGACTCAGGGTGACCACTATACCCTACTAATGGAGCAATCGGCTTAAGCCAGCGATGGCTTAAGTCGGTGCGACATGCTCGTGCTTACTTGACTTAGGGTGACCACTATACCCTACTAACAGAACAACCGGCTTAAGTCGGTGATAACTTAAGTCGGTGCGGTATATTCGCATCCGCTTACTGTGGGGCGACCACTATGCCCTAATGACTAGACGATCGGCTTGAATCAGGAATATACTCAAAATCGGCATTGTGCACTTGTTTTCACGACTGTTCAGGGTGATCGCTGTACCCTAAAAGCAAAATAGTCAACCATTCAGAGAAAGAGGAATGTTTTACTTGCTAGCGTCAGAGGCATATTCTGGCGCCCCATTTGCAAAATATTCGAGTTCTAACATAACTATAACATACACATATTTCATATTACATTGGATGTTCTGCATGACATCATTGCATTGAAATATCTCTGCTAGTAATGTCTTTCATAGGAGCAACAAAAGAGGAAGGACGACTCGAGGCATCGGGCGTAGCCTTAACATCAGCGACAATATCGTCAGGCACCACGATGCTGGGCCTCCTCATCAGGATACGTCTAGCACAAATGGCTTTATCCATAGCCTTGTCGCACTGAATCTTCAAGATAACACAGTTGTTATTTGAAGCTTCGGTAGCCAGTCAAGCGGCCTGTAGCTGCTGTGCAATGAGTTTCTTGGAGACAAGCAGATCCTTGATGACAGAGTCCTTGGTTGACACCAACTGTTTAAGTCGCAAAACCTCATCTTGGGATACCTGCAGCTCGTGACGATGATGGTCTAGGTCAGACATGGTGAAGCGGTGGCTCCTTTCTAAAATTGTCAAGGAATTACTGGCGTCACGATATAACTTGTTCAGATTGTCATGAGAGGCCGCAAGTGCTTGTTTTTCCTCCTACAAGCAAGAAGCAACACTCAACATCTAGACAACAATAAGCTTGGCAAAGTCAGCCAAGGAAGTTTACCTCATGCGCTGTCCTCTCAGAGTCAAGCTAGGAATTGAGGGAAGAAATCAAAGAACGCGCATCGTCCAATGAAGCAGAGGTTTGGGCCAAGTTGGTTTGGCTTTGAGAATATTTCTCCTCGAAGTTAGAGCACTGTTGGATCAACTCGGCCCAACTTCGAGAATATTTTTCCTCAATATCAGAGCACCGCTGGGCCATATCTGACAATGCAGCTGCAATGGACATGTCTAAGAACAGGAATATCAATAAAAACAACTAAGGAGGCTGTAAGGTTACTAACTAGTGTTCGACGCCTTCAAGTCAGCAATCTGTGTCTGAAGCAGCAATGGATTCCACTGCATTAGAGATAGAGCTTCTTCTGGAACAGTGGCACCGCATGACCTCAGCTGGGCAGACATTCCATCAACCAAAGCCTGTGATGATAAGACACATGAACAAAAGAAAAATAATTCACTAATATGAGCAGTAAAAAGCAAGAGGTCGACTCACCTGAAGATTGGAGAGGAACGATGGCAGACCCAAGGCAGGATGAGCTATGTCATGGCTTGATGGGGAATGATCAACAGGAACAATTTGAAGGGCATTATCAGGAGCGATCTCAGCCCCGCCAGCGAATAGCAGGCTTCTTGCATCTAGCTCACCGACCTCTAAGGCTACTTGTTCATTTAAAGCTGCGGAAGCGTGCACCGTCGTCGCCCCATCGGACCAAGGTGGAGATGACCCGACATGGACGTCCATAGAGGTGTGGGAAGGAGAGCCCACCTGAACACCCTCGGGGGCTGGGTTGCAGTTTGCGCTGCCCACTAGGGCCGGATCACTCCCAGCAACACCCTCGGGGGCTAGGTAACTGCCGGCACCACCCTTGGGGACTGGGTCTTCTGCAGTGGCCACCTCTAAAGATGAAGGCTCCTCGGTCACCTCCATAGGAGTCAGATGACTCAGACCAGCGTCTCGGCATTGAAGACTTCCCCCTAAAGTAAATGATGTGCGAGACACCGCACAGGTTACCTCTTGCCCAACGGAGCCAAGCAAGGAAAGCCCGCCATCTGGGGCCTCTGAACAGACAGCCGGGGGATCACCAGTAGTTGGCTCTGATAGCATGTCTTCAGGGACGACTTCCTCTAGTGCTTGTTCAAAATCTAATATGGAAAGTCCTTGAAGACTGACAAGAGCCGACAGAGCTGGAGAAGGGATGTCACTACCCCCCTCGCTACCTCTATAATGCCTGCTGTTCTTTCGGATCAGCGGGACTTCTTCTTCCTCCTCTTCGTCCTCATCAAACATGAAAACAGCAGCTTGCGCGCAATCACAACCCTTGGCATTAACCTCGGGAAGGTTCTCTGCTGGCATTTCATCTGGAGCTGGAGCAGAGGGACCTGCGCCCTGGTTCAAGCATGATAGTCACCGAAGTCGCCTCTTTTTCCTTTTTTCCACAACAGGTGCAGTCGGCCGACTCACTCGGCATGGACGCTTTGGGCGGACGCCTTTGGGTTTTCGGGCCTTCACCACTTCACTAAGTTCTTGCCCATCTGTGATAGCCATTGGCTCGGCATGGGTTGAGTCAGACGATTCCCAGCCAACAAACTAAGCACTGCATTTATTTCCGCGTCGTCAGTGCTGATCGGCATCTCAAAATGAGTCTATTTTTCATCCTCTGGAAGACTCCAAAGTGGGGTGATTAGAGCCTCAATATCCTCAAAAGAGGGTCGCACTCTAAGACCCAGGCTACCATCGCGAGCAGGAGGATTGGACACAAACTCGGAAAATGGCCTATGTGGTGGCAAATTCCAGGCAGAATAGGCCACAGGAGCACTAGCATTTGAAACTTTACCCCTCAAGATCATGTCTAGTCAGCTCATCAGATCTGCAGTGGGGATTTTCTTATTCGTAACCCAAGTGGAGTCGTTGATGCCACTATACAGATAAGCAGGGTATACCCTGTCCTTCAAAGGCTGGATATTCTTGAAGATAAAATCAGCAACCACAACCTCAACAGTTAGATCTGTGTCCTTCAGCAAGCAAACCTTGGTGAGCAGAACTTTAGCCTTTGCTATCTCCGAAGGAGTCGGAGACTCTACCCAGCTCGGAGTGCGGACATCCGGCTGCCTCCCTGACCGAGGGGGGGAGAGACTGGCAGTGGTTCTCCACAATAAACCACTCGAGACGCCACCCCTTGATGCTATCCTTGAGGGGGATGTCGAGGTACTCTGTCTTCTTCCCGCGATACATCTCCAGACTAGCACCACCAACGAGCTGGTGCTGTCCCCCTACCATTCCAGGCCGACAATGATACAAATACTTCCAGAGGCCAAAGTGGGGGAGAATCCCGAGGTAGGCCTCACACAGATGAACAAAGATGGAAACTTGCAAGACAGAATTAGGATTCAAGTGGGTCAAATTCAGTTCGTAGAAATCAAGGAGGCCACGGAAGAAGGGAGAGATGGGAAGAGCTAGGCTGTGGATGAGGAAAGGAACATAGATGACAGATTCATGGGTGTCTTCTTTCAGAACAGTGACCCCACAATAAATTCGCCAAGAGCAGATCTCTTTCGGTAGTAAAACCCCAACATCGACAAGGTGAAGAAGATCAAACTCTGAGATAATGGACATATGGTTACCCACGAAAGGCAACTGGCTGTTGGGGTCGATGGGGGGAATGATGGCCATGACGGAACTTTGCCTCTTTCGCTTCGACGCCATCGCAATCTTGTCGACAGAGCGGAAAGGAGCAATATCTCGAGGACGCAGAGGAGTGGTTCGAGGTGGAAATGTGAAATTAGGGCACGGAAATCAAAAACCACATCAGCGCGAGTATAAATGGGGCTTTCCCGGGTCAGGTGCTATTTCTAAAAGTGCCAAGTCATCACTCGGGAAAGTAAAATTTCAGGCATGGCTCGGCAGTTACCTCTAAAACGCCAGCAACATCTAACTCGGCTCGGTGTTACCTCTAAAACACCGGCAGTATCAAGCACCACTCGGCGTTACCTCTAAAATGCCGGTAGTGTCAAGTGTCACTCGGTGGTTACCTCAAACACCAGTATCATCAGCTATCGCTCGACGGTTACCTCTAAAACACCGACAGATTTAAACATGACTCAGCGGCTACCTCTAAAAATGCCGGTGTCATCAGCTATCGCTCGGCGGTTATTTCTAAAAATGCTGGCAGCACTAGGCGCAAGGACAAACTGTCAAGCGATTATAAAGAAGAAGCAACAAAAGGGCAATATGCACTCAGGGTAACCAGAGTCCTTCATTACATAAAGGAGGAAAGTTTCACAAACTCAAAGACTGACTCATTATGAGTCAGCCTTATTTCCCTTGTTTAACTACATTACATTACCCTACATTACACTACTACACTACTTACACTACGCTATACTACTAACTACTACTATGTTATTCTACTACTACTACTACTGCTGTTGCTGCTAACTATTCATACTAATATTTAAGCCAGTGGCGCTTTGCCACTGACCTTGCCGCCGCTGTCGCTGCCCTTGCCGCCACCGTCAGCGTCACCATTGCTGCCCTTGCCGCCATCATCGTTGCCGCCGTCGCCACCGCCACCTCCGCTGCTGTCGCCGCCACTGCCGTCACCTTCATCGTCGCCATTGCCGCTGCTTCCTTCCTCAGACGAGTCGGAAGAGTTCTCCTCGTCTAAGGAGACTTCCGACTCATCCGAGCCCTCGAGCCCGGCGCGCTCGACGAACCGGATGTACGTCCACACCTCGGCAGCTATCCCCTGGGAGTCGTCCGAGTCATCAGACGACGCTGGGGGAAAGCGTACTTCGGTGACCCCTCGAACTCAGAGGAAAACTCCTCCTCCGAGTACTCAGAGTCACCGAAGTCCTCCGAGGGAGGACTCGGCTCACGTTTCTGCTTGTCGTCGGAGCGACGTGGCGAACCTTGGCCCTTCTTGTCCTTGCCCATGATCGAACGGAGGAGAAGAAGGAGTTGGAAAAGAAGAAATGGATGATCGAAGGAAGGTGAAGAGAACAACGGCATAAGCAGGATATTTATAGAGGGTAGGAGTGACCGTCCACTTCCTACCACGCCCATTGAACAGTTGCAAACATTCAATAAGCAATTCAAGCCGCCTGAAAATGAGTCAGGCAACAGACGCCGCTTCGCGTAACACGACACCATTTGGACTAAGGTCAACTGCTTAGGCGATATGATTACGCCCCATGGTCACGTTAAGTTACTACTCCAAGGCAGTGTGCTAAATGCTTTGCATACCAAGACGTCCCATGGTCACACCCATTAGGGGGGACGATTAGGAATTTTCAATATATTTTCTGAACAAGTCACATCCATACAATATACACAATGAATGTATTGAGGCAGAAGGAAGATATCGATAGAGATAAAAGGAAATCCAAATATAGCTACTAAACTACAAGTCTAGTCAGCAGAAGCATTGAAGCACAGAGCAAGGTGAAGACCAGCCAAGAGCCATCTACCAGAAGTCCAATCCGTCACCGATCAAATAAATTTCAAACCTAACGAGGCATGGGTAGACCACATTATTTGAATTCACAAGAGCATAAAGGAAGCAAAAATGCTAATTTCTAAAGCATGAGGTGGAGATAAAATGCTAAGTTCTAAAGCAGAAGGTGGAGATAAAATGTTGATTTCTAAAGCATGAAGTGGAGATAAAATGCTGAGATCTAAAGCAGAAGGTGGAGATAAAATGCCGAGGTCTAAAGCATGAGGTGAAGATAAAACGCTGATTTCTAAAAAGCGTAAGACAAAGATCTTTGAGTGGATTATTTTCAAAAATCCACTCAAAGCTCGAGGGCTACACCCATTGGGTGCACCTCCGGTGCGCCCAATAAGTTCTTAATTCCAAAAGACAAAGTGCTGATCTCTAAAGCATAGGTTGATGACAGAGCGCCGATTTCTAAGGCATGAAAACCTCTAAATGCACCAAAGGAGGACAACAGAAGGTTGTTTTTTGTTGAGTCACTCAGAGTTCAGAAGCAACGTTCAAACGGGTGCACCTTCGGAGCACCCATCATTAAAATGAAAATCAAGCCACGGAATCACAAGCTAGACCTAGAATCTTTGGGCTGATTATTCCAAAATCAATTCAAAGATTGGGGGCTTGTGGGGGATGGATATCCCTAGGTCCACTAGAAGGCAAAAAGGCCTCGTGAAAGGCTTCGTGCCTGTTATCTTGCAAGGCCGCCCCCTCATGGGCCATGGAAGAACTGCTGGCAGAATGGGCCGATGCGGGGAACAAGTAGGCTTGGGCCCAAGCAGCCCATTGGATTTAAGCGCTATCCACAATGCCGACCTGATTTTCTCGCGCAGCACCCATGGACGTCGGAACCAAATAAGGATAAGTCGGCAAGATTATGCGAAGATAAGTTCAATTAGTTCACTATTACTTAGGGATACATCGTCATCATACACGTATGTAATGCCCCACGACCAAGTATATAAGGCCCAGGGGGTACCCCATCATTTCCAAGTCACTCATCAACCACCTAAGTAGCTCATTAGTTTCCTCCATACTGGAGATTTACTTTGTAACCCACCACATAAAGATCCACGCTAGGAAGTAGGGTGTTACGTGTCTCTAAGCGGCCTGAACCTGTAGAAAGATCGCTCGTCATCTCTCGTGCGTCTCACACAAACCATTGAGTTACAGTCAATACCACCGTCCTACACAAAAGCACCGTGAGGGGTAACCCTCGGGTGTGCGGTCGGGTTCCAAACACCGACATCGTGGCCTTCCCAGGCACCTTCAGTAGATAGAAGTTGCTGAGCAGGAGCTCATTGAAGGCAAGTTGTGCCCTTGATCACTTATTTTTACCCAACCATGTTCTTATTAATCATAATGATCTGCATAGGTTAATTTTGATGGGATCTAATAGGTTACCCCAGTTTTGGCTATCTTTATACCTTGTTTTGCCACTGAATATTTTTGGGTAGTACTTGCTATGGCTTATTGTGGTTTTGGGTATGGAGATACATTATTCATGATTACACTTTTATTATCTATTTATTATTTACTGTTCATGTTAAGATCATTATGTTAATGGGAACATGGAGCGACCACCCAGGAAAACAGTGCTACCACAAGGGTTTAATGGGACGCCCTTGGCTGATTAATTAGGAAAGCTAGTGAATGTCTACCTTACCCAAAAGGGGCAAGGGCAGTAGGGGAGTGGTCAGTGTAGGGAGGTCCTTGGGTTGATTTTGCTGCGATGGCGGTCAGGCGAGGGATTCCTGCACTGGAGCTTCCTATAAACTGTAGCGGGTTTGCTGAAGCTAGTGGAACTTTGTAAAGGCCTCGTAGTGTTACCATGCCTCGCCTCCCCGGTAGAGGTGTATGGGATTGGCCGTCTCTTGGCAGATGGGCAACATGACTTGTGGGTAAAGATGCGCAACCTCTACAGAGTGTAAAACTGGTATATCAGCTGTGCTTACGGTCATGAGCAGCCCGGACCCTCACATGATTAATCTATGGAATTAAAACTCAATTTGTCATTTGCATCAAATTAGGATTATTTTATTATTACTTTTATTTATTATTACTAAGGTTTTGTATTTACTTACACTTAGTAATTGCTAATAAAATTTTGACCAACTTATAAAAGCAATGCTCAGCTTCAGCCTTTATTTTGTTGATTAGCCTTACACTTCACAAGAACTCCCACCTTTGTTGAGTTCATGCACATTATTCCCCATGACTTGTTGAGCTATGATCGTATGTGAGCTCACTCTTGCTGTCTCACACCCCCCCACAGGAGAAGAACAGGTGGTCGAAGAGGAGCCGCCTAACACTGAGGCTTTCGACTTGATCTAGGTGGCGTCTCCCAGTCAGCTTTATGGCGCCAGGGAATAATATATAGTTCGCTTTATTTTATCATTTATTTTTGTAAGACTTCCGCTATGTAATAAGTACATTTATGATATTTATGATATTTATCTCTATGCACTCTGTTATTATATGTGTTGTCTTCTCTGGCGCATATATGAGATGCACTCGGCTTTGTTCCTTAAATCCGAGTGTGACATCTTGTCCCTACCAATATTGTGTCTCAAACCAAACCTCTTAATAATCATTTGTCTTATTTGATCAAGCATGTAGACAATCTAAAATGACTTGGTTTTGCATACCCAACTATTGAAAGGTTGTTATTGATGTAATCTACCTTGCAATCCTCCCAAATTAGCTTCTAGTCCATACATATGGGTGATGTTCATCCAGCCAGGCAATCGCATCAGGACTCTTTATATGATAGGAACCTAGATGGGGGTGAATAGGTGACACCTAAAATTTCAAAAATTAATTAAACAATAACTTGAATCCTAATTTATATGTTAGCTAAAAAACTAGAACAAATAGGAGTAAGGAGAGAAGGAAGTTCTTGCACTTGATGCTCTTTCTTGATTGCAGAATAAATGTAAGAGCAATATCACAAGTGAAGATAATAGCAAGAACTTGGTGATAGAGAGAAGAAAAACAAATTGCAAAATTTAAATAACACAAGACATGTCAATTTGTTTGACCGAGGTTCAACTCTGAAGAGCCCACGTCCCCGTTGTGATGTTTTGGATCTGACTCTTATTCCCTTATGAATGACTTCGGAGTCTTTAGCACCTTTACTTCAGTGATTTTCTCTTTGACTCTTCATTCCCTTAGGAACAACTTTAGAGTATTTTTACCTTTACTAAGTGATTTTCATTTTGACTCTGCATTCCCTTAGGAACGACTTCAGAGTCTTTTCACCTTTACTAGGTGATTTTTATTTTGACTCCGCATTCCCTTATGAATGACTTTCGAGCCTTATTAACTTTTGTTACACTCAATGGTGTAATCTTAGAGTTACATATACAAGTTTTTGAAGGATATATTCCCTTAGTACTTCTTAAAACGAGGGTAAACTTGGAAGAAAGTGAGCTAAGTAAAATAAAAGATCAAAATTACAATAGATTTTGATCTTTTGTTCTAGCTTCATCTTCTCGATCCAACCCCTCAAGCCCTAGTAGATGTGTTTAGATTCAAGGACCACACTGTTTACTATACGAGCATCGAATGAGTCCGTTATGTCACAATGGGGCATGTTTTGTGATGAGAACAATGGTTGGCCCATAGATACTTGTTCATATGGTGACGACCTTAAATGAATGGCAGGGGCACTGCCCAGTGGCTTGGTGATAGACTTGTCGAAGCAATAGAGCTTGAAGGTTGTAGCCTTGACTGCTGGTGTTGGACATTGTAAGGCCCAAAATGCGTATAAGAAATAATAATAATAATAATAATAATAATAATAATAATAAAATAAATATATGAAGAAAATAAAATGGTAAATTCAGAAATCTCAAATTATGCTTGAGAATTGAAAATTGAGAACTAAAATTTGAAACCAAGAATTATTTTAAAAGAAGTAATAGAAAAGTTTTCGATTTAACTAAATAATTATGCATGTCATTAAATAATACACCATAAGCATTTATTTACATGAATAGTTAATTTTGAAGTGACTTTTAATTCTTATCCCACAATCAAAATACTATTTTCCTAAAAAGAAAGGAACAATATGAGAGAGCTTCATATTTCAAACATTTATCGAACAAATAAATTAATTAGAATAAATATATACCTAATATATCATGTTGGAGTTCATTTGGTTGTGCATTGAATAAAAACAATAGTATCAATAAAAATATAATAATGATTTGAGATTTGAATGGACCCCAAATTGACATTAGGATTGAAAATAGAAGGAGAGCAAAAGAAAATGGAGTATAAAAAATAAATATAAATATAAATATAAATATAATTCTAAGACTGGTATTTTTATGTCATGTGAAATCTACAAACCAAATTCTAATTCAAATAGTAGATTTGAATTTAGAAATAGGAATTCAAAATAAAACAAAATGGAAAATAGAAAAGGGTCTGGATTTAATTAGGCCACGGTAACCATTTCGGCCCAACAGCTCCCTCATACTGCACCAGCCCAAGTTGATCAACTAACGCTGACAAATGTGGTCAACCCGTTAGACTCTTACGCGCACGACCCACTGCCCAGTTCTCGCTTCCTAGCGTGTTTGCTTCGCTGGCCGATGGGCCCCGCAGGTCAGCCCCTCCAGCCCAGTGTCCGCGCAAGCACGGTCTCATTTCTCTAGTCACTGCTCCATGGGCCCGCACCTGGGAGGGTCTTCTTCTTCTTTCCCTGCGCGACTCGCTTGCCCGCACACCGGCCGCCGGGGAATCCGGAGGTGGTTGTGCTAGTTGTGTGTGCCCACGCCCACCTACTTGGGTAGGACGCTTGGGACCGCCTGGTTGTGACTGCCGCTCGCCCGCTCACTGGTGGTCCCGGGGCTTCTGTTCGCTACTCTACCCGTGTAACGCGCGGAGCTCAACGGCGAGCGCCGGAATCGCCGGGTCGTTGGGGCCGCCCCATTCTCCCCTTCATGCATAAAGCTACCACTGCGGCCCTATCCTACTCGTTTCGTCGTGCTTGTACCACAATCTGAGAAACACCACCGTACCAGAGAGGGATTGGGAAGTGAAACAGAGAGAGAGAGAGAGCTATCTCGTGCCATCGCCGTAGATTCATCCCGCGGTTGGCTTCCCGGTCGTGGCGAATAGTCCGGGGGTGCAGGATGGTTTCCGCCGCACATGTGGGTCGCCTCGGTGGGAGGAATTTGCTCCCGGGTGGACGACAATTGCTCACCATTGCGGGGCGCCACCGTTAAGTCATCGCGCGCCATGTGGAGCTCTTTTGTCGCTCCTACCGCTGGTATGTGCCGATTCCCCTAGCTCGTTAAGTTGTCGGCTTTGTGTAGGATAGCTCGGGGACGGGCAATCAGTGTTGGTGCGTAGGTCCGGGAGATCGCTGGTGTGACTCGCCGTCGGGTGTGTGCGCGCCGCCGCCCTGGTGAACGAAATGAAGGAGATTGGGGAATTGTTTAGGGGCCCTTGGATTTAATCTGGCGACTGTGATTAGCTCGCGTAGACAAATGATCGTGGGCGTTGATCCGGCCGCGGACGGCTGTGATCAGATCATGCACTTGCCTGTTCGTCGCGGCACGTCGTGACCGTTAGATCTATATCATTCGGTTGGTATAATGTACTTGCACCCTTAAAAAGCGTAGATCTAATCTAGGCTCTAGAAACTCGATCAGACGGCTTGGATCGGTTCATACCCTTTCGGCTAGTAGTTTTGAAAAGAGACCTCCCGTTTGTCCATAATCAACCCGCAGTATACCCTCACTATGTTCTGAGTCTGTGGGGTTTTGCAGATTAAACCCCTGTACTCTCTGGATTTTATGCGCCCAGTCCAGGAATTAAAGAAAACAGGAAAAAGAGATTTAGAAATTGATTTTGAATATAAAAATAGTTATAAAACTTATATAAATCATAGAAAATGCATATGAAGTCCAAATCAATCCATTCTATTTCCTATAATTTTGTAATATTATTGTTTATCAATTAGTGCCACTGTTTTGACATGATAGTCACATTAAAAATTTATACCCTATTTAATCTTGTACAAAACACAGAATCTTCAGAAATTCATAACTTTCCCATTTAAACTCCGAATTGATCCGTTCAAGTTGCGTTAGTTTCGTATAAATATTTACTACGCAGTAACAACAGTAATTATACAATGTCGCATACTTTTATATTTATTTATCCTATGTCTACTAGATTAGCTTTTCTAAATCAAATTTGACATATCCATAATTATAACTTGATTAAAGTATGTGTT
This sequence comes from Zea luxurians, assembly GCA_029449295.1. Lineage (NCBI taxonomy): Eukaryota > Viridiplantae > Streptophyta > Magnoliopsida > Poales > Poaceae > Zea > Zea luxurians. The sequence continues at coordinate 94,571,372 of JAOPSE010000010.1, read as the reverse complement.
GGGGGCCTTCGTCTTTCGAAGGTCCTCAAAAACACGACTAACATGTTTTCCAAGTATAATACATGTACATGGACCTTTGGGCTTGGGATGAAGCTATATACGATGTTAAAGGCACGGATCGGGAGAAGGGTGAACCAGTTCCGAAGCTACCTATGGAGAAGCTTCGACTTAACAGAAGAAAATAGAACCGACCTAAAAGGGAAAAGGTTGTCTAGTCCTTGATAGACTATCCCTAAGTCAGTAGTGAATGTCAAGGACATGAATGTAATTAACACATGCTGCGTCCTGTGTCTATAAATAGATGAACAGTAGCACCGTACTGTTCAAGCTGACTGGTATTCACTCGCACGTCGCATTCAGATTTTCGCCTTCTATCAAGCCGAAGGTATAAATGTAGTTCAATATTATTTATATTCATTTATGATATTAAATAAAAGAGATATTTGTGACATTATATGATTATTAATTATACTTCTCATGTCTCATATGTTCCCACTTCTATTATGAAACACTGTGATGATGAAGGTACGTCCTTCATAAACTTCGTCCGAAGACCATTATGTCCTAAGGGAGATAACGGTTCGAAGGACGAAGGGCTTTAATCATTAATATTCTTGATTCATAGCAGTTGAGAACAAGTCCCCATCATTGGTGCCCACCTCTAGTGAACTCATTTGACCACCTTCGACAAGCTGCGACCTTCGCCATGCCGCCAAAGAAAGTTTCAGGGCTAGGGGCTGCACTGCAGCCACTGGATGTTAACAAAGACACATTGCGCGAAGCACGAAGCCAAAAAAGGAAGGCTACAAGTCCGACGCCTCACGACAAAGAGCTGGACCAAGAGATCAGGGATCTCGAGGCCATTCACCAGCAGGTCCAAAAGAAGAAGGATAAGATGCTTCGCCTTGCTAATCTTCAGAGGAAGATCGACGAAGCCGCTGAGGAAATGCGTCGTCTCACCCAAGACGAATAGGACCAGCAGCCTCAATGCACAGAGCTTCGCCGGGACAGTTCCTGTGATGATGATGTTTGGTATGATGATTTCCACCATGGAAATTTTACTTTGATGATGCTTCTCCTCTGTCAGCAGAGTTGCAGGCTACACCATGGCCTTCATCATACAAGCCACCCCAACTTCCCATGTATGATGGGCACTCGGACCCTAAGCAATTTTTGATGAGCTATGAAGCAACAATATCCTCATATGGAGGCAACGCCACTGTCATGGCAAAGTCCTTCGTCATGGTAGTCCGAAGTGTGGCCCAGATATGGTACTCTTCTCTCCGGTCAGGGACAATCACGTCATGGCAGAAGCTTAAAGACATGCTGTTCACCAGTTTTCAAGGGTTTCAGACGAAGCCAGTCACTACTCAGGCCTTGTTCCACTGTACACAAGACCAAGAGGAGTACCTTCAGGCGTATGTCCGATGGTTCTTGCGTCTGAGAGCACAAGCGCTTACAGTGCCCAATGAAATTGTCATTGAGGCCATGATCAAGGGTCTTCGGCCAGGGCCCACGACTCAATATTTCGCCAGGAAACCCCCTCGGACTCTGGAGAAGCTGCTTCAGAAAATGGACGAGTACATCTGGGCTGATAATGATTTCCGCCAAAGAAGGGAAGAAACTTATAGGTTTTCTGAAATGACTAGGGGCTTCAGAGGGAGAATCCACCCTAGGCATGTCAGATCAATCCAAAGCTCCAATCAGAATGATGACAAAGGAAGCCAGTTTTAGAGATCACAACACAGTTCTCAGTCTTTAGGACAGCAACAAAGCTCCTTCAGGCCACCAGCTCCAAGGGGCAGAGGTGGCAGGGGCTTCGGAGGAAGATATAGGGATCAGCCCAGGAAAGTTTATTGCTTATTCTGTGGTGAAGACAAGGGCCACTACAAAAATACCCCCCTATTGCAACGCATTTATGCGTTGCTAGAAGTTGAAATAAGTGTTGCTAAGGCTTATACCAACACATAATTATGTGTTGCCTATGCTACCGTTGCTAGGGTCTACTGCAACACTTATATATATGTTGGTAAACCATGGCTATAAGAGTTGTTGTGCCGCAACGGATATTTATTCCCTATTGCAATGCTTACATGTGTTTGTATCGGCAAAGACGGGTTGACCCGTATTGGATTTGGCAACATTTGCTCAAATTTATGGCAACACATTTATGCGTTGCATTGTTGTTGAACCATATAACAATGGCAACAATTAGAATGGATTTGTGAGAGCACGTATATGTATTGCAAGAAATAAACCATTTATTGAATAAAAAATAATATATTGCAGCATTTGCCATTAGTAAAATGAGAAGCTCCAATTCATCCTCCGCATAAACACGATTCAAATGGACAAACCATTTCTCATTGAAATAAAATAGTCAATATACATGGTAGCACTACTAAAAATAATCACCACTTCATACATGTACAAATATTTCTGGAGACAAAGATATAAACATATGACTCATCCTAAACAATACTCAACTTCATCCTAGGCAAATAAGGAAATCTTTTTTGGTAGCAGTCTTCAAATTCTGTAGAAATCTTGCAGCTCTAAAATTGAAAGGAAATAGAATCAAGTGTGGATTCATTGTGCAGCTCTGAAACTGAAATCTAGCAGCTCTGAAACTGAAACCTGGTAGCTCTAAAACTTCATCCTAGGTACTAAAACTGATGAACAACCAGAAAGCATTTCAGAAAAATATATGTGCCGACCGAGAAATGGAAGTGTGCTTTCCTATGAGAATGGGGTTGAGAATAGGGGCATACCGAGACAGCCGAATGGGCAATGATCGACCCGCCACCTCTGAAACCGGAGGCGATGTCGTCACTTCTGTGCATGGAGGGGCCGAGTATACCGTTAGCAAGTAAAGAGAAAGGAAACAAAGTAGGCCTACTAAACTGCACACTAACCACCAGTGCAGTTGAGACAATTGATCAATGCTGATTATTAAACCTTGCATCATGTGTTAAATTCAAGACCTCAGCTAACAACTAAACCCATTGCACATGGCTGCCATTTCAACTACAACAGATTTAGGTTTGTAGATAATAGTCATAGAATAAATGGAGGATGCTTTTTAACAAGAAATGATATTCTAGGATAACTCCATTTTCAGGCGGTTTGCTTGTATTCATAAATTGATTACTTGGGAGAAAAAAGTACATACCTCCATATCCTTTATTGTATCCTCATTTCTCAGTATTACCTCCTCATCGTGGTAAGCAAGACATGGTTAGACAACAGGACTGCATTATATGTAGATGGATTTAAGAAGCCAAAACAACTTGTCAACCCCACTAAGGAACAATAAAGTATTATATGTTGACACGTTTCCTGCTGCAATAGCTGCCTAATTTGAATAGATCATTCAAGTACTATTTTGTTTGGCATAATTCTATGTTGTTAGAAAGGACAGTGGATTGCATACACTGAATACACTTAGCAAATCATGAATACTTGTGCATAAAATGCATTTTGATCAATTACATGATACAGATTGCATGCTAATCATAGTGCATGAGAAGGTGGAAGAGGTGACAAGTCACAGAACCCACAACAACAATTGTAGTATTTAACACAAATCTACGCTGGACTGGTAGGAATATTTTTTAGTTTTCATGGATAGTCTAGAGAAAGTAATGTGTTAAAAAGGTGAAGATGGTAACGGGGGGTTAATCATCATAATACCATAGCTAGACAACACAAGCAATCATAATATTTAACAAAAAACTATGGTGGATCGGTAGAATTTTTTTAGTTCTCATAGGTAGTTCAAGAGAAAGTAGTATGTTTAAAAAGATGAAGATCGTAATGGTCAGGGTGGGGTGGGGGTAATCATCGCAATGCCATAGTAACCTAAGGCAACACAAACTGAAATTCACACATGTTGCTGCTGCACAATGCTCAAACTTAACCACTATTAGCTCACATGCTTGGAATTGTGTCACTAAAAATATGTATAACTACTCTACTACAGATAAAATTCAGAAACTTACCAGAACAATCTAGGGAGAATATCTCATGCATTATCCACCTTTGCTTGTGTTGCTGGGTGCATAGCCTGCTACAAGAAGTGAAACCACTATCAGTGCTGAAACAGGCAAAAGAGGAGCATGTCTTTCTACTTTCTTATAACGAAACCAAAAAGACAACATTGCAAAATCAGAAGCAAGCCAGGGAAAATCTTGCGTGGAACATGATGATATAGAGAGAAATAACAAAGAGACAACATCTAAAGCAGAAAAGGCACCTAAACATTTTTCCTTTTGATTCATTGAACTATGTGTACAACCCTTCTCCATTTCAGTAACGGACATATTTCTTAACTAAAGGAAGGTTCTAAATTTTCAAGGACTACTTTTTGTCAATGGCTACTATGGAGATGATTAATGGGGCTGCGAAAGGATGTTTCTTGGTGTATAATCAGCAAGCACCGACTTTTTGTAAAAAAGGAAAAGTCTACTTAAACCTTTCCCCAACTATTGATGGTTGTTTACTTCATCTTCTCACCCACAAAATCAGTCATTCTATCCTTTGAACTATTAAAAACCATAAATTAACCCTCTAAGACATGTTTAAAAATTGGTTTCGCTGGCATGGCATACTTATAAGGGGGTGTTTGGATCCATGCTACTAAATTTTAGTCTAGTCATAACTCTCGTCGGCCTGGGGAACCGACGGGAATTAATTAATAACTCCCGTCGGCCTGGGGAACCGACGGGAATTAAGTATTAATTCCCGTCGGCCGTTTTCTAGCCGACAGGAATTAATTATTCCCGTCAGCCGCCGACGGGGATAACCTTATCCCCGACAAGGGACGCCTGTCGGCCTGAAACCGACGGGAATAAGCCTTAAACCGACGGGAATTACTAATTCCCGTCGGTTTAGGGCTTATTCCCGTCGGTTTTAGGCCGACGGGAATTAAGTGAATTCCTGTAGTGAGTCAATGTAGTAAATTAGAAAACTAAGTAGACAAATGAGTACTAAATGGCAAGACAAACAATTGAACCTAATTAGTTCATGGTCTGTACATGTGATGCTACAGTAAACATTTGATCGTGGATTGATTTGTCTCGCCATTTAGCTCATATTTGACATTTAAACATCTAATATGACATGGACTAAACTTAGTCAGAGGAACCAAATAAAACAAGCATCACAAAAAATATAAAAAGCTAGAGATGCATATAAGTATAGGCTGAGGTGTGCTAGCAATCTGAATAATAGAGGTGACCTTTTCTTTAGCTTCTTTCTCATATTTATGCATTTTTTGAAATAATCTCAAAGCATGTCGTAATCGACCACATAGAGTTGATTTCCCATAATCAACATGACCAACCAAGAAAATTATTTCAGTCAAACTTGAGCAGAACAAATCAATTAACTACATGTAAATAATTGGGAAAAAATAAATGCAATTGTTGCTTACAATGGCAAGACTTAACTGATTACAGATTTGTTTCAGCAAGAATCTCACCTCGCTTTGCATGTTGGAGAATCTGTGTCTCGTTGTAGCTCTTGCACAGCGACCAGCAAAAGGGGGCCAACAAGCGACAATGGGGAAGGGTCAAATGGAAACCAACGCCTCAGAGACCTAAAAGGCGAGGGAGAGCAGTGTTGACCAGAATGCGAGGCCTGAACCATCGGTCCAGTCCTACGGGGTCCGGCTCCGCCACCATGACCATTGGCTCAACTAGCAGCGCCTGGTCCTTGAGCACCTTGCTGCCGCCAAAGCAGACATCGACGGGAAGGCTCCTCCATCGTCGTCCATGGCCGGAGATCTACTGGTCGGCGGCACGGAAGGAGGGGGGAGACGGTTTCCTTAGGGATATGTCCGAGATGGGGAATGTGGAAGCACGGACGAGGATCACTGGGTTCACACTCGCAGTGGGTGGACGCGTCGAGGCTGTTGTTCTGGCGCAGTAGGGCACAACCGTGGAGGGCATCCAGCACACGCCATCTGCTGAGGAAGAGAAGGTCGTCCAAGGACGCGTGTGTAGTGGACGGCACGGGAAGGAAGGCTGGTGGAGCTGGCCTAGCACGGGCGATGCCGGGGACAGGATGACATGCTCGATGGTGATATTGGGATGAGGGCAGGGGCGGCGCAACGGGATAGGGATGACGCGAGGGAGGAGAAAAGTCAAGAGAGGAGGGAGAGCTGGAGAGGACGCGGATATGAACATGGAATGAGATGAGATGGCTGATTATTTCTAGGATACGTGGATGCTCTCACGCACCGAGAATCCTCTTAAATTTTAATAAAAGAGATTACTAGCGACACAACTGTTGTCACATTCTAGTTAATCAATAAATTCCGCTAGCAACACATATTAAGTGTTGCCACATCCTATTTAAATAACAGATGGTGCTAGCAACACATATTAAGCATTACCACTACTCTAATAACTTAATAGATGATGTTTGCAACACATATTAAGCATTGTTGCTAATTTCTTACAACACATAAAACCATGTGTTGCTGCAGATGCGTTGCTATAGGGGGGTTTGTGTTGTATTGGGCCACACTACAAGAACGTGTCAAATTACCATTCAGAAGCAAAAAAAAAGATTGCCGAAGCAGAAGCCCGACAGAATCAGCTAAAGCAGGTCTTACATACTGCTTCGTGCTACTCTCTCTACATACCAGAATATGTGAGTAATCATTCTACAGCTTCTGTTGCTTCGGCAAGCCATTCACAAGCTTCCTGGCCTCAGCTTCCACCACCACCACCATTGCCACCTACTCATGGCCAGCAGCCAGAAGGACGCCAGCACTTCCAACAGCAACACGATTTCAGGGAGGAGTCTGAAGCTCATACAGTCAATAGCACTATACGAGAATCGAAGCACATATACTAAGGAATATCCTACTTCTAAAGTACTTTTATCTTTTATGCCATTTTTACTTTCTATATGAGAGACAAGTAATGAAAAATTTAGTTTCAATTTTTTGTAATAACTCTGCCTACACCACAATGGAATATATCTTCTTCATAGATTTTTGAAGCTTGAAAGACGACTCTTAAAGGAACAAAATAATTCTCGAAGCTCAAAAGTCGTTCCTAAGGGAATGCAGAGCCAAAATTGATGAAGCTACAAAAAAGTATTTCCTAAGCGAGCGCAGCGTAAGTTCTCGAAGCTCAAAAGTCGTTCCTAAGGGAATGCAGAGCCAAAATTAACGAATCTACAAAAAGTCGTTTCTAAGGGAGCGCAGCGTAAGTTTTCTGCTCAAAAGTCGTTCCAAAGGGAATGTAGAGCCAAATACCGCCGAAATATAGGGCGAAGAAGTTCGAAAGTCGTTCCTAAAGGGATGCAGAACTTATACTGCCAAAATAGAAGGCGAAGAAGTTCAAAAGTCGTTCCTAAGGGGATGCAGAACTTATATCACCAAAATAGAAGGTGAAGAAGCTCAAAAGACGTTCCTAAGGGAATGTAGAGCTTAGACTCAAAAGATGTTCCTAAGGGGATGCAGCCTTCTATATACCAGTGTGGGCGCATGTGTGGGTGTTAAAACATCATCATATTGCATCATACCATCGCATCATTTAGCATAGCATCACATCATACATCATATGGCATCAACAGAAAGATTGGATACGAAGTAAACTTTCAGAAATACTTCGATTGAATAAAAATGTACTAAGACCGAAGCAAGCTTCGGGTGTCAATTCTATCAGTTTGCCCTAGAAGGGGTGTTCTTCTTTACGAAGCATGAAAAGAAGGGAAGGTGTTTTTTGCCGAAGGCTCAAAAAGCAGTATGTTTGTATGTTTCATGCATCGCAAAGAAAGAAATTACAACAATTTACACATTCAATCCAATGTTACACACATCAAATGTTACATAGTTTTGTTAGAATAGAAGTTTAATCTTCTTCCAATTGTTCCATACATCAAGCATTTCAAAATACTATTACAGTACAATCTATTCTTCTCTATGGACTTTTTCTGCAACTTCGTTCAAAAGTTTATCGACGACTTCGTCGATAATGGAGTTCGCCACACCTACAATATCCAGCGCTTCTTTCATTTTTGGATCAGCTAGAGGATTGTACGGCTCCGGTGTTGGGGATAGTTCAGCTGAAGTAGGTAAATTGATTACTTCAAAGCCACAAAGCAAGTACCGAAGCCAAAAATATCAAAAAACATTACCTATACACCTCTCGTGTTCAGCAACCTCTTCAGCTTGTTTTGCTTTTGCCCGGGCGTCATGGGTGTCTTTTTCATTCTTCTTTATAATTTCGCTGGCTAGCTCTCGGCCACCGTTCACCCAGACATCAGAGTAAAACTTCCCACCTATTAAGGTCGCTTCGGCTGAAGGATCCTTCGTATCGTCTGTGGAGAAGGCAGTTTCATTATGGGCTATAGCCTTAACATGATCACATCCGGCCTTCTCCAAAATAGCTCGATTCCCCGAGTGCCGGAGAAAGCACAAATATCACAACGATCACTTAATATTTCCTCAAAGGCTTCAACTTCTCCACTTATCCATTCAACAACGCCCTCGGGGTCGCCTCGTATGAAATTTTCTTCAGAAGAGTTGGCACCCACTTTGGCGAAGCTAGTTTTCAATTTTTTCACACAATCCAACGATTTCTCAAAGCACCTTTCCTTGGATTCGTGAAGTTCTTCAACATTTTTCTCTAGCTTAATTTTCCAGTACTCACTGATCTCTTGGTCAGCCTGTGCAAGCGCGCATCTCTCATTAGCTTTGGCTAGTTGTCTCCAAAGGTCTTCAATCTCAGCTTTCTGGGCTTCGGCCTGAGCTTTATATTGAGCTTCATCTTCTTTTATTTTATTTACCAATGAAACCAAAATCTTGTCTTTCTCTAGACCTTCATTTCTTAGCTCAATCACCTCTGAGCGAAGGTTGTTAAGGGCTATTGTACAACCTTCGTCTTCGGCGCTTTTTTGTGCCCTCAAGGCATTGCTAAGAATTAAACCCTACAAAGAAGAAAGAACTAAGCATGACAAAAAAAAATACTTCATTCCCAAATTCAAGGTTAACTTCCATACCTTTATACTGTTGTAAGATAGGCTATCAGCAAGATCATCCTTCGACATAACCGAAAGGCCTTCTTCAAGTTTCGGAAATCCCATACTTTTAGCTATCTCCTGACAAACGGATATTTCTTTGTTATCTAGGAGACAGTACAGGAAATCATCTTCATTACTGTCATTAAATACTAAGGCTCCTTTCGGATATTTCAGTTTTTGAGCATAATGTCTTGCTTCCACAATTTCTTCTTCGGATAACCTTTTCCCCGAAGCATGTCAAAAAATGTAATCAATATCTTCAACTAGGGCTTCGGGGATAGAAGGCTTTGTTTTTTCTGCCATGTCTTGCTTTGCTGCCATGCCGGTATCTGCAGTTTGTTGATCAGCTTTATCATTAGGCGCAACAGCCCTTATCTCAACGGGCGCTAAAGGCCCAGCTTCGGCCTTGTCTTGGACTTTGGTAGTTTTAGCATTTTTCTTAATAGGTCCAGGACTCAAGGCTATCGTAGTCTCCAAGACAGCGTCTAGCACGCTGGCCATTCTCCTCCTCTTGGGAGTTGCGGCAGAAGCCTTTTGCACCTTCGGCAATTTTGCCTCAGCTACTAGGCTCAGAATTTCTAGCATTTTTTCTATTGTTTCCACCTATGGCTCTTCGGCCTTATCATTCTTAGCTTCGGCTGGCCTGACTGTAGGTACCTTCGGCACTACAGTCGGCTCTTCAATGCTCTGCGCAGTTGGAGCAGCTTGTCTTGCTTCGGCAGTTGAAGAGGCCTCTTCACCGAATTCAGGCACTACGGCCGGTTCAATATACCACGGTTGGTGGGTCAGAACCTTCACTTTTTTGCTCTTCGGCACATTAGTAGTGGCCGAAGTGACATCAGTGGTGGCCGAAGCGACAGCTTTCTCTTTTTCCATTGCCTTCACAGCCGATATTGATAATCAGGGTATATGAAGTCGATTGCATCGAACACCCTGTTCAATCTTTTTCCCCTCGGCCCCCGAAGGCTGCGGACAAGGCATCATCTTTGGCCTTGGAATATGTTCCAAGTAGCTCGTCACTAGTAGCTTCAATACATTTTAACCAGTCATCATCCGGCTCATCAAACTTTTCCCTAAATCTGAAGGTATACTTCAATCGGATTAGACTACCTTCACCGGTTCGGCAGTAGTCTCCTTTGGCATATCCTAGCTCTCCACAAGTGGCCACACCCTGAAGGCTATGTGTTCTTGAATTAAATCCCTCGTGCCAATGAAGGCGCAAACAGTACTAAAGGCCTTTTGACATGCTTCAACATCACTATCAATATTCACCTTTGGCCTTCGGAGGCTGAAGCGAGACCAGATGGGGCGCTAGATAATCTCCTTGATGTCTTCCCTTTTAATCAGATCATTTTTAACATAAAACCACTCTTCCATCTAGGCTCCGGGCCATCTTTTCCGGTATGTCAGCACTGGGTAGCTTGCATTAGAGCGAGCAATGAACCCATAGCAGCTGAAGTTGTTGTGATATTGCTCTTTGCCAACGACCTTCGTCTCGTATAAAAGCTCGTGCATACTACAAAAGCACTTTGCACTCGGCTCCAGCCCCTGGCTTCTTATAGCCCACACAAACATCCCCATCCTAATTATAGCTTCGGGGGTAATCTGATGGAGAAAAATCTAAAAAATCTTTAGTACCTCAACCACAAACTTGCTTAGTGGGAACCGAAGACCTGCCTTCAGGAAGCTTCGATAAACGACAACTTTGTTTTCCTCAGGAGCAGGGGCAGTGTTGTCTCCTCCAACCCTCACGATGGATGTCACGAAAATATCTCCCCCTCATGGCATCAACATGACTCTGTCTGATAGTCGATTTTCTGAAGATAGTATGACTTGGCCGCCAGGGCCGATCCTTAGAATCTTCATCCCCGCTCTCCACGTCATAACTATCACTATCATCAGAATCTTCGGACAAACCCTCCATTATTTCCTTAGTAATTTTCTCTATATTTGTCTTAGCCATAGACTCGTAAAACCCAGCAATAAAAGGATCCATAACTTTCTTTTCTTCATATAGCTTCTTCCCCTTCGATACCTTCTTCTCCTCGGCCATCTTCTCCTCAGTTATCTTCTTCTCTTCACTGGTCATCTTCTCCTCAGATATGAAGCAAGCACATCTCTAAAACCGAAGCTCGAAAATTAAGCAAAAAACTTGCAAGCAAGAGTTAAAAATTTGAGGGAATAACGCAAGCAGCAGAGATGGCGTATCAAATACCGCCGCTAGAGATCCATATTTATACACCCAGTGCTTTGCAACTTGGTGGGCCCCGTCTGTCATTCACTGTTGCTATTCTAGTAAAGGGAAGGTGTTTTTTGGACCTTTGGCTTAAGGCCTTCGTCCATGTCGCAGTTTAAATCCGTTATTATAACGAATTAATACTGCGAGGGGCTACTGTTAGGGGCCTTCGTCTTCCGAAGGTCCTCAAAAACATGACTAACATGTTTTCCAAGTATAATACATGTACAGGGACCTTCGGCCTTGGGATGAAGCTGTATATGATGTTAAAGGCACGAATCGGGAGAAGGGTGAACCAGTTCCGAAGCTACCTATGGAGAAGCTTCGGCTTAACAGAAGAAAGTGGAACCGACCTAAAAGGGAAAAGGCTGTCTAGTCCTTGATAGACTATCCCTAAGTCAGTAGTGAATGTCAAGGGCATGAATGTAATTAACACAGGCTACGTTCTGTGTCTATAAATAGATGAACAGTAGCACCGTACTGTTCACGCTGACTGGTATTCACTCGCACGTCACATTCGGATTTTTGCCTTCTGTCAAGCCGAAGGTATAAATGTAGTTCAATATTATTTATATTCATTTATGATATTAAATAAAAGAGATATTTGTGACATTATATGATTATTCATGATACTTCCCACGTCTCTTATGTTCCCACTTCTATTATGAAACACTGTGATGATGAAGGTACGTCCTTCATAACCTTCGTCCGAAGACCAATATGTCCTAAGGGAGATAACGGTTCGAAGGACAAAGGGCTTTAATCATTAATGTTTTGTGATGGCTTGTTCTTGATTCATAGCAGTTGAGAACAAGTCTCCAACATTGGCGCCCACCTCCGGTGAACTCATTTGACCACCTTCAGCAAGCTGCGACCTTCACCATGCCGCCGAAGAAAGTTTCAGGGCTAGGGGCTGCACTGCAGCCACTGGATGTTAACCAAGACAAATTGCGCGAAGCATGAAGCCAAAAAAGGAAGGCTACAAGTCTGACGCCTCATGACGAATAGCTGGACCAAGAGATCAGGGATCCGAGGCCATTCACCAGTAGGTCCAAAAGAAGAAGGACAAGATGCTTTGCCTTGCTAATCTTTAGAGGAAGATCGATGAAGCCGCTGAGGAAATGCGTCGTCTCACCCAAGACGACCAGGACCGGCGACCTCAACGCACAGAGCTTCGCCAGGCCAGTTCCCATGATGATGATGTTTGGTATGATGATTTCCACCATGGAAATTTTACTTTTGATGATGCTTCCCCTCTGTCAGTAGAGCTGCAGGCTACACCATGGCCTTCATCATACAAGCCACCCCAGCTTCCCATGTATGATGGGCACTCGAACCCTAAGCAATTTTTGATGAGCTATGAAGCAACAATATCCTCATATGGAGGCAATGCCGCTGTCATGGCAAAGTCCATTGTCATAGCAGTCCAAAGTGTGGCCCAGACATGGTACTCTTCTCTCTGGCTAGGGACAATCACGTCATGGCAGAAGCTTAAAGACATGCTGGTCACCAGTTTTCAAGGGTTTCAGACGAAGCCAGCCACTGCTCAGGCCTTGTTCCAATGTACACAAGACCAAGAGGAGTACCTTAAGGCGTATGTCCGAAGGTTCTTGTGTCTGAGAGCACAAGCGCCTACATTGCCCAATGAAATTGTCATTGAGGCCATGATCAATGGTCTTCGGCCAGGTCCCATGGCTCAATATTTTGCCAGGAAACGCCCCTAGACTCTGGAGAAGCTGCTTCAGAAAATGGATGAGTACATCCGGGCTGATAATGATTTCCGCCAAAGAAGGGAAGAAGCTTATAGGTTTTCTGAGATGGCTAGGGGCTTCGGAGGGAGAATCCACCCTAGGCATGTCATGTCAATCCATAGCTCCAGTCAGAATGACGACAAAGGAAGCCAGTTTCAGAGATCACAACACAATTCTCAGTCTTTAGGACAGCAGCAAAGCTCCTTCAGACCACCAGCTCCAAGGGGTAGAGGCAACAGGGGCTTTAGAGGAAGATATGGGGATCAGCCCAGGAAATTTTATTGCTTATTCTGTGGTGAAGACGAGGGCCACACTACAAGAACGTGCCAGATTACCATTCAGAAGCAAAAAGAGTTTGCTGAAGCAGAAGCTCGGCAGAATCAGCCGAAGCATGTCTTACATACTGCTTCGTGCTACTCTCCCTACATACCAGAATATGTGGGTAATTAACCTATAGCTTCTGTTGCTTCGGCAAGCCATTCACAAGCTTCCTGACCTCAGCTTCCACCGCCACCACCATTGCCACCTACTCAAGGCCAGCAGCCAGAAGGACGCCAACACTTCCAATAGCAACACGATTTCAGGGAGGAGTCCGAAGCCCATACAGTCAATAGCACTATACCAGAATCGAAGCACATATACTAAGGAATATCCTACTTCTGAAGTACTTTTATCTTTTATGCCATTTTTACTTTCTATATGAGAGACAAGTAATGAAAAAATCAGTTTCAATTTTTTGTAATAACTCTGCCTACACCACAATGGAATATATCTTCTTCATAGATTTACGAAGCTTGAAAGATGACTCTTAAAGGAACAAAATAATTCTCAAAGCTCAAAAGTCGTTCCTAAGGGAATGCAGAGCCAAAATTGACGAAGCTACAAAAAGTCCTTCCTAAGCGAGTGCAGCGTAAGTTCTTGAAGCTCAAAAGTCATTCCTAAGGGAATGCAGAGCCAAAATTGATGAAGCTACAAAAAGTCGTTCCTAAGGGAGTGCAGCGTAAGTTTTCTGCTCAAAAGTCATTCCAAAGGGAATGCAGAGCCAAATACCGCCGAAATATAAGGCGAAGAAGTTCGAAAGTCGTTCCTAAGGGGATGTAGAACTTATACCGCTGAAATAGAAGACGAAGAAGTTCAAAATTAGTTCCTAAGGGGATGCAGAACTTATATCATCGAAATAGAAGGTAAAGAAGCTCAAAAGACGGTCCTAAGGGAATGCAGAGCTTAGACTCAAAAGATATTCCTAAGGGGATCAGCCTTCTATGTACTAGTGTGGGTGCATGTGTGGGTGTTAAAACATCATCATATTGCATCATACCATCACATCATTTAGCATAGCATCACATCATACAACATATGGCATCAACAAAAAGATTGGATACGAAGTAAACTTTCGAAAATACTTCGATTGAATAAAAATGTACTAAGACACAGAGCAAGCTTTGGGTGTCAATTCTATCAGATTTGCCCTAGAAGGGGTGTTCTTCTTTACGAAGCATGAAAAGAAGGGAAGGTGTTTTTTCGCCGAAGGCTCAAAAAGCGGTATGTTTGTATGTTTCATGCATCGCAAAGAAAGAAATTACAACAATTTACATATTCGATCCAATGTTACACACATCAAATGTTACATAGTTTTGTTACATTAGAAGTTTAATCTTCTTCCAATTGTTCCATACATCAAGCATTTCAAAATACTATTACAGTAGAATCTATTCTTCTCTAAGGACTTTTTCTGCAACTTCGTTCAAAAGTTTATCGATGACTTCATCGATAATGGAGTTCGCCACGCCTATAATATCCAGCGTTTCTTTCATTTCTGGATCAGCTAGAGGATTGTACGGCTCCGGTGTCAGGGATAGTTCAGCTGAAGTAGGTAAACTGATTACTTCGAATCCACAAAGCAAGTGCCAAAGCCAAAAATATCAAAAAACATTACCTATACGCTTCTCGCGTTCAGCAACCTCTTCAGCTCATTTTGCTTCTACCCGGGCGTCATGGGTGTCTTTTTATTCTTCTTTATAATTTCGCTGGCCAGCTCTCGGCCACCGTTCACTAAGGGCTTTAATCATTAATGTTTTGTGTTGCCTTGTTCTTGATTCATAGCAGTTGAGAACAAGTCCCCAATAGTATGATCTCTAGTTAAGTTATAATTAAGATTAAAGTTGAATTAATTACTATTTTTAGTTATTTTTTCTTTGGAATTATAAAATAAAACCTAGTTTTAATCATTTAATCACATCATAACTTGATGACCACTACTCCGATCTTAGTAGTTCTCGATCCCATGATCTTGTAGCTTCGCGTAGATCATTATTATTCAGTTTGTTATTATGTTTGGTGTGATGTTAATTTTGTCTATACCATGTTTGTTTGTATTGCTACGACTAGCAGCGAGGTCACGAGTCACTTGAAGAGCAAGTGATACCTGGAATCTCAAGTGCCAGGCAAGTTGTGCCCTTGACCACTTCTGTTACCCAATAATATTCTTTATTATCACTATTCAATGCATAGGTTTAATTTTGATGGGACCCAATAGGTCACCCTAGTCTGTTTATCCTTTTTACCTTGTTTTACCCCTGAATCATTTGGGTAGCTTTGCTATTGCTCTATATGGTTTTGGGATTAATATTTCATTATATCCATGTTCCAATTATTCTGTTATGTTATTTCTGTTCATGTCAATATCATTATATTATTGTTAATTGGAACATGGAGCTTAACTTGAGAAACACGTGCCACCACAAGGGAGGAATGGGACCCCTTAACTGACTAATTAGGAAAGCTAGTGGAAGACTACCTTACCCGAAAGGGGCAAGGGCAGTAGGGCAGTAGGCGACATGGGAAACACGACTTGAGGGTAAAGGGTACAACCTCTGCAGAGTGTAAAACTGGTATACTAGCCGAAATCACGGTCAAGAGCAGCTCAGGACTCTCGCATGATTAATTTATGGAACTTAAATTCAATTTGTCATTTGCATTTGCATGGGTTTATTATTAATTTTGTTCTATTATTTATTATGGTTTGGTATTTACTTACCCTTAGTAACTGCTAATAAAATTTTGACCAACTTATAAAAGCAATGCTCAGCTTCAACCTTTATTTAGTTGATCAGCCTTACCCTTCATATGAACTCCCACCTTTGATGAGTTCATGCACATTATTCTCCACAACTTGTTGAGCGATGAACATGTGTGAGCTCACCCTTGCTGTCTCACACCCCCCACAGGAGAAGATCAGGTGTGTCGGTACCCTGGATCATTGGTACCCCCTACACTGTATCAAGGCGTAGTTCCCGTACAGCTACCTCTTAGCCATTTGGTAGTGGGGCTGCGTCTGTGACTAAGGCGTGCCTCAGCCCAACCAAGGGCGGGTGCTCAGGGCCCACAGCGGCGCCCGGCCTCACCACCTGGGAGGGTCCGGGACCGCCGCGTGTCCATCGTGATAGTATACTCTTGGGCATCTACAGTAAGTCCGGACCCCCATGGGAGTCCGCCTAAGTTTGTGGACAGGACTCCCAGGGGAGGTCCGAGACCTCCACATGTGCATACTGGGCCCCCCAAGGTGAGAACTAGACCCCTTCGCAAGGGGTCCAGACCGCTCACGGCGGGGTCCTGGTGCACCAGGACAGAAAATGCTTAAGCCCTGGTCAAAGACCAGGCAGGGGTCTGGAGCTGGCACGGTCTAGACCCCATCATGTATGGCTCAGCTCCCCACCCAGGCAGAGACCCGATGCTGCCACGTGGCCCTCTGCCCGTGACATAAGCCAGCGGGCAGAGCCTGACATAAGGACTACGTGCCGCGGGCCGCGCCACGCATCACATGCTACGCTATCTCGGTATTTAATATAGAGGATGCCCGCCGCCTGATAGGCGACGTGCCATCTCAGCATTTAATGCGCCCCGTCCACTCTGCTGGCAGGTGATGTGACGACTCAGCATTTAATGCACCCTCTCTCTACTCCTCTAGTAGGAAGTGACTGGGCCATCCTGCAGACAGCGTGCCTGTCCAATCAGACAACGGGCGTACGCCCATACCACTGCGCGCGCACCATGGTCATCATGACTTGTATGTTGCCAGGGAAGCTTCTGCTACAAGCCAATACTACAGAGATCGCAGATATCAGGGCACGAGGAGATTGCACTGGATTAATGGCTCCAAGTACTGCACCCGTTATGTTCCTAGGCCCAAATGTTGGGGCTCAACATCCTTGTATGTATCCCCCCCTTGGGCTATAAAAGGGGAGGCATGCAACGTTACGATGGGGACACAGACCCAAATCATCCAAGACACAACTCAAGCTCACGAGCAATACAACACACAATGGAGTAGGGTATTACGCTCTGGCGGCCCAAACCACTCTAAACTCTTGCGTGTTCTTGTGTTCATCCCCAAATCTCACAACAAGCAGAACGCTTAGGCCCCTCCTCATCTTAGGATTTAGGGCGGGTGCACTCCGCCACACGGCCGGAGATTTCCTCTCCGACATTTGGCGCGCCAGGTGTAACACCCCTGGTGTTACTGCAACTAAAACTTGAGCATGGCATCATAAACATTGGCATTGCATATGTTTGACACACCTAGAGTGCATTCACTAGGTAAAAATTTCAAACAAGTTGTATTGTTGTAGCATTTTGCAAATAGGACCCTTGTTAGGGAACTTAACCCTAAATAGGGATTAAGGGGGTAAAACCCAACCCAAGTTAAGAAAATCCAAAAGCTTTAAGGAAAAGGTCACAAAATAGTCCCAAGAATAAACTTGAATTACTTTTATATCCCTGGGATACCAAAAATCCCCATTTGAACCCTGGAAAACCCTGAAACTAAAACCTAGGGGCTTATGTGCAAAATTGATGCACATTTGGACTAAAGTGCAAAAACCAAGTTAATAAAGTATCTTAAGTCACTTGATTCACTAAGGTGTGAATTTGGAAGCCAAACCCTAAGATTTGGACCAATTTGCAAAAAGACCCCAAGTTGAGAATCCACTCTAAGTCTGAATTTTAGTGTCATGAGCACAACTTTGAGCCTTTGTAACTTTCCAAGTATAGGATTTTGCCCTAGGTCACCACATCAAAGTTGTAGAGCAATGGAAGGAGAACAACTTTGCTTAAGGTGGTGAACATAGTTATTAAGAAAATTTGAGAGAAAATTGAGTCTGAAGTTAGGCTGTCAAGCTGATTAAGTCTGAAAATTCAGACTGACAGTGGCATTGGATCATCTTTGGAAACAGTTTATGACTAATCTAGCAAGAGTTTGCCCATGGCTGCCGTAGCAAAGATGAAGATGGTATAATGGATAACAACTTTACTGCAGAGCTCTAGGTATGTTGTCACAAAGAATTAGGATAAAATCTGCTCTAAACTTCGTCTGTCAGGCCAACTGAATACCATCGCCATGGTACAGTAACTGATCGGATCAGAACACCAGCTCGGCTCACCGCCGATGACCTCCGTCGCGATTCGTGTCGCCGGTGTCAGAATTCACGCTCGGGTGAGTGGATAACGTCGCGTGGTGAAAGAAATTTGCCGTTGGTGAGCTGGAGGACACTCCGGTGACTCACCGTCACCTTCTCCTTTCTGTTTGCGGCTGGGCAGATAAACTCGCCGGTGATCGCCGCCTCCCGGTCGTGCGCCACGTGGCTCAACCTTGCCATCGCATCGCCGTGACTCCCTCTAAGCTTTTCATCGCCCACCGGAGTTACTGCCATGACGTTAAACACGTATCCACTGCACCGTGCTCTTCTTCATCTCCGGCCACGGCGTGTCTCGCCCGAATTCGTGACTGTCGCTCGCTCCTCCTATAAATTGAGCCCTCGGGTAGCAGCACTTGGTCATTGCGAAGCCATAGCCACCACTCCCGTCTCCGATTAGCCCCCATCACCGGAGAATCGCTCACTTCCCCCAAATCAACTCTCCGCCACCATGAAATCCACTCCACCGTGGTCAGCCCTCCACAGGTCAGCCCCTGTCCTCTGCTACTTCGTTTGAGTACCCTCCCAGCTCTGTGATGCTTACCGAGCCTTCAATTTGTGCAGAGCAACCTTAGATCACCAGGAACATCTTCATCCGTCCGCCGTGCTCTCGGTCACCGTGGCCAGAGCTTAGTAGTTGATTATTCGTGCAATTAACCTAGGGGAAATGTTTAGGGTAGGTCCGATTTGATGTCCGACGCTCGGAGAACCTAGTCGTTGCCCCAATCGGCCGGCGTATGAGCTCGCCGGAGCTCGGCTGGGTGTGAACGCCGTCGTGGACTTGAAACAGAGAATAGATAGAAGTGCGGGGGTCTGTCTGTAAACGTCAGCGACTCTGTTAAACAGTGAGAAAACCCGTTCGCAGATAGTGAAAACCCCGAGGGCTTTTCCGCAAAGCCGCCAGCGCGGGGGCGGGCGCGCGCGCGAATCCGCTCGGGCCTGGGCCGGCAGGATTAGAATTAGCCCAATACTGTTTAGAGTTTTTCCTTTTCTTTTTCATTGGAACTTTAGAAATATGTGGAAAATTGTAGAAAAATCCTAAAATTGTGAAACCAATTTTCCTAGGCTTCTTATTTTCCCTAGAATTTAATAGAAATAGTTCTATGATTTTTAGAGGAAATAAGGAATTTTAAAGCATTTAAAGTAATTTAAAGTATTGGTTCTGGATTTTTAGAAAATAGATAATAATCCCAAAATTGCCCAAACTTTTTATGTAAGCTTTATACATTATTTAGAAGCCTTGGGTAGAGTTTGGGTTGATTTGAACCTTGTTTGATACTTAGAACCCAAAACACCCCCCCTGCCCTATGAACTCCTTTACTCACTCCGGAAACCCTAAGTTCTCGGAGTTCCGTGAAGGAAAGTTGTATTCAAGACCTTAGATAATAAGTTCTTAATATCTTTGCACTCTCATGAGCATTACATGGCATTCATTCTTATATGTATATATGTGGTTATATTTAGAAAACGAAGAAGAACGTGAAGTAACCGAGGAAAAGACACCACCTTTGGGATCTCAGGCAGAATCTTGTCTCTACTTTGACATCTGCGGACCTGAGCCAGACTCACCTACGAACGAAGGCAAGCCCCGGTGCATTTGCCACCTCCTTGATATTTTTAAAATCCTTCTCACTTGCTTGCTGCATTAGGTGATAGGAGTTGATTGATTAAACAATTCCTGCATTACCTTCCTTGAATTTGATTACTTTCCTTGATCACCTGGTTTATCAAAGATTTTGATGCTTAGCATTGCTTTAGAAAAACAAAATGATTTGTTTTTACAAAAGTTGATATGGCAAAGGTGGGTGGGATGTTTTCGAAAATAAAACTTGATGGTGGATCCATCAGGGCCTTGGTGGATTCAACATCGCGAAAGATATACCTCTGCCAGGTACCAAACTTTGGGTTTTAAATGATTAAGCTGAGACCGGGCGGGTGACTTGCACGAGAAGAGAGTCTCGGTGTAGTGTCTCCGTCTGAGTCGATTAAGGACCTTGTCGATGTAGGCTTGATGATCGAGGACCCTTTAACTGGTCACATGCCTCGTCATGGGTAAGCCTTGCCTCGGGCAGACTAAGGCCAGAATAAGATAACATGAAATGGGCGTGGAGCGGTGGCGAGAGTAGCGTGTTCCCTCCGTGGCAAGAGGCTGGACGGTGGTGTATCTGTGCTCTCGGTTTGCGTGAACCTGATCTGGTCTTAAGAATCCCGGTGGCGGGTTGACATATGCAAGGGTTAAGTGCTACATATGTCGTGTGATTGGAGATCCTCAGCTGAGTATAATCGATTCGGATCGCCGTACCTTCGCGGTTATGAAGACTTGGTCACTGCCCTACACGTAGCAATCCAGTGAAGATGAAGGAAGAATTAAGAACTTGGCTAGTGCAGGACAAGTGATTGAACTAGGGTAGAAAGAACTCTAGTTGTAGGTAATTCTACTTAACCTGAAAATAAAATTGGATTTTTAAGGATCCACCCTTAGTAAGCATTTACGCAAAACAGAGTCTTTGATTTTGAGATACCTGACCTTGACTCCCTTATAACCAGCATACCCTTGAGAGTCTTTTCTTTAGTCGGGTAAGACTTGCTGAGTAATTCCATACTCAGGGTTTATTCCCTCGTTGTTTTTAGGTGAGGGAGCAGCAGATTTCTGTTGCTTCTGTACCAAGGTGGTTCCCCATGAAGAAAAACAAGAGTGAAGATGCGGGAGGACATGGTCCTCCATAAGAAACTTTTATGTAAAGACTTATCGGGAGGAGCTTTTGCCTCCCTTGGTTATGTAATAATACTATCCTGCACTCGTTTATATTCTCTGGTCTGTAATAAGTAACTTAATCTTACTTTTTAAATAAATGTAAGTTTATGTAATCACTTCTGCATTTCGATATCTCCGATGTTCTGTAATGTCTGCAAGACGGGTGAAACGTTCCTGGAAAGGTAAGAAAAGATGCCGAACTTATCAAGTGATTCAGGAACATCTACGGGGTTGCCTGATGTCTGTTGGACAAGGACAACCGTAGGTGGGCCTAATGACTTGGGAGGTTCCGTCATAGCTGGTATCGGAGCGAAGCCCTTCTTTGCAGATATTATGAGGCATATTCAAAAGGATTTTCTAAGAAACTTACCTAAAAAGATTTCTTCCCTTCTTATCCCTCATATCTGAAGAATTTATATAAAAGACCAGATAGTAGGAGTGCAATGTATAGAAGGTATGAATCAACTAAAAGTTGGTTCTGTAATTACACATGCATCATACTAAGAATTATACTAATAAAGTTTTTCCCCCTAGAGAAATGTCACCGCGCACAAGGAAGACCGCACGTAAGTCGACTGGACCAATTGGAGTACCTCAACATCAACTTGCCCCAAGAGATGTGGACAGTAGTAGCGGAAGCAATAATCCTATAGGGGATCTTGAAGCTGAAGTAAGTCGGCTCCAAGCGAAACTCCGCCGCAGGACGGCTATATGGGTCGTAGATGGCGACCGCATAAATGAGTTAAGAAGAGACGTCCGCCATCTGCAAGATCAACTTGCGGACCGGGATTTGGCACTCGACTGGGTTGTTCAATCTAGTTCGCTTGCATGGGCCAAAGAGGAAAAGGCTCAGGCCCGTATAACCGAGCTCAACTTGGCCGTTGAAGACCTGCAGACATATTGCAATACCTTACATGAAGAAGTTCATGTATTGTATTCGCAACTGCATCCCAGTGAGTCCACAGATCCTGTTGAGTCGGAAGCCGGACCCTCGCATGTGGTGGGACACGCGCTTGGTGGTGAGTTAGACCTTTTTCAGCCCCCTCCTTCTATGAGGTTGGTCGATGAATGGTCTCCCACACCCGACGATGAAGCTGCCAAGAGCAACCAGAAGCAGGAATAGTGGTGTAATAATAGAAATAAAAATAGTGTATTGTAGGTTGTACTATTGTACAATAAGTAGTGTATTGTATGTTGAGGAATGTATCCTGTTATAAAAAATCGAGTCTGTACATTACTCTTTTTGGTAATGTAAATTGGATGGTTTTGTCTTTGGCATATAATATTTGTTTTTTTCAAATGATTGTTGCCACAGATGTCGTCCAAAACTCGATCCCAGGATGCAGCAGGACCCTCTAGTGGAAGGGAATCTACACCAAATCCACCTCCTGTTCCTCCCACACTGGCCGAGGCAATTGCCGCCTTGGTAAATGCAACCGCAGATAATACCCGCTTTCTGAGAGAAATGGCGGGTCAACAGTTTCAACAGCATGGTGGGCGGGGTTATCAACAGGGCCCCCGCGAAACTTCTTATTTGGACTTCTCAGAGACACGTCCACCCCTGTTTGTGAAGGCTGAAGACCCGTTAGAAGCCGATGAATGGATACGGGTTATTGAGCAAAAATTCGGACTTCTGCGCTGTTCAGAGACTCAGAAGCCGTTATTTGCAGCCCAGCAACTACGCGGCCCTGCCAGCACTTGGTGGGGGAATTTCGTGGCCGTTCAACTGGCCAATCATCAAATAACCTGGGAAGAATTCAAAGTGGCCTTCCGCGAGCATTATATTCCGGAAGGTGTTCTGCACATGATGCAAGAAGAATTCATGAAGCTAAGACAAGGAGGGGATACTGTTAACCAGTATCTCAATAAGTTTAATCATCTGTCGCAATATGCAATCGATCAGGTGAACACGGACCTGAAAAAGAAGAATTGCTTTATGAGAGGTCTAAATGATCGACTGCAGAGAAAGATGGCAACCTGCATAGATCTCACGTATGGGAAAGCTGTCAGTACAGCCTTGGCTGTGGAAGCAAAGTATGCAGGTGTCGAAAAATCTAAGGGATTTGGAGGTGATAGGCCTAGTCAGGGCCCGGTAAAGAGGCAACGGTTTATTCTCCGGCCTTCTAACCAGAATCGTTCACGTGCACCATCCTTCCCTTTCAAGCAGCCAATAATTATTCGTCCCAATAATGCCCCCACTGCTCCAAGTCAGCCGGGTGCCCAGGCACTCGATTCCCTGCTTTGCCCAGCTCTTCAACCGGATGTTTCAATTGTGGCAAGTTTGGGCATTTCATCAAAGATTGCCCCTATCCCAAGCAGAATCAGGCCAATAATCAGCAAGGATCGGGGAATTCAACTCAAAGCAAGGGAAATACTTCGAGCAAGAACACCAAGAAGACGGGACGTATATACTATACACAAGTGGCCACTACACTGGACGGAGAGCCGGTAATGATGGGTATGTTCCTCGTGGCCAATTATCCTGCAGTCATTCTTTTTTATTCTGGTGCTTCGCATACATTCATTAGCAAGAAATTTGTGGAGCAACATCACATTTCATGTCATGAATCAAAAGAAGGATTTAAAATTCACTCACCTGGGGGACAGATTTTTACTAGAGATGTGGCCTATCAAGTGCCCGTAACCTTGGCCGGACGGGACTTTCTTACTAATATGATCGTTCTGAAAGGCCAGGACATAGATGTTATTTTGGGTATGAATTGGTTGGCCAAGTATAAAGCAACCCTCAACACTGATCAAAGAATTATCAGGTTGAGTCATAATCAAGAAGAAATTCTTTTACCTATCCCCATTCCAACCCAAGCTACTGGCAGAGTGTATGAAGCCATCGTACCGGAAATCAAGGATATTCCGGTAGTATGTGAGTTTCCCGATGTCTTTCACGAGGATTTGTTGGGATTGCCACCTGAACGGGATGTAGAGTTTGTAATTGAGCTAAAGCCCGGTACGGCTCCTATTTCTCGAAGATCGTACCGTATGCCTCCAAATGAGTTGGCAGAACTGAAGATTCAATTACAAGATCTCTTAGAAAAAGGATTCATCTGACCAAGCTCGTCACCATGGGGTTGTCCAGCCATATTCGTCAAGAAGAAGGATCAAACTCTACGGATGTGTGTGGATTATCGACCCCTGAATGAGGTCACCATCAAGAACAAGTACCCTCTTCCGAGGATTGACATCTTATTTGATCAACTGACCGGGGTGAGGGTATTCTCCAAAATTGATCTCAGGTCGGGCTATCATCAAATCCGTATTCGGCCCGAGGATATACCGAAGACCGTGTTCACTACGCGGTATGGATTATTTGAATATCTGGTAATGTCTTTCGGGTTAACAAATGCTCCTGCCCACTTCACATATTTGATGAACTCGGTATTCATGCCTGAGTTGGACAAGTTTGTGGTGGTCTTCATTGACGACATTCTAATATATTCCAAGAATAAAGAGGAGCACGCTCAACATTTATGGATTGTGTTAACGCGCCTAAGGGAACATCAGTTGTATGCCAAGTTTAGCAAATGCGCGTTTTGGCTGGAAGAAATTCAGTTTCTAGGACATGTCCTATCTGCCAGGGGGATTGTGGTAGATCCCAGTAAAGTCAAGGACATTTTGGAGTGGAAGCCCCCAACCACTGTTCATCAAGTCCGAAGTTTCCTTGGACTGGCGGGATATTACCGCAGATTCATACCAGATTTTTCTAAGCTTGTGAAGCCAATCACAAGTTTATTGAAAAATGATGTTAAATTTAATTGGTCTTCCAAGTGTGAAGAAGCCTTTGAACAATTGAAGACATTATTAACCACTACTCCGGTATTGGCTCAACCGGACATCACTAAGCCCTTCGATGTATATTATGATGCATCAGGCAGTGGACTCGGCTGTGTGTTAATGCAAGAAGGCCGAGTAATTGCATATGCTTCAAGGCAGTTGCACCGACATGAGGAGCATTACCCAACTCATGATCTGGAGCTAGCTGCTGTGGTTCATGCCCTGAAGATCTGGCGTCATTATCTACTGGGTAATATCTGTCATATTTATACAGATCATAAAAGCTTGAAGTATATCTTCACCCAGTCAGAATTGAATATGAGACAAAGGCGATGGCTTGAGCTTATTAAGGACTATGAATTGGAAATTCATTATCACCCAGGCAAAGCCAATGTGGTGGCAGATGCACTGAGCCATAAGGTTTCCTATCACTATCTTACAGTAAAGACCTCTGACAACACTTTATGTCAAGAGATGGAGAAGCTAAACCTGGGAATGGTCCAACAAGGAACTCTGAATCAGCTAAAGCTTGAGTCAGTTCTCTTGCAAAAGATAATTGATGCTCAAAAGGATAATGAGGGTATGAAACACATTCGTGAGAAGTTAAGGGCTGGAAAAGCCAAATGTTTCAAAGAAGATGAGCAAGGCATTGTATGGTTTAATAACCGCATAGTGGTGCCAAAGAATGAAGAGATCCGCCAGCAAATTCTTGATGAAGCACATCTTAGTCGCTATTCTATTCATCCCGTGAGCACTAAGATGTACCAAGATCTGAAGCAGCATTATTGGTGGACAAAGATGAAGATCAAGATTGCACGCTATGTGGCTAGATGTGACACCTGCAGACGTGTCAAGGCCATACACTTGAAAGCTGCCGGTCCATTACAGTCACTACCAATACCAACATGGAAATGGGAAGACATAAGCATGGACTTCATTGTGGGACTGCCCAGGACCGCAAAAGGGTATGACTCCATTTGGGTTATCATTGATCGACTTACCAAGATCGCCCACTTCCTCCCGGTTAAAGTAAAATATCATGTCATTACCTATGCGGAATTGTACATTGCTCGCATTCTCAGTTTGCACGGTGTACCAAAGACTATAGTGTTGGATCGTGGATCCCAATTTGTATCCAAATTTTGGGAAGAACTTCATAAGTTCTTGGGTACTAAGCTGCTCCACAGTTCGGCCTATCATCCACAAACTAGTGGGCAGACTGAGAGGGTTAATCAAATACTTGAAGATATGCTGCGGGCATGTGTTCTGGACTTCTCACAGAAATGGGATGAATGTTTGCCCTTAGCGGAGTTTTCATATAATAATAGCTATCAAGAAAGTATCAAGATGGCACCCTTCGAAGCTTTATATGGACGACGATGTCGTACTCCGCTAAATTGGTCTGAACCTGGTGAAAGGTATTTCTTCCGGCCTGATATGGTAAAAGAAACCGAAGAAAAGGTTCAGAAAATAATTCATAATATGAAGAAAGCCCAAGCTCGTCAGAAGAGTTATGCAGACAAATGACGAATGCCCTTATATTTTCATGAAGGGGACTATGTCTACCTGAAGGTTTCACCAATGAAAGGAGTATCCCGTTTCGGGGTTAAAGGAAAGCTTGCACCCAGGTACATTGGTCCATTCCCTGTACTTAAGCAATGTGGACCAGTGGCATATCAACTACAGCTCCCCGAGACCTTGTCTGCTATACATAATGTGTTCCACGTGTCCCAATTGAAGTGTCTTCGAGTACCAGATCGAACCATTGAAGTGACAGATGTTGTCCTTGAACCAGACTTGACATATTCCGAACATCCCATTCGAGTCTTGGATCAAAAGGACAGGGTTACCCGGAGAAAAACTCTCAAGTTCTATAAGATACAGTGGAACCAACATTCTGAAAAAGAGGCTACATGGGAAACTCAAGACTTTTTAGATAAGAATTTCCCAGGCTTTTTAGCCTCATGTAATTTGTAAAGTATGTATAGTTGTTGTAATAAAGAGTGAACCCACCCCACCCCCTGCCTTGTACCAGAAATAAGGAAATAAAAATGTGACACATTTCCTTTTCCATTACTCACCCTAGGACTTTTAATCTCGGGACGAGATTCTTTTATGGGGGGAAGGATGTAACACCCCTGGTGTTACTGCAACTAAAACTTGAGCATGGCATCATAAACATTGGCATTGCATATGTTTGACACACCTAGAGTGCATTCACTAGGTAAAAATTTCAAACAAGTTGTATTGTTGTAGCATTTTGCAAATAGGACCCTAGTTAGGGAACTTAACCCTAAATAGGGATTAAGGGGGTAAAACCCAACCCAAGTTAAGAAAATCCAAAAGCTTTAATGAAAAGGTCACAAAATAGTCCCAAGAATAAACTTGAATTACTTTTATATCCCTGGGATACCAAAAATCCCCATTTGAACCCTGGAAAACCCTAAAACTAAAACCTAGGGGCTTATGTGCAAAATTGATGCACATTTGGACTAAAGTGCAAAAACCAAGTTAATAAAGTATCTTAAGTCACTTGATTCACTAAGGTGTGAATTTGGAAGCCAAACCCTAAGATTTGGACCAATTTGCAAAAAGACCCCAAGTTGAGAATCCACTCTAAGTCTGAATTTCAGTGTCATGAGCACAACTTTGAGCCTTTGTAACTTTCCAAGTATAGGATTTTTGCCCTAGGTCACCACATCAAAGTTGTAGAGCAATGGAAGGAGAACAACTTTGCTTAAGGTGGTGAACATAGTTATTAAGAAAATTTGAGAGAAAATTGAGTCTGAAGTTAGGCTATCAGGCTGATTAAGTCTGAAAATTCAGACTGACAGTGGCATTGGATCATCTTTGGAAACAGTTTATGACTAATCTAGCAAGAATTTGCCCATGGCTACTGTAGCAAAGATGAAGATGGTATAATGGGTAACAACTTTACTGCAGAGCTCTAGGTATGTTGTCACAAAGAATTAGGATAAAATCTGCTCTAAACTTTGTCTGTCAGGCTAACTGAATACCATCGCCATGGTACAGTAACCGATCGGATCATAACACCAGCTCAGCTCACCACCGATGACCTCCTCCGCGATTCGTGTTGCCGGCGTCAAAATTCACGCTCGGGTGAGTGGATAACGTCGCGTGGTGAAAGATATTTGCCGTTGGTGAGCTGGAGGACACTCGGGTGACTCACCGTCACCTTCTCCTTTCTGTTTGCGGCTGGGCAGATAAACTCGCCGGTGATCGCCGCCTCCTGGTCGTGCGCCGCGTGGCTCAACCTTGCCATCGCATCGCCGTGACTCCCTCTAAACTTTTCATCGCCCACCAGAGTTACTGCCACGACGTTAAACACGTATCCACTGCACCGTGCTCTTCTTCATCTCCGGCCACCGCGTGTCTCGCCCGAATTCGTGACCGCCGCTCGCTCCTCCTTTAAATTGAGCCCCCGGGTAGCTGCACTTGGTCATCGCGAAGCCATAGCCACCACTCCCGTCTCTGATTAGCCCCCATCGCCAGAGAATCGCTCACTTCCCCCAAATCAACTCTCCGCCACCATGAAATCCACTCCACCGTGGTCAGCCCTCCACAGGCCAGCCCCTGTCCTCTGCTACTTCGTTTGAGTACCCTCCCAGCTCTGTGATGCTTACCGAGCCTTCAATTTGTGCGGAGCTACCTTTGATCGCCGGGAACATCTTCATCCGTCCGCCGTGCTCTCGGTCACCGTGGCCAGAGCTTAGTAGTTTATTATTCGTGCAATTAACCTAGGGGAAATGTTTAGGGTAGGTCCGATTTGATGTCCGACGCTCGGAGAACCTAGCCGTTGCCCCAATCGGCCGACGTATGAGCTTGCCGGAGCTCGGCTGGGTGTGAACGCCATCGTGGACTTGAAACAGAGAATAGATAGAAGTGCGGGGGTTTATCTGTAAACGTCAGCGACTCTGTTAAACAGTGAGAAAACCCATTCATAGATAGTGAAAACCCCGAGGGCTTTTCCGCAAAGCCGTCAGCACGGGGGTGGGCGCGCGCGCGAATCCGCTCGGGCCTGGGCCGGCTGGATTAGAATTAGCCCAGTACTGTTTAGAGTTTTTCCTTTTCTTTTTCATTGGAACTTTAGAAATATGTGGAAAATTGTAGAAAAATCCTAAAATTGTGAAACAATTTTCCTAGGCTTCTTATTTTCCCTAGAATTTAATAAAAATAGTTCTATGATTTTTAGAGGAAATAAGGAATTTTAAAGCATTTAAAGTAATTTAAAGTATTGGTTCTGGATTTTTATAAAATAGATAATAATCTCAAAATTGCCCAAACTTTTTATGTAAGCTTTATACATTATTTAGAAGCCTTGGGTAGAGTTTGGGTTGATTTGAACCTTGTTTGATACTTAGAACCCAAAACACCCCCCTGCCCTATGAACTCCTTTACTGACTCCGGAAACCCTAAGTTCTCGGAGTTCCGTGAAGGAAAGTTGTATTCAAGACCTTAGATAATAAGTTCTTAATATCTTTGCACTCTCATGAGCATTACATGGCATTCATTCTTATATGTATATATGTGGTTATATTTAGAAAACGAAGAAGAACTTGAAGTAACCGAGGAAAAGACACCACCTTTGGGATCTCAGGCAGAATCTTGTCTCTACTTTGACATCTGCGGACCTGAGCCAGACTCACCTACGAACGAAGGCAAGCCCCGGTGCATTTGCCACCTCCTTGATATTTTTAAAATCTTTCTCACTTGCTTGCTACATTAGGTGATAGGAGTTGATTGATTAAACAATTCCTGCATTACCTTCCTTGAATTTGATTACTTTCCTTGATCACCTGGTTTATCAAAGATTTTGATGCTTAGCATTGCTTTAGAAAAACAAAATGATTTGTTTTTACAAAAGTTGATATGGCAAAGGTGGGTGGGATATTTTCGAAAATAAAACTTGATGGTGGATCCATCAGGGCCTTGATGGATTCAACATCGGAAAAGATGTACCTTTGCCAGGTACCAAACTTTGGGTTTTAAATGATTAAGCTGAGACCAGGCGGGTGACTTGCACGAGAAGAGAGTCTCGGTGTAGTGTCTCCGTCTGAGTCGATTAAGGACCTTGTCGATGTAGGCTTGATGATCGAGGACCCTTTAACTGGTCACATGCCTCGTCATGGGTAAGCCTTGCCTCGGGCAGACTAAGGCCAGAATAAGATAACATGAAATGGGCGTGGAGCAGTGGCGAGAGTAGCTTGTACCCTCCGTGGCAAGAGGCTGGACGGTGGTGTATCTGTGCTCTCGGTTTGCGTGAACCTGATCTGGTCTTAAGAACCCGGTGGCGGGTTGACATATGCAAGGGTTAAGTGCTACATATGTCGTGTGATTGGAGATCCTCAGCTGAGTATAATCGATTCGGATCGCCGTACCTTCGCGGTTATGAAGACTTGGTCACTGCCCTACACGTAGCAATCCAGTGAAGATGAAGGAAGAATTAAGAACTTGGCTAGTGCAGGACAAGTGATTGAACTAGGGTAGAAAGAACTCTAGTTGCAGGTAATTCTACTTAACCTGAAAATAAAATTGGATTTTAAGGATCCACCCTTAGTAAGCATTTACGCAAAACAGAGTCTTTGATCTTGAGATACCTGACCTTGACTCCCTTATAACCAGCATACCCTTGAGAGTCTTTTCTTTAGTCGGGTAAGACTTGCTGAGTAATTCCATACTCAGGGTTTATTTCCTCGTTGTTTTTAGGTGAGGGAGCAGCAGATTTCTGTTGCTTCTGTACCAAGGTGGTTCCCCATGAAGAAAAACAAGAGTGAAGATGCGGGAGGACATGGTCCTCCATAAGAAACTTTTATGTTAAGACTTATCGGGAGGAGCTTTTGCGTCCCTTGGTTATGTAATAATACTATCTTGTACTCGTTTATATTCTCTGGTCTGTAATAAGTAACTTAATCTTACTTTTTAAATAAATGTAAGTTTATGTAATCACTTCCGCATTTCGATATCTCCGATGTTCTGTAATGTCTGCAAGACGGGTGAAACGTTCCTGGAAAGGTAAGAAAAGATACCGAACTTATCAAGTGATTCAGGAACATCTACGGGGTTGCCTGATGTCTGTTGGACAAGGACAACCGTAGGTGGGCCTAATGACTTGGGAGGTTCCGTCACACCAGGTAGGGGGCTAAGCTTTAGGTTTTTGCTTGTTTACTTCCTCAGCATGATGGTGCAAATCGTTGAGCACCGCACCGAGACCTCAGTGGATTTCCTGGTGGAGGAAGAAGCTGCTTCTTCCACACCACAGGATCCCAACCGTCCAGTGTCGGGCGCTGCTGCTGTGCACGCTGCACAGCAGCATCCAGCTGTGCAGACATCCCGGACTCTACCCAGGACAGCCCCAGAGGCATTGTCTGTAGCGAGGGAGTTGATGTGCCACCCCCAAGCTCCATGGCCTCACCGGGGGCCATGAGGCAATGGTGTGAAGACGTCGACCGGCTGCTTGGCATGGCGCACTCCGGCTCAACTAGGTCGAGGCCGCGGTCATCCCAGCACCAACATGAGGCGTTGGCATCTGGGCGCTCACCCTCGGTGAGGGCAGCACCGACTGAGGACCTGAGGGCAGAGCTCAGCTGCCGACGCGCGGCGGAAGACGCTCTAGTCTCTCGGGAGAGGTCTAATGACCTGCGGGCAGAACTCAACCGCAGGAGAGCGGGCGAAGATGCCCGTGTCTCACTGGAGAGGACGTGAGAGTGCCGGCACAACATCGAGGGTCGTAACCTCGATAAAGACTTCGCTGCGGTAGCACCGCAAACCCTAGTGGGCGCCCGGTCCCAGGCGGGTGTCCCATTGGCTGGCGTGGGCTATGCCGCTCTCACAAATCATCTCCGTGCGGCGTCCTGGCCATCCAAGTTACAGCCGCACTTGCCAGAAAAGTATGATGGTACGTCAAACCCGTTGGAATTCCTATAGGTGTACGTCACGGCTATCACAACAGCAGTGGAAACACCGCTGTGATGGCGACATATTTTCATGTCGCCTTCTCTAGGCCCACCCAGACTTGGCTCATGAACCTTGCCCTAGGATCAGTCTACTCCTGGGAAGAGCTCTGCGCACAGTTCACAGCGAACTTTGCCTGCGCCTACCAACAACACGGCGTGGAGGCCCACCTCCACGCAGTGAGGCAGGAGGCCACGGAAACCCTCCGGACATTTATCTCCCACTTCACCAAGGTGTGGGGTACTATACCTCGCATCTCTGATGCTTCTATCATCATGGCCTTCCATCAGGGAGTGCGTGATGAAAAGATGTTGGAGAAGTTGGCCACGCACGATATCGAAACTGTCTCCACTCTCTTTGCTTCAGCCGACAAGTGCGCTAGGACTGCTGAGGGCCGTGCGTGGCACTCGGCGCCACAGACCGAGGCCGCCCGGATGGGTGGCTAGGGTGCTGTCGCTCAAGACGGCAAAAAGAAGAAGAAAAAGAACCGCGGCCATGAGAAGTCGCATTCCGCCGCTCTGGTCGTTGCAGCTGCGACTGGGGGCCGGGGCGACCGCAACAAACGCCCACAGCCGCAGAAGGGTAACAGCGGCTCATGCCCTATGCACCCCAACGGTCGCCACAGTGCTGCGAAGTGTCGCAAGATCATCGACCTCGCGAAATGCGTCAGCGCGCGGTGCGAGCAGTCTTCCGGCGATGGCTCCCCACCTCGTCGCCGACCTGGTAAGGAAAGGGTCAACGACGATGAGGTGCCCGTGGCTGAACCGGACCTCGGGTATCAGTCACCTGAAGGGGTCCTGAAGGATGTTTCCGCTGGAGGCTCCAACTCCAGTGATGACAGCTAGACGGGCCACCAGGGGGTCCCGTACTCCCTGGTCCGCGGGGCCAAAGCCTGCCTTCCCCCGGAAACCCTTCTGGACTCCTCATGGGTCCAACCTTTTGATGAGCCTATGCTGGGGTAATTACAGCACAAGGACGAGGACTCTGTCGGCGAGCTAAGGTGTCAAGCGGCAACCCAAAATGCACTTTGTAACCCGGCGCCCATACACTGCGGCCAATGGTTCGTGCATAGTAGGGAGCCCAGGGTTAGGACCTAGTCCTACGGTGAGTACCGAACCAAGAAGGGGTCCACAATCTCTCCCCCATCTGGGAGGAACCCTTCAAGGTGACGGAAATATGCCAGGCCGGGGGTGCCCGCCTTGCTATAACTAAAGGAGTATCTCTTCATAACCTCTGGAGCATCTATGTAAGTTCTGCCCATAGAGGCAAGTCTGAGGGGTTAAGTTTTTCTTCCTTTGTAGTCAGGCCTCACATACACGTACGCCAGCCCGGTAAGGTCCGCCCTCATAAACCCGGCCTATTGGTTTACACCCATGCATGTCGAATTATAAAAAGGAGACTTACCCCCTCAGATTTGCTTCTGTGATAACTTTATCTTCCTGCTCCATAGTTTTATCCTGTAGTTTCTGGGTATTATTTTTACCTAACCCACCCGTACGGTTACCGTTTGTTCTGGCATGATGGCACCTGGATTGAGCAGCCAGGCTTGCAGGTTAGGACCCCCTTACGAAAGTTGGGAGGTCCGATAGCCTGGGGGCCAGTTCTAAAGAACAGGGGCTCGTTCCATGGGGTGGTCCGGGTCAGTATAGCCGCTTAGTCTGGTCCCGTACCATAAGCCTGCACAGTCCACCACTCCATGATGGGCACCTTAGTATTTGGAGCTATAGTTCCGTGGGTTCGACAACCTAGGGTCCGGCTCTAGAGAATGGACACTCATCTCCTGGGGCGGTCCGGAGCCGTGTAGCCGCTTAGCCTGGTCCTGTACCGTAAGCCTGCACGCTCCACCACTCTGCGGCGGGGGCCCTAGTATCTAGAGCCATGATCCAGGGGGTCCGAACACACAACTTGGCTTCCTAGGCCAAATCCTGCGAATCCCGAGCATGTATCAAAGGGTGGCTAATGTTAGACGCGGGACCCTATGGGTGTGCTACTAACGCCCCCTAGCCGAAGCTGTGTACAGGTCCAGATCCCGGTCGAGGCTGCCTCATGGGGGATGTTGCCAACTCTTTTAGGAACGCTGGTATCCAGCCTCGACACATCGAGCCTGCATCCTAGGGGGGCCAGGTGCCAGGGAAGAGTCGACAACATCACACACAACAGGAACAGGTGGTACCCAGATAAGTGCTAATACTACTTGATAAATAGTACTCAAAAAGTACATTACAAAAGTAAAAATTATTACATCTGCCTTCAAGCGGAGTCCTAGCTCCATTTCTACACGTGTAAACTACTCAACGCCAGTAGGATCACGCTGGAAGCTCGCGGACGCTGTCCTCGCGGAATTCTCCTGAGCGATTTGCCAACAACGGTGGCCACCTCAACATGTGCGCCATAGCAGAGAGGCCCTCGCCCCCGTCTTCCTACGGGGGGTGACAACAAGGCCATTAAAGCCAAAGAGTTAGGTGCATGGCGGCTGGCGGCGCTGGTGGTCTGGCCAGCGGCGGCGACCACCTCTGCACCAGCGGCTCGCCAGTGGCTCGCCAACGGTGGCGACCACCTCAACGTGTGCGCCATGGCGAAGAGGCCCTCGCTCCCGCCCTCCTACGAGAGTGAGGACAAGACCATCCAAGCCAAAGGGCTGGAAGCTCGGCGGCTGGTGGCACTTGCAGGCCGGCCGTCACCACGTAGCCGAAGTTCGCCTCCTTCACAAGGCTGGTGAACATCCTTTTCCTCCAAATGCTGGAGGAAGAAGCGGGCCACCAGCCCATGCAGAAGGCAGGACCCCAACTTGGCTCGCCCTCCATCCTAGCAAGGCTGATGAACATCCTTGAAGCTGAGGGCAGGGGGGAGGCCGCAGCCCAGCTCGCTTCTCTCCACCACAAGGCTGGTGGTGATCCTTGTAGATGACCACTGGTGGGAGACCACAGCCCGGCTGCATGATGAAAATCCTTGAAGCTGAGCGATGGTGGAAGGGTGCCATCCCCCACGGGATCGTGCTCCTCCAGCAACAGCAAGAAGAAGGCGAGATTGGCAGCACCATCGCGTAGGAAATGAGGACCGCGAGATCCCCGGTGGCGAAATCGCTGAGGGGGAAGACACTGGCGCGAATCCTTCCACCAGCCGAAGTTGATCAACTAACACTGACAAATGGGGTCAACCCGTCAGACTCTTACGCGCATGGCTCACTGCCCAGTTCTCGCTCCCTGGCGTGTTTGCGTCGCTGACCGGTGGGCCCCGCAGGTCAGCCCCTCCAGCCTAGTGTCTGCGCGAGCACGATCTCATTTTCCCAGTCACTGTTCTATGGGCCCGCACCTGGGAGGGTCTTCTTCTTCTTTCCCCGCACGACTCGCTCGCACACCGACCGCTAGGGAATTCGGAGGTGGTTGTGCTAGTCGAGCG
Source organism: Zea luxurians (assembly GCA_029449295.1). Classification (NCBI taxonomy): domain Eukaryota; kingdom Viridiplantae; phylum Streptophyta; class Magnoliopsida; order Poales; family Poaceae; genus Zea; species Zea luxurians. The sequence goes on along the minus strand of JAOPSE010000010.1, from coordinate 94,535,960 downwards.
TGCCCGCGCCCACCTACTCGGGTAGGACGCCTGGGATCGCCTGGTTGTGACTACCGCTCGCAGGCTCACTGGTGGACCTGGGGCTTCTGTTCGCTACTCTACCCGTGTAACGCGTGGAGCTCAACGACGAGCGCCAAAATCGCTGGGTCGTTGGGGCCGCCCCGTTCTCCCCTTCATGCATAAAGCTACCACTGTGGCCCTATCCTACTCGTTTCGTCGTGTTTGTACCACAATCCGAGAACCACCACCGTACCAGAGAGGGATTGGGAAGCGAAACAGAGAGAGCTATCTCGCACCGTTGCCGTAGATTCGTCCCACGGTCAGCTTTTCGGTCGCGGCGAATAGCCCAGGTGAAAGTAGCCTAGAGGGGGGTGAATAGGCAAATCTGGAATTTATAAACTTTAAGCACATCTACAAGTCGGGGTTAGCGTTAGAAATATAACCGAGTCCAAAAGAGAGGGCAAAAACAAATCACAAGCAAATAAAGCGGATGACACAGTGATTTGTTTTACCGAGGTTCGGTTCTTGCAAACCTACTCCCTGTTGAGGTGGTCACAAAGACCGGGTCTTTTTCAACCCTTTCCCTCTCTCAAACGGTCACCTAGACCGAGTGAGCTTTTCTCCTCAATCAATTGGGGCACTTAGTCCCCACAAGGACCACCACAACTTGGTGTCTCTTGCTTTGATTACAAAGGTGTTGAGAACAAGAATGGGGAAGAAGAAAAGCGATCCAAGAGACAAGAACTCAAATGAACACAAATGTCTCTCTCTCACAAGCCACTAAGTCTTTGGAATGAGATTGGGACTTGGAGAGGATTTGATCTTTTGTTTTGTGTCTTGGAGTGAAGTCTAGAGCTCTTGTATTGAATATAATGGCTGAAAACTTGGATGCCTTGAAGTGTGGTGATTGGGGGGTATTTATAGCCCCACCCACCAAAATGGTTGTTAGGGAGGCTGTCTGTCGATGGGCGCACCGGACAGTCCGTTGCGCCACCGGACACTGTCCGGTGTGCCAGCCACATCACCCAACCGTTAGGGTTTGACCATTGGAGCTTCTGATAGCAGGGCCACCGGACAGTCCGGTGGTGCATCGGACAGGTCCTGTTCATAGTCCGGTGCGCCTTCTAGTGCCTGCTCTAACTCTACGCGCGCAGACACGCACTGTAGTGTTTACTGTTCACTTTTGCAGACGACCGTTGGCGCTGTAGCCGTTACTCTGCATGGCTCACCGGACAATCCGGTGGCACACCGGACAGTCTGGTGAATTATAGCGGAGTGGCATTTCCAGAAACCCAAAGCTGAGGAGTTTGGAGTGGATCTCCCTGGTGCATTGGACACTGTCCGGTAGTGCACCGGACACTGTCCGGTGGCACACCGGACAGTCCAGTGCGCCAGACCAGGGCAGCCTTCGTTTGGTTTTGCTCCTTTCTATTTGAACCCTTTCTTGGATTTTTTATTGGTTTGTGTTGAACCTTTGGCACCTATAGAACTTATAACTAGAGCAAACTAGTTAGTCCAATTGTTTGTGTTGGGCAATTCAACCACCAAAATCATTTAGAAAAAGGTTTGACCCTATTTCCCTTTCAATCTCCCCCTTTTTGGTGATTGTTGCCAACACAAACCAAAGCAAATATATAAGTGCAGAATTGAACTAGTTTTCATAAGGTAAGTGCAAAGGTTGCTTAGAATTAAAACAATTTAAACTTTCATAAGATATGCATGGATTGCTTTCTTTCTTTTAACATTTTGGACCACATTTCCACCACTTGTTTTGTTTTTGCAAATTATTTTCAAAGTCTTTTTGCGGTCAAAGGTATATAAGAAAGATTTCGAGAAGCATTTTCAAGATTTTGAAATTTTCTCCCCCTGTTTCAAATGCTTTTCCTTTGACTAAACAAAACTCCCCCTTAATAAAATTCTCCTCTTAGTGTTCAAGAGGGTTTTACCAATTGAGATAGAATTTCTTAGAGGAATGCTAATTTCAAAGATACCAATTGAAAAACATTTAAACACTTAAACTTGTTTTGAAAACTTTTGAAATTGGCGTGGTGGTGCGGTCCTTTCGCTTTGGGCTAATACTCTCTCCCCCTTTGGCATTAATCGCCAAAAACGAAGTCTTTCGAGCCCTTTGTAAAATTTTCTCCCCCTTTGGCAAACAATATATGAGTGAAAGATTATACCAATGTGGAGAGATGGCGGAATACCAGCAAAGAGTAAATAATACCGATGGAGTTGAGTGGAAGCGCCGTCTTTGCCGAATACTCCAATTTCCCTTTCAATTCTATGACTAAGCATGAGAAACACACTTGAAAAACACTTTAGTCATAGACATAAAAGAGATATGATCAAAGGTATATAAATGAGCTATGTGTGCAAAGTATCAATCAAAGCTCCAAGAATCAAGAATGTTTAGCTCATTCCTAAGTTTGGTAAAGGTTTTCTCATCTAGTGGTTTGGTAAAGATATCGGCTAGTTGTTCTTTGGTGTTAATATAGGCTATCTCGATATCCCCCTTTGTTGGTGATCTCTCATAAAGTGATACCGAATGGCTATGTGCTTAGTGCGGCTGTGTTCAACAGGATTATCCGCCATGTAGATTGCACTCTCATTATCACATAGGAGAGGGACTTCACTAAATTTGTAGCCATAGTCCCTGAGGGTTTGCCTCATCCAAAGCAATTGCGCGCAACAATGGCCTGCGGCAATATACTCGGCTTTGGCGGTAGAAAGAGCTACTGAGTTTTGTTTTTTTGAAGCCCAAGACACCAGGGATCTTCCTAGAAACTGACAAGTCCCTGATGTGCTCTTCCTATCAATTTTACACCCTACCCAATCAGCATCTGAATATCCTAATAAATCAAAAGAGGATCCTTTGGGGTACCAAAGACCAAACTTAGGAGTATAAACTAAATATCTCAAGATTCTTTTCATGACCCAAAGGTGAACTTCCTTAGGATCGGCTTGGAACCTTGCACACATGCATACGGAAAGCATAATATCAGGTCAAGATGCACATAAATAGAGTAGAGATCCTATCATCGACCGGTATACCTTTTGATCTACGGATTTACCACCCGTGTCGAGGTCGAGATGCCCATTGGTTCCCATGGGTGTCTTGATGGGCTTGGCGTCCTTCATTCCAAACTTGGTGAGTATGTCTTGAATGTACTTCATTTGGCTGATGAAGGTGCCCTCTTGGAGTTTCTTGACTTGAAATCCTAGAAAATACTTCAACTCCCCCATCATAGACATCTTGAATTTTTGAATCATGATCCTACTAAACTCTTCACAAGTAGATTTGTTAGTAGACCCAAATATGATATCATCAACATAAATTTGGCATACAAACAAATCTTTTGCAATAGTTTTAGTAAAGAGAGTAGGATCGGCTTTACCGATTTTGAAGCCATTAGTGATAAGAAAATCTCTTAGGCATTCATACCATGCTCTTGGGGCTTGCTTGAGCCTATAAAGCGCCTTTGAGAGTTTATACACATGGTTAGGGTACTCACTATCTTCAAAGCCAGGAGGTTGCTCAACATAGACCTCTTCCTTGATTGGTCCATTGAGGAAGGCACTTTTCATGTTCATTTGATAAAGCTTAAAGCCATGGTAAGTAGCATAGGCAATTAATATACGAATTGACTCAAGCCTACCTACAGGTGCATAGGTTTCACCAAAATCTAAACCTTCGACTTGTGAATAACCCTTGGCCACAAGTCAGGCTTTGTTACTTGTCACCACACCATGCTCATCTTGCTTGTTGCGGAATACCCACTTGGTTCCTACAACATTTTGGTTAGGACGTGGAACTAAATGCCATACCTCATTCCTCGTGAAGTTGTTGAGTTCCTCTTGCATTGCCAGCACCCAATCCAAATCTCTAAGTGCATCCTCTACCCTGTATGGCTCAATAGAGGAGACAAAAGAGTAATGTTCACAAAAATGAGCGACTCGAGATCGAGTGGTTACCCCCTTATGAATATCGCCGAGGATGGTGTTCACGGGGTGATCTCTTTGAATTGCCTGGTGGACTCTTGGGTGTGGCGGTCTTTGATCTTGTTCATCTTCCTTGTCTTGATCATTGTCATCTCCCCCTTGATCATTGTCCTCCTCTTGAGGTGACTCATCTTCTTGATCTTCTTCTTCATCATTTTGAGCTCGTTCCTCATCTTGAGTTGGTGGAGATGCTTGTATGGAAAATGATGGTTGATCTTGTGCTTGTGGAGGCTCTTCGGATTCCTTAGGACACACATTCCCAATGGACATGTTCCTTAGCGCGACGCATGGAGCCTCTTCATCATCTAGCTCATCAAGATCAACTTGCTCTACTTGAGAGCCGTTAGTCTCATCAAACACAATGTCACAAGAAACTTCAACTAGTCCAGTGGACTTGTTAAAGACTCTATATGCCCTTGTGTTTGAGCCATAACCAAGTAAAAAGCCTTCAACAACCTTAGGAGAAAATTTAGATTTTCTACCTCTTTTAACAAGAATAAAACATTTGCTACCAAAGACTCTAAAATATAAAACATTGGGCTTTTTACCGGTGAGGAGTTCATATGATGTCTTCTTGAGGATTCGGTGTTGATATAACCGGTTGATGGCGTAGCAAGCGGTGTTGATTGCTTCTGCCCAAAACCGATTCGAAGTCTTGTACTCATCAAGCATGGTCCTCGCCATGTCTAGTAGAGTTCTATTCCTCCTCTCTACTACACCATTTTGTTGTGGCTTGTAGGGAGAAGAGAACTCATGCTTGATGCCCTCCTCCTCAAGGAAGCCTTCAATTTGAGAGTTCTTGAACTCTGTTCCATTGTCGCTTCTTATTTTCTTGATCCTCAATCCGAACTCATTTTGAGCCCGTCTCAAGAATCCCTTTAATGTTTCTTGGGTTTGAGATTTTTCCTAAAAAAAGAATACCCAAGTGAAGCGAGAATAGTCATCCACAATTACAAGACAATACTTACTCCTGCCGATGCTTATGTAAGCTATCGGGCCGAATAAATCCATGTGGAGTAGCTCAAGCGACCTGTCAGTCGTCATGATGTTCTTATGTGGATGGTGGGTACCAACTTGCTTTCCTGCCTGACATGCGCTACAAATCCTGTCTTTCTCAAAATGAACATTGGTTAGTCCCAAAATGTGCTCTTCCTTTAGAAGCTTGTGAAGATTCTTCATCCCAACATGGGCTAGTCGGCGATGCCAGAGCCAACCCATATTAGTCTTAGCAATTAAGCAAGTGTCGAGCTCAGCTCTATTAAAATCAACTAAGTATAGCTGACCCTCTAACACTCCCTTAAATGCTACTGAATCGTCACTTCTTGTAAAGACAGTAACACCTAAATCTGTAAAAAGACAGTTGTAGCCCATTTTGCATAATTGAGAAACAAAAAGCAAATTGTAATCTAATGAATCTACAAGAAAAACATTGGAAATAGAATGGTCTGGTGATATAGCAATTTTACCAAGTCCTTTGACCAAACCTTGATTTCTATCCCCGAATGTGATAGCTCTTTGGGAATCTTGGTTTTTCTCATAGGAGGAGAACATCCTTTTCTCCCCAGTCATGTGGTTTGTGCACCCGCTATCAATGATCCAACTTGAGCCCCCGGATGCATAAGCCTGCAAAACAGTTTTAGGCCTTGTTCTTAGGTACCCAAACAGTCTTGGGTCCTTTCACGTTAGAAACAAGCCCCTTGGGTACCCAAACACAAGTCTTGGAGCCCTTGTGTTTGGCCCCAACATATTTGGCAACTATTTTGCCTGATTTGTTAGTTAAAACATATGAAGCATCAAAGGTCTTAAATGAAACAATAGGCTCATTTGATGCAGTAGGGGTTTTCTTTTTAGGCAATTTAACATGAGTGGATTACCTAGAACTAGATGCCTCACTCTTATACATAAAAGCATGATGAGAGCCAGATTGAGACTTCCTAGAATGAATTCTCCTAATCTTATGTTCAGGATAACCAGCAGGATATAAAATATAGCCCTCGTTATCCTGAACCATGGGAGCTTTGCCCTTAACAAAGTTAGACAATTTCTTAGGGGCATTAAGCTTGACATTGCCTCCCTGTTGGAAGTCAATGCCATCCTTAATGGCAGGGCGTCTCCCATTATAGAGCATACTTGTAGCAAATTTAAATTTTTCATTTTCTAAGTCATGCTCATTAATTTTAGCACTAAGTTGAGCTATGTGATCATTTTGTTGTTTAATTAAAGCTAGGTGATCATGGATAGCATCAATATTAATGTCTCTACATCTAGTACAAATAGAAACATGATCAACAGTAGATGTAGAGGGTTTGCAAACATTTAATTCATCAATTTAAGCATGTAACATGGCATTTTCATTTCTAAGATTGGCAATAGCATCATTGCAAACATTTAAATCTTTAGCCTTAGAAATTAATTTATCATTCTCAATCTTAAGGCTAGAAAGTGATTCATTCAACTTGTCAATTTTAGCAATCAAACTAGCATTATTATTTTTAAGGTTGACAAGAGAATCATCACACACATTTAACTTTTCAACCTTAGCAATTAATTTGGCATTTTCATTTCTAAGGTTAGAAATAGTGTCATGGCAAGTGCTAAGCTCACTAGTCAATTTTTCACACTTTTCTATCTCGTGAGCATAAGCATTTTTAACCTTAACATGCTTTTTGTTTTCCTTAATAAGGAAGTCCTCTTGACTATCCAAGAGTTCATCCTTCTCATGAATAGCACTAATTAATTCATTCAATTTTTTCTTTTGTTGCATGTTTAGGTTGGCAAAAAGTGTGAGCAAATCATCCTCATCATCACTAGAGCTAGCCTCATCACTAGATATTGTATATTTAGTAGAAGCTCTAGATTTTACCTTCTTCTTTTTGCCATCCTTTGCCATGAGGCACTTGTGGCCGACGTTGGGGAAGAGAAGACCCTTGTTGACGGTGATGTTGGCGGCGTCCTCGTCGGTGGAGCTCTCGTCGGAGTCCCACTCCTGGAATACATGGGCATCGCCGCCCTTCTTCTTGTAGTATCTCTTCTTCTCCTTCTTCTTCCCCCTTTTGTCGTTTCCCCTGTCACTATCACTAGAAATAGGACATTTTGCTATAAAGTGACCGTGCTTACCACACTTGTAGTAAACCTTCTTGGAACGGGGCTTGTAGTCTTTCCCCTTCCGTTGCTTGAGGATTTGACGGAAGCTCTTGATGATGAGTGCCATCTCCTCATTGTCGAGCTTGGAGGCGTCGATGGGAAGTCTACTCGATGTAGACTCTTCTTTCTTCTCCTCTGTTGCTTTGAAGGCAACGGGTTGCACCTCAGGTGTTGAGGTGGTGCCTCGCTCAATGATTTGTTTGGAGCCTTTGATCATCAATTCAAAGCTCACAAACTTTCCTATAACCTCCTCGGGAGACATTAGCTTGTATCTAGGATCACCACGAATTAATTGAACTTGTGTAGGATTAAGAAAAACAAGTGATCTTAGAATAACCTTGACCATTTCATAGTCATCCCATTTTGTGCTCCCGAGGTTGCGCACTTGATTCACCAAGGTCTTGAGCCGGTTGTACATGGCTTGTGGCTCCTCCCCTTTGTTGAGCATGAATCGACTGAGCTCCCCCTCGATCATTTCCCGCTTGGTGATCTTGGTCACCTCATCTCCTTCATGTGCGGTCTTGAGCACGTCCCAAATCTCTTTGGCGCTCTTCAACCCTTGCACCTTATTATACTCCTCTCGACTTAGAGAGGCGAGGAGTATAGTAGTGGCTTAGGAGTTGAAGTGCCGAATTTGGGCAACCTCGTCCGAATCATACTCTTCATCCCCTATGGATGGTACCTGTGCTCCAAACTCAACAACATCCCAAATGCTAGTGTGGAGTGAGGTTAGATGGTGCCTCATTTTATCACTCCACATACAATAATCTTGACCATCAAAAACGGGTGGTTTGCCTTATGGGACGGAAAGTAAAGGAGTGTGTTTGGAAATGTGAGGGTAGTGAAGGGGGATCTTACTAAACTTCTTGCGCTCATGGCGCTTAGAAGTGACAGACGGCGCGTCGGAGCCAGAGGTGGAGGACGACGAAGAATCGGTCTCGTAGAAGACAACCTTCTTCATTTTCTTCTTCTTGTCGCCACTCCGGTGTGACTTGACGCGGGGAGGTGATTCCCCCTTTCCTTTGGAGCCAGACTCCCTTGATGGAGCCTTCCCGTGGCTTGTGGCAGGATTCTCGCTGGTCACGACCTCCTTTTTGGCGTGATCTCCCGACATCACTTCGAGCGGTTAAGCTCTAATGAAGTACCGGGCTCCGATACCAATGGAAAGTCGCCTAGAGGGGGGTGAATAGGCAAATCTGAAATTTATAAACTTTAAGCACAACTACAAGCCGGGGTTAGCGTTAGAAATATAACTGAGTCTGAAAGAGAGGGCAAAAACAAATCACAAGCAAATAAAGCGGATGACACGGTGATTTGTTTTATCAACGTTCGGTTCTTGCAAACCTACTCCCTGTTGAGGTGGTCACAAAGATCGGGTCTCTTTCAACCCTTTCCCTCTCTCAAATGGTCACCTAGACCGAGTGAGCTTTTCTCCTCAATCAATTGGGGCACTTAGTCCCCACAAGGACCACCACAACTTGGTGTCTCTTGCTTTGATTACAAAGGTGTTGAGAACAAGAATGGGGAAGAAGAAAAGCGATCCAAGTGACAAGAACTCAAATGAACACAAATGTCTCTCTCTCACAAGCCACTAAGTCTTTGGAATGAGATTGGGACTTGGATAGGATTTGATCTTTTGTTTTGTGTCTTGGAGTGAAGTCTAGAGCTCTTGTATTGAATGTAATGGCTAAAAACTTGGATGCCTTGAAGTGTGGTGGTTGGGGGGTATTTATAGCCCCACCCACCAAAATGGTTGTTGGGGAGGCTATCTGTCGATGGGCGCACCGGACAGTCCGGTGCGCCACCGGACACTGTCCGGTGTGCCAGCCATGTCACCCAACTGTTAGGGTTCGACCATTGGAGCTTCTGACAGCTGGGCCACTGGACAGTTCGGTGTTGCACCGGACAGGTCCTGTTCACTGTCCGGTGCGCCTTCTGGCGCCTACTCTGACTCTGCGCGCGCAGACGCGCACTGTAGCGTTTACTGTTCACTTTTGCAGACGACCGTTGGCGCTGTAGCCGTTACTCCGCATGGCTCATCGGACAGTCCGGTGAATTATAGCAGAGTGGCATTTCCAGAAACCCGAAGCTAAGGAGTTTGGAGTTGATCTCCCTGGTGCACTGGACACTGTCTGGTGCGCTAGACCAGGGCAGCCTTCGTTTGGTTTTGCTCCTTTCTATTTGAACCCTTTTTTGGACTTTTTATTGGTTTGTGTTGAACCTTTGGCACCTATAGAACTTATAAACTAGAGCAAACTAGTTAGTCCAATTGTTTGTGTTGGGAATTCAACCACCAAAATCATTTAGAAAAAGGTTTGACCCTATTTCCCTTTCACCGGGGGCGCAGGAGGGTTTCTGCCGCACGTGTGGGTCGCCTCAGCGGGAGAAATTTGCTCCCGGGTGGACGACAATTGCTCACCGTTGCGAGGCGCCACCGTGAAGTCGTCGTGCGCCGCGTGGAGCTCTTTTGTCGCTCCTACCGCTGGTATGTGCTGATTCCCCTGGCTCGTTAAGTTGTCGGCTCCGTGTAGCATAGCTCGGGGTAGGGCAATCAGCGTTGGTGCGCAGGTCCGGGAGATCGCCGGTGTGGCTCGCCGTCGGGTGTGTGCGCGCCGCCGCCCTGGTGAACGAAATGAAGGATATTGGGGAATTGTTTAGGGGCTGTTGGATTTAATCTGGCGACCATGATTAGCTCGCGTAGAAGAATGATCGTGGGTGTTGATCCGGCCACGGACGGCTGTGATCAGATCATGCACTTGCCGGTTCGTCGTGGCACGTCGTGACCGTTAGGTCTATATCGTGCGGTCGGTATAATGTACTTGCACCCTTAAAAAGTGTAGATCTAATCTAGGCTCTAGAAATTCGATCGGGCGGCTTGGATCGGTTCATACCCTTTCGGCTGGTAGTTTTACAAAAGAGACCTCCCGTTTGTCCATAATCAACCCGCAGTATACCCTCACTATGTTCTGAGTCTGTGGGGTTTTGCAGATTAAATCCCTGTACTCTCTGGATTTTATGCGCCCAGTCCAGGAATTAAAGAAAATAGGAAAAAGAGATTTAGAAATTGATTTTGAGTATAAAAATAGTTGTAAAACTTATATAAATCATAGAAAATGCATATGAAGTCCAAATCAATCCATTCTAATTCCTATAATTTTGTAATATTATTGTTTATCAATTAGTGCCACTGTTTTGACATGATAGTCACATTAAAAATTTATACCCTATTTAATCTTGTACAAAACACATAGAATCTTCAGAAATTCATAACTTTCCCATTTAAACTCCGAATTGATCCGTTCAAGTTGCGTTAGTCTCGTATAAATATTTACTACGCAATAAAAATAGTAATTATACAATGTCGCATACTTTTATATTTATTTATCCTATGTCTACTAGATTAGCTTTTCTAAATCAAATCTAACATATCCATAATTATAACTTGATTAAAGTATGTGTTGGGGGCCTTCGTCTTTCGAAGGTCCTCAAAAACACGACTAACATGTTTTCCAAGTATAATACATGTACAGGGACCTTTGGCCTTGGGATGAAGCTGTATACGATGTTAAAGGCATGGATCAGGAGAAGGGTGAACCAGTTCCGAAGCTACCTATGGAGAAGCTTCGGCTTAATAGAAGAAAATGGAACCGACCTAAAAGGGAAAAGGCTGTCTAGTCCTTGATAGACTATCCCTAAGTCAGTAGTGAATGTCAAGGGCATGAATGTAATTAACACAGGCTGCGTCCTGTGTCTATAAATAGATGAACAGTAGCACCGTACTGTTCACGCTGACTGGTATTCACTCGCACGTCGCATTCGGATTTTCGCCTTCTGTCAAGCCGAAGGTATAAATGTAGTTCAATATTATTTATATACATTTATGATATTAAATAAAAGAGATATTTGTGACATTATATGATTATTAATGATACTTCTCATGTCTCATATGTTCTCACTTCTATTATGAAACACTGTGATGATGAAGGTACGTCCTTCATAAACTTCGTCCGAAGACCATTATGTCCTAAGGGAGATAATGGTTCGAAGGACGAAGGGCTTTAATCATTAATGTTTTGTGTTGCCTTGTTCTTGATTCATAGCAGTTGAGAACAAGTCCCCAACATTGGTGCCCACCTCCGGTGAACTCATTTGACCACCTTCGACAAGCTGCGACCTTCGCCATGCCGCCGAAGAAAGTTTTAGGGCTAGGGGCTGCACTGCAGCCACTGGATGTTAACAAAGACACATTGCGCGAAGCACGAAGCCAAAAAAGGAAGGCTACAAGTCCGACGCCTTACGACAAAGAGCTAGACCAAGAGATCAGGGATCTCGAGGCCATTCACCAGCAGGTCCAAAAGAAGATGGACAACATGCTTCGCCTTGATGATCTTCAAAGGAAGATCGACGAAGCCGCTGAGGAAATGCTTCGCCTTGTTTGTTCTTATATTTGGTGTGATGTTAATTTTGTCTATACCATGTTTGTTTGTATTGCTATGACTAGCAGCGAGGTCACGAGTCACTTGAAGAGCAAGTGGTACCTGGAATCTCAAGTGCCAGTCAAGTTGTGCCCTTGACAACTTTTGTTACCCAATAATATTCTTTATTATCACTATTCAATGCATAGGTTTAATTTTGATGGGACCCAATAGGTCACCCTAGTCTGTTTATCCTTTTTACCTTGTTTTACCCCTAAATCATTTGGGTAGCTTTGTTATTGCTCTATATGGTTTTGGGATTAATATTTCATTATAGCCATGTTTTAATTATTCTGTTATGTTATTTCTGTTCATGTCAAGATCATTATATTATTGTTAATTGGAACATGGAGCTTAACTTGAGAAACACATGCCCCCACAAGGGAGGAATGGGACCCCTTGGCTGACTAATTAGGAAAGCTAGTGGAAGACTACCTTACCCGAAAGGGGCAAGGGCAGTAGGGGAGTTGCATGCAAGGAGGTTCTCGGGTTGATTTTGCTACGATGGTAGTCAGACAGGGGATTCTTGCAAGTGCTCTTCCCATAAACTGTAGCGGGTTTTTGAAAGCTAGTGGAACTTTGTAAAGGCCTCATAGTGGATCCCTAGCCATTCACCTCGGTAGTGTCTAAGGGCCATGCAAACCCTGGCGACATGGGAAACATGACTTGTGGGTAAAGGGTACAACCTCTGTAGAGTGTAAAACTGGTATACTAGCCGAGCTCACGGTCAAGAGCAGCTCAGGACTCTCGCATGATTAATTTATGCAACTTAAATTCAATTTGTCATTTGCATTTGCATGGGTTTATTATTAATTTTGTTCTATTATTTATTATGGTTTGGTATTTACTTATACTTAGTAACTGCTAATAAAATTTCGACCAACTTATAAAAGCAATGCTCAGCTTCAACCTTTATTTTGTTGATCAGCCTTACACTTCACATGAACTCCCACCATTGGTGAGTTCATGCACATTATTCCCTACAACTTGTTGAGCGATGAACATGTGTGAGCTCACCCTTGCTGTCTCACACCCCCACAGGAGAAGATCAGGTGGTTCAAGAGGAGCCACATATCGAGGAGTTCGTTTCGATCTAGGTGGTGTCTCCTAGTCGACTTTCTGGCGCCAAGAATGGATTTTAGATCCTTTAATATTTATCTTTTCTTTTGTAAGACTTCCGCTATGTAATAAGTACTCTGATTATATTGTGACATTTATCTCTATACATTCTGTTATTATATATGTTGTCTTCTTTAGCGCGTGTATGAGACGCACCCGGTTTTGTCCCTTAAAATCGGGTGTGACAAACATGTTCTGGGATATAGAGAGAATGATACAGAAATGTATGGAAGACCTCCTTCAGCTGATTCTGTTGTGCTTCGACAAGCTCATTTTGCTTTTGTATAGCCACTTGGAAACTTTCATAGTATGACCTTTGTTCTCATAGAAAAGACAAAACAACTTTCTTGGTTGTGCATTGAATCTAGGGTTAACTCTATCGACAGGGGAAAATATCAGAGGTCGGTGATAAACAAGATTATCAGGTTCATCGAATTTCCGTCAGTGATAAGTAAATTTTTTTTGGTACAAATTTGAAAAAAATGCTAGTTTATCTAGAATATCATGAAGAATGTATCTAGACATTTAACAAAATAAAACAACACATTAGCACATTCATAGTTCACACATTTATAGTCCATTCATAGTTCACACATTCATAGTTCACACATTTATCGTCCACTCATAGTTCACACATTCATAGTTCACACATTTATAGTCCACTCATAGTTCACACATTCATAGTTCACATTAGCACATTATATAGTATCGCATACAAGCACATGAATCAAAAGTCCAAAATAAGGCAATGACATGTGCTGAAAATATGACAATGAAACCCTCCATAGTCCTTGGAGAGGCTTGATCACTTGTCACTGTAAATGTTGACATGTTTATAGTAAGTCGCTAAATTGTAATTCAATGTTCATATACAAGGATCAGATGTTTGTCTAACCTTATAAAGTTCCTTCATAAGGACTTTCTTTAGCCTCATTGATCTTGTACGAAGTGGAGGATTTGGAGCTGCTTGCTCATGCATAGCACCTACAAACATAAATATAAGTCTCAACATGTTTTCTATCTACCTTTTGTAGTTCAATATGTTATATTTCAATCTAAATGGAAAACCCACTCATCATCCCTTGATCCACCACCACTAGCTCCAACATCACATGCTCCACCACTACTAGGTCCTCTAAATTCTCATTCGTTACCAAACTCATCACCTACTTTGAGACCATAAAGATTACAATAGTTATATGTTGCTAAAATTATCAAAGAACTTGAAAGTTCATTCCTCACATAGAACTTATCATTACCTGTGCCATCATCTAAACCGCTATCACATAATTCAACATGTATTGGGCTACCTTCTAAAGAATCTGTCGGCATTTCGACCCCGGGGGGTCCCTGGACCGACGAGTAAATTGTCGCTGCGTGTCCCAGCCCAGATGGGTCGGCGCGAGACGAGACACAAAGGGGGGAGAACAGTGAGGGGAAACCGCGGCCTTCTTGTTGTCCTACGCCCAGGGCGGATGGATGCGCTTGCAGTAGGGGGTTACAAGCGTTCGCGCGGGAGAGTGAGAGAGAGAGCGAGAGCCTTATGTGTCGGCCCGTTCTCCCGCGCGGCCAACCTTCTCATACGAGAGCCTTGGACCTTCCTTTTATAGGCGTAAGGAGAGGGTCCAGGTGTACAATGGGGGGTGTAGCAGTGTGCTAACGTGTCTAGCAGAGAGGAGCTAGAGCCCTAAGTACATGCCGTCGTGGCAGTCGGAGAGGTTTTGGCACCCTGTTCATGTGATGTCGTGGCCGTCGGAGGAGAGCTAGAGCCCTGCGGAAGTACAGCTGTCGGGGCTGTCGGATCCTTGCTGACGTCTCCTTGCTAACGTAAGGGGCTAGGAGCTGCCGTCGTCGTGAGCGTGCGGGGTATCATCATTACTTGTTTACTGAGGCGAGCCAGATGGGATGCCGGTCTTGTTCCCCGTAGCCTGAGCTAGCTAGGGGCAGGGTAATGATGGCCCCCCTGGCGACGTGGCTGGTCTGGACCCGAGTTTGGGCGAGGTGGCGATTCCTCCGAGGTCGAGGTTGAGTCCGAGCCCTAGGGTCAGGCGAGGCGGAGTCCATCGTCTTCTGGAGCCGAGGCTGAGTTCGAGCCCTGGGGTCGGGCGAGGCGGAGTTCATCGTCTTCCGGAGCTAGGGCTGAGTCCGAGCCCTGGGGTCGGGCGAGGCGGAGTTCGTCGTCTTCCAGAGCCGGGGCTGAGTCCGAGCCCTGGGGTCGGGCGAGGCGGAGTCCATCGTCTTCCGGGGGCCAAACCCTGGGGTCAGGCGAGGCGGAGCTTCCTATGTCGCCCGAGGCTGGACTTAGCCGCTGTCGACCTCGCTCTAGCGAGTGGCACGGCAGTCGGAGCGGGGCAGGCGGTGCTGTTTTCTTGTCAGGTTGGTCAGTGGAGCAGCGAAGTGACTGCGGTCACTTCGGCTCTGTCGACTGAAGAGCGCGCGTCAGGATAAGGTGTCAGGTGATCCTTGCATTAAATGCTCCTGCGATACGGTCGGTTGGTGTGGCGATATGGCCGTGGTTGCTTCTCTGCGAAGACTGGGCCTCGGGTGAGCCGAAGGTGTGTCCGATGCTTGAGGGGGCCCTCGGGCGAGACGTGAATCCTCCGGGGTCGGCTGCCTTTGCCCGAGGCTGGGCTCGGGCGAGGCGAGATAGTGTCCCTTGAGTGGACTTAGCCTTGACCTTTAATCGCGCCCATCAGGCCTTTGCAGCTTTGTGCTGATGCGGGTTACCAGCTGAGATTAGGAGTCTTGGGGGTACCCCTAATTATGGTCCCCGACGGTAGCCCCCGAGCCTTGAAGGGAGTGTTGATACTCGCTTGGAGGCTTTTGCCGCACTTTTTTGCAAGTGGACCGGCCTTTCTCGATTGCGTTTCGTTCCGGGGGGTGCGCGCGAGCGCACCCGCCGGGTGTAGCCCCCGAGGCCTCGGAGGAGTGGTTTGACTCCTTCGAGGTCTTAGCGCGTTTCGTGATGCTTCGGTCGGTCTGGTGGTTCCCTCATGCGAACTGGTCGTAGCCCGGGTGCATAGTCGAGTCCCAAGTTCTCGGGCTTGTATATTGACGTTGTCAATGGTTTGGCTGGAGCCGGGTTTGCGAGAGCAGCCCCCGAGCCTCCGCGCAGAGCGAGAGGACGGTCAAGGACAAACTCGGCTTTTTCCATACGCCCCTACGTCGCCTTTCCGCAAGGAGGAGGGGGGAAAGCGCCATGTTGCCCTCGGAGGGCGCCAAACATGGTGCCTCTAGTGAGTTGCTAACAGGTAATCCGAGTGGACGCCCGTGCCCCATTCGTTAGGGGTCGGCTAGTGACCCGGAGGCGCGCTCCAAAAGTACCTGCGGGTGATTCGCCGGACCCGGTCCCCTTTTGACGGGGTCCGAGGGCTCGATGCCTCCCTCTGGTGGGATTCCATTACAAAATCATTCCCGTCGGTCTCGGAAATGTCCTAGGGTACCTCGGGAGCGTAGCCTGAGCCTTGGTTGTGTATCGAACGTACCAGAGTCATCCCTCGCTCTGCGTGCTCTAAGGCGGCTGTCGAACCCTTCGGGGGCCAGCCTACGAACCCCTGATCAGTAGTGGGCGCGGAGCCCGAGTGGCTTGAGGTGGCCGTTGAACCCTTCCGAGGGGCCAACCTTCGAACCTCTGACCAGTAGTGGGCGCGGAGCCCGAGTGCTCTGAGGCGGCTGTTGAACTCTTCCGAGGGGCCAGCCTTCGAACCTCTGATTAGTAGGGGGGCTCGGGGCCCGCTTCTTTCGTGGAGAAGGATCCCTTTCGAAGTATCCCCTTTCCCGGTCCCTGTAGCAAGAGAGAGAAAGGGGAAGGGAAAAAGGATACAAAATTGAGCGACGTGGCGCACCTTTTTTGACACGGTCATTATGGCGGAGGTGAAGCGTCGCCCGCCTCGCCTGCCAAAGGTGCTGCCTGCCCTGCTGCAGAGTTAATGCGATGGGACGAGTGGTTCGCGGGGCAGTCGTTGTGCGTGCTCGAGCCGTTCGAGGAACGGGCGTTTCGCCTTCGAGTTTTGGGTTTCGCGGCGGGTTCGGGCGGAGCGTTGAACAGGTCTTGTCCGGGTCTTTATATATTCGGAGGAGGGTCTGGTGGTGGTTCTTTACTCTGCTGCTCGCCTCTGCTTAGGTTTCCGCAACCTGAGGGAATGGCTAGAGAAAGAAAACCCCGCACCTTGTCCGCCCCGCCGCCACCTCCTTCGCTTGGTGATGGCCGACCGGGTAACCATCGTTCCGCCGCATGACCCATGGCCTTCTTCCACTATCACAGTGGACGACCTGGAGGCCCTTGTTGCCGATGGCTTGCTCCGCCCCCTCTCTGATGTCCTACGGCCGGAGTGGATGGTCCCTCCGAGTAGGGCTGACCCGAACCCGCCGCCGGGGTATGTGCTGAGTTTCGTCTCCTTCCATGAGCGGGGGTTTGGTGTGCCAGCAAGCCATTTTATGCGGGCGCTCCTGCATCACTATGGGGTGGAGCTGCACAACCTTAGCCCCAACTCCATCGCGCAAGCGGCCATCTTCGCGGCGGTTTGCGAAGGATTTTTGGGGGTTGCCCCCCACTGGGATCTGTGGACTCATCTCTTCTCTGCGGAGCCTTTTGCCTCGGCGACGGGGGAGAAGAGGGTCCGCATGGCGGTGCGGGCTGGTGGCTGCATCCTCCAGTTGAGGCAAGCGTGTGCGCAGCAGTACATCCCTGCCATCCTTGCGTCTTCGAACAAGGGGTGGTAGCGCAGGTGGTTTTACCTCCGGAATGACGATGGGAGGCTTCCGTTGTTTTCTCAACGAGTAGTGACCGCCGCCGACAGCCATTGGCGCTATGGGGCCCCGCGCGAGAGGCAGAAGAATCTTCAGCCCCTTCTGGAGGCCTTGGAGAAGCTGCGAAAGGAAGGGCTCACCGCCGCGGGGGTGGTTGCCGCCATCCATCACCGGAGGGTGCTCCCCTTAATGGAGCGACGGCTGCTACTTTCGGAGATGACGCCGAGGGTCGGCTTGGAGGGTTCGCAGATGTCCTTGGTCCCCCTCTCCGCCGATGACCTCCACAGGCGGGTGGCCGGTACGGTAGGGAAGCTAGACGCTGGCGCCCTCACCCAGCTTCCGATGCGTCCCGAGTGCGGGTGCATGTCACTGGTGAGTGTCCGCTCCTCCTTCTTTCTTGTGTCGGATTGCCCCTGGTCCTCTCAGCCGAGACCTTTCGTTCGTCTCCAGGAGTTGGGGTCTCACAAGCCTTCCCTGCCACCGATCCCGGAGGACGCGGTGGACCGAGCCACGCAGAGGGTCGCTGCGGAGAGGAAGAAGGAGAAGAAGGACACAAAGAAGGCTCGGGCCCGCGAGCGGATGCGGGCTCGGGACGCCTTGGAGAAGCGTCGTCGACGGCAGGAGAGGGACGGGCTCCCGAGGGAGACGTCGCCGGAGATACCTGATGATGACGACGATGATGATGATGAAGACGACGACATGGCCGCCCGCCTTGGCCTCAGCCCAGATCTAAGGCTGGGCCAGGGGTCATCGAGCCAGCCCCCAAGTGGGCCGGTGCTATCGGTATCCGAGGCAGGGGCATCAGGGTCCCGACCCAAAGAACAGGGGCAAGCCGAGGGGGTTTTTGACCCCTTGGCCCAGGTAGCTGAGGTGACCCCGGGGAGTCAGGCCATCCCGCCTGTGCCCCCAGAGCCGTTGCCTGTGCTGGCAGTAGAGGAGGCCGATCCTCGGGTCGCTGTGTTCGCGCCTAGGCGGACCGTCCCTTCGGCGCCCCGGGCGCCCGAGGCAGGGATGGCACCGAAGCCGGCAGCGGGGCAAACCTCGGCGGTGCCCACGGGGGCTGAGGCTCGAGGGGCCTCCCCGCAGGCACGATTGGTCGTGGCCCGGAGTGGGTAAGTATCTGAGGATACTTCTGTCCCGGTGCCTTCTTCGTGTGTCCTGATCCTGCTTTTCCCTTTCTTCCTAGCAAACGGAGGCACGGTTCGACCGGTCTGGCTCCCCGAAAAGCCCTTAAGACGGCGCCAGCTTCTGCAGCTGGTGCCGCACCAGGCCTCGGCGACCGGCTGGCCTCTGCACAAGGTGCCCCCAAGCAGGGGGTTCAGTCGGCACAAGTTGCCGTGGGGCGAGCTCCCGAGGCCGACTCCTCCGTCGAGGCGGCCATCGTGCCGAGGGAGACTGCTAGCGCGGCTGCAGCCTCGAGCCCACCAGACGCGTTGCCAGCGCTGGCACCGGCTTCTGCCGAGGTGGTTGCCGTTCTGGCCGTGGAGCCACCCATCGCCGCCGACGCTGAGATGGCCGAGGCGTCGCTACTTGATGCCTCGGAGGAGGGGGCGTAGAAACGCGACCCGTCCTGGGGAGCGTGCAACCTTGTCCCCGTGCGGCGCAGTCCCGATGGGTGACGTCAGTCGCTCTGGTTCCGGACCAGTGGGGCTTCGGATCCCCTCTTCGTTCTTGACGATGAGCGAGAGGAGCAGTCTTGGGACGGGCTTCGTGAGTGTGCCGAGGCAACGGTGGGGTCGCTTCGGTCGACCTTGGAAGTCCTTTACAGGGACGTTCCCAAGATCCTCCAGTAATGATTTCAAGCATACCTTTCACGTGACCAAGGCATTCTTCGTGATGCCCCGCTTCCTTTCCTCAGGATCTGACGGATCTGAGCGCCGCCAAGTCATCGTTCATCCGCCGTGAGGCCGATGTCTGGGGTTCGCTGCGGTCCCTGAGGGCCACGCATGCCGGGGCTACCGAGCGCCTCTCCCAACGGAGCGCCAAGGTGGCGGACCTTCGGTTGCTCTGTGTCGATCTGGGAGCAGAGGCAACAGCGGCACGCGCAGAGGCGCAGCGGCAGCAGTTGGAGCTTGGCCAAGTCATCGGCGACCGGGACCAATCTCGGGGCTAGGCCACCAAGGCTGAAAGCCGAGCTGAGGCTCTTGGAGTCCAGTTAGCCGAGGCGTCTGCTTAGGCCGAAGCCCTTGCGGCAGACCTAGCCGTGGCCCAAGCCGCATCCTCGGAGCAGCGTGCCCGAGCCGAAGGTATGTCTTGGCTATTTTAAGATTTCGATTCAGCTTCGTTCCTCAACTCGTGTTTGAAGTCTTCTGCTTTGGCTGTTTTCAAAGCTCGAGTCTGCCCTCGATGAGTCCACCAAAGCACTTGCCCAGGCGACCGAGCAGAGGGAGGCCGACCACGCGGTCATGTCCAAGGCCATCTCGGCCTTCTGCCGGGTCTTTGGTTTCGACGACGTCCCCTCGGGAAGCTCCCCTCAGAGTCGCCTGCAGGCCTTGGGTGACCACGCGTGCGGTAGACTCTGCGAGGCACTGCATCACGGCGTCAGGCGGGCCTTTGCCGTGCTCGCTTCCCACTACGACATGGATCTAGAGCGGGTCAGCGAGGGGTATTGCCTTCCCGACGAATATGAAGCTGCCCTGACCGAAGTCCAGAGGCTTGACGCGGCTGCCGCGGGCCCAAGTGCGGTGCTGGCGACCACCTTCGAGGCAGAGATCCTCCCGCTTGCGCCGTCGTCCGAGGCCCGGGCGGATCTCGCCGAGGGTGGAGACGAAGCCGAGAGGCGGCTCCTTCTCCGGGCGACGCCTGATTCTGCTGGAGCAGTTTATTTTGAATGCATACGTGTCTTTTGTGGCCACAGAGGCCCGAACACTTTATCATCGTAATATAAGGTTGTGTCTCTTTTCCTCCTGTTTTGCGTATCCGGACTCGTCCGTCAGTAGCAGGATTGCTTACCCAAGTAAGAGTTATTTTTCGCGGTAGGCGACGAGTGAGGTATCCGTATCCCAGAGGCGTAGGAGTGCCTCGGCTCGGTCGGCCTTGCCACTTACATGCACTCTTATTCGTTTCTTGGGGTCCTGTTACTGATATAGCTGGGAGACGTGAAAGTCGTTTTGATGGAAGACTTTTTTCGAGGAAAATTTTGACGCGGAGGGGGTTCCCCCCTTCTAGCCCCCGAGGGAGGGTCAGGCTTTGCCGAGGCAAGGCTGACCCTTCCTTGATGGTTAGACTTTGTATGTAAACGAGGTATATGAACGGCTTGAAAACATCTTAAGGGTAGAAGTGACGTAGCTGTCCGATGTTCCAAGCATTGCTGTAGACCTCGCCTTGACTTTTGGCAAGCTTGTAGGTTCCGAGCTTCAAAATCTTGGCGATGATGAATGGCCCTTCCCAGGGAGGCGTGAGCTTGTGCCGCCTTCGGGCATCTTGTCGTAGTCGAAGCACCAAGTCGCCCACCTGGAGGTCTCGGGACCGAACCCCTCAGGCATGGTAGCGTCGCAGGGACTGCTGATACCGCACCGAGTGTAGTAAGGCCATGTCCCGAGCCTCTTCCAGCTGGTCTAGGGAATCTTCTCAGTTAGTCTGATTGTGTCGGTAGGCCCTCGTCCTTGGGGAACCGTATTCTAAGTCTGTGGGCAAGATGGCCTCGGCCCCATAGACTAGAAAGAACGGTGTGAAGCCCGTGGCTCGGCTCGGCGTTGTCCTCAGGCTCCAGACCACCAAGGGGAGTTCCTTCATCCATCGCCTGCTGAACATGTGGAGGTCATTGTAGATCCTTGGCTTGAGTCCTTGTAGAATCATGCCGTTGGCACGTTCTACCTGCCCATTCATCATGGGGTGTGCCACGGCAGCCTAGTCCACCCGGATGTGGTGATCCACGCAGAAGTCCAGGAACTTTCTGCCGGTGAACTGGGTGCCATTGTCGGTGATGATGGAGTTCGGGACCCCAAAGCGATGGATGATGTTGGTGAAGAATGCCACCGCCTATTCGGACCTGATGCTGTTTAGGAGTCGGACCTCGATCCACTTGGAGAATTTGCCGATGGCGACCAGCAGGTGCGTGTAGCCCCCGGGTGCCTTCTGCAAGGGACCGACGAGGTCCAGACCCCACACAGCAAACGGCCAGGTGATGGGTATTGTTTGCAGAGCCTGAGCGGGTAGGTGCGTCTGCCTTGCGTAGAATTGACACCCTTGGCAGGTGCGGACAATTCTAGTGGCGTCGGCCACCGCGGTCGGCCAGTAGAAACCTTGTCAGAAAGCGTTTCCAACAAGGGCTCGAGGCGCTGCGTGGTGATCACAAGCCCCTGAGTGTATTTTTTGTAAGAGCTCCTGGCCTTCGGCGATGGATATGCATCACTGAAGGATGCCGGAGGGGCTGCGGTGGTAGAGCTCCTTCCTGTCACCCATCAAGACGAATGACTTGGCGCGCCACGCCAGTCGCGGAGCTTCGGCTCGGTCGAGTGGCAGCTCTCCTCCGTGGAGATATTGCAGGTACGGGGTCCGCCAGTCTTGATCAGGCGGGACCCCATTCCGCTCTCCCTCGACGCGCAGTGCCTCACCCTCGGGGGCCGAGGGTGCCTCGGGCTGAGCCGAGGGCGCCTCGGGCTGAGCTGAGGCCTTCTCGGGCTCGGGCGTGTTGTCGGTCTTGACGGAGGGTTGATGTAGGTCTCGGGAGAAGACATCCGGAGGAACCGTTGTCCGCGCCGAAGCTATCTTCGCCAGCTCGTCCGCAGTCTCATTGTACCGCCGGGCGACGTGGTTGACCTCGAGCCCGTAGAACTTGTCCTCCAGGCGCCGGACTTCGTCGCAGTAGGCTTCCATCTTCGGGTCGCGGCAATGGGAGTTCGTCATGACTTGGTCGATGACAAACTGCGAGTCGCCGCGAGCGTCGAGGCGTCGGACCCCTAGCTCGATGGCGATGCGCAACCCGTTGACCAGAGCCTCATACTCGGCCACATTGTTGGACGCCGGGAAATGGAGGCGCAGCATGTAGCGGAGGTGCTTCCCGAGGGGTGAGATGAAGAGCAGGCCCGCGCCTGCCCCTGTTTTCATCAGCGACCCGTCGAAAAACATGGTCCAGAGTTCCGGTTGGATCGGAGCTGCCGGGAGCTTGGTGTCGACCCATTCAGCCACAAAGTCCACCTAGACTTGGGACTTGATGGCCTTCCGAGGGGCGAACGAGATTGTCTCGCCCATGATTTCCACCACCCACTTTGCAATCCTACCCGAGGCCTCTCGGCACTGGATGATCTCCCCCAAGGGGAAGGATGACACCATAGTCACCGGATGAGACTCGAAGTAGTGTCGCAACTTCCGCCGCATCAGAATCACCGCGTACGGTAGCTTCTGAATTTGTGGGTAGCGGATCTTGGTCTCGGACTGTACCTCACTGATGAAGTAGACCGGCCTCTGGACGGGCAATGCATGCCCTTCTTCTCGTCTTTTGACCACGATCACGGCGCTGACCACCTGAGTGGTAGCGGCGACGTAGATTAAGAGGGCTTCTCTGGCAGCGGGAGGCACCAGGATGGGTGCGTTCGTAAGGAGCGCCTTCAGGTTCTCGAGGGCTTCCTCGGCCTCGGGGGTCCAAGTGAAGCACTCGGTCTTTCTTAAGAGGCGGTACAGAGGTAGGCCTCTTTCGCCGAGACGCGAGATGAAGCGGCTCAGAGCTACAAGGCATCCCATGACCCTCCGTATGCCTTTCAAGTCCTTGATGGGCCCCATGTTGGTGATGGCCGCGATTTTCTCCGGTTTGGCCTCGATGCCCTACTCGGAGACGATGAACCCCAAGAGCATGCCTCAGGGGACTCCGAAGACGCGCTTCTCGGGATTGAGCTTTATGCCTTTCGCCTTGAGACACTTGAATGTCGTTTCAAGGTCGGAGAGGTGGTCGGAGGCTTTCCTCGTCTTGACTACGATGTCATCGATGTAAGCCTCGACCGTTTGACCAATGTGCTCTTCGAACACGTGGTTCATGCACCTTTGGTACGTCGCACCCGCATTCCTCAAACCAAATGGCATAGTAACGTAGCAGTACATGCCAAAATGTGTGATGAAAGAAGTCGCGAGCTGGTCGGACTCTTTCATCCTGATTTGGTGATACCCTGAGTAGGCATCGAGGAAAGACAGGGTTTCGCATCTAGCAGTGGAATCCACGATTTGATCGATGCGAGGCAGAGGGTAGGGAACCTTCGGACATGCTTTGTTTAGACCAGTGTAGTCTACACACATCCGCCATTTCCCTCCTTTCTTCTTCACAAGCACAGGGTTGGCAAGCCATTCGGGATGGAATACCTCTTTGATGAACCATGCGGCCATCAGCTTGTGCATCTCCTCGCCTATGGCTCTGCGCTTTTCTTCGTCGAATCGGCGTAGAGGCTGCTTCATGGGTCGGGCTCCAGCTCGAATATCCAGCGAGTGCTCAGCGACATCCCTCGGTATGCCAGGCATGTCCGAGGGACTCCATGCAAAGACTTTGGCGTTCGCACGGAGAAAGTCGACGAGCATTGCTTCCTATTTGGGGTCGAGCTCGGAGCCGATCCGGATCTGCTTGGAGACGTCGTTGCTGGGGTCGAGAGGGACGGACTTAACCGTCTCTGCTGGCTCGAAGTTGCCGGCGTGGCGCTTCGCATCTGGCACCTCCTTGGTGAGGCTCTCCAGGTCGGCGATGAGGGCCTCGGATTCGGCGAGGGCCTCGGCGTACTCCACGCACTCCACGTCGCATTCGTGCGCGTATCGGTACGTGGGGCCGACGGTGATGACCCCGTTGGGGCCCGGCATCTTGAGCTTGAGGTAGGTGTAGCTGGGGACGGCCATGAACTTGGCGTAGCATGGCCTCCCCAGTACTGCGTGGTAGGTTCCGAACCCGACCACCTCGAACGTGAGGGTTTCCCTTCGGAAGTTGGAGGGAGTCCCGAAGCAGACGGGCAGATCGAGTTGTCCGAGGGGTTGGACGCGTTTCCCGGGGATGATCCCGTGAAAAGGCGTCGCGCCTATCCGGATCGAGGACAGATCGATCTGTAGGAGCCCGAGGGTCTCAGCGTAGATGATGTTGAGGCTGCTGCCTCCGTCCATGAGGACCTTGGTGAGCCTGACGTTGCCGATGATGGGGTCGACAACGAGCAGATATTTCCCCAGGCTCGGCACACAGTCGGGGTGGTCGCCCTGGTCGAAGGTGATGGGCTTGTCGGACCAGTCTAGGTAGATTGGCGCCGCCACCTTTACCGAGAAGACCTCCCGACGCTCTTGCTTGCGGTGCCGAGCCGAGGCGTTCGCCACTTGCCCACCGTAGATCATGAAGCAGTCGTGGACCTCGGGAAACTCCTCTGCCTTGTGATCCTCCTTCTTGTCATTGTTGTGGGCCCTGCCACCTTCCGCAGGTGGCCCGACCTTGTGAAAGTGGCGCCGAAGCATGACGCACTCCTCAAGGGTGTGCTTGACGGGCCCCTGATGATAGGGGCATGACTTCTTGAGCATCTTATCAAAGAGATTGGCACCTCCAGGAGGTTTCCGAGGGTTCTTGAACTCAGCGACGGCGACAAGGTCCACGTCGGTGGCGTCGCGTTTCGCTTGCGACTTCTTCTTGTTCTTCTTCTTGGTGCCGTGCTGAGCGGACGCCTTGGGGACGTCTTCCGGCTGGCGGCCCCGGGGCTGCTTGTCCTTCCGGAAGATGGCCTCAACCGCCTCCTGGCCAGAGGCGAACTTGGTGGCGATGTCCATCAGCTCGCTCGCCCTGGTGGGGGTCTTGTGACCCAGCTTGCTCACTAGGTCGCGACAGGTGGTGCCGGCGAGGAACGCGCCGATGACGTCCGAGTCGGTGACGTTGGGCAGCTCGGTGCGCTGCTTCGAGAATCGCCAGATGTAGTCCCGGAGAGACTCTCCCGGCTACTGGCGGCAGCTTCGGAGATCCTAGGAGTTCCCAGGGCGCACGTACGTGCCCTGGAAGTTGCCGGCGAAGGCTTGGACCAGGTCGTCCTAGTTGGAGATCTACCCCGGAGGCAGATGCTCCAGCCAGGCTCGAGCGGTGTCGGAGAGGAACAGGGGGAGGTTACGGATGATGAGGTTGTCATCGTCCGTTCCACTCAACTGGCAGGCCAGTCGGTAGTCCGCGAGCCACAGTTCCGGCCTCGTCTCCCCTGAGTACTTTGTGATGGTAGTCGGGGTTCGGAACCGGGTCGGGAACGGCGCCCATCGTATGGCCCGGCTGAAAGCCCGTGGACCGGGTGGTTCGGGCGAGGGGCTCTGATCCTCCCCGCTGTCGTAGCGTCCCCCACGCCTGGGGTGGTAGCCTCGGTGCACCCTCTCGTCGAGGTGGGCTCGACGGTCGCGGTGGTGGTGCTCATTACCGAGGCGACCCGGGGCCATAGGCGCCGTGTTGCGCGTGCGCCCGGTGTGGACCGAGGCTTCCCGCACGAATCGGGAAGTCGTGGCACGATGCTCCGAGGGGTACCCCTGCCTTCGGGAGGCAGAGCTTTCGGCCTGTCGGACCGCGGCATCCTCCAGGAGATTCTTGAGCTCTCTCTGGATACGCCGCCCTTCGGTGGTCGATGGTTCCGGTATCGCGTGGAGTAGCATTGCTGCTGCAGCCAGGTTCTGGTCGACCCCACTGGAAGCTGGTGGCGGCCTTGCCCTGACGTCGTCGGCAATGCAGTGCTGGATGCCCTGGGGTAGATGACGCGCTTCTCCGGCCGGAGCTTGGTCTGCCCATTCCTGCCCGATGTTCCGCCGGAACTGCTCAAGTGTTCCTGCTCCCCCGTCGAGCCTGGCCTGCATCTCTCAGATTTGCTCGAGCTGTGCGTCCTGACCCCCCGCAGGGATTGGGACCACAGCTAGCTCCCGAAGGATGTCAATGCGAGGCGCAGGCCTAGGGGGATCGCCGCACTCTAGCATACCAAGATTGTTGCCTTCATCGGGACCCCCTAGATCGACGTGGAAACATTCATGACTCAGGCCGCAGTCCTCGTCGCCGAAGCTGCGGCTACCATCGGAACAATCGGAGAGGCAGTAGTCGCATGCAGTCATGAAGTCCCGCATAGCACTAGGGTTACCGAGCCTAGAGAAATCCCAACAAAAGTCGGGCTCGTCATCTTCCTCGGAACCCGAGGGTCCGTAGGTTGAGACAGTCGTTAGTCTGTCCCAGGGCGACCGCATATGGTACCCCGGAGGGTTGGTACATGCCTCTATGGAGGCTTCCACCGGAGCGAGGTCGCTTGGTGGGTCGAAGCTGAATCCAAAAGGCACGAGATGGGAATCGATTGGTACCTCTTGGTCGACGTGCGATGACGAAGTCGCGTCAGGAGCGGACTCCACCGCTGTCTCAGGTACGAGGGCGACGTCCAGCAAGTCCTTCGCGAGCGTGCTGGTGTCGTTTGTCTGCTTGGGGTTGGCGTGTTGCGGGGAAACGGCGCTCGTCTTCGTCTCAGACGCAAGGTCGAAGCCCGACGTGTCCCCCGCTGGGGCGCCGGCGTCGTCGACTTGCTCGACAGCCGACGAGGTGCCGCCTCCTGCTTGGCCATGGTTGCCCCGCCTCCTCCTCCGCCAGTGGGGGAGGTGACGGGACAAACCCGGATGTTGTTCTTCCGCCATGCGGGGATGACGTCGTTGATTCAGCCGCCAGTGGGCGGGCTGACGGCCGCCATTGTCGCTGTCGAGCAGTGGAGGAAAGAGTATCATGTCGTAGCTGCCGTCGAGGGACATGAACTCAAGACTCCCGAAACAGAGCATCGTCCCGGGTTGGAAAGGTTGCTGGAGACTACCCATCTGGAGCTTGACAGGAAGCTATTCGTCAACACGCAGCAGGCCCCTACCTGGCGCGCCAACTATCGGCGTTTCGACCCCGGGGGGTCCCTGGACCGACGAGTAAATTGTCGCTGCGTGTCCCAGCCCAGATGGGTCGGCGCGAGACGGGACACAAAGGGGGGAGAACAGTGAGGGGAAACCGCGGCCTTCGTGTTGTCCTGTGCCCAGGGCGGATGGATGCGCTTGCAGTAGGGGGTTACAAGCGTTCGCGTGGGAGAGTGAGAGAGAGCGAGAGCCTTATGTGTCGGCCTGTTCTCCCGCGCGGCCAACCTTCTCGTACGAGAGCCCTGGACCATCCTTTTATAGGCGTAAGAAGAGGGTCCAGGTGTACAATGGGGGTGTAGCAGTGTGCTAACGTGTCTAGCAGAGAGGAGCTAGAGCCCTAAGTACATGCCGTCATGGCAGTCGGAGAGGTTTTGGCACCCTGTTCATGTGATGTCGTGGCCGACGGAGGAGCGCTGGAGCCCTGCGGAAGTACAGTTGTCGGGGCTGTCGGATCCTTGGTGACGTCTCCTTGCTGACGTAAGGGGCTGGGAGCTGCCGTCGTCGTGGAGCGTGCGGGGTGTCATCATTACTTGATTACTGAGGCGAGCCAGATGGGACGCCGGTCTTGTTCCTCGTAGCCTGAGCTAGCTAGGGGCAGGGTAATGATGGCCCCACTAGCGACGTGACTGGTTCGGACCCGAGTTTGGGCGAGGTGGCGATTCCTCTGAGGTCGAGGTTGAGTCCGAGCCCTAGGGTCGAGCGAGGCGGAGTCCATCGTCTTCCGGAGCCGAGGCTGAGTCCGAGCCCTGGGGTCGGGCGAGTCGGAGTTCGTCGTCTTCCGGAGCCGGGGCTGAGTCCGAACCCTGGGGTCGGGCGAGGCGGAGTTCATCGTATTCCGGAGCCGGGGCTGAGTCCGAGCCCTGGGGTCGGGCGAGGCGGAGTCCATCATCTTCCGGGGGCCAAACCCTAGGGTCAGGCGAGGCGAAGCTTCCTATGTCGCCTGAGGCTGGACTTAGCCACTGTCGACCTCGCTCTAGCGAGTGGCACGGCAGTCAGAGCGGGGCAGGCGGTGCTGTTTTCTTGTTAGGTCGGTCAGTGGAGCGGCGAAGTGACTGCAGTCACTTCGGCTCTGTCGACTGAAGAGCGCGCGTTAGGATAAGGTGTCAGGTGATCCTTGCATTAAATGCTCCTGCGATACGGTCGGTTGGTGTGGCGATTTAGCCAAGGTTGCTTCTCTGCGAAGACTGGGCCTCGGGCGAGCCGAAGGTGTGTCCGTTGCTTGAGGGGGCCCTCGGGCGAGACGTGAATCCTCCGGGGTCGGCTGCCTTTGCCCGAGGCTGGGCTCGGGCGAGGCGAGATCGTGTCCCTTGAGTGGACTGAGCCTTGACCTTTAATCGCGCCCATCAGGCCTTTGCAGCTTTGTGCTGATGGGGGTTACCAGCTGAGATTAGGAGTCTTGGGGGTACCCCTAATTATGGTCCCCGACAGAATCTGACTCAACATCGTCCTCAATTTCTTCCTCCATATCCATCTGGTAGATAGTCTTCACATGCCTGGTCTATAAGGTGGTCTCCATTGACACCCTTTCCTTTGCGATGGCAATCGCCTTGTTCATCTGTCATAATTGCATTTGAACGCCCTCTAGGATGTGCATCATCTTCCTCAACCTCAAATGAAATGTGTTACTACAATCATCTCAAATAATTGTATATTAACCAATAAGCAAGCATCTACTTTTAATATTACTACTTACCAAAAAATGACAAAAACCTATGAACCTAAAGAAGTTAACAACCACAAGTACTTGCTTTATTCAGTTTGTCTCATGGAGTTTGCTTGCTTTTAATATTCAGTTTGCTTGCTTTTAATATTTCTATTTACCTAAAGAAGCTAACAAGCACAAGTGCTACTTTTAATATTTATACTACATCGGCCTTTCTTCAGTTTTAATATTCAGTTTGCTTACTTTATTCAGTTTTAATATTCAGTTTGTATCATGGCTGTCATCAGCTTCGAGCCTTCGACATGGCCAAGGCCAGCTTCGACCACAACTACTCCGTCGCTAGTAGCCACGGTGGGCTTGACCAAGTCTTGACGCACCAGCCGTAGCAGCACTCCATCTTCAGCGATGGCGGCCATGGCAGGGAGGGCACGAAGCAGGCAAAAACTTGCGACGAGGACCCTGCCTACGCGACGGCAACGAGGGCGGCAGTCGTGGGTCGTCGTGCTCGTGGGAGAAAAGCTAAAGAGGATACGTACCATCAGTGGCAGCAGCAAGGAACAAGTGCGTCGAGGCCTGAGGCCGAGCCACCAAGGCTTTTCCGGCTTGACGGCGGCCGCTGCGTCGAGTGGGGAAGAGTGGAAGACTGGGTGAATGTGATTGACTCTCCGGCGACTGAGACGTAAAACTAGCTCATGTCCTTACGCCTAGGCCTGACGCCGCCTCTGATTTGGGCCCAATTTCAAAAAGGGCCAAAATTTTTGGCCGATACATAAAAAAATCGGGCCCAACGATAAATAGGAAAAATCAGGTTTATCGGGACATGTATCGGTGATAAAATTTCCCCTGATTAAATCTTCCTTCAATTCTTCAGCCTCTTCTTGGGGCTAGTGGGCGAAAAAAAATATGGGAGAATTGTTGTTGAGTTCCTGACTCATGGGAATGACTTTGTTGCCCTTGAGACTGACCAGGTTTGTCTACATTTTGACCTAGATTACGAATGCTTTGGGTATGTTTTGGGTGAAACCTTTCTTCGATGCCCTTGGTCATCTCTGAATACCATTGGTCCTCCCTTCTTTGGTGAAAATTGTTGTCTACCCTGATATATTCATCCATCTTTTTAAGCATCTTTTCTAGGGATTGGGGAGGCTTCCTGGTGAAGAATTGAGCAGCTAGTCCTAGATGAAGGCCCTTGATCATTGCCTTAATGATGATTTCATTTAGGAGTATTGGCGCTTGAGCCCAAAGCTGAAGGAATCTTCGAATAAAGGCCTGAAGATGCTCATCATGGTATTTGGTGCATTAGAACAAGGCCTCCGCAATGATGGGCTTCGTATGAAAACCCTAAAAACTTGTGATGAGCAAGTCCTTAAGCTTCTGCCATGAGGTCACGGTGCCTAGACGAAGAGAAGAATACCAAGTTTGAGCCAACCTTCTAACTACCATGATAAACAATTTTGCCATTACTATCGTGTTACCACCATAATAAGATGATGTTGTGGCCTCATAGCTCATGAGAAATTGCTTTGGATCTGAATGTACACCAACATTGGTAGTTGAGGTGGCTTGTACAATGGCGGCCATGTCATGGCCTGTAGTTCTGCAGCCAATGGAGAAGTGTTGTCGTACATGAAATCATCAGAAATGTGGTCCTCGTGCGAAGATCCCTCTAATGGCACTGTTGTTCTGGTTGTTCAATTTGTTGTGTAATGTTTCACATTTGTTCGGATGCTTCATCAATCTGCTTCTGGAGCTAGGAAAGTCGAAGCATCTTCTCTTTGCACTTCACTTGTTGTTGGATGGTTTCAAGGTTGCGGATCTCTCGATCAAGCTCTTCGTCTTGTGGTGGGCGTCGACGACCTTTCTCTTCTAGCTTCGTACCTGTTGGAGAAGTGCTTCTTCCTCATTGTTCTGATCTATGGGAGTAAGAATAGAACCAACTGTTGTAGTCTTCTTCGGAGGCATGATGAAGATATTCCTTATGGTCGTTGTGAATTCACCAGAGGTGAACGTCAATGTTGGTCACTTGTTTTTGGTTCCTTCAATGTATAAAAAACAATGCAACACAAATGAATAAACAACAAGCTTCTCCCCTTAATTAAGTCTTCTGTGAGAGTTAATCAAAGAGGGAAGATAAAAAAAGGTGTAGATAAGCATTAACTTGAAATAAAACACAATAGATTGGAGATGGAATGGATTACTCATTTGAGTGTATGAATATCTTATTTCATTCTCTAGAATATGATACATAATTACAAGAATACCTTCATTTTTACAATCAGTAGCACGAAGGTAAAAAGAATATACAACTTCGAATGTCAAGCCACATAATGCACTATGACCAAAAAGTGTGTCTAGTGCATGACACTATTCCTCTATTTATAGTTGCAGGATACAACTTTGGCAAAATTACAATCGTGCCCTTAAAGGCTATGCATACAAGCTATTGAAAAGACAAAGGATATTGTTGTCTTTTCCCCTCGTAGTCTTGCTCAACAAGTCTTGAGGACCTTGCCTTGCTTCAACTAGCTTTTCCTCCATGAGCATGTGTCGTCAATACGAAGCTTCTATAACTTCACCTTTGTAATTATAACTATAACAACAGTGTGCCATCTTCGGTCAAAGGTACTCTTCGGCATGTGCTCCGTTATACTCAAAACATACTTGGTAATGGTTAATGAGTTAATGTTTTGAAGACTTTAGGCTAACAAGGACCCCAACCGATAAATACAAACATCTTGTATATATATGTGATATTTTTTATTACGTCTTTGACACATTTCAACTAGTTTGATAAAAAGACTCACCACACATTGCAACCTCAGCAGAAATCATCCATCATTGTCACTCCTTGCACACAAAAAACGTACCATCTGTTTTCCCTTGCTCTAGCCACACAACACATGTCTAAGATCAATAGTCAAAGTGACAATAAGCTGGATTGCTAAACAACTACACCCATATTATTTACTCTAGATTGCACAATCTAGATTATTTAATGAAGGACCGAAAAGGCGACCCGAGGGGGGAGAATGGGAGTCAATCAAATTTTGTTGCTTAAAAACTAGAACTTGAGCACTTCACTTCAATGGAGATAAAGAATTCACTCAGAACAAAAGTACATGTCGGCGTTTCGACCCCGGGGGGTCTCTGGACCGACGAGTAAATTGTCGCTGCGTGTCCCAGCCCAGATGGGTCGGGCGCGAGACGGAGACACAAGGGGGGAAAACAGTGAGGGGAACCCGCGGCCTCGTGTTGTCCTGCGCCCAGGGCGGATGCGCTTGCAGTAGGGGGTTACAAGCGTTCGCGAGGGAGAGAGAGAGAGGGCATGAGACTGCGCGTCAGCCCATTCTCCCGTGCGGCCACCTTCTCGTACGAGGGTCCTGGACCTTCCTTTTATAGACGTAAGGAGAGGGTCCAGGTGTACAACGGGGGGTGTAGCAGTGTGCTAATGTGTCTAGCAGAGAGGGGCCAGAGCCCTATGTACATGCCGACGTGGCTGTCGGAGAGGTGTTGGAGCCCTGTTCATGTGGCGTCGTGGCCGTCGGAGGAGCGCTTGGGCCCTGTAGAAGCACAGCTGTCGGTGCTGTCGGAGCCTTGCTGACGTCTCCTCGCTTCCGTAAGGGGCTAAGAACCGCCAACATCATGGAGCACGCGGGGTGCCATCATTACTCGCTTTACCGGGGCGAGCCAGATGGGATGCCAGTCTTGTTCCCCGTAGCCTGGGCTAGCTAGGGGTAGGGTAATGATGGTCCCCCTTGTGGCGTGGTCGGCCCGAGCGAGGTGGTGACTCCTCCGAGGTCGAGGTTGAGTCCGAGCCCTAGGGTCGGACGAGGCGGAGACCATCGTCCGAAGGTCGAGGTCGAGTCCGAGCCCGGGGGTCTGGCGAGGCGGAGACCGTCGTCTAGAGGTCGAGGTTGAGTCCAAGCCCTAGGGTCGGGTGAGGTGGAGACCATCGTCCTAGGTCGAGGTTGAGTCCGAGCCCTGGGGTCGGGCGAGGCGGAGACCGTCTTCTGAGTCGAGGTTGAGCCCGAGCCCTGGGGTCGGGCGAGGCGGAAACCGTCGTCCGAGGTCGAGGTTGAGTCCGATCCCTGAGGTCGGGCGAGGCGGAGATTCCTATGGCGCCCAAGGCTAGACTTTGTTGCTGTCAGTCTCACCCTGGCGGGTGGCACAACAGTCGGAGCAGCGCAGGCGGTGCTGTTTTCCTATCAGGTCAGTCAGTGGAGTGGCAAAGTGACTGCGGTCACTTCGGCCTTGTCGACTGGAAAGCACGCGTCAGGATAAGGTGTCAGGCGATCCTTGCATTAAATTCTCCTGCGATCCGGTCGGCTGGTGAGGCGATCTGGCCAAGGTTGCTTCTCCGCGAAGCCTGCCCGAACTGGGCCTCGGGCGAGTCGAAGGTGCGTCCGTTGCTTGAGGAGACCCTCGAGCGAGGTGCGAATCTGCCTTGGTCTACCGTTCCTGCTCGAGGCCGGGCTCGAATGAGGCGAGATCGTGTCCCTTGAGTGGACGGAGCCTTTGACCGGAATTGCGCCCATCAGGCCTTTGTAGCTTTGTGCTGATGGGGGTTACCAGCTGAGATTAGGAGCCTTGGGGGTACCCCTAATTACGGTCCCCGACAGTAGCCCCCGAGCCTCAAAGGGAGTGTGGGTACTCGCTTGGAGGCTTTGCCGCACTTTTTTGCAAGGGAACCAGCCTTTCTCGGTTTTATTTTGTTCCGGTGGGTGCGCGCGAGCGCACCCGCCGGGTGTAGCCCCCGAGGCCTCAGAGGAGTGGTTTGACTCCTTCGAGGTCTTAATGCCTTTCGTGATGGCTCGGTCGGTCTGGTTGTTCCCTCATGCAAACTGGTCGTTGCCCGGGTGCATAGTCAGGTTCCGAGTTCTCGGGCTGGTATGTTGACGCTGTCAACGGTTTGGCTGGAGCCGGGTTTGCGAGAGCAGCCCCCGAGCCTCTACACAGGGTGAGAGGACGGTCAAGGGCAGACTCGGCTTTTTTCATACGCCCCTACGTCGCCTTTCCGCAAGGAGGAGGGAGGAAAGCGCCATGTTGCCCTTGGAGGGCGCCGAACATGGTGTCTCCAGTGAGTTGCTAACAGGTGATCCGAGTGGATGCCCGTGCCCCATTCGATAAGGGTCGGCTAGTGGCCCAGAGGCGCGCTCCAAAAGTACCTGCACGTGATTTGCTGGACCCGGTCCCGTTCGATAGGGTCCGAGGGCTCGATGCCTCCCTCTGATGGGATTCCGTTACAGAATCGTTCCTGCCGGTCTCGGAAATGTCCTAGGGTACCTTGGGAGCATAGCCCGAGCCTTGGTTATGTATCGAACGTACCCAGAGTCATCCCTCACTCTGCGTGCTCTGGGGCGACTGTCGAACCCGTCGAGGGGCCAGCCTACGAACCCCTGATCAGTAGTGGGCGCGGAGCCCGAGTGGCCTGAGGCGGCTGTCGAACCCTTCCGAGGGGCCAGCCTTCGAACCTCTGACCAGTAGTGGGCGCGGAGCCCGAGTGCTCTGAGGTGGCTGTCGAACCCTTCCGAGGGGCCAGCCTTTGAACCTCTGATCAGTAGGGGGGCTCGGGGCCCGCTTCCTTCGCGGAGAAAGATCCCTTTCGGAGTATCCCCTTTCCCGGTCCCTATAGCAAGAGAGAGAAAGGGGAAGAGGAAAAGGATACGAAATTGAACGACGTGGCACACCTTTTTTGACGCGGTCATTATGGCGGAGGTGAAGCGCCGCCCGCTTCGCCTGCCAAAGGTGTTGCCTGTCCTGCCGCAGAGTTAATGCGACGGGATGAGTGGTTCGTGGGGCAGCCGTTGTGCATGCGCGAGCCGTTCGAGGAACGGAACACGGGCACGTCGTCTTCACGCCGTGGGAGAGGGCTCTCTCACTGTTCCAGGAGGGGACGTGAGCCTGCAGATGATTTGACTGCTGCTTCCGCCCGCCTGCCGCCGCCATTACTGCCGGCCCACTTCTGGCCATGTTGACCGTCGCGCCTTCTCCCGCGGCTGACTGACCCGTGACTGGCATGCCTGGTTGGCACTGCTGGGCCATGCACAGGGTTGCCTCGAGTCGCAGCACCGGTTTCGTAGTCGAGAAGGCGCGGTGCTGGCGCAGGTGGCGCTGCAGTTTTTTGCACGTAGTAACCGGCGCGCCGGTTACATGACGTGTGGGCCTGGGCCTCCATGCTAGATGCGTCGAAGTCGAAAGGGTGCGCCCCCTTGGTGCAGTTGCATGCCACCTGCATGGCGGTCCGCCTTTTCACCCACTAGTTTGGGGCGAAGACGGAGGAATGCTTGTAACCGCTGGGCGGTTACGCGCCCCACGCGCGGCGGTTTGGCTTCTTCTGTCCTAGGGCAGCTTGCATGTCGCTTGGGACCCAGCCCCCGTGTCGTAGGGGGACGACCTTGGAGCGTGTTAGTGGACAGGTGGACGCCACCGTCGGTGCTGAGGTGGTGGCAGCCGCCCCTGGACCTCTGTCTCCCTAGCTTGAATGGCTGGTTCTCGTCCTTTGTGGGCGAGAGCCTTTCCTCCGCAGTGTTTGCCCTGAAGCCGTTGCTGCAGCTGTCTTGCTGCCCGGGACGGAGGTCGTTGCCGCTGCTGTCGGAGCGGGTGGCGGTGAGCCGCTTGGAGTTCGTCGTCCCGCGGGTCTCCTGGTATGGAGGTCATTCGTACCCGCAGGAACAGAACCGGAGTCCCGTTTGTAATGGCACCTTGAGTGCCGGCGTATGTTCGTTGCGGCTGTCGGGGCCTGAACATTTGTGTATTTGGGCGTAAAGCCGTGTTTCTTCCCCATTTCGAGCACCAGGACTCGCCTGTCGGCTAGCTGGACCGCTTAACCAAGTATGAGTTGCCCTGTGCGGAAGGTGACGAGTGAGGTATCCGTATCCCGGAGGCGTAGGAATCCCTCGGCTCGGTCGGCCTTGCTGCTTGTCGGGGTTTCTCTTGCTTAGTGAAGGAACCCTCGGCTACTCTACGATGAGCCAAAGCTAGAGGCAGCGGTGCCAGCACGGACAGAGGTGGAGTTGGCTGGAGAAGAAACTTCGTCGGCCTAGGAGTAGGGGACTTCCTAGGCCGACAAGGCGTTGCAGTAGCGGCTGGGACCTAGCCAGGTCGTCCACTAGCGGGACCAACCCTAGAGTCGGGCTGCCGAGGCCATGAGCCGGGCTGGTGTCCTCGGGGGACAGCTGGCTGAGGCTACGGAGCGGCCGGTCCGGCCGTCTGCTTGGGCCGGGTTCCTGGAGGAGACCCTGGCAGTGATGTGTCACACCCGGCTTTAAGGAACAAATCCAGGTGCATCTCATACATGCGCCAAGAAGACAACATATATAATAACAGAGTGTATAGAGATAAATGTCTTAAAACATCAGAGTATTTATTACATAGCGGAAGACTTAATACAAAATAAAAGAATAAACATAAAACGAACTAAGGATCGTTGGCGCCAATGTCAACTGAGAAACGCCACCTAGATCAAGTCAAAAGCCTCGGTGTAAGGCGGCTCCTCTTCGACCACCTGTTCTTCTCCTGTGGGGGGTGTGAGACAGCAAGAGTGAGCTCACATACGTTCATAGCTCAACAAGTTTGGGGAATAATGTGGCATGAACTCACCAAAGGTAAGAGTTCATGAAGTGTAAGGCTGATCAATGAAATAGAGGCTGAAGTTGAGCATTGCTTTTATAAGTTGGTCAAAATTTTATTAGCAGTTACTAAGTAAAAGTAAATACCAACCATAGTAATAATAAGTAAAAGTAATAATAAAATAATCCCAAATGCAATGATATGACAAATTGAGTTTAAGTTCCATAAATTAATCATGTGAGTGTCCGAGCCGCTCATGACCGTGAGCACGGCTAGTATACCAGTTTTACACTCTGCAGAGGTTGCGCATCTTTACCCACAAGTCGTGTTACCCATTTGCCATGGAGATGATCAGACCCCATACACCTCTACCAAGGAAGCGAGGCAGGGTACCACTACGAGGCCTTTACAAAGTTCCACTAGCTTCAGACTACCCGCTACAGTTTATAGGAAGCTCCAGTGCAGGAATCCCTCGCCTGACCGCCATCGCAGCAAAATCAACTCGAGGACCTCCCTACACTGACCACTCCCCTACTGCCCTTGCCCCTTTCGGGTAAGGTAGCCCTCCACTAGCTTTCCTAGTTAATCAGCCAAGGGCGTCCCATTAAACCCTTGTGGTAGCACTATTTTCCCGGGTGGTTCTCCATGTTCCCATTAACATAATGATCTTATCATGAACATAAAATAATGAACAGATAATAACAAGTGTAATAATGAGTCATAAATACCTCTATACCCAAATCCACATAAAGCAATAACATGTACTACCCAAAAATTTAGTAGTAAAACCAGTGGTGAAACAAGGTATAAAGATAGTCAAAATCTAGGGTAACCTATTGGGTCCCATCAAAATTAACCTATGCAGATCGTTATGATTAATAAGAACATGAATGGGTAAAAGAAGTGATCAAGGGCACAACTTGCCTGGCACTTGAGATTCCAGTTACCAGGGTGATTCTTCGGAACCTCGCGACCGCACTGCTAGTCGTAGCAATACAAACAAACATGGTATAGACAAACTTAACATCACACCAAACATAATAACACATTGCATAATAATGATCTACGCGTTACTACGAGATCACGGAATCGAGAACTACTAAGATCGGAGTTACGGTTAAGGAGTTATGATCTATGAGAGATTTATGTGGTTGCAATATTAAATTATGAATTGATTATTGTACATCATATGAGAAAATATACTCTAAATAATCAATTCAACCTTAATCTAGATTATACTTGACTAGAGATCATTTTTAACCACATTATGGTTATGGTTGGGTTAGTTTTGATTTAGCAGAGCTAATCTAGTAGACGTAGGATAAATATATATATCTAACTACAAAATTATGTAATATGGTATAATTAGTGTTGTTACAGCGTAGTAAATACTTATACGAAACTAACGCAACTAGAACGAGTCAATTCGGAATTAAAACGAAGGAGTTATGATTTTCCAAAGGTTTTACGAGCATTCCATACAAGATTAACCAAGAGATTAATTTTCATGTCAAAACAGTGGCACTATATGATGAACAATAATTTTACAAAATTATAGGAATTGGAATGAACCAATTTGGACTAAGTATGCATTGTCTATGAATTAAACACATTCTAGTATTTATTTTTACACTAAAATTCATTTTCTAATCACTTTTACTGAATTTTATAAATCTCTGGACTGAGCGCATGAAAACAGAAAAGTGCAGGGGCTTTGATGCAAAACTTCCTAAGACACAGAGCACATTGAGCGGGGACGGCGGGTTGTTTTCTGGAAATTGTAGGGGCTCTTTAAGAAAAGTGCCCAACCGAAGGGGTACGCGTGAATCACGACCGTTCGATCAGATTTCAACGCGCCCGATTAGATTAGTTCTCGTCTGAATCGGTATACGATCCAGGCCACTCATCAGGCGATCAACGGCACGCACTCGACGGACGAAAGGGTACGCATCATTTAATCGGGAGCGCTTGCTCTGAAATCAACGGCCAAGGTTGCACCACCCTGGATCTAATCACAGCCCTCGCCTAAAGATCCCACGGTCCTAGCCAAACCGTGACGCTTGATCCCATCTCAGTCGTTGGTTGCACAATCTGTGGCCACAGTGTGCCTCCCCTTCCCCGGTGGCCAAACACCACCGTGAACAGGGCATCACGGCGGAGCTTTGCCGGAGCCAGGCGATCTGAGGCACTGATGTGTAATTCCCTTAACCGAATATACCTAAACGACACGGGTGGGCATACGAATAAAATAATGGCTAACTCACCAACGACATTGACGTCGAGGAGGCCGACCACGATGGGTTGCAGTTTCCGTGGCGGCGCTACAGCGGTGGTGCGCGTCCAAGTGGTACCCGGAGACGATCAGCGCAGCGGAACGGGGAGCGCCACGAAGAGGAGCACCCCGAGGCCGCGGCGGGCGGAAACTACTGCCAAGGCGACGGCACGCGAGCGGGATCCACATCGGCGACCCATTTCTGTACATCCTTCCCACTCCTTCACCATTCCAGACGAGCCCCCCTGCTCCCTCTCTCTTGGCTTTGTCCGAGCATGGCGACGATTGGTGAGCCCGGGACCGCGGATCGGGTACTTATACCGGCGGCGATGCCTACATTGGCGTCAGATTCTGTTGCGCCCGGAGCTTCACGCGGCGGAGAAGACGGACCCGCCCAGAGCAGTGGACGAGTACGGCTGGGTCACGCAAGGGCAGAGGCGGCGCGGTGCATAGGGTTGAGGAGGACACGGATTTATATTCTAGACTAAGTCCGAGCAGGAGGGCGCTCGCCTGAGATCACGGCCGATCTGTTGCAACGGCGTGGTCCGAGTCTTACGGAGAAGAAGGCCCTGGCATGTCGGCCCTACCAGACAGGGGTTGGAGAGGGAGAGCGCGACACAGAGAAGCTGACCCCATGGGCCCACCGGTCGGCGCGATGCTTCAAGTGGGTGGCGCAACGATTAAATGGGCCGGGGCAAGATGTTCGCGCACGTGGGCCGAATGGGAAACCGCAGGCCCATATAGGTTAGGTTCCTTTCCCATTCCGATTTTTGTTTTATTTTGAATTCCCTTTACTAATTTCAAATCTGATATTTGAATTCAAATTTGATTTGCAGATTTCACACAGGTCATATGAACAAATAAAAGTACCAGTTTTAGAGATATAATTATATTTATATTTATATTTTATACACCTTTCCTTTTCTTTTCTTCACATTTTAATTTCCAAATTTAGGTTTACATCCAAATTTGGACATTATTGAATTTCTATTAATATCTTCATTATTATTATCGAATGCACCCACATATAAACTCTAACATGATGCAATAGATATATGTTTATTTTAATTATTTTACTTGTTTGGTAGGTGTTTGAAATACGATATAAACTCATATTGCTTTCTCTCTTTGTAGAAAAATAGTATTTTGAATGTGAAATAGGAAGTAAAAGTTACTTCCAAATTTAATATTCATGTAAATAAAGGCTTATGGTGCATCATTTAATAATACGCATAATTATTTAATTGAACAGAAAACTTTTCTATTACCTTCTTTCTAAACAAATTCTTGGTTTTCACAAATCCAGTCCTCAAATTTCAACACTCAACTTGAGATAACTGAATTTGCTATTTTATCTCTTCATATATTTATTTTAGTATTATTTTTTTCTTATATAGATTTTGGGCCTTACATGATGGCCAGGCGTGGTGCTGACATCTTCCTTCGAGTTGGAGATCCTCCGACCATGTTGCTGTCCGAGGCCGGGTCAGATTCCGCCGAAGGTAGAGTCGATGCCAAGGGTGCTGCTGCTCCCCCTACCGACGTCCGAACCTGCAGGAACAGTTTGTCTGTAGCGTGCGTATGTTTTTTGCGGCCACCGAGGCCAAAACATACCATCGTCGTGTTGTAAAGCTGTGTTTCTTTTCCCCTTGTTTCGAGTATCAGGTCTTGTTCGTCGGTAACAGAATCGTTCATCCGAGCGTGAGTTACTTATCGCAGAAGGTGATGAGTGAGGTATCCGTATCCCGGAGGCGTAGGAGTCCCTCGGTTCGGTCGGCCTTGCCTGCTTACGTGTACTCTTACTCGTCCATAGGATTCTGTTATCGATAAAGTCGAGATGGCACGAAAAATCGTTTCGACCGAAAAAGTTTTCGAGCGTTAAGACTTGTTCGGACGGCGGAATCCTTTATCCGAGCGTGAGATACTTATCACAGAAGGTGATGAGTGAGGTATCCATATCCCAGAGGCGTAGGAGTCCCTCGGCTCGGTCGGCCTTGCCTGCTTACGTGTACTCCATCGTTTTCAGGACTCCACTATCGAAGTAGTCGAAAAGCACGAAAGATGTTCTGGCAGAAAGACTTTTTCCGAGGAAAATTCTAACACAGAAGGGGTTCCCCCCTTCTAGCCCCCGAGGGAGGGTCGGGCTTTACCGAGGCAAGGCTGACCCTTCCTTGAAGGTTAGACTTTGCTTGTGTATGTAAACGAGGTATATGAACGGCTTGAAAACATCTTAAGGGTAGAAGCGACGTAGTTGTCGGATGTTCCAAGCGTTGCTGTAGACCTTGCCTTGACTGTTGGCTAGCTTGTATGTTCTGGGCTTCAAAATCTTGGCGATGATGAATGGCCCTTCCCAGGGAGGCGTGAGCTTGTGCCGCCTTCGGGCATCTTGTCGTAGCCGAAGCACTAAGTCGCCCACCTGGAGGTCTCGGGACCGAACCCCTCGGGCGTGGTAGCGTCGCAGGGACTGCTGATACCGCGCCGAGTGTAGTAAGGCCATGTCCCGAGCCTCTTCCAGCTAGTCAAGTGAGTCTTCTCGGTTTGTCTAGTTGCTTCGGGCATCGTATGCCCTCGTCCTCGGGGAGCCATATTCTAAGTCTATGGGCAAGATAGCCTCGGCCCCATAGACTAGAAAAAACGGCATGAAGCCCGTGGCTCGGCTTGGCGTTGTCCTCAGACTCCAGATCACCGAAGGGAGTTCCTTCATCCACCGCCTACCAAACTTGTTGAGGTCGTTGTAGATCTTCGGCTTGAGCCCTTGTAGAATCATGTCGTTGGCACGCTCTACCTGCCCATTCGTCATGGGGTGAGCTACGGCGGCCCAGTCCACCCGGATGTGGTGGTCCTCTGTCACACCCGGTTTTAGAAGGCAAACCGAATGCGAACCATGTACGTGTCAGGATCAGTTATTCACGTACACAGCAGTTACATAACATGGACATCATCACATAGTGCTCAAATAGTATTAGAAGGGGAAATAATAGTCGATTACATCATAAGTCTGAGACGTCCATATAGTTCTTACAATAAATCAAAGTGCGAAAACGAAACGTAGATAATGCGGCCTTCACAGGCAGCCGACTGGGGGTTGCCGCTAACCCACGCCTAGAACTCGTCGTAGTCTTGGAACTCCTGGAAGTCTCCTTCCACAGCTTCATCTTCTCCTGAGCAGTGGTTGCAATGCTGACAACCTGGGGGGGATTGGTGTGTAGAGCAAGGGTGAGTACACATCAACATACTCAGCAAGCATCCCGTTTGGCTGTAGTGGACTAGCTTTATGTGGGGATAAGTCAAGCAGTTGCTTTTAGTTGGTCAGGTTATTACTTACTAGTAGAGAGCCAGGTTTTAACATTAACCCAATGTATCCTTTCCAAACGGAAAGAATACCACTTACCATTACCATAATCATAATCAGAACCATCAATCTCATTGCCACCTGTACCAAAATGTCTCTGATCAAGTATCACTAATCTCTGGAGCTCCCTTGGCCGCTCATAACCGTGAGCACGGCTGATATATCAGTTTCATAACACTCTGCAGAGGTTGTGCACTTTACCCATAAGCCGTGATTCCCTCTCTAGCCCGGGCTTGCAAGACCCTTATTCACTCCCGAGGTGAATGGCTAGGGATTCACTACGAAGCTTTTACAAAGATTCCCCGGGGCTGTAGCTACCCGTTAGGTTTCCTAAATGTACCGCACTCCTCCCCAAGGGACAAATCAACCTTGGCAAAGCGAGCTGCATACACCGAGTGTAACACCCACTTTGTAATTTGCTAAGAATAATACTAGTAGAGAAAACAATTTCTCTTTATGTGGGTTGATCTTCATGTATCATCACTTGTGAACACCACATTCAAAAAATAATAATAATAAATAAATAATTAATAAAAGGATATATCATTAAATTGTGCATCATGCTGGTGTTTATATGTTTGTGCATTCACTCATGGAAATAATGAGACAATAAATACATTAAAGTCCCAAATTGGAATTTAAAGAGCTAAAAGGAATTTTAGAATTTGAGAAAAGAGGAGAAAAGTACTAGATAAATATAAATAAAATATGATTAATCAAATAATTGTACTTGAGCATACTATATCATAAACTTATATTTTTGGTTAAGGAATAAACTTCACAACAGCACTTGAATTCAAAATTTGAAAAACATAAACTTAGGAAAGAAAAGAAAACAGAAAATAAAAAGGGAAAAGAATAAAACCTTACCTGGGCCGGCAGACTCCCAATTCGGCCCATTCCCGGGTTTCCTCTCCACCCGCGCAGGCCCAAGATCATTTCCACTGCGTGCACCGTTCTGGCAGATGGGGCCCGGCTGCCAGTCTCTCGTACGCGCGATTCATCACTGACCCGTGGGCCCGGTTGACCCATTCCCTCTTCCGCGCGCGCGTTACTTCCCTCGCGGCTCGCGCTTGCGCCTCTGCATCGTGGGTCCGGGCTTGTCGGCCTCACACATTTGGAGCACTGTCATGCGGGGCCGATTTGTCAGCCTCGGTAGCGCCATGGCCGGCAGCTGGAGCTCAACTGATGGCGCGAGATCTCCGGGCACCGCGCTCCCAATAACCGAACCAGTCAGCCCTATATGACCGGGGGTCGGGGCCGCCATCTCACTACCTGGTGCCCCCGTGAGACTCCAGCGCATTCCTCGCCGCCGCGGAAGGAACCGAGGCCGCCGTGCGTGAACCGTCGATTGCCGTCGACCGCGTCCTCGAAGTGTTGCCCAGAGGCTCCCTTGGAGTGGGGGAAAGCTGCATTTGGTGGCGCTGCTCGGGTTTGCTCGCCTGGGCCCCGGCAATTCCTCGCCGCGGACCTCCTTCCGCCGCGGACTGCCTGCTTCCGTGGTCAGGGAGTTCTTCTGCGCCGCTGCGTGTAGGTAATCTCCCATCGTCTTCTTCTACCGATTCTCGTCATGTAGAGCTTCGCGGGGGAGGTAGTTACCCATCCGGGGACCATGAATTTGTCACCGGCGCCGCGACACCGCGCTATACCGTGGGTAGGGCATTCCGTCGCATGTTTTCCAGAGAACACAGGTTCAGTAGGTTCGCCGTTATCTGAATTTCGATTAGCACCAGTTGATTTGGGGATTTGGGGCCCTGTCTCTGTCGAGCGGGGTGCGCCGGCGGGTTGCTCCGCCGCGGGGTATTGTTCACCCCGTTTAGCC
The DNA here is from genome assembly GCA_029449295.1 of Zea luxurians. Taxonomy (NCBI): domain Eukaryota; kingdom Viridiplantae; phylum Streptophyta; class Magnoliopsida; order Poales; family Poaceae; genus Zea; species Zea luxurians. The sequence goes on along the minus strand of JAOPSE010000010.1, from coordinate 94,491,956 downwards.
GCGTTGGGTTAGAGAAGACGACCCTCTGGCCGCCAGATCAATATTGTGTGGTCCAGATTAGATCTGGAGGGTGGGCACCTTACTCCGTTGATGCCCTAATCGACGGCTGTGATTGAATGAGGGAGTGACCCCTTTGCGACATCAAATCTTGGCCGTTTGATAGTGATCGGGCGGCTCTGGGCGTGTACCGATTCACTTATGGGTAAGATGTAATCCTGGCCATAGAATCTAATTTGGGCGGCTCAGATCGCGCGATACCCCTTCGGCTGCGCGATTTGCACTTGAACCCCTCTGTTTATACGAATTAGAACCCGCCGTCCACTGCGCATTAGTCCTGTGTCTGTGTGGCTTATGCGCAGGAGCCCCTGGCCTTTTATGAATTTTAGGCCCGATCCAGAGCTGCGTGAAATTGAGCAAATAAATTGGAAAATGGATTTTTAATATGAAAATAATTGCTAGAACTTTATAAATTCATAGAAAATGCATATGAACTCCAAATTACTCCATTCCAGTTCCTAAAATTCTGTAATTTTATTCTCTAGCACCTAGAGCCTCTGTTTTGTCATAAAAACAGTAAGAAATTTATTTATCACTTAATCCTATTTAAAGCACATAAAACCTTTGAAAATGCATAACTTAAAATCTATAACTCAGAAAATTATGATTTCTGTTCCTAGGATTTTATTTTAATATGTAGAATATCTTTGTGTATTTTGTTTACATGCTTGGTGTAATGTTAATTTTCCCTATATCCTGTGCTTGTTTGTATTGTGGCAAGTAGAAGAGCCCGTTGCTGTGGATCCTGGTGAGCAGCAGGTTGAAGTAGCTGAGCAGGAGCTCATTGAAGGCAAGTTGTGCCCTTGACCACTTTTTACCCAATAATGTTCTTTAATATCACATACTCATGCATAGGTTAATTTTGATGGGACCCAATAGGTCACCCTAGATTGTTTATCTCATTACCTTGTTTACCCCTGAATCACTTGGGTAGTTTGCTATTGCTTTATATGGTTTTGGGATAATCATTTATTATATCTATGTTTCAATTATTCTTGTTATTCTGTTTATGTTCATGTTGAGATCATTAATGTTAATTGGAACATAGAGCTTAACTTGAGAACCACGTGCCACCACAAGGGAGGAATGGGACCCCTTGGCTGACTAATTAGGAAAGCTAGTGGAAGACTACCTTACCCGAAAGGGGCAAGGGCAGTAGGGGAGTGGTCAGTGTAGGGAGGTCCCTGGTTGATTTTGCTGCGATGGCGGTCAGCCAGGAACCCTGCATTGGAACTTCCTATAAACTGTAGCGGGTTTTCGGAAGCTAGTGGAACTTTGTAAAGGCCTCGTAGTGTTGCCCTGCCGCGCTTCCTAGGTAGAGGTGTATGGGATTCGCGACCCCTTGGCAGATGGGTAACATGACTTGTGGGTAAAGGGTACAACCTCTGCAGAGTGTAAAACTGGTATACTAGCCGAGCTCACGGTCATGAGCGGCTCAGGACTCTCTGATGTTTAAATTATGGAACTTAAATTCAATTTGTCATTCGCATATGCATGGGTTTGTTATTAATTTTGTTCTATTGCTTTACTTATGGTTTGGTATTTACTTACACTTAGTAACTGCTAATAAAATTTTGACCAACTACTTAAAAGCAATGCTCAGCTTTAACCCCTGTCATTGATTAAGCCTTACACATCACATGAACTCACACCTTTGTGAGTTTATGTCCACTGGTTCCCCACAACTTGTTGAGCTATGATCATGTGTGAGCTCACCCTTGCTGTCTCACACCCCCCCCCACAGGAGAAGATCAGGTGGTTCAGGAGGAGCCGCCTAACACTGAGGAGTTCGATCTGATCTAGGTGGCGTTTCCCAGTCGACATTGGCGCCGACGATCCTTAGTTTGTTTTATCTTTATTACTTTATTTTGTAATAAGTCTTCCGCTATGTAATAAATACTCTGATGTTAATGACATTTATCTCTATACACTCTGTTGTTATATATGTTGTCTTCTTGGCGCATGTATGAGATGCACCTGGCTTTGTTCCTTAAAGCCGGGTGTTACAGAAGTGGTATCAGAGGAAATGTTGACTGTAGGACGAAACCTAGATAGAAATGGACAAAAAAACCATTACCTACTTACCTTATTCTGATTCATTCTATACTTACCTTACTCTGATTATTCTTACCTTTCTACTCTAAGACAAGATGGATTTCACACCTTGGAATCCTACATTTACAATCTTTTAAGAGATAGGGAACCTAAGACAAAATTTAAAATTATTTTCTCTATTAAAAATGTTGGTTGATTGTTCTGATGATCATTGCCTGATTTGCTTCTTTGATTGATTGAAACATTATAGTTGGGCATCTTAGCATGTACCATCATAAGGTAATGTATTAGCTTTAGTAGGTGACACACTAATCTACTTAGCTAATAAATCCCCCGCAGTAACATTCCTCGTTATTACTCGCCTTGTCTACAATTCTTCCTTTCTTACCCTGTATTTCTAACCCAGATGGGCTACCCCTATAGTGTTAGAAGAGAGCACTATAGACTTGATCCTTGGTATGTCATGGTTAAGCAAGGCAAAGGCAGTATATACACCGTGCTAAGGAAACCGTAGAACTCACCAGTTCCAAAGGACAAAGATTTGAAGTTGAAGTTGCAGTAACTACCACCATCGGACTAGCGTCATTCTTAGTAGATGAGAAGTTTGTTGGTGACAACATCCGGGTGGTTAGAGATTTTCCAGATGTCTTTCCAGAGGAGTTACCAGGGATGCCACCTGATAGAGAAGTTGAGTTGGTCATTGATCTCTTACCTGAGACTGCTCCTATTTCTAAACGGCTATACAGGATGTCCGTAGAAGAACTAAAGGAACTTAAGAAGCAATTAATGGAATTACAAGAGGCTGGATATATTCGTCTGAATTCTTCACCTTGTGGAGCACCAGTTGTATTTGTACAGAAGAAAGATGCATCGCAAGGGATGTGCATGGATTATAGGTCCCTTAACGATGTCACTATGAAGAACAAGTATCTGTTACCCCGCATTGAGGATTTATTTAATCAGATGAGAGGTGCAAGAGTATTCTCGAAGATTGATCTCCGATCGGGTTACCATCAAATGAAGATTAGGCCATTGGATATTCCCAAGACAATTTTTTTTCGACCCGATATGGTTTATATGAGTTCACAGTTATGTCATTTGGATTAACTAATGCACCAACCTATTTTATGGATCTAAAGAATAAGGTGTTCATGATCGGGACAGATTCGTCGTGGTTTTCATCGACGATACTCTTATTTGTTCCAAGAGTGATAGTGATCATGAGAAATATCTGAGATTGGTGCTACAGAAGCGACGAGATAATCAACTCTACGATAAGTACAGCAAATGCGAGTTTTGGATTGGCGAGGTGCCATTTCATGGACATATCATTTCTAACGAAGGAATATCAGTGGATCCTGCTAAGGGGATAGTGGCGTGGAGTATACCCAATGTAGTTACTGAGGTTCGGAGTTTCTTGGGATTGCAGGATATTATCGGAGATTTATTGAAGGATTTTCTAAGGTTGCTAAGCCTATGACCTCACTTCTGGAAAAGGGAAGAGAGTTTAAGTGGGACGAGAAGTGCCAAGAATATACGGACCATAAGAGTTGAAGTATATATTCACTCAGAAGGATCTCAACCTTAGGCAACGCCGTTGGTTGGAGCTTATTAAGGATTATGATTTGGAGATTCACTATCACCTGGGCAAGGCAAATTTGGTTGCAGATGCCTTGAGTCGAAAGGAACATGTTCATTCAGCTGTTGTTGCCCAGCTACCCGATGAAATTGTTGAGGATTTCAGGAGACTTAACCTGGGGATAGCTGTTCGCACTGAAGGAGTAACTATTGATGCGGAACCTACCTTGGAGCAAGAAATCCGCAAAGGACAGATTGGTGATGCTAAAATATAAGAGATTAAGGATCTGATTACTGAAGGTCGAGTTCCGGAATTTACGGAAGATGAGCAGGGCACTATATGGTTCAAGGACAGGATGTGTGTTCCTGATATTAAAAGCCTTCGAGAGACTATATTGAAGGAGGCCCATGACTCGGATTATTCTATTCATCCTGGTAGTACCAAGATGTATCAGGATTTGAAACGGAAATATTGGTGGTATGGATTGAAAAGAGATGTAGCTGCACATGTAGCTATGTGCGATGTATGTCAAAGAGTTAAGGTTGAACATCAGAGGCCAGCTGGACTACAGCATCCACTGAAGATACCCGAGTGGAAGTGGGAAGAGATTGGTATGGATTTCATTACTGGATTGCCTCGCACCCAGAAAGGATATGATGCTATATGGGTGATTGTGGATAGATTGACTAAAGTAGCTCACTTTATCCCTGTCAAGACTACTTATAAAGGTTCTCAACTAGCAGAGTTATATATGGCTCGGATTGTGTGTTTACATGGAGTACCAAAGAAGATCGTGTCTGATCGAGGTTCACAGTTTACCTCAAGATTTTGGAGAAGCTTTCATGAGAACATGAGTACAAAGTTGAATTTTAGTACGGCTTATCACCCTCAGACTGATGGACAGACTGAAAGGACTAATCAAGTATTGGAAGATATGTTGAGAGCTTGTGCCCTTCAGCATGGAGGAAGTTGGGATAAAAGTTTACCTTATGCTGAATTTTCATATAATAATAGCTATCAGGCCAGTCTGAAGATGTCACCTTTTGAAGCTTTGTATGGGAGGAAGTGCAGGACTCCTCTATATTGGGATCAGACTGGAGAAAGACAATTCTTTGGGCCTGAACTGATTCAAGAGGCAGAAGAACAAGTTCGTATAATTCGAGAAAATTTGAGAGTGGCTCAAACCAGGCAAAAGAGTTATGCTGATAATAGAAGGAGGCCACTGGAATTTGAAGAAGGAGATTATGTGTATCTCAAGGTGTCACCACTGCGTGGAATGAGGAGATTTAAAGTTAAGGGCAAATTGTCCCCTCGCTATATTGGACCATTCCTGATCTTTAGAAGAGTTGGGAAGATGGCATACCAACTTGAGTTACCTGCTAATCTATCAGATGTGCATAATGTGTTCCATGTATCTCAACTGAAGAAATGTCTCCGTGTCCCTGAGGAACAGTTACCAATGGAAAAGCTCAGTGTCCAAGGTGATTTGACTTACACGGAGTACCCGATCAAGATTTTGGATACATTGACTCGGGTGACAAGAAATAAGGTAATAAAGATGTGCAAAGTGCAATGGAGTCACCACGGTGAAGATGAAGCAACTTGGGAAAGAGAAGAAGAGCTTCGCATAGATTTTCCCCACCTTTTCCCTAGATCTTCTTAAATCTCGAGGACGAGATTATTTTTAAGGGGGGTAGGATTTGTAACACCCACTTTGTAATTTGCTAAGAATAATACTAGTAGAGAAAACAATTTCTCTTTATGTGGGTTGATCTTCATGTATCATCACTTGTGAACACCACATTCAAAAAAAATAATAATAAATAAATAAATAATAAAAGGATATATCATTAAATTGTGCATCATGCTGGTGTTTATATGTTTGTGCATTCACTCATGGAAATAATGAGACAATAAATACATTAAAGTCCCAAATTGGAATTTAAAGAGCTAAAAGGAATTTTAGAATTTGAGAAAAGAGGAGAAAAGTACTAGATAAATATAAATAAAATATGATTAATCAAATAATTGTACTTGAGCATACTATATCATAAACTTATATTTTTGGTTAAGGAATAAACTTCACAACAGCACTTGAATTCAAAATTTGAAAAACATAAACTTAGGAAAGAAAAGAAAACAGAAAATAAAAAGGGAAAAGAATAAAACCTTACCTGGGCCGGCAGACTCCCAATTCGGCCCATTCCCGGGTTTCCTCTCCACCCGCGTAGGCCCAAGATCATTTCCACTGCGCGCACCGTTCTGGCAGATGGGGCCCGGCTGCCAGTCTCTCGTATGCGCGATTCATCACTGACCCGTGGGCCCGGTTGACCCATTCCCTCTTCCGCGCGCGCGTTACTTCCCTCGCGGCTCGCGCTTGCGCCTCTGCATCGTGGGTCCGGGCTTGTCGGCCTCACACATTTGGAGCACTGTCATGCGGGGCCGATTTGTCAGCCTCGGTAGCGCCATGGCCGGCAGCTGGAGCTCAACTGATGGCGCGAGATCTCCGGGCACCGCGCTCCCAATAACCGAACCAGTCAGCCCTATATGACCGGGGGTCGGGGCCGCCATCTCACTACCTGGTGCCCCCGTGAGACTCCAGCGCATTCCTCGCCGCCGCGGAAGGAACCGAGGCCGCCGTGCGTGAACCGTCGATTGCCGTCGACCGCGTCCTCGAAGTGTTGCCCAGAGGCTCCCTTGGAGTGGGGGAAAGCTGCATTTGGTGGCGCTGCTCGGGTTTGCTCGCCTGGGCCCCGGCAATTCCTCGCCGCGGACCTCCTTCCGCCGCGGACTGCCTGCTTCCGTGGTCAGGGAGTTCTTCTGCGCTGCTGCGTGTAGGTAATCTCCCATCGTCTTCTTCTACCGATTCTCGTCATGTAGAGCTTCGCGGGGGAGGTAGTTACCCATCCGGGGACCATGAATTTGTCACCGGCGCCGCGACACCGCGCTATACCGTGGGTAGGGCATTCCGTCGCATGTTTTCCAGAGAACACAGGTTCAGTAGGTTCGCCGTTATCTGAATTTCGATTAGCACCAGTTGATTTGGGGATTTGGGGCCCTGTCTCTGTCGAGCGGGGTGCGCCGGCGGGTTGCTCCGCCGCGGGGTACTGTTCACCCCGTTTAGCCGCGTTGGGTTAGAGAAGACGACCCTCTGGCCGCCAGATCAATATTGTGTGGTCCAGATTAGATCTGGAGGGTGGGCACCTTACTCCGTTGATGCCCTAATCGACGGCTGTGATTGAATGAGGGAGTGACCCCTTTGCGACATCAAATCTTGGCCGTTTGATAGTGATCGGGCGGCTCTGGGCGTGTACCGATTCACTTATGGGTAAGATGTAATCCTGGCCATAGAATCTAATTTGGGCGGCTCAGATCGCGCGATACCCCTTCGGCTGCGCGATTTACACTTGAACCCCTCTGTTTATACGAATTAGAACCCGCCGTCCACTGCGCATTAGTCCTGTGTCTGTGTGGCTTATGCGCAGGAGCCCCTGGCCTTTTATGAATTTGAGGCCCGATCCAGAGCTGCGTGAAATTGAGCAAATAAATTGGAAAATGGATTTTTAATATGAAAATAATTGCTAGAACTTTATAAATTCATAGAAAATGCATATGAACTCCAAATTACTCCATTCCAGTTCCTAAAATTTTGTAATTTTATTCTCTAGCACCTAGAGCCTCTGTTTTGTCATAAAAACAGTAAGAAATTTATTTATCACTTAATCCTATTTAAAGCACATAAAACCTTTGAAAATGCATAACTTAAAATCTATAACTCAGAAAATTATGATTTCTGTTCCTAGGATTTTATTTTAATATGTAGAATATCTCTGTGTATTTTGTTTACATGCTTGGTGTAATGTTAATTTTTCCTATATCCTGTGCTTGTTTGTATTGTGGCAAGTAGAAGAGCCCGTTGCTGTGGATCCTGGTGAGCAGCAGGTTGAAGTAGCTGAGCAGGAGCTCATTGAAGGCAAGTTGTGCCCTTGACCACTTTTTACCCAATAATGTTCTTTAATATCACATACTCATGCATAGGTTAATTTTGATGGGACCCAATAGGTCACCCTAGATTGTTTATCTCATTACCTTGTTTACCCCTGAATCACTTGGGTAGTTTGCTATTGCTTTATATGGTTTTGGGATAATCATTTATTATATCTATGTTTCAATTATTCTTGTTATTCTGTTTATGTTCATGTTGAGATCATTAATGTTAATTGGAACATAGAGCTTAACTTGAGAACCACGTGCCACCACAAGGGAGGAATGGGACCCCTTGGCTGACTAATTAGGAAAGCTAGTGGAAGACTACCTTACCCGAAAGGGGCAAGGGCAGTAGGGGAGTGGTCAGTGTAGGGAGGTCCCTGGTTGATTTTGCTGCGATGGCGGTCAGCCAGGAACCCTGCATTGGAACTTCCTATAAACTGTAGCGGGTTTTCGGAAGCTAGTGGAACTTTGTAAAGGCCTCGTAGTGTTGGCCTGCCGCGCTTCCTAGGTAGAGGTGTATGGGATTCGCGACCCCTTGGCAGATGGGTAACATGACTTGTGGGTAAATGGTACAACCTCTGCAGAGTGTAAAACTGGTATACTAGCCGAGCTCACGGTCATGAGCGGCTCAGGACTCTCTGATGTTTAAATTATGGAACTTAAATTCAATTTGTCATTCGCATATGCATGGGTTTGTTATTAATTTTGTTCTATTGCTTTACTTATGGTTTGGTATTTACTTACACTTAGTAACTGCTAATAAAATTTTGACCAACTACTTAAAAGCAATGCTCAGCTTTAACCCCTGTCATTGATTAAGCCTTACACATCACATGAACTCACACCTTTGTGAGTTTATGTCCACTGGTTCCCCACAACTTGTTGAGCTATGATCATGTGTGAGCTCACCCTTGCTGTCTCACACCCCCCCCCCACAGGAGAAGATCAGGTGGTTCAGGAGGAGCCGCCTAACACTGAGGAGTTCGATCTGATCTAGGTGGCGTTTCCCAGTCGACATTGGCGCCGACGATCCTTAGTTTGTTTTATCTTTATTACTTTATTTTGTAATAAGTCTTCCGCTATGTAATAAATACTCTAATGTTAATGACATTTATCTCTATACACTCTGTTGTTATATATGTTGTCTTCTTGGCGCATGTATGAGATGCACCTGGCTTTGTTCCTTAAAGCCGGGTGTTACACCGAGCCCCATTGACGGCACAACGGCTAAGTGATCTACACCCCGGTTCCTCTAATTATTCAGCAAAGGGCGTCCCATTCCACCCTCATGGTTGCACTGTTTTCCCGGGCGGTCATCCATTGAACAGGTCCTTACGGAGAGGCACTCGAGAAACCGCTCGAGTCCCCTTGAAGGTCACAAATATAATCATAAATAAGAAGGGGAAAACAGCGTATCATAGATAATCACATCATGTTCATTGATTAGAGTTGAGCAATAGCATCAGACTAAGCAGTAATAATCCGACCCAAATAGGTAAACAAGGACATGGATAACAAAAGCTAGTAAATCCTTAGGTATAAATGTGTAATGCGGGAGGTGAATTAAAGAATGAATAGGACTGAGATGGGTCAAAGGACACTTGCCTCCACCAACCGACTGCTGCTCAGGGGCTTCTCCTACGAATTCCTCGGGCTCTTCGACCGGATCGTTCTCTATGCGAGCGCAAACATACATACATCCACATATTTAATACAAAAGAACAGTACACCATACAATAGAATGAAATAAGTAAATAGACATTCCACGCGGGCTCGCGAGTACGGTTAAGAGAGAAAGAGGAAAAGACAGTTGAGAAACGATCACGTTACATGATTATAAATTAACCACTCACCTAATGGAAGGAAATTTAATGTAGACACTATGTTTAGCGTAAAGTAAAGTCATGTTTCATGTCTAGTCATTATAAGCAGGTGGAGATAAATAAAAAGGGTGGTCGCGCGGCGAGACGCGCAACATAGCACTCTAAAACAAATTAAGAAATTGACGACTCGTCACGCGACCGAGCACGTAACGAGACACTTCGCCTTAGTTATGAGGGGACGTAAAACGTCGCGTGACGAAACGCACGACGGCATACGTCGACTAAACTGAGTCCAAAGTGGAACGTCGCATGAATACACACGCGGCGTTACACCTTAAACAACCTGAAATTAAAATGGATCGTCACGCGACGAAGCGCACGACGCAACACATAGATAGCATCTGAAATTAGACAAATCCATCGCGCGGCGAAGCGCGCGACGCAGCATGCTAACTAACGGAGTTTGACACTAACTACCAACAAAAAAAATAATCGCAGCGAGCGCGGGCGAGCGGGGACACGGTCGGGCGAGGCCGGGACGGGGCGGGGCGACCGGGCCGGGGCCGGGGCGGTTGAACCGGCCAGGGGGGCGGTTGAACCGGCCAGGGGCGGCCAGGTCGGCCGGGACGGCCAGGGAGCCGGGCCGAGCGGGCGAGGCGGCCGAGCCGGGGCCGGGCACGGCGAGGGCCGGCCGAGGCCGGGCGACGGGGGCGGGGCGGAGCGGGCTCGCCGGGGGGCGGGCTCGCTGGGGGCGAGGCGGGGCCGGCACGGGACGGGCTCGCCGGAGCGGCCGAGCCGGGCGGCCGAGCTCGCCGGAGCCGGGCGCGGCGAGGGGCGAGGGCTGGGCGCGGCGGAGGCCGGCGCGCCGGGGCCGGCCGAGGACGGCACGGGGGCGGGACGGGCGCAGCCGGGGGCGGCCGAGGCCGGCCGAGCCGAAGGCGGCCGGGGCCGGCGCGAGGGCGGCCGGGCGTGGGGCGGCCGAGGCCGGCCGAGCCGAAGGCGGCCGGGGCTGGGGCCGGGGCGCGCGCCCACGGCGCGGGGGAGGGCGCCGACGGGGGGGAAAGGAGGGAGGGGGAGGAGAGGAGGGAGGAGGGGGCCTCACCGTGGGCGGGAACGGCGGCGGCGGCGCGTAGGGGCGGCGACGCTAGGGCAAGGGGCGGCGGCGCTAGGGTTTGGGGAGAGAGACGGTGAGAGAATGGCGGGCGGGGCCCGCGGGAGGGGTTTTTGGAAAAAGAAAAAGGGGGGGCGGCTGGGCCAAAATGGGCCCAAAGCGGGGGGGAAGGGGGCGCGCGGGTGGGCCGGCCAGGAGGCCCACGCGGGGGGAGAGGGGGCGGTCGGCTGGGCCGACCGGCCAGCTGGGCCGACCGGCCAGCTGGGCCGGCGCGAGGGGGAGGGGGGCGGCTGGGCCAAAATGGGGAAGGAGGGGGGAAGAAAAAGAAAAGGATTTTCTTTTTCTAAAATCTAATTTTCTTTGGATGAATGCTTTCACATTTTTAAACAATCAAAAGTATGCATGGTTCGGCATGATGCTTCACCCAAAATAAAGTATTTTAAGGTTTTGCTTTACACGGGGTCTAAAGCCAAAACCCGCTATAACTTTGGAAAAGATCAAGGTTTAGCGAGAAGAAAAGGGAAAAAGGAAAAGGTAACGCCTGAATTTGGTGAGAGAAAAGAAGAAAAAATTCTACCCCCAAATTCAGGGCGTTACATCCTCACAGAAGTCTAGGAACTTTCTGCCAGTGAACTGGGTGCCGTTGTCGATGATGATGGAGTTCGGGACCCCGAAGCGATGGACGATGTTGGTGAAGAACGCCACCGCCTGTTCGGACCTGATGCTGTTTAGGGGTCGGACCTCAATCCACTTGGAGAATTTGTCGATGGCGACCAGCAGGTGCATGAAGCCCCCGGGTGCCTTCTGCAAGGGACCGATGAGGTCCAGACCCCACACAGCAAACGGCCAGGTGATGGGTATTGTTTGCGAGGCTTGAGCGGGCAGGTGCGTATGCCTTGCATAGAATTGACACCCTTGGTAGGTGCGTACAATCCTAGTGGCGTCGGCCACCGCGGTTGGCCAGTAGAAACCCTATCGGAAGGCATTTCCCACGAGGGCTCGAGGTGCTGCATGATGACCGCAAGCCCCCGAGTGTATTTCTCGCAATAACTCCTGACCTTCGACGATGGATATGCATCATTGGAGGATGCCTGAGGGGCTGCGGTGGTAGAGCTCCTTTCCATCACCCAGCAAGACGAACGACTTGGCGCGCCGTGCCAGTCGCCGAGCTTCGGCTCTGTCGAGGGGTAGCTCTCCTCGGTGGAGATATTGCAGGTATGGGGTCTGCCAGTTTCGATTAGGCATGACCCCATTCTGCTCTTCCTCGACGCGCAGTGCCTCACCCTCGGGGGCCGAGGGTGCCTCGGGCGGGGCCGAGGTTGCCTCAGGCTGAGCTGAGGGCGCCTCGGGCTAGGCCGAGGGCGCCTCGAGCAGAGCCGAGGCCTTCTCGGGCTCGGGCGTGTCGTTGGTCTTGACAGAGGGTTGATGTAGGTCTCGGGAGAAGATGTCCGGAGGAACCGTTGTCCACCCCGAGGCTATCTTAGCCAGCTCGTCTGCAGTCTCATTGTATCGTCAGGCGATGTGGTTGAGCTCGAGCCCGTGGAACTTGTCCTCCAAGCGCCGAACCTCGTCGCAGTAGGCTTCCATCTTCGGGTCGCGGCAGTGGGAGTTCTTCATGACTTGGTCGATGACAAGCTGCGAGTCGCCACGAGCGTCGAGGCGCCGGACCCCTAGCTCGATGGCGATGTGCAACTCGTTAACCAGAGCCTCATACTCGGCCACGTTGTTGGACGCCGGGAAATGGTGGCGCAGCACATAGCGGAGGTGCTTTCCGAGGGGTGAGATGAAGAGCAGGCCCGCGCTCGCTCCTGTTTTCACCAGCGACCTGTCGAAAAACATGGTCCAGAGTTCCGGTTGCATTAGAGCTATTGGAAGCTGGGTGTCGACCCGTTTAGCCACAAAGTCCGCCAAGACTTGGGACTTTATGGCCTTCCGAGGGGCGAACGAGATCGTCTCACCCATGATCTCCACCACCCACTTTGCAATCCTACCCGAGGCCTCTCGGCACTGGATGATTTCCCCCAGGGGGAAGGATGACACCACAGTCACCGAAAGAGACTCAAAGTAGTGTCGCAATTTTCGCCGTGTCAGATTTACCGTGTACAGCAGCTTCTAAATTTGTGGGTAGCGGATTTTGGTCTCGGGCAGTACCTCACTAATGAAGTAGACCGGCCTCTGGATGGGCAATGCATGCCCTTCTTCTTGTCTCTCGACCACGATCGCGGCGCTGACCACCTGGGTGGTAGCGGCGACGTAGATCAAGAGGGCTTCTCCGGCAGCGGGGGGCACCAGGATGGGCGCGCTTGTAAGGAGCGCCTTCAAGTTCCCGAGGGCTTCCTCGGCCTTGGGGGTCCAAGTGAAGCGTTCGGTCTTCCTTAAGAGGCAATATAGGGGCAGGCCTCTTTCGCCGAGGCGCGAGATGAAGCGGCTCAGAGCCGCAAGGCATCCCATGACCCTCTGTACTCCTTTCAAGTCCTTGATGGGCCCCATGTTGGTGATGGCCGCGATTTTCTCCGGGTTGGCCTCGATGCCCCGCTCGGAGACGATGAACCCCAGGAGCATGCCTCGGGGGACTCCGAAGACACACTTCTCAGGATTGAGTTTTACGCCTTTCGCTTTGAGACACTTGAATGTCGTTTCAAGGTCAAAGAGGAGGTCGGAGGCTTTCCTCGTCTTGACTACGATGTCATCGACATAGGCCTCGACCATTCGACCAATGTGCTCCCCGAACACGTGGTTCATGCACCTTTGGTATGTCGCACCCGCATTCCTCAAACCGAATGGCATAGTAATGTAGCAGTACATGCCAAAAGGTGTGATGAAAGAAGTCGCGAGCTGGTCGGACTCCTTCATCCTGATCTGGTGATACCCTGAGTAGGCATCGAGGAACGACAGGGTTTCGCACCCAGCAGTGGAATCCACGATTTGATCGATGCGAGGTAGAGGGTAGGGAACCTTCGGACATGCTTTGTTTAGACCAGTGTAGTCTACACACATCCGCCATTTCCCACCTTTCTTTTTCACAAGCACAGGGTTGGCGAGCCATTCGAGATGGAATACCTCTTTGATGAACCCTACAGCCATCAGCTTGTGGATCTCCTCGCCTATGGCTCTGCGCTTTTCTTCGTTGAATCGGCGCAGAGGCTGCTTCACGGGTCGGGCTCCAGCTCGGATATCCAGTGAGTGCTCGGCGACATCCCTCGGTATGCCAGGCATGTCTGAGGGACTCCATGCAAAAACCTCGGCGTTTGTGCAGAGAAAGTCGACGAGCATTGCTTCCTATTTGGGGTCGAGCTCAGAGCCGATCCGGATCTGCTTGGAGGCGTCGTTGCTGGGGTCGAGAGGGATGGACTTAACCGCCTCTGCTGGTTCGAAGTTGCTGGCGTGGCGCTTCGCATCTGGAACCTCCTTGGGGAGGCTCTCCATGTCGGCGATGAGGGCCTCGGATTCAGCAAGGGCCTCGACGTACTCCACGCACTCCACGTCGCATTCGTACGCGTGTCGGTACGTGGGGCCGACGGTGATGACCCCATTGGGGCCTGACATCTTGAGCTTGAGATAGGTGTAGTTGGGGACGGCCATGAACTTGGCGTAGCATGGTCTCCCCAGCACTGTGTGGTAGGTTCCTCGGAACCCGACCACCTCGAACGTGAGGGTTTCCTTTCGGAAGTTGGAGGGAGTCCCGAAGCAGACGGGCGGATCGAGTTGCCCAAGGGGCTGGACGCGCTTCCCGGGAATGATCGCGTGGAAGGGCGCCGCGCCGGCCCGGATCGAGGACAGATCGATCTGCAGGAGCCGGAGGGTGTCGGCGTAGATGATGTTGAGGCTGCTACCTCCGTCCATGAGGGCCTTAGTAAGCCTGACGTTGCCGATGAAGGGATCAACAACGAGCGGGTACTTCCCCGGGCTCAGCACGCGGTCGGGGTGGTCGCCTTGGTCGAAGGTGATGGGCTTGTCGGACCAGTCTAGGTAGACTGGCGCCGCCACCTTCACCGAGCAGACCTCCCGGCGCTCTTGCTTGCGGTGCCGAGCCGAGGCGTTCGCCACTTGCCCACCGTAGATCATGAAGCAGTCATGGACCTCAAGGAACTCCTCTGCCTTGCGGGCTTCCTTCTTGTCGTTGTCGGGGGCTCTACCACCTTCCGCCGGTGGCCCGGCCTTGTAGAAGTAGCACCGAAGCATGACGCAATCCTCAAGGGTGTGCTTTACGGGACCCTGATGATAGGGGCACGACTCCTTGAGCATCTTGTCGAACAAGTTGGCGCCTCTAGGAGGCTTCCGAGGGTTCTTGTGCTCGGCGGCGGCGATGTCTGCATCGGTGGCGTCGCGTTTCGCTTGCGACTTCTTCTTGCCCTTCTTCCTCGTGCCGCGTTGAGCGGACGCCTCAGGGACGTCATCCGGCTGGCGCCCCTGAGGCTGCTTGTCCTTCCGGAAGATGGCCTCGACCGCCTCCTGACCAGAGGCGAACTTGGTGGCGATGTCCATCAGCTCGCTCGACCTGGTGGGAGTCTTGCGACCCAGCTTGCTCACCAGGTCGCAGCAAGTGGTGCCGGCGAGGAACGCGCCGATGACATCTGAGTCGGTGATGTTGGGCAGCTCGATGCGCTGCTTCGAGAATCGCCGGATGTAATCCCGCAGGGATTCTTCCGGCTGCTGGCGGTAGCTTCGGAGATCCCAGGAGTTCCCAGGGCGCACGTATGTGCCCTGGAAGTTGCCGGCGAAGGCGCAGGAGGCAGATGCTCCAGCCAGGCTCAGGCGGCGTCGGAGAGGAACAGGGGGAGGTTGCGGATGATGAGGTTGTCATCGTCCGTTCCACCCAGCTAGCAGGCCAGCCTGTAGTCCGCGAGCCACAGTTCCGGCCTCGTCTCTCCCGAGTACTTAGTGATGGTAGTCAGGGCCCGGAACCGGGTCGGGAACGGCGCCCGTCGTATGGCCCGGCTGAAAGCTTGCGGACCGGGTGGTTCGGGCGAAGGGCTCCGATCCTCCTCGCTATCGTAGCGTCCCCCACGCCTGGGGTGGTAGCCTCGGCGCACCCTCTCGTCGAGGTGGGCTCGACGGTCACGGCGATGGTGCTCGTTGCCGAGGCGGCCCGGGGCCACAGGCGCTGTGTCCCGCGTGCGCCCGGTGTGGACCGAGGCTTCCCGCGTGAATCGGGAAGTCACAGCGTGATGCTCCAGGGGGTACCCCTGCCTCCGGGAGGCAGAGCTTTCGGCCCGTCGGACCGCGGCATCCTCCAGGAGATTCTTGAGTTCTCCCTGGATACGCCACCCCTCGGTGGTGGATGATTCCGGCATCGTTCGAAGTAGTATTGCTGCTGCAGCCAGGTTCTGGCCGACCCCACTGGAAGCCGGGGGCAGCCTTGCCCTGGCATTATCGGCGATGCGGTGCTGGACATCCTAGGCCAAATGACGTGTTTCTCCGGCCGGTGCTCGGCCTGCCCGCTCCTGCCCGATGTTCTGCCGAAGCTGCATAAGTTGTCCTGCTTCCTTGTCGAGCCTGGCCTGCATCTCGCGGATTTGCTCAAGCTGTGTGTCCTGACCCCTCGCAGCGCCGTCCTCCGGCATACCAAGGTGGTTGCCTTCGTCGAGACCCTCTAGATCGATGTGGAAACATTCGCGACATGGGCCACAGTCCTCGTTGCCGAGGCTGTGGCTATCATCGGAGCAACCGGAGAGGCAGTAGTCATATGCGGTCATGAAGTCCCACATGGCACTGGAGTTACCGAGCCCAGAGAAGTCCCAACCAGAGTCGGGCTCGTCGTCTTCCTCAGAACCCGGGGGCCCGTAGGTCGAGACGGCCGTCAATCGGTCCCAGGTTGACCACATATGGTACCCCGGAAGGTTCGGATATGCCTTTATGAAAGCGTCCACCGAAGCGGGATCGCTTGGTGGGTCAAAGCTGAATCTAAAAGGCACAGGATGTGAAACGGATGGTACCTCTTGATCGACGGACGGTGACAAAGTCGCGTCGGGGACGGACTGCACCGTTATCTCAGGTACAAGGCTAACGCTCAGCAAGTCCTTCGCGAGCGTGCTGGCGTCGCCCGTTTGCTTTGGGTTGGCGTGTTGCGGGGAAACGACGCTCGTCTTCGTCTCAGACGCGAGGTCAACGCCCGACATGTCCCCCGCTGGGGCGCCGACGTCGTTGACTCGCTCGACAGCCGACGAGGTGTCGCCTCCTGCTTGGCCATGATTGCCCTGCCTCCTTCCCCGTCGATGAGGAAGATGACGGGACAGACTCGGATGTTGTTCTTCCGACACGCGGGGAAGACGTCGTCGATTCCGCCGCCGGCGAGCGGGCTGACGGCCGCCATTGTCGTTGTCGCACGGCGGAGGAAGGAGTATCATGTCGTAGCTGCCATCGAGGGACATGAACTCGAGACTCCCAAAACGGAGCTTCGTCCCGGGTTGGAGAGGTCACTGAAGACTCTCCATCTGGAGCTTGACGGGAAGCTGTTCGTCAACACGCAGCAGTCCCCTACCTGGCGCGCCAACTGTCGGCGTTTCGACCCCGGGGGGTCCCTGGACCGACGAGTAAATTGTCGCTGCGTGTCCCAGCCCAGATGGGTCGGCGCGAGACGGAGACACAAGGGGGGAAACAGTGAGGGAAACTCGCAGCCTCGTGTTGTCCTGCGCCCAGGGCGGATGCGCTTGCAGTAGGGGGTTACAAGTGTTCATGAGGGAGAGAGAGAGAGGGCGTGAGACTGCGCGTCAGCCCGTTCTCCCGCGCGGCCACCTTCTCGTACGAGGGCCCTTGACCTTCCTTTTATAGACGTAAGGAGAGGGTCCAGGTGTACAACGGGGGGTGTAGCAGTGTGCTAACGTGTCTAGCAGAGAGGAGCCAGAGCCCTATGTACATGCCGACGTGGCTGTTGGAGAGGTGTTGGAGCCCTGTTCATGTGGCGTCGTGGCCGTCGGAGGAGCACTTGGGCCCTGTAGAAGCACAGCTGTCAGGGCTGTCGGATCCTTGCTGATGTCTCCTTGCTTCCGTAAGGGGCTGAGAACCGCCATCATCATGGAGCACGCGGGGTGCCATCATTACTTGTTTTACCGGGGCGAGCCAGATGGGACGTCGGTCTTATTCCCCGTAGCCTGGGCTAGCTAGGGGTAGGGTAATGATGGTCCCCCTTGTGGCGTGGTCGGCCCGAGCGAGGTGGTGACTCCTCCGAGGTCGAGGTTGAGACCGAGCCCTAGGGTCGGACGAGGCGGAGACCGTCGTCCGGAGGTCGAGGTCGAGTCCGAGCCCGAGGGTCGGGCAAGGCGGAGACCGTCGTCCGGAGGTCGAGGTCGAGGTCGAGTCCGAGCCCTGGGGTCGGGTGAGGCGGAGACCGTCGTCCGAGGTCGAGGTTGAGTCTGAGCCCTGGGGTCGGGCGAGGCGGAGACCGTCTTCCGAGTCGAGGTTGAGCCCGAGCCCTGGGGTCAAGCGAGGTGGAAACCGTCGTCCGAGGTCGAGGTTGAGTCCGAGCCCTGGGGTCGGGCGAGGCGGAGATTCCTATGGCGCCCAAGGCTGGACTTGGCTGCTGTCAGTCTCACCCTGGCGGGTGGCACAGCAGTCGGAGCAGTGCAGGCGGCGCTGTTTTCCTGTCAGGTCAGTCAGTGGAGGGGCAAAGTGACTGCGGTCACTTCGGCCTTGTCGACTGGAAAGCGCGCGTCAGGATAAGGTGTCAGGCGATCCTTGCATTAAATGCTCCTGCGATCCGGTCGGCTGGCGAGGCGATCTGGCCAAGGTTGCTTCTCCGTGAAGCCTGCCCGAACTGGGCCTCGGGCGAGTCGAAGGTGCGTCCGTTGCTTGAGGAGACCCTCGAGCAAGGCGCGAATCTGCCTTGGTCTACCGTTCCTGCTCGAGGCCGAGCTCGGATGAGGCGAGATCGTGTCCCTTGAGTGGACTGAGCCTTTGACCGGAATTGCGCCCATCAGGCCTTTGCAGCTTTGTGCTGATGGGGTTATCAGCTGAGATTAGGAGCCTTGGGGGTACCCCTAATTACGGTCCTCCACAGTACATCAACCAACCAGTGATTTCATGTTTTGAAAATGTTCCTAGGACTCACACGATACCAACAAAATGAATGGATCGCAAACCGGACACTGAAAAGTCCGAATCGACCGAAAACCGTGTCACTGTCTAGTGTTGTTTTCAGCAACTCAAAATTCAGTTTTAAAATGTGAAAACACACTCTGATTGATCTGAAATTTTGCACACACTTTGAAATTGAGTCTCCAAGGTCTCCACAAATTTGAACTCAAATAAATTTGTAAATCATCGCAGATCAGAAAACACATACTAGACCAGAGTTTAGTTGGGATTTTCAAAATCAGTTCAGATCAAATCACAACCACAAACTACTGAAAACAGATGATTGCAGTGGTCTAGAGAGTGATCTTTACTCCAAGACAATCCCCAAATCAAGAGATCAAGGATTCTTCCAAAATTCAAAGGAGAAGAGAGGAAACGAGCACCAAGACAAAATCGAATCAAAAACTTCAGCACATACAAAACTGAACGTGATTCGACAAACCCTATGGATGGATTTGCCCACCCTTTCTTTGAATGAAGCGATGAAGAATACAAAAGCACATACATCGAGTTCAAAGCATATGAAGATCTTGGGCTAAACTAGGGAAATAGAGACTAGGGTTTTCTAGACAAAACACAAATGAGCTAGCCAAAGAGATGGATGTCCACAACAGCCCATCCATCTATTTATATAGGGTTATTTCACTCGTCTAAGCTACCCCTAAATACATAGTCTATCCACTTAGCCAGGGCAAAATGGACCAACTCTTGGGATTTTGATCTAACGGCCACGTGCTCCACACGAAGTTGCTTCACCTCGACGCACCCTTCGTGATGACGCCACGTGCTGCCTCTGATTCCTGCCGGAACCGCATCGCCGAGTTTTGAGGTCCAAACTTAGCAAAACCATCAACTCGATGATTTTGAGGCTCAACCACTAAAACCGTCGTGAGTAGCACACCGCATGTGTGTACCTCACGTCCTGGATACATGTCCTGCCAGTCCTCGACTATGCCGATGACACAATCCGCTCTGCCACGTCCTGCATGCTCGTGTGTGTCCTAGGTGTCGACCATCACGGTTAGTCGCCCATCTTCTCCGGTCCCCCCAGTCAATCAAGTCTCAGCGTTCATCCTTCGCTGCTCCTGGTCCATTGCACGAACCTCGTATGACCTTCACCTTCGCCGTCGACCATTGTCCCTGTGCTCCACATCTGCACACACAAGCCGACGCACAACCCAAGTTCTCGTACTCTGGTTAGTCCACTAGTACAGAGAAGATCTATACCGGTGGTCGTAAACCTATTTTTAGTGGCGTTTATCGTAACCGCCAGTGCTAGGGGCCAGTAAAAATCATCATTTTTACAGGCGGGTAACTGAAGACCGCCAGTGAAAATCGATTTTCACTGGCGGTCGACGTAATAAAACCGCCAGTGCAAATCGTTTCCAGGAAACATAAAACATATTTTAAAAATATTAAAAACATTTATTTGTATTAGGACCACCCCACCCCACCCGCCTCGCGGCATTTTTCGCGCAAAATTCGCGTGCTACGCGGTTGTTAGTAATCGAACCGTAGACCTCACCCTCGCGCGTACCCTCCACTACCACTCCGTCTATGACATGCCTTGTGTCTAGTTTGTAGTTGTTTTCTCCACATATTACAACCATTTGAGTATAAATTGCTTATTTGAGACCCTAAACGAATTCAAATAAAAAAGTTGTCAACTACAAAGATAAATAACTTTTGAAGTTCTACAACTTTTATTTTGACACTTTTTTCATCCGAGGTAGTTTGCAAAATTTGAATTTTAAATTTGACATACTTAGATTCAATTTTTGAGAACCGAAATGAGTTCAAATAAAAAAGTTGTCAACTACAAAGTTTCATAACTTTTAGAGATCTACAACTTTTATTTTGGTGGTTTTGTCATACGAGGTCGTTTGAAAAACTCGAAAAATTAAGGATAAAAATGATTTGTAGTGGCGGTTCCTTAAGAAAACCGCCACTAGAAATCGTATTTCTACTGGCGGTTCCTTAAGAAAACCGCCACTACAAATCATGGATTTCTAGTGGCGATTTTCTTAAGGAACCGCCACTAGAAATAGCACAGTCGGTGGATAACCGGATCCGTCTGTAAAAATATATGGGTGCCGCAGGCTTTGAGCTCTTTTCTACTAGTGGTCCAAGACTCACACCAAAATCCTATCCGTTGACAATCACTCATCATCAACCCAAACTAGAAAAGTCAAGTCAACCTTATGTTCGCATTTAATCTCGTATATAGTCTAGATTATATAATCTATTAGCTGAAACAAATGGCTACCTCGCTCTAAATGGACGAGCGATGGTGTAGAGTTCAGTCTTTTTATATTTTTGTTTTGTGAACCGCGCTGATGGTAGTAGGTAGTGATGACGAATGATATATGAAAGCTGATGACGAGAGAGATGCATGGTACGGTGATGCAGAAACGAGGACGTAGCCTATGTTGGCACGTCGCATGTGGCGGACACTGCTATATATCTCTCTATCTGCATATATGCTGGCGCTCTTGGTTATGCAGCTAATAAGCCGTGCGTGTTTTGCATCGAGAACTACGTCGATCCATGGCGTCAAGAACAATGACATGCACGTACGAGTTGCTTGCTTGCTACAAATGGCATGCCCTCACTTGTGCTGCGAAGAGGGAAAGGGGATCGGAGGGACGACGACGCGCGCCCAGGAAGCAGAAATGCCGCCGCTGCCAAGAGATGGTCTTGTTTGCGCATGGACGACGGCCAAGGTCATCTTGCTGTTGTCCCTGTCCATCTTGAGCTGCATTGACGTGAATCACGCCCAGCTTGACAGTCACGGTAGGTGCATGCAGTAGTGTGAAGCACTGAAGCTCGATCGATCTGTACGTCGTCGTCTTCGTTGACGACGTTGTTTGCTAATAGGCTTTCTAAGCATCGACTGTGGATACACGGAGAGGCCCAGTTACACAGACGACAAGACAGGCATAACGTACGTGGCGGACTTGGGCTTCACCGACGCCGGCGTGATCCACCCCGTGTACCCGGAGAACATGCAGCCCGACCTCGCCGACAGGTACAAGAACATCCGCTACTTCCCCAACGGCACGCGCAACTGCTACACGATGCGGTCGCTGCCGCCGCCGCCCGCCAAGTACATGGTGAGGGCCATCTTCGGGTACGGCAACTACGACACCCTGAACAGGCTCCCCGTGTTCGACCTCTACCTCGGGCCCAACTACTGGACCACGGTGACCATCGTCAACTCGAGCACGGCGTACGTACACGAGACCATCTCCATGTCCGCCGCCGACTACCTGCAGGTCTGCCTGGTCAACCGAGGGCTCGGGACCCCGTTCATCGCGGGGCTCGACGTGAGGCTCCTCAAGCCCAGCCTCTACCCGGACTCCACCTGGACGCAGTCCCTCGTCCTGCTCAGCTTCTTCCGGCCCGACGTCGGGTTCGGGCCCAACCGCTACCACTTCGGCACCGACTACCGCCACATCAGGTTCCCAGACGACCCCTACGACAGGATATGGCAGAGGTACGAGCAGGTCCCTGGCTGGACAGTGGTGCCCGACGCCATCAACGGGGACGTCAAGACCGCTCCCAACGACACCTACGGCGCGCCGTCCGCGGTGATGCGCAGCGTGTCCACCCTGGTCAACTCGTCGGCGACGATGGGCCTGTACTGGAGCCTGGACGGGTCCATGAGCGGCGCCTCCTCCAGCGACAAGTACCTCCTCGCGCTCTACTTCGCCGAGGTGGAGGCGCTGCAGCAGGGCGAGTTCCGGCAGTTCGACGTGCTCCTGGACAACTTCACGTTAGCTAGCGGTTTCAGGCCACAGCAGATGACGGCCACGGTTCTTTCGGCCATTGCTGTGCAAGGAGCGGGGAGCCACGCCGTGTACCTTGTGCCAGCTCTCAACTCCAAGCCGCCGCTGATTAGCGCCATGGAGGTGTTCTTGGTTCGGCCCCTCAATGAGTCTGCCACTGACTCTGGAGATGGTATGTATAAGTCATTCTTGTTGAAAAAAAAGTATATTTTCTGATAATTTTCTCTTCATAATTAATTAGCAACCGCGATGATGGCCATCCAGTCAAAATATTCAGTTAAAAGAAACTGGGCAGGGGATCCCTGTTCCCCCGTCGCTTTTGCGTGGGTTGGAGTGAACTGTAGCTACGCTCCCAGTGCTCCACGGACAATAACTGCCTTGTAAGTTCTAAACCAAACAATTTGCACTCGATTCATGCATATGTGCATGTAGAGTTATTACATGGAAAATTAAGAGGGAACGAAAACGATGAGGACTTCAGTTTTTTTCCCCCTGCAGATACATGTCATCTAGCGGACTAACCGGTGAAATTGATCCGTCCTTTGGTCAGCTAACATTGCTCCAGCACTTGTATGTCCTTTACGGTTTGAAACGACGAGCACTTGTATGCCCTACTTTTGCCATGTTTTATGTGATGATCATGTCATCTATCTATTTTCTGCTGCGTGTTCCATACCTTTTCCACCTATATATACTTCAGCACTTGTTTTTGAGTGTTTCATTTGTGTGTGTGTGATTCGTAGGGATCTGTCACACAACAATCTAAATGGACCAATACCAGATTTTCTAGGCCAAATGCCATCACTTATATTTCTGTAAGCTTTCCTGCTGATCGTCCTGCATATACTGCTCAAAGCTCCTGTTTTTTTTTTATTTTTATTTCCTCTCTTCTTCTTTAGGGATTTGTCGAGCAACAACCTCAGTGGACCAATACCTAATAATCTGCTACAAAGATCCCAGATAGGAGTGCTGACACTAAGGTTCACACGGTCGCTGCTGCTTCTTCTTCTCCTTCTTCTTTCACTTTATGCATAGAATCTGTTGATAATAGCCAGGCTAACTGTCATATATATAATAGTGAAGTCTGGACTCTAGCAGGATCTTTGCATCAATTGGTGAACATGTTTCTATGATGACTTCATTCTTCTCTAGCTATCCACATACGATCTTCCACAAATGAATCTTGTGTTTGCTAGGGTTGACAACAATCCATACCTATGCACAAATCAAGCTTGTGGTGCCATTATTCCAAACCCGAGGAAGCGCAAGTCAGTGCTCATAGCTGAGATTATTGCTCCAGTTGTCGGCGCTATTATCATCGTGGCTGTAGTCCTACTACTCATCATTTGGCATAGGAAAAAGAAAAGACAAGGTAGCTGTGCTTAATTATTTGTCGTCATACTGACTGCTTGCACATACGATATGGCTAGAAGATGAAAAACGATTGTTATGTGCTGAGATCAGGTGGGGCTCGTGCTTCCAATCCATTTGAGAGCCGGAGATTCAAGTACAAGGAACTCAGGGTCATCACAGATGACTTCAGAAACGTCATCGGGAAGGGTGGGTTCGGCCTCGTCTACAGTGGCAAGCTGGATGGAACTCCAGTTGCTGTCAAGATGAGGTCACAGACATCTTTGCAAGGGAATGCAGAGTTTTTGGCCGAGGTACATACGTACACATGCATGCACCCGCTGATTCAGTACCATTACTAATTGTCAGTCATCATATAATTTCTTTGGAAACATTATACATGTTGCAGGCTCGCCACTTGGCCAAGGTCCATCACAAAAATCTGGTGACCTTAATTGGCTATTGCAAGGACCGAAAACATCTAGGCCTTGTTTATGAATACATGGACGGTGGAAACCTAGAGAACTATCTGAAAGGTTCGCGATTTTTGCACTTTATCTACATTTTTATTTTTGAAGTTGCACTGGACTAGTTTAGCGGCTAATCATTTTTACTACTCTTTCTGTTTCAAAATATAGTTCTTTTTAACCTTTTTTCTGTCTATAATGAAGGCAACGAAGCTGATCATGCTGAACTGCACCTGACTTGGATACAACGCCTCAAGATTGCACTGGACTCTGCCTACGGTAAGTAGAGATGGTAATGGATATCCCTGACCTGATATCCTATAGTTATTTATTCCATTAAGATATGTATATAGTCTAAGTATTCTACTCCTAGGTTTTTTATTGGGCAAAAAGCTTGACCCAATGGGTAAACAGATATTAGAATGTTCCGTCATCATCCATACCTGTTAACCCGTGAGTATAAAATATGCAGTATAGACTTAACCCAAAAGCATGAACTTAGGATTCAGTCATCCATCTATTTTACTATTTAATAATCTTTTAGGACATAGTGTCATAGAAGACTTAACAACTATTTAATGACCATGTAATGAACATATAATGTGCTATGTGGTACTATCCTAGTGTTGCTACTTTATCCAATTATCTTTACTGTTGTTGAATGGATGATTAAATGATACTAGAAATTTTGTAATGATATTATATGGATATACTTGACATTTGTATAATATATCATTTTGATAGATGTTTAATTTTTGTGAGTATGAGTGATCCGATGAGCGACCCATACCCACATGGGTATGGGTGTGAGGTAAATCAATACCTACCAGTGTATACGGGTGATCCGATGGTGTTTTTTTTGCCGTGTGTATGAGTATGAGATAGTAATAACCGGTGGTTATTTACTCATTGCCATCTGTTATAGTACACAAGCTTTGGGTTAACCCTGTATGTTTTGGGTGGTTCATGTTCAAATGACCCCAATGCTTGTAGGACTGGAGTACCTGCACAGGTCATGCAACCCTCCTTTGATACACAGAGATGTGAAGACCCAGAACATCCTTCTCACCTCAAAAATGGAGGCGAAGATCGCCGATTTTGGGCTCACAAGGGCTTTCAGCAGTGAAACAAGAACACACACCACCACCCGACCAGCGGGTACTCTTGGGTACCTAGACCCCGAGTGAGTACATACGCATATATACTTCTTACTTTCAGCCTGGTGTCCTACCATTCCTGAAGATCCTTCCTGACGAAACTGTTCTTCCACCATGTGCGCAGGTACTACAACACCTCTCACTTGAGCGAGAAGAGCGACGTGTTCAGCTTCGGCGTCGTGCTCCTGGTGCTCGTCACCGGCCGTCCGGCTATCATCACCGTGAACGACACCGAAAGAGCCCATCTCGCGCACTGGGTGCGGGGGAGGCTCTCCCAGGGAGACATCGACAACGTCACCGACCCAAGGATCAGGGGGGACTGCGACGTCAACTCCGTGTGGATGGTCACTGAGCTGGCGCTCCGCTGCACGGAGCAGGCAGGGAAGGACCGCCCCACCATGTCCGAGGTCGCGGAGGGGCTGAGGGAGAGCCTGCAGCTGGAGACGGACTCGCACTCTAGGAGGAGGACCGCTTCGGTTGGCTCAGCGCTCACTGAAACCGAGTCAGTCATCGGTGCGCTGGAGTCGGAACACATTGAAGAAACTCTGCCGCGCTGATGTTCTTGCAGAACCGTCCACGTCGTCTTTATCTACCCATCATAGTTTACTGTGGAATTTGGATAGTCCTTTTCTGCTTTTATGCAAATAAATGTCATGATTTCTAGATAATGCATGAGAACTATGAAAATATGACCGGTGCAACATTTCTACAACCGTCCGTAACCACCATGTCTCTTTCCAGAATCATCCCGTCCGACCATTTTTGCACCTCTAGTTTCTTCAAAATCTAGAATATATAGAGTAAGAAGATGGGAAAGTTCTTGCATTTGATTGCGTTTAATTTAAGAGCAATATCATAGGTGAAATTTATATCAAGAACTTGGAGAGATAGAGAGGAAGGACAACTTACAGAAAATAAAGAACGCAAAACACATCAATTTGTTCCCTGATGTCCAATTTCGAAAAATATACGTCCCAATTGAGTGATCCAACGATCAGCTTGATCCCTCAGTTCCTTTTCTTTGATCATTCCTTGTCACAAGCCAAATAGACTGGAGACTCTTGCTAACTGTATCCAATGAATGGGAGTTACAGCTCTAATGAAAGGAAGAGAGAGGAAAAACGCACATAAGAGCACAACAACACAAAGAACGAAGAACATAGGCGCACAACTGCAGCATAGCTCTCTCTAGATGATTCTCGTGAATATGAGTGTTTGGTTCTCTTTGAGGTGTTGCTCTAATTCTTAGGAATGAAACTCTAGCTCTTGAGTGACTCAAGCATGCTAGTTTGATGGTTTATTTATAGCCCAAATGCTCTAAAGAGCCGTTGAGAAAAACTGTAGAGGTCAGCTTCGGCTAGTGCATCGGACCGAGTCCTGTAGCACAATCCCCTGAATCCTGATTGGTGCCTTTTTTCTGAGGTGGCATCGGATGGGCCCGTTGCACCATTGGATCCCGTGCCAGGTCAGCTAGCCATTGCGCCACCCGTTCGAGACCGAGGTAGTCGTTGGACCCTAGTGGTCCGGTCACATCAGACTGGACCAGTGTGCCCGAGTCTTCTCGTCCATTTGCAGCCTTCTCTGTAAAAGTGGTCCGGCGCACACTAAACCATGGTCCGGTGAGCCAGGCCGAGAGTATCGACTTGCAGCGCGTCTGCCCGGTGCACACAATTAATATTTTCCCCAACGCGTCCTAGACAACTACACTTTGTCCTTTTTATTATCTTTTCGAAATTAAATTGTCCTCGTCCAAGATTGTTCTATGAATTAGACAAATATTTCAAGTGATAATCCAATCAGTCTAAGTCATGTAACTTCATTTTCTTTGAATTCCCCAAGTTGATTTTTGTTTGTCTGAACTTAATTCCTGCCGATACACACTTGGCAAACGCGTTAGTTCACATTGTTATGTTATACATTAATCAGTAAAACATTTATAGAAATGGCTTAAGTCAGATTTTCCTTTCACGGTGGATGTGAGAGTAGTGATGAAAAAGAACAAAAGATCTCCCACACTGAAGCCGCAAAAAGCAGGTCTAGAAGTGATTTCAATTATCCACGCACTACAAGAAAGTCGTGAGGGAAATGGACCCAACATTTCCTATAATCGATTTTGGTGTTTGACGTCCATCACAAACTATATGGACTAACTAGTTTGTCTAGTGGATATATTTCTCAGGTTCATAAAGTTCACATAAACATACAAAGAAAATAACCTTGGGGAATTCTACACAGTTGGAGCAAAACAGGATTGGTGCACCGGACACTGTCCGGTGCCCTGGCTGAAGCACCCCGCGAACTGGTCGCTCTTATGAATTCTCGGCGCTCGTCCACTAAAAATCATCAGACTGTCCGGTGAGACAACGGAGCAATGGTCAACTTCGCTCAACGATCGACTACGCTGCAGTGCCAGAAGTCAGAAGACAGTCTACGACGACAGGTCGCACCGGATTGTCCGATGCAGCAAGAACACAGACGACTTCAACGGTCAATCGCTCCAAACCCCAACAGTTGTCTAACGTGGCACTCACCGGACAGTGAGCAGTGGAGTGTCTGGTGCACCACCGGACTGTCCGGTGTGCCCATCGATAGAGCAGTCAGCCAACGACTAGAATAGTGGTTAGGGCTATAAATACCCCCAACCACCACCATTCAAGCCATCCAAGCATCCCACTTTCCTCATTCAATACAAGAGCAAAGAGTACACTCTAAAGACACAATCAAAGCATTCAATCCTCTCTAAGTTCCAAAATCAAGTCAAGTGATCAAGAGTGTTTAGTGACTTGAGAGATGGTGACTTGTGTTTCTTTTGTTGCTCTTGTTGCTTAGTTGCTTTCTTCTTTTCATTCTAATCTTTCCAAGTGTTTTGTAAATCAAGCAAGAGACACCTAATCGTGTGGTGATCCTTGCGGGATCTTAGTGACCCGTGTGATTAAGAAGAAGCGCTCAACCAGTCAAGGTGACCGATTGAGAGAGGGAAAGGATTGGAATAGACCCGGTCTTTATGGCCTCCTCAATGGGGAGTAGGTCCTTTGGAACCGAACCTCGGGAAATAAATCACCATGTCTATTTGTGTTGAAATTCACTATTTGATTTGTTTCTTCCCTCTCCCCTCCCACTAGAAGTTCTCTTGCTCACATTGGTTTGAGTTAGCTCCCAAAGTTATCCGCATTGATTGAGCAACTAATAGCGAGGAGAACTATCTTCTATACTCTGAATTCACTATTATTTATTTCTAACCCTAACCACGGATGAGGTGCGTGTTCAAAGTACATAATTTTCAGGTTTCGCCTATTCACCCCCCTCTAGGCGACTTTTAAGTCGGCTTTCAGAAAAAAATACTTACGTAAGCATATCATTTGGTTTGGCTTTTGTCTTTTAGGGGTAGAAGCTACAGCCAAAAGCCAAACCAAACATACGCTGACAACACCATGAACTCATCTTCGAATAGACTGGAGCAATCCTCACTATGAGTAAGATGAGTTCTTTTAAGATGGATCTAAAATCTACTATACGGACATGCTTTATTTAATATGCGTAATTTATTCATTGTCCATATAGTCATTACCTTAGGAGTTAATCTAATATTAGAAGTGCATAATTATCTAACAGTCTAGGTATAAAATTGAGCATATTTAGTTTTGTGGTGGAACCTAGCCATTTATTTTAAAGTCTTCTCATTCAATACAGGTTTCCATTATTGACAAAGTTTGACTCGAGTTATCTGATTCCAAATTGTGGCACGCATGATTCACTCACAGATGTGTTTTTAGTGTGTTATGTGTTTTATAACCGCGTGTCGGTTTTAAATTAAAGACCCGCTAACTGGCTTGCTCAGGCTTCTTTTGGAACAAAGGAAAAGTGAAGGAATTTTGAAGGGTTAAAACCCTATAAAATTTTTCCTATGGGGTCCTTTGGAACAAAGGACCGAGTTACTACAAATCCTATAAAATTCCTACACAATTGAAGCATTATAGTGAGATTTTGGAGGATTTTTAACATGAAGTCCAACATCTTGGAAATTTTTCTATGGAATTGAAGGAGACATGCAACTCTATTCCTACATCTTCCCATTCCTATGTTTTACTAATCCTTCGTTCTAAAGGAGGCCTCAACATTATTAGTGTGTGTCAGTTTTCTAGGATTCAACGCCCAGAACGGTTCCCAACCGGTTTGCTTATGAAAATTATATAAGATTTGATCTGCTAGAAAAATTATGGGTCTTTCATGAAGAAATGAAAAGGCCTTAGAAAGCTTTCGAATTTGTGATTGTGATCCCTACAAGGTCATCAACTTAATGAAATCATCACAACAATAGGCACAACCGTTTGGAAACCAAGCGGCAACCCCCAACAGATCAAAATAGTATTAAGAAAGGTAACATTACTGACAGCTAGAAACTCTAGACTCCATTCTCACAGCCCAATCGCACTATAAAACAAACTACTACGCTTTCCACATGCTTCACGTCTCCATGAGGCCTTGTTCATCTTGCCAATGATCTCTTAAGCCGTCACCATAGAGTTAGGCTATCTCTATAGTTATCCTATCTCTTATTTTAAACTCTAATCTATAAACAATATTGTCTATTATGTCATGATCACACAACCTTATGTTTGAGGATTGGTTTCCATGGCTTGAACAACACAATCCACCGTCTTTTGGGAAGCCAACACCTTTTTGTTTTTATGAAGTGCCCAAATAGCATGACAAGTAAATGGACACAATTAAACTCTATATATCTCGCTTGGGAAAACATCTCATCAAACAAAGTTGCCAGATTGGTCGGAGAATTTGGCCCTTGAAGACCCCAGAGAGAATGAATGCACTTAGATTGATAAGAGCATCTTTAAGAGTATTTCTAAATTTCACTCTCTAAATTATAATTTGGAGAGGCATTTATATAAAAAATATTTTCTATATATTTGCAATCTCTAATAGCTTTTGTATATCTTGTACTTTAGAGAACCATTCGCATTTTCTATTTTGGCTAACGAGAACCCTGGAATATAAGATGGCCATTTAAATAATTTGTTGGAAGATATTTTTTGTGTAAAAATCTCTATTTATATCAATTAAGAAGAATATAGAGTATCTTGAAGTTGCTCTAATAGTTTTATCATGACAAATATTATTAGCACTTAAATATTATTGGAATGTTTAGTTTGAATAATCAATCCATTCTAGATCCATTCTAGATGAGGTGAAACATCACGAGTCTATTCTAAAAATTTAGTAGGATAAACTCATTCATAATATTATTACTAACTATTAGACTATAAAAAATAAAATGGTGATAAATCAACCTATTCCATTCCATAAACTAAACAAGAAAGTATGTAGCAAGAAGATGATAAACTATCTTATTACTCGAGCAAACAAACTTTATATAGAGCGTCGTTCTTCGTTTTGATCTCTCTGCTTGATAAGGTACATATGTGCGGCTCTAAAATTGATATTTCGCGGGCAACAGCCACACGGTTTCCCATCCCAATTTCTTCGAGGAGGTCGTACCATGGACGGAACGTGGTGGACGAGCGGTCTTCCTGCCGGCCGACGCGTCGGGATCGGGTTCCAACCAGCCCAAACAACCCCCGCCGCCGGCCGTTTCCCCGCACTCCACCACCTGACCTGCGCCGGCCCATCCTCCCGGCCTGGCCCATGCCAACGCGCCCCGCGCTGCCCTTGCCGTGCCTCAGCCGGATCTCCCTCAAAGCACGACCACCCCACGCCGCCGGTACCGGCGCACCACCGAAACCAACCCTAGCCAAACCAAACCAAATCAGATCAGATCAGATCCCCTTCCCCTCTCCTCGCCCTATTCGCTCTGATCCGCCGCGACCGCGATGGACGACGACGACGACGTGTCGCCCTCCTCCTCCCCGTCGCCGCCCTCCTCCTCCGCGCTCCCCGTGGACGGCCCCGTCACCGTCGCCGCTGCGCCGCCGGGCGCTTCCATGGCGGTCGCGCTCCCGATCCATAGGACCGCGGCGTCCCTGTACGCCAGCGCCGGCGGCGATGGCGGCGGCGGCGGGAGGGAGGACGCCTGGAGCGACGGTGCCACGTCCGCGCTCATCGACGCCTGGGGCGAGCGCTTCGTCGCGCTCGGCCGCGGCAGCCTCCGCCACCCGCAGTGGCAGGAGGTCGCCGAAGCCGTCTCCTCCCGTGACGGCTACTCCAAGGCGCCCAAGTCCGATATCCAGTGCAAGAACCGCATCGACACGCTCAAGAAGAAGTACAAGGTCGAGAGGATCAAGCCGGTCTCCGGCTGGCAGTTCTTCGACCGCCTCGATTTTCTCCTCGCGCCCACCTACGGCAACAAGCCCGGCAACGGCGGCGGCGGGCACAACTCCAACAGCCGCAGCCAGATGCCTGCGGCGCCGCGGGTGGGCTTCCCTCAACGCAGCCGCACGCCGCTGATGCCCGCAGCAGGATCCGCGGCCAAGCGGAGGGCGCCTTCGCTGGAGCCGTCGGTGTCCTCCGAGTCCTCCGACGGCTTCCCGCCAGTGCCGGCCATTCCGGCGGTGAACGGGAAGAGGAAGAGGACGGACGATGGGCGCTCCGACGGGGGCGGCGACCGCGCGCAGGGGCTTCGGGAGCTGGCTCAGGCGATACGGCGCCTCGGCGAGGCGTACGAGCGCGTGGAGGCCGCGAAGCTGGAACAGGAGGCCGAGATGGAGCGTCGGCGCATGGACTTCGCGCAGGAGCTGGAGTCGCAGCGCGTGCGGTTCTTCCTCGACACGCAGATGGAGCTCACGCAGGCCAAGAATCACGCGTCTCCTGCCACGGCCGCCGTCCCTGCTGTTGGCTCGTCGAGGAGGATTCCGAGGATGTCACTGGTTACCGACGCCGGTGGCAGCAGCAATCACCATAGCCGTTACCGGATCAGCCATGTTGACAGGCACCGCCATGCTCCACGCCCACATTACCAGCAGTACCATGACAACAATAACGCGGGGGCAGCGGCTGCAAGTGACGGTGAGCAGTCTGACGAGGAAGATTATGAAGAAGAGAGCCAGTAACTGCATCATTGTTCGCCATAATTCATAGGGTTAATTGGATCTCTATGCCATGACAAATTCCGTGTTCGTAGTGTCTAACTGAGCCGTTCTTTTTTATACGCTCGCAACGACGTTTGATCCACCTCCAGGTCACTATATTTTAGTAAAAACCAAAGTAACTCTTCTTTCTCTGGCTTCTCTTCTTCGTATGGCGGTGAGTCACCGGTGGGAGGGGCGAGCTCGGTTGGTGGCGCGCGGTCACGGCGGACGGAGCAACGCCAACGAGCGATGAGGGCATCGTGACTCGTGAGAAGGGTGAGCAGAGCCGAAAGTTGTGTCGTGCCTGCACGGCTCAGGCCTCAGGCCCATCGTACTTCACAGTAACTTTTTTTTGCGTAAGCACTACACAAAATAATTTTGTGTTAGACCGTGCTCAGATATTAAAAGCTAGATCCGGTCCGACCCTAAAAATAGCAGTATGATGACGTGTCGTGCTAGCCCAAACACGACACAGACCAAAACCTGTATATATCTAAAAAGGTACATTCTCAAAATATTCATAACTTTGATATAGACAAAAAAATCATATGAGAAAGATAAATATTTTCTATAACTTTTGTGAAGATAAAAAATATTGGAGTATGAAATAACCATTTTAATGTTAGTTTTCTAATTCATACCTCACTTCATGCCATGTCGTTTCAAACACGACCCATCTAGTCGTGTCGTGCTGTGTCGTGGCTATGTTTGAGGTACGGTAGAGCCCAGCCATTTGGGTCGTACCAGCCTAGCCCATTTGCTTGTATTCTCGTGATGTGTCGTGCCGATCCCAAATGGCCTAGCCCAAACTTTCAGGTCTAGTGAGCACGACTGCACACGGAGCAAGGCTAGCGCGGATCCTGCTGCTCACCATCGGCCTGTGCGTCGCCCGCAACTCATCCTCGTTATCTCTCCCTGATGGGATGTGTCGGGGATACGATCTCGGCCGAAGAGCGCATTGGGAAAAGGCCTCTAGCAATTGGGGCCTGTTGGTCAGCTAGAAGAGATGGGCAACGTCTGCCATAAAAGAACTCATCCCCAGTCGAACCCCACGACACCAAGCCCGAGGTCGGGCATGGCAGAACTGGGTGTATCAGAGGGAAGCTACTCGAGTGGATCCCGCGCTCGGCCCAAGATTGGCCCATCATAAGTGACCGACCACATTAACTACGCCTAGCGTCGAGTCGCAGCGAAGGCGCCTGTCCACTTCTCACTCATGACCTACAAACCCCTCAGACTACGACGCATTTATGGCCCACGCATCCCTCAGCCTAGGGCGCACTCATGACCTATCGGGACTATGTCTGAGTACGCAGCTGGCAGGGCGTAACATGACGAGCCACGCCGAGCCCCAGGCTACGAATGCCGGGGGTCGACATAGCCTAAATGATGGCGTCTAGGACCCACACTGCCCATGTCATCCACCATAATAAATACAAGATAGCCAAGCGACCCCAGGGCCCACGAACACGCGTGGCTTTACCCCGGGTAGAATGCTTGGCTTTACTCTTGCCTTACGGCTCCTTCCTAGGGAAGACACTGTTGGCCGACCTCTCTCCTAGCCTATAAAAGGGAGGGGTTTTCTGCCATGCAAGGGTTGAGTTCTTTTGGATACGCACCCATAAGGACGAACCCCAGACGAACCGACGAACAGGAGTAGGGGCACTGACGAGGACAGGAGGTCGGAGCCCCGTCGCCAATTTAAGACTTAACTTGGACTCCACTCTGTAGCTCTTAGCTCCACTTCCACCTCAATAAGAGACTTGGTAGCCTCTCCTCTCTCTCTCTCTCTCTCTCTCTCTCTCTCGCCCACTTGTAACCCCTACTACGAGTTTTGATCATCAATGGTGTCGGTAGCGCAAGCCGCTGATGACTGGAAGTAGGGACGTTCTGCCTGAACCGGTATAAATCTTGCGTCCACCGCGCACACCCTCTAAGGCCTAGAACGCGCACAATAAATTTACTTGTCGGAGCGAGGATCGAAACACTGACAAGATGGAGAGGTAGATGCTCTGTCTTCATGGTTGCCTCATCATCGTGGCCAAGGACGCTTTGAGACGGTGGGCGTGGATGCATGGCATTCTTGATGGCTAACTCCGAGTACCTAAGCATAGTTGGGGAAGTTAAGGCCCTATGTGTTAACAACTAGAAGCGAAAGGAAGAGAGTAGGGAAGAAGGTTGAGGTTCTAGAGAGCAGACGACGATCGGTGCAGATAGTTTTAGACCTAATTTGGTAGAGCTCCGCTCCTAGATTCTATAGAGTGACTCTATAGAGTTCTGCTAAACAACTATTTTGTGATAATCACTCCTAGCTTGAATTCTGTGAAGTGATTCTTCAAAAATAACTGGAGGATGGGAATTAAAAAAAGCTGCTTCTCTTGATTCACTCCCACCACATAGTCAGACTTTCCATAGAGTTATCAGTCGTGTCATAATCCGATTGACCTTGCTAAAAAGGCTAATCCATACTATGAATCAAAGAACATAAGTAAGAACAAGATAATACACAACTCATTAAAGTGACAATTGTAGGCACCCGAAATTGGGTTTCACAATCGATAACAATGACTATTCAATAATAGATTGGTCTCAAGCAAAATCTAAACATTATCATGGACGGTGACTACTGAATATAAAGTCTAAAGTTCATCAGTCCCTTTGGACACACCCTCTAAGAGGCTCTAATACGATACATAGGCCACTGAATAAAAGATGGTGACACAATACCCTAACAAATTGTCAATGCTAATGTGTTTTGATTATTCCTCCCACTGACTTAGGTGGAATCTTGATGTCAAACCAAAAGCCGTCAGTTAGCTTATAAATTTATCTTTTCATTCATATATGGATCATCAAAACAGAGTCCATATGATGAGCCCAGAGCATCTGTTTAATTGCAGGCTGGTACTATATTTCAATATAGACTCGAACTTGATACAAATTAACCCTTCAACTTGGCTTGAACGACCTTGTTGGTCTCCTAAGGTGGTGGTAAAAGAGAAGGACTTCCAAGGGATTCCATAGTGTGTTCTAGCTTGTGTTAGGGTCCCGAGGGCGAATATCAAGTCTCCAATTACATTATAGCACCTAGTAGAAATAATAATAGCATGCATTGATAATTTGGAGGCCTTGTTGTTGCAATATTAAGATGAGGTTAGATCCATTTAAAATCTTATCAAACAAATTTTCTATTAAGTGCTCATTGATCTCAATCGTACTCTTGATGGATGAGTTACGGCCTTCTCGATGAAGCAATGTTGGGATGCCGACAAATTGAATGTTAGACTTTAATGAGCTTGTACTTTGAGATTGGCATTGTTCATAGCATATACATTATCTATCATCGCCAGCATTATTCTTAAGCACATTTGATATACTAATATTAGATAGCAACTAATTGTTAATTTTATCGTTATGCAAATGTATGGATGAGCTCACCTTATAACCAATTGTTATATTGAGAGGTGTCATGTCATCCTCCTCTTCTTCTTGATAGAAAATCGTTCTCAATCTGACCTTAATGTTGGATATGTTGTAGGTAGTAACTAATAGTGCTTCTATTTTTTAAAATTAGGCAATTTCTTTAGAACACAACTAGAGGAAGTCGATATGACAAGATTATAGCAATTGCAACCCTCTAACCAACATATTTTTGCATGGCAAAGGAGATTTAAGATTTGAACAAATATAGGCAAGATCCACCATACACTTTCCTTTATAATTATATTTGTAAATAAAGTGATATGTACATATACACGACCATATAAATTTAAAATAAACACAAAATTTCTCCTTCAATATACTTAGATTACATATAATATCAAATTTAATATAATATAAATGAGGTAACAATTTTAGTTCATCTTGTTCAATAGAAACATGAGCAGTTCATCTTGCTCACTCCATAACAAAGTAAAGTCCATTCATGGTCATGTGGTTTTAATCCCCGTGCTCCTATTGATTTACTACCATATCGTCTTCTGAAATTATGAACTTAGATGTTATACCACGATTTGCATTTATTTTAAAGTTTCATGAAACAACTAAGTTAAACATTAAAAAGATGAATATAAAGTATAGAATTGTTGGTAGTAAATGTAGAAAGGTAATAAAATTAGAACCGGGTGATTTGGTCTGGGTTCATTTGAGGAAAGATATGTTTATTGATTTGAGAAAGTGTAAACTCGTGCCACATGTTGTAGGACCTTTTAAGGTTCTTAAAAGTATCAATAATGCATATAAAATTGAGTTGCCCCAAATTTTGGGGTTAGTCCCACCTCTAATATTTTGAGTTTGAAGCCATAGTTAGGTATGGAAGATGAGCTTCAGTCGATAATGGCTCCACTTCAAGAGGGGATGATGCTGAGGAAATTACTCCCTTGGATACATTGCAAGATCTAGTTACAAGATAACGAACATGGTAATTGAATCTCTAGATGCGCTCTTTCTTAGTTAGTTATTTTTTCTAACCTTACGGTTGGTGGAGAGTATGTTTTATTGATTAGAAATCTAGGAGTGGACCAAAATGGACTTGGAAAAGTCAAAAGAGTTGAGGAGGAACAACCAGGATATCTACATCATGCGGGAGTCCAGACCTAACTCGACTTCTACTCCACTTTGGACTATAGGATCAGTCCACACCAAAATTAAAATTGATGATCGAGACGTATATAAACTCTATTTTGACGTTATTTATATACATGAAAATTTAAAATGGTAAGTTTTTTTAACCCAACTAGTTTCACTTTGGAATTCCTTCATAATCAACAGGAATTATCGAAACAAGACATTGTCTAGAACCTGTCCTGGTGATGTGTTACCATCTTTTGGCTCGTTGAGCCATGTATCATGTTGGAGTCCAATAAGGACATGGCCATGGGTTTTCCACATCTCGACCCTTATATATTCAGTAGTTGGCACCATATTAAAGTTCAAGTTTTTGCTTAGATTCAATATGTCAAGAATAATATCATTGATCATCAGTTTGTTGAACCTATCTTATAAATCAATTTAGTTGATTGCAACTTCCCTATTATTGCTTGTGTTATCGATTGCGCTTGCAGGAATAAGCCTTCTTGTCGAGGTTATCTATATGACATGGGTGATAACCAATAAAGTCATGATATAGTGATTGTGAGGACTCATTTGTTCGAAGCCTTGTATCATCAACATCGAAATCTCCATCTTAGGCCCTGTTCGGTTGGGCTAGAATTGGCTGGGATCACGACCTGATCCATGGGTATTATTTAGGTATGGATCAAATACCAGCCCACCAAAAAAGAAGTGTTTGTTTAGCCCACGTGTGTATGTGAACCCGGCCCAATCCCTCTGAAACCTTTCGATCCCGGCCTGGAATCGACCCACGAATCCATAGTTATGGAACTCACCCAGTGGCCAGACACGAGTGGGTGTGAGGCTGTCAGCGATGGCGGCAGCGCGATCCATGACTCCTTCCACCGTCAGCTGCCTCCATCTTCATCCACGAGCTTTTCTTTGGTGAGTTCGTCCTTCCCTTCTCTCCCATGTCTGTGCTCCCATCTCTCCTTGCTTCTGCACCGCCTGCTGCACTCTCTCGTCCATGGCGGACGAAGATGCGAATGCGTCGGGCCACTGATCTGGTGTTTGATTTGATCTCCTCCCCCCGCCATCATCTCAGACTATAATCCTACAATTCTCCTCCCGCCATCAATTAATCTCCCTGCCCTAATGTCCATCCATCAAATGAATAGAAAATCTCGATCTTGATTTGTTTGATCATCTAGTTGTGTGTGGCCTATTGAGAACATGCCTTGCAGAGCATTGGTAGTCTTCCATTTGCATGTGTCCACTACAACTCCACTAAGCCCCTCTGACTCTAATAATGATGGGATTTTGATCTCAACGTATAGTGTCGTTCAACATCATGTTACATGTTTGCTATTCAAAGTGGAGCATCTTGATAACAAGAATTTCTGCTTCGTTTGCCAATTTGAGGTTCAGAAATTCATCAAAATAGAGCGTTCAGATTTCAGATGTCTACTGTTCTACAAAACTTACGCCCATGTAGATATGTTGGTAGAAAATATGTGTGTTGCAGCTGACCACCACAATTGTCGAGAGATAAGTTGAAGCATCCTTGCAATTTTGGAAAATAAAATAATAGTGTGAGTTCTGAACACCAACTAAGTTTCAGAGTTGTTCTTCTTAATGATCCTCCCATTTCCTCACATATCACAATGCGAAGGTGACATCGTGACAGGGACACTGCGCATATAAGTTTGGGCTAATAACTTTTGGTTGATGCAACCTATGTTATGTACATATCGACATGGCGTTAACTTGTCGGTTGGGTGAAAGTGAGGTTGTGGCTCTTAAACATTTGATTCAGGCAACCAATTTGCAGTTTTGCTAGCACCGACACCTCTGTTCAAACACTACATAGAGCCAAATAGTATCACATTCCATCATGCCCTTCGCTTATCTGAATTCGAAGTACAAGTGGCTGACTAACTGGTGGGTGGGTGCTGCACCATATGACTTAGTATCTGAACTCAAACTGCATACAACTAGTATGTGCTATACATATGGTGAGAAGCCATTTGGGGACCTTGGATTTTTGCTGGTAGATCCAAGCCGTTTTTATAATATTGTGTCACATGCTCACTATT